>JADMNL010000027.1:120282500-121532500 GCA_016271365.2 Neoceratodus forsteri | reverse complement strand
AGAAACCCTAATGCCCTGGGTGTTTCTTGGTATTTTCACTCCAAGTTTTCAGCATGGGCTTTTTGTAACTCCACCGCATGAACAGTGACACTTATCAGTTCATTAGCCGAAAGGAGATTTTGCACAGCGAGTGTGCCATTTGGTACCACAGGCGCAAAAACACATTTTGAACAGGATGTAAAAAATGACAGCTGTACATTCCTTGCTTCAGTAACTGCTCAGCACATCTGTTGCATGACCCGCTTATTGACATTTTATATTTGCTATGTGGTGTACTGCTGCTATGTCTGGGCAAGTACTTTTCCTAGGTTGCAAGAACAGCCTCAGAGGAACACACACACACACAGCAAAACACAGCTGCAAAATGATTAGATTGTCTACAAGCACTGTTTTCCATGCAAGACACAAGCAACTGAATCAAAAGCACACACAAACACACACACACACCAGAACACAGCGGCAAAATGATTAGATTTGTCTACATGCACTATCTTCTATGTAAGTTGGAACATGGGGAGGGGGTTAAGGCTGGAGATCAGTTATGGTCCATGACATAACCACATGGTCAGAATATTAAATATTTTAAAATAAACATAAATACAAAAGTAACCATTTCAAGAAGAAAATGCAAACTGTGACACTTAACAGTTGTAGGGTAAGTTAGCATATCTGGACTTATTTGCTGCAAATGCATCTCAGTTACTAAGGGGTCCTGACCATGTTCACCCTTGCTCAAGCCAAGCCAGCTGCAGTATGTCTAGCAATAACATGGATGGCAAAATGATGCCATATTTTCAACAAGAAGTTAGCATTTTAAAAAGACAGTGCTGTAGACTGAGAAGCAACTTGTGTAGATGAATTCATCATGCTAGCCAAGATATGTTCTGGTTGCATTCCATAAGGCTACCCAGTGGGAGAAGTCAGGGAAAGGGATAGAAATCTAAAATAGAACCATTTAACCCATTTGTGATTTAAAGTTGCATGACAGAAATGTGACTTTCAGAACTGGACACCATATTCCAAATGTGGCCTCACCAGTGATCTACACAGTGGCATTACCACCTCCTTCCTTCTGCTGGTAATACTTCTCCCTATGCACCACAACATTCCACTGGCTCTCCTCACAGCTTTGGTAGATTGTTTAGCCACGTTTAGGTCATACAGTGTGATTACCCCAAAATCACTTTCCATTTTGATGACCATCAGCCCCCCAAATCATTCCCTGGGTTCCTGCAACCCTTCCTTATTCAGCAGGCAGGTGTTCCCATGGTGAAGGGAACTTGTATTCAGGAATAGGGAGGAGATACCTCATCATTTCTAACTTTCCTAGGTTGCAAGAACAGCCTCAGAGGAACACACACACACAGCAGAACACAGCTGCAAAATGATTAGATTGTTTACAAGCACTGTTTTCCATGCAAGACACAAGCAATTGAATCAAAAGCACACACACACCAGAACACAGTGGCAAAATGATTAGATTTTTCTACAGGCACTATCTTCTATGCAAGTTGAGGCATGGTGTGGGGGGGGGTTAAGGCTGGAGATCAGTTATGGTCCATGACAAGACCACATGGTCAGAATAGTAAATATTTTAAAATAAACATAAATGCAAAAGTAACCATTTCAAGAAGAAAATGCAAACTGTGACAATTAACAGTTGTGGGGTATGAAACTGCATGTTTAACTGTAAAGACAATTAAAAAATGTATTTCTAAATGCATTACTAACACCAGTGCCTTCAAAGTTTTGAAACTACTGAAAAGACGAACTACACACCAGAACACAGTGGAAAATGATTAGATTTGTCTACAAGCACTATCTTCTATGCAAGTTGTGGCATGGGGGGGGTTAAGGTTGGAGATCAGTTATGGTCCATGACATAACCACATGGTCAGAATATTAAATATCTTAAAATAAACATAAATGCAAAAGTAACCATTTCAAGAAGACAATGCAGACTGTGACAGTTAACAGTTGTAAGTTAGTGCATCTGGACTTATTTGCTGCATATGCATCTCAATTGCTAAGGAGTCTTGATCATGTTAACCCTTCCTCAAGCCAAGCTAGCTACAGTATGTCTAGCAATAACATGAATGGAAAAATTTTGCATATGAAACGTATTAATTATGCTGTACATACCCTAAGATTCAACGTGTGTCTCCTTTGACTGCCATGATGTCTGTGGTTAATTTGAAACAAAAGACAATGTAGCAAGGCACTGGCCTTCACAGGGAAGCTATTAAACAGTAGAGCAAACTGCACTCTGGGAAGATTGCCTGGGACAAGATGCAATAAAAAAACAACTGAATAGCAGGTTTCAGGGAGTATAAAACAACCAGGAATGTTAACATCCTGTTTCTAGTGTCCCTGATAAAATAAAAAATACAGTTAAATTTTTTTAATGTCCGCTCTGATCATAATAGCTTTTAAAATCACCAATTGTTTTCTTGTTCAATGTTTTTTAATGCATACTTCTCAAACTTACAAGAAAAAATACACTTTATCATCAAAGGCTGTGTTTACCAAGTATTGTGCCCATGATTAAAATAATTTTAGCCCCCTCCCCAAAATGTGCACTCACATGAAACTGCATGTTTAACTGTACAAACAATTAAAACATGTATTTCTAGATACATTACTAACACCAGTGCTTGATGATTAAAATAATTTGAACCCCCTCTCCCCCAAAAATTTGCCCTCACATGAAACTGCCTGTTTAACTGTAAAGACAAGTAAAAATGTATTTCTAAATGCATTACTAACACCAGTGCTTTCAAATTTTTGAAACTACTAAAAAGACTATATATATGCATATATATCTATATTTATATATATATATATATATATATATATTGAATATGGTAAACAAATGTTGTTAATCACAAAAGCTGAACTTGATGTTTTCAGTATATAAATTTATTTATTTATTTAATATTTGTTAATCGGGTGGGTACACTAGATAGCATAGCTGCCTATTTTTCAGGTACGACCCAGGAGATTACAACAAAGGGTACATCGACAATAGTAGATACAAGAAAACATCATGGGACAAGTAGAAGTTAGACATAGTACACTTATACAAAATTTTCAGCAAATTACAGTACATTTGCAGGAATCTATATGTAGTAACAAACCAGAAATATATGCAAATAACTAACAGTCATAAGTCATACAACTAGTGAGTAAGTGCTAGAGAGAGGAAATGACAAGATTTCCAGGCAGATTTGAGAGTAGTAGAGATTGGAGCCAGTAGGCAACTAGGAGGAACCAGTACAGGAGTGGGTGGCTAGAGAACAAGAGCAGGGTTCAGAGCTTAGAAGAGCCATATGAAGCTTATGTTTGAAGCTGTGTGGAGAAGGGGAGATTCTTAGACTCAGTGGAAGGGAGTTACATAGTTTAGAGGCCCAGCTAAAGAAAGCATTCTCCCCCATTTTGGTTTTACATCTCGGTTGGACAAGAAGGGATTTGTTAGCTGATCTCAGTGGGTAGGCAGAGGTCACAGGTTTGAGCAGTAGAGCCAGTTTGTCAGGTATCTGGGAGGAGATTATGTTCTTTATAAAACAGTAGAAAGTAAACTGTCGGAAGGCCGAGGGGGTAAACCATCCCAGACTGGAGTATAGTGTGCATCGGTGAGTAAGTTTGGGCAAAGACAAAGCAAAACGACAAATGCTGTTGTAGCAGACATCCCACTTTCAGAGGAGACCTATAATAGTTGCCGGAAAGGCTATTAACCCATACGCCAATTTGGGTCTCAGGATCCCCTGTGCAATGGCCATCCTTGCCGTGGATGTTAGGCTATGTTTCACCTTATATGCCAGTCAAGTTGAATATTGACAGATTTAATAACAGAGGCTAGGTGCAGGTCAAAATCCAAGGCAGGATCAGGGGTTACTCCTAGGTATTTAAAAGAGGTAACTGTGTTAAGAGGAGAGCCATCAAGCGCTCTGATACTTAATGGCTGTGTACAGGACCAAATTTTTGAACCTGAACCAAAGAGCATAGTCACTGTTTTATTTTTATTTAAAACAAGCTTGTTTTGCAATAGCCAGCTCTGAAAGGTATTGAAGTTACTATTGAGATTCAGGTTGATCTCTGAGAGGTTTGAGGAGGATGAGTAAAGAACAAGATCGTCTGCATATAGCAGACCTGAGCAAGCACCAGGGAGCGGTGGGATGTCGTTTATGAATACTGTAAACAGGAGCGGACCAAGAATCGAACTCTGGGGCACTCCAATCCAAGTAGGAGCAAGAGGGGACTTAGCATCTCCAATCTGGACAAATTGTTGCCGCTTTGAAAGATAATTTTGGAACCAGGTGGTGACAGAGGGTGAGAAGCCTAGGGATGATAACGTTGATAGGAGCAGCGGGTGGTCAACTAAATCAAACGCTTTTGTAAGGTCAACAAAGTAACTGATGAGAGAGCCTTTGTCCATAGCGAGTCTGACATCATTTGTAAACTGTAGAGAGCAGTGGATGTACTGTGCCCACGTCGGGAAGCATGTTGGTTAGGGTGAGGGTTTGAAGGTACAGGTAATCCGAGACCTGGGTAGCAACAATTTTCTCCAATATTTTAGAGAGGGTGGAGAGGATGGCAATAGGACGGTAGTTATCCAGGTTAGTGGTGTCCCCCTTTTTGTAGACCGGTACAACTCAAGCAGTCTTCCAGAGGGAAGGGACATGTCCTGTAAGAAGCGACAGGTTGAAAAGTCTAGTCACCGAAGAGACTATAGACGGTGCAATGGTTCTAAGGAATTTTGGTAAGAGTCCATCTGCCCCTGCCAGTCTAGCAGGAGAGATGGACTTAAGTAAGCATACAATTTCACTCTCTCAGACTGGGCGAAGGGTGAAAGATGGGTTGGAAGGTTTAAGGTTATCCTGTGGAGTGACAGGTAAAGGCTCAGGAGGTGCAGTATAGGAGGAGAGGTCAGTGAATCTGGAGTTAAGAGTCTCAGCGATAGTGAGCAGGTTATTGCAATTGCAACCATCCACGACCATATCAGAGATTGTATTGCACTAGTTTTTCCTATGATGGTGTTAACATGACTCCAAAAACCACGAGAGTCACTGACAGAGGTACTAAGGAGCTGTTGGTAGTAATTGCCCTTAGCAGATCTGATGGAAACCTTACATAGGTTTCAGAGTCTTCTGTACTCTGCCCAGTCCGATGGGGACTGGGTTAGCTTAGCTTTGTTCCAGGCTTTATCCCTCTTTTTAAGAGAGGACAGGAGTGAAGAATTTAACCAGCGGGTAGCAGATCCCTGGATGTGGCACGTTTTTACTGGAATATATTTGTCTTGAAGGTTCAAAAGCGTGGTAAGGAGGTATTGAGCAGCACATTCCGTATTACAAGTATTATGTAGAGGTGCCCAGTCCATGTTCTGTAGCTCCACGATTAGGGCTCTCTTATCCATTTTGGAAAAATCCCTGAACAGAATTTCTCTGGGGGGTGGTTTTGGGGCCCTAGCCTTCCAAACACAGTAAACTGGGGAGTGGTCACTGATTGAGTCTGGTAAAACTCCAACAGCACTGATCCTCTCAGGCCTGTTGGAGATGACCCAGTCTAGAAGAGACTGGAGACTGCTGTTACTAGCCTTTCTGGTCGGGAGAGTGACCAGTTGAGACAGGTGTAACCTGCTGAGTTCAGCACCATAGAGATTAGAGTTTTTCCCTAGCCAGTCCAGGTTGAGATCCCCCATAACAAAGAGCTCTTGTCTACCCTTTAGCGAGGGAAGATGGTCAGTTACCTTAGTCAGGCCTGTTAGTCCATTTTTAGGAGGATTATAGATGCACACTACATTTAGCTTCTTAGTGAGACCTAAGGTAATAACTATATGAATAGTCTCACATAGACAGGTAGTGTTGACCGGGAGGACCGTAATGTCAAGGTCATGCCTGGTATAAAACAAAACACCACCACCCTTTTTAGCATTTGGACTACCACATCTGTGAAGTTTATATCCATTGATCCTACATAATGAATCTGGTATATGGAGTTTTAACCAAGTCTTGGTTAGACCTAAGACATCAGGGGAGTTGTGAGCAATCCAAGCTTCAAGCTGTGCAAAATTAGCTGACAGACTTCTAATGTTCATATGTGCAAGCTTAAGCCACTTTTCTGTGAACCAGTAAGATGGGTTCTTGGGAGCCATGCCATCAGGAGGGCCAGGGTTAGGTTCTGTATCACCAGAGAGAGAGAGAGAGAGAGAGATGACAAATAGGGTACCCAGGTCTCAAGGAGAGAGGTTTGGAGTTTGCCCTCAAGTGGCATATAAAAGGGGAATGGCTTAGGTAGTCAGCTGTACTAGCAAATGGGATAAGTTTAGAACGCTGTGTCTGTTGTTTCTCTTGGGAGCTGTAGTTTCACTCCTTAATTACTCTTTCCTTCTGAGGCCCCAGGTGGCTCTGATAGTCATTTGTTCCAAGGGTTTTTAAGTCATTAAGTATCTTCTGTTCTCCTAGTCCTTAATAAAATGTAGGAACTCCACAGACTTGTTATGTTGTTTCTTACAGGTCCCAAACTAGTGTGTCTTGTTCCAGCATGATAGAGCCACCGCATGCCACTCCCACATGAATCAAAAAAAAGGTGGGGGAGGATCTTTAGGAGCTTCTCAGGTGGGGTGGATCTTACTCCCCCCAAAAAACTAATGCTACTTCCCACTGCTCAGGTTCCAGTTCTTGTACCACCTATTTAAGAAAGAAAATAGTACCCTTCAACCATTGATTAACGTGAAAGAGTATTTCTTTGAGGGCGGAAAACATTTCTTGGAGGAGACTATTTACACCTTCAGTCTGTTCCACAGACAGAGAACATGACATCACTCCTTTTGTACATGCAAAACATCTGCAGGCTTCACCTACTGCAGCTGTAAAAAGGGGGCTATCAAAGACCAAGAGAAAGTGTATTTTCGAACAGGTGAGCCTTTTGGGACTCAGTGGACACTCAAATGTGAAGCAGCATTCTTTGAAGTCATATACCAGCTTACCCACGCCCCAGTCCTTGCCTATGCTGATTCTGCCAAGCCCTATATTCTGCATACGGACGCTAGTTTGCAGGGTCTTGGGGCTGTGCTATATCAAGACTGCGAAGATGGCTTGAGACCTGTAGTTTTCACCAGCAAGAGCTTGACCTCGTCAAGAGTAGAACTCTCCAGCCCACAAGTTGGAATTCCTTGCCCTAAAATGGGCCATAGTTGAGCAGTTTCATGAGTACCTCTATGGGGCAAAGATATTAGTGAAGACTGACAATAACCCACTGACCTATGTGCAGACTTCAGCTAAATTGGTCACCACTGGGCACCGTTGGCTCTCTGCCTTATCGACTTATGATTGTGCTGTTGAATGCAGACTGGGACTAAACCACATTGATGCTGACGCCCTGTCACGAAGGCCAGCTTCTAAGAACAATTGGGTCAGATGGTCTGAACCTGACATCAAAGCATTATGCCAAAAGTTTGATAAAGATGAACAAATGTCTGCAGACACAGTGGACTGCCTAGTAGATTGCTTGGGCCTTCCTGATGCCCACATACCAGCTGCCTATTGCCATTTCTAGCACCTAACACCACTGAGGGCTATACGTCTCGCATTTATACTAATTCCTGACCACCTGTTAAGTTGCACACTGGCTCCACTCCAAGCATTCACTGTCCTCTACCCTCAGCTGTTTAATATGTAGTAAATTCCTCTGATGGCTGTACTTAGCTGCTATACCTGTATGTGTTCCGTATAAATATTGTATACTTTTCCACTACCCCCTTCTCCCAGGATGCATCTGCAATCGAGCGTTATTCTGCTCAGTATGCCTTCCTGGTAAAACTTTTAAATAAATAAATACATTTCTCTGCTCTAGCTATTAGTGCACTACCTCAGTTCAGTAATGACAGTATTTATTGGGCTCAATCCCAAGAACACATGACTCAACCAGCACTTGACACCCTGCATGCGGGGAAAGATGTGTCCAAGTTGCATTCCCCTGACTTGCGAACTGCTCTGTTGTTCAAGGAAGACCCCAGGTTAAAGTTGCATGATCAGTTGTTATACAGAGAGACAGTGGATCATCATGGTCAAGTAGACAAACAACAGTTGATTCTACCCACGGCCTTTAAATAGCTGGTACTGAGGTCCCTCCACAATAACATAGGGCACCTCGGTATTGACAGAACTCTCGACTTGGTACGATCCCGATTCTACTGGCCAAAGATGGGGCAGATGTTAAGCACTATGTAAAGACCTGCAGTCATTGCCTCCAAAGAAAAGCCCTGCCTCAGAAGGCTGCTCCTCTTGTCAATATCACTACCTGCTCCCCTCTAGAATTGATCTGCATAGACTTCTTGTGCTTAGAACCCGACTAAAAGAACATTGGCAATGTGTTGGTAGTTACTGATCATTTTACATGGTATGCACAAGCCTTACCAACTAAAGATCAAAAGGCCTCTACCGTGGCCAAGGTGCTGGTGGAAAAATTCTTCGTCCACTATGGTGCCCCCAGCGGATCCATTCTGACCAAGGCAGAGACTTCGAAAGTAGGTTAATCAAAGAAATGCTCTATCTGTGGGGGGTGCGGAAGTCAAGAACCACCCCCTATCACTTGCAGGGGGACCCTCAACCAGAAGGCTTCAACCATACCCTTCTGGACATGCTGGCACCCTCCATCCAAAGGACAAGCATAAGTGAAACCAGCAGATCAGCACCTTGGTACATGTGTATAAGTGCACTAAAAGTGACGCTACTGGGTTCTCCCCCTACTGTCTCATGTTTGGGAGGGAGGCCTGACTGCCCGTTGATGTCTGCTTTGGGGTCTCTCCAGACGGGGTCCGGGCTGAAAATTACTTGCAGTATGTACAGAAATTGAAAGATCGGTTGAATCATGCCTGTCAACTAGCTCAAACTATGGCTGCTAAGTGAAATCTCATCAACAAAGAAAGACATGATCGATGAGTAAAAGCCCAGGAGTTGTTGCCTGGAGATAGGATGCTACTATGCAATTTGGGACTGCATGGAAAACACAGAATTGCTGATAGATGGCACCATCTTCCCCACATATTAGCTGGCAAATTGGATGTACAAGGTGTGCCCAGGAAATAATTCCAAAGCTGTTAAGACCATGCACCGTAATCACTTACTGCCCATCGGCAAAGTTATTACTGATGCTGAACCAACCCCTGACACTTTTCCTGGGCCAGTGACTCGTTCTGCTGCAAAGAGAAAATAGAGCCAACCTGTCCGTGTTGTTCCAGAACTAAGGCCTTCCCCTCAGCTGGCCCAGAGTGGTAGTGATGACTGTTCATCTGTCTCTGATGACAGTGACTGTGATAATGCCTATTATCCCTCATATGAACTGAGTCAGTTGTTTCGAGGCAATCCTCTGCAGAATCCTGGGGATGAAGCTGGGCCTTCAGAACTGCCTAATCCTCCAGCTTCTTCCCTGGACCCAGTGCCCCCTGAAAGTGAAGTACAAAGTATCACGTCTGAGGTTGCGGACTCTCTGTGTCTTGTAGAACTGTTTTACTTGCCTGAAGAAGGGGCTGATGGTCTGAGTCTACCTGGTGACATACCAGAACTTGAAGAACAATATGAAAGTGTTGATAGCATCCCTTCAGCGCCACAAAGCCTAATTGTGCCAGAGTCTCCTCAGAATGAGCAGCCTGGGCCCTCTTCAGAAGATAATAATAAGCAAAGTGTTGTGGAAGCAGAGTCTGCAGAGCCAGGAGCTGATAGTGTTCCCAATCTGGACATTTCAACCAGTGCAGAGGCATCCCTCACTACAGGAGAAGAAATCAGTGCCAGTGTTGACCACTCAGAGCCTGTGTCTGTTCTCCCCAGAAAATCTGGGCAACCTGTTAAGCCAGTGCTATGTTTTAGTTATGATTCCCCTGGGAGGCCTGTGGACTTGCCTCTCAGTGTGGTCTATAAAGGTGTTTACATTTCCAAGAGCTCACTACCCAAACTGAGCTTGAATGCCACCTCGCTATTAATTGTTCTTCCTTCAGAATATGGTGTCCCTGTCCCATCTAGCCCTAAGTTAGTGGATAGGGAAGGGCCCCCTTCTACATTGTTTACTGTACAAGAAGTTATAACGTGAAGTCATAGGTAACTGTTCATAGTATGTTAATCATAATAGAATCAGTGTAGAGTGTATGAAACATGCATAAGTATTGTCAATGAAGATATGGCATAGTGAAATGTATAGTAATGTGATAAGTTTACGTTAAGTGATGCATCAGATAGTATTTCCATAGTATGCCAGTGTCACGTATGTCTTGTACTGTATATATTGATTCTTCAATATTGTGATGGTGTAGACTTGACGCGGATGCCAAGTTTTTCCAGGCAGGGAAGGACGTAACCTCCTTACAAATGGAGGTTCCCAAAAGTCTTCCTTGGGTATGCCTAAATGCCCACTGCCAGGCTGGTATCCTGTGTCTTAGCATTTTAAAAGTGTTTAGGAGAGTGCCTTAATGTCTGTGTGCTCTGTTTCTTTAAGAGCTGTGTATAACGTGGTGCTTATTTAATCTGGGAGGGAGCTGAGTGTTTCTGTGCTCAAGTCCCGCCCAGGCTGCCAGATAATCACTCCGTTCTGTCATCGCTATTTGCACAGAGGGAGCTCTGTTAGAAGCTGTACTTATTTGATGATTATCTATTAGAACAGTAATGATATGGTAGTTTGTCTAACCTGCCTTCTTTGCAGCATGGACAGTTCTGTTTATCACCACCATCTTGGTCCTGGACTGCCAGAATGGGCCAATCAGTACCTTTGGGGACCCTAAAATGGAGTCTGTCCCCAGGGGTCTTGTGAGAGGAATTTCTGTAGGAATTGTAGTTTTGAGACTTTGGCGGCTAAATGCACCTGGGAGGGGGGAGCCCCTTGCTTTGACAGATTGATGGATCAACCAACCAGAACCTTTTGGACCAAAGGTAACTTCCCAAGCTGCCTGCTGCAGTTAGTCTGGAGTTAGAGTTTGAAGAGTAAACAGCTCGAGTGATTCGAGCAGCAGCTCCTGCATAGTTCGCACGGGAGAATTGCTGGAAAGGCTGAGTCTGGCCTGTCTACAGTCCCTCGAGAGGGAATCCTTTAAAAGGCTTAGCAATCGGACTGTATCTGAATTGGAGTGTGACAGAGCCACTGAAGAGTGACCAGATTTGAACCTGAAGAAGACTGAAGATTTGCTGTACACGACTGGCCTGTCAGGACATCCATTTACCACAGAATTCCCAGTTTTGTTCAGAGACACTGATATTGTGGCTGGACTGCCTTCCGCATTGTGGTATGGTGATTGCTTTACTATAAATGTGCTGTGTGCAGTTAGTGGGTCGCAATTTGGTTTCCCACTGTGTAAATGTGCCACGCTTGCTGGAAGCTGCATCCAGCACTACCGGACTCAAAATCCAAACTGTTTCACCCAGCCTGGGCCTTGCCACCTGGCTCAGCCAGCTACTTCAGGCACAGAGACCATCATCGATGAGAGACTCGCCCGGGAATTAGCCCCCTGCTCAACCAACTGGAACAGGAATGACACCTCAGTGATTCGTGTGGGCCCTGCTTCTCCTGGCAAACCAATCATCAACCTGCAGCTTCCATTTTCATCTAGCCTGTGTCTTATATTGGGTAGCGTGAGTAACAATCAGGGTAGCTCCCTGCCTCAACAGTGAAATCTCAAGTGTTGTCATCTGATTGCATTGTTGCTTTTCCTTGCCCGAATTGAGTCTTCAGGCTCTGTATTACAAATTGTGTGTGGCTGTGCATGCCTTTTCTTTTCATCACAGAGCCCCAATCAGCTGTGATGCCGGCCTACCCCGGACAATGTTCCAGGCTAGCCCACCTTACTTCCAACTGGGTACCCAGAGCGTGTGACTGTGCAGGGACTAAAAGAGCATGCATAACTGCCTGACAAGATCAGTTTTAGAATCAGTCAACCTGATTACACCCCTCACTTGTTCAGTTCCCCTGAATAAATCAGATCTAACTCTTTTTGTATTTAATCTGACTGTGGTTCCAGTTTGTACCAAAAGCATTGTACTGTTGTTGTTTGCTGTGTCTAACCTTGTTTTACAGGGGGTCTTTAGGGTCGAACTGGTGGAACCAGCCCTGATGTAAGTGCAAACAGTGTGGGGATTTGTATGCTGAATAGGGGCTACTGTGAAAGTGTTTGTTGCATATTGTCTAGGCCACTAGAGGGGAAAAAGGGGGGTTACAGTGTCCCGGAGGGCTGTACTCAGGTTAGCCTTGTTATTATCAACCCTGTCCTCTGGTTGGAGGCACTCATTTCAGTACCCAGGTCCCTTAACCTGCAACTAGCCATGCAGGCAGGGGTAGTAGCCCTTGGGATAGCGCCACCTGGGGGTTACATCTAAACCATGCTCTTGTAATCGCCCAGGTCGTACCTGAAAATAGGCATTTCTTGTCTAGTGTGCTTACCCAGTAAACAAAAGCTAATAAATGAATAAATATATGTGCACACCGCACCCTTGTAGGAGGATTTAACTTTTGGTACAATTGGCATCTCACCATTTGCTCTCAGTAAAGGTTCCCCACCCAAGTCTGGGATTTTGCTTTGAGCTGTGCACCTAACATGTTTCTGTGCCGGGGTTTCCAGTTTGCTTCCCCACTCAAGCACCCCATGGAGGCTAGCTAGTTTAAAAATGTTTAAAATAAAAATAATTTTAAAACTTCCTTACTGCTGAAATTTAGGACTAGCAGGTATGATTTTTGTTCAAGATGGCCACTGGGCTGAGCATGCTGCTGCTCCGTGTGTTTGTGCTGTTGCTTTGTGTGTTTTTTTGAACTGTATTTTATTTAAGTTATTTTATTTTTTGTTTTGGTGTTGCTCCTCTGCCGCCCAACTCTGATTTCGACTGGGCGTGGAGTGAACTGGCGCGAATTGGCCCTGTGATTGGAACTTGGAAAGGTGCTGTCTACTATGGGAACTGTCAGCACCGGGGTGCTTTATGTGTTTACCCCTGAGTTTTAGTCTCATCAGGGCCATATTTGGGATTTGCGCTCTGTTAGATCTGTGAGCTCACAGAGCTCATCGGATTTTCTCTAGTGCCCGGACTTTTCCCTCGGTCTGCTGTTGTGAGGGCCTTCTGTACCATTCGTTCTGGGTGGCGACTGAAGTTGGAGTGGAGGGTCATCTGATTATTATAACTCGAGCGGATTTGAGACTGGAACGGGGACTGAGACTCTGGATACCTTTCTCTGAGCATTGAAGAAGGATGGAGGGGGACTTGCCAAGTTAATTTCAGGTCATTGATGGTGTGTACGAGGTTATCCCGAGCTTGGTTTCAGGACCGGTCTGAGGCCCAACTCCCACTGGGATTTTCCACATGATTTGTGGTCTGAAAGGGGTATTGAGTTTCTCTAGCCAAGGAGTTGGCTGAAGTTTCGTGCCCCCTAGACTCCCAGGCTGGGCTACTAATGTGGCTTGTCCTGGGCATTTTATCGCGCTACATTATCTCCTGTGGCGTTTTCCCAGTTGGGAGTGAGGGGGCCCTATTCTATCGTGGAAACCTTGTGGATTTGGTTGACTTGGACCCTGGATGTTCTCTGGATGTTCCCCGTATTTGCCTTCTTAAACAAGCTTGCGTGGATGAGTAGACTGACTGTGTTTTCTACTTATGATTTCCATGGATTTTGGTTCTCCATAGCCTGTGGATACAATTGACTATGTGCCCTGTGGAGAGTGACTTCTTATTTTCCTCCTTGACTTGTTTTAAGTTTATTTTTTACGGACAATGAGGTGGTGAGAGGACCTTGTGTCCATTTATTTCCTGAAGTTTTGATTGTTTTTTCGTTTGTTTGTTTTCCTATACTCCCTGGTCGTGAGAGGATTGGGGGAAGGGGGATGTTTTATTTTATGTTTTTGTTTTCAAATTAAAATGTTACTTATGATTTGATTTGTAGAATACATCTGTACTCTGGCAGTAAGGCCCTGTCCACACTGTGCCTCTGTAACGTTACAGAGGGCTCAAACCGTTACCGTAACGGTTTGCGTTTACATCTGTAACGTTACAGAAGGCGTTTTCAGAACCGTTATAGAAACCTGTTTGTATGTGGTTTCTACAACGGTTATGGTAACGTTTACAGATCTGTAACGTTACAGCCTGCAGTGTGGACGTGTGAGAGTGTGCCCTCCAGTCCCCTACTATACCACAATGCAGCGAGGCAGTGCAGTGGTGCAGTCTGGGACGTAAACCAGGAAGAACCAGGAAGTGTACAGCGCTGATCGCGAGTGCAGTGAACCTCATCAGTCAGGCGTGGGTATGCCAATTAATGCCACCAGCTGGTGTAGTAGCCCAAGAACCAGCAATAGGAAGCATCGAAGGCTGTGATTGTGCAGAGTGCTTTGTCTGAGCGTGGCCAGTATAGCCAGCAGTGAATCAGTGAAACATCAGTGTCCCAAAAACTGCACAGGCAGTAGGCAGCATTGTAGGTAGTGGAGGTGTAGGCATGTCTGATCGTGGTGCCACATGGCCTGATGAGGTAACGAAATTACTGATTGACTACTGGACACAGGAATGGGTACAGTCAGAATTGGCTAGTGCGTTGCAACACCAAGGTGTATCAGAAAGTGTCAGAATACCTATTTGAACATGGCATGAAAGGAGTTCCAAACAATGCAGAGACAAAATAAAACAACTCAAAGTGCGCTATCACAAGACTCGTGACAGCAACAGGCGCTCTGGTAGTGTGGTGTGGTGTGTCCGTTTCGATGAATTGGACAAAATACTGGGAACAAGGCCAACAACCGAACCCCACTTTGTCCTGGAGAGTTCTGCAGTGGAGTCCGATGATGATGATGGTGATGGTGCGGGGACGGAGGAGTCATGCCAGCCCAGCGCAATTGATGCTGACGTAGAGGCAGATGGAGAGTCAGGTATGCGCACTATCAGTCACTATGTGGGGTGCTGGGGGGGGTGAGAGGTGGGTAGCACATACTGAGTGGCATGATGCAGCTGAGAGGCATCTGGGGCGCAGTATGGAACCAGATGCCAATGACTGCATTAATGTAGTTGGGGAGGTAGGGGTATATGTTCAGCGTTCTGCAGTGCAGTTGCATACTGTATACTGAATAGTGCTATGAAGTATTTCCAGTAGTTATAGTTGAATAATGCGGATTGCATGGGAACTGGGTATCATAACAAATAAATGGCTGGGTGTGGTTGGGGTTCTTGGTGGGGATGGGAGGTTGCTTGGTGGTGTTTGCTGGGGGCCTGGCAGTTGTGTTGTACACTGTGTACAAACAAGCTGCTGTCATGAAGGTGGGTGGTTGCAGTGCTGCCAGTCAGCAGATGTTACCAAGAAGTACTATGCCACTTGCCTGTTTGCAGCCTGAGAAGTAACCATATGTGGCATGCTACACACAGCGTTGTTGTTCTGCAGATGATGAGAATGATGAGCAGACATCTTTGGATAATGACCTGCTGGAGCATCATCATCAGTGTCATCCGCTGCATCATGTGCTGTGAATGATGAACTCCCTGGAACATCAAGCGTTACCTCTGGTGGTGGCAGGCGAGGAGCTGCCAAGCGCTCATTGAGCGACAACCACTTGTCAACCTGAAAGAAAGAAGAAGAATCAGAAGACGGCCGACCTGATTGGGAGCAGTGCTGGAACCCACCGGCAGATGCTGCAGCAGCATCGAGCTGACAATGATGGAGCAGGAGGAGGGCTAGGGAGGAGAGGGAGATGGAGGAGAGAAGGAAGCAAGAGGCATGGCAAAATGCACAATTCTTTAGCAACATGTTAAATATTAACTATGCAGTTCCAACAGGCAGCCACAAATGTCAACGGTCCAGCCACAGGGTAGTATGCCACCTGCAGACCTGGTAACGCAGCAAGTATGTTTACAGGCATCACCCATGCTACAGCAACAAGTTCCACCAGGTCGACAGTACTCAGGCACTATGTCACCACTTGTACCCCTGTCATGTCCCACAGGTACTTATCACACAGTCAGTCATGCAACATCAAACATGCCAATGATGTCCCATGTAGCTCTCTGTCCTCCCATAACATGTAGCCAGACACTATGAAGCAGCTCTAGGATGGAATGAGGGTAACTGGTGGTGGTACAGGAGTGCCACCTACTGTTCATGTCAGACACATTTTGATTCAAACCCACAGCACGGCAGCATCCCTCAAGTGCCCCATCCACTTTGCCTCTGCCCCAATCGCACACACAGGGTGCCAGGAATGCTGATCCTGGACCAACATTGGCTGTTCCAAGCTTCACACATGATCTGTACAGTGAGAGATTTCCAGTGGACAACACTGTGAGCTCAAGGGCTGTTCTCCCCATGTTACTTTTGGAATGTCACTTGTTCTGTGGTGGCGTAATTTGTTAGAATGACACCTGTTGTTACCCCCCCATAATGTTACTCAGGGAACCCAGTACAGATGGTAAGCTACACTGTATGAGAAGTGGTTCAGTGTGAATCAGTGGGTCTCATAGCACACTACTGGTAGTTGTTAACAACAGCTACAAAATGTTTGTTACAAATGCACAGCAGGTATAAGCTCAGGATGACTTTATTGTACAATTGTACAATTGCACTGAATGTAAAGTGCTGGCATCGTATGCTACTATTAACAAATGAAACACTGTACTGGCGACATTATATCGTTGCATGTGTCTGTTGCACAGCTGTGCATTTCTGCCTTGTTTATTGTTGTTGCATCATCCACTGTTGTTGACATTGCAACCTTGGGACAATGCGGTCCAGCACTATGTTCTGTATACCTGGTGGTGGAAGAAACACATATCAGGAATGTATGACAAAATATGCAATACTGTCTGAGTCCCTAAAAGGGACACAGTTTTCATAGCTATGAAATACATGTAACTGCAAATGGTGACAACATCACTCACCAGACTGATGTTATATGGTATGTTTTGATTATTTTGTTTATGTTTAATTATGTCTGTACGTAACAGGAGTACTACTGAGGCACTGTTACATACGATGCTCTATCCGTTGTTGGTCTACTGTACTAATGTTTGATCATTACTGTGCCAATGTTTGGACATCTGCATCATACGTTTAGTGTGCAGTGTAGTACTTCATACATGGAGTACACTGTGTATGGCAGGGAACCTCAACAGAATACATGTCGTGACAATGATGTGTACGAATGGGCCTAACGCTACATTTCTGTCTGGCTGATGCTGCAATACTGGACATGGTTTGTTGTACCACCAGACATCTAACGACATACTTGCCATGCATACAGCAATAAAGACAGCACTACTGAACTGAGCTGACTTGCGTATCATTCATTATGCATGTTGGAAGTACATGGGTCACTGGTGGGCATGGGATGCTGTGACATGATAGGTGGTATCTTGCACAGGTATCTGTGAGTGTGTGGAGCGGTGGATGGCTACTGATTGTTACACAGTTGTGTCACGGGTGTGTGCTGGTTTTGCACTGCTGCCTGTGGACACCATTCCTTACCACTTGGTGCAATGTGCACATATGTGCAGGAACAGACTACCGAACCTAGCCATCCATGAGGTAGTCAGCTAGGGTATCCCTGATCAGTGATGCATGATCGATTCTGGCCCGTGATAGTCATTTCCTCAGTGGTACACTGTCATGCTCCGTGGGTTGTGGTATATGTCTGTTGCACTGTCCAGTTCCCAGCTGTCCATGAATACCTCTGCCCTTGTCTCGCACAGATTGTAGCAGCACACAGCCTGCCCTATAGCGTAGAGTAGCATTGTTGATGCTGAATTCACTTCTCTTCAACAGGCACCGCCCTCTCCTTTGGCGCCCAAAGGCGCATTCGACCACCATCGTGCCTACTGAGTCTGTAATTGAATCGCGCTTCTTGGGGTCACCATGGTCATTGTGCAACCGCCAGGCCAGGGCAGTAGGGGATGAGCAGGGTCCCCAAAACAACAACAGGCTAGCAATTCCAGCTATATGTCTTGGTGGTTCCAGGAACAGTGTACCATTCTGCCCAGGGTGAACAGCACTTGTTTAGTTTCTGCTGCATCATGGACCTTGCCTGCCATCCACGTTAATGTCCATGAAACAATACCTGTGGTCGACAAGAGCCTGCATTATGATGGAGTAGTATGATTTCCTATTGAAGTACTCTGTGGCATTTCCTGGGGGACATATGATTGGGAAATGGGTGCCATCCACTGCAATCACTACAACTTGAATCCCAGTCCTTCTCAAATCCTAAGCACTATGTCATGCACTTTCTGCACCCGTACAACCTTGGCAGCAGTATTTCACTGTGGCATTTGCACACTTCTATAACTATTTCCTGCAGTGGCGACCTACATCAAATAAATGGGACACTGTTCTATACTTCATTTGTTGACAGCCTTACAGAGCTATTGCAACTCTTTGTCCACTGGTATTGCTGGACATAGGTGTATCCCTCCGGAGATGTACAGAGCCAACTCACCACAGAGGCAGTTGAATGTCTGCCTGCACATCTGAAGTTTGATAGCTACTGCTCATCTGTTCAGGACTGCATAATGTTGTCCCACCACACAGTGCTTTTCTGTGTGCCCACACAGCCCTGGGTACTGTGCCACTTTCAAGGATACACATCAATATGTCCTGTAGTCTGGACACTGTGTCAAAGCACACCTTGGCAAATGCTGGTAAACCTGCGTGAGCACAATGTTGTGCAGCCCTCCTCCTGTCTCCTACACTCTGGCAGTCTGCAGGTTCACTGCATAATAGTGCATTATACCAGCCAAGGAACACACTGGCGCCGATAACGCTATGTTTCATACATACCCTACTGTGTTCTGTGTGCATGGCAACCCTTGGCATTCTGGGATATTGATATTCAGCACCTACTGCATCTTGGGATAGCCACTGCTTCCAAGGGGTTACACCACTCCCAGTATGTTTCAATAGTGTGGACAGGCTGTAACGTTATCGTAACAGTTTCAACACTGTTCCTTTTGTAGTGTGGACGCACTGTAACGTTACAGGGCCATTACAGCTTTTAGTGGTGTAGTGTGGACAGGGCCTAAGAGTGGCAAAGTTCCTTCCTCTGGTTGTGAGAGAACTAGAAGCGGTAGACAATTTTGTTTTATATTTATGTATTAGTCTTTTGTTTAATTGGGGTGGTGAGAGAACCCTTTATATATAAGTCTAAGGAGGATCTTAGTAGCCCTGTAGCCTGGCCCAGATCCGACTTCTTGTTGGGGGTGGGGTAGCTTTTTATTTATTTAGTTTTTTAAGTTTTTGGAAATTATTTTGGGAGATTTGTTGTAAGTGGGTTAATTGTTTGATTTTAATTGTTTTGTGGCGGCATGTGTTGGCCTTCAATCCCCACGGTAGTGCGCTATTCATCCTCCTCCCTTCACACCCTCCGCTCTTTTTATTCTCCCCCTCTTCAATATGAAACGTATCAGTGCTGTAGAGCAGTGGGAATTACTCGTAGGACAGGGAAGAGTATGGGGGACTGCGAACAAGGGAGGATGGATGAGGGGGGCCACCGTATTAGGGTAGTTGGATCCAGAAGGCACCCTGGGGCGAAATGGAATCCAGATCATGGTTCGCCATGTCTGGTGCCCATACCCAAGGGCACTACTGAGTGTAGGAGGCAGATGGGCCCGACAGCCTCCGAGGTTCGTCCAACTCGGGTGGTGTTGTGCAATGCCAGGTCCATCAGGAATAAGACTGGCATTATTGCTGATCTTGTTGGTTGCTGGCTTGCATCACCGAGACCTGGCTGGATGAAAATCCAGGCCCCTTTTTGGAGGCTATGACTCCGGCTGTGTACTCGGTGATACACCGCCCGAGATTGGATCGCAGGGGTGGGGGGGTTGCAGTCTGTTTCAAGACTGAATTGGGCCTCATGAATGTAGTAGTTGGGGAGACTGAGTCCTTTGAGTATACAGTGGTAGCAGGTGTAGGCGTTAGAATCGTTCTCATATACCGTCCACCTGGGGATGGGAAGCAATTCTTACAGGAAGTAGCGGACTTCATCGTCGACATGGCATTTGAGTTGCCCAGATTGATGGTTCTGGGTGACTTTAACGCCTGGGTCAATGATGAACTCTCGCAATTTGGTAATCACTTCCTCCAATTAATGACTTCTTTGGGCCTTACACAGGTGGTTTCCACTGCTACCCCTAAATCTGGACACTCTCTGGACTTAGTCTTCCTACTAGGGATCGAAGCATCCGACCTGGGGGTGGAACCTGTTGCCTGGTCAGATCACTACACCGTGAGGTTCAATTTTTGCACCCCTCTGAGAAGGCCTACCCCTGTGGAGATGGTTAGGTACCACCCTTTACAGGATGTTACTCCCCAAGGCCTTGCAGGGTTCCTTGACCTCTCGTCCCCCGTGTTGGCGAGCAGTAGTCCAGAGACCCTCATGTCGGCCTATAAATATTGCTGTTACGGACGCTCTGGACTCTATTGCTCCTGTCCGTGTGCGCCCCCTATCCCTTCACCCCAAGTCCCCCGGTTTGATGGGACATTGAGGGAGATGCGGAGACGCGGCAAAGGTTAGAGCGGTGCTGGCACAGGTCTGCCCTTGAAGCCAACCACCTTAGATTGATGGACTCTTATTTAGTCTATCAATCTGCAGTCACCCGTAAGAAGGCAGAATTCCTGTCCAGGGAGATAGCCGTTGCACGTAATCAACCAGCTCAGCTTTTTCGAACTGTAGACAGACTGTGCAACCCAGCCTGTCTGCAAGTTCGGAAAGCCTTTTCGCAATTAGAGTGTAAGGAGCTTGCTCGATTTTTTTTTTTTTTTGCAACTAAGGTAGCTGACATCAGGGTGGATCTGCAACCAACACTCTCTAGGGGGGGGATGCTGTTGAACAGTGCGAGTTCACAGTACCTCAGTTTTCTTGGAGTTCCTTCAGTCGACCTGATTTCATTGATGTCATGAGGATTATCCATAGTGTGCACCCTACATGCTGTAGTTTGGATCCTGGACTGACCTCCCTAATCCTGGGTTGTAGTGATATCATCAGTCCGGTCCTTGTGCGAATAGTCTGGTGCTGTTTGGAGTCGAGTGAGTTAACTAGCTCTGTGAAAGAGGCGGTGGTGACACCACTCTTGAAGAAAGCTACCTTGGACCCAGACTGTTTTACAAACTACAGTCCTGTCTCTAAATACCCTTTATAGGGAAGGTGATTGAGAAGGTAGTGGCAGCCCAATTGGAGGACCATTTAACCATCCATGACATCTATGAACCCCTCCAGTCCGGTTTTCTCAAAAGACATAGCACAGAGACAGCGCTGGTTCAGGTGCTCAGTGATCTTCTGAGGGTGAGGGATCAGAAGAGACATTCCATCTTGGTTCTGCTTGATCTCTCTTCAGCCTTTGACACCGTGGATCACATGGTGTTGATAGCACACCTGAGGCATATTTCTGGAATATCGGGAACCGTCCTTCAATGGTTCACCTCTTTCCTCACTGGGAGATCACAAAGAGTTGTGTCTGGGGTTTCTTCCTCGGGCCCAACGTCTTTGTTGTGTTGGGTGCCTCAGGGTTCAGTGCTGTCTCCCATGCTGTTCGCGGTGTATATGCTGCCCCTCGGAGACATTGTAAGACGGTATGGGCTGAGGTTTCACTGCTATGCAGTTGATACCCAGCTATATCTGTCTTTTGCACCCGTCCAGGATGGAGCTCTCTCAGTGTTTAACAACTGTCCGAAAGAAATCCAAGAGTGGATGGATTCTAGCTGGCTGAAGTTGAACTCAGAAAAGACAGAGGTATTGGTTGTGGACCCGGGCTGCCAGATAGAGAGGTCGTCTGCTGATACACCCTCAGGAATTTTTCTTGGCGGCATCTCACTCCCGACCTCTGAACGGGTGCGTAACCTGGGGGTTGTCTTGGATGACAGGCTGACACTGCAGTCACAAGTGTCGGCAGCTGTCAAGACTTCCTTTTACAATCTTAGGAATATCGCCAGAGTTAGGCACCTAGTTCTGTCTGACGACCTGCCAACGTTGGTCCACGCCTTTGTGTCCTCGCGTCTGGACTGTTGCAACTCCCTTTACTTTGGGCTTTCAGGGGCTGAAATCTGCCACCTGCAGCTGGTGCAGAATGCAGCGGCCCGGGTTTTGACTGGTTCCAGTAGGTCCTGTCATATTACCCCGATGCTGCGCGAACTGCACTGGCTGCCTATATGGTGGCGGATCGCCTTTAAAGTCAGTGTACTGACTTTCAAAGCCCTTCACGGTCAGGGTCCGGCCTATCTGAAAGAACTTCTGGTTCTTTACTGCCCTGGCTGATCGCTCCGCTCGGCCGATGAGGGGTTGCTGGAGATTCCAAGAGTGAATCTTAAATCATCTGGATGTAGGGCATTTTCTTATACTGCGTCCACTCTTTGGAATTCTCTACCTCGCCGGTTACGGGAGTGCACTTCCGTGGAGGAATTCAAGCAGGGTTTGAAAACCCAGCTTTGGCAAATGGCCTTTTTAGAAAACTGATTGTTTTGAATTTAATGATTTTATTATTGTTTTTATCTGTGCTTGATATTCGATTTCAGTGTTTGATCTGCACTGTTTTAAGCTGTGCAGCGCTTTGGAAACTGAAAGGCGCTATATAAATAAAACTATTATTATTATTGTTCTGTGGTTGGCTAATATATTTGTCAGAAAATGATGTGTGCATGCATGGGCTTAGAGACAGTAGACTACAGTATTAATAGTTTCAAGCCTTTTATGATTTGATCATGCTGATTGTCTTCAGCTTATATTATTTTTTATTTTATTTGAGAAGTTGTCTGATTACATTCTTTTCTCTTTTACTGTAGTCACATTGTTTGAACTAACTGTTGTGAACAACTGGTACATTACAATGGTGAGTACACGCAACAACCTACAGTGACAAGGTAGGGCAGTCTTTATTGATAAAGCACCCATTCTCAAGGGCTCAGAGTGCTGTACATACACTATAAATCAAAAGGTGAAAAACAAACACAATATCAGAGATAAAATATAACCAATAAATAAAAGTATTAAACAAAGATTTGATAAAGGTAACTGGCTGGGGAATACTTATTTGAATAAATACATTTTCAGAGAGGCTTTAAAGGCCTCCATCATGTGGGCCACACAAATGTTCCCAGGAAGCGAGTTCCATATCACTGTGGCTCCCACTCCAACAGCTCTGTCCCCTGATAGTCTCAGGTGGCATGAGAGGACATCGAGCAATCCCATATCAGTGGAGCAAAGGGGTCATACTGGGAGGTAAGGAACGCAGAGAGGTTTTAAGTAGTCCAGTCCCAAACCATGTAGGGCCTTGTATGTTGACAAGCATATCTTGGAGGTGATGCACCATGGCAAAGGCAACCAAAGCAGTGCATGCAGTGTACATCTGATATGGCTGGCCCGCTAGCACTGGCTGGTAGTGTGCTACACTACCATGCATAGGAACCCAGGATCGACCCTCGCTTTGTGCCGGCAAGATTCTGGGCAGGCTAGATGCAGCTAGATCCAGCCAGCTGCTAGGGCCAGGTGGACTAGCAACTATGATCTTTAAAAAAAAAAAAAAGAGGTAATCTAATATATATCATCTGGTATGATAATAGATGTTTATATGGATTCCACCAAGTGGCATCGACAGGAATTCTGTCGATCGGCATTGCAGCGACGGCACAATGCCAACAGTCAGCATTGTGCCGTCCAGGAAGCAGCGTTTTTGAGGGCTTTGCCCTGCACTCCTAATTATGGATTACCAACTCCAGTGGAGTTGTTTGGAGGCGAAACTCCTGGAGACAATAATGTCAACAATACTGCGGGGCCATTACAGCTAACTGCAGATTCTGTGGCTGTAATGGTCTTCGCAGTATTTCCATCGCTGCGGCAACGGTATACAGTTTATATGTACAGTTGTTGTCTCTCTTATGGTTATGAGTGCATTCTCAAGTACTTTGGGTGAGAGAACTGTGAAGCAGAGTTGAGCAGTTTGGGCACACTAAGGACTTGAGAAGAAACTCTTAGAATTATATGAGGCACAGAAACTACATTTAAACATAATATAAATCATGTTAGAGACCTTAGTATAAGAAAAACAGAATTTGAAGTTAAATCAATATGTTTTACTTAGCAGAATATGAGACAGTCCCCATTAGGGGAAACGGACTATGCCAACTTAAACTTAGAACTTCATAATTTTTTAACCATGTACATGAGATACCCTCTCATGGTTATAAGGGTATCTGGAATGTTTAGAAATAAACAATCCTGAATGGCCAAGAATCATGTCATGATTTCTTCTCAGCCCCCGGTAATACAGTTATCCCTCTGACTATGTCTGTCTGCTATGGGTGCGTTCAAAATCACTGCACTTTCCTACCCACCCTGCACTCAACCTCTCCATAGACATCTAGTCCTGTCACCAGCAGTACAAATTCTCAGTATCACTCTATTGTCTGTATTTTAGGCATGATTTTCCACCTCCCCCTGTATGTATCTGCACTCTGTAAACCTGTATGAAGCAATGTACCAAGACCCTAATGTAAACTCAATGTTATGTATTCCCTGTACACTCTGAATCATGTACCATGATCTCCTATGTATAACTCTATGAAATGTATATGTACACTCAGCGTCATGTACTACAGTCTCCTACGTATGACTCTTGTATATTCTATCTCCCATGTATTCCCCCTCCCAGGTCGCACCAGGAGACAAGCATCTTTTTGCTCAGTGTGCCCTACCTGGTGAAACTGTTCAATAAATAAATACATTTATAAAATGGGACAGGAAAAATCCTGCCATCTAATTGGTCAGTCTGGGTTTTTTACCTGTGAGTAAATCTCACAATGTTCACATGAGTGAAGTCCTAGCTGTTAGTTTTAATCTAATTACAGCATTTTCTGGGTGGAGGGGGTTCTTTGGGTCCAGTTTATACTCGCAGTTATCCACTCCAGGGGGCATATGTTGTTGTGGGATTTAACCATTTCTCGTGTTTACAGCACTTGATTACACCTTTACCTTGTACTGTATTTTGCTGATGTTATCAATTTTCATTTGGTTATGTCTATGTATTGCAATTTTGTTCTATGTCAAGGACCACTTTGAAAATGAGCTTGCTCAATGGTGTTGATGCCTGGTTAAATAAAGTTTGATTTGATTTGTACCAGTTGAAATGAGGCATGGGTGAATTCGCAACAACACACCCCCTTTGTGCATTACTGCTTAAGTAAAAAAACTGTATTAAAGCATTGCCGCTTGTGACACACAGCAACTCAAGCTTGTGCCCTGAACATGGAGTGCCGGAGAGTCTATAGGAAGAGGAGGGGAAGGATTGAGCATCCCAGAGGAGACTGTCCAGAGTGGAACAGAGGATGCCAGCTGGCTCCAAGATGATATACATTTTTGTTTATTTCTGTTTATGTAGTCTTCTCTCCAGCCCCTCCTAACTCTCAGGACCTCCAGGCACAGCCGATCCCCCTGCCTCTCCCAGCTATGGCCACCTACCTCCATGGACCCCTGCATGAACCCCCCCCCCAGGCGGGGTTAGGGGTAGGGGGACGTACTTTCGAACTTCTCCTGCTTTTTGTTATGTGGTGCCATGTGCTGGGGAGGTGGGGACCCAGATATACCAGGGTCCTTCATCAAGGAGGTGATGGGGTCATTTTCCTCCATGTTTCTTCCCATCCTCCTGGGGACATCACATACTAGATGTGCCTGCACACACTGTGCACATCTCCGCCCACCAACATCAGTCACATCCCCACCTTGGTCCTCCACCCAGGTGGCAGTATTGCAGTAGAGGACGGAACCCTCCCTCCCTCCCCAAAGGAGGACAGTGTCCACTGGGATGCTTCACCGATGCGATGAGCTATATTTACATACATGCCCTGGAGCCCTTGTTACTGGCATCCTGTAGGGGAGGGCTGAGTAAATAAGAAAGCACACAGCCTAGCAGGATGAAGTCTGACAGGAAGTACTGTCAGGTCCCACGCTATCACCTGGGCTGTCCAAGTTGGAGTCAGACTCTGTTTTGCTCCTCCCAAGCCCTTACTCCACTGCCATGTCCCTTCACTGTCCACCGGCCCATTATTGCCACAACCCGGGTAACCCGACATATCCCTTCATTGGGAGGGCACCTCCCCCGTGGATGGGAACGAGGAAAGGAGAGTTGCCCAAGGGCATTCCAACTGTATCCCGGGCGTGGCAGGAGTCGGCATGGACACTTTGCAGCGAGTGGGGACCGGCCGCCGTCATCCGGTGAGCCGAGCAGCTAGTTTTCCCTTTTTCTCCCCAGCCCCCCCCACCTCCCACAGAATTGTCCAGCCATGACAGCTTCCTGGGGGGGGGGCATTCAGTGGCATGTCAAGGCCACACGCCACCAAGAATGCCAGTCACTAGTCACCACCAGGAGCCGTCAAACAGCAGTCCAGGACCCACCCCCTGGTGGGAAATGTCCAATGGACACTGTAAACTCCCTCCTTTTCTGACGGACTCCACTACTGACGTCCGGGCTTGGGGCACAAACCCCGATCGCCAACATGCCAAGCAAACACCCATCGCTCTGTGCCACGGAGCTGGCTGGAGTTGGACTCTGATGAGGTGGTGCCCCCACAGTCTCTCCATAGGAGGTAACGTGGGAACAAAGAAGCCTCAAGTAAGGTGGTTTTCGGACTGGAAAGTCACCCAAAAGGTGCAGATGAGGCAAGGGCTGTGAGAGGACAATAGAGTAAAGAAAAAAAGCTATTAAAAAAACAGTTTAACAAATAAAAATAATTCACAGTAGAGTCTTAAGATATCAGAAAAATACTGCTCCTAAAAAAGGAGACAAAACACATACACCAGCTTTAATATAACCTATTAAGGAGGAACTTTCCCATAGTGGTTAGAGCTCAGCTGTGATCCTCAAGACTGTGGTTTGACTCCCACAACTACTACTTACTTACTGTGTGACCCTGAGTGAGTCAGGTAGCCACCTTGTGCTTAACCTGTCTGTAAAATCTGGTTAACCTATCCCTGTGCTGTTTCAGTATCCCTGTACACTTCATTGCAGCCGCATTCTCTCCCTTCTCTCTCTCTCTTTTGCACTGTGGGGTACAGTTAGTATGAAAAACACAGTACAAGGCCAAAGTTCTTTCCTGTTTACTGTTCCTATACTTTTCTTCCCATTTTTTTCTCATAATTAAAATATTTGTATTTAAGCACAAGCCGTCTCCGCTGTAGCCCACTAACCTCCACTGAATGAGCATACAGTGACATTAAAGTACATAGAAACATAGATGATGATGACAGAAAAAGTCCGACGCTCCATCTAGTCTGCCCATATTACCCTATCATACCCCGGGACCTGTTGCCTCTGTGAGGGTTTATGCTTACCCTATTCCCCTTTTATTCTCCATGCTTCCACCTCCTTCATCCCACTGAGTAGCCTTACCTCTACCCCAGCCATATTTCAAGCCGTTTATCGTTCTGGCACCCACCACCTCTGGTAGACCATTCCATGGTACAACCACTCTTTCTGTAAAATAATACTTCCTTACATCCCTGTTAAACCTTTACCCCAATAACCTCAACTCATGACCCCATGTCCTACCTTCTCTGTTTCTGGTAAATAGCTCTTCACAGTTCACCTTGTTTATTTCTTTCAGGAACTTCAAGGTTTCAGTCATACCCCCCGGTCTGGTTTCAGGTGAATACATATTTAGCACATTTAGCCAGTCCTTATAGGATCCACCTTCCTGGCCCTGAATCACCTTGGTCACGCTGTGATGTACCATCTCTTCCTGTCCCTGTCTGTTTTTTAGGTGGGAACTCCACAGTTGGGCACAGTACTCCAGGTATGGCCTTACCAGTGACCTATACAGAGGTAACAGTACCTCCTGCTTACTACTGTTGAACCCACTCCCATACACCCTAGCATGTTGGTAACCTTGCTTAAGGCCTTTTTACACTGGCTGACTTCTTTAAAGGAGTTCCTGACGGTGACTCCTAGGTCCATGTCCTCTGATGTTGTGTCCAACTGAACTCCTCCCATCCAGTACTCAGTTCTGGGGTTTTTGTTCCCTAAGTGCGTCACTTTACAGTTCTTGGCACTGAATTTTAGTTTCCAAACTTTGGACCAGTTTTTCAGCTTTGTAGGTTTGCTAAAATTCCTTTATACCCTCCACATTGTCAACAATACCAGAGTTTAGTATCTTCTATGAATAGACACAACCTGCCTTGGAGTCCCTCTCCTATGTCACTGATGAACATATTAAAGAGAACTGGGCCCAGGACAGCTCCTTGTGGTACTCCACTGATGACCTTTCCTTCCACAGAAATTATTCCATTCACCACAGCTCTTTACTGCCTTCCCTCTGACCAGCTCCCAGCCCACTTTACTACTTCTCTAGCTGTACCCACATCCCCCATCTTCTTCAGCAGCCTTTGGAGTGGCACTGAGTTGGATGCCTTGCTGAAGTCAAAGTATAGTAAGTCTATATCTGATGGGATTCACCCCAAAATACTGAGGGAGGAGCTAGCGGAACCATTAACTGGCCTGTTCAGTAGATCGTTAGAGACGGGGGGGTGATTCCAGATGACTGGAGGGGAGCGGACGTAGTCCCCCTCCACAAGAGAGGAAGCAAGGAAGAGGCAAGTAACTACAGGCCAATCAGCGTGACATCAGTGGGGAGGAAGCTGATGGAGAAATTACTGAAAAAAAGAATTATCAAGTATCTTGATTCAGATGACCTGAAGGATCACAGACAACATGGTTTCACAGAAGGGAGGTCACGTCAAACAAACTTAATTGAATTCTTTAACTGGGTGGCCAGAGTGATAGATCAGGGCGGGGCAGTGGATGTGGTGTACCTAGTCTTTAGTAAAGCATTTGACACCGTGCTGCACAGAAAGCTTCTGCATAAAATGAGAGCCCTGGGGTGGGACCAGAGGTGGAGAGATGGGTGAAGAATTGGCTGGAGGGAAGAAGGCAAAGGGTGATTGTTAATGGAGTTCCTTCAGGTGAGGGAAGGGTGACTACAGGGGTCAGTACTGGGCTGGATCCTGTTCAATATTTTCGTAGGGGATATTGTGGAAGGGCTTGATGGGAAGGTCTGTCTATTCATGGACTATATAAAGCTCTGCAACAGAGTAGACACTGCTGAAGAGGTAGAAAAAATGAGAAGGGATTTGCACAAACTAGAGGAGTGGTCAAAAGTGTGGCAATTGAGCTTTAATGCCAAAAAGTGCAAAGTTATGCACTTAGGGAATAGAACTCTGAAAGCGGGGGCTGGCCCGTCGGCTCAGTGATTGGATTTCTGCTTGCGATGCCGGCGACCCAGGTTCAGGAATGGACCCGGGACATTGGAGGGCCGGGGTAAGGATTGAGCGCCCCAAGGACTGCCTCCTTCTCTGGTGGGAGGGCGGGGAGTGTGACCGTGCTTGATGGACCCTTGGCGAGGCCAGGGTACCGTAGCAGCCGCACCAGAACGTAGTTTATGGGCAGGGCAGACACTGGCCATCATTGCACGCCCCACCTCGTGACAGGGGAGAAAATTCAGCTGCCTGCCGCTCGGATGAAGTCTGCTCCTCTGCTCGATGAGCTCCCAGGCCAGCTCTCTGACCTGTCCCGACTTTGCAGCACTTGAGCCGGTGCCGCAACCTCACCCTGGGGCAATCCACGGGGTACTGGGGAGTCGCCGCTAATGTGGGAGTGGGAGCAGAGGGGGTCATAACTGAGGCTGAGGATTTGACAGGTGGCATGAAAAAAATCTAAAATCAGAGTACAGGATGGGTGGTGAGATACTGGAAGCGATAGAGTAGGAGAGGGACCTTGGTATAATCATATCTAACTATCTCTTGATGGCTAAGCAATACAAGAGGGCAGTAGCGAGGGCCAGTAGAATGCTGGGATGCATAGACAGGGGTATTATGAGCAGAAGGAATGAGGTGGTGATGTCCTTGCACAAGCAGCTGGTGAGGCCACACCTTGAACACAGTGTCCAGTTCTGGAGACCGTACCTCAGGAGGGACGTGAATAGAGTGGAGAGGGTCCAGAGGAGGGCAATGAAAATGGTGCAAGGATTCACCATTTGACATATGAGGATAGGCTGAAAGACCTCAACATGTATACCCTGGAGCAAAGGAGGGAAAGGGGGGACATGATAGAGACCTTTAAGTGCCAAAAGGGTATAAACAAGGTCCTGGATAGCAGTATATTCCAGAATATGAGGCTCTTAAGGACAAGGAGTCATGACATGAAGCTAGAAGGGGGAAGATTCAAGGGAAACATTAGGAAACACTACTTCACAGAAAGTGTAATGGATAGGTGTATTGCACTCCCTGAGGAAGTGGTGGGGGCCAAAATGGTAACGGGGTTTGAGGTTGCTTGGAATAGGTACAAGGGAATTCTGGAGAGGCAGCAGGGGGGAAATTTCCCAGATCACATAGGGGCCTTGGGTAACATGGAGACAGAAGACTTTGGCAGACTCAGTGGGCCTGGAGGCCCTTATCTGCCGACAATTTCAATGTTACTGTGTGCCCTTTGTCATCTACCCCATTTGTCCGGTTAAAGAAAACTATCGGGTCAGTCTGACAAGACCTCCCTGCCACAAACCCATGCTGCTTACTAACCTGAAGCCCGTTTCTCTCCAAGTATTCCACTAGGTCCTCTTTGGCTAGTGTCTCCATCAGTTTCCCTACCACAGAGGTGAGGCAGACAGGTCTGTAGTTTGCTAGCTGCTCCTTGTCCCTTCCCTTGTGTAACAGAACTACGTCCGCCATCCTCCAGTCCTTGGGAACAACCCCTTGCTGCAAAGAGCTATTGAATTGCCCCATCAGGGGTTTGGCTAACACCGATGCCAATTACCTTATTACCCTCAGATGCATCCCATCTAGCCCCGAGGCCTTTTTTACTTTCATGACTGCTAACCCTTTTCTGGTTCTCGCTAGTATGCTTCTGCAGCCTCATTTCCAGGACCGCTGTATTGGCTGCCTTTATGCAGATGTCTGGCAGGGGCCCATTGTTCTCCATAGTGAATATGGGGCGGAAACAGTAATTCAGCATAGTTGCTTTCTCCCCATCTTCCTGTATTTAAAAGAAAGAAGGGGGTAAAAACAAGAGGGCATAGCCAAAGGATAGAGAGTGGAAAATGCAGAGGAAATGTGAGGGGGCGCTTCTTTACAGAGAGGGTGGTGGAGCCATGGAACAAGCTGCCAGGGGAGGTGGTAGGGGCTAATACAGTGGGGGATTCAAGAGGGCATGGGACAGACACATGGGGTTGAGAGGAGGAAAGAAGAGGGGGAACAGCGCTGGGGAAATGTGTGAAGGGAGGGCAAGGGCAGACTAGATGGGCCATAGTGTATTTTTCTGCTGATAACATTCTATGATTACCCTGCCCCGGCCCCTTTAGCCTGACAATCCCTTCTCCCAACCCCGTGGGAGCCAGAACTTTTCAGGAGGGCTGGCACTGAGGTAAACTGCATACATGCATGGCACCGCAGGATTGGCTTACGCTGCATGGCTTATGTCGGTACTAGCTTTCAGCCATCTCAGTTCCTTTTTTCTCACCGTCAAGTGCACATCAGTAATGACACTGCTCACCCTCTGGGAGTCAGAACTTCATGTCTGTATGACAACAGCGTTAATTTATTCTCAGTTTATTGTTTAAAACTAGAGTTTGTTAATTTTTTGTCAGTTTAGTGATTTTACTAGTATATTTCTGTCAGTCTGTCACAGCCCTACCAAGTCAACGGTCGACGGCCATGGAGGACGACAGTAGGGAGCCTTCTCAGGCAAGCTGCTCTGTCCACTTCAGGGAAGGGTACTGACAACGAGTTGTCCAGTGCACAGGAGAAAAAGACAGTGGAACCACAGAAAGAAGTGGGCCTGTTCTCGATCCCAGTCAGGTTCTCGGTGCCACTTGCATCAAGTTCTTCCTCTTCCGATTGATAGAGGAAAAAAAGGTACCACTCAAGGTCACCTCTGTGAGGTCTGCCGGGAGAGCCTTGGTCTCCCAGAGCTGAAGGTCCTTACCAGTGCCATCGTCATCACTGGTAGCCTCTAGTACTAGGAAATCGAGGTCTTGGGCCCGGAGCCCCCTCCTGTCTGTAAGTGGGGACTCCAGTGGGAAGTTCCATCACTGGGCTGCTCTTATTGAGTAGTGGGTGCAGCAGTGGGGCTCATTTGCCTCTGCTAGCAGCACCAGTCTCTGGCCCTTCGAGATCAGTGGAACAGCAGACAGGGCCCTCGCATCTGGTGGAGCATTTGGCTTTGGCAACAGCCATCAGACCCTAGTTGGTGATCGCACCATCAATTCCTGTCCCACTGGTCGCACCCCTACTCTGTGTCACTGTGGTGAAACCGGCAATGATACCACTGCCAGTCACTTCGGTGCTGGCTGGGTCATTGATGCCAGGGCTGGCACTGGTGCCCATGACAGGTTTAGGCTTTTTGGGGCCTGGCTCAATGCCTGCTCCCGGTGCTGCTCTGGTGCCAGATTCGATTCCAGTTATGGCACTGTCCCTGCCACCAGCCCCTTATCCTTTGAAGACAGTGTCACTGGTGTTGCCGTGACTGCGTTCTGGATTAGAGGAGGATGTGGAGGGGGAGGAGTCTGACCCCAACCTCATTATTTCTGAGGACAGTGATGAGCACTCCTTCTTTAGCATACACTTTTCAGACCCAGGCTCTACTTCTGTACCTCAGGAGGATCTATCTTTTCAGGCTTTGCTCAGAAACATGCATACTGCTCTACATTTTGAGCCTACAGTCATTGACCCTGGTAGACGTCACCATCTGAAGTGGTTAAACGTTGATACCGTGCCGGTCAGTTTAGTTCCTCCTATACCACCCGCTTTTGAAAGTCTGTCAAACGTGGCCTAGAATAGACCTGCTTCTGTTCCGTGTCTGCAAGCAGACAGAGAGAAAATAGACTGCCTATAAAGCTATGTCTCAACCTATCGCTGATGCCATTGTTATTTTTGCTGAGAATTACAATGCCATTCTTCCTCAAGAAGTCTCTGTGTACCCTCTTAAGGAGGAGTCGCACAGGATTGACACTATGGGTAAACAAGCTTTTGCAGCAGCTACTATCAACATGTGGATTGCTAACTACCAAGGGCATTTTTCGAAATATGAATACACTTAGGTCTCTAGCAGAGTCCCAGCCAGAATCTGAGACCAAACATAAGATTCTGCTGACTGCCACACATGGAACCAAGTCCAACAGTCACCAGCTCAAAGCAGCTATGGATGGCTTTGACACTGCCTCTCACTCTGCCACTGCAGGCATCTGCATCAGAAGTCATCCCTGGCTACAGACTGCTATTTTTTCCCAATGTGTCAAGCAACAGGTATGGATGATCTTACTTCGAGAGGGTTCCTGCAGTAGGTCTTCACATATAGGACTGCGCCCCCTGGCGTCAGGTCTGAACGGCAAACTTGTAGATAACCGTCATCAGCAGGGACCGCCCCCAGCATCTGGTGACATGACATCAGCCCAACTATAAAAGGGATGGTCCCGCGCCCACTCTTCAGTTCTTTCTTGCCGTCGCCTCAGTACGCTTGGCATGTGATAGAACAGTGATCATACGTCTGCCATTTTTGTCAAAGTTTTCTTCACCTCATAGAAATTTTCTCTTTGTTTTTCCTACTGTTTGATGTCTTCTAGACAGAAGAAGAAGTGCTTGAAGTGCGGCGCCCAAATCCCACACGGGGATGACCTTTCCCGCTGTCTCCTCTGCCTTGGTTCCTAAACCAGGTGCAAGCGAACCCTCGAGACCCACCTCCTGACCCAACGACTGGCGTAGATGGAAAAGGAGCTCCAGGAACTGCGGGATAGGTCGTCAGCCACCGCCCCAAAAAGAAAAAGCAAGGAGAAGCCGACAGGGGAGTCCATCATCACGCTGGAGGCCCTCCGAAACTGTGAGTACTTCAGCCAGTGCCCCGTCTGCTTCTTTAGGCTGGGCACCTTCTCCCCCTCCTGCTGAGGTGAGCGGGCAGCCGGGGGTAGCCTCTCTGGAGGTCTCTGTTAAGTCACCTCGCCTAGCCGATACGACACCCCTTGACCCCGTCAAAGGGCGCATGGCTCCTGCCGATCAGCCTAGCGGGGGTCTCCAGAATTCCACTAGCTCAGCATGGTCCGTTCAGTCGGACAACGGCTCCCCCATCGCCCGCCTGGATCTCCACTCTCCCGTCGGGCTCCAGTTTGGCCTCCGACATCGGATAGAGGGAACGGCAGAGCGACCCATCGTCCCCCCGGGTTATCCATCCCAGGGATTCGCCACCCGATCCTCAGATTTTTCTTCCAGCAGGATTGCCTCTGGACCTGCCATCAGGGCTCCTTCCAGACCTTCCCCCCCTTGCCAGGCCTACCGCCATCCCCGGACAGTAGTCCACTGCTGGCTAGGGATCTTTCCATGGAGCCTCCTCCTCCCTCAGGACCTTCAGGGGCCCTACCAGATCCCACACCTCCTAAAGGCACCATGGCACTTCCCCTGGCAGGACCAGATCCTTCAGGTGGATTTCCGGGTCCAGAACCCATTGTCCTGTCTCTGGGTGGCCCACCGCCGGCTCCACAGTATCCGACACCAGGCCATGTGCCCCGATGCCGGGATACCCTGGGTACTCTTACTATCCTTAAATGGGTTATCACTACCCTTCTTGGCATCAGTACCCAGGCTACTTCCAGCCTCCTCCTCCTCCGCCACCCCCGAAGCCAGAGATGGACCCCCAATGGTGGCAGGAGGCCAGAACCCAGCTGCTGTCGGAGCTTAGGCAGTCTGTGGGGGAAGCTCCCCAGCCCAGGGCCCTGCTTCCACTGCCTCCTTCCGGCAGAGCCTTGGGTTCTCTAACTGCGGGGGCTGCTGGGATGGAACCCTGTCATTCCCAGTGGCTCTGAGCCCTCTGACACGGAGTCTGACTCTGAACCTTCGGACCCCAGATCTCCTGTTGTGGTTTCTCCCAAGGAGTCACCCAAGTCTCCCCCAGAGGACCCGTCTTTCGGAGACCTTTTGCGCTCCATACAGGCAGCTGGATGCTAGCCCACGAAACAGGTGATCCGCAACGAAAAAGACTAGTGGAGCACCTGGATCTTGCTACGTCTGATCCTGTCCTCATCACCCCATGGATGGGACCACATGAGGACTTGGTGACCATGATATGCAGCAACCGTCCTCTATACTAGCGGTCTCCAGAAAGGCAGACCGGACTTATTATCCCCTGTAAGGGATCCAGCATCTTAATTCCCATCCAGAGGCTGACTCCATGGTAATTACTGCCGCTCACGACCGGTCAGCCCAACCGAAACACCTGAGTTCTAGGAGCGTGGATATGTTGTTCATCCACACTGTCTGGTATTGTCCCTTTTCCCTTTAAATCTTGCCCGAAGTCTTCAAGCTGGCTCCTCCCACCCACCCGGGTGGTAAATACCTCGGCTCCGCCCCATGACACCAGATCTTCTTTCTGCTGGAAGATACAGGTTCCCTCATGGTACCTTGCAGCAACAGAGGCCCTGGAGTCAAATCAATGGTTTTCACCGCACTTACTCACCTTAAAACTCATAAGAGTATACAATTCAGATCGGAACGCTCGGATATGGAGGTCAAGTCGTCCCCTGGGTTTCGCTGGTGTCCTTCAGAACAAAAATGTTATGCATCAATCCCCACTTCCGCATGTGATACTGCCTCGGCCCCTGCATGATAAGGCCTCGGCATGCACCATCTGTCTCGGCCTTCCATCCCACTGTTCTGAGGACTGTAGGCTGCGCCTTAAGCTGGGGAGGCCGGAGCTTCACAATCCACTGGTGAAATCAGAGGAGGCCAGGTGGGCGGTTTCCGTGGCTGCGCAATCTGCCGAGCAGCTCAAGCAGATGGCGGCCTTCGAGGAAGAAGCTGCCCAAGCTCCGGCCAACCGAAGCTTCTTCATGCCACTCAACTTGGGCTCCACCTCCACGGGATCCTTCCAGGAGTTGTGCCAGTCTCTCCCTACTAAGGGTGAGGCACCATCGGGCTCACACTTCTCCTGGTCCAAGAAGAAGGATAAGGATCCTAAACCATCTTCTTCTACCCAAAGAAGACGCTTCTGGGACCATGAGCGGTCCAACTCTCAGGAGCAGGGGGTCTCGACCACGGTCGAGATCACCTCCTTGGCTGCCGGCTTTTCAGACCTTCCCTCAGGCAACGGCACTGAAGCCTAGGACACGGCTGAACCGGACGAGATTTCTCTCGACCCGATCAAGCCATTGTCACCGACGCCTGTCGACAACTCTCTGGAGAGGATGCCTATTCTCTCCTTCCCCGACGAAGAGACCCATCCTTCGGGCATCCCGATCGAGGGACAAGAGCCGGAACCCTGGTTCTCACTGAACCCAGCTTCTCCCAACCGACAGAGCCCACACCATCAGTCTCGATCAAGGAGTAGGACCCCGTCAGTCGGAAGACCGAAAAAGGGCCACAAACACTCCCGAAAGAGGCGCCGCCACCGTTCCTCATCCTCCTCGGACGAGGAGAGACTTAGACGGAAGCTCCGTCGATGTTATGAGGACCTTATGTGGCAGCAACTTCTTTTAACAGGTCAAAAGCCAGCTGCCCTGACAGTACCGGCCATTACTTGGCCTCAGCCCCTTCGGCCGACACCGACTCCCTCCGTGCCGAGGACCCCGGTTCTCCCTCCGGTGGGTCCGGTGTGCATTTCGGCTCTGCCTGTTACAGGCTCCCCACCAATTTTGGTGGAACCACCACCAAAACAGCCTCAGGGAGGGGTTCCCTCTAAGGAGGACCAACCGACTACGGGTCTGCCCCACAGGCTGTCCATCACGGTCATTCCTGATCGCCCTAGGCACATCGAAGGGGATTTAGGGGGGAGACCTTTGTATCCGGACTCCTCGGATTCGGACACTACCGGCCTTCACTCTCATGATGAGCTGTCGGTGTCAGGCATGGAGGAAGGGCCTTCCTCCTTCCAGGGCATCCTTCAACTCATTTCAGATTCCACAGGTATGCCTCTGCAGCCTATTCAGAAGAAAGCAGAATATCCTCTCACGGATATTCTCAAGAGGGGGGATACCCCGACGGAGGCCTTCCCAGTGGCTGAAGCCATAGTTGGCCCGGCACTGGAACTTTGGCAGCGTCCAGCCTCTTGCCCGGCTCCCTCTGCCCGCATGGCCCGTGAGTACGCAGTGCCCATGGGGTCCTTGACGGGCTTCACTGAGCACCCCTCGGCGGAAAGCCTTGTGACTGCCTCAGTGTTTAGATGAATGGGCAGCTCTATGGATACTGACTGCCCTCCGGACAAGGAGTCCAAACTTATGGACCACTCGGCCCGGAAGGTCTACGCAGCATCATCCTTAGGCCTTCGTCAGGCTAGCTCAGCAGTGATCATGGCACACTTCTCTCACGCCGTTTTGGGGTCGCTTGATGAAGTTCTCCCACATCTCCCAGCGGACATGCAGACCACGGTCAAACAGGTCCAGGACCAGGGCCGGGCTGTTGCTAAACAGCAACTCCAGACGGCTCTGGACATTGGTGATTCCTGTGTCCACTCACTAGCTGCAGTGGTCGCCTCTCACCGCAGGGCTTGGCTGAGGTTATCCTCCTTTCCAGCAGATACCCAGCACAAGCTAGCTGACGTGCCCTTCCTTGGCACCGACCTCTTTGGTCCGGGAGTGGCAGGTCACCTACAGCGCATTGAGCAGTCTAATGCCACCTCTGCTAAAGGTTCTTCGGCCAAAAACCAGCAGAAGCGCAAGAAGAAGTCCTTTCGGCATTCTTCCCCTGTGGTCAGACAGCCCTCCTTCCAGAGAGGTCAGCAACAGCAGCAGGCTCAAGCTTGGCGCCCTAGGTCCAAGCAAGGTCCTCAACAGCCCCGCAAAGGAGGCCGAGGTGCTAGTCCAGGTGCCTCCTCCTCCAAGCCTGCACAGTGACGGGTCAGGAGTGGCCTCCCCTGCACCCATCATGCCAGTTCTGGGTCCTCCCATGGGGGGCCGGCTCCGCCACTTTCTTTCTGCCTGGTCCGGTATCACTTCGGACAGGTGGGTCCTGGAAGTGGTCGGGCAGGGTCTGCCCCTAGAGTTCGAGCAGTACCCCCTCAGCCGAGCCCGTGCCCCACGGGAGGCAAGGATCTCAGTCGGCACTCAGTCGGCCCTTCGGGACGACATTGCTCAGCTCCTCCTCAAGGAGGCGGTTGCTCCAGTGCCGGATCCTCCTTCAGACCCAGGCTTCATCTCCAGGTATTTCCTGGTGCCCAAGCGGACGGGGGGTTGGCGCCCCATCCTAGATCTCCATGACCTGAATCGGTATCTCAGGTCTCGCACCTTCCAGATGGTAACTCTGAACCAGATCATACCATCTCTGGAGCGAAACATGTGGTTCTGTACACTGGATCTACAGGACGCATTCTACCATGTCCCAATCCGTCCGTCCCATCAGCAGTTTCTCCGCTTCAGGGTCACAGGGTCCCTGTACGAGTTCAGAGCCGTGACGTTTGTCCTGTCATCAGCCCCAAGGGTCTTCACCAAATGCATAGCAGTGGTGGCAGCCCATCTACGGTGGCAAGGGGTTCGCATTTACCCCTATCTAGATGACTGGCTCCTGGTGGGTTCCTCCCTTCAGGAGGTGGAGAGGTCCAGGGACCTGACCCTCCAAACCTGCTCCCACCTGGGCCTTCTAATCAACGAGGCCAAGTCAGAACTCGTGCCTTCTCAGGTGATGGGCTTCATTGGGGCAGAGCTCGGCTCCCTTCGGACAGGGCAGAGGTTCTTTCCTCCTTTGCCCAATCATTTCTGGTTGGGCACTTGCGCCCTGCCCGGGACTTCCTGTGCCTCCTGGATTACATGGCGGCGTGCACCTCAGTGGTCCGCTGGGACAGACTGCACATGCACCCCCTTCAATGGGAGCTGGCCACCCAGTGGTCTCAGCATCAGGGTCTTTTCGACCAGCTGGTCATGGTCACCCAGAGGATGTGGGACACACTCCAATGGTGGACCGTCCCAAGTCACTTGCAGGAAGGAGTCCCATTTGTCCGCCCTGAGCCGACGGTCTTCCTTACGACCAACGCCTCTCTCATGGACTGGGGAGCCCACATGGGGGACAACAAAGCTCACAGGTTCTGGACCCCCGAGAAGTCCCGATGCCTCATCAACCTGCTGGAGCTCAGAGCAGTCAGACTGGCCCTGTCAGCTTTCGCTCCTCAGCTCCGGGGTCAAGTGGTTCAAGTCCAGACGGACAATACCACGACCATGTACTACCTCAACAAACAGGATGGCACGCACTCCCGTCTGCTATGCAAGGAGGTGCTCCGGATCTGGACCTTCGTCAGCCGGCTGGAGGCGTATCTCCTAGCCATCCACGTGGCAGGAGTCTCGAACCAGCTGGCAGATGCTCTCAGCCGCATAGGCCAGACATCCCACAAGTGGTCTCTCCATCCAGAGGTAGCTTACAATCTGTTCTCCCATTGGGGCAAACCGTTGGTGGACCTATTTGCCTCCAGGGAGAACACCAAGCTGAGGCTGTACCATGCCCACCCCCCTCAGCAGGGTTCACTGCAGGGGGATGCCTTCTCAAGGCCGTGGACCCCAGGCCTCCTCTACGCCTTCCCTCCATTTCCCTTGATCCACAAGGTGTTACTCAAGGTGAGGAGGCACAAGGCGAAGGTGATCCTGGTAGCCCCAGATTGGCCACGCCAGTTCTGGTATCCAGATCTCCTCAGCCTCAGCTGCAGGGCCCCGGAGCAGCTTTGTACATGCCCGGACCTGATATCCTTGAACCAGGGGAAGGTCTTCCACTCGGACCTTCAATCCCTGCACCTCACAGCCTGGTTCCTGAGCGGCTAGAGTTCCAGGCTTTGGGTCTTTCTGAAGATGTCTACACCGTGGTGGAAGCATCTTGAAAGGAATCGACCAGGAAATGTTATGCCTTCAAATGGAAAAGATTTTCCATTTGGTGCCAGGGAAAGAGCCTAGACCCCTTATCCTGCTCTTTGGCTAACATTCTAGACTACCTTTGGTCTCTCTCCAAAGGGGGTCTTTGGTCATCGACCCTTAGGGTGCACTTGGCAGCCATCTCTGCCTACCGGGCGCGGGCCAGTCAGCCGACATTGGCACAGGAGATGGTGATCGGCGTTTTCAAAGGCCTGGATCACATATCCCTCCGTGTGTGAACTCCACCCCTGGGATCTCTTGTTGGTTTTGCAAGCTCATGGGCGTTTATTCGAACTCCAGCACAAGTGTGAGCTTTCTCCTTTCCCTCCTTCCGTTCCCTCCCTTAAATCAGGAGGAACTCATCGGAGGGAGGTTCGGCATCCACCTGGAAGGTTGGAGGTTCGTCACCGCAGAGTCTTGGGTGCTTCAGCTCATCCAGCGGGGTCACTCGATCGAGGTCCTTGAGATCCCAGCCCCTCTACCACTGGGACGGTCTTTCTATCGATGGGATCAGGTTCCCCTTGTCTCTCAAGAGATCTAGACACTTCTGTTAAAGGAGGCCATAGAACCCATCCCTCCAAACCAGATAGGAAGGGGATTTTACTCCCACTTTTTCCTAGTCCCAAAGAAAACGGGTGACCTGAGACCAGTCCTGGACCTCAGCACACTAAACATCTTTTGTCAAGTACAAGAAGTTTTGTATGTTGACTCTTCAGGGGCTCCTCCCCCTGCTCCATCCCAACTCCTGGCTGTGCTCCCTGGATATGTAGAATGCCTACCTGCACATCCCTATCCTCGTGGCCCACCGCCGCTTCCTCCATTTTGTTTTTATGGAAGACCACTTCAAGTTTCGAGCTCTCCCATTTGGCCTTTCCTCGGTCCCCCGGGTGTTCACGAAATGTGTAGCAGTGGTGGCGGCGTTCTTACGCCGCCAGGGCATCTGTCTTCCCGTACCTGGACGACTGACTCCTTGCAGCACCCTCTCCTACCAGCCTGAAAGAGTCCTTCTCTTGCACTCTGAACTTGTTCTCACTTCTGGGGATCACGGTCAGTTTCCCCAAATCACAGCTATTACCATCTCAATGACACCAATTCATTGGAGCTGTACTAGATACAGTTCAGAGCAGGGCTTTTCTGCCATTGGATCGAGCCGCGACTTCGGTTGCTCAGGCTACTCTCGTGGCCCAGGCTCAATGGATCCCAGCACATGCTGTGCTCCATCTCTTGGGACTGATGGCATTGGCCATTTCTACAGTATCCCTTGCCAGACTACACATGAGGGTCACCCAGTGGTCTCTCCGAGTCCAGTGGGATCAGAGGACGGATGACATGAACCAAAAATTCATGATCTCCAGCAGCCTTCAGAGAGATCTTCACTGGTGGCAGGATCTCTACAACCTTTTGAGGGGAACACCTTTTCATTCCCCCGTCCCAACCCAAATCCTCACCATGGACACCTCAGACTTGGGCTGGGGAGCCCATCTGGGGGCACACAAGACACAGGGGTCTTGGTCTGACCAGGAGCTTATGCAACACGTCAGCGTTCTGGAGACCAGGGCGGTTCTTTACACTCTACAGGGGTTCCAGTCCCCTTCTGGTACTGGGACCACTTATGGTCCAGACGGACAATGTGTCCACAGTCCGGTACATCAACAAACAGGGAGGAACCCGGTCGTACCTTCTCTGCAGAGAAGCAATGAGAGTCTGGTACTGGGCGATCCAGCACAGCCTTTACTTGACAGCAGTCCACGTCCCAAGAGTAAGCAACATCCTGGCGGACAGTCTTAGTCGATCAGTGGCCAGGGCCCATGAGTGGGAGATAAAGTCAAGGGTGGTCGAAGAAGTCTTTCTTCGATGGGGTTGTCCAAACTTAGATCTGTTTGCCTCCCCATTCAATGCAAAACTACCCAACTTTTGCTTGCTTGTTCCCGGGGCATGGTGCTTTTTGGCGAGACGCACTGTCTCTGTCTTGGACAGGGAGGTTTCTCTTTGCATTTCCTCTGTTTCCTCTCATTCAGAAGGTTCTGGTGAAACTTCAGCAAAAGAGTGCTCATGTGAGTCTTATCGCTCCTCTCTGGCCACGCCAGATTTGGTATCCTCTTTTGCAGCAACTGGCACTGGAACCTCCGGTCCCTCTGCCGTTTTCCCATGACCTTCTGACACAGGAGCAGGGCACCCTGGTGCACCCGAGCCTTTAGTCTTTCCACCTTCATGTGTGGCACCTGTGGACATAGTTGTTTCCCACTATGGTGTCTCCTCACAGGTTGCACATATCTTAGTAGAAGCCAGAAAACCGTCTACTAGATCCACTTATGCCATGAAGTGGAAAAAGATTTTCGATCTGGGCCCTAGCAAGGAGCTGGGATCCCTTTTTGTGCTCGGAAGCCCAGGTGTTAGAGTACCTTGCACATTTGTCTGAGATGGGCCTTAGCTACTCCTCCATTAAGGTCCATCTTTCTGCGGTGTCGACCTACCACCTCCCGGTGGAGGGCAAAACCTTGGCTCAGTTGGAGGTTGCTAAAACCTTTTCAAAAGGCATACTTCACTTGAAACCTCCAATCCGGAATCCCTGTCCCCCGGGACCTGAATTTCATGCTCAAGAAGCTGACTTTACTCCCATTTGAACCAGCTTCTACTTGTGACTTACGCTTCCACTCCTGGAAGACTTTATTTTCAGTCGCAGTGACTTCCACCAGAGGGATCTCTGAGCTCCAGGCTTTTGTTTGTAAAGAACCCTATTTAATTTTTCATAGGGACAGAGTAGTCCTTCGGACTAACCCTTCCTTTCTCCCCAGAGTGGTCTCAGAAACAACTCTGAACCAGAGCGTGGAATTACCAGTATACTATCCCCAACATTCCAACGGGGGGAATACCTTCTGCACACCCTAGATGTGCACCGGATTCTGAGGTGCTACACAAACTGGACTAAAGAGGTTCGTAAAGCCAACCAACTCTTTGTAGCCTTTGCTCCTCAGTGTCTGGGCAAGGCTATCTCCAAACAAACCATCTCTAGATGGTTAGCCAACTGCATCCATTTTTCTTAGACGAAATATGGGAAGTCTCTTCCGGGGGCAGTCAAAGGTCACTCCACCCGCAGCGTGGCTACCTCGACTGCCTTTTTCAGGAATGTGTCTACTGCAGAGATCTGTGCAGCGGCCATGTGGTCGTCTGTTCACACTTTCACTAAGCATCAGTCTAGACATTGCCTCTAGGTGCAGAACAGGCTTTGGTCTTGCAGTTTTGCAAGGCCTCCTGGCATGATTCCCTATGGCGACTTCTCCTCCTCCCGGATGCACCTCAGCATTAGTTATTTTGGGGACTGCATGGTATTCAGTCCGATATGTGAAGACCTACTGCAAGAACTCTCTCGAAGTAAGATATTGCAGTTACGTAAAAACTTACCGTAACAGTACATCTTCGAGAGAGGTTCCTGCAGTAGTCTAGTTTCCCTCCCACCTTCCCCCAGCTCCTGGATGTTTTTCATTCTGCCTAGTCCTTTGGTCTAGAGAGGAAGCAGGGTCCTAAGAGTTTGTACTCCTAGCTTATATTTACCTTTCTTTAGGTCTCTGGTGGAAAAGAACTGGAGAGCAGGTGCAGGACTGCCCCTTTTATAGTCGGGCTAACGTCACGTCACCTGACATTGGGGGTGGTCCCCACTGATGATTGCTATCTGCAAGTTTGCCGTTCGGACCAGACGCTAGGGGGCGCAGTCCTATATGTGAAGACCTACTGCAGAAACCCTCTCTCGAAGATCTACTATTACGGTAAGTTCTTACGTAACTGCAGTTTCCCTTTGATGGAACTTACCTGTTTGGACAACAGGTGGAGAAGACTCTTGCGGCATCTCAGAAAACTAGAACAACCCTTAAAACTTCCAGGCCAGCCCCTGCTAACCCTCAGAGGGGAAAAGGACATGGTTTCGTTCTGAACAGGCCGTCCTTTTGTGGAAAAGGCAGGGGAGCCAAAAACAAATCTCAGCCTCAGAAAAAGGTGCAGCCAAAGGCACAGACACCAGAAACACCCAGTGGCACCCTCTGAAGCTCTGGTCCTGCCTCAACTGCCCAAGGCAGACTCCCAACCCCCCCATTTAGGGTACTTGACCCAGTTTTGCTATCAATGGGAGTCCATTACAATGGATAAGTGGGTCCTCAGGATCATCTGGGAGGGATACTCCCTGGACTTCACAGAAATCCCTCCAGACTATCCACCCAGAAGGCAGCCACTCTTATCAGCTCCGATGTCAGAACTTCTGTCACAGAAGACTGTGGGCCTTCTGAGCAGTACAGCAGTGGAAATAGTGCCAGAGTCAGAGCAGAACACAGGCTGCTACTCCCACTACATCTAGTTTCAAAGAAAACAAGAGGCATGGAACCCATCCTTGAACTCAGAAACCTGAACAAGTTCATGAATCGAGAAAAATTCAGAATGACTTCTCTGGGGTTCCTGCTTCTCTTCCTGAAACCTCAGAATTGACTGACTTCCTGGATGTGTAGGATGTATACCAGCACATATGTGTACACCACAGCCACCATAGATACCTTTGAATCGTTGTGCTGAAGCATCACTAGCAGTTCAGAGTCCTGCCATTTGGGTTCTCCTTGGTGCCTCAAGTCTTTATAGAGTGCTTTGCAGTACTCATAGTGCATCTGAGAAAGATGGGACTTCAGGTTTTCCCTCATCTGAATGACTGGCTCACAGCCAGTTCATCCAGACAGGAGCCAGAAAAGGCAATGGCCACTGCCTCCCACTTCCTCACCTCCTTGGAGATTCTGCTGAATCTAGTGCAATCTCGGCTCCAACCCTCACAGCAAGAATTGTTCATAGAAGTTCTGGATAAAAGTGCGAGCTTTTCTGCTAGAGAGCAGAATGCAGGTGATCTTCCTGGACTAAGTCTCCATCACTCATTCACACTAGTGGGATAGCGCCAGAAGCGCTAGGACCAAGTGGGAGCCTAACATTTTCTGAAGGGTCGGCACCGAGAGGGGACCACGCATGCATGGCACCACGAGACTAGCTCGCACCTGTGTAGGCTATCTCAGCGTCGACCCTCCAACTGCCGCAGTTCCTTTTCTCCCGCCGTCGAGTGCGCTTGGATGTCAACGTCGCTCGTCTGCCAGAGTCAAAGTTTTCGTCTATACGACAGCAGCTTTTAATATCTTAATATTTTGAGTAGTAATTTCTTATTTTACGAACAAGAAGAATATTATGAAGAAGAAGAAAAATAAATTATTTCCTGCCATCAACGGAGTCGTCCTTAGACGGTAGCGGTGATGGTACGAGGACTTCGTTTGAAAGTTTTTATGGCAGAGGGGCTGTGTCTGGTCCGCCGCCCTTAATGGGGGGGGGTCCGACTATGGACAGTCCTGTGCTCTGGGGGGAGGACAGTCCTTTGAAGCACAAATCTAGCGGTTCTGGGGATCCAGCTCCGGCTCCGCTTAACCTCGAGCTCCTCTTCCTCGTTGGGGGAAGAAGAATCGGTGCCACTCAAGGTTGCCGGTTGGTATGTCTGCACGAGGAGTGTTCGTCGGGAGGGGCAGTGGGCCTGAACTGACTTTAGTGGATTCCTCTTGGCCCCGCTCCTAACGGCTGCATTCTCGACTCCAGGCTCCATCTCTGTCCTCGTTGGAGCTCTGGTGGGCAGTTTCACCTCTGGGCCACTCCTATGGAGCAAGAGGTTTGACTTTCCAGTTTTTCCTGGCTCTGTTGCTGATTTCGGGACCTCCGGGCCTCGGAGCCATTGGACCAGAGCCGGGTCGATTGGATCACAAATGGCGAGGTGCCCTTTTGGTGCCTTTGCCATCGTGTTGACCCCTCGTGCCTTCCCCCCTCTCCCTTTTCCATGCAGGGGCCGGCACGGCACCACCTTTTCCTTCTCCCTTTCAGGATTTCCATTGGCATTTTCCTTCGCGCGCTGCGCTCGGTGTCTTGGTCAGAGCCGTGGCTCGGTGCCTTGGTCGGCACCGTGACCTTGGTCGGGCGCCCGGGACTTGCGCCTTGGTCAGTGCCGTGGCTCGCGTCTTGGTTGGCGCCGGGGTCGGCGCCATCGCTTCTGCAGTGCTGTGGGTGCTCTTGTTGCTGCCGCTTGTTGTTGGTGCCATCAGTGGTGCCGCGGGTGTCTGAATGGCGCTGTGCACCTGCAGGTGGCGCCGTGCACCCACGGATGGTGCCGTGCCTTGGAGCTGTGGCTCGGTGCCTTGGTCGGCGCCGAGCCTCAGTGCCTTGGTCGGCTTGGTGCCTTGGTCGGCGCCGTGGCTCGGTGCCTTGGTTGGCACTGAGCCTCGGAAGCTTGGTTAACGCCGTGCCTTGGTCGGCGCCATCACTCTGTGTGGTGCCGTGGGTGCTCTTGTTGCTGCCGCTGGTTGTCAGCTCCATCAGTGGTGCCACGGGTGTCTGGGTGGCGCCGTGCACCCACGGGCAGCACTGAGCACCTGCGGGCGGTGCCTAGCACCCGTGGGTGCCATGGGTGCCAGGGATGCCATGGGTGGTGCCAGGAGCACCTGTGGATGCTGTGGGTGGTGCTGAGAGCGCCCATGGGTGCCACGGGTTCCAGGGGTGGCACGGGGCACCCATGGGTGCCACTGGTGGCACCGCAGGTGCCCATGGGTGCCCTCGGGTGCCGTTGGTGCCACTGGTGCCATTCTTGCCATGGGTGTCGGGGTGCTCTTGGGTGCCATTGCTACATGAGTGCCAGGGGTGCCTATGGATACTGCCGCAGCTGCCCTCGGGTATCGCCCAGGTTGGCATAGGCACTGCTTGGTGCCCTCCTGTGCCACGAGTGGTGCTGGTGCCACACGGGTGCTAGTGGGTGCTGTATGGCAGAATTAGTGACACATTTTTCCTTTTCAGATTTCTTTTCCGCAGAACTTGTGTCGGGATGTTTATCGCAGAATGAACTCCTGTTCTGCGAATTATTTTTTCCACACATCTTAGTGAGTAGTGGTCTATGTGGGATCTTGTGTCAACCAGCGGTTTTCTGCTGATGGAACTCTGCTGTACTGCTCTGCCAGTGGAATCTCTATCTGCTCAGCACTTTCTCTGCTCCCTACGTGGTACCAAGCTCCTCGACATCCTTCCTGATGGCAGAGTCTCTAGTGGCTCTGACCTAGACCCCTCTTGGAGGTCCTTCTGGGGTAGAAGTGCATCTAGATGGGTCTTTCTCTGTTCTTCTGGTCAGTAATACAGCGGACGACTCATTTTATATACTGAAGGGCACGTCCTCTCTATCATCAGAGTCCGTGATGTTAAATCTTTTCAGTAGTTCCTCAGTAATGGGTCCACTATAGTATTTCACACTGCATCTGTGAACCATACACTTCTGCATCTAGACTTTTTCAATCGTCAAGAAAGTTACACTCTGTGGAACATTCTAATTTAATGGTCGGGAGCCGCTCTGACTCTTCCACTCCTTTGACAGGGGTATATAGCCCCCTTGTGATATTGCCTCTTCGGTGGCTTCTTCACAGAGGTGGTTAACATCTCTCCAGCTGTGATTGTTAGTCCAGTCATGATTTCAGTGTGGCTGCTCAGGCTTCTTCTGCACTCAGATGGAGAACATCTTCGTCTTTTTGTATCAAGACAATCCTTGCAAAATAGCAGCCTGAAAGCCTTGTTAGGCTTGGACTAAAAAATATATATATATATATATATATATAAATAAATATAATTTTTATCACAGCACAGGGCCTAGCCGAAATTACCCGATACCCCCCTTTTTGGATCTGGTCAGGTTCCGCCTCAGCCCCTGAGGCGCTCATCTCCAGAGTACGGTAAAGAGTATCTGATTTCTTCTTTCCCTAGGGGGAGTCTGATCCTGCGGCGGTATAGGTCATCTCTTTCTTCGAGAGAGATTTCTCTCACTCAGAAACATTTCCTAGACCTAGGCGACTGCCCAGTCTGTTAATTCCCCTTTTTTTTTATCAGGCTTTCTTCTCTTGAGCAGAGCTTTGCAGCAGCAGAAGCGACTCGCCACCAAGTCGGAACTCAGGTTTCTACTTCCTTGCTTGCTTAATTTAACAGGCAATTTTCTCCTCCTTGATGGAAGGTCAAGTAGGTCCTTTTTCTGAGGTAGCTTCTCAAATATTCACACCTTTGGTTCCTGCGCACTGGTCCATGCCAGTTGCTCACGAAGCTATCCTCTTCAAGTGTGGGATGGAGTTGTGATGTTTGTTTTTCAGCAAACAAACTAGAATCCTTTCCTACTCCCTTCAGGGAAGCCAGAGTGGGTAGTGCCTCACCGCATTGAGTCACTGCCTCTTTCAGTCACTTCAACAAATGGGTTAGCCCTAACTTGGTCCTGCTGTGTCCCTCCTCGACGCACATTTGCCTTAGAAATCCAGCCCCTGTTTTTTTCTGTCAGAATTTTTTTTCCGTAGTGGACACTTCCTCCTGTACACTTTTTCCTTTCTTCCCTGACTTCAGAGACTGCTGTTACAGTTGTACACACAGGAGCAGGATGATTCCTTTTGGAATATGCAATGGGTAGGATCTGATTCTACTAGACTACCACGAGAGGCTTCTAAGTCGTGCTTGGCCTTCCATCAGGAAGATTCCTGTGACTAAGTGGAGACCATTCTCCTTGATAGGCTAACCCCACCTGGACCCCCTTGTTCACCAAGTAAGGGGTTCAAGTGCTCCTGGACCTGTTGTTTACAGGTCAGCCATACTTGATAGTGGGGGTTTCCATCTACACTTTCCGGTCTACCCTGAACAAGTAGACTTTACCTCCGACTCTTTCAGTTCCTGAGGTCCCGTTACGTTACATTAGTACATGTCTTTGACACTATTAATTTTGGTCCTAGACCAAATTGTGAAGCCAGGTTCTTGCCGTTCTTCTAGAGTGGTTGTGACTTCCTGGCAGACTTTCATTTTGTGCCCATTGCAGTCGTCTGCAAAGTGGCGAGTTACAACTTGAGCGCTTATCTTGTAGGCACTATGTTCTAGATGCTCTTACAAGACAGCTCTTTTTATTAGCAGGACAGTCTTTTCCTGTCCTTTCTGAGTGAACCCTATCTCCTACCACCCTACTCAGGGTTGTTAGTTTTAGCTCAGTACTCTCCCACTAGTGTGAATGAGCAATGGAGACTTGGTCCAGGAAGATATGGAATTATGTACTTGCTGTAATTATTGATCTTCTTGGACAGTTTCTATCACTCATTCACATGCCCACCCACCATCCCCTGGGTTCACTCGTTTTCTTTCCTGGTCTTCACGGTCCTGTGGTTCAGACTGTGAGGACATTATTCTGTGACCTTTCTTCAAAGGCCATCTGGGCCCTCTCAGGCCCAGAAACTCAGGGTGAGTTATTCTCATTAGTTACGCTGCACCTCTCGGCTCTAAAAAGGCACTGAGGCGGTTGGAGGTTGGGCCAAGATAGCCTACACAGGTGCGAGCTGTCTCACAGTGCCACGATGCGGGTCCTCTCGGCACCTACCTTCAGAAAATTTTAGGCTCCTGCTTTGTCCTATCGCCTCCGGCGCTATCCCACTAGTGTGAATGAGTGATGGAGACTGTCCAAGAAGATCAATAATTACGCTAAGTACGTAATTTCCATATCCTGTAGATGGCATTCTACATCACGGAGTGCAAAACTGTGCAGGCCTATTCCATGCAGTGCATGCTGGGTTTAATAGCCTTCTCAGTGTTCACAGTGCCTGTGGCACAGTTGGACATGAGAAAGACTCAGTGGATGCTCAATGCAGTGATCACAAGCATCAGATCCTCAGACCAACCCCATTCAGTTGACCAAGTCCCTGGATCAGTCACTCACATGGTGGTCAGTGGAGGACAGTTTCCTCCGGGGGTTTCCCACCTAACAACCGGAGCCTTAGGTGACTCTTGCCATGGATGCCTCCCTGTTGGAATGGGTGGTTCACTGTCAGGATGTCCAAATACAAGGTGCCTGGAACCTGTCTGAAACTCATCCCCACATCAGTGTGTTGGAGATGTAAGCTGTTTTGTATGGCCTCAGAGCCCTACTGGATCTTGTCAGCCACAAAATAGTCATCCTGCTTGTCGAGGCACAGGTCAGGAAGCGTAGGAAAAACCAGGAGCAGCTGTAGAATTCACAAAAAGTGTTCACTGGTACTAGCAGTAACATAAAAAATTGTTCAGAATAACTATTTACAAAGGCAGAATAAACAGAGAAGATCCATCTGAGTTTTCCTTCAATCTCTGTGTCTCACAAAACATTTCAGCTGTGTGTGTGTGTCTCTCTCTCTCTCTTTTAAAGAGCTGCTGATGCCATCTGGCCAAAAGTGCTACATTGCGGAATTAGAATAAGCATATCAACAGTAAATCTCATAACAAAAAGTAGATTTCTATGTTACTTCATTTAAAAGTTGTTAGCCATTTTGTAACCCTGATTTCACTACCTGTTCAAAGAAAGCATGTTCCAGTGACCAGCTGCTGCTGATGTCATCTAGGGACCTTACAGTTTATTCGTCCATGTCAGCAAGCTTATAGGACCTGTTTTCCTAAAGCTGTAAAGATCATGTGCAATGGTGTTCATAAGTAAAACAGGCAGCATGAGTTAGTAAACATTGCTTTAAAAACTTTGTGTTTCAGGCTTTGTAACAAAACTGACAATATTTTGTCTGGATGCCTTTTTATTAAGGTCCTTTTGCTGAATGCTGGATCACAGCACACTGTGAGGTTTGCAGACTGAATAAGTTTCTGATGAAAGGCTGAGCTCATTCATACCTATTAGTCAATTGAGCCAACTTCTAGGAAAGGCAATTTAAAACAATTATCCCATCTCCTTGTAAATGGGGGTGGGGCAGACTCATCTATGTTCTACTCTAAATTACAATGATCATTTTACCAGAGCTAACACTTCCACACCTAGCAGGAATTAACACATATAAGGCCCCTATTAAAACATATTGTAAAGCAGACAATGAGAAACAGCAGTAAAATTAGTAGCACTCTAACTGGCTTCAGCAGTCTGGACTCTGGAGGCATGCTGACTTAGTATTCAGCAACCCTGGTGAAATGGACCACACAAAAACAGCATTAAATAATACAATGTTATCAACTTTGTTACAAAACCTGGAACATATATAGTATTTATAGCAATGTTTACTGACTGGTGCTGCCTGATTTACTTGTGAAAACCATTGCACATGATCTTTACAACTTTGGAGAAATGGGTCTTATAAGCTTGCTGATAGTCATTACTAGACTTTGAGCTCCCTACATGACATCATCAGCAGCTCTTTACTGACACCTGCTTTATTGCACAGGTAGTGCAATTAGTTACAAAATGGCTAATAACTTTACAACCAAGTAACGTAAGCATCTAGTTTTTGGTATGAGGTATACTGTGAGTATGCTTATTTGGATTCTGCAATGTAGCACTTTTGGTGTCGGTGGCTCTTTAAGTCTTTGCAACCCTGCTTCTTAACAAGCATCCTGTTTTTTTTCTAAAATGTTCTTGTATGTTTCAGGCAGGTGCAGCAAGAACACAATGTCCCAGAACTGAGACCCCTTCTCCACATCTTCTGCAAAAGGCTTCAGAATTGCATTTCAGGTTAACCCCTTGAGTTCCAAATAGATTTGCAACCATTTCAACAGTATAACTATTTACAGTTTTAGCTGTGCAATCATTTCAACAGTAACACTATATAACTTCTAAACAAAGAGGTCCCAATATCGGTTACATTTCCACATAATGATTTGTATATATTTTTACACCAGTAAATATGCAAGGGAGCAAAAGGCAGAGCAGCAAGGGAAGACTGAGAGACAGTGAGAGGCAAAGAATTGCGAGACTGTTGGGGTGATCAAATCCTTGGTCTCACAGGAAAATTTGGTTGCTCAACCAGACAGACAAGAGACAGGAGAGGAAAGAACAGTACAGATCCCTACATTCAAACTCTCTAACAGCTGGGACAGAGTCCTATTCAACCCTGTCACATTACAGCCCCCTCCTTAAGAGGGAAACTGTTTTATCAAACAGGTTTCCAAAACATTCTGTTAATTCTCTAACATTAGCTTCTAACTTTCTGAAATTAAGCACATGTGCAATATCCTTTTTTTCTGTAACTGCAGCAAACAGTAAAGTTTAAACTCATACATTTGTTTTTCAACCTTCAGAACCCTCGGTTCCTGTTCCATATCTTGACAGAAAATCAGCATTGCTATTCTCTTTACCAGATTTGTGTAGCACCTTGAATTTAAATGGCTGTAGTGCCAAGTACCACCTTGTGATTCTGGAATTTTTATCTTTCATTTGGTTAAGCCAACAGAGAGGGTTGTATTCTGTTTTAAGTACAAAGTCAGTTCCTAACAAATAAAACTTAAGGGACTCCATGGCCCACCTTGCTGCTAAACATTCCTTTTCAAAGGTGGAGTACCTTTTCTCTCTGTCATGCAACTTCCTACTTATGCACAGAATAGGATGTTCCATCCCATCTATATTTTGACTCAGGACTGCACCTAGACCTACCTCTGATGCATCTGTTTGTAACAACAATGGTTTCTCAAGGCTGGCCTGGTGGCACTGTGGGTTGAGGCGCTGGATGCCACACCTGTCACCACACTGGCAACCCGGGTTCGGATGCAAGCCCATGCTGCCAGGGGTTGGCAGGGGTGAGATAGGATTGAGCATCCAGAGGACTGCTCTCCTATCCCAGTTAGGGATCCAGGGAGCCACCACTCTGTAGCAGCCCCTGGTGACAACCGGGGGCACTGCAAGAGTGGTACCACAAGGGGAGCGGAGTATGGCAGACATCGGCATGCTGTACTCTGATGTCATTGCATGCCCGCTCTCCACAGGGAGAAACATCGGAGGAAACAACGGGCACAGGTCGGGCAGCATGATCTTCCGACCTCCGCGGCCTGACCCGAATGATGCCTCCTCAAGCTGGATCCTCTATCGGTGAGTTGAGCTCTGGGTAGCTCCCCCCCCACCATGGGGATAGTCCATGGGAGTTAGGAGGAGGAGGAGGTGGCCTGATCTCGGGTTGGGACCAGGGGGTCGGTTGGGATGACTTGCCGACCATGCCTAGGAAGGAGAGAAAAATATACAAGAAAAAAAATGGTTTCTCAGAGTCTGGGCTTATTAAAACTGGGGCTGAACATAATGCAGCCTTAATGGCCCAAAACGCTTTATCACACTCTGGGGACCATTTCACATTATTCGGGTACCATTTCTTTGTAAGTTCAGTGAGGGGAGTAGCTAACTCGGCAAACCTGGGAACAAATCTCTGATAATAACCAGCTAGCCCTAAAAATTACCTGATATGTTTCTTGGTTTTGGGGACAGGGCTGTTAGCTACAGCTTCTATTTTAGAAACCTCTGGCTTGACTTCTCTGTTTCCCAAAACATAGCCCAAATATCTGGTTTCCTGCATGCCCAATGCACACTTGGTAGCATTAATAGTCCGACCTGCATTTTTGATAGCTTGGATAACTGCTTCTAAATGTTCCTGGTGGCTTTTCCGGTCTGGACTGTACACCACAACATCATCCAGGTATGCAGCACAATAACCAGTATGAGGGGATAAAATTACATCCATGTACTGCTGGAATATAGCTGGTGCACCATGTAAACCAAATGGCATGGTGGTGAACTGATAGAATCCAACAGGAGTGGCAAATGCAGTTTTGTCTCTGGATTCTTTAGCTAAAGGGATTTGCTAGTAACCCTTGGTGAGATCGAGGGTACTGATATACTTTGCACTCCACATTCTCTCCACCAAATCATCCATTCTGGGCATAGGAGAACTGTCAAATTCTGACACTTAATTAAGTTTCCTAAAATCAAGGCAGATTTTAACACCCCCTTTTTTTTTGTTTACAGTTATCACTGGAGATGACCAAGCACTCCTTGACTCTTCTATGATACCCAATTCTTTCATTTGTATTTCCTTAACCATGTCAGCTCTTAACCGCTCTGGTAACCTGTATGTGTTTTGCCTAATAGGGTGAACATTCCTTGTCACTATTACATGCTCAACCCCTTTTGCTTGGCCTGGTACTGTGGTAAAAGTACTGTTAAATGTCTTTAGCAAGTTACAAATTTCTGCGGTTTGTTCGGGGGTTAAAGAAACATTCACCTTTACAGCATCAGCAATTACAGTTTTTTCCTGCCTATCATAAGCTGCATCAATATCTTCTTTATCAGCTTCTGGTAAAACTAGCAAAGCAGCTTTTGGCATTTTTTCAACCTATTTCTTGAGGGGTTTTGCCATGCCTCAGCGACATCCCATATGGAGACATCCCCAACAGCAACAGCTGCAGTGCCGGCAATGCGGTGTCAGAGATGCCTCTGTGTTTCTTTTGGGGGGGCTGTGTCCATTGAACCCCCATGTGGAGGCTCCACCCCACCCCAGTCTCTTAGGAGTTGGACGAGAAGTGCTTCCAATGAGGCAGTCTCCTGGACTTGCAGAGACCATAACAGCGACATGCGGATTGCCTAAATCCTGTCGCTGTGATGGTCTTTGCAGTAGAGGAGTCACTGCGGCGTCGGTATACCTTCTTGAGGAGGTTAGCATGGTATATCTTAGTAGGATTTTTCCTGTCAGGGGTCTCAGTCTCATAGTTAAAGGTGCCAGTATGTCTAAGCACTCTATAAGGCCCTTGCTACGTCATTAACAGTTTATATTCTGTTGTGGGTAACAGTAGCAAAACTTTTTCACCTGGCTCAAAAACTTTTTTTTACTCCATGGTCATAATATATTTTCTGCTGGTTTTGGGCCTCTTCCTGATTACTATGGGCAATTTCAACATATTTTGCCAGCTTCTTTCTTAGAGCACATATATAAGTTATAGATTGTTTCTGAGTTGGGTTATCTTCCCGCGTTTCTTTTATCACATCCAGTGGCCCTCTTGGCTGTCTACCGTACAGCATTTCAAATGGTGAAAACTCTGTTGATGCCTGTGGCACTTCTGTGTAAGCAAAAAGTAGGTAAGGCAAGTATTGGTCCCAGTCTTTCCCTTCCCCTTTTTAACATGCGTTTTAGGGTTTGATTAAAATGCTCAACAAGACAGTCTGTCTGAGGGTGATAAGGGGAGGTTCTTATGGCAGTGATACCTAGTAATCTATAAGCTCTGTCAGTAATGCAGCACCAAAATTACTACCCTGATCAGTAATAATTTTTTTAGAGGTGCCCACTCTGCTGAAAATGTTTGCAAGCTTTGCTACCACTTTTGAAGCTGTGACAATACGCATTGGAACTGCTTCTGGGTATCAAGTAGCATAGTCGCATACTACCAGGATAAATCTATTAACCTTTTTACTTTTGTCTAAAGGGCCAACCACATCCATTGCAACACTCTCAAAAGGCACATCTGTCAATGGTAGGGGCATCTTATTTTTTTTAGTCACTGGGGCTACTTTCTGACACTCAGCACAAGAACTGCAATGGACAGCAACACCTTCATGAATTCTAGGCCAGTACAACCTGTACAGCAATCTAGCAAGGGTGCAATCCCTCCCCTCCCTGAGTGACCAGCCATAGGACTATCATGTGCTATCTGTAACAACTCTGATCTATAATTCTGTGATATAACCAATTGTTCTGTCTAGTCCTGTGTCTGAGGTTTAACCCACACTCTGTACAGTAACCCATTACATTTTTTAAACATTGGTTCACCCTGTTTTGGTTTCACCCCAGCTGCTTAAAATAACCCTGGAAAAAAACATCATTAGCTTGCTCTGAGAGAAAATCACAACCAGTTATCAGCTTAGTTTCATCATTTTCATATGTTAACCCGTATGTCCATTAGTCATTTGTTGCTACAGTCTCTTCAGGCATCGTCTTTCTTTCCTGGATTTCCCAGATCTTGAAGCTGTTCTCAAACAAGTCTGAATCAAAGTCACTGAAAGGAAAAGTGTCCCCACTGTTTGAGATTTTCTTTACCTGAGCTGTTGTTACCACTGCTGCTGAAACTGCAGGATTCATTTCCTCTGAGATTAACGCAGTAAATCCTGGACACTCATTTCCAGTAATCACGGGTACAGGTAACTTGGGTACTTCCCCCACTTTCATTTGGTGTGACACACCCTTAATGGTCAGAGTCACTTGGGTGGTGAGATAGTATCGAGTGTCCCCTTGGATACAGATGACACCAATACCTGGTCCTTTTGCACAGAGTTTTCCCAGCACCTCAACATGCACTAGGGTCTGTCTGCTTCCCGAATCAATGAGTCCCTTTACAGTCTTATCACCCACCTTCACATCTGTTAAGTACTTGCCCCAATTTGCTAAGGACAAATCTGCTCCAGTATCATTCTTCTTATGGCAATTTCTTGCAATATAACCTGGCTTATTACAGTTATAGCAAATAACGTCCTTGGGCACATATTTGTTACCCCCACCAGAGTTCTTATCAGACTTGGAGTTTAAATGGGAAAAAGAGTGTCTTACCAGTGCTTGGCTATAACCTCGCTGCTGTGGCATCTGTCTGGCCATTTGGTAGTCTTCGGCCAAAGAAACAGCCTTTTCCCCACTTTCTGGTCACTGTTCCTTTACCCAAAGCTGCACATCTGTAGGCAGGATGTTGATGAATTGCTCCATTGCAAATGTGTCGATGATCTGTGGGACTGTTTTTCCCTCTGGTTGGAGCCATTTTATCAGGAGTTCTCTGAGTCGGGGCAAAGGCTTCTCAAGGGTTGTCGACTGAGTTGTACTTCAGAGATTGAAATCTCTGCCTGTAGGTCTCTCCTGAGATGTCATACCTTTTCAGGATTTCGCTTTTCACCAGGTCATAGTTTTCTGACTGTGCAGTGTCCATATTGCTGTAGGTAAGTTGGGCTTTCCCTGTCAGGTAGGGTACCAGTCTGATTGTCCATTGCTGCTTTGGCCATTGGCAGGCTGCGGCAACTCTTTCAAAAGTTGTCTGGTATGCCTCGCTATCATCCGAGGGACACAACGTTGTCAGTTTAATGGCTTTTAAGTTGCTTGTGTTTTGTTGCTCGTCTGGATCTGTGCCATATCCTCTGCCTTTGATAGCTTGCAAGGCATCCAGCCATCGCTGCTCCTGTCTCTGCATCTCTTCTCTCATCTGCTGCTTCTCTTCTCTGCTGCTCCTGTTGCTGCATTTCTTCTCTCCTTGTGCTTCTAAATGTTGAATCTCTTGATCTTACTTCGAGAGGGCTCTTGCAGTAGGTAATTGCATATAGGACTGACACCGGCAGGCGGCAGGACTCCACGGGCATTTCTAGCTAGCGGTCCCTGGCGAGGGACTGCCCCATATCAGGTGACTGGCGTCAGAGCGTCGGTATAAAGGCGGTCTCTGCCTTCCAGTTCTTTCCGCCGTTAGCTCGTGTAGCGCCTCGCGGAAAAGTTTGTGCTTCGTCAGCCCTACCTTCGTTGTTTTTGGTTTTTTGTTTTTTTACCGAAAAACCTTTATTTTTTCGACAACGTCAGTACTAACGTCGGTGTATGTCGTCCCCTACACTCTCCGAGCACAAGAACAAGTGCGATTTGTGCGGCGCCCTACTACTGCACAAGGACAGCCACTCCCTGTGCCTGTTCTGCCTAGGCCCGGATCGTCAAGTTGAGAAGTGCCAGCATTGCCTTAGCTTTAACGCGGCCAGCCGAAAAAGACGGCAGCAATCCCTGGAGGCCCATATTCTTAAGGAGAAAATGAGCTCTATGGAGAAGGAGCTTAAAAAGCTAAGGCAGGCGTCCACTTCCCCCGAAGGCCATCGAAAGAAGAAGGACAAGGAGAGGCACCGGGACAAAGGCTCCTCCACCGCGTCTCCCTCGGGTGTCGTGGGCACACAGGTAACATCCCCTCCGGGGGATCGCTCCTCGATGGCCGCCTTGGAGGTTTCTGGGTGTCGGCCCCCGTCTGGCTCGCGCTCGGCGCTTGCGGGCGCTTCCGGCAGTTGGGCCTCAGCCCTGGTTGACCGCGGGCTTCGCGGCCTCACCGTCGGCGACTCTGGTATGCGGGCGCCGGCTCCTCTGACATCCGCCGGAGAGAACTGGTAAGGCGTCCGACCCTCCGGCGGCGGCGGCTTCTTCCCCACGGACCAGGCTGACTCTTCTTCTCGACCTGTCTCGGTGATGGCCCTCGTAAGTTGGAGCGTTGGCTCCTCGGCGCCCGCCAAAGGCGCCTCGCTCGTCGGCTCGTCCGACATCCGGCAGTGAGGAACCGATGAGGACCCCAATATCCGTCATTCCGGTTCACCGCCTTTTCGCTGCCATCTGGGGAACCAAGTCCCTCCACCTGACCCGAGGTTTTCCCCTCCATCCCAGGCGAAGCTGGGGATTTTTTGCCTCCGTCAGTCCTTCCTCCATCTGGAGCGACAAACCTGACATTGGTTCCCCGGACGCCGGCCACTCCGACGTCGGTACCTCCGGCGTCAGGGCCTCTGCTGTCGGCCCTGACGTCGGCCTTACTGACTCAGGGAGAGTTCCTGCTCCCAACGGGCCCTCCCTCTGGGCTCTCCACTACAGACCCGCCCGTGAGGTTCCCAGCTGGGCCGTCTGCTCAGGCAACCCCCCCAGGCTTCCGGGTACCCGCCGTCTTATTCGACACCGGTGTACCCGGGAACGCCGTATCAGATGCCGCAGTACCCGACGCCGGGCTTCCCAATGCCGCAGTACTCGACGTCTCAATACCCGTCGGGTTACCCGCAGCCAGGTTTTGGATATGCTCCATATGCGTATGGCCCATATTCTTATCCCCTGCCTCCTCCTCCTCCACCGCCCTCGCGGCCGCCGGTGGACCTGCAGGAGACTCTGGCCTCCTGGTGGGCTGAGGTCAAGGCTCAGCTCACCAAAGAGGTAGAGACTGCCTTCCAGCGACAGTGCCGTCCCAGGTTACCTTACGCCCCAGGCGGCACACTCCCTCACCACCTCCAGACTCCAGGGTTCTTCCGTCTGGATCCAGAGAGGGGCAGGACACGCGTCCCCGGGGACTACCCAAAGGACCCGTTCCTCCCACGGGTCGGGAAAGGGAGTCTTACTCTTCTTCTTCCTCCTCTTCACTTTCGGACTCCTCGGACTCTTCCGACAGCTGCTCCAAGAGAGACGACGAGCCTCACTCTCCGTCGAAGCCCCAGCCAAGGACTCCTCCAAAGTCTCCTCTGGAGGATCCTTCTTTTACGGAGTTGCTTAGAAAAATCCAGGAGGTTCATCAGTGGCGCTCTTTGGAACCAGATCCTCAGCGTCTGAAACTTACTGAACATCTGGATCTGCCTGTGACAGCTCCGACACTAGTGCCACCCTGGATAGAGCCTCACGCCGACCTTGTCACCACAATATGGAAACAGCCGTCGGCCTTAGCCCCAGTTCCTAGAAAGTCGAATAGACTATATCAGGCTCCAGAGGGTGTTGATTTCCTGGATTCTCACCCTCGTGCTGACTCGGTCGTGATTAGCGCCGCTCACAGCCAGTCGGCAAACCCAAAACATCTTAGCTCGTCACCTCTTGATAAGGAATCTTGCCTTCTGGACCAGTATGGGAGAAAGATTTACACTTCCTCCACACTGGGGATTAGGGCCCTGAACTATGCCGGCCACATGGGGGACTACCAGAAGGCCATCCTTACTCAGGTGGAAGCCAAGCTGGACTCCTTGCCTGACTCCCAAGTCAAACAGGAGTTGGCTGATCTCGTCCACTCTGCTCGTTTGGTCAGTCGCCACATGCTACGTGCGACATACGATGCAGTGGACACTGCTGGGCGGAGCTCGGCTTTCACCGTAGGCCTACGGCGCCATGCTTGGCTCCGCGTGTCAGGTCTGGTCCCGGAGGTGCAATCTGCTATCCAGGAAGCACCTTCCGGGTCGGTGTTTTTGGGGTGATGTCAAGGACATCATTACCGATTTGCAGGAGAAGGGACAGCTCTGAAATCAGTTGATTCCATGTACCATCCTCATCAGCACTTGGCGCGTCCCTTCGCAAATGGAATCGCTGGCGAAACCCCAGGGAAGGCGCACAAAGCGTCGGGCACCTGTGGCTGCTAAGCCCCCACCCAAAAAGCAGCGGGTGTTCCAGCTGCGCGCTCCCCACCACCTGACTCCTTTCCTCTCCCTGCCTCTGGACTCCCGGAGGAACCGGTAGGAGGGAGGTTTTCCCTCCACCTTCCGGGATGGGAGAGGATAACCACGGATTCTTGTGTGCTCCAGCTCATAGCAGAAGGACACTCCATAGAGTTTCTTCAGAAACCACCCCGCCACCCCCCTCCGAAGTCGTCGTATTCATGGGAACACGTTCTTTTGGTCCAGGAGGAAATCTCGGCTCTTCTGCTGAAGCAAGCGATACAGCCCGTCCCCCTTCATCTTCAGGGGACGGGTTACTATTCCCATTTCTTCCTGGTCCCAAAGAAGACAAGAGATCTCAGACCGATTTTAGATCTCAGTTCCCTGAATCTTTACGTAGAGTACAAAAGGTTCAGGATGCTCTCTCTGCAGAGCCTTCTGCCCCTCGTCCGGCTGGGTCAATGGCTTTGTGCCCTGGATATGCAGGATGGTTATCTGCACATTCCCATTTGCCCATCTCATCGCAAATACCTTTGTTTTGCGTTCCAGGGGGACCACTACCAGTTCAAGGTGCTTCCGTTTGGTCTATTCTTGGCCCCTCGAGTATTTACCAAATGCCTGGCAGTGGTGGCGGCCCACCTGCGTACCAAGGGAGTACAGGTGTTCCCTTACCTGGACGACTGGCTCCTGGCGGCCTCGTCCAGGGAGGAACTCCTGCGTTTTCTGTCCCTCACCCAGCAGGTTTTTGCCTGCCTGGGTATTACCATCAACCATTCCAAGTCTCATCTGGACCCTTCCCAGAGGCTGCAGTGCATTGGGGCAATCCTCGTTACGACCATGGGCAAGGCCTTCCTGCCTCCGGACAGGGAGGCCTCCCTTCAGACCCAGATAAGTCTGTTATCCGACCGCAGGATGGTCTCCGCGAGGTCGGTCCTTCGCCTTCTCGGGCTCATGGCGGCTGCTATCTCGACGGTCCCTCGCGCCAGACTCCACATGAGGATCTCTCAGTGGACTCTACGTTCTCAGTGGGATCAACTAGTGGACGATCTGGATCGCTCAGTTCTGATCTCATCACCGATGATGCGAGACTTGCAAAGGTGGATGGTTCGAGAGAACCTGTTTCGGGGGGTTCCTTTCTTTCATCCAACCCCCCTCCCAGACTCTAACCACAGATGCCTCAGGCGAAGGTTGGGGAGCCCATCTAGGCCCTCATCGGACCCAGGGCTCTTGGTCCAGGCTAGAACAAGCTCTCCACATCAGTGTGCTCGAGCTTTGGGCAGTGTTGTACTCTCTCCAAGCCCTTCACCAATACATCCTTCCCAGCCACCTAGCCGTCCAGACAGACAACATGTGCATAGTGTGGTACATCAACAAGCAGGGAGGAACTCGGTCCTACCCTCTATGCAGGGAGGCACTGAGGGTTTGGGATTGGGCAACACAACACGACCTTCACCTCACGGCGATTAACGTTCTAGGGATCGACAACACCCTGGCAGACAGGTTAAGTCGCTCTTCTGCTCTGACTCATGAGTGGGAACTGGACCAAGGGGTCCTAGACAATATCTTCCAACTTTGGGGAACACCTCAGGTCAACCTGTTCGCATCCCCCCAAAACGCAAAACTTCCCACCTTTTGCTCGCTCGTTCCAGAGCGAAGCGCTTTCTGGAACAACGCTCTGTCTCTAGACTGGAAGGACAGATTCATCTATGCCTTTCCCCCAATTCCTCTTATCCCACCAGTCTTGCAGAAACTAACTTCAGAAGGAGCGAGAATGATTCTAATCGCTCCTTTCTGGCCCAGGCAAATCTGGTTCTCTCTTCTACAACAATATTCAGAGGATCCTCCTCTTCCTCTTCCTCTATCTCAAGGTTTGTTGACCCAGGATCAGGGGACCCTGGTCCATCCAGGCCTCAAATCCCTTCAACTGCATGCATGGCTCCTGCAGACCTAGCCCAATTCCGTTTTGGTGTGTCTCCCAAAGTGGTGGAGATTTTAGTGGAGGCCAGAAAACCCTCCACCAGATCCACTTATGCCATGAAGTGGAAAAGATTCACTATTTGGGCTGCCTCCAAGAACGTGGAGCCTTTCTCCTGTTCAGCGGGCTTCTGCTGGAGTATTTATGTCATTTGTTCAACCTGGGTCTCAGCCATTCCTCTTTGAAGGTACACTTGGCGGCCATCTCGGCCTATCATGTTCCCTTCGCAGACCAAGTTTTTGCTCAACTGGAGGTCTCTAAGACCTTTCTCAGAGGGGTCCTCCATCTGAGGCCCCCCATCCGTACTCCTGCCCCCCTTGGGACTTGAATTTTGTTCTCGAGAAACTTACCCTTCCTCCCTTCGAACCTGCAGCTTCTTCAGATTTGAAGTTTCTTTTGTGGAAGACGCTCTTCTTGGTGGCCATTACTTCGGCTCGAAGAATCTCCGAGCTCCAGGCCCTGATATGTAAAATCCCCTACTTGGTTTTTCACAAGGAACGAGTTGCTCTTCGCACGAATCTTAAGTTTCTACCTAAAGTAGTAGCAGAGTCTACCTTAAATCAGTCCATAGAGCTACCTGCCTTTTTTACGCAGTACTCTAATCAAGGGGAATATTTACTCCATACCATGGATGTTCACCAGATTCTGAGATACTACACCAACAGGACGAAGGATCTCAGAAAGTCTGATCAGTTGTTCGTCTCTTTTGCTCACAAAAAGGAAGGCAATGCTGTTTCCAAGCAAAGCCTGTCTAAGTGGTTAGCTCATTGCATCACTTTCTGTTATGACAAATACCACAAGACCCTCCCGGGTCAAGTCAGAGGCCACTCCACAAGAGGAGTAGCTGCCTCTGTGGCTTGTTTCAAGAATGTGTCTGTGGCAGACATCTGCGCTGCCGCCACCTGGACTTCCGTCCATACCTTTACGAAACACTACAGTTTGGATATTGCCTCTCGCCGTAGAGCAGGCTTTGGGCTAGCTGTTTTGCAAGGCCTCTTATCTTGAGGATTGCATGGATAGAATTATTTCTTGGAGTAGTTTGCCTCCTCCCGGTGCCTCTCTTTGTTCCAGACTGCTTGGGATTCACTCCTATATGTAATTACCTACTGCAAGAGCCCTCTCGAAGTAAGATAGTACAATTATGTAAGAACTTACCATAACAGTAGATCTTCGAGAGAGGCTCTGCAATAAATATCTCCCACCTACATCCCCTAGGCCTTTCAGCTCCTTTTCCATTTAGGAAATATCTGCTCCTCTCATCCGGCCTCTTTCGGCCTGTGGTGGGAAAGAACTGGAAGGTGGGCGTCTGGGACCGCCCTTTATACCGATGTCTCCTGGCGCGGTCACCTGGCGTGGGGCGGTCCCTCGCCAGGGACTGCTAGCTAGAAAGGTCCTGCCGCCTGCCGGCGTCAGTAATTACCTACTGCAAGAGCCTCTCTCGAAGATCTACTGTTACGGTAAGTTCTTATATAACTGTACTTTCTCCCTGCTTCTCCATCTCTTTTTGTTTTATAACCCACCATTTGAAAAAGGCAGTCAGGTTCTGTCACTGCCTGTTCCTTTTCCATAACTTATACTGGCTGTACAATCTCAGAATGGACTTCTGTCTCTACTAGTTTGGCTGCTATTCTCCTGGTAACCACTCCTGGACTTGCTGCTGCAGAATCCATACCTTTCTCTATGCTTCCCTGGTACTAGGTCCAGCACCCACGCACAAAACTCCTGGCTTAGAGTATGTATGGCATAATCCCACTTAGGCTGACACCATCTATCGTCGAGGCACAGGTCAGGAAGCATAGGAAAAACCAGGAGCAGTTGTAGAGTTCACAAAAAGTGTTTATTTGTACTAGCAGTAGCAAAAAAAAATTGTTCAGAATAACTATTTACAAAGGCAGAATAAACAGAGATGATCCATCTGAGTTTTCCTTCAATCTCGGTGTCTCTCAAAACATTGCAGCTCTCTCTCTCTCTCTCTTATGAGCCTATGCAACCCCCTTCTTAACAAGCATCCTGTTTTTTTTCTAAAATGTTCTTGTATGTTTCAGGCAGGTACAGCAAGAACACAATGTCCTATAACTGAGACTCCTTCTCCACAACTTCTGCAAAAGGCTTAAAAATTGCATTTCAGGTTAACCCCTTGAGTTCCAAATAGCTTTGCAACCATTTCAACAGTATAACTATATACAGTTTTGCTTTGCAATCATTTCAACAGTAACATTTATAATTTCTAAACAAAGGGATCCCAATATTGGTTACATTTCCACATAATGATTTGCATATATTTGTATACCAGCAGATATGCAAGAGAGGAAAAGACAGAACAGCAAAGGAAGACTGAAAGACTGTGAGATGCAAAGAATTGCAAGACTGTCGGGGTGATTAAATCCTGGGTCTCACAGGAAAATTTGGTTGCTCAACCAGACAGACAAGAGACAGGAAAGGAAAGAACAGAAAAGATTGCTGCATTCAAATTCTCCATAACAGCTGGGACAGGGTCCTATTCAACCCTGTCACACTCCTCCAGACAGACAAGTCTGTGATGTATTACATCAATAGACAAGGCGGAGCACACTCCTACCCTCTTTGTAAGGAGGCAGTGAGACTGGAAATGATATCTGAATCAGGGAATCCTGCTGCAAGCCATCTATCTGCAAGGAGTCCTAAACAATATGGCAGATGAGCTTAGCTGAACAGATGCAAGCCTCATTAGTAGTCACTTGCTCCAGACATCGTGAGATCGCTGTTTAAGTGGGGCACCCAGATGTCGACCTTTTTGCATCCCCCCTCAGTGCCAAACTGCCTCATTTCTTCTCCAGAAGTCCAGGACATGGCATTTTTTTTGTTAGGATGCATTCAGACTGTAATGGCAAAATCTATTTCTTTTTGTATTCCCACCAGTCCCTCTAGTGCAGAGGATATTGCTCAAACTGGAGGTACATGGGGGTAGAATGATACCGGATGCCCCCTGCTTACCTCAACAGATATGGTTTTCTGTGTTGAAGAGACTATCAGCCAGTAAACCAAGGATTCTTCCACTCAGGATGGACATGCTGACTCAGGGTCACCTGGTCCATCTCTGCCTGTGCTCCCTTCACCTTCAGGCATGGCTCCTGATGAGATAAAAGTGAAAAGGTATAAGGTATCTCACAGGTTCTCTGAAATACCTTTGACTGCCCTTAAGCAATTCACCAGAAAGACTTACACAGCCAAGTGGAAACGATTTTCCATTTAGTGCTCCAAAACTCCCGGGGGGGGGTGGATGAGGATCAGACAGGGGAGTGGATCGCAAGTTCCCCAATCCAGAACGAGGCCTAGGCAGCACTGGCAACACTGGCCCCGGTATACAAGAAGCTGGCATCAGAGGCGGCGCTGTGGCCAGAACTGAATACGGTGCCAGGAAGTCTCCTGGCACTGAGAGTGACGCCACAGCTAGCACCATCGATCCAGTCTGCACCAAAGTGACCGGTGAAGGCACCACAGCCAGTTCCATCACAGTGACACTAAATGAGGGTGCGGCCAGTGGGGCAGAAGTCGGCAACGTGGTCACTGGGACTATTATTGGAGCCAAATGCCCTACCTTACTGAAATGCCCTGCCTGTGGTTCCAGTGCCACCAGCCCTGAAGGGCCAAGGACTTGCTCCGCAGGAAGAGGCAAACCAGCCAGGCACTGCACCTACTGCTCTGTAAGAGCTGCCCAGTGATGGAACTGCCCACCGGAGTCCCCACAAATAGGCAGGAAGGGAATCCAGGCCTGAGACCTTGACCCTCCTATGAACAAAAGCCCCTGGTAATGTTGACAGTGCTGGTGAGGGCCTTCGGCTGCGGGACAACATGGAGCTTGCAGCAGGCATCACAGAGGATGACCTTGAGTGGTACTGTTTCTTCCCTTTCCTATGGGAAGAGGAAGAACTCAAGGCCGAGCAGCACTGTGACCCCAACCAGGATCAGGAATGGGCCTGCTTCTTTTTGTGCTTCGGGGAAGGCTGTCTTCCAGCACAGGACCTCCTATCGACAGAACTATCCCCAGAGGGAGAATGCTGCTGGAGAAGCTTGTTTGAGGAGGCTTCCTATCATCACTGTTGACTGTTCTACTTGGCAGGGCTGCCAGAGGCTGAGAGAAAAAACTCTTCTGTCTAAAAAAACAAAAACAAAACAAAAAAAAAAATGACACAAAAATAAAAAATCTTAAGATCATACACTTAAACTGAGGAGACCTGAATGCTGTTATGTTATAGATGTTAAGTTCTGACTCCTGATAGGCGAGGAACGTCATCATTGAAGTGCACTCAATGGCAGAAAAAAAGGAACTGAGGCAGTTGAGGGCAGATGCCCAGGTAAACCATGCAGCGTGAGCCTGTCTTGTGGTGCCACGCATGCTCCTGCAGGGTCCTAGTGCCTCTGGCTCAGACCCATTAGTGTGAATCAATGATGGAGGCTGATTCCTGGAAGAATCATGTTCCTGGAAGAAGTATGTTTTTTAATTTTCCAAGTCAAACACTAGCCTGTCACTCTTCATATATAATAAAAAAAAACAAAAAAAATATATGAGAATGCAATAACCTGTAAACCTACTCTGATTATGTACTAACAGTAGCTCATTGTGGGAAAGGCCCACTGGGATTAGTGGTGTTTTCAGGTAAGAATAATGCAGAACTTTCTTTACTTTACAAAACCAGCCAACATTTTGTTTCAGTTTTCGACTTGTGCCTAACATCACAAACTTGTTTCCTGCAAGAAATCTTTAAAATATTTAAAAATGTTACCATTAGAAAGATCTCAGTTGAAGAAGTTATACTTGCCAATGTGTATCATTTTTTTCATAGTGAGATTGTAAAGGGGTAAAAATAAAGTCTGTCTAATATGTGGCATTTAATAAAGTAGTTATTTTGCATGCTACATGTGTTAAATGTATACAGATTACACCAACAAATCCAAAACAATTCCAGTAATTTCTTGCTAATCATCTTACACATTTTCAAATGTTGTTGTAATTATTTGTAGCCGCATTGGGTGGGAATCAAACCTGGGCCAGCTCTGCTTACCACTATACCACCGATGCTCTTAAATACAGATGGCTAATTTTTTTATATGTATCTTTTTCTCCCTGGAGTCAGGCGGGCAGCTGCTCACCCTCATCCCTGCTCCCCATGACCAGCTACCACCTCTCTTGGTGTTGGGGCTTAAGTCCCCCATGGATTCCCCCAAGGCAGGGCAAGAGGAAGGTGAGCCGTCCTTCCCTCCTGGTGCACAATCCAGAAGTGCCCCAGGAACCAAGTGGTGGTGCAGGCCAAGGGAGAGCGGGTGGGGCTTCATTAAGCTTGTCTGGCTCCATTTTTCTGTTTTCTTCACCAGTACCCTGGTGGCGGTGGCATGCAAGTGTGTCTGCATAGAGGCACACACATACTGTGGAACCGCAGCCCCACCCATTAAAGTCACTTGGAGCCTGCACTACCCCCGGGCCTCCACCCTATGGCAGCCAAAGGACAAGACGGCTTGGCCACTCTCCCTGGGAGAAAAGTGCAGTGCTTGGGGCACTGAATCCTCTCCCCCCTGGCTGAACCCCAGCAACCCAAGGTCATTCCCAAACCCAAGTTGCTGGTGTGATGTTTAAGGTTCTTGACAGGACCTGAACCCTGGTTTCCTACCTGCTAGCCCTGGGGCATATCCTCTGTGCTACCAAGCTGCATGCAATTTTAACATAGTTTCCCAGGGTAGTCCGACTGAAATGCAACAAACTGTCTTCAGTGGGGCTCCTGCTTCCACCCAGTTTCATCACTTGGGGGAGTGAAGCACAGGAAGGTCAGGTGACATGGTTCAATTCCCATTGCTGCACACATCTGTTTTGTAACCGTAGCCTATCAGCCACTGCATAACTTACTGTGGTGATCCACAGTGGCATGGAATTGGGGATAGTAAATTCCACAGAGCATGAACTCCAGCCCAAAAGGTGTGCTGACATACTGATGATGCAGTTGAATGCCCAAACAGTCCTCAATGCTAGACAACATTGTCTGCCTGCTATCATGATCCTGTTTTTGTGATATCACATTCTGTTACCATGAATCTTTTTTATTTTTTTGTTAAATAATTTAATTTACCCAGGGTATCCCAGCTAAGATGCAACATCTCATTTCCAGTTGGGTCTTGCTTCTTGGATGGAGCATTGATCAAAGAGTGAGGCTGTAGCGGGGTTTGAACCTGTGATCTCTCATTTCCCAAGTTGGTGCTCTAACCTCTAGACCACACTGGCTCAAATACAGGGGAGCTCTTCAATATAGGGATGCTACAAACACAGGATTATCACTTCACAGCATTTCTCAGATTTTTGGAGTAGGCTGGTGATAAGGAGAAAGTCTTTCAGCAATCCACATTAAAAAGAATGGATTCCTATGAGTGTTGACCAGAAATAAAGGAAGAGAGGAGGGAGAGGGAGGATATGATAGAGACCTGTAAGTACCCCACAGGGTTAAATAATATACAGGAGGGAAGTATTTTTCAGAGGAGAAGGTGCACGAGAACAAGGGGGCATGCAATGAAGCTGGAAGGGGGGGAAATTTAGGAGGGATGTGAGGATGTACTTCTTCACTGAAAGAGTGGTGGACACCTTGAACAGTCTTCCAGCAGAGATGGTGGGGACAAAAACAGTGGTGGGCTTCAAGCATGCATTGAATAGGCACAAAGGAATCTTGGTAGGAAAGTGGGTGGGAGGAGTAGCCAGAGATCCAGTAGGGTCTGCAGAGACTTTAAAAACAGGGACAAAATGGGCAGATTGGGTGGGCCAGGCAGTTGATTCTCTGCTGACAAATTCTGTTTCTATGTTAAAGGTGCAGCCTCTGTGACATTAAAGTCTTGTTGAGGAAAAGGAAAATGGAAGCAGACCAGTAAGGTCTAGTGCGTGATTTGCAGTGTGGTCTTGTGATGGGGTTTCCAGTAGGGTCATTGGGCAGGGTTTACATAGGTTTGGAGAAGCGTCAGTGTGCTGAATCACCCGACAGGAAACTGGCGGGGCACCCCTTGCATTTTTCGGAGATGTTTAAGTGAATTCCTGTGACTAACTCTGTCTCTCTTATTTACAGGAAGGCGTCACGTCTCAGACCTCTCACTGGAGCCGCCTCTACTTCATGACATTCTACATAGTAACAATGGTAAGTAGTGAGACCTTCAGGCTGTGCGCGATGCTTATCCGAGACCAAATGTAGGCTATGCTATTGTTCTGTGAATAGTAATCACAACACCAGTGTGTCACGCCCTCTACAAATCCAAAGCCCCTGAAGTGACAGTGAGATGGTGAACCAGTTGTCAGTACCAGGAAAAGTCACTGTGCAGTAGAACTCTGGAAGCATAAAGGGAGCTGGGAAGAAATTGGGACAAAAGATATTCCTGAAACAAAACTGGTGGGCCTGGCCCAGTGATGTGGGAGACCTGGGTCTGATACATACTTGGGTTCCTTGCCCTGGGTGTTTTGGTAGTGAGGCAGTCTTTTCTTAGGGAAGCAGAGTAAAAGAGGACACTCCATGCTTGTCCAACCAGTACTTGCCAGGAGTTAACCATCATTTCCTGAAGTAGTCCCCTCCTCTGAGAAGTGGAACCAAAAAGGGGATAGAAACAGAGAAACTGTCAGCAGATAAGGACCGCTAGACCCATCTAGTCTGCCCTGAAGCCCTATACTTGTTTTTGGCCTCTGACCCTAAGTGATCAGTGGTTTCCCATCATTCCTTCCCTCCTCAAGGTTCTCTTGTGCCTATCCCAGGCATGTTTAAAACACCCCACTGTGCTTGCTCCCACCACCTCCTGTGGCAGGCTATTCCTTTTGTCCACCACCCTCTCTGTGAAGAAAAACTTTCTCACATTTCCCCTTAACCTGCCCCCCTCCAATTTCATATCATGCCCCCTTGTTCTTGCACTTCTTCTGCACTGGACGATGTCTCCCCCCATACCGTGTTAATGCCCTTGAGGTATTTGAATTTTTCTATCATGTCCCTCCGTTCCCTCCTTTCCTCCAATGAGTACATATTGAGGTTCTTTAATCTGTCTTCATACGTTTTATGGTGCAAGCCATGTACATCTTTGTTGCCCTTCTCTGGACTGCTTCCACACTGTTGATGTCTTTGCAAAAGTATGGCCTCCAGAACTGCACACAGTACTCTGAGGCCTCACTAGTGTTTTATACAGTGGCATTACCACCTCCCGCCTTCTGCTAGTGATACCTTTGCCTATGCATCTCAGCATGCCACTGGTCATCCTTGCAGCCTTTGTGCTTTGCTTGGACACCTTTAGGTCGTCTGAAATGATGACCCCCAGGTCCCTTTCGTCCTTGGTCATTGTCAACACCTCCCCCCCATCCTGTATGTTTCCCCAGGGTTCCTTCTTCCCAGATGCATTATTTTGCACTTCTTTGCATTGAACCCCAGCTGCCACACATCAGACCATTTTTAAAGCTTCCTCAGGTCCCTCTTAATTCTTCATTTTCTCTACCCCTTCTGGAACATCCACCCTGTTGCAGATCTTGGTGTCATCCGCAAACAGACAGACCTTTCCCTCCAGCCCTTCCATAATGTCACTGATGTAGACATTGAGCAGGACTGGTCCAAGGACTGATCCCTGAGGTACCCTACTGGTCACCCTCCACTCCCTGGATTGGATCCCATTTACCACCACCCTGTCTGCTAGCCAGCTTCTAACCCAGTTTACCACCCTGTGCCCCATGCCCAGACTAACCATCTTGTTAAGCAGCCTTTTATGTGGGACGGTATAGAAGGCTTTGCTGAAAAGGAGTAGCCCCCCCCCCCGATTTAGTTCCATTGTCACCCAGTACCTCTCAGTACTGAGGTATGAGGTGGTTGAGACTGCTGCCGTTATTCCTACTCTGCGTGTGTGGATGCTTACATGGCTTAATATGGCCAGCAGCTCTGACTAGTTGTGTTTCATTTCTGATATTTGTGCAATCATCAGCCAAGGCTCAGTTATCCTTCTTAACTGGCAGTGATAGAGGGTGTTCAAGCCCCAAGCTTGGACTGCTTACTGTATGATGGATCCAAGGCAGCCTGTCAAACTCTGGTTTTAGGCATCAGCATATACTGTACAGACGTTCGTTGCTGAAGCTCTCCAGTCTGTGCTCACCAGAATCTTCAAAATATGCCCTTCATTGGTTATTTCTAGAGCGCTTTCCCTAAACCTCAGGGCGCTGTACAAGATACAGGTAGATTAGAAAGAAACGTAGCACTAACTTCATCTTAAAATCAATACAGAACAGTATGCTAAGCCCCGAAGGCTTCTCTTAAAAGGTACGCCTTCAAACCCTGTTCAAAAGTTTCCACGGAGGGGGCCTCCCTCAGAGGCCTGAGAAGCGAGTTCCACAGGACCAGTGCCACCACCTCAAAGACATGATCTCCAGGTGATTTTAACCGAGCCCGGGAACCACTAGGAGGCCCTTCTTGGCAGAACGGAAGGAGCACAAGAGGCGGGCATTAGTCAGGAGGTCACGCAGATAGCCTGGACCCGGACCATATAGGACCTTATAGGTGAGTAAACCCACCTTGAAGGAGATCCTCCACCTAACCAGCAGCCAGTGCAGACCGTGCAGAACTGTTACCACATGACAGGACCTCAGAAGGCCCGTCAGTAACCAGACCGCCACATTCTGCAATAGCTGCAGGTGGTGCAGGACCTCTCTACTTACCCCGAGATATAGAGCGTTGCAGTAGTTGTGTCCAGATGTCACAAAAGCATGCACTAGAGAAAGTAGGTCATCTGGCCAGATTAAGGTTCTAATCCAGGCGATATTCCTAAAATGGTAGAAACAAGTCTGGACAACGGATGCCACCTGAGCCTCCAGTGTCAGTTCGCTGTCTAGGATCACAGCCAGATTTTTCACCCTTGTGGACGTCAAAAGAGGAATCGATTCAAGCGTCAAGACCATTTCATCCCTCAAGGCGTCTTCCTCCCTCCTGTGGCCTGGCTCAGTCACCAGCACCTCTTGTCTTACCTGGGTTGAGCCTCAACCAATTAGAGAACATCCAGTTCTGGATGTCAGCCAGACATTTGTTTAGTACCAACTCTGCACCACACATCCCAGGTGCAAAAGGCATGTACAGTTGGGTATCATCTGCATAGCAGTGAAACTCCTCACTGTAACATCTGATGATCTCATCCAGGGGCAGACACTGTACATTGCAAACAGCATGGGTGAAAGGACAGACCCTTGGGGGAACTCCACAAAGCAAGGACTCAGGGCTGGAGAAAAAACTTCCCATCACCATCCTCTGAGTCCTGCCTGTGAAGAAAGATTCAAACCTGCTGATGACCATGCCGGTGAGTCCACACAGCCACCTCAGGTGATCCAACAACACTGCACGGTCCACAATGTCAAATGCTGATAACAGATCGAGGAGAACAAGTATTGACCAGATCTTATCTGTGTCAGTCTTCACCATTCATTACCTTTGGGTACTTGGCCGGAAGCCATGACCCTGCGGGGGTTTTATTTTTCTTTTGGATGGACCGAGTCGATGCACCATCAGCACCGCCCTCGAGGCCAATGCACTGTGTGGCGCTCGTGGGTTGGCCGTTAGGTGTTGTCGACACCGCCCTCCCGCCAGTTCTTCTTCTCCCGCCATCGAGGTCACCTTGTGGGAAGCTGCTGAAGAAAAATCTCTCTAGGGGCCTACCTTTGAAGCCTGTGTGTCATAGTTTCGACTCCGTTGACTCCATGTCGAAGTCCGTCGGCTCCGAGTATCCTGCCGGTTTTGTTAGCCCTACTCGATGTCGCCTGGTAAGACTGTTCTTTATTTTATTTTGCGATATCGAGTCTTGTTTGGTGTTCTTTTTCCGTAGGTCATGTCTCGGTCGGGGGGCAAGAAAACTGTGATGATGGGACGGCCCCCCATGCATCGGTGCCCATACAGCCATAAGTACTCCATCACTGACCAGCATGACCGTTGCCTTGTGTGTCTTGGCCCGCTACACGACATGGATTTGTGCAATGCCTGTTTCTCCATGGACCGCCATGTCATCGAGCAACGCATGTGGAAAGTGGGACAAGCTCTGTCAACTCTCGGGGGACGGGCTCACACTCATCGGGCCAAGCCACTTTCTCTCGGCCTTTCTTCCTGGTCCCTTCCCAGTTCTATATGAACCGTGGGGAAGGGGGCCTCTGCCTCTTGTAGCCTAGCCTTGGCAGAGGCCCCTTCCACGGTGCAGCCTTGGCAATGGCCCCTTCGGGGGCGAAGGCTCTCCCGGTGTCATACCCGTGGCTCGGAAGGCCTGGGTCGACGCCATCCTCGATGCCATCTGGCGGGCGCCATCTTGGGCCTACCGGCACCATGGGTCCTGATGGTGCCAGTTCGTCACTTGGCACCGTTGCTGCTGGCAGCACGCCCATGGGAGGCTCTACTGCACCGTCCCTGACTGTCTCTCATCCTGGCACCATCTGCGGCACTGTGGTTGAACACGGCGCTGCGTCCAGTTCTGGAGCTGCTCACGGCTCCGAGCATGGACACGGCTCTGTGAGGGTTTTGGAACTCGGCGCCATCCGCAGTGCTGAGCGCACGATCGGGCCATCGTCGGCACCGTGGGGCATGGCGTGCCATTGGGGTCTCTGACCATGGCGCTGTTCGCGGTGCCGAGAGCGCATTTGGGGCCATCATCGGTGCCATCTCTGGTCTCGCTGCTGCTTTTGGCGCCGTGACAGGCTTCGACTCCGAGGCTGCTGCCATTGTTGGAGCCGTGTCCTCTTCTGGCACCGTTCGCGGTGCTGTTGAGGACATTGGCACCAACTCTGGTGCAATCTCGGTTTCTGGTGCCCTTTTCAGTCGGGATGGTAGCGGGCATCCACGCACTGTTTGGCACAGAACTTCAGTCTCCACCTCTTCGGAGGAGGAGTCGGATTCTGAGTCAGACAGGCAGTCTGACTCCTTGGAGTAGGTTGCTCACATGGACACCTTGGTAGTGTCCTCGACAAACCGGGGCCCAGCCCCCCTCTGAGGAGCAGGCAGTGACTCCCGGGACCAGGGTCAGGAGTGCTGACCAGCAGGCAGTGGTGCAGGCCTCCATTGCTCTGCAGCCTGGTCTCGGAGGGTTCTCTGACCCCTCAGTGGTGGTACCCCCTTGGGTGGTGTGCCTGGATCGCCGAACTTTGGGGCCAATTGGAGCACCCACAAGAGGGAAGGGTGCTGCTCCCTGGATAGCCCCTTCAGGGGCCGACCAGGGCTGCTAGCTACCTAGGCTGGCTCTCTCAAGGAGGAGGGCACTCTTGGATTCAGAGGAGTCGAGAGGTATGGGGTCTGTGCAGCGGCCTTTTTCCAGAGTCCACCCGGGCTCTGGGAGAAGCTGTAGTGCGGATCTCTGCCTTTCCCTTTCACTTTCTTTGAGAGGGCCCCTTTCTTTGGAGGTAGAGGACCGTCTTTCTGGATCTACATGGCCCCAGTCACCTCACGGGGGGATTCTTCAGGGCGCAGCCTAGGCAGTTCCAGTTTGATTGATCAGCTGTCCACTGTGGAGTTTTCCAGAGCTCCTTCTTTCCCTAGGGCTCCTGGTGCGCTCCCTAGCCCAGGCGGAGGTCAGCCGATTTCTGTTGTTGGCTCTGCCCCCACTCCTCTGCCACATTCTCCTGCGCTCCTGGGTATTTTTGGTCCTAGCGGTCCTCTCTCCTGGGAGCAGTTCAGAGCGGTGGCTGCTCAATTTCCCGCTTACGTCAGGGCTATGGACAAACAGGTTTTTCAACCTCCCCCAGAGCAGTCAGCTACTGAACTTCTGAGGTCCTCTAACTCCTCATCCCCCTCTTCTGGGGGAGAAGAGCCGTTTGTCCACATCTCTCCAGCTGCTGATCTCGCCGAGTATCAGCGATTCCTCGTGAGGATGTTGGATGACCTGTGCATCATCTCACCCACCCAACACAATCCAGAGCACTCGACGCGCGCCTTTCTGGGCGATTTCAGTGTGGACACCCTTGTGGTGCCCCCCCAGCCTGCTCCCTTTCGGAAGGCATTGTTGCGCTCCTGGCAGAGACCCTTTTCCAGAGTCCCAGCCCCTAGGGATCTCTGCCAGCGGTATTGTGCCCCACCCGGAGTCTTCAGGTTCCATGCCTCATCCCCAGTTAGGATTGATGCATTTGGATACTCCCAATGGGCTTCGCGCCCTGCACCGTGACCGGCCCCCAGATCAAGATTCCTTGGATTTGGACTTCTGGGGAAGGAGAACAGTCTGCTTGGCATGGTTGCTGCTTTCTGTTGCAGCACATCAGGCCCACTATGCATCCTATGACAGGTTCTTGTGGTACAGGTTAGGTCAACTCCCTACTTCGATGCCTGACACGGAGCAAACCAGATGAGTCATTGCACTCTCTGCACGTGGCCTGGAGCTAGTAAGACACCAAGCAAGGGCTTCCTATGACCCCAATGAGGTAGCTACCAGGGTCATAGGGACAGTGATCTGCACTAGTCAGACGGCATGGCTGTATCTCTCCTGGTTGTCACCCTTGGCCTGGCATAGGGCAATTAACTCTGCTCACCAGAGAACCTATGTTTTCTCCCATAGGGTGAGACGGCGTCTGTCGGGGCAACTTCCTACCCCCTCCGGGGCATCCCCGTCTCACTCTCCCCACTCTTGAGCCTCTCCAGACCCGTGAAGGTTCTTCCTTTTAGTGTGTCAGCCACTGAGAGCTAAGGGACTCAGCCCCTTAGGATTAAAAGCCCCCTTTGGGGGGGCTCGGCACTCACCCAAAGGTGATGAATGGTGAAGATTGACACAAATAAGATATGAAAATTACGTACCTACCGTAATTCTAATCTTTCTGTGTATCTACAACATTCATCACAACCCCACCCTCCATCCCCCTGGGGCCACAGTCTCTGGATCCCCTTCCCTCTCTACGCCCATGCTCGCCCCCCTCCTTTCTGTTAGTCAGGGTGGGGTAAACTGGGGCACATGGGGATAATTTTCTTTAGGGGCAGAGTGGTCAGGATAGGGGGCACTCCTTCTTCAGTGCTTCGGCTCCACCCTTGTGGGGTGGGGGTTGGCAGTTGCCCTCCTTTCTTTTCTTCTCCCCGTCAATCCTTTGATTTCCTTGTCCTTTGGACATAACCTCAATTAATTTAGGAAACTAGGTTTCTTACACCAAAATCTCCTTTTGTGAGGTGGGAGATATCCCTATATCCTGTCTTTTCTTCCAGAATAGCCAATTCTGTTTGTGGAAGTTATTGCCAGTGAGTCTGTGCCTTGAATTCCAGCAGTTAGCCTCTTGGCTACTCCTTCGCAGTTCCTATACAAACTGGATACAGGTCAAGGATACACGGTATGTTTCTCCTGTTCCCCCAACCCCCACACACTCTTATCCTTACTTCTAAAAATCCTTAACCCTCCCTCCTCCTATTCTACTTCCAGAGATTGGGGCCCCTACCCAATCCCCTTAGTCTTCAGACTTGTTCTGTCTTCTCAGTTATTTATTTCTCCTTTTAGTTTATATATCTTTTCCTTTGTCTGTCCCTTGGACTTCCTGTCCCACCCTCCCAACCCTTTTCTCACCTCTACTGCGACTCAGAACTGGCGGGAGGGCAGAGTCGACAACACCTAACGGCCAACCCTCGAGCACCACGCAGTGTGTCGACTCACCATCAAAAAGCTCCCGCAGGGTCACGACCTCCGGCCAAGTACCCAGTTGTGATAAATGATGAAGATACACAGAAAGATCAGAATTACGGTAGATGTGTATTTTCCATTTCTCTCAATCTCTAGCCCTGAGGAAGTCATTTAGCATCCTGATCAGTGCAGTCTCAGTACTGTGTCCAGGCCTAAATCCCAACTGGAAGGGCTCATAGATGTCAAAGGCCGAGAGGTGTGCCTTGAGTTGCAGAGCCACTACTTTCTCAATTACCTTACCCAGAAAGGGGAGATTTGAGACAGGTCTGTAATTCACCAAGATGTATGGGTTGAGAGGTGTTTTTTTTTTCAGAAGGGGCTTCACCAATGCCTCTTTCAAAACATCTGGAAATGGCCCCTCTAAAAGTGAACACCGGACTATCTCAGTAAACACTGGACCAACGGACTTCACACATCCCACTAGAAAATGGGTCGGGCCTGAGTCCAGTTCAAAATATGTGGGACGCAGTTTCAGAATCACCTCACAGACCTCTTCCACCTCTACTGGTATAAACTCACTCCAGGCAAGGGGGGGTGCTCTTAGTGATGCCCAACATGCCACCGCTGGGCCAAAAAAGCCTAGTTGGGGAAATTGCGGCCCTGATGGAGGGGACACTGTCAAAAAAGAACAGAGCAAACTCCTCACATTTTGCTACTGAAACTTCTCTAATCGGCTGCAGGCAGGCTGCATGAAGCAGCCTGTCCACAGTCCGCAAAAGTCGAACCAGTCTGTTCTTCCCTGCAGCAATCTCCATGGACAGGAGCTGCCCACATTTTGTCATACCTTTGCTTGCCCCATGCCTAAGGATTGAGCCAGGTCCTTTTTCACTCTCGGAATACTCTTTTCCATGCCATCCCATATACAGTACTTTGGAGTTGGGAGGGACTCTAGGTCCATCATGTCCACTCTCACTTCACAAGCAGGGATGAGATAAGTATACTGTGTAAACTCAAATCAATTTATAGGGATTCCCTACCCACTGTACTACCCAGGGTACCCAATGATTCCCTACCTACTCTACTACCCAGGGTACCCAGTGATTCCCTACCCACTCTACTACCCAGGGTACCCAATGATCTCCTACCCGCTCTACTACCCAGGGTACCCGATGATTTCTTACCCACTCTACTACCCAGGGTACCTGATGATTCCCTACCCACTCTATAACCCAGGGTACCAGATGATTCCCTACCCACTCTACTACCCAGGGTACCGGATGATTCCCAATCCACTGTACTACCCAGGGTACCCCATGATTCCCAACCCACTCTACTACCCAGGGTGCGCGGAGATGCACAGAGACTTGCACGTCTGCACATGTCTGGAGTATCCGGAGGGTCCAGCGGAAAAGAGGGCAGCCTTTATACATTACCTTTGGTAAGCGCTGTACTTCAAAGGCTATATACAGTGATTCTTGATTATGTGTTGGTTACTGCTTGGGGGGGGGGGGATTTATTTGTGGCACCACTTTGTAGTGTTCATTAGTACTGCCCCTACAGCAGTAGGACTGGGAAGGTTTTCTGCCACTTATTTCTTATTTTGTTTTAACCTGCATCTCCATTATTAACTTACCTTTAGCACTGTGTTTAATCCTTTAGCTTGCCCTGAAGTATTTCTCCTAGTATTATTAATCACTAACTCTATTAAAATGACCCCTAACCCTAATGATACCATTATGACCCTTACTGGGCAAGTAGGGTTGAAATGTTCAAAATGCAAAATGTACATTATGATTTCTGAGGATGTTCCTAATCAACTATTTCGCTGTAACAAGTGCATACAGAACTCTGAAATGATGCATGAAATTTCCCAGTTCAGTTCTCGACTAGCTGCCTTAGAGGAGAGCCAACAGGATATGGCTGTTAGAGTCAGTGCTGTGAATTCTCATTCCCCGAGTCACTGAACCCGCCCCCCACTACAGCAGACTCAGCAGGCTGACACCACCTAGAGCAGGAAAGTCGCCTCTATTAACAAACCCACAGCACCTATGTTAGCTAGTGCTTCTCCTTATTGGCACCCCCCAATCCTGACTAATAAAAACCGTGTGAGGGATGAGGACATATTAGACGGTAACTGTGGTGGTGATGATGCATGGTATCATGTTCAGAGTACCAAAGCCTGCAAAAAGGGACGGAAAGCTGAACATTATAACATTCTTCTTCATAACAGTTTTGATCTCCTAACCTTTCTCACTAATGAGGGTACTGACAGTAACATATCAGTCTCTACACCCAGTACTTCATCTGGGGGAACAATACGTGCTATGTATGATATCTCCTTACCATGCAATGCTTCAGCCTCTACTAATCTGCCAATTTCTGGTATCCATACTTCACCTTTAATCAACATTCCCCTTGTGATGGAGAATTTCACATCCTCAAATGAACCCTTGTGTATGGATGTTGAGACTACACCTGATATTATTCCTCCTCCCCTTCCTTATCCTAGACAAGTTATAGTACTAGGACACTCGGTAACTAAACAATTAGACAGGGCCATTTGTAACCCTGACAAATCTAATAGGACATGTTCAGGCTTCAGCAGAGCTAAGATTACGGCTATCACCAGAACGCCTGACAACATCATGTATGATAGCAGGGAAAAAACCCTTGTGATTTTACACGTAGGGGCTAACAACATATATCATGATCTCATTCATGTTATTAAAAAGGATTTTGTGGCCATGTCCAATGAATTAGTAGAACTGGGGTGTGACACTGTATTTCTGAAATTCTTCCCATTCCAAGATTCTCGGTACATTTAAACCAAAAAATAAAATCCACTAATGAATGACTTCACAAGTGGTGCTTGAAACAAAAAATACCTTGCATCACCCAAACTAATTTCTAGCAATCAGTTGCACTTTCTGAGCCTTAACGCCAGATGCTTAAATCAAAAATTTGATTAATTGAACCTTTGGGCCTGCCAAGATCACCTGAACATAATATCAGTATGTGAAACATGGTGAGACGACAAGGCATCTTGGGACATTAGTTTACCTGGTTTTAACTTATATGAATTAAATAGGCAGACCAGAAAGTGTGGTGGTCAGTGTAGCCCTCTTTGTCAGTAATAAAATAAATTCAGTCGATATTACTGACAGAATTAAGTCCCACTGCCTTCCCACCAAAACATTCTGGGTTAAAATTTATCTAACCAATTCAGATTTCCTAATTTTGTGGTCATGTTATCGCCCCCCGAATTCTTCTTCAGAAATCCTTGATGCTATAATTCAAGAATTTGATCACGCAGGTGAATTAGGGGACATGTTGGTCACAGGTGATTTCAATCTTGGGGAAATTGACTGGGGTGACCTTACTTCCCCCATCTAGCAAAGGCAAAAAACTACTGACAACATGTTCTGAGATACACCTAAAACAGTGTGTTTTAACCCCTACCAGAAGTGATAGAATCCTGGACCTCGTCATTTGTAATGATGATTTATTCATTAATAATCTTACTGTAGGGACCCCTGTTGGTAGCAGCAACCATAATTCTATTCTTTTTACTCTGCAAAAACACTATGTTTGTAATTCCTGTTCTACCATCACCTACCTTTGTGATAAGGCTAACTTGCATGCAATTAAATCTGCTGTTAATGATGTTAATGACATTGACTGGGATTCTGTCTTTAACAACTCAACTCCACAGGAAAGCTGGGATATCCTTAAAAATGCTATAATTTATTTGGGGGACACTTTCATACCATCCAGACAAAAAAAAAACAGCTACCTAAATGGATGGATAAATTGATAAAGAAATGTATTAAACAAAAAAATAAAAAATACAATACCTATCTTAAGGCCAATACCAATAATAACTGGGCCTCGATTCTCTCTAATCTTAAAACTCAGAAAAAATGTAAATCAAAAATTAAAAAGGCTAAACAAAGATGGGAATATAACGTTGCAAACACTGCTAACAGAACTAATAGCGAACATTTTTATTTATGTATTAATGCCTTAAAAAAAACTGTCAGGTCGGTCCACTATTACTAAATAATAATTTGATTCATGACCCTAAAATCATAGCGGATATGTTCAATAAGAACTTTTGCAAGATTTTTCACCCGCCACACATAATAGCCCCTACCTTACCAATAAAAATGATCCCCACATTAGCGTTTCTGGAGATGTTATACTTAAAAAATTATTGTCCCAAAAAGGTAAATACTGTGCTGGGTCTGACAGTCTAGCCAGCCATCTGCCATACCTACTGGCAGATTGCTTAACCCATGCATTAAGACTTCTTTTCGAAAGTTGCTTATCAACAAATCTTGTCCCAGAGGAGTGGAAAGAAGCTAATGTAGTCCCTATACACAAAAAGGGCCCCAAAAACAACTGGGAAAACTACAGACCCATTCATTTGATGTCATTTATATGCAAGATTCTTGAAAGCCTTATCAAAGACCTTATCACCCCTACCCTTAGTAATCACGATCCTGAGCGACATGGGTTTAAAAGTGGCTGCCTTACTAACCTGATGAGTTTTTATGAACACATCAGCTCTCTCCTTGAACAGAATACCATGTGGCATCATATTTATAGACTTTAGTAAGGCATTTGATGTCATGCCACATTGGGCACTTATTGCTAAACTCTACAAGCTAAATATTAACAATAATTTAATAAAATGGATCAGCTATTGGCTACTGGACAGGACACAAAGTACAAATCAACAGTTGTCTATCTAGCATGGGTAATGTCACCAGCGGAGTCCCACAAGGCTCAGGTTTAGGCCCTTGCCTTTTTCAGGCATTTATTGAAGATATGACTGAATACTGTCACTCATCATCTATTAAATACGCAGATGTTATTAAAATCAGGGGCCCCTGTTCTAACCAAGATCAAGCCTGGATTGTACAACATGATTTAGACATTATCTGCACCTGGGTAAATACATGGGAATGAAAGATCTTACTTCGAGAGGGCTCTTGCAGTAGGTAATTACATATGGGACTGACGCCGGCAGGCAACAGGACCCCACGGAAACATTTCTAGCTAGCAGTCCCTGGTGAGGGACTGCCCCACGTCAGGTGACCCGGCGTCAGGAGGCGTCGGTATAAAGGGTGGTCCCTCACGCCCGCCTTCCAGTTCTTTCCTGCCGTTAGCTTATGCCAGCGCCTCGGAAAAGTTCCCTGCTCGTCAGGCCCTTTCGTCCGGTTATTTACCGGTTTTTCACTTTTCTACTATATTGATCAGTCATCCGTGGGGTATGTGGTCCTCTACACCCTCCGAGCACAAAAAATATGCGACTCAAATGCGGTGCCTAACTCCCGCTGGGACGGCCATTCCCTGTGCCTTTTTTGTCTAGGCCCCGACTATCAAGTTGAGAAGTGCCAGCACTGCATGAGTTTCAACGCAGCCACCCGAAGGCGGCAGCAGTCCCTGGAGGCCCACATTCTCAAAATGAAGATGAGCTCCATCGAAAAGGAACTCAAAAAACTATGGCAGGCGTCAACTTCCCCTGAAGGCCATCACAAGAGGAAGGACAAAGAAAAGCACGGGACAAGGACTCCTCTCCCACAGCGACTCCCTCGAGTGCGCCGTGTTAAAGTAACGTCCCGGGACCACTCTCGACGGCCGCCTTCAAAGTTTCAAAGGCGGCGGCGGCCCGCCCGTCTGGCTCGCGCTCGGGCCCTTCGGGCACATCCGGGCTTTTGGAGGCCTCCGTCCCCGGTCACGCCATGGTTTTCCGGCCTACCGGCGTGGGCAGCTCCGATAAGCTGGATGTTGGCTCCTCCGACGTTCACTCGGAGAGGGTCGGTAAGCCGCCCGACCCTTCAGGGCAGCACGCAACCCCTCTTCTGTCAGGCCAGACCACCCCTCCTTTGCGGCCTGCCCCTGGAGAAGGATCCGCTAAGTCGGACACCGGCCCCTCCGACATGCACACAGATCCCGCTGGTAAGACGCACATCAGTCCGCCCGACGTACGCACAGTGGATGAGCCATCGCTTGACCCTCCCACATCCGTCGTTCCCAGCTCCCCGCAGCCTTCGCTGCCCTCCGGGGACCCTGAGTCTCCTCAGCCCGACCCTGGAGACTTTTCCCCTCCATCCCTGGGAGAGGCTAAGGTCCTGGTTCCACCTCTGTCGGATCAACCTCCTGCTGATCTGACTTTGGTTCCCCGGACGCTGGTTCCGACGTCGGCACCTCGGACGCCGGCCCCGACGCCGGTAGTGCCAACCCAGGGTGACATCCTGCCTCCGGATGCCGCCCCGACGCCGGGCCCTCCACCTCCTGGGCCTTCTGCTCCAGTTCCACCCGCAGGGCCTCCGGCGGGGCTGTCTGCTCTGGCAGCTCCCCTGGCTCCCGGGTTCTCGACCTCGTCATATCCAACACCGTCGTACCCAGGAACGCAGTATCCAATGCCGCAGTACCCGGCGCTGCAGTACCCGACGCCACAATACCCAACGCCGGGCTTCCCGCCGGTGGGTTATGGATACTCGCCTTATGGGTATAACCCATACCCTTATCCCCCTCCTCCTCCTCCTCCTCCTCCACCGCCCCCCCCAGCCGCCAGTGGATTTGCAGGAGACTCTAGCCTCCTGGTGGGCTGAGGCCAAGGCTCAGCTCACCAGAGAGATGGAGAGTCGTCTTCCGATGACGGTGCCAGTTCAGGTTCCCGTACGTCCACGGCAACACACTCCCTCTCCTCCTCCAGACACCTAGGATAAACCCTCTGGGTCCAGAGAGAGACAGGATACGCTTCCCTGAGGGGTTCCCAAGGGGTCCATTCCTCCCCCTAGATGGGAAAGGGAGTCATCTTCTTCTTCAGTTTCTTCCTCCTCCTCGGATGCCTCTGACGGCTGCTCCGAGAAGGACAACGAGCCTCGCTCTCCGTCAAAGCCCAGGCCAAGGACTCCTCCGAAGTCTCCTCCAGAGGATCCTTCTTTCACGGAGCTCCTACTTCAAATCCAGGCAGTACATAAGTGGCAGTCCTTGGAGCCAGACCCACAGCAGCTGAAACTCGCTGAGCATCTGGATCTGCCCGTCACAGCTCCCACCTTGGTGCCACCCTGGATTGAGCCTCATGCCCACCTTGTTAGCACTGTTTGGAAACAACCATCGGCATTAGCCCTTCTTCCTCGGAAGTCAGATAGGCTATACCAGGCTCCAGAGGGTGTCGACTTTTTAGATTCCCACCCTCGAGCTGACTCTGTCGTGATGAGCACCGCTCACGGCCAGTCAGCTAATCCAAAACACCTTAGCTCATCGCCACCTGATAAAGAATCTTGCCTTCTGGACCAGTATGGAAAGAAAATTTTCACTTCTTCCATGCTGGGGATCAGGGCCCTGAACTATGTCGGTCACATGGGGGACTACCAGAAGGCAATTCTTTCTGAGGTGGAAACCAAATTAGACTCCCTGCTGGACTCTCAAGTCAAGCAGGAACTGTCTGACCTTGTCCGCTCTGAACGTTTGGCCAGTCGACACATTCTTCGTGCGACCTACGATGCAGTGGACACTGCTGGACGGAGCTCAGCTTTGGCCGTTGGCTTACGACGTCATGCTTGGCTCTGCATGTCAGGGTTGGTCCCGGAAGTGCAGTCTGCTATCCAGGAAGCACCCTTCCGGGGGTCGGTGCTCTTCGGAGGTGATGTCAAGGACATCATCACCGATCTGCAGGAGAAGGGGATGGCACTAAAGTCTGTTGACTCTGTGTACCATTCCATCAAATGCAGCACCGTCCCTTTCGCAGACAGAATCGGCCAAAGGTGAAACCTCTGGGAAAGTGGGCCACTAGACGCCGGGCCCCCTCAGCTGCCAAGCCCCCTCCGCCCAAAAAAGCAGCGGGTGCTTCAGCTGCGGCGCTGCCCCACACCACCTGACTCCTTCCCTCTCCCACAGCCTTCGGGCTTCCCAGAGAAACCAGTAGGAGGGAGGTTCTCCCTCCACCTTCTGGGCTGGGAGAGGATAACAACAGATTCATGGGTGCTCCAACTAGTCGTAGAAGGACACTCAATAGAGTTTCTTCAAAAACCACCTCGTCACCCTCCCCAAAGGTCGTCGTACTCTCAGGAACATTTTCTTCTGGTCCAGAAAGAGATTTCAGCTCTGTTGCTGAAAGACGCGATAGAACCTGTCCTCCCTTCCCTTCAGGGAATGGGTTACTATTCCCATTTCTTCCTGGTCCCGAAGAAGACAGGAGATGTAAGAGCTATTCTAGCTCTCAGTTCCCTGAACCTATTCGTGGAATACAAGAGGTTCAGAATGCTCTCACTGCAGAGCCTTCTGTCCCTCCTCCGCTCCGGCCAGTGGATGTGCACTCTGGATATGCAGGATGCCTACCTGCATATCTCCATTTGCCCATCCCATCGCAAATATCTCTGTTTTGCTTTCCAGGGGGACCACTACCAGTTCAAGGCACTTCCATTTGGCCTCTCCTCGGCTCCCTGAGTATTTACCAAATGCCTGGCAGTGGTGGCGGCCTACCTGCATACCCGGGGAGTGCAGGTCTTCCCGTACCTGGACGACTGGCTCCTGGCGGCCTTGTCCAGGGAGGAACTCCTGCGCTGCCTTTCCCTTACCCAACAGGTCTTTGGCTGCGTGGGTATTACCATCAACCATTCCAAGTCTCATTTGATCCCATCCCAGAGACTCCAGTTTATCAGGGCGATACTGGACACAACCCTAGGCAGGGCCTTCCTGCCGCCGGATAGGGCGGCCACTATTCAGACTCAGGTAAGCCTGTTGTCCGCCCACAGGTGAGTCACTGCAAGGTTGGTTCTTCGTCTTCTCGGGCTCATGGCGGCTGCTATCCCAACAGTTCCTCGCGCTCGGCTCCACATGAGGGTTTCCCAGTGGACGCTTCGCTCCCAGTGGGATTAATTAGCGGACGTATTGGATCAGCTAGTTCTGGTCTCCTCTCCCATGGTTCGAGACTTGCAGTGGTGGATGGTCAGAGAGAACCTGTTTTGAGGGGTTTCATTCTTCATTTTCCCCCCTCTCCCAGACTCTGACTACAGATGCCTCGGGCAAAGGTTAGGGAGCCCACCTCGGTCCTCATCGGACCCAGGGCTCTTGGTCCAAGCTCAAACAATCCCTTCACATCAACGTGCTAGAGCTTCAGGCAGTCCTGTATGCCCTCCAAGCTGTCCACCTGTATCTCCTTCTAGGCCACCTAGCCATCCAGATGGACAATATGTGTGTGGTATGGTACATCAACAAACAGTGAGGGACTCGATCCTACCCTCTTTGCAGGGAAGCAATGAGAGTGTGGGACTGGGCAGTACAGCACGACCTTCACTTCTCGGCAATTCATGTTCCGGGAGTCGACAACACCTTGGCAGACAAGCTGAGTCACTCGTCTGCCCAGGCCCACGAGTGGGAACTGGATTAAGGGGTCCTAGACGATATCTTCCTATGCTGGGGAACACCACAGGTAGACTTGTTCGCTTCCCCTCAAAATGCAAAACTTCCAGTCTACTGCTCGCTCGTTCAAAAGCGAGCCATTTTCTGGAGAGACACTCTGTCTCTAGATTGGAAGGACAAATTTGTCTATGCCTTCCCCCAATTCCTTTGATCCCAAGGGTCTTGCAGAAACTAGGGTCAAAAGGAGCACGAATGATTCTGATCGCTCCTTTTTGGCCCAGGCAAGTTTGGTTCTCTCTTCTACAACAATTCTCAGAGGAACAGCCACTTCCTCTTCCTATGTCACAAGGTTTGTTGACCCAGGATCAGGGGACCCTGGTTCATCCAGGTCTCAAGTCCCTTCAGCTTCATGCATGGCTCCTGCAGACATAGCCTAGGCCCACTTTGGAGTTTCTCCCCAGGTGGCAGAGATTCTGGTGAAGGCTAGGAAACCCTCCACCAGGTCTACCTATGCCATGAAGTGGAAAAGATTCACAATTTGGGCTGCTTCAAAAGATGTGGAGCCTTTCTCCTGCCCTGTTGGTCGTCTGCTGGAGTACCTGCGCCATCTCTTCGATCTGGGTCTTGGTCATTCCTCCCTGAAGGTCCACATGGTGGCCATTTTGGCCTATCATGTTCCCTTTGCTGACAGAACGTTTGCTCAGCTGGAGGTCTCTAAGACTTTCCTCAGAGGGGTTTTCCACCTGAGACCTCCTATCCGAGTTCCCGCCCCTCCTTGAGATTTGAATTTTGTTCTTGAGAAAATAACTCTGCCTCCCTTTGAGCCGGCAGCTTCCGCAGACTTGAAGTTCCTCTCATGGAAGACACTTTTCTTGTAGCCATTACACTCTGCTCGGAGGATTTCGAGCTCAGGCTAATGTGTAAAATTCCATACTTAATTTTCCACAAGGAATGTGTGGCTCTGTGTACCAATGCTAAGTTTCTCCCCAAGGTGGTAGCGGAGTCTACTCTAAACCAGTCCATAGAGTTACCCGCCTTTTTTAAGCAGTACTCCAATCAAGGGGAGTATTTCTTACATGCTGTGGACGTTCACCGGATTCTTAGATACTACACTAACCGGACGAAGGATCTCAGAAAGACAGATCAACTCTTTGTCTCTTTTGCTTCTGAAAAGGGAAGGCAATGCTGTTTCTAAGCAATGCCTATCCAAATGGTTGGCTCACTGCATCACTTTCTGTTATGACAATACAAAGACCCTCCGGGTCAAGTCCAGAAACCACTCCACTGAGAGAATTCGCTGCCTCAGCGGCTTGTTTCAAGAATGTGTCGGCGGCAGACATCTGTGCTGCCGCCACCTGGACCTCCGTCCATACCTTTATGAAACATTACAGTTTAGATATTGCCTCTCGCCGTAAAGCGGGCTTCGGGCTGGCTGTTCTGCAAGGCCTCTTTTCTTAAGGCCTTCACAGCTTGAGGATCTACTCAGTAGCTTTCCTCCTCCCGTGTGCTTTTCCTTGTTCCAGACTGCTTGGGACTCAGTCCTATATGTAATTACCTACTGCAAGAGCCCTCTCAAAGTAAGATAGTACAGTTACGTAAGAACTTACCATAACAGTAGATCTTCGAGAGAGGCTCTTGTAGTAGGTAATACCTTCCCGCCCTCCATCCCCCTAAGCTTTTTTAGCTCCTTTTCCATTTAAGAAAATATCCGCTTCTATCTCGTCCGGCCTTTGTTGGCCCTTGGCAGAAAGAACTGGAAGGCGGGCATGAGGGACTCTTGCCCTTTATACCCATGGAATCCTGGCGCCAGTCACCTGATGGGGGCGGTCCTCCAGGACCCATAAGCTAGAAATTTTCCGTGGGGTCCTGCCCCCGGCCGGCATCAGTCCCATATGTAATTACCTACTGCAAGAGCCTCTCTCGAAGCTCTACTGTTATGGTAAGTTCTTACGTAACTGTATTTTAACACTTCTAAATGCAAAGTTATGCATCTTGGCCCCCCAGAATCCAAATTATTCTTGCACACTAGCAGGTGCTATACTGAACACTACTTCTGATGAAAAAGATCTCGGCATTGTAATTTCACAAGACGTGAGGTAATTAATAAAACAAATAGTGTTGTTTGGCCTATTTTATGCAACATCAAATCAAGGGATCCCGAAGTGATGATGCCTCTTTTCAGGGCATATGTTAGGCCACACTTCGAATATGCATCACAACTTTGGTGCCCTTACCAGAAATCTGACCGTAATTTATTGGAGAAAGTACAAAGAAAGTTTACAAAACATATTTCTGGTCTTCAACATGAATCTTATGATACACAATTGCAGTCTCTTAATCTGATGCCACTTCCCACCCGCCGTTTTAGGGGTGACCTACTATTTCTTTTTGATTTAATCCAGGACCCTTATCTCATGTCAGAACTTGGGCTTAAATTTAAGAATAACAGTCACAACACTGGAGGCCACACCTTACAACTTGTTGGGAAACCTTATTTAAACATTGCCTTGACAAATGTATTAATTCTGGGTATGATTTTTTTTTGTTATTTATTGTAATAGCATAAGAGCTTCATGGACCCTGGCCTCCTTGCTCTTCAAGAACTTTAGTATGAACCTTAGTATGTCTCCACTTAAACTCCTCTTTTTTTCAGGGTGAACATGCTTAGGGCTTTCAGCCTCTCCTTGTAACGTTTGTCCCCAATACCACTGGTCATTTTGATGGCCCTGATCTTCCAGAAGCCAACCTTCTCCATGGAGTCCCGCTAATGGGTCTGAGCCGAAGGTGATAGGACCCCTCACGAGCCAGAACTTTCCAGGAAAGGGCTGATGATGCGAGCAGGCCCCGCACATGTGTCACTGCACGCACCCGCTGGTATAAAGTGGCACCAGCCCCCAGCCACCTCAGTTCTTTTTTCCCTGCCGTTGAATATGCAACAGTGTCACTGCTGTACTCATTGGGGCCAGAACATCACTGTTTATACGATGGCGGTGTTCAGTTCTTTGGTTTTAGATTTTAGTTTTCTTGTGTTTGTTATTTTTGTGTCCATTTAAACTGACACACTAGTTTACAGTTTTCTCTCAGCCCTGTCTCGTGCAAACGGTTGACAACCATGGAATGGCAGGGAGCCTGAAAAGGCAAATTGCTCCATCAGTGGGGCTGTGTTTGGCCATTACCTCTCTCCGGGTGGATGCTCTGGCAATGGGCATTCCAGCTCTCAAGAACATGGACAGTACTCCCAGAGCAGCAAAAATAAATATTCCAGACCCCACACATGCTAGGTGTCAGGGTCTTGCACTGTTCAGCCTCAACCTTTTCCCACAAAAAAAATACACAAGGGGAAGAAAAGGCACCGGTTCAGGTCATCCTCTAGTCATTCTCCTGTGAGCCACGCAACTCCTGTGAAGTAGGATATCCCACCATCATCTCTGACACTACGGTCGCCCAGGCCTGCGGGGTCGATGTCTCCTTCTAGGAGTCCCTCTCTTTCCAGTTGAGGGGACTTAGGTGGGCAGTTCGGCCATTGGACAGCTCTTATGGAGTAGTGGGTGCAGCATATAAGCTCGGTGGCCCCATTGTTGGTTCCGGCTCTTGGTCCTTCGTGTTGGTTGAACTGGTTGAGTAATGCAGTGAGTTAGTAACTGTCTGCAGGATAGAAATCAGAGTTACAATTAATGTTAATCTGTCAAGATGGAAACAGGTGACCAGTGGTGTCCCACAGGGGTCTCTGCTCAGACCATTGCTGTTCAGTGTTATTATTAGCGACTTGGAGGTGGGCACCACCAGCTGGGTTGCCAGGTTTGCTGCTGATGGCATTAAAGAGATGGCAGATTAACTTCAAAATGGAGAAATGCAAAGTCATACACTTTGGAAAGGAGAATATAAAAGCAAAAGATGCACAGCCAGTACTGTGCCTGGATTAGCACCATAGAGCTATGGTACCAGGACGCAAGTAGGGTCCAGTTCGGAATCCCTTCTCTAGTGCCTAACCTGGCTGGTCCCTACACCTCCTCTCCCTCAATGTTGTCCTCAGAGGACAAAGAATCTTTCCTCCATCTGGCTTCTTATGAGTACATTCAGTACCAGCATCTCTTGGGGGAGATGATACTGGCATTGGGCCTTACCGCACTGGTAAGCCGTGCTCCTGTCTCCCTGCCATCAGAACTCTGAGGAGTTCGCAACATCAACATTCATGTCATGCCTCCTTGGTCTATAGCCATGAAGGAGGCTACTAGGGCTGTTTAGAGTGTTTGAGGCCTTCCTGTGCCACACTTTCCAGCCCCCGGAAACCTCCAAAAAGGCATAGCTCCCACCCCAGGGCTGTAGGTGCTATTACCTCACCACTCCTCATGGCTTCAGGTCATCCAGTCCCAGCTGGGGCCACAGCACCTAAGATATGACCCCCCCGGCAAGATTCAGCAGGATTCCATGCCCTTGGTGGGAAGGTTTTAACCTCAGCACAGTCTCTTGTCACCATATTGGCATATTAGGCACATATGGCAGCTTATCAGTGTTGCCTGTGGCTACAGACACACTCCTTGTTATCTGCAGTGCCCGACTGCAAGGTCACCAGGCAGGCTGTCAGTATTTCAGACAGAGGCCTAAAGGCAGCATGGCATCAGTCAATGGTATTGTATGACACCAGTGCAATGCTTTTATAGATCTGCTGTCTGCAGCAAATGGATGTTGCGACTTTCCCTATAGCTACTAGCACTTTTGGCTCGGTATAAGGTGCTGAACTCCCCCTACCAAAGGCCACGTATTTTCTCTCCCTGTGAGTCAGGTGGCTGTTGTCATGGGACTGTCCCTGTCATGTGCCTCAGGAGCCACTGCCTCAACCTGACCAGTCCTCTGTCCCTCTGAACCAAGACAAGCCCCCTCCTTCAGGTGGTCTCCCATGCAGATGGATGAGGCTATCTCTATGACTGCAGGGTAAACAGCTTTCTCCGTCCTTGAAAGGGCAGCCTGCTACACTGGATACAAGAGGTGGGACTCCATGGAGATGATTGATTCTAGGAAGATAAGAAAGTTACGTACTTACCTCAACTGATGATCTCCCAGAGTATCTTCTACACTGAGTACCACTCACCTGCCCACCATCCCCCTCTCTGTATAGAGCCAGGGCCACTGGACAGCTCGCCCTGTTTTGGTGGACACCTTGCTTGACCAGCACAGCTCTCTCTCTCTCTGTCTCTCCCCCTCCCCTCTTCTTAGCCTCTAGTGTTTCTCTCTCAGACACAGAAACTAACAAAAACAAGCATTTGTCCATGCCGAATGTTTGCTTTGCTGGCATTAGCAGTGGAAGTGCAGGAGTTAGATGCAGTATAGGAACAGCATTGAAGTACTGAACTGACGCCAACTCCACCCTCATCCTGCAGAGATGAACAAGCATTGGGGTGTGCCTTTGGGTCGTCGCCCATGACAGTTATGACATTTCACCTCACCCTACCTTTTAGACACTGACAAGTGTCGAGGTGTGCCTTGGGGTGTTTGGGCTTTACATTCACCTCATTCCATAAGGAAATACATTGAAATGGGCGCAGTATAGGAGAATGGGGTGAACTCTGGGGGCAAAGGGTCCAAGGCGCAACTCGATGCCTGTCACTGGCTGCAGGGTGGGGGTGGAATGGCGTGAGCATTACTGCCGACAATCCCAAGTCACACCCCTGACGCCTGTCAGTCCCTACAGGGTAGGGAGTTATGGTCGAAAACCCTAACGCCCTGGGCATTTCTTGGTATTTTTACTCCAGGTTTTCCACATGGGCTTTTTGTGACTCCACTGCATGAACAGTGACACTATCAGTTCGTTAGGCGAAAGGTGATTTTGTACAGCGACTGTGCCATTTGGGGCCACAGGTGCGAAAACACATTTTGAACAGGATGTGAAAAGTGACAGGTGCACTGTTCATGAGGAGGTGTAAAAAATGAAAATGAAAATCCGGAGTGAAAATATGTAAAAACTGGTGAAGTCACGAGCGTGCATAGGTTCTGCTCAATGTACACCCATAATATAATTAGTTTGGGGATTTTTTACAGCAGATTTTCAACATAGACATTTTGGGACCTCCACTCATGAACAGTGTCCCTGTGATTTTCTTAATCTGTCCCAAACACTAATTTTCCGCAGCGACCGCGCTATCCTGCACCGGAAGTGCGAAAACACATTTCGCCCAGGGTGTGAAAAATAACAGCTGTACTGTTCATAAGGAGGTGTGGAAAAATGTCAGTGCTGAAAATCTGGACTGAAAGTGTTACAAATTCGTGAACTTACAAGGGTGTGTGGAAATTGCGCAATGCACACTCGTAACAGAGTCATTTTATGGACTTTTGTCACCAGATTTTCAACATAGCCATTTTAACACCTCTGCTGATGAATAGTGTCACTGTGATTTTCTTAATGTGTCCCGAACACTGATGTCGCACACCGACTGAGAAGCAATACATTTTACATCTCAGGTCTCAGGCTTTCTGCCAGTCCATGGTAGTGTTCTCCTGTGGGGCTCCATTGCTTCCAGCAGCTCCTCTGCACATGCGGAGTACGGAGACCCTCTCAGCCACTACAGAACACCACCATCCCCCTTCCCGCTTCGTAATAATGTTCCCTTTGTTTCCCCTTGCTCTGAGGTCCTACATTGAACCTCACTACCATACACGGCTAGCATTTCAAATGGACCCCTAAAGGTAATTACCTCCTCCCTGCTCTGTCTTCCTGTGGGGTGTTAGCCTGTCAACCCCAACCACCCAGGAACATCCCCTACACTTATTGGTCACATGAACCCCTGGGACAATATTGTAAGTGTCCATTTTCCCATTAGCTCCTTTATATCCTGTGGCCACTAGAGAGTGACTGTTGCACCCCTGCCCGAGTTTCCCACCAATCGCACTCTAGTCTACCCTGCCTCCTCACTTAGCCTCTCTTCCTCCTAACTCACTTTCTCTCACTTTCCCTATGCTTTTCTCCTGTTTCCCCAACCAGACTTGAACCTTGCACCCTCCACACCAAAGGCAGTGTCCTTACCACTACGCTATCTTAGCTGCCGTACTGGAATTTTTGCCTTTTCCAACCCTTGACCCTTTTCTCCCCTCGTCAGTGGCTACCACACCGACTACCATGGTCACCCTTGGCCACCTCTTACTAGTACTCTACGTCTTGCTTCTCCCCCCCCACTCTCACCCCCACTGTGCTGTCCCCAGCCCGAGGACAACCGATTCTCCGCTCCTCTGCCCGCCATCCTCCACCCTTACCTAGTACCCATGAGTCTCCCTGTGCTCCCTCACCCCTATCCCTCCTCCACCCCTCCTTCAGCCCTCACCCATCCCTGCTTGCAGCACACCACATTCTAACTCTCCCCATCCCTGTCACTAACCCTAAACCCAATAGACACACACCCCTGGGTCGTCATTCCCACAAGCCTCTACAGCTCGTGCTGCTCTGGCCCCTGAAACTCCTGCTTATGCTAATGTAAGGCAACATTCACCCCAACCCGGTCCCACTCTTTCCTCCTTCACTAGCCACTCAACTACCCAGAGTCTGCATTTAGCATCCATCAATATCTGCAGCCTTCAGAAAAAAATTGACTGCCTTCAGGTCTGGATTGCCTAGCACCACCCATATATCCTCTGCCTGGTGGAAACTTGGCTCTCCAAGTCCACTCCTGACTCGGCCATCTCCATACCGGGATACTCTGTTGTACGGTCCAAGAAGTGCAGCAAGCGTGGAGGGGGTTGTGCCATCTACCTGCGTACATCTCTCCAGTGCCTTGCCTTCCCCCCACCCCACCTCGACCATGGGGCCCAGGCCCTGACCATTACAATCCCCCCCCCACAAAGCTGCTGTCCCTCTCTTTATCACTAATGTGTATATCCCTCCGAGAAACCAAAAATCTGCATTTCTCTCCGTCCTTAACTACCTCTCACACCTGCCACCTAAATCTGAATGCCTAGCCCTTGGAAACTTCAATGTTAATTGACTTTCCAACAATGCAGCTCCCCTCAAAGATGCCATTGCTGCGATGGACCTCGCACAAATTGTACCCACCCCTACAAGGCTAAACCCCAAAACTGGCACTGCCACTCTCCTGGACCTGATATTAATAAACCACCCTGACAAAATCTCCGATGTTTCAGTGCTACACAATGCCTTAAGTGACCACTCTCCTGTAACCTGTAACTAGTCCAGTAAGAGGCAAAAACAACCGCCTAAATTCATCTTTCAACAGCATCTGAAGCCCGGGATGCTCCAACGTCTAAAACACCACCTCTGCTGCCTTGATTGGTCTCCTATCTACAAGGCCACCAGTGTTAATGATGCCTCAGACTGTTTTATCTCCACCTTAACCTCAGCCTGTGACAAGTTTACTCCGTTCAAGAAAAACATCATTAAAGGACCCTCCACCTGCTGGATTAATAGTTCACTTCTTGACCTTATGCGTCATCGAGACTCCCTCTGGTGTATTGCCCTTGACACCAGCAAGCCAGCCGATTGTCAACTCTACCATGCTCTCAGAAACAGATGCACCTGGGACACTCGGAAGGCCCAAGCAGAACATTATAAATCTATCCAGGGAAAGGGTAGAAAGTTCTGGAACAACCTAAAAGAGCTGAATGGGAATACCACATTCCCCCACCAGTACACCATTGTCACTAACAGCTCTGCCACTACTGACCCCCAAAACATCACTGATGTTCTAAATGCCTCCTTCTCTGACTTCGCCAGCATACTCCTTCCCCACTTTTTTGACCCCCCTAAATCTACCACACCCCCACATCCCTCTTCTCCCCACCCTTTTACTTCAGGACAGTCTTTCCCCAAGAAGCCAGGTCATACCTCCTAAAGGCACTGAGGCATGCCCGCCACAGCGCCGACACTCTTGATCTCAGACTGGTACGCCTTACCTTTGATGTTGTCCTCCCCCTTTACCTCCATCCTCAACCACTCCCTCTGTCTTGGGTCCTTCCCAACTAAATAGAAAGCTGCCATCATTACTCCCATTCACAAAGGTGGTGACCATGCTTCTGCTAGTAACTACTGTCCGGTCTCTATTTCTCCCCTCAATCTATAAGGCACTAGAAAGAATTGCCTCTGGCCAGCTCACAGAGCACCTCTCAAAGCATAATCTCCTTTGTCAGGAACACCATGACTTTCATCATGGACATAGCACCACCTCTGCCTTGTAGGAACTCACCTTCTCCTTGCACTCTGCCCTCAACAAAGGCCACATAGCAGGGCAACCTTTGTGGACCTATCGAAAGCATTCAATACTGTCAACCATTCCCTCCTTCTTGTCACCCTGTCTAACATCAGTCTCGCCCCTGACGTCTTGTCCTGGTTCTCCGATTACCTGTCTGGAAGAAAGCAATAAGTCCAGATTGGTGTTGCCCTCTCCTCCATTCTCCCTGTCCTATCTGGAGTCCCTCAGGGTTCCATACTTGGACCGCTTCTCTTCGGCCTTTTTCTGAACACTCTTCCATCCTCTTGCTCGGGCCAACTTCTACTGTATGCGGATAAGCGGTTCTGTTCACATCACACCCCGATCCTTCTCAACTACAACTCTCTCTGCAGAAATCTTTCTCAGATGCAGAGGCCTGGTTTGCAGACCATCGACTAGTTCTTAACTACAAAAAGACTAAAGTTATGCTATTCGCCAACCCTCAGATTAAGCATAAGAACTGCACTCTAAACATCCTTAATGACCAGCAGCTGCCCCTAAACCAGGTTATCTCCTTTAAATATCTTGGTATCCTCTTGGACCCCGCCCTCAACTTCCACAGTCACATTAATCATCTCTGCTTAGCTGTTAACACCCAGATTGGCTTACTGTACTGCATCAAACACTGCCTTACCCTTTTTGCCCTACACCTTGCAGTCTTCTCGTCCATCCTTGCACTAGTTGACTATGGTATCCTAGTCTACGGGGCTGCTGACACCACATCCCTCCAGAGGCTGCGGGTTACCCTAAACAAAGCTTGCCATCTTGTTCTAAGGTGTGACCGCTCCACACACACCTGTACACTCTACCAACAGTCCAGCTAGCTGAACCTGGGCAACCAGCTCCGATACCACACCTGCCTGTTATTTAAAAAGATCTCCTCTGGTTTGACCTCCTCCAGGCTCTCCTCCCCACTTACCATAAATACCCGGCGCTCCACTAAAACCACCTTTTTTGTTCCCCACTTCCAAATTTCGCTGGGGCAGTGAACTTTCTCCTACAGAGCCCCTCTCTGGATGAATTCCCTACCTAGCATTATAACCTCCGAATGCAAACTCGGCAGATTTAAAACTCTGCTGAGGAGTCATCTCCAGACCACCAATGGTTGCAACTGCCCCTAGCCCCTCTGACCCTGGTACCTCCCATCTCTCTTCTCTCTCTCTACTAACCATGTTACTCCCCCCTCTCAATCTCAGCAATCCACCTGATGCAGCCCGGCCTTGCCGAGGTTAAGAGCCAGTTAGCTTAAGCCACTTGTATATATTATCTTGTAACTGCACTGTATATGCTGCCTATTTTTGCCCAAAGTTATATCTGTTCTCCTCCTGTGTTTGTCATATGACGTGGAGCCTTTGCAAATGAGTCCCTGACTCAAAGGTATTAATTCAGAAATGATAAATAAAAAAAATAGAGTGGAACTCTATGGAGAAGATATTCTGGAAGATCACCAGATCATAGCCAAATTAATCTTCACCATTCATTACTCAGTTGGTCCTACCAGAGATCAGGACCCTGCTCAGGAAATAGAAGAGCACTGCCTATTTAAAATTATTCTGAGCTGGAGGAGCCAATGCCCATGAGGCCAACATTCTGCACGGTGCTCTTGGGTTGGCCAGTAACCAATGCTGACTCCTCCCAGTCCTCAGTTCTTTTTTTACCGCCGTCAAGGAAGGATCCTGCGAGGGAAGACTGCCTTCAAGCAAGTTTCTGCATCACACTTGAAGTCCGCTAGGCCTACATCTTGATCCGGCGCCAGGAGTACCAGTACCATCCCAGTTCCATAGTTTAATTCTCTTTATTTTATCACAGCGCTAAGTGCTTTCTTGTTTAAATTCCCCATTTTTTTATTATTTTTTTAATTATTTTTCCGCGTGATGGGGGGTGGCTGGTCACCCCATGTGGTCTGGGGTTTCTTCGGAGACACGGATGACTCTTGGTGTGGAACCTGAGCTACATGCGGGCTATACTCCGGCAGTCCCCTCGCTGCTGTGGTCAGTCACTGCCCCTGCTCTTGGCACCGTCTCCGGTGCCAGTGAGCGGGGAGGCGCCAGCCATGCACCCGGCTACCCTCCTATGCCGCTCTCAGTGCCAGGGGGCCGAGAATCCAGGGGGTTGCCCATTTGGAGATCTTTCTGATCTGACCTTCCACTTCAGAAGATGAGTATCGGGATGATCCCAGTGCTGCGGCCGGTGCCATCTTGGGGGCTGGTGCCGTCTCTAAGGTTGGATCCAGGCCTGTCATGGTATGGATCCCAGATGATGACAGGGATGTTCGGGAGGGCTCCATTGCCCCCCCTTGCGGGTCCAGGGGTTTTCCCTACCAAGTCGGTCAGTCCAGATTCTTCGACCAGGCCTCTTCCGATGGGCAGGTCCCTCTCTTCGAAATCGGGGGTTGGCAAGACACGATCTGAGCAACGACCCCGTCAAAGAGCCCCTTGGGGCCCCAGCAGGAGTCATAGTGCAGATCCGTCCCTGTCTTCTTTCGTTTTGGGGAGGGATCCTGCAGTTGGTGGGGACAGGGTCTTTCCGGTGGACTCTGCATGACTCCAGTCTCACCACCTGGGGGTTTCCTCTCAAGGTCAACACCTAGTCCACCCCTCGCCAGTTGGGCACACTGTGGTGAGTGGGATGGGCAGCCCCATCTTCAGGAGGGGTACCCTGCACGATCCTGCAGTCCTTGCAGAGGATCTTCCCTGCTTTGCCAGGCTGTCCCTCCTTCTGTTCCTCTGCCGTCCCTTCCCCCTCTCCCCAGTTTCTTGGGACCTGGGGGACCCTTGACCTGGGAACAGTTCAGGGGTTCAGCAGCTGCATTTCCCCATTACATCAGGGCCATCTCCAAGGTCATTTTTAGACCTCAAACCCCTGCACTGTCTGGCTCTGACCAGAGCTTCTCTGAGTCTTCAACTTCCTCCACCGAGGCCGAGAATGTCTCTCTCCACTTCTTAGCTGACGTGACCTTTAAGTCCTACCAGCCTTTCTTGGCTGAGATGATGGAGGAGCTCCATATTTCCCACTTTGCCGGACATAACCCAGGACATGCAACACTGTCATTCCTGGGGTATTACAGTGCTGACAACTTGGTCATACCTCCCTGGCTGCGGCCATTCACAAAGTCCTCGCACACTGTCTGGCTCCATCCCGCCTCCCCATCTCCTGCTCCTAGGGACTGCATGTGCAGATACTGTGCTGCAATGGTGTTTCCAGGTGCCATACCCCACCCTACTTTGAGAGTGGAGCTCCTGGACACACCAACTGGGCATTGTTGCTCTCGTCATGACCGCTCCCCGGATGCTGACTTTGCTGAGTTTGACTGATGGGGGAGAAGGGTGTTCTCTTTGGCATGCCTTCTGTTGCAGGTCGTTACTCATCAGGCTCACCAGGTGGCCTATACTAGGCACATCTGGACGCTGCTGGGCCAGCTCCTTGCAGCGATGCCTGACGGTGAGGAAACCCGGCAAGCCATTCACATCACTGCTCAGGGCCTGGAGCTGGCAAGACACCTCTCAAGGGCAGTGTATGATGCCAACAAGGTGGCTACCAGGCTGGTGGGAACTTAGGTCTGCATTAGGTAGACTGCATGGCTTCACCTATCAAGGTTGCCACCCTTGGCCCGGCATAGGGTGCTGTCCTCACCATTCCGGGGTGCCCGGTTCTTTTCTCGAAGAGCACAGCATGAATTGCAGGGGTGCCTTCCATATTCCAGGTCTCAGGAGCATGCACCGGCCCATGCCCGTCCTTGGCCTCGCCAGGCCCGTAAAAGGGCCCTCTCCTCCTGTGGTAATCCCTTGGGGGGGCCAGGGGAACATCTAGTAATGAATAGTGAAGATTAATTTGGGTAAAATATGAAAATGATGCACTTACCTTAATTGCTGATCTTCCCAAATATCTTCAGCATTCATTACGCCCTCCCTCCCTTCCTGTAGCCAGGCGCTGAGCAGCGCTGTTTCCCCCTTTTTCCTTTTCTCCCTACTTCTTGAATTGTGGATGAGGATCGGGGATAGCTCTTCCAAGGAGCAAACCCTAATCCTTACATCTCTGAGCGTCCTGCCATTCTCTGGACAGGCCCTTTTTGGGAAGGCGGTCTTCCTTTTCTTTGGTTGGTGGAGAGGTTTCCTCTGGAATCTTCTCTCCGACCTCTTCCTGTCTCCTGCAAGGGGTGAAGTTGGCTCTGGCCTGTTTTCTGGTTGGGCTTGGGGTGGTATTTTCTCTCCTAACCCTGCAAGTTACTGCTGGAAAATACATTTTCAGTAGGCTTCCCAACTAAGCCAGTGGAAAAGCCGGTAGGGCCACTGGGATCTTTTCCAGCCTCTTGCCCTGTTGGCTGTTTGCTCCATCTCTTCGAACCCGAATTCCACAACTTCAGCTGGAGTCCACTTCCTAGTGGATTCCCCTCTGCTAACCTCTGGTGCTTCTTCGGAGACCCTCTTGGAGCTCTTCTTAACTATAGAGAGACCCTGGAGATCACTCTGTATGCCCCCCTGAGGAGAGCAGTGCAGACTTGCCCCCTCTTGTTTTCTCCACTTTCCTCCCCTGGTCTACAGGAAAGGTTTTGCAGCTGACCGGAAGCCTGCATGTTCTCCTGAGGCCTCTCTTTGGCCCAGCTGGGCCTAAATCTCCCACTTTTTTTACAGACACCCGTCTGTCAGTATATGGGTTGAAACACCTGATGAAAGCGCCTTGTTGGAGATCAAAAATAAAAAGGGGGAGAGGGGACAAGCATCCTCAGAAAAGGGGGGACGACTCTCTCTCTCTCACTCTCTCTTTCTTGCTCTCTGTCTCTTCTTCATTTCCTTCAATTGCTTCTTCTGCCTCTTAGGGCTGCCCAGCATTCTGGCCACCACTACCCTCCTAGCCTATCCCTCTCTTCTAAACCCTTTCTGTTGGCTTTATATTTATTTCTCACCTTCCTCTTCTATCCTTCAGGCACCCTTGCCCTCCCCCTGTCCCTATCCTTATCTTCTCTTCCTTGCCTAGCAAACAGAACTGAGGAATGAGAGGAGTCAGTATCGGTTACTGGCCAACCCACGAGTGCCACGTAGAACGCCGGCCTCTTGGGCGACGCCATCCCGACATCAGCTACTCCAGCTCAGAAAAATTTTAAAGAAGCAGTGCTCTTTTATTTCCCGAGCAGGATCCTCACCTGTGGTAGGACCCATTTAGTAATGAATGGTGAAGATGTTTGGGGAGATCAACAGTTACGGTAGGTACCTAATTTTCATTTATGGTAAATTACATAACTTACATTTATGTACTTGCCTCTCATATGCTGCCTGAGGGCATACATGCCCACATGACTTGGCATATGGCTGTTTCTACAGTGGTCATCCCAATCAGTGAGATTTGCAGGGCTGCCACCTGGGTATCCACACATAGTTTAATATCCTACAGCTTAAACCGCCAGGCTCAGAGGGATGCTGCTTTTGGGTTTTCCTTCTTGAAGATTCTTGTCAACTGAGCTGAGACTGTCAGTGTGACTCTGTGGAGTGCAGTAAATTTCTATGTGTTGTAGGAGGACAACTTATCAAAATCCATTGAAATCTGTTTCTTTCTTTTGCTTGGTATTGGAGGATTGCTGCACCTTGTCAAAACCAATCAAAGAACAGCCTGTAAACTTGTATTAACAGATTAAAATGCAGTTCCCCATTTAAAATCAGTTTCTCTGAGCCCAACCTGGTGGTAAAACTAAATGGGGAAATCTAGATTATTTGCCTTTCTCCTAACTCCCTCACTGGGCTAGAATCTAGGGTGCACTGCAATGTGCACAGACATAGAGCTTGAGGTAGTGCAAAGTAGGTTCGGGGAGTTAGGGGAAGCTCTGCAGGGAGGAAGGAAGTTCGCTGGCGTTCTCAGAGGTGATACCAGTACCAAGGGCCAGCACAGCCAGGAAAAGAAGAATAGAGGATTTTAATGACTGGCTGAGGAAATGGTGTAGGGAGGAGAAGTTTATCTGTATTGGAGACTGGGAGGAGACCTGGTCAAACAAAGCACTCTTTTCATCAGACAGGCTACACCTCAGTAGGGAGGGTTTGAGGGTATTCAGGGACAAACTAGGGGAATACATAACCACGACACTTGTTTTAAACTACTGGGGGGGCAGCAGGCATGCAGGCTCGCAGGCTCTGAGAGGAGGAGGAGGAGGAGGTCAGTGCACCCGCCCCCCCAGAGTGATGGAAGAGGCCTGGAGGGAGGAGGTGGAAGGGGCGAGAACACAGCAGAGGGTGGAGGGGGTGAGGAACACTTAACAAGGGGATGTGGTGGGGTGCACACAGAGGAGCTAATTGTGAATAGAAGACTAGAGGGAAGAGAAGGAAGGTCAGATTCTAGGTGGAGGGTGGTGTCTCTGAATGCGCAGAGTCTTGGAAACAAGATGGATGACGTGCAGGCACGATTAGCAAACGGGAGGATGACTATAGCTGCAATAACTGAGACTTGGGCAACATCACACCATGACTGGGACCTTGCGATCCTTGGACATAAACTATACAGGAGGGACAGTATGGTCAGGAAGGGAGGAAGGGTGGCTGTTTATATCAGGAAGGGAATAACTTACACAAGGAAGGAGTCGGAGGAAGAGGAAGTGAAGACATTATGGGTTCAGTTAAGGTCCAATAGAAGGAGAAGGAGAAAGGTGAGGCTGGGGGTGGATTACAGACTACCCAATCAGAATGAGGAGAGGGACAGGGAACTGAGCTGACAAATATTGGAAGCTGTGGGGAAAGGAGACGTGGCTGGCAGTATAACCAAGAGGTTCGAGTAATGAGCTGTGAATGAGCTTCGTACATCCAGCAGACCTGGGTTTGATCCCTCAGCCTCCACTTGCATACAGTGCGACTCTGAGCAAATCACTTAACCACCCCAGTGCTCCCAGGTCGCTGCTGAAAACAGGCACTTGTGCCTAGTGGGCCTTGCCTGGATACCAAAGAATAAAATAAGTAAAAGGTGGTAATTGTGGGGGACTTCAACCTTCCCAAAGTGGACTGGAGCATACCATCCACATCATGTGCTAGGAGTCAGGTGATCCTGGAAGGACTGCAGAGTGGGTTCCTAACTCAGGGCATCACTGAACCAACACGAGCTGAGGCAATTCTTGATCTGGTGCTCACAAATGGGGAACATGTACAGGAAATAATGGTCAGGGAGCCACTGGGTGAAAGTGACCATTGCACAGTGTAGCTCCAGTTGGATATGGGCAGAGAAAGCATCCCGACTAAGACCAAAATCTTGGATTCTAGGGACATGGATATGTTGTTCATCCACACTTATTGACAGGTCCCTTGCCGCTTTAAATCTTGCCGGAAGGTCTTCAAGCTGGCTCCTCCCACCCACCCGGGTGGTAAAACTCTAGGCTCCGCCCCATGACGCCAGATCTTCTTTACCGCTTGGAAGCTCAGGTTCCCTCCTTAGCACTCTGCGTTTTCGACTGGTTCCTGAAAAGTTCGGTCTTCGAATTTATTGAGTGTCCTTTGAATCTTCGATCTTTCTTCTTCGCTACGGCGATGGCTTTTTCCGGCCCCAAGAGGCGATTAAGTTAGTCTCCTCCAGGAGGGACTCGCACTCCACGTGCTTTTTTTGCCTGGACTTGGATCACGATCCTCAGGCTTGCAACTTTTGTTCTGCCTTTTCGGTCAGCTCTCTGGAGGACCGCTCGGCCCGTTTGGGGCTCAGACATTCGGTAGTTTTCTCCGCTCCGGAGATTCCTTTGGACCGGCGGGTGTCCGCTTCGACTGTTTCTCTGCAGTCTGATCCTGCCGGGGAAGGGGCGGTTCCCCCCCCTCGGTTGCGGAGCTTATCCCGCTCTCCTTGGATTCATCTCATGCAGCTTCATTCAGGGAGCTTCGTCATTCCCTCTCCTCCAAGGGAGAGGGAACCTGGAGCCCTGTCGCTCGGCCTATGGCTAAAGGGCCGCAGGCGGGGTCTCTTCGTCGGCGGGAGTGGGATCTCTCCCCCTCCCTCATCGGCCGACGCTCGACTTCGGTCGAGGATTCGGCTTCGGCCACTGGCCTCACGGTATCCCCGTCAGGTCAGCCGGCCAGGTTCCCCATCGACGTTGTCGAGTCTCTCGACCCGTCTTTCGGGGGGTCTGCTGATGCCGACTTCCCTCCGCCTTCGGCGGAAGCTGAGGCTCTGTCCTCCCCTTCGGGTCCACAGCCCTCGGTCCTTTCTTCCGAGCCGAGGGAGGAGCGGGTGCGCCCCGCTTCTTCCCAGGCCCGCCCTCGGTCCCCCCGAGGATTTGGGTCTCGGTCTTGGTCAACCTCTCGGTCTAGCCGCTCACGCCAATCTCGGCGTTCTCGGTCGAGGCACCGAGTTAAGTGGCTTTGCCGTTCTTCCTCGTCCCCCTCCTCGGATGAGGAGCGGTTTCGATGCCGTTGGCGTCGGTGTTATGAGGAACTTATGTGGCGACAGCAGTTGTTGTCTGGGTTTCAATCGACCCCGATTCATTCTCTGGATAGCAAGCAGCCGCCGCTTGGTCGGCAGCCATTCGAATCGGTCTCTCCAGGGCCGGTTGCTCGTCCGACCCTCGCTGCCCCTCCGCCTTCGGCGAAGTTCGAACGCAGGCCATGGCCTGTGCTTCAAGTCCTCGGTCCCTCACTCCTGCCCGCCCCGGTGACGAAAAGTGCCTCGGGCCTCGGCAGCTTTTGCAGATCCCCGGGCCTGAAGCAGGCTCTGCCATGTTTCTAACAGGGAGTACCGGGGTCTTCCCAGGAACATCCAGTGAGCGACAGCCCATCGTCTTGAAGAGTCTACTTCAGCTCATTTCAGAATTTACTGGAATGCAGCTCGAGCCGAATCTCAGACAACTTACCCCTATGGAGATTCTGGATCGAGGGTTCTTCCTGGAGGCCTTCCCAGTGGCTGAGGCTATCGTGGGCCCAGCCTTGAAGCTATGGCGGCGCCCTACTTCCTGCCCTGCGCCTTCGGCCAGGGTGGCTCCGAGGTACTCTATCCCTGTCGGTTCTCTGCCCGGTTTCTCGGAGCACCCCTCGGCTGAAGGGGTGATCACCGACGACGTTTTCCAATGTCTTGGAAATGCTGAGGATGTGGACAGACCCCCAGACAAGGAGTCCAGAAGGATGGACTATGTCGGGCGTGAGGTTTATGCTGCGTCCTCCCTAGGCCTCCATCAGGCCAGCTCGGTTGCACTGATGGCACATTTCTCCCACACCCTTTTGGGCTCCCTGGACGAGGTTCTCCCTCATCTCTCAGGTGACCTGCGGACCACGGTTCGGCAGGTGCGGGACCAGGGTAGGGCGGTGGCGAAGCAGCAGCTCCAGACGGCTCTGGATCTAGGCGACTCCTGTGCCAGATCGGTGGCGGCTGCAGTGGCCATGCGCTGCAGGGTGTGGCTGAGGTTATCCTCCTTCTCTTTGGAAACCCAGCACGAGTTGGCAGACATCCCCTTCTTGGGGACTGACCTTTTCGGCCCTGGAGTGGAGGGATACATCCATGGGCCAGAGAAGTCCGATGCCACTCCGGACTCGGTCACTCTCGCCCGGAGGGTCAAGGGCAGCTGTCAGCCTTTGCGTAAGCCCCTTTGCCCCCTGAGCCCTGGGGCCCCCCCAGCCCAGAATAAGGGCCAGCAGGCATGCGCTGGGCGGCCTGTTGCCAGACCAGCGTCTTCCTCCAAAAGGAAGCAGGGAGGCAGGAAACCGAGGGGCTCCTCGGCTCCTTCCCCTTCTAAGCCTGCTCAGTGACGGGCCAAGGGGCATTGCCCCGGCCCCGTTGTTCCAGCCCGGGTTTCCCCATGGGGGCCGGCTCCGCACCTCGTTCTGGAGGTATTTAAGGTGGATCCTGTCGCAGGTTGCGAGCGGTTCCCCTTTTGAGCCGTTGCCCCATGGGGATCTTGAGTTCACTGCCCCTGTGTCGGTCGTCCGACATGCCTGGCTCTCTAGTTAGAGGTGATCAGGAAGGCTGTGGATTCCCCCATTCAACCCTGGGTTCGCGTCCAGGTATTCCTGGTCTCAAACGGACGGGGGCTTGGCGCCCATTCTCCTGCACGCCTGGATGGTCTCTCTTCTTCAGACATCCCATCCTCAGAACGTGGCGTGTAGCTGTTTCCTGGTCTCCAGGATGTACCTACCCCTCGTTCCGTCCGTTTCTGGGGAGGCTCCACCCCTTCTTGCGGGGGAGCTCCTTACGAGTTACTAGCACTTCTTTGCTCAGCGGTCTCTGTGGCACTGAAGGGTCCGGATGTCACCCCACCCGGAAGGCAGACTGGTCTCCCATTTTTGGGAGCCAAGTGAGAACTCGTATCTTAGCGGTGAAGCTTCTTCGGGACTAAGCTCGACTTTTGAGTCCGAGCTCAGCTCTAGGCGAATAGGGCTGAGGTTCTTCCTCCTTTGCCGGTCGGGTTGGCCTGGAAATTACGTCCTGCCAGGACCTCCTGCTCCTCCTGGGCCTCAGGGCGGCCTTCCCTTAGTGGGAGGGGCCAGCCAGAGGTCACAGCGCTGCGTCCCTTGGACCAGTTCATGACTTACAGCCCAGGAGTTAAGAGAACGCTCCCTTGGACCGTTCCAACTTCGGCAGGAGAACATCCTGCTCGTTCGCCCTGAGTCGGCGGTCTTCTCCGACCGATGCTTCTCGGATGGGTGGGGTGCCCATCTTGGGGAATACAGAGTGCTTCGCCTGTGGTCCTCTCACGAGTCCTGATGTCCTTCCTGTTCGCTGGAGACAGACGGTCTGCTTAGCCTGCACTGCTCGCTCTGCTTGTACGGGGTCTACAGGTCTGAGTCCAAGTAGGACTATACCAAGACCATGTGCTACCTACTCCGCTAGGTTCGGTCGATCCCCTTGTCTCGGTGCAAGGAGGTTCTCCGCATTGGGTTGTTGCGCAGTCGAGGGTTCCCAGCCATTTGATGGCAGGGGCCCCGATTCCCTGGCTGCTGCCCTGAGCCGGGCATAGGCTGCGCCTCATGAGTGGTCTCCTGCCGGAGGTAGCACAGGATCTTTCCTCTTTCCTCCAGGGAGAATACCAGGCCAAGACTGTTTTTGCCGCCCCTCAGCAAGGCCTGCTGGGGGATGCCGCCGAGACCCACGGACCCCGGGCCCTCCGTGCCTTTCCCCATTTCCCTTGACCTATGGGCAAGGCAAGAGGACTTGGCGCAGGTGATGCTGGTAGCCCCAGACTGGATTGCCAGTTCTGGTATCCAGCTCTCCTCAGTCTCAGCCCCAGGCTCCCGAGGCAGCCTCTAGTCCGCCCGGTCCTGTCTTTCCTTTTCAGGGGAAAGTTATCCATCTGGACCTTCAATCCCTGCACCTGTAGGCGGACCCCTGTGCGGCTAGGGGCCAGGCCTAGGGTCTTTCGGCAAGGTCCTCAACCTTCGAGGCATCCTGCTAAGAAGTCGGCCAAGATGCTCGTCCTCTGGGAGAAGTTCTCCTTTTTGATGATGGGATAGGGCCGTGCCCTCCCCTGTCCCTGGGTGAGCATTCCGGACCATCTGCGGTCCATCCTTAAACCAGGGCTTGACCCGGCGACCCTCTAAGGTGCTTCTTCGTGGTCACCCCTGTCTTCCGGGCGGGCGGGGGCAGCTGGTGGTACGGAGAAGGTGGTCTGGCACTTCTAGGCCTCGATCACGCCTCCCCTTTTGGGAGAGTATCCCTGTTTCTGTGGGATCCTTGCTGGTATGGGCTTAGCTCATGAGCAAGCCATCCGAACCTTTGCACAGGTGCGGTTTCCCCCACCTGTTGTGGAAGAACACCTTCTTGGGGTCACTCCGCCATCCAGAAGACAGGGAGAGTTCCAGGCGCTCCTTTAACCTCCCTATCCGGTCTTCCACAGGACTAGGTTGCCTCGCCCCACCAGTCCCTCGAGCGGTGGCGGAGTCTTCCCTTGAGGATATTGCCTCTGCCGGGTTTATCCCATTCACACCTCGGAGGCCATATTCAGGTTCCCGTGGGAACCGTTTAGCAACTCACCTCTTGGGATCGTAGCTAAGTTCGGAGAGGTTCGCCAGCTGTTCATACCTGCTGAAGCTGCATCTGGCAGATTTGCAGCGCAGTGGAAGACAAGCGGGCGGGTCACCCCTGCAAAGGTCTCCACTATAGGCAGGCGGGCATGGAGCCTCCCAGAGGGATAAGCGCTCATTTTTCCCGTCCTTCCACTGCATCGGTGGCTGCTTCCAAGGACTCTCCGGTCCAGGATATCCACAGGGCTTCTGCCCGGAAGTAGGCTTTACCATTCCCCTTCCACATCGACCTTGGGTTGCGCCGGGGTGCTGGTCGGGGCCTCAGTTCTCCAGTCTTTTTTTACCTAAGTAGGGGTGTCTGCCTTGCCTCCCTCCTCCCGGAGAACTGCTAGGAGTCTGCCAATAAGTGTGGATGAACAACATATCCATGTCCCTAGAAATACAGGTTACTCACCTGTAACAGGAGTTCTAGGAATGGTACATGTTGTTCATCCACACGACCCACCCGGCCTCCCTGGCTTCAACACACAACCTGTCTTCCAGCGGGCTAGATCTAGCGTCATGGGGCGGAGCCGAGAGTTTTACCACCCGGTTGGGTGGGAGGAGCCAGCTTGAAGACCTTCCGGCAAGATTTAAAGCGGCAAGGGACCTGCCATTAAGTGTGGATGAACAACATATACCATTCCTAGAACTCCTGTTACAGGTGAGTAACCTGTATTTTCGGGAGGGCAATCTTCAGGAAAATGGGTGAAGTGCTAAAGAGCCATCTGGTGGACATCAGAGCAGATATGGGGGTGGACCAAAGGTGGTCCATTATTAAGGAAGGAATACTGGTTTCCACAGATGAGTGCATTAGGCTCAGGCAGGTGAAGAACACAAGGGCCAAACCACCCAGCTGGTTCAGTTCTGGGGTTGTCCAGGCAGTAAGGGAAAAGAGGTTGGCCTATAGAAAATTCAGGAAGACCAAGAGAGAGGTGGATTGGGAAAATTGCCTAAGGCTGGCTAGTGAGGCAAGTAAGGAAGTCCGGCGAGCAAAGGCACAGAAGGAGCTGCAGATAGCTGAAGGAATTAAGAAGGGGGAGAAGGCTTTCTTTCACTATATGAGTGAGAAAAGGGGCAAGAAGGAAGGGATTGTTAGGCATAGGAAAGGGGTGGAGTGGGTGGAGGATAATGGGGAAAAAGCAGAGATACTAAATGAATACTTCTGTTCCATCTTCACAAGGGAGAAGGATGGACCAGTGTCTTCAGGAGGGAAAAGAGGAGCAGCAGGTGGAGGAGAACACAGATGTAGTGATAGAGGAGGATAGTGAGGGAGGGGCTGCTGGCACTGATGGTGGACAAATCACTGGGCCCAGACAGAGTACATCTAAGGGTACTAAAGGAACTGGCTGAGAATCTGGCAGGGCCACTGGCAGACCTGTTTAATAGTTCATTAGAGTCAGGCATGGTACCGCAGGATTGGAGAACAGCATGCGTAGTGCCCCTCCACAAAAGCGGTCCCAAGGATGACCCAGGGAATTACAGACCAGTCAGTCTGACCTCCATTGTGGTCAAGCTCATGGAGACCATACTAAAGGAAAGGCTGGTGGAATATCTGCCTCTTAACTGTTGTAGCTGGCCTTAGCTGTGTCAATCTTCACCATTCATCACACTTTGGTCATGACCCCGCTGGAGCTCTTTTTTTTGGGGGGGATGGGCGGAGTCAAAACACAATCAGCGCCACCCTCAAGGCTGACACACTGAGTGTCGCTCGCGGGTTGGCCATTAGGTGCTATCGACACCGCCCTCCCACCAGTTCTTTGTCTCCCGCCATCGAGGTCACCTTGTGGAAGCTCTGCTGTTGAGAGGCCTGTAAGAATTTCTGAAGCCTTCGGCTCCATTTAAGACTGTCGACTCCGTTCATTTACCTGCTGGTTCTGTTGCGCTGACTTTCAGGGGACAGGTGCGCACTCGTCAGGCCAAGCCGTGTTCTCTCGGCCTGTCCTCTGGGTCCCCTCTCGGTTCTATATGAACCAAGGAGGAGGAGGGGGCTTCTGCTTCTCTTAGTGTAGCCATGGCAGAAGCCTCTTCCGTGGTGCAGGAGGCCCAGTCTGTCCCCACGGGGGATGGACGGGAGGCACCCGCCCTTGGCAGTCGCCCCTTGGGGGTGAAGAGCTCCCTGGTGTCATGCCCACAAACGCGGAGGCCTGGGTCGATGCCGTCTGTCGGTGCCGTCTGGGGCCTCAGTGCTGTTCACGGCACCGTGAGCCCTGATGGCACCACATCGTTAGTGCCCGTTCGTCAGCTCGGTGGCTGTTGCTGCTGTTGGCCGGCCCGGCACCGATGTGCTCGCGGTGCCATGAGAGGCTCTAGGCGCCATCCTCGACTGTCTGTCACCCTAGTGCCGTCTGCAGTGCTGTGGTTGAGCACAGCACCATGTCGAGCTCTGGAGCCACTCGCGGCTCTGAGCAAGGACATGGCACCATGGGGGTTTCGTATCTCGGTGCCATCTCTGTCCTCGGTGCCATGGGGTGGGTCGGTGCCGTGGGGATTTCTGACCTCGGCGTCAAGAACGCGGTCGGAGCTGTCATCGGCACTGTCTCTGGCCTCTGCGCCACTTGCAGCGCCATGGGTCAGGATGGTGCCATGACAGGCTCTGGCTCCAAGGCTGCTGCCATTGTTGGAGCCATGTCCTCTTCCTGCACCATTCGCGGTGTGGTTGGGGAGTTCGGCACCGACTCTGGTGCAGTCTTTAGATCTGGTGCCCTTTTCAGTTGTGATGGTAGCGGGCGTCCATGCACTGTCTGGCACAGGACTTCGATCTCCACCTCTTCGAAGGGGGAATCAGAGGGTGAATTGGAGTTGGCTGCTCACGTGGACACCTTGGTAGTGTCCTCGACAGGCCGGAACCAGCCCCCCTCTGAGGAGCGGACAGTGGCTGCTGGGTCCAGGGTCAGGGGTGTTGACCAGCAGGCAGTTGTGCAGGCCACCATTGCTCTGCAGCCTGGACTCAGAGGGTTCTCTGACCCCTCAGGAGGTGTGCCTGGATCGCCCAACTTTGGGGCCGATCGGAGCACCCACAGGAGACGAGGGTGCTGCTTCCTGGATAGCCCCTTCGGAGGCCGACCAGGACTGCCAGCTATCTAGGCTGGCTCTGTCGAGGAGGTGAGCGCTTTCGGATTCCAAGGGGTCACGGGGTGTAGGGTCCGTGCGGCAGCCTTTTTTCTGGAGCCCACCATGGCTCTGGGAGAAGTCGTAGCATGGATCTCCGCCCTTCCCTTTAGGTTTCCTCTAGAGGGCCCTGTTCATTAGAGGTAGGGGACCGTCCTTCTGGACTTTCACGGCCCCTGTCACCTCACAGGAGGGATTCTTCAGTGCACAGCCTAGGCAGTTCCAATTTGGTTGATCAGCTGTCGGCTGTGGAGTTTTCCGAACCTCCTTCTTTCCTTAGGACTCCTGGTGTGCTCCCTAGCCCAGGCGGAGGTCAGATGATTCCTGTTGCCCTATGCCCCCACTCCTCTGCCACATTCTCCGGCACTCCTGGGTTTTCTTGGTCCTAGCGATCCTCTCTCTCCTGGGAGCAGTTCAGAGCCGTGGCTGTTCAGTTTCCCCTCTTATGTTAGGGCTATGGACAGACAGGTTTTTCAACCTCCCCCTGAGCAGCCACCTTCTGAACACTTGAGGTCCTCTGACTCCTCATCCCCCTCTTCTGGGGAAGAGGAGCAGTCTTTCCACATCTCCCCAGCTGCTGATCTCACTGAGTATCAGCGATTCCTAGTGAGGATGTTGGAGGACCTACACATCACCCCACCCACTCAACACAATCCAGAGCACTCGGCGCGTGGTTTTTTAGGCGATTTCAGTGCGGACAACCTTGTGGTGCCCCCCCTGGCCTGCTCCCTTTCAGGAGGCATTATTGCGTTCCTGGCAGAGACCCTTTTCCAGAGTCCCAGCCCCTAGGGATCTCTGCCGGCGGTATTGTGCCCCCCCCCGGAGTCTCCAGGTTCCATGCCTCATCCCCAGTCAGGATTGATGCAATTGGATACTCCCAATGGGCTTCGCGCCCTGCGCCGTGACCAGTCCCCAGATCAAGATTCCATGGGTTTTGACTTCTGGGGAAGGAGGACGTTCTACTCAGTACGCTTGATGCACTCTATTGCAGCACATCAGGCCCACTCTGCTACCTATGATAGGTTCCTATGGTCCAGGCTAGGTCAACTCCTAGCCTCGATGCCTGACACCGAGGAAACCAGACAAGCCATTGCACTCTCAGCACGTGGCCTGGAGCTAGCAAGGCACCAAGCAAGGGCATCGTATGATGCCAGTGAGGTAGCTACAAGGGTCGTAGGGACAGCGATCTACACTAGGCAGACGGCATTGCTGCATCTCTCCCAGTTGTCACCCTTGGCCCGGCGTAGGGTGATTAACTCCGCTCACCAGAGAACCTATCTTTTCTCCCATAGGGTGAGACAGCATCTGTTGGGGCAACTTCCTACCCCTTCCAGGGGGTCTCCGTCTCACTCTCCCCACTCCCGGGCCTCTCCAGACCCGTGAAGGTTCTCCCTCTTAGTATGTCACCCACTGAGAGCTATACCCTTTTAGGGGGGCTCAGCACTCACCCAAAGGTGATGAACGGTGCAGATTGACACAGATAAGATATGAAAATTACGTACCTACCATAATTCTGATCTTTCTGTGTATCTTCACCATTCATCACAATCCCACCCTCCATCCCCCTGGGGCCTCAGTCTCTGGGTCCCCATCCCTCTCTGTGTCCTCTTCCTTGTCCCTCTCCTTTCTGTCAGTCAGGAGTGGGATAACTTTGGGCACATAGGGGGATAATTCTTCTGGGGGGAGAGTGGTCAGGAAGGGGGGCACTCCTTCTTCAGTGCTTTGGCTGCACCCCCTGAGGGGTGGGAGTTGGCAGTTGCCCTGCTTTCTTTCCTTCTCCCCATCAATCCTTTGATTAATTTGTCCTTAGACATAACCTCAATTAATTTAAGAAACTAGGTTTCTTACACCAAAAATTTCCTTTGGGGGGGAGATATCCCTGTATCCTGTATTTTCTTCCAGAACAGCCAATTCTGCTTTTGTTGGAGTTATTGCCAGTGATTCTGTGCCTTGAATTCTGGCAGTTAGCCTCTTGGCTACTCCTTCGCAGCCCCTGTACAATCTGGAGACAGGTCACAGTTCCAGGGTATATATTCCATTCCCCCCCCACTCACTCTCATCCTTATTCTAAAATCCTTAACCCACCCTCCCTCCCTCCCTCCTCCTCTTTTCTACTTCCAGAGATTGGGGCCCCTACCCAGTCCCCTTAGTCTTTCAAACTTTTCTGTCCTCTCAGTCATTTATCTCTCCTTTTAGTTTATATATCTTTTCCTTTGTCTGTCCTTGGACTTCCTTGTCCCACCCTCCCAGCCCTCTTTCTCACCTCTCGATGACTCAGAATTGGCAGGACCGCGGAGTCGACAGCACCTAATGGCTAACCCGCGAACACCATGCAGTGCGTCGGCCTCGGGGTGGTACCCGTGAATGCGTCGACTCATGCTCCAAAACAAAGCTCCCGCAGGGTCATGACCTCCGGCCAATACCCAAAGGTGATGAATGGTGAAGATACACAGAAACGTCAGAATTACGGTAGGTACGTAATTTTCATTTTCCTCACCTGCCCACTACACTAACTGCCCCTGCAATTAGGTGGGCCTGGCTTGGATCTCTCCTTTACAGGCTTGCACTCTGCTCTGTTTTAGCACTAATTGTTCTACTGGAGGCCATGTCTGGTACTAGCTGACTTCCCCCCTTATAGCCATCCCTTCCCTCCAAGTCGGCTATTTTCAGTCCCCCTTCCTGTTACCAGGACAAAGCCTGTACTATGGGCTGCTGAGGTCCTTGTCTCTGTATTCCCCCGTAAGCTCATAGTCATACTCTGTTTAAGGTTTTTGGTAGTAGCTTCAGTAGCTGGTTACTTGTTATTCTGTACTTATATTCCACATTATGTCTCTCTGCTTGCATTACCATTGCACTGTTTGTTTAAATGTTCCCTGAGTTGTTCTTATTGTGTACATTCCTTCCCATGAAGTGTGAACTGCAGAGGGGGCAATTCCCTTTCTATTGTACTGTATATGTCATGTACTTGACGTGGAACCTTTGCAAAAGAGATTTTGCTCAAAGATTGTTTCCGTACAATTAAATAAATAAATAAATCTAGAGGAGCATTGTCTCCGGGATGTGAGGCAGCATGGGTTCATGTCATGGAGATCATGTCAAATTAATCTGATTGACTTTTTTGACTGTGTCACTAAGACAGTAGACCGGGGCCAAGAGGTAGACATCCTCTATGTTGTCTTCAGCAAGGCCTTTGACTCAGTGCATCACAAAAGGTTGACCAAGAAGTTGGGGTTGGGGAAAAGATGGCCAGATGGGTGGAAAACTGCCTGAGGGACAGAACCCAGAGGGTGGTTATGGGGGGGAGAGTTATTTGGCACTAGAGAGAGAACCATTGGGTTCCCACAGGGCTCGGTGCTGCTACCGGTGTTGTTCAATGTCTTCATCCATAACATTGGGGATGGCATTAAGGGCAAAATGTACCTATTCACGGATGACACCAAGCTGTATGGGAGAGTGGACACAGCTGAAGGGATACTGGACCTACGGGAAGATCTGAAAAAGCTGGGGAGGGTGTCGCGCGCTAGCCGTTGTCAGCGATGGCCACTTAAATTCAGCGAGGAGCGAGTCACGGTATTAAAATCCATCATTTACACTATTAAACCCAGTTGGCAGCTGTCGAAAACTAGTAAATTAAATGTCGGAAGGTTGGCGGTACATAGTGGTGAAGTTTCGGGAAGATCGTTGCTGACAAATTAAAGTTTTTCATTCAGTGAGGTGTTCTGCTTGTCACCTCAGTTTTACGCTAGGGGGTGCTGCAGTGTCATCAACAAAATCCAACAGGCCACCTGGCACTTACACAGAGACTGCACTAAACATTGTTACTGGTGACAAAAATTATGATGTGGTCAGTATAAAAGAAATATTAAAGAGAATATCAATATGTCAATCAGAATTGAAACAAGACATTGCAAGTCTTAAAGTGGTTGTGGACATAATCAGAACAAACTCAGATAAACTTAACATGAGATTAGCTGAGGCTGAGGGAAGAGTGGCAGTAGTAGAGGATTCTGTGTTTAAAATAGGCAATGACTCTGACACTTTGCATCAACAGTTTAAACTTCTAATGCAAAAGGTAGATGATCTAGAGAACAGGGGCTGGAGGAACAACATAAGAATTGTGGGGGTGCCTGAGAGAGCCGAAGGTCCAAATATCAAGTTTTTACATGATTTTGTCCCATATGTGCTATGGTATAGTTGGGGTTATCCTATTGAAGTGGAGAGGGCACACAGGACACTCTCTCCAAATCAAAACCAAGCGCCCCCAACCCATTGTAGCATACTTTCTGAGGTTCTCGGTGAAAGAGGAGATCCTCAAAATAGCAAGGGAAAGGAGATCACTATATTGGAATGGAAACCGTATTTCATTTTACCAGGACTATTCAGCGGAGGTGGTCTCTCAGAGAAAAGCATTTACTGAGGGTAGATTGAGTCTACAAAATCTAGGTCTCCCATACAGGATAAAATATCCTGTCACTTTGGTTGTATCAGCTAATGGGGTGTCCCATACTTTTAAAAATCCAGACGCTGCTTGGGACTTTGTTAATAAATTGAGATGGGAACACAATGTTTTTTTTACAGCCTGTCAAACATTTTGAAAATTCACAGCAGTCTATGACACAACAAACACGAGCCACAGAGCTTGCGCCAGCTCCACTAGAACTCAAGCAGCCTCAAAGTGCTAAGAAAGCCACCAGCCCTAAAATTACATCAGCTCTGCCTGAATCCTCTCAAGTTAGCTGGCAGACTGTGAATAGAAAATGTAAGGGTATTACCAGAGACTGACGTAAATCCACGCAGTTTATTGTGAAATCTAACACAACCAAACAAAGTAATTTTAGTTTTGGCTGTCTCAAAAATCAATACACTCCACTCCATCCTTGATAAATATGGAAGGCATTGAAGAGAAAACAGAAATAGAGGTCAAAGAGCACTCATTAGTAGTGGAGGAAGTCCTCAACAAATCAGGAGGCTCTCAATTAGAGGAAGACACGGGTGTTCCAGGATACCTTACTCCACCATATCACCCGGATGCCCCATGATACACTCAGCGTATCACACATCGGCAGCCACTACAGAATATAATGGCATAGAACTTTTATTATACTGCATGCAATTTCATTGCTTTCTTAATCTCGAATATGCTTAAACCAGAAAGGCATCACCTAGTCGCAAGAACTGTTGCAAGAGTGCTAATGAGCAGAGTAACATAATATAACGAGATGCATCGTTTGTGACTCTTTTCTATTAAATGTAGGGTGTTAAATTAAAATTGGGGGATACCTGATTGACCTTGATACTTTTGGATTGGAATTAGGTCCAGTACGAACACATTGTGATAAGGTGGCCATCCTTTACATGGGTTATAATTTGTGTTACCTAATCCTTATTTATTTATTTTTATTTATTTATTAATGTCTCAGATAACTCCACTTGAGCTCAGAGCTGTTTACATAGGTTCCACGTCATGGTCACAATACAAACAGAGTAGTACATTATTACAGTGGAAGTAGATACAACAGATGTACCAGAGTAGTACATGTTACACAGGAGGTTAGGAGAAGGGAAACGAGGGATAACTAACACACTTAGGGGTATAAGATGTCTGACGGTGAAACCAGTCATTTGTCTGCAGAAAATAAGGTTCCTTTTGGAGATCTAAAGGAAAGAAATATCATGGCGACTGGGCTCAGGAACCAAGAAACAGGGAAACGGGGACCCTCCAGACAACGGGCAACTTCTGGAAGAGCATTGGGGGCAAAGCCCAGAGCACACACAGACGTAATGCACACTATCCAAAAGATCCTTAAAGTGAGAACTCAACGAGACGAATCAGCGACTTGAAAGGGAGTGAGACTTAACAGCACACAAAAGAAAGCGACAAAGAGGGAAGATACCGTGGTTCGACCTGCGGGAGTGAGTAAAACAACTGATTGGACTGGGGGGGGGGTTCACCTCCAGGTACCACTTAGATTCCTTCTTTTCTGTCTCCTTAATGACGGTGAGGACTCGTAGAGTGATGGAGGATCAAAAATACCCGTGCTCAGAAGAATTTAGAAATGTTGTTTTTTGTAGTCACTGGGTTATAGTTTGAACTGGAACATTTGAATATTCTTAACCTACAGTTACTCAGTTAATACTAAAGTAATGCTACATGAGAAGATTAAAGATAGTTCTGCCCACCCAATATAAACAGGCCAAATGCATCACGAGTCTTGAGACGTAAGGGGGGGGGTGGATAGCTTAGTACTTGAGCTTGTTAAGCTATTTAAATAATCTGCTCGGAGAAGTTTAACTTTAAAGACAAGAGGTAAGAAACCTAATAAGTGAGCTGAATGAACTTGGATAGTGCCTTTTAAAAGGTTGAAAGTTATACACTATTCAGCTGAGCTGGGGGGCGGACGTGACCAAGCTCCTACCAGTCCGATTTATACCGAGAGGAGCCCTCTAACACTGTGGCTCTAGAGGAGGTCTTCCGGAAATGGAGGGGCTGCAATTCCTCCTCGTTCTCCTTTATAAGAGGAGAGCAAAGGGGCTATTGAGGTAATTTAGCCCCCTACCTTGGAAGTTCAGTATTGGTTACTGTTATTTAAATGTTTAAAATGAAGTTAACTAGTTTTAGTAGATTGGGCATAGCAGCACGAATTACGTTTTTAAGTAGTAAAGCAGACTGGTGTGGTGATATTCTTTTGTTAACGGGGGGGCCACCTCCAGGGGCGATGAGCCACTATCTAGAAACGAGGGTTAATTTGCAAATTGGTAAACCCTGTAAACACATATAAGATGGCTCTGACATACACAATCTGCACATACAATGTGCACGGAATTACAAATCCAGTAAAGAGAAGCAAAATTCTCCAGTTAGTGAAAAGACAGAGAGTTAACATTTTAATGTTACAAGAGACACACCTTACCCAAAAAGAACATGCAAAATTTGAGAAGACGAGCTTCGCTCAGGTGGTGGCTGCCTCGTACAATGGGGGTCGAAGGCGAGGAACAGCTATAATGGTGAAGCAGGGTACTTTATTTGAGATTAAAGACAAGATTATAGATAAAGAAGGAAGATTTGTATTTCTAAAAGGCTTTCTAGAGGGTCAGATGACCACGCTAGCATCAATTTATGTACCCCCAGCAACAGAGCTTTTGGTATATAAAAATCTTTTTACTCGATTAGCGGGCTGGGCGGAAGGTAGATTAATATGCAGAGGGGACTTAAACCTGGACATTTTTTTTGGGGGGGGAAGGGTCCCCAACGAGGCCGCCTGAACAAAACAACCAGAGAGGTCAAGGGGTTATTACAAGAGCTGGGATACGACGACATCTGGAGATTTCTTAATGGTGGGGCACCCAGGCATACCTTTTTTTCTCAAGCTCATGATTCCTATTCCTGCTTAGACTTCCTGCTAACTCATAGAGAAAGCTTACCATATATGCAACAGGCATGGCAGGGAGACTTTACTCTCTCTGACCACGCACCGATTTTTTGTAAACTGCAGATACAGGGATCACGTAAAAAGACATTCTGGAGGCTTAATTTGGCACTGCTTAGGGACAAAGAGACACAGGAAGCTATTAAAAATACTATAACCCAAACACTAGCAGATAACGACATGCAAGAGGTCTCTGTGGCTATGGTCTGGGACACAATCAAAGCTGTGGTAAGAGGTAAATTCATAGCAATAGCTACCAATAAAAAGAGGCAAAGAGAAACATATAGACATTCATTAGAAACAAAGATTACGGCATTGGAGGAGATGCAGAAAACTAAACAGTCCAAAACCAGATCTCAAGAACTTATATCCCTTAGGAAATGATTAAATACTATTTTAGACTACGCGGTTGAGCAAAAACTGACCTACCTCCGCCATAAATATTACGACGGAGGTCCAAGATTCACGAAAATGTTGGCAGCCCAACTTCGTAAGCAGGCAGCTAAATCCTTGATACTAAAAATAAGACACCCGGTTACAAAGGACCTGAAGACAAATATTAGGTCGATCTCGGAGGCCTTTCACCATTACTACTCTCCGCTTTATGCGGGAGCTGAAACCCCCAATATGGGAAAAATTCAGAGTTTTTTTAGCTACCTTGGATCTCCCAACATTATCGCATGAACAGAGCAAACTATTAACGGCCCCAATTTCGTTAACAGAGATAGCTTCCACTGTGGGGCAGTTGAAAACGGGTAAATGCCCGGGATCGGACAGGCTCCCAGGGGAATTCTATAAGGTTTTCAATAAGACACTGATGCCAATCTTGAGTCATGTATTCTCAGCCGGGACTTCACAAGAGGGGGAAATCCCCCCATCTTGGAATGAAGCAATAGTTTCGGTTATACCCAAGGATGGGATGGATCACACATACTGTTCTTCATATCGCCCTATATCTATTTTGAACACAGACTACAAGATGCTGGCCTCTATTCTTGCAAAGCGATTAGTCCAGGTAGCACCATACATAATAAATACGGACCAATCTGGCTTCATACCGGGTCGGCAGGCCTAAGATAACGTTAGGCGCTCGATCTATCTCATAGAACATATTACACAAAGAGAGACACCATTTGTACTCCTAGGATTAAACGCAGAGAAAGCTTTCGATATGGTCTCATGGAACTTCTTAAAAGCAGCCCTTTCAAAATTTGGTTTCCCGTCCCAATTCATAGAAACAATTTTCAAATTCTATAAAACTCCGATAGGCTACATCAGAACAAACGGCCACATATCTCAAAAATTTTTGCTCTATAGAGGGACAAGACAGGGCTGCTCTTTGTCCCCCCCTATTATTTGCATGCTATATTGAGCCGTTTGCTCAAAGCATAAGACAGGCCCCTGATATCCAAGGAATACATATGGCAGGAGAAGAACACAAACTGGCACTCTTTGCCGATGATATTCTACTCTATTTAGCTAATCCCAAAATTTCGGTTGAGGCCCTTTTTAGAAAGATACAAGAATTTTCCGCACTCTCGGGCTTTACACTCAATATAAATAAAACAGAAGCCTTAACATTTAAATACGAGCCCTCTCCGGCCCTCAAAAAAAGCTATCCACTGAGGTGGGACATGGAAAGTATGACTTATTTGGGTATCCGGATTACCAAAAACCTCAGCGACCTGCATACAAAGAACTATGACCCCTTAATTGCTAGTATCAAACAAGACCTAAAAAGATGGGAATTGCTCCCATCCTCTTTTTACACTAGGACTATGGCCCTTAAAGTCAACGCCCTACCTAGGTTCTTATATTTATTCCAATGCATTCTGTGCACTCTGACATCGAAAGAGCTCCTTTCCTGGCAAAAAATACTGAATGCCTATCAGTGGAGAAAAGAAAAACCAAGGGTAGGCTTTAGTAAATTAATTTTACCAAAGGAAAAGGGTGGGATAGCTCTTCCTTCGCTCCGGGACTATTGGATAGCAGCACAAATGAGGCTGGTACTACTATGGGGCACCAAGACATGTCAGGCAAAGTGGAAGCAGATAGATCTTGCAAGGCCAACCCCACTGCCACTTCAGGCTTGCCTGTTCACTAACTCCCTTTTGAAAAAAGCTGTCCAAGTGGTTCCTGAAGCGACAGGGGCTATTTTAAAAGGGTGGCAAATGGGAACTAAGAGTAAAACCCTCGCACAACACCTTTGGAAGTATGAATAGTTTATTCAAGCCCTGCCAGAAGAGAGCGAGTGGTATAAAAAACAAATTAAAAATGGTTTAGAAGCACCGTGGCAGGTCCTGAGACAAGGGGTGATCCTGAGCTTTGAGGAAGGCAAGAGGGTCTTTGGATGGTCTGAGGGGGATAGGTTACATTTCTACCGAATAAAGAATTATATTGTGTCCCGGACCAGAGCCAACAGTAGGGGCTTTGACAGGGAAGAGGATAACACTCCCTATAGACAAATCTGGACCTCAGCCCAAGGTGAAAAAGCGATATCTATAATATATAAATCGCTAATATTATTAAACTCCCACGAAATGACCCCTATTCAGATAAGATGGGAACAGGAACTGACACACCCATTGCCTCCCAGGGACTGGACTGGGATTTGGAAGAGAACATGGACAACCACTTCCTCCCCTATTTGGAGAGAATTCGCTTGGAAGGTAAGGGTGAGATACTTTCGGGTACCCTCAATGTTAGCCCAAAGAAACCCCAACAAGAAAGCACACTGCTGGAGAAAATGTGGAGTAGCAAGGGCTTCCTATAAACATATATTTATAGGGTGTCCAGAGGTACAGACTTTCTGGCAACAAGTAACAAATCATATTGAAGCCCTTTTAAATATTCAAACCTCATTAATAGATGCTAATTTGGTACTGGGGATCCCTCCAGAAGAAGTGAAGGATAAAGCAAAGAAATATTTATGGTCTATATTACTAATCTCAGCCTATAAAGCTATAACTAAAAAATGGTTGCAGAAATCCCAACCGAAGATTTCAGAATGGAAAATACTCATACAAAGTATTCAACATAATGAAAGGATGTCACTAAACCTCCAGGACAGGATAGAGACCTACACAGGGTACTGGACTAGGTGGGAATTATATCAGGATCAAGTGGTATAACTACAATAAGGAAATTAACTGAAGGAGGGCTAATTCATTAGATTTAATTACAAAAAGGACAAATTAACTACCCTAGTTAGTTGAAAGTTGAATAGTTGGGTTGAGGGGGGAAATTTTAAATGGGTGTAAACCAGTTTGTTTTGCTTTACAGGTTAAAAATAATCTAAAAGACCAAGTCTAATCCCATTGTCTGTATAGAGTTAGAAGTGCGATTCTTGATTGGATGAAATTGTTCTGCTGTATATGTCAAAGTTATAAAGTTATTCATGTTACTGTTTAAGTACGATAAGGCTACCAATACAGTGGCCTATATTACTGTAATTGGAAGTATAAGTGAATTTTCAATAAAGGAAGTATAAAAAAAAGAAAGTAAGGTTCTAGGGGTGGAATGGAACAAGATGTTGAGGGGGAGGGCCCCAAGTGCCAAAAGATGAGCAAGCAGTATTGCGAAAAGTTAAGCTGGGGAGTATGAGGGCAGCAGGTCAGGGAGAAAGGAAGGCCACGGGAGGGAGGGGAAGGGTTAGGGAAGAGCAAGGTAGTAGGGGCAAAAGAGAGGGGTGGCGAAACTAAGGATGACAGTCGCAACAGGCGTCATTTAGCAGGCATTGCTTGAGTCGGACTTTGAAAGCACCCAACATAGGCATATGCACCAGGTCTTCCTGAATGGAGTTGAACCAAAGCGGGGCACGGTGCGCAAAAGACCTTTGGCCTTGGGAATTACGACATCTGGGTATAATGAAGGTCTGATGTTCAGAGTTACATGTGCGCTGCTGGTTAGTGCAAGACATCAGGAGTTGACTAACCCCAGGCGGGAGTGTTCCAAGCCTGGCTTTTTCTGGCAGAAGGCAGGTTTGGAATTTAAGTCAACCATAAAGTGGGAGCCATTGTGCAGTGGTATACAGGTCACAGGTGCGAGTCAGCCGAGATGCTCCAACATTTCATCGGCAGGCTTTGTTTAAGACAGTTTTTAAGCGCCGGAGGGCAGTGTCAGTGGCAGAGCCATATATAGGCAGGCCGTAGTCAACGAGGGGGCCCACAGTGCTGTGGACAGCTACTTTAAGGGCTTCGGGGGTCAGACTGTGCCTGTGATGATAAAGCAGACCAATACGTTTATTGATTGCTTTGGCCGTGTTGTCAGTATGGAGAGTGTAGGACAACAAGTTGTCAATAGTGATCCCGAGGTATTTAAAATGTTGGACCAGATCAAGGAGGGCTCCTACAAGATTGCTTATTGATAGGGGGTAGCAACGATGCTTGTTAAGGTGGCTGGAGAACAATATAGATTTAGTTTTTTATAGTTCAGGATTAGTTTATGATCTAGGAACCACTTCTCAAGACTAGCAAAGTCACTTTGAAGTTGCTGCTCAAGTTCAACTGGATTTGAGCCATGCGTGAAGACAACTGCATGACTGGCATAGAGTAGAATGCGGCACTGGCTGGCTTGAGGGAGACTATTCAGGAATAAGCTGAATAGGAGAGGACCCAGTAAAGACCCCTGTGGGACACCCGAGCAGACAGGCTTGCTGTCCGAGAGGGTTGAGCTGATTCTAACTTGCTGGGATCTGCTGTCCAGGTAGCTACCAAACCATGAAACTGCCTTTGGAGACAGGCCCATTGTGGCAAGCTGCTCAGTTAGGAGGGCATGATTAACAGTATCAAATGCTTTAGTCAGATTGATAAACATTGCCCCAGAGAGTTGTCCGCAATCATGAGATTTGTGAATGTGACCCGTGAACTCTAGTAGGGCTGTGGTGGTGCTAAGCCCAGTTCTAAAGCCATGCTGCTCGGGGCAGAGGAGTTTGTATTTGTCAGCAGAGCACAGAGCCCAGTTGAGTTCAGGCTGCGGAATGAGGGCTGCCAATAGATGTCCCAGCCTATGCAGCGGGGAGCCAGTGATATCCCAGGCTTAGAAGCCGGTTTTCTGGATGCTGGACCTGGGGCTTCAGGTGCGAGGGTGGTGGTCTGGCTGGCGGCTTGCTCCCAATGGCTTCAGGAGCTCAGAGAGTTAATCCTTGTGTCTGTTATCTCTCCCCCTCTATTGCATGCTCTGGTCTAAGACACTATGGCTATACCCCACTACACCCTGGGAGCATCTTAGTCTGAATATAGCTTAGAGCTCTATACTTCTTACCTCTATTTCTACCTCTTGATGGTGTTCAGAGCTTTACAGACCGGTCTACTGCACATAATACATACTCTCGATTCTTGAGAGATACAGCTGCTGAGAAAAGAACCGCTGTGCTTAGATATAGATATAAATCATACAGAATATGAGGCTGCACATTTCTAAATAGCTCAAGCTAAAGGGGATTTTACTTTGCGTGCCCACTAATTGGCAAATACAAGTGTGAAGCTAAGCTGTTCAGAGCCAAGATAATTACTTGGAAATACTGTTATTTCAGGGTCTGTGCCCTGTAGCTCAATTTGAACACCTTTCTTACTTATCTCAGTGACAGACATTGTCTTATCCAAACTATCCTTCTATCCTCCCCCCCCAAATCAGAGTGTTTCTTGTGAGATATGTCAGTGATTAGACTCTACTATGGATGGTCATAATGGAGTTCATACTGGAGATTTTAGGATAGCCAAGAAGGCACGGCCCATATAGGCTGTCCCCACCATTTCAGTGGCGGTAACATAAGTTACCAACTTCAGAAAAATACTGATCCAACCTTACTTTAAAAATACACATATTTACTGCCTCTACCACCTTTGCAGGCAATGAATTCCACATCCTTATTACCCTACACTTAAAGCCACACCTCCTCACGTCCATCCTACTCCTTCCCTCCTCCAACTGCTTATCATGTCCTCTCAAATTATATACCTTCTCTTTAAACATTAATCCCAATTAATTTCTTACATCTTCCTGTTTCAACATTTTATACAGCAACAGCAGATCTCCCCTTGCACGTCTGATGTCCAGTGACCACAGTCCCAATTGTTTTTAATCTGTCTTCATAGGAATTTTCCCGATATCCTGATATCATTTTTGTGAGTGATCTCAGTGGTCTTTCTACCAGTTTTATATCTTTCCTTAAGTAAGGACTCCGGACCATAGAGCAGTAATCCATCGGCCTGTCATAAGATTTAAACAATGGAATCAGTATCCCCTCACTTCTAGACTGGAAGCCCCTTCTGATACAGTTCACTAAATGCATTGCTTTATTTGCAGTGATTTTACTATAGTCCACAAATATTTCACAATGCTGCCAGGGGTTTTACTCATTTAATGACGCACTTGCTTTATTTGGGGTAAATTTTATTTACTCGAGTGTCTTTTTTTTTTTTGGTTGGCTGTGCGACAGGAACTTGCAGTTCAGGGTCCTTGGGGTTCCCCAGATTATTGGATTGTAGTTCCAAAATGATTACTAACTACTGGATCAGTTAAACTTTTTAAGACTGTTATGAAATACTGTTTCTTTATACTACCACATATTTTTGTATTCCTATATATGCTATGTTATAGAAATGTGCTTAGAGTGATTTCAAGTATGGGAAACCTGTCTTACAGTACACAAAAGACGTATGCTGTTGTTTTGCTGTATGGAAATTTTAATTCAGTTGAGTTGCATACACACATGGCTAAATTAACTGTGCCCGTTTATCAGACAATCAGACCTTTAGGCCATTCTTTTTTATTTCTCTTTAGATATAATTGTGATAAACAGAGATTCACTCACAGGAAAAAGTTTTAGATCTTTCAACACTTTAATAAGTACATTTTAACATCTAACATGATCTAGGTCAGTGCTGAAAATGGGGAATAATCGCATGAATCTAAAATATGTCTCTTGAAATGTAAAGGGGTTAGGCTCTCTTGTTATAAGGAAAAAAAATACTATCTTATTTTCATAGGTTAAAGACAGATATAGCTATATTGCAAGAGTCTCATCTGTTACCCGAGGAAGCTGAGAAACTTAAAAGGTATTGGGTGGGGAGAGTTTTCCATAATTTGGTTAGTAAAAAACAGAAGGGGTTAGCTATTCTTATAAAGAAAACAATACTGTACATTTTAATATTTCATCTCACCGACTAAATCCTGATGGTAGATGGCAAATATTGGAGGGTACAATAGATGGCATAGACATAGCTATATGCAATGTTTATGCACCCAGTGGGGAGTCTAGTATGTTTTTTGGAAACCTTTCTGAAGAGATTAGCAAGATCACATGTAAAAATACCATAGTAGCTGAGGACTTTAATATCGCCGTGGATCACAGATTAGATAGAAGTAGTTTCATACTGGATTTCATACTGGAATATAGGAAAGTCAAGAAGGCAGTGCCCATATAAGCTTTCCTCACTATTCAGTGGTGGCAACCTAAGTCACCAACTTCATTTATATATCCATCTATTCTACTTTTAAAAACCTCAATATTCTAAGCATCTACCAAATCCTGCGGTAATCCATTCCACATCCCAATTGCTCTATTTTTAAACTCATTTCTTTTTTCATCTGTCCAACATACTGTTTCTTTCAGCTGTTTATTATGCCCTCTCAACTGATATTTTTGATCCTTAAATTCCATCTCCAACTCCTTCCTCATACTCTCGTCCCTTAAGATTTTAAATAGCAGCAACATATCTCCCCTCTCTGTCCTCCTTCTCAGAGTCCACAAACCCAACATCCTCACTCTCCCCTCATAATCCAATCCCTCACAACCTGAAATCATCCTTGTGTATGTCCTCTGAGGCCTTTCCACCATTTTAATATTCTTAACCAAATATGGACTCCATACCGTTGAACAGTAATCCAATAAGGGCCTCACCAGGGTCTTATACAGTGGCATCAGGACCTCCCCACGTCCAGAGTGCAAACCTCTCCTAATGCTATTTACCAAAAACATAGCCTTGTTTGATATGTTTCTACACTGAAGCTCCTTCTTCAAATCTCTTTGGATATAGGTTCCTAGATCCCTCTCACAGTTAGATACTTTTAATTTTATACTCCTCATATAATAATCTTGTTGAACATTTTTCTTCCCCAAGTGCATTATACTGCATTTTTCTTTGTTAAATTGCATCCCATTTACATTTGCCCATTCCAAAATTTTTATTATATCATTTCCAAATGTCAACCTTTCCTCAAAAGTGTCTACTATTCCTCCAATTTTTACATCATCGGCAAATTTCACCATCTTGTTCCCACTTTCTATATCCAAATCACTAAGAAACAAATCAAACAATAATGGTCCCAATTCCGATCCCTGTGGAATACCGCTTCCCACCCCTTTAGGTTCAGATAACACTCCCCTTGTTCTTACTTGCTGCTTCCTGTTTGTCAACCACTGTTTTACCCAATTGACAAGACTAGGCTCTATCTCCAATTTAATCATTTTTTTCAATAATCTTTTTATGGGGTACAGTGTCAAATGCTTGACTAAAATCCAGCCATACCACATCCACACTTTTTTCTTCATCCACCCATTTATGTATTTTTTCATATCAAATATTGAGATTTGTCTCACATGACCTTCCTACGACAAATCCGTGCTGAGACTGATCCATTTTTCCCTTTTTTGCTATACTGTCTCTTATTGTCTCACTAATAATACTCTCAATTATCTTCCCCACCACCGACGTCAGACTCACAGGTCTATAATTCACCGCCTGATCCCTTTTTCCCTTTTTATAAATTGGCACCACATATGCCCTTCTCCACTCCTCCAGCACCACCCCCTCAGCCAATGACCTTTGTCCCAGTAAGGTTATGACAGTTACCAGCTCATGTCTCAACTCCTTTAACATAAATGAGTGTATGTCATCTGGACCTGCCGCTTTATCCCCTTTTAACCCCTCAATTTTTTCCATCACTTTTTTTTTTGTTATTATTTCTTTTGGGTCAATATTTCCCATTTCTTTCAGCCTAATTTCCAAGTCAGTATTTTGCACCTTATATACATAACCAAAACATTTGGCCAATTCATTTGCCATCTCCAGTGGTTTTGACACTACCTCTCCATTTACTAATAATGGGCCCGACATATTACTTCCACCTCTCTGTCTATTTACATAGGCAGAAAAACTTTTTTTGTTCTCATTTGTTGCCAGTCTCGTTTCAAGCTGCTTTTTTGCTTTCTTTATTTCATTCTTCAGCTTCCTTAATATTTTTTTATACCTATCCTTACTTACCGGTGTTCCATCCTTTTTCATCCTCCTGAAACAGCCTTTCTTTTCCTACACAGTTTATTATATGTTTTAGCTATAGGTATTTCCTGTTATTATAGAATGTTTATGTGGAATAAACTTTTCATTGATCTTGTTTAGCTTTCCAGGAATGTTTCTCATACTTTCTCCATATTGTTCCTTTCCACCATACCTTCCCAATCCATATTTATTAGTGCATCTCTCATTGCCCTATAATCCCTTTTCTTATATAAATACTGAATAGTATTTCCCTTTACCACCTCCATTTCCCAATCTTATTTAAATGATGCAGACTCATGATCATTCATTCCCACCTTTGGCTGAATGGTTACTTGTTTAATAATATCACATCTGTTTGTGAGAATGACATCCAGTATATTTTCTTCCCTAGTTGCTTCCTGTATACACTGCTGGATACCCACTGCCATCAACCCTTCATGGAATCTACTTGAAATACTATTTCCTTTTTGATATTCACCCCATCTAATTTCTGGCATATTTAAATCTTCTATCATAACCACATCAGTATCTTCTGCCAACCCAACTATATGCTCCAAAAAAAGCTTCCATCTCTAATATATCTGTGTCTGATGCTCTATAAAATACTGATAATCTACTTTTTTCCCATTATTCCCAACAGTTCTATTGTTTGTGTTTCAACTTTCCCCAACTCTACTATTTCCTCTGTTTTCCTAATCTCCAGATTTTCCCGAACGAAAAGAACAATTCCTCCCCCTCTTCTTTCCCTTCTATTTTTACTAATCAACTTATACCGCGGTATGTTCTGGGACCAGCCATTTTCATCTTTCCACCAAGTTTCCACAACTTCTACCACATCCAACTCCCTCTGTTTAACTATAATTTCCAGTTCTGATCTACATGTCTCATTTAAACTCCTTGCATTAAAAAACATTCCCCTTAAGGTCTTTATCCTGCTAATTTTCTTTCTATTTCCCACTTTTATCCTTCTTTGTCCATTGTTCGTCCCCCTGCCATTTAGTTTAAACTAATTTCAATTTCATTTTTTAACCTCATCCCCAAAACCCTACTACCCCTAAAATTAAGATGAAGTCCATCCTTCCAAAACAGATTGTTCCTATTGTTAAACATTTTCCAATTTCTAATGAATCTATATCCACTTAAGTCAGCCCATTTCAGCAACCATTCATTTGTCAAAGCAATTCTTTTTTGTTTATAAACTGTAGCTCTCAGCTCTGGTAATATTTCCGAGATCAATATCTCACTCCCTTTTTCCTCTAATTTTTCAACTAACTTCTTATAATCTTTCTGCACTTCTGGCAAGGTCTTTTTTACAATATCATTTATGCCCACGTGAATAACAGCTATAGGCTTTTCCCCAGCTTCTTTAAAAATATTATCTACCATACCATACAAATCCAAAGCTCCTGCATCTGAGAAACTGCTCATTATCCTATTCTTTTTGTCATTCCTACAAATATACTGATCTGTATATTTTATGACTGAGTCCCCTATGACCACTTGTCTCTCTGCTAACACCTCTATTTCCTCATACATTTCTTCACTCACTCCTCCCTCACCCCCCCCCCCCTAAGGCCTCATTCCTGTTACTTACTGATGTTCCTTCATAACTTAAGTCTTGTCCCCTATTTTCATTTTCCAAGCCTACTTTACCCTCTTCTCCCTCCTTTTCATTTAATCCATTTGCTTCCTGTTCTACTCTAATATATCCTGGGACTGGCTGTAGAGGACTGGCTTCCCATTCTTTTCTTTTTAGTTTTTCTGTTTCCTCTCCTATCCACTATACTATTATTTTGTTCATCGTCATTTATCTTTCTTTTTCCTATAGCATTTTTTAACCCAGCACCATCCCTACCTACCTCATTCTTATTAAAACTAGACATAATTTTTAATCTCTCAGTGACTTCCATCTGACTTCTTTCCAGTGCTTCCAGCCTCTCAGTGACTCTACCTAAATTTTCACCCAGTTCTTTATTTGTCTCACACTTTTTACACTTAAAGGAGTTATAATCAACTACTAGCTCAGCCATTATAAACATTAAACAACTGTCTCAACGTACCATCAGATCCCCTTCTGTTGTTAGTATAGAAGACCTGTCTCCCTGTCTGTTTCCACCTGCCAACTCCATTTTCATTTATCAACTATAAATGTAACTTAACCGTTTTCCAGCAGACAATCTCTTTCCCCTTCCCCTCTCCCCACTAACATGCAAATGCACGCATTTCATCGCGCCGAGGTGCGCCGCTCGCGTGAGTGTCCAATTTTAACTCCCCAGAACCCGGAAGTTTCAAGGGTTCTCACTCCCCACACTACAGCTGTGTACTATTCAGGGCAATTTAAAAAAGAGCAACTTGCTCTCAACAGACATCTCCCCAATAATAAAAGAAATGTTCCTTCTTTCAGACACGCTCCCTGCTGTAGTACACATGTTTGTTTTCTGTATCCAAACCCCTCTGCAAGGTACATCGAGGGTCTAACTCATAGAATGTAACAATACAGGATACAGCTAATGTTGTTTTCCGAAGCTCAAACAGAAAACTCCAACAATCACAACACCACAGGGTCACAGCACCTTTTCAGCTCCTGCCATCCTGTCCCACCGCTTTTGGCAGTCTCACAGTTCAAGCAGTTGCCTCCAGTTCATCCAGCAATATAACCAGTTCAAGGGCTAGAAAGTTTATAGGAGACAGGATGAAAGATTTTGGTTTATCTGATGCATGGAGACTGATGTACCCTGATGGGAGAGATTATTCAATTTATTCAAGTAGGCATAGATCATATTTGATTTGATTTGATTTGTATATGGGTAAGTACACTGGGATACAATCCCTTTTACAGGTACAACCCGTATATAGTAGGACTGATATGATTTTGTTATCCAGTGACCTATTAAATAATATGATGAAAGCTGATATAGGCACAATTTCTGTTTCAGACCATGTCCTGGTCTCAGTTATATTACAGTTTGACCCTGATGCTTCAAAACCTTTTCACTGGAGATTTAATTGCTCTTTGCTAAAAGATGCCAACTTCAAGTCATGGGTCCTAAAGGAATCCCAACAGCTCTTTGAATTTAATGATAATAAAGAGACATCTTATGCTATATTATGGGAGGCATACAAGGCATTTATTAGAGGCAGAATACATCTTTCAGAAAAAACAAAGAAAGGGAGAAGTCTCTAACTCGTAAGGAGAAAGAGTTGGAAGACTTGGAAAAGATACACAAAACACATAAGGGGAACAGCTGGAGCATACTGAGGAAAGTGGTTCTTTTGTGGTATGAAATCAATAAAGTGCATACAAGCAAAACTGATTTTGCTCTGTTTAGAACTCAGCAAAATTACTGGGAATCTGGAGAAAAAGCTGGTAGATTGTTGGCCTACAGGCTCAAACAGGTCCAAAATAGGAACAGTATCCAGAACATGATGGATGATAAGAATATATTTACTAAAAATAAGGACATTGATTCTTTCTAAAATTTTACAGGAATCTATACAAAAGTAAGTGTTATAATAATTTGGACATAACTGACAAATATTTATCTAGAGTCAAGCTACCTACTATCTCTAAGATAGAACAGCAGAACCCAGATAAAGCTATTTCTGCTGTGGAAATTAAAGGGGCAAGTTCAGATATGCCCAGCATGAAAGCCCCAGGGTCAGATGGTCTTCCAGCTGAATTCTATGTGCTTTTGAAAGATGTAGTCAGCCCAATACTTTATGAAGTATTCAAGGAGGCAGAAGGTAATAAGGCCTTACCACCAACAATGTCAGAAGCAATTATTACAGTTCTGCTGAAGAAAGGGAAGGACCCCTTAGACCCAGCCAGTTACCGCCCAATCTCTCTATTAAACGTGGATTATAAGATCTGGGCTAAAATCTTAGTAAAAAGACTACGGAACATTCTCAATAAGCATGTTCATGGTGATCAGGTAGGCTTTGTTAAAGGGAGGCGGGTTTTGAAAATGTCAGAAGAATCCTATCCACTATATGGGTGGCCCCACAAATACAGGATGAATCTATCCTATTGTCATTAGATGCCCATAAAGCATTTGATTCCATAGAATGGGATTACCTATATAGGGTACTGATAACCTTAGGACTGGGAAAAAACGTTCTATCTAGGGTGGCCACAATGTAGTGAACCCCCACTGCAAGAATCTGTACCAATAGATTGCTAAGGAACAAGGCAGGGCTGCCCCCTCTCCTCCTTTTTGTTTATTTTAGCTTTAGAACCCCTCTTATGTCTAATCAGACAAACTGATATCATCTCTGGGGTTAAAATTGGCAAGATGGAACATAAAGTGGTCACTTATGCTGATGATATACTAGTATCGTTATCTAATCCACGCAAGTCACTTGGACCCACCATGGAGCTCTCGGAAGAGTTCAGATTACTTTCAAGTCTGTCAATTTACTGTCAAAGTCTGAAATGCTTCTCTTAAACGGTGACAAAGAAAACTTAAAAAAATTGTGCACAGAGAATAAATTAAAATGGTAAGAGATACATGTTACATATCTGGGGATCAAGATCCCTAGTAAACTTGATACATTAGTTCAAATCAATATGAACCCCATGCTAGAAGAAATGAAAATACAACTAGAAAAATGGACCAGATTAAATCTGTCATTGTGGGGCAAAGTAAATGCTTTGAAAATGATGTTGGCGCCTAAGATTTTATACTTATTTAATGCCACACCAATTTATATTCGCCCCTTTTGGTTTAAAAAAATTGACACCATAATCAGGTCTTTTATATGGGAAGGAAAGAAGGCTAGGATCAGTCTAATAAAATTAAGAAAGAACTGGCAACAAGGAGGTGTGGGCCTACCTGATTTAGACAATACCAACAGGCTTTTTTGTTCAGATAGGCAAGCTATTGTTTTAAGCTGGTTAACATCAGTCCCAGATGGGTTCAATATGAACATTCTTGTGTCTACCCCTACTTACTGTACCATGTTGCCATGGGTATGTACAGTACCTGAATTCATTCAATTCTCACCCCTCTCTGAAATCTACAGCAAACTCTGTACGCCACTACATTAACCAACTATCAAGCCCTTTGGTTATACTTAAATATAATCCATTATGGAGAAACCAGAATATTAAATTTGAGAATGAGGTATTAACTAATGATACCTGGGGAAAAAAAAGGTATTTTGTTACTAAAAGATGTAATAGACCCTCACATGGGCATTCTCATGTCCTTCTCTGACCTGAAAGAAGAATATGGACTGTCTTACATACATTTTCACTCCTACCTATAAGTCCGAGATGCAGTAAGGGGTATTATGGGAAAGAGCCTAACCATCCCTATAGCTAGTGACTTTGAAGGTCTAACAAAGGTGGAGCGGGTAAACTGTATAAACTATCCAATAGAGCTGGGTCAGATCTTACCAGGGCATCCAAATGCACGTGGGAAAAGAATCTAGGATACTATATCCTTACTAAATCATGGGAACTAATCTGACGAAGTGCCTACAAATCTAGCATGGACCTACAGGGAAGACTAATCCAATTTAAACTACTCCATGACTGGTACTACACCCCAGAAAAAATGCATAAACTAGGTCTCTCTGGAGATGGTAATGCCTCAGAGGTGAACCTGTTACATATGATGTGGAATTGCCAGTCCTTAAAGCCTGAATGGCTCACTATCTGGGAAGCCTGTCAGCAAATCTTACAACTTAAATTCCCTTTTGACCCAGGGATATTTATAGAAGGAGATTATAATTTGATGCTGACATGTCTCTAGACAAAAAAAGTGGCTTGCAGTAGCCTCTATGTGCTTCAAGCATTCTATACTTAGCCACTGGAAGGACACGCATCCCCTATAATAGAGGAATGGATTAGGACCCTTGCCAAAGTAGCGGTTAATGAGTATATTAGTCACTGTAATGCCAGAACTATATATAAATATGATGCGGTATGGAACCCCTTTCTATACTGGCTAGATACACCCTAGAAATATAGTGAAGATATTTATTGACTACCACCTGATTTAATACATATATGGAATGTAATGTGTATATGTATGTATTATAGAATGTGGGTGCAAAATGATGTTGAAATATGTTCTTATCTCAATGTAAGATAACTGTTTCTTATAATGATAAACAGATCTATGCTATATGTACACTAACCTTAATGCTGATGTACATAGTTATGAACACTACTTCATTGAAATGAAATGTTTAAGATGTATTTATTGAAAAAATTAAATACATATTGTTTGAAAAAAAAAAAAAAGCTGGGGAGGTGGTCCAGGATCTGGCAGCTTCCTTAAATGCCAGGAAATGCAAAGTTGTGCATATTGGAGTCAAGAATCCCAGGACAGAGTACTACCTGGGTGGAGTCCAAGTATCTGCATCAGAGGAGGAGGAGAAGGACCTGGAAGTGACGATCACTAGTGACCTGAAGCACTCCATGCAGTGCAAGAAAGCAGCAACAAAGGCAAACAAGATGCTGGGATGTATATCTAGAGGATCAGTAGTAGGAGAGAGGAGGTTATACTGCCCTTGTACAGGTCACTGGTAAGGCTGCATCTAGAGTGTGGAGTTCAGTACTGGTGCCCACACCTCAAAAAGAACATTAACCTGTTGGAGAAGGTCCAGAGGAGGGCTTCAAAGATGATAGCTGGTCAGCAGGGTAAGGCATGCGAGGAGAGGTTGAGGGCACTGAACATGTACTCCCTGGAAGACAGGAGAGAGAGAGATGGGACATAATTGGACCCTTCAAGTACTTAAAAGAGATAAATAAGGTTGATAAGGAGAGTCTCTTTAAGCTGAGTGGCAACCATAACACGAGGGGGCACAGTCTTAAGCTGGAGGGTGGGAGGTTTGGAGGGAAGTCAGGAAGTTTTTTACACAGAGAGGGTGGTGCACACTTGGAATGTGCTGCCAAAAGAGGTAATCTCATTGACGACAGTGGGCAGCTTTAAGAGAGGCTGGGATAGGCATAGGGGGAAAGTAAGGATCATGGATAGGGAGAATGGGAGGAGGGAGGGCAGGGACAGTAGCTCAAGCTGTGGACCCTGCAATATGAGCAAACTTAATAGACCAAAATGGCTAGCTTCTGCTGGCTTGTTCGTATGTTCTCTCCACTGACACAGTGTCTCAGGTGGGTTCCAGGAGAAGCACTGAGGTTGTTCGTGATCACACTTTGTTAGGTCTCCCCCTCTCCACTACCATTGTGTTGTGCTGGGTGTTGCAAGGTGGCCTCAAAATATAGAACATGGCAGAGGAAAAAAATAGGGGGATGGGTGTAACAGCATGACATACCCAGATACGTACATCCCAGTGGCCACTCTGGTAGGCCCCTCCCTGTGGGACTTTTCACATTGTTCCTCCTCCAAAGCTACTATTGCCTGTCAGCTTGTGAAGCATTTTGGGTGTCCCCTAGGGCTGGGTGGATTTCCACATCCCATGGAGTTCAGTAGAATTCTGTGATTTTTTGTAGAATTCCACCACTGTGGAATCTGCAGAATTCTGTCATTTTTCTGTGTAAAATGGCACAGTTCTGCAGTTTACATTGATTGTATTCTATGTGCAAGAAAAAACTATGGAAAGGAAGTTTGTAGCAAAAATTCTGCTGCTACAAGGGTCACCAATCCGGCACACCTTCACACGCAGCTGCAAGAGTCGCTAATCAACAGCGCAGGAAGAGAGGGTGAGAAATGGGGCACCTTCACACTGTAGTTCCAAGGGTCAGCAATCAGCAGGGGAGCCCAAGAGTAACAAATGGAGCATGTTCACACTGCAGCTCCGATGTCACTAATCATCAGTGCAGGGCCAGAGAGTGATAAATGGAGCACCTTCACAGTGCAGCTCTGAGAGCACCAATCCACAGGGCAAGGCCTGAGAGTGACAAGTGGGGGACTTTTATACTGCAACTTTGAGAACTTTACCCCTGTTTTTTCTCCCTCAACCCTCCTACCATGGTGCTGTTCAGTGCTTCACTACAACCATACCCGCTTCAGTCTTCCTTGCTGATGGAAGCATGCCTCCTTGGCCCACTACAGCTGTCACTGATGCTGTGGACACAGTGCCAACCCACCTCAGTCAGGAAGCTCTGCCTTCAGCAGCATGCTGTGACCTGCCCACCCCTTGTCACTGGCACCCGCCACGCTCCTGAACCCATGCTGCCAGCATGGTAGTGCAGTGTGCTACCTTTGAGCCACAGGGTGGCACCATTGTTTAATTACTTATTAAACTATAAGGTTTACAGGACAAGTTCCGTGAGATACAAGTCTTGTTTGTTGAATGTCCCAAGTCAGTCTAAAAATACAAGAACAGTACTACCTAAGAAAAACTGAACAAAAAGAAACAAGTAAAACAAAAATCAAATTACATACCATTATGATTCTTCCAAATTATGATTCTTATAAATTGCTTTCTGTGTGGTGGAGGTCTGGGGGTAGGCTCACCTAGATGAAAATAATTTATTAGAATCCACTTGTGTTTTGCAGGTTGTGATGACCATCATAGTGGCGTTTATCCTGGAGGCATTTGTGTTTCGCATGAACTACAGTCGGAAAAACAAAGATGCTGGAGGTGCGTGGAAGTGACACATTTCTCATGTTCCAGTTCAGAGGTCATAAAAGTGCAGAGCCGCCATTCCTTGTCAACAGTGGCTGCTGGACTGCTTCCATTTAAAAGTTACTGATACCTTAAGGAGAAACCTGAAACAGACCCCCCATTATAAGTGAAGAACAGCTAGCCTCCTTTCTTGCGTAGGCAGAGTTCCCTCTACCTCATATCTGGAACAAGCCCCCTTACAGAGTCACTGTTCATTTTAAAATGTTATTTTGGAAGCACCTGCTGTCTTTTATTAGTCTCTATAAAAAAGAAATGGAGGCAGAGCCTCCTCCTCCACCACCACCTTGTAATTTAAATTAAAAACAATGGCAAAGGTGCCCGATGACCCAGCAGTGCATTGTGCTTCCATGGCAAGGGTGCCAATGGCCAAGCAGTGCATTGTGCTTCTATGGCAAGGGTGCCCAGTGGTCCAGCAGCACATTGTGCTTCCATGGTATGGGTGCCTGATGGCCCAGCAGAGCGTTGCATTTCCATGGCAAGGATGCCTGATGGCCCAGCTGCACATTGTGCTTCCATAGTATGGGTGCCTGATTTCCCAGCAGTGCTCTGTGCTTCCATGGTATGGGTGCCTGATGGCCCAGCAGTGCATTGTGCTTCCATGGCAAGGGTGCCCAATGACCCAGCTGCGCATTGCTTTCATGGTATGGCTGCCTGATGACCCAGCTGCACATTATGCTTCCATAGTATGGGTGACCGATGGCCCAGCTACATGTTGTACTGCTGTGGTATGGGTGCCCGATGGCCCAGCTGTGCATTGTACTTCCATGGTATGGGTGCCCAATGGCCCAGCTGTGCCTTGTGCTTCCATGGTATGGGTGCCTGATGGCCCAGTAGTGCACTGTGCTTCCATGGCAAGGATGCCCAATGGCCCAGCTGCGCATTGCTTCCATGGTATGGGTGCCTGATAGCCCAGCAGCACATTGTGCTTCCATGGTGTGGGTACCCAATTTTCCAGCAGCACATTATGCTTCCATGCTATGGGCACCCGATGGCCCAGTAGCACATTGCGCTTCTGTGGTTTGGGTGCCCAATGGCCTAGCAGTGCAGTGTGCTTCCATGGTATGGATGCCCAAATGTCCAGCAGCACATTGTGCTTCCCTTGTGTTGGTGCCTGATGACCCAGCTGCGCATTGTGCTTCTGTGGTGTGGGGGCCCAGTGACCCAGCAGCACATTGTGCTTCCATGATATGGGTACCCAATGGCCCAGCAGGGCATTGTGTCTCATATGGCATGGGCCCAATGGCCCAGCAGCATAACATTGTTTCTGTGGTATGGGCACTCGATTGCCCAGGAGCACATTGCATTTCTGAAGTATGGGCACCCGATGGAGCATTGTGTTCCCACGGCATGGGCGTCCAATGGCCCAGCAGCATATTGTGTTTCTGTGGTATGGGCACTCAGTGGCTCAGCAGGCATTGTGTTTCCGTGGTATGGGCACTCGATGACCCAGCAGTACATTGTGTTTCTGAGGTATGGGCACCCGATGGCCCAGCAAAGCATTGTGTTTCCCTGGTATGGGTGCCCCATGACCCAGCAGTGAATTGTGTTTCCCTGGTATGGGCAGTTAATTACCCAGCAGGCATCGTGTTTCTGTGGTATGGGTGCTCGATGACCCAGCAGCACATTGTGTTTCTGAGGTATGGGCACCCAATGACCCAGCAGGCATTGTGTTTCTGTGGTATGGGTGCCTGATGACCCAGCAGTGCATTGTGTTTCTGTGGTATGGGCACCCAATGGCCCAGCAGAGCATTGTGTTTCCATGGTATGGGTGCCCAGTGGCCCAGCAGGGCATTGTGTTTCCATGGCAAGGGTGCCCAGTGGCCCAGCAGCGCATTGATGAGTGCACCTAATGGTCCAGAAGTGCATTGTGCTTCCATGGTATGGGTGCCCGATGACCCAGCTGCACATTGTGCTTCCATGGCATGGATGCCTGATTGCCCAGCAGCACATTGTGCTGCCATGGTATGGATGCCTGATGGCCCGGCAGCGCATTGTGCTGCCATGGTATGGGTGCCTGATGGCCCAGCAGCACATTGTACTTCCATGGTATGGGTGCCCGATGGCCCAGCAGTGCGTTGTGCTTCCATGGTATGGGTGCCAAGTGGCCCAGCTGCACATTTTGCTTCCATGGTATGAGTGCCTGATGGCTCAGCAGTGCATTGTGCTTCCATGGCATGGGTGCCCAATGGCCCAGCTGTGCATTGTGTTTCCATGGTATGGGTGCCAGATGGCCCAGCTGCACATTATGCTTCTGCCTCCTGAAGAAGGGGTTTGTAACCCTGAAGTGCTGAGGCAACATTTGTGTGTGTGTGGGAGCTTAAATTACATTGTGATTTTCTCCACTGTCAAATATGCATCTGTAAGTACTTCGATATTGGCAAAAATTAAAATAACTTTCTGGTGCCTGGAGTGCTGGTTCTTATACATTTTGTGCCTTGTACTTCTGTGGTATGGGTGCCCAATGGCCCAGCAGCACATTGTGCTTCCATGGTATGGGTGCCTGATGACCCAGTAGCGCATTGTACTTCCATGGCAAGGATGCCCAATGGCCCAGCTGTGCATTGCTTCCATGGTATGGGTGCCCAATAGCCCAGCAGCATATTGTGCTTCCATGGTAAGGGTGCCCGATGCCCAGCTGTGCATTGCTTCCATGGTATGGGTGCCCAGTGGCCCAGCTGCACACTGTGTTCCATGGTATGTGTGCCCAGTGGCCCAGTAGAGCATTTTGCGTCCATGGCAAGGGTGCCCAGTGGCCCAGCTGTGCATTTTGCTTCCATGGTATAGGTGCCTGATGGGCCAGCAACACATTGTGCTTCCGAGGCATGGGTGCCCAATGGCCCAGCTGCGCATTGTGCTTCCATGGTATGGGTGTCTGGCCCAGCTGTGCATTGTATTTCCTTGGTATATGTGTGCCTAATGGCCCAGCAGCACATTGTGCTTCCATGGTATAGGTGCCCAATGACCCAGCAGCATATTGTGCTTCTGAGGTGTGGGTGCCTGATGGCACTGCAGGGCATTGCGTTTCCTTGGTATGGGCACCCGATGACCGAGCAGCACAATGTGTTTCTGTAATGTGGGCACCCGATGGCCAAGCAGAGCATTGTGTTTCCACGGCATGGGCGCCCAATGGCCCAGCAGCATATTGTGTTTCCATGGTGTGGGTGCCCAATGACCCAAGCGCACATTGTGTTTCTCTGGTATGGGCACTCGATGTCCCAGCAGGCATTGTGCTTCCATGGTATGGGTGCTCGATGACCCAGCAGCACGTTGTGTTTCTGTGGTACGGGCACCTGATGGCCCAGCAGAGCATTGTGTTTCTGTGGTATGGGTGCCTCATGACCCAGCAGCACATTGTGTTTCCATTGTATGGGTGCCTGATGGCCCAGCAGGGCATTGTGTTTCTGTGATATGGGTGCCCAGTGGCCCAGCAGGGTATTGTGTTTCCATGGCATGGATGCCCGATGACCCAGCAGGGCATTGGCAAGGGTGTCCGATGGCCCAGCAGTGCATTTTGCTTCCGTGGTATGGGCGCCTGATGACCGAGCAGTGCATTTAGCTTCTGTAGCAAGGGTGCCCAGTGGCCCAGCAGGGCATTATGTTTCCATGGTATGGGCACCCAATGACCCAGCAGTTAACTGTGTTTCCATGGTATGGGCACCCGATAACCCAGCAGGGCAGTGTGCTTATATGGCAAGGGTGCCCTATGGCCCACCTGCGCATTGTGCTTCCATGCTGTTGACCCAGGTCTGGGAGTGAACTCTGGATGCTGCAGTTGGGCAACCAAGAGTTGAGGGTGGCCCAGCCTGTGGTGTGTGATGCCATGATCTACTACCATAGCAAACATTATGGTGGGTCAGGGAACTTTCCCCACAGGAGAACCTTGTGTGCCCATGAACCTGCAACATGGCTGCATGGTGTCTTTTAGATGAGGAAAGGGAAGACAGGTTCCAGATGAGGTACCTGTATTCTTAGACTCAGCAGCTTTGCAGGAACCAGAGGTCCTGTGGTGAATGAGGTTGTCGGGATTGGGAGGTAGTTGATCAGGCCTGATGGGTGATTGGCTAGGAGCAACAGCATGAAACACAGAGTGAAAAAAACATTTTTGGCAGAAATATATTGACTTAGAGCTCACAGGCTCGACTTGCTGAAGAAACCAATTGGGTTTAGCAACCTTGCTGTTCCAGAGTTTTCCATGGTCCCCCCCACCTGTTATTTCTGCTGCTTATCCACTGTCTTCACCAGTGACATCAGTTATTTGGGCAGAAATAATGATGATATTGTCAACTGGGGTGGGCTTTGTGCAGAAAAGTAGCTGGATCGGGTATGCAGGGGCTAAGGGTTTGTCTATAAATGTGCTTGCACATGCCTTAAATTACTTTTTTTTGATTAAAGCTAGCACAAAACTCATTTTGATGCAAACATGCATAGTAATGAAGTTGTATATCTTCTTCAGGGGTATCTCAGTCATCAGGCCACACCATAGGGAACTTCACCATCTTGTGAAGGGGAATCCACATGGAAGAATTTCAGCAGTACAACTTTGGCCACCTACGCCGATGTCATGTAAGGACATCACCTACTCTATAAAGGCGTGAGCGGTCCCACTCTCTCCTCAGTTCTTTCCCACTGTCAACTCCATCTACATGAGTCTCCACAGAAGCTCCGATGCAGTTTCGCCCCTTTTTTTGCCAACGAAATGTTTTCTTTATACCTACTTTGGAATCTCTTTTTGTCAGAGATTCCTTTATTTTTTATGTCAAGAACTACTCCTTCTACGTCTCTTTTCCTTCGCTGCAGAAAGATTGTCCCCCACAGATGAACATTCTCTTTGTGTCTGCTGTCTTGGGCCTGACCATGAAATTTCTGACAGTGAGCTCTGACAGAAGCTTAATCAAACAGCCCTGCGGTGACGCAAGAAGGCTCTTAAAAATTTCCTAATGTAACATCAGGCAGCCAGTTCCAGGCAGCGGTCCTCCGTGGTCCCTGCCTCTCAATCGCCGGCAAGGTCGTCACGCTCCCAGGCCTCTAAGGCCCAAGGCAAGTCCTCGGGGAATCATAAAAAAGACAAAGATCAGGACTGCTCCCCCTGGTGGTGGTCCCACTCACTGACTGCTTCCTAATCTTCTTCTCCTGGGAGAAGATCATCGACAGCTGTGGCAGCAACGCTCCCATCTGCTGTCCAGGCCTCTGCATCTACCAGGCCTATACTGACAGCTCCGCCGTCCAATCATCATCCTCTGGGTCGTCGACCTCTCCTCTGTCAACGATGGGCTTATCGTCAACGACCATTCCAACGTGGCCTGATGCTTCTCTGTGCCCTAGGGTGACTACATCCTCAGGCTCTCAGGATCCTGCCATCAAGCCTTCACTCCTGGCTCCTTTGACCCCTCCTGCCGTCGATGAAGAGTTCAGCCCTCATTGACCTCCAGTGAGATCCTTACTAAGTCAACTTCAGTGATTGTCCAACAACTTGGTGCCTTCAGGCCTTCCTCACCTGCACCATCGATGCACACCTCGACGTCGGTGCACCACATGTTGGATCCAGAGATACAGGAGGTCAGCGTCAAAGAGGAGTACCACCTTAATCTCATTCTGCTGACGATGAGGAAGGGGAGGAGGAAGAGCTTCTCTCCTCAGACAGGTCCACTTCCTCCTCTGTCAGTGAGGACTCAGTCAAACACACCCCTAGGTCTCCTCCTGAGGACCCTGTCTTCTTTAATATGATGAAGCATTTGTCTTCTGCCATGGGGTTTCATACAGAGGAGGAGGATGTCACCAGGAAGGATCTGGTTGACTTCCTGGAGATCCCTGAGTTTCCTCTAAAGATAGTTCCTCCCATCTTGCCTGCTCTGTGGAATGCTGCCGCTGCTGCATGGCACCTCCTAGATATTTTATTTTCTTTATTTATTTAGTTTTTGTTGACCGGGTAAGTGCACTAGACAAATCCTGCCTATTTTTAGGCACGACCCAGGGGAGGGGGATAAAGATGAATGCCAACTGACCTTGAACCAGATTAAGCTGTTGGTGGTATTTTTTTAGTGAATGAGGGAAATTTTGCCAGAACACCGGGGAAATGCCCCTGCTCTTTTCGATAAGTGCCATGGGATCTTTAACATCCACCTGAACTACAACCAATCCAGGCAGATGGGACCTTGGTTTTTAATGTCTCATCTGAAAGACGGCACCTCTGAAGTGCAGCACCCCTTTCATGCTGCACTACAGTGTCAGTACTGGGACATTATCCCAAGTGCCAGATGTGGGAACTGAACCCACAGCCCTCTGATCGCCTGGCCTCAGAGGCAAGTGTGCTACCTACTGAGCCACTGACACTGTTTATGGTGCAGATAAACTCTGTAATGTCCCCCAAGGGTTCCCTTGCTATGCAGCTCAGCCTGAGACAGACTCATTGGTCATTAAGGCTGCCCATGACAGGTCTAAGGCACCCAAGTATCTTAGCTCCCTTCCCCTAGATAAGGAGTCTCACAGAATCGACCTTTGGGGTATGCTTCCTCCACCTTAAGCTTGAGGATTGCAAATTACCGGTCCCTTATGGTGAAATACCAGAACACCAACTGGAAGAAGGGCAAGGTTGCTGTCCAGACTGTTCCAGAAGGCTGTCAGAAACAGGAGCTCCTCCAGTGCATGCAGACAGCTGAGGATGTCAGCAAGCCTCTTCTCAGGGTACTTTATGATTTGGCTTACACTGTGGCCAGGGCTGCTGTCATGGGCATATGACTACAGTGGCACTCCTGGTTGCGGGTTTCCTGCTTTGCCATGGATGTTCAGCAAATGGTGTTTAATATCCCCTTCAGTGGGACCAAACTGTTTGACCCTGATGTCCAGGCCATCATTAATGAGCTGCAGGCTTCGGGCAGGGCCCTTATGTCTGTCCACTCACTGTATCATAGCAGCAGAAGGACAGACAGTGCCCTCCTTTTTGTAGGGCACCTAACAGACAGGAAGTAGTCTCTAGGCCTCAACGCAAGAGAAGTGCCTCCACTGCCCTACCCACCCCTCCAATGCTGGAGCCATGGCCAGTCGTCCCAGAAGTGATGGATCAGCCCCTGCGGTTGGGTCCACCTTAGCTTGACTCCTTGTCAGACCACCCCCCTCTGGTTGCTGACCAGGAGGGGGTGGGCGGAGGACGGTTCTTCCTCCATTTAAGTCACTGGAGAACCATAACTTCAGACGCTTGAATCCTGCAACTCGTAGAAAAGGATCATACCTTGGGCTTGTGGAGTATCCTCCAGAGACCCCTCCAGCAGCCTCTCACTATCATTCAGCCCACTTGCCAGTGCTCCAGGAGGAAGTACAGTCCCTTCTGCACAAACAGGCCATAGAGCCAGTGCCCAGGCATCAGAGGAACAAAAGGTTTTACTCCAGGTTCTTTCTGGTTCCCAAAAAGATGGAGATTTCAGGGCTATTCTGGATCTAAAAGACCTCAGTCTGTTTGTCCAGTACAAAACATTTTGCATGGTTACATTGCCCGGCCTGATGGCCCTGCTCAAACAGGGCAACTGGCTATGCTCACTGGACATGCAAGATGCCTACCTACACATATCTGTGTTCCCTCCTCACAGGAAGTTTCTCCGATTCCTTTTTCAGGGCAAATACTATCAATTCAAAGTGCTGCCCTTTGGGTTGTCCTCTGCACCGTGAGTTTTTACCAAGTGCTTAGTGGCAGTAGCTGCAGCCCTCAGGAGGAAGGGAATGTACATCTTCCCTTATCTGGATGACTGGCTCTTAAAAGCACCATCCAGGGACCAGCTTCTGGAGACCTTAAGCAGGACTCTTCAGCTGTTCCATTCCCAAGGCATCACAGTCAGTTTGCCCAGGTCAGCCCCGGTTCTGTCCCAGAGACTGCGGTACATAGGGGCGTTTCTAGACTTGGCACATAGGAAAGCCTTTCTCCCGCTGAACAGGGCAAAGTGCCTCATGGCCCAGGCCCAGGAGGTGGCCCAGAGTCTACATCTCCCCACCAGGGTGTATTTAAGGCTTCTGGGTCTAATGGCAGCCACCATTCCCACTGTCCCACTGGCCAGACTCCACATGCTTACCCCTTCATTGCACCCTCAGGGTACAGTGTGATCAACGGATGGACGAATTGGGCAGGTTAGTTCTAGTTTCTTCCCCTGTTCACAGGGTACTTCAGTGGTGGATGGACCCTCAAAATCGTTTGCAAGGGGTCCCATTCCAGGTGTCATCCCCACAGCAGATCCTTACCTCAGACGCTCTTGGGATGGGCTGGGGGGGCCCACTTAGGCCCCTTTCAGACTCGGGGCTCTTGGTCCCAGAGCAGTGTCTCCCTACACATCAGTGTCCTGGAGATGCGGGCAGTTCTGTATGCCATGCAGGTTTTTTAGAACCACCTTCTGCCGGGGCAGTTGCTGATTCAGTCAGACAATGTCTGTGTAGTATACTGCATCAACAAGCAAGGGGGGGGGGTCTGGCCTAGCATCAGGGTGAGATGGCAGCTTGAATTGAGAGCTCTGCTACCATCCCTTGCAATCCCCTCTAAACTACACACAGGTACCCTATTTATCAGCAATATTAGGCATACTATACTGCGCTGATGTCGTACTCACAAAAATTGGGGAAAAAACAAGCAAAAATATTGTTTAAATCCTTGCAGCAAGAGACATCTGCTAAGGGCTCGGCTAGGCCTGATCAATCTCCTAGAGCTACACCACCAACCCAGCTAGATAAGGGCCAGCAGTCACCTGAAGTTGCCTTCGGGAGTTATAACTTTGAGTCGGCACCAACCCAGACAATGGCAGAGGGCTAGCAACACTTGGAGAGGCTGATAAAAGATCTTAAGTATGACCTGGGCACCAGGATGGAAGCCGGATTCGACAATGTCACGGCCCAAATGCAGCATCTACAACAGGCCATGAATTCTACATCGGAGCAAGTTGAATCCCATGAGAGGTGCCTGGGGGGAAATGGAACAGCACATTAGTGACCAAAAAGACAGAGTAAACTCACAAACGAGCAACTTAGCTAAAGCCCTCAGAGAAATTGAGTATTTAAAGCAAGCAGTTGATGACCATGAAAATCGGGAGCGCCGCTGCAACATCAGAATAATTGGCCTCCTCGAAGGTCTGGAGGGGAAAGATTGTATTAAATACCTGCAAAACTGGTTTAAAACTACCTTACAGATGCCTCAAGCCATCACCTTAGAGATCCAAAGGGCACATCGATCTCCTGAGCTGAAGCCATCCCCAGATCAGAAGCCTAGGCACTTAATTGTTAAGTTCCTTTGGTATCAGGATAGGATTCAGGTTTTAGATGCGGCAAGGAAGATTGGCGTCATCATGGAGCAACAGAGATGAGTCAGCCTGTATCCGGATTATTCCCGACAGCTCCAACTCCAGAGGCAAGCATTTGTTGAGGTTCGCCGACTACTTGACTCAATTAATTGCCACTTTACGCTCTCCTACCTGGCCCGGCTGATTGTTAGACCTCTGGGAGGGAACACGAAGGCCTTTATGGATCTGGCAGCAGCTTTGGAATATGTCCGAGAATTGGAACGACAAAAAGCGGCCTGATCCTATCATGAAGGCCTAACTTGAAGGTACTCTTTGTTGTAGGCGGAGGGGGGAGGGTGCGGATTCTCCGATCCACAACTCCAAATGGGGCTTATAAGGGCTGGATTCGGAGGCTCCCTTTTCCCCTGCCTCTCTGTCTGTTTCTTGGGGGCATTGCATTTGGGCAGAGACTTTGAAAGAAGTAATTAAAATGACTGGACACAGATTCGGGACTCTGTATGGACATGGAGCAGTATCGTTTTGTATTTTTCCTTTTTTACCATTCAGAGTTCAAAGCTGTTTTGAAATTTAAGTGGGGTATGCACTGAAGGGGGAAATATATCAGCTGGTAGCCTAAAACGTCAGTCCTAGGGGCCTGAGTATCGTTACTTAGCGGGGGAGAATTGGGCTGTGAAGCTATACATTTACTTTAATCTCTTGTCGAGGAGCCAATCGTGGAGGCTTTTTATCAAGCACGAATACAGTAAGAGCACTTGAGGTAGCACTGTACCACCCATTTCAATGGGACGACCTGCTCCTAAATAAGCTGCAGTAGAGGGCAGGAACTCTTAAGAAGCCTCCACGGGGAATAAGTTTTCCTTTTTTTTAACCTTCATTTAATGCTCTTTGGAGTTTTCTAAGAACATCCCTAGAGCAGTAGGAATGGTGAAGTAACCTCCTAAGAGTCTGCTCTCTCCCACGTACAATGTAGTTCTCATTTTAGAGGGGGAAATAAACCGAGATTAAAGCAATTTCAGTTATATAATTGTTGAAAGGGATGGATGCTCAATCCACGAAAAGAAGAGGGAAGTTTTCTTTTATTTGTACTTATATAATCCCTTCATTGGGAGAAGGGGGGAGATAAGGGTGTTACTTTAATGTCAAGTAGACTAGAAGGGAGGGTTGGGGAGTTGGGATTTTCTTTTAATGTTCAAGAGTCAGTTAGATGGTTACATCATGCGGGGGGAAAGGGAAGGGAGGTTATTTCAAGAGTTTTATAAAAAAACAAAAATACTTTTCAGCAGTGGAGGAAAATTTGAAACTTTGGTACAATGGTGGGCTAGACATGCCATACAATAATGTGAAGTTTGGTAAATATGGCTAAGGTCATATTAGTTACATGAAGCATTAACGGGCTTCGAACTGTGGTCACAAGGAAGTGGGTGTTGACCCAGATAAAAAATAAAATGAAAGGAGACACAGTGTTTTTGCAGGAGCTTCACTCTACCAGGGAAGAACTAGAAGAGCTGCATCACTCATGGTGGGGGGGGGGGCACATTGGTGGCATCTCCTTTACTTCCAAAGCCCGTGGCATTGCTATTTGGATCAGGCCCAGGTTCCCTCGTAAGGTTCTCTCCTCCGTGACGGATCCCCAAGGGAGGTGCGTAATAGTAGTGGTTGAGATGGGAGGCACTCCCACAACATTACCCTGTTTATGGTCCAAACACAGACTCACCAGAATTGTTTACCCACTTGGAAACCATGCTGGCACCCTTCCCAGATGATATAATTATGGGGGGAAAGATGAACATGTACTGGGACCTACAATTAGATTACTCTGGGGTAAGGAGGAGCCCAGTTCCTAGGAGTGTTAAAACGCTCCATCACATGGCAGAAGGTAGATCCCTTCAGGAAGCTTGGAGATTTTGTCACCCCTCTACCAGAGAGTACTTGTTCTACTCCCATGCCCATAAATTATACACCAGGTTGGATTACTTATTTCTTACGAAATCTAGGTTGGGTGACACAGTTGCGGCCACTTATAGCCCGATACTTATTTTGGACCTTGCTCCTCTACAGGTGGTATTGGAGGGGAAGGAGAAGCCCGAATAAACTCATTCTGGTGTATGGACCCCAATCTTTTGGTGGACCAAAAATTTCTCCTGCAACTTAAACATGTTGCCGACTTTCTTATAGTGAACCGGCCTGGAGACACGGATGTTAGAACTATTTGGGAAGCACTTAAGGCGTTCATCCAGGGCGAGACCATTTCCTGTTCCTCATATAGAAAGGCCAGTCTTAAAAGGGAACAAGTCCTGGAAAGCCAGTTTCAAAAATTAGAGAGGGAACATATGGTTTTGCAAGATAGGTCCAAATTATCGGAGCTAAAAATTTTGAAAGGTGAGTTGAATCAAATCTCCAACCAGAATATAGAGAGAGCCTTCATTCTTACTAAATCCCTCTCCTATTTTGAAGGGGATAAAGCTGGAAAATGGCAGGCATGGTTAAACAACAAAGAGCGGAGAGGACAATTTTAGGTGTGGAATTGGAAGGGGGTGAGGTCACTTATGACCAACAAAAAATTAACGATGTGTTCAAGGCCTATTATTCCCATTTGTATTCCAGTGAGTTCCCACAAGGGGCCAATCCAGAAGAATTTTTAAAAGAGGTTTCTCTACCTAGGGTCGAGGTGCAAGATTTGGAAAAGCTTGACTCCCCTATAACCAAGGAGGAATTAAAGGCAATTGTATGGAAAACTAAGAGAGGGAAAGCCCCAGGCCCCGATGGCATTCTGGCTGAAATCTGTAAATTGCTCTGGGAGGAGGTGGGGCAATTGATGTTGGATATGATACGGGAGACCTTGGAGGAGGGAGCACTGCCCCCTTCACAGTGCCTTGTCACCATTACAGTTTTGCCAAAGGTGGGGAAGAATCCTCTTCAGTGTTCATCATATCGCCCAATATCTCTGCTTAATGCAGATTATAAAATTCTAGCTAAATTATTGGCGAATAGGCTGGAAGGTCTTCTCCCCAAACTTGTTCACCCAGATCAGGGAGGTTTTGTGAAGGGTAGGCAGGTCAAACATAACATCAGGCGCATGTTGCACATCATACACAAGTGGCCTAGGGGGGATGGGGGCCTTTTGACATTAGATGCAGAGAAGGCCTTCGACCTCTTCGAATGGCCCTTTATGATGGCTGTCTTGCCGAAGTTCGGCCTGAGCCCACTTATGATGAAATGGTTGGGGGTGCTGTATCGGTCACCTAGTGCTCAAATCCTCACTAACAATAAACACCATTTCTTTCCCCTTCGCCTTGACAAGAGGTACAAGACAGGGTTGACCCCTTTTTCCCCTTTAATATATGTTATCACAATTGAAGCTCTGGCACAAAGTATTAGATCTGATGCCAGAATTAAGGGGTTCCAGTGGATGGGACTGAAGCATGTGATATCGCTCTTCACAGATGATGTGCTTCTTTTTAAAAGCTCTCCGTGGGAGTCGATGGTGGAGTTGACCCAGTTATTTGAGAAATAGCACTCTTGTAGTATCCCTTCACACCACTCACACTTGTCTAATTGATCTATATATTGGAGCAAGTGTGAGTGGATGCCATTGGGGGAATGGGTGGCATATTATGATTGCTCAGACTTTGGTTCAACTGACTAAATCTTTAAAATACCTGGGCATCCTGATTCCATCTAAACTTTCCTCCTTGGTTAAAATTAATATGAAGGACTCGATATCTAAAATAAAGGATGATTGTACAACCTGGGGGCTTTGCCGCTGACTCTTTTGGGGAGAGTGAATTTGATTAAAATGTCTGTGTTGCCTCAATTCTTATATTTATTTCAGGTAGTGCCTTTGAGAATCCCCCTTAAATACTTTAAAAGTATTGAAGGAGCTATTACCCAGTTACTTTGGAATAATAAGGGACCCAGGATAAAAAAATCCCTTTTGTGGTTGCCTCAGAGGAGGGGTGGTTTGGGACTCCCAAGTGCACGACACTACTGGGTGGCGGCTCAGGTGGCCCATATTCAAGACATATTATAGAATTTTGCAGGACAGCCGGTTTGGGTGAAAATGGAGGAATCCATGGGGTCCTCTTTATACCATGAGAATTTGGCACTATGTGGGAGAGTGAATTCGAGTGTCCCTCCTAACCCTTGTACTGGGACCATGGTGAAAGCTTGGAAATTGGCCCCTGTGTTGATTGGGGTAAATGAGGGTCTATCCCCTGAAAGTTCCATTAGTCGGTTAGCACAACTTGAAGGTGGACTTTCTCTCTGGGATATGCCCATATTAAAGCGTTGGTCTATTAAAGGGGTCTCCTTAGTACAACATGTGTTAAAAGATGGGAACCTCTGCTCTTTTACTGATCTGGTGATAACCAAGAATCTTAGCAACTCTCACTTTCCCTTATATATTAAACTTATAAAAAGATTTAAGGGGTTACTTAACAGAGAAGGCCGGGGGGGGTGGTGTCACGTTCGCCCTTGGAAGAGATGTTTTGGGGACAATCTAGTGATCCTTCTTTCAAACCACTGAGAATAACATATAAAATGTTGATAGGAGCCTTACCGGATCACATGAGAACTACAAAAGACAAGTGGGAGGCTAACATACATCCTGATGAATTGACCGGGGAGGGCGAGATTGGATAGCCATTTTGAATAATAGTTTCAAGTGCTCAGTGAACAATAGGGTTAAGGCTATTCAGTATAATATTCTCCATAGGACATATCATGCTGCTTGGTTGGCACATATAATAAACCCGAGTGACTCACCACTTTGTCCTAAGTGCCAAGTTCACAATGACACATCTTACCATATGATTTGGCAATGTAAAAGAGTTCAGAATTTCTGGACAGGAGTTATCGAAATTCTTTCCAGACTAGTGGGAATCCCGCCCCCCCCCAAGACTGGATCCAGTGGCGATATTGTTAGGTCTTCCCCCAAGTGAACCAGGAGTGATGTTAAAACATAAAATTCCTCACCTAGCCCTGTAGAGATTAAGCAATGTTATGGGCCGGAAGGTATTAGCCACTCATTGAAGGCTCACTTCTATCCCCACGATATCTGAATGGGTCAATACACTTCTGGACTGCATGAAATATGAAAGAATACAATATACGGTTATGGGTCAATTAAGTTAGTTTATGGATATGGAGGTTCCAATGGAGGATGCTTTGGCCCAACCTTGGTTTCCAAGCTTTTAAAGGTCTCTCTCTCTACACATTTGAGGGGAACTGACTCATGAACTTACCTTTATCCTAAGTTCCAAAGTAGTACTAAAGTTGGAAACTGAAGGTTAAAATGTTGATATAGTACTTATAAGACACCAAATGACCCCAAATTGTGAATTAACTTTTATTTTTTCTTAAAGCTCATGAGTTCCATGTTACAATCTAAAGTATTGATGAAGACATATTTGCAACTGTTATTGATTGTTAAAGACTCATAAGGTATGTCTTGTATGTAAAGCTCCTTGAGACCATAAATTGTAGTTCCTCTGTAATGCGACTTAAATAAAATGTACAAAAAAAAAAAAACAAGCAAGGAGGGACTCATTCATACCCTCTATGCAGGGAGCCATGAGAGTGTGGTATTGGGCTCTGGACCACGATCTGACCCTTTCAGCGGTCCACGTCCTAGGAGTGCTAAACACTCTGGCAGACAGCCTCTGCTGGACTCAGTCCAGCATGCACGAGTGGGAGCTGCTTTCGTCCATCGCAGAAGAGCTATTTGACAGATGGGGTCGTCCAGAGTTGGGCCTTTTTTCATCCCCACTCAATGCAGAACTGCCCGATTTCTGCTCACTAGATCCAGGGCCTGGAGTTTTCTAGGGAGACGCATTGTCCCTTTCCTGGAGTGGGAGGTTTCTTTATACCTTCCCCTCGTTTCCTCTAATTCAGAGAGTACTAATCAAGCTGCAGATGGAAGGGGCTACCATGATACTGATAGCCCTATTCTGGCCTCGCCAGATATAGTTTTCTCTTCAACAGCAGTTGGTCGAGGAATCTCCAGTCCCTCTCCCTGTCTGTAGGAATCTGCTGACCTGGTCCATCCCATCCTCAGGTCCCTCCATCTGCACGCTTGGCTCCTGAGGACATAGCCATCGCCAGAGTTGGGGTTTCCAACAGAGTGGTGGACATCCTGGTGGCCGCCCAAAAGCCTTGCACCTGAGCAACTTAGGCCATGAAGTGGAAGCGGTTTGCCATATGGGCTGCAAAACATAATCTGGACCCTTTCGCCTGTCCAGCAAACCAGATTCTGGGCTATCTGGGCTTTCTGTCTGACTCAGGTCTCCAGTACTCCTCCCTCAAGGTACACCTTTCGACCATTTCTGCTTTCCACGAGCCCGTGGGTGATGGCACTGTAATTCAGTTGGATGTCTCCTGTACTTTTCTGAGGGGCATCCTGCATCTGAAACCTCCAATCTATTCTTCTGTCCTGGCTTGGGATTTAAACTTTGGTTTGGAGAAGTTGTCCCTGTCTCCTTTTGAACCCGTCGCAACTTGTGACTTGTGCTTTCTTTCCTGGAAAGCACTCTTTTTGGTTGCCATTACTTCTGCTCAAAGAATCTCAGAGCTTCAGGCCCTCTGGTGTGAGGAGCCTTATTTGATTTTTCACAAAGACTTTGTGCATGAATCCTATGTTTCTCTATAAGGTGGTGTCTGAGTTTACACTGAACCAATCTATCCACCTTCCTGTTTATTTTCCAGAGCTTGTCAATCCAGGAGAAGTGCTGCTCCACATTTCATATGTGTACAGAACTTTGAAGTGCTGCCTGCTCCACCTTAAGGGCAGCAGAAAGTCGAAGCAGTTGTTTGACTCCTTCGCCCCAGGTAGAGAGGGGGCCTCAGTTTCTAGCAATGTTTATCCAGATGGTTGGCTAATTGCTTAGTGTTCTACTACAATGAGTATGGCAAAGAACTGCCTGGTGCTGTCAAAGCTTACTCCACCAGAGGTATGGCTACCTCTGTGGCTTGTTTGCAAGGGGTTTCTGCCACTAACATTTGTACGGCTGCAGCCAGGAGCACTGTCCATGTTTTTACCAAGCTCTACATTCTGGATATTGCATCTAGAGTCTGTGCCATATTTGGCAGGGCTGTGCTGCAGAGCCTCCTGTCTTAAATTTAAGGCTGGCCTTCCTCCCAGACTGTTTGTCTGCACCTGTAACTGCTTGGAACTCATTCTTATGGTGTGACCTGATGACTGAGATACCCCCAAAGAAGATAGAACAGTTACGTAAGAACTTACTGTAACAGTAGATCTTCGAGGGGATCTCAGTCATCGGGTCTATTTCGCTCCCACCATCTCCCTTTTTGGGGCTTCTTCCTGGAACTGGCTACTTACTCGGTATTACTCGGTTGTTTGAAAGGTGGAAGAGAGCACTAGGCCCATTGGGACCGCCTTCTCCACACTAGTAGGGGGGGAAAATCAACTATCCACACCTCAAAAATAAGTGTCCAGTGCATGCTTGAATCTGTTAGGTTATTTTATATCTATAATATGTTGTGGCAATGCATTCCAGAGGGATGCAACCCTAACCGTGAATTCATTGTTGTGTTTATTCGTACGGGCTCTTAAAATTCTGATTTGCTTGTCATGGCATCTTAAATTTTTAGGTTTTTCAGCCCAAGATGATATCACAATGTCCCATAAGTTGTTGGTCATTTAATATATTAAATAGTAGGAGTAAATCAACCCTGTTTCTTCTCTGTTGTAAATCATAGAGACCCAAAGATCTTAACCTTTCTTTATTGGGTAAATTTCTTAACCTTGGCATTAATTTAGTGGTTCTTCTCTGCATACTTTCAAGTAGTGTTTTATCTCTGTTTAAAAAGGGGGCCCAGAAAGAGACTACATAATCAGTATGTGGACGAATAAATGATGTCTATAGGGGAATGATGCAGTGTTTGTTCTAGCAATAAATGATCTTGTAATAGCAGCTAGTATATGGTTTCCTGTTTGTGCAGTCTGTCTGCAGTGTTTACTTGGGGACAATAGGTTATTGACTATTATGCCTAAATCCCTTTCTGAACAAACTGTATTAATAGTAGTGTTATTCAGTATATAATCACTGTTGGAGTTTTTTACCCCTAAATGAATAACAGCACATTTTTCTAGGTTAAAGCTCATCTTGTTCATTTTTGCCCATGTGTATCCAGCGTTCTTTATAGGCCTGGGCACCTCTCTCTCACTCTTTCTCTCTCTCTCGCTCTCTCTCTTCTGTCCCCTGTGGCTGGGCTTGCTTTCTTAGTCTCAAGGGGAAAGAACTGAGAAGGAGTGGGGCCGCTCATGCCTTTATAGAGTAGGTGACACTGTCACAAGATGTCGGCGTGGATAGCCCAAGTTATACTGCTAAAAATCTTCTGTGTGGATTCCCCTCTACTGACAGTGAAGTTCCTATGGTGTGACCTGATGACTGAGATCCCCTAGAAGATCTACTGTTACGGTAAGTTCTTACGTAACTGTTCTTTACTGTTATTATCTGACTTATGTCTCGGGCTGTTTGTCTAACTTTTTCTTTTGGGATCCTGCAGATCTTTCCAGAATAAATATTCTCCATTAATTGCCACTTATGGGTTTGGGATGAAGAGGAGGCAGGAGGATCCCATGGGAACAAATCTTTGGCCAGTGGGCCAACAATGGCTACTGGGCACAGTGCTTGCACACCCCCATGTAGTGACACGTATTAGCCAATAACTGTTGCCATCTCCTTACCAAGCTCCATTCTGTTCTTCCCGCTGTAAAGAGCACACCTTGGGTGTGCTCCTCCGTTTGCCCTGTCCCACTAAAATTTTTTCTACTGCATCACTGTTGAATTTTTTTCTCACTGTGCCATTTCTCTTTATTTGTTTTCCACACAGTGCCAAGGTTGAAATCTGAAGGAGTCCTGCAAAAAAAAGTCTGAAAGCCACCCATTATGCATCAGTGCCCCTGTGTGAACATGATGGCATCAATGGACCAGCATCAGACCTGTACAACCTGTCTTGGACCAGAGCATGATATGCATGCATGTGACACCTGCTTCTCTGTGGACTGCCACAGCCTTGAGAACTGCGTATTGAAGTGGGGTCACCCGATCCCCAGCTTCAGATGCAGTCATTGCACGCATGCACCCGGTGTAAGATCTCTAAGCCCTTCCTCTGGGCCTTTTCCTGGGACCTCTAGTTCCAAAGAAGCACAAGGTTTTCCTTGACCTGTCTGCGCTGAGGTGTCAGAGACCCTAGTGGTTGGGTCTGGTGGACAGCCGGCTCCTTTAGAGTGGTTGGCTGAGAACTCTCCATATTCTGACTGCCTCAAACAGGAGATCTCCCTGGAGGCAAGACCGTAGCTGTACCCTCAGTCAATACCAGTGGGCATTTTGACACCATCCTCTGGTGTCAGCTGTGCTGTTGCCACTGTTTATAGTAACGATGCTGCAGGTGACACTAAGGATGCCTCGGGGCCTCCCCCCAGTGCTGTTCGCATGCCAAGGGAGGGCCTGGCACCGAGGTTGATGCCAACTCTGAAACTGACTTGAAGTCTGTTCCTGACCATGGTGTCATTAGTGACATAGAAGGGGATGGCTCCAAGCCTGGTGATGGTGCCAGCGACAGGCAGGGTGTTGGGCCTAAGTCCAGATCCAAGCACGGTGCCAACAGAGATGTCGGCTTCTTGCCTGTTCCCAACTCCAGTGTCATCTGCGACATCGAGAAAGATGGTGCCACCAAGCCTGATGTGTATGCCAAACATGGTGTCTAGGACTACATCAACCACAGTAACAGGGAAGGTCCTGTCTCCAAGGATGTTGCCAGACCTGAGTTCAGTGCTGGAGGTGGCACCGAATCGGAGTAGAGTCTGACTCGGACAGATTTCTCTCCGGAGCTGCAGGTTGACATCTTCACGGTGAGGACTGGAGTCGCCACATGGGACCTGTACAGCTGTGGTCTCCTCACCTCGGGATTTATTTCCAAGGGCACAGATCAGGTCACTCCTCGGATGTAGGAGAACATCCTTCAGGTGACTGTGGTAGGCTGTCCTCTCAAGCAAGGCCCCCTACGCAGTTCCACAGCTCAGTCCAAGGCCCTCAAGACCAGGAGTCTCATCCCCCCCCTCAAAAAAGGTCTCAACATTTCTTAGAGCTGATGCCTTTGTTAGTAGGCCCCACAGGAGTGCCAACCTGGGAGCAACACCAGGTGTGGGTCAGTGTCATAGAGGACTAGCATAGTGAGTCTGACAGGGCGTAAGTCAGGACCGTCTCCCCTGTACCAACCCTGCTTGTAGGCAGTGCCTTATCTCCATCACATCCTCCTTCATGGATAACGAACCATCAGTCCACCTTGCCTCTTCTGTTCAGTAAATCCTATACCAGCAATTCCTGGTGGAGCTGTTCCAGGCATTTGACCTTCAGACCTATACTAACTGCAATCCGGCAGGCCTGCTGTGGAGACTGCTTGGAATTCCCAACATTGACAGTGTGGTAATTTCTTCATGACTCAGAGCTATGGAGGAGGAGGTATCCATGGCCCTTGCTTCTACAGTCGTCCCCAGGGACTTCCTCATGCAGTATTGTGCACCCACAGGGTCTGCAGGTGATGTACCTCACCCCACCTCGGGACTGCAGGTACTGCAGACCCTGTTAGTGTCATGGAGCTTCTTTCATGACTGACCCCCAGATGCAGATTCTGCACACACAAATGCACTGGGGTATACCTCAGCACATGCCCTTGTGTGTGTCTGCACACCAGGCCCATGTGGCCACCTGCAGTTATTGCCTATGACTTCAGTTCCACAGTCTGCTGGCTACACTGCCACAGACTGAGCAAGTCAGACAAGTCATTGACCTTTCCATCTGGGGTCTGGAGGTAGCACTGCACCAGGCAAGGGTGCCTTATGATGCCAACGAGGTGGCCTCCAGACTAGTGGGAACAGCAGTTTGTGCTTGACGAGATGGACGGTGTGGCTTTACCTATCCCAAGGGGCACCTTTGGCCCAGCGTAAGATATTCAACTCAAATTTTCCATGGGGCTCATTTCTTCTCCCCTTGGGTCAGGTAAGAACTTTCAGGGAACCCACTTACTCCTGTGCCATAGGAGTCCCCACTTGGCCCTGTCCAGTCTTAGGTTTTACTAGACCTGTGAGGAGCCCCCAACCTCAGATGCCCCCCCCACACAGAGGACTAAGGGTATGTATTTACCCTTAGGATGAGCCAGCTGCTCCCTAAAAAAAGGGAAGCTTCATACTCTGACTCATAAGTGGGAATCAATGGTGAAGAGTAATTCTTGGAAGATATGTAAGATACGTACTTACCATAACTGTTGATTTTCCAGAATATCTTCTCCATTGATTACCACACCGGCCCATGATCCCCCGGTCTACCAGGGTCAGGGCCTCTGGGCAGCTCACACTGCAGTGGCCACCTCTAATGCTGTTTTTAATGTACCTCTCTCCACTTGTTTGCTCTTTTTCTCTGCAGAGGACCTGTTTTTTAAAGAAAAACTGGACTGGGACCTATGTTAGGGCTCCCAGTGCAACCAAACAACAACAAAAAAAACCTGGGGTGAGGGACCTCTATGAGAGCCCTAATGTTAACCAAAAAATAGTTGTTGCTCTTCACTCTCTCTTTTCTGCCCAGGGTATATTCCCCTTTAGGCGAGTATATCGATATTAGTTTCTAAATGCAACCTACATGTACAGGGTACCATCCAAATCTAACTCCACGTGACAGTAACCCTGTCTGTGGATATATGCTAAGCACTGGATTGAATCAGCCTGAACTGACCTTGGCACAAGGACCTGTTGTATGCAGGAGGCAGGTTAGACTTCTGCTGTGGTTCTCTTATGACTGGGATAGGCATTTTTCCTGCAACTTGGTTGACGTGTTTTTCCCCTTATGCCATGCTCTAGCTGTTGTGTTCTGCAAGTTTAGGGATAAGTGGAGAGATCGGTAGTCCTAGGGCAGAACAGCCTTACAATGCAACATACACCAGTGTTTTGTCTCTACCCTATCCCAGTTGGACGGCAACATATCCTTACTGTTTAAAAGAAAAAAGCCCACTCCATGGCACTGAACAATGGGGGATCATTGTGGCACATTGGTGACCTGGGTTCATGCCCCAAACCTGGGAAGTCAAAAGGGGGGGCCAGCAGGTCAAGTTCAGAGTGACCGATGGACACTGTTTTCCTGGGGTGAGTGGGTTGACATTGCATTATTCTGCAGCGGTTCCTGGTGGTGTATGGAGGTGCTGTTACTGGCATTGGTAACCCCTCGCCATCAGGCACTCATCCTTCAGGTCATCCACATCATGAGAGTCATAGGTGAGCGGGGAGAAATAGGAGGAAAAATCATGCATCAGATGATGGCTTTGTAGTCCCTCCCATGCCAACCGACCCCCAGCGTGCTAGCAAAGGATCCCCTTATCCACTGCCCAGCAAGAATTTGTTCCTTCTCTTGACAGTGGGAGGGTCCCTGCCAGGGAAGAGTCAGCCAGTTAGAGGAAGAATGGAGGTTCCAGGTGTCTTTCCCCTCAACAACAGTCAGAAGGGATCCCAGGTAAGGACCAACTGGCCTCAGAGTTGAGATTGTGGCACGCTACCCCACTGCTAGCCCTTATTTGTAAATATTCTCTTCTATATATTTTTTTATGTAATCCTATGTATATGTACATGCCAGTGTCAGCAAAGACACACAGAGAAAATACTGGATTTTTTTTAAAAAGGGTGTTGACCTTCCTCTGACCTACAAGGCTAGCCTTGCTTGCAGGAATCTGACAAGTTCTTGTCAAAAAGCTTGTGAATACATGATCAAAGAGTATTGCTCTAAGTTAACTGGCCAAGGGAAACCGAAATAATAAAATCAGCTTGTATAATCATATAACTTAGAGGATCTTTCTCATAACTAATTAAATTAAGCCAGTTCAAACGCCCAGGGTGTTTTAGCCAAGAAAGATCTTTCTAACAGGCCTATATGAGGTAATAGAAAAAACAAATCTTTATATCATACCTGTGTGAAATTCCACTTACAGGGGTTATGACTATAAACCCTGTGTTAACTATGGGAATCTGACATCAAAGATTATCAGGAAAATAACATTTTTGGGAAGCGCAAGAGTGACCCTCGGTGACCTAAATGCCACTATAGGGCCAGCCTTTATTCACAGACTTGGAGGGGGGGTTCTATTTAAACTCTCCAGCACAGACACTTAGGGTCATCCTGTTTGAGCTCTTTCTCCTGACCACAAGGCTGCTACAGAAAGACTGTAGTATTTTGCAAACCAGCAATTCTCTGGACTTTGAAATCTTCATATCCAAGGAAGACTTAGCTAACATGTTTTATTGCATTTTTCTGTATATTTTTTTCCATTCTGTTTCTTATTCTGTAACCTAAATTAGTATAGGTTATCTTTTAATTGCAACTGCATTTATTTAAGTATTTTAGTAAAAATTTTTGTTTGTCTAAAGAAATTCTGCCTGAGTGCGACTTTCTCTATTTGTATGTGAATTGTGAAAACAGTATTAATAATCTGTGACAACTGTTACTGCCAAAACGGGTCACCAATAGCAACCAAATTGAAAAAGGGTCTGTAAGGGATCTGGAATGGATAGGGAGAATACCAAAGTCTTAGGGACAAGTCTGCAGGGATTTTGAACCAGGCAATTGCATGTCCTGTAGGGAGAAGGCCAAATCAGGCTTACACTGCTACTCCAAAGAGAATGTGATGCCTGGGTCTTCTTCTTTTATGTTATAGCCAAGAAAAGGGTTCATATTTGGCCACAAGACTCAAGACTGGTATTGTGCCCTTATCCAGAGTTAGAGGGACGCCCTGAATCCTCGTGGCAGAGGTGCAGTCATGACCCTGGTGAGCATTCTAAAAGGACGAGGAGGGTATCCCTGTCCCTCCTGTCACAGATTGCACTTTAGGGTGGGCACTGTGAGCTCAATGGGCCTGGTCCCCAGGAGTGGGTTTGTGACAGATCTGGAGCACAGTGTTGGGATCCGAGAGATTTGGTTTCATACTGTTGTGATTTGAGAGATTGGTGGCACAGGCATAACAGTTGGATTTGAGCCCATTGTATCAGACTGATAAACTGTAAACAGTCCAAACACAATTAATTTGCTTACAGTATAAAGTTCCCTACCTTTTTTTCCCCCCTGGTGCAAGCTAGTGTAGTAGTAGTTAGGGAAGAATATGACTTCCATCTACAGCAAATACACTGCAGCCTACCTGAAGCAGCTGTGTCAGAAAAAAGGAGTCCAGTGTGAGAGGCGAACCAAAAAGCACCACATGGATGTTCTTGTGGCAGCCGATGAGCAAGCAACTGCCCAGGATCTCAGGTCACCACTGGTGACTGAAAGGGACCAGACCTTGGGCGTGGGGGGTGCCAAGGGTTGTTGCAGAGTCCAGTCCCAGGGAGGAGGACAGCGAGACCAGAGGGAACCCAGAGCCACAGCACCAGGGGAAAGTTAACACAACACTGGAGCCAAAAGGGATCAGGCTGCAGCTAGAGTTGAGGAAACTGGAGCTGGAATTTGAGCAGAGGAAGTTCCAGATGGAGCTGGAGATGCAGGAAAAAGAAAACCAGCATCGGAGAGAGGCAGAGGAAAAGGAAAACCAGTGTCGGAGAGAGGCCAAGGAAAAAGAAAACCAGTGTCGGAGAGAGGCAGAGGAAAAAGAAAACCAGAGTCAGAGAGAAGTCAAGAGAGTGCAAAAAGAGCACCAGAAGGAATTCGAACTGGCGAAGCTAAGACTTCAATGATCAGCACCAGAGGAGGTAAGTGGCAGGGGTGAACCTGATACTCCAGGACTGGGGTACAAATTCAAAATTCTAAATGAATAACTGAATTTAAAGAGGGGGAGGATATGAATGCATTTTTGAATTTGTTTGAAAAGGTCTGTATCCAGGCTAAAATACCCAGGGAGTCCTGGAGCTTCCAGCTATCCCCGCTACTTACTAGTAAAGGGCGTGAGGCACTAGGCCAAATGGACCATCACGACGTAGTAATTATGAGAAACGTAGAAGCGGCATTGCTTAAAAAGTATGAATTAATGCCTGAAACATAAAAGGTTAAGTTCTGTAAGCTCCGGAGAAGCCCTGACATGAGTTATGAGGAACTCGCCACAAAGCAACGTTGGTGGGAGGGAGTGAAAGCAAGCTCTGTAGAGAAAATTGAGGAGGTTGTACTTCTGGAGCAGTTCCTTTGGGCTTGTCCAGCAGAGCTAAAAACCTGGTTGGAGGAACAAGACCCCAAAACAGTGCAGCAGGCTGCTGAGCTCTCAGACCGCTATGCCAGGAACAGGCCTGCTCTGAAAGGGAGTGGGGCAGGCGTGGCAGCACAGAAGGGGAAAAGTGCGCCTTCAGGGCAGCTAAAACCCTCACTGCCTCCACAGAAAGGGGGAAGCCCCAGGTTACAAAAAAAGGATTTTTCAGATAAAAGAAATGATGATTGTTGGTTTTGCAAACAGCCAGGGCATCTTGCTAGACAGTGTCCTAAAAAGGCACAGAGTGGAAAAAGTGATGCTCGAACAGAGTTGGTGCACTGTGTATCCCTGAAAGCATGCCTGTAAACATGAGGGAGCACATACACACCCAGTTACTGTAAATGGGTGCACACCCATGGGTTAAGGGACACGGGGCATCTCTTAACTTAGTAACGGGGGATTTGGTTGAGCCTGAACAGCGTATACCTAATCAGTTCATAACAGGGAGGGGATTCACTGGGAGGAAAAAACTCTGCCACTAGCTAGTGTTCTCCTGGACTGGGGTGAGACGGAGAGATGGTGCAGAAAGTGACTGTGGCAGACAACCTCGCCCTGGATGTGATTCTAGGGAACAATTTCCAGAAGGGGAGCTTGGCAGAAGACACCAGGAGAAAGGACTGCTGTGTGACTGAACTTCTCTGCTGGGACTAAAGTAGAAGAACTTTTGTATTTGGACCTTTAATTTAGGGTAAAAAAACTAACATACAAAACAAAACTAAAAAAAAAAGTGTGTGTTTGGGTTAACTGAACTGAATGGGTAACTGAAAAGTCATCTAGGTGTAAATCTCAGGTGACTGAAAGGACTTAACTGCTGTGAGGTTTAAATTACTTGTAGAAAGATCTGGTAAGTAGGGGGAATGGCTTAGCTAGAAAGAAGCTACATTTCAAGACTGCCTTAGAAAGATTCTGCTAATAGCTTGGCAGAAGACACCAGGAGAAAGGCTGCTGTGTGACTGAACTTCTTTGCTGGGACTATATTGCCCTCCTTCACTCCACCCCCCACCCAAAGCTAGTTCTATTTTTATAGGCACAGGATTTGACTGACAGCAGGCACTTCCTGTTTAGGGGCAGGAAGTGAGTGATCACAGAACCACCAAGGACCCACCATCCTAGAAGGGCAAGAGTTGTTCTCCGGCCCCCTCTAGCTGCTGGAGGTCTGTCTCTGAACAAGTAAGTGGTCTACTGAGAAATATAGGATATTCTTGTCTCAGAACAGGACAATCAGGAGCTTAAAGGGCACACAGGCAGAAAGTAAGGAGAGAGAAAAAAACAGAGGAAAGAGTCAGGATTGCAAACAGTTAAGGGGCCAGAAATAAGACATGATTGGAGTGGTGCAGTGCAGTGGCTGTGGAGCAGCAGTCTTCCGGGAGATGTTCTGGAGGATGCGGTGTTGTCCCATCTGCAGGCACCTCTGGGCTGAGGAGGAGGTTGCTCATCTCCAGGCTGAGTTGGCCAGGATTTGTGGGACCTCCTCTTCCATCCAGGGACCACCAGTGCCACTGCCGTTGCCTCAGAGGTTGCCAAGAAAGGCGGTTGGACCACAGTGGGCTCAGGAGGGTGAGGTGGTGGAACAGAGCGCATCCCTCCAGTTGTACCTCTCCACAATTCCTATGCCATTCTGGCAAAGTGTGGTTCCTCTGTGGAGGCACCCACAGTGGAGACCAAGGAGGATGCTGGGAACCTCCACAAAGGAGACCCACAGGAGGGTGGCAGGGGACCCTGCAGGAAGGAAACAACTCCTGGTGGGGACTCCATTGTTAGGAAGGTAGAACTGGGCAAGGAAGGGAGAGGAGGTAAGGTGCCTGCCTGGCACCATGGCTTGGAGGGACAGGGGCGAATCCTCAGGATTGCCGGAGCAGCTGCACAGGGAGGAGCTGGATGTCATTGTCCACCTAGGGACAAATGACCTGGCTAAGAAAGGGTTAGAGAAGTGCAGGAAGAGTTTGTGGAATTGGGGAGGGCTTAGTCAAGTATACGCCGCGGTAACCTTCTGGAGGTGCTACCCATCTATGGCATAGGAGAGGCTAGGGTGTTCCGTACCATGGGATTCAATCAGTGGTTGAAAAACTGGTGTGGAGCTCAGGGATTTGGCTTCATTGGGGACTGGGGTCCACCTGGGTGATGCAAGCCTATACTGGCATGATGGGCTGCATCTGTCTGGGAGGGAACCAGGATCCTAGGTGATAGGTTTAAATGCTTCATTGGCAAGCTTTTAAACTAGCCAAGGGGGGAGGCACTGGAAAGGAGCAGGAAAATCCTAGCTCCCCCAAACAAATCACGGTAGTAAGTGTGGCAAACACCAACATGGAGGTGTCAATAGAGAGAAGGGCAGGGGTAAATGGAGAAAGTGACAAAGGCAAGAAGGACAGGGATGGGGCAAAAGGGGGTAAGGCCATCAGGAAATGGAGGGTAATGAGTACCAATGCCCGTAGTCTGGGCAACAAGCTCCCTGAGCTGGTGGCCTTAATGGAAGAGGGATGCCTGGATATCGTAGCAGTCACAGAAACATGGTACACAGAGAACCATGACTGGGATGTTAACATACCAGGGTACATAACCTACAGAGAGAGACAGGCAGGGAGAAGAGGGGAGGAGTAGCTCTCATTAAGGAAGGGATAAAAGCAACTGAACAAAGAGTAAACAGGGAGGAGGAGGCACTGTGGGCACCTTGGAGACTGGAAAAGGCACCACAATCCGCACAGGGGTTGTGTACAGACCCCATGTCAGGGGAAGGAATGGAAAAAGATATGATGGAAGGCATTCTTAGAATGGCAGAGAAAGGGAGATACTGTTGATGGGAGACCTGAATATGCCAGATGTTAACTGGAGCAATTTGCTGCAGCCACATCCAAGAGCAGGGCCATTCTTGATGCCCTACAGGTGCAGGCATTAGACAGCTAGTTTGGAACCCACTCGTGAGGGAGCAATCTTAGACCTCGTACTCTCAAATGGGGGCAGTGAGAGGATCTCAGATCTAGAAATGGGTTGCCATCTGGGGACAAGTGACCATCAAACAGTGTGGTTCACGTTAAACTCAGCTACAGAGTCAAGCCATACAAAAGTGAGGTACTGGACTTTAGGAGGCTGACTTTGGCAAGATGGGAGAGTGCCTCAGAAAAGCACTAGCAAACAGGCTAGAAGGAGGTGTGGAGCAACAATGGGAAATTATCAAAACTGCCATCACAGAGGCAACAAGCCTTTGTGTGAAGCAAATAAACAAATCAAAACAAAGAAAAAGCCACTATGGTTCTCAAGAGAGGTGGCTGTGAAAGTCAGGAAGAAAAAGATAGCATTCGGAGTATAAGAAAACAGAGGAGCAGGACAGAGAGCTGTACCAGTTAAGGCAGAAAGAAGCAGGAGGAAGTCAGAATAGCAAAGGCCCAAACTGAGGAAAAGATAGCCAACTCAGTTAAGAGGGGATAAAACCTTTTATAGGTACATCAGCGGCGTAGAAAGACAAAGGAGGGATAGTGAGGCTGAATAGAATGAATGGTGGGTGGGCGGAGGGGACAGTGAAAAAGCAGGAATACTGAGCGAATATTTCTGCTCAGTATTCAAAAAGAGGAGGGAAGTGCCTAATCCAATTAACAGAAGCACTCTTGAAGAAGTCGATCCCAGTCCTTTCACAGAAGAAAGGGTTCTGCAAGAACTCCTAAAACTGAAGGTGGACAAAGCAATGGGTCCTGATGGAATTCACCCAGAATTCTAAAGAATTAAGGAAGGAACTAGTGAAACCACTGGCTACTCTTTTAATAAATCATGGGAGGATGGTGTGGTACCCGAGGACTGGAGGAAGGCGGATGTGATTCCCCTTCACAAAGTGGGACCAAGACAGAGGCAGGAAACTACAGACCTGTCAGTCTGACCTCTGTGGTAGGAAAGTGATGGAGTCACTTCTGAAGGAAAGAATAGTTGAGTACCTAGAGGTTAGTGGAGCACAGGATCCAAGGCAGCATGGGTTCACAGCGGAAGGTCATGTCAGAGCAGAATCTAATAGATTTCTTTGACTGGGTGACCAAAGTAGTAGACCAGGAGGGGCTGTAGACATGGCCTACCTAGACTTTAGCAAGGCATTTGACACAGTCCCACACAAAGATTATTAGTCAAATTAACCAGCCTGGGAGTGGGTCCCAGGGTGGTAGCCTGAGTAAAACATTGGCTGGACAACAGGACACAGAAGGTAATTGTAAATGGAGTCCACTCTGAAGAAAGGACAGTTACTAGTGGGGTACCGCAGGGTTCAGTATTGGGTCCAGTCCTTTTTAATGTCTTCATCGGTGACATTGCAGAGGGACTGGAAGGAAAAGTATGCCTTTTTGCAGATGACACAAAGATCTGCAACAGGGTTGATACACAAGGAGGCGTGGAAAGGATGAAAAGGGACTTGGCAAGGTTGGAGGAATGGTCAGGCGTATGGCAGCTAGGATTCAATGCAAAAAAGTGCACCTGGGAAACAAGAACCCAGGGGAAGAATACACAATGGGTGGGGAGGTAGTAACAACAACAAAACAGGAAAGGGACCTGGGGTAATCATATCAGATGACCTTAAGGTTAGTAAGCAATGTGAGAAGGCAGTAGGGAGGGCGGGGGTATACTGGGATGTATAGGGAGGCATCAGCAGCAGAAAACAGGAAGTTGTTATCCTCTGTACAGACAGTTGGTGAGACCCCATCTGGAATACTGTGTCCAGTTCTGGAGACCCCATCTCCATAGGACATAGGATAGAGGCAGTCAGAGGAGGGCAACTAAAATGGTGCAGGGTCTGCAAGAGAAGCCGTGATGAGGAGAGACTAAAGGAGCTTAATATGTATACCCTTGAGGAAAGAAGGAGAGGGGGACATGATAGAAACTTTCAAGTACCTCAGGGAATCAACAAAGTCCAAGAGGGTAGCATCTTTCAGAAAAAGACTTGCAAGAACAAGGGACACAATTTAAAGATAGAAGGAGGCGGTTCAGGGGCAATAGGAAGTATTTCACAGAGAGGGTAGTGGATGCATGGAACAGCCTTCCTGAGGAAGTTGTGGGGTCTAAAACTGTGGGAGAATTCAAGAATACATGGGACAGACAGAAGGCAATTATTGTGGGGGGCAGGAAGATATAGGCTGTTGGTTAACTAGGATCTGCGGCCTATCCTGTAGGTAGGGAAATGGGCAGACTAGATGGGCCTAGCGGTCCTTATCTGCCGTCAAAGTCTATGTTTCTATGTTTCTATGGGTGGTGTATGCAATTACCTGCAGTCAGACGGCAAAGGCCGATTGTAGTTCCCTGGACCCCATAGAAGCTCCAGTGGAAAACAATGGGAGGCTGGTTCCCCAGCCTGCGTCTCCTGATATAGAGAGTAGTGAAAGGAAGGTAGGACTTCCCCAGGTAGCCGCTCACAAAACAGCTATAGAAGGTTACTCTGAGAGGGGGATGGGTAACCAATGGTCAGAAGGTTAGGGTTGGCAGTGACCCTGAATGCCCTGACGCTGGAGCTGTGGACCCCAGTTGAGAAATGGAAGGGGACATGGCCCATGCCTTGGGAAAATGTGAAGAATTTGCAACTGCTCAGAGTACTGATCCTAGTTTGGAGACGCTGAGGGCTTGTGCAGAATCCGATGGGACACAGGGAGGTGACGTGAGACATAGAGTATATTGAGACAATGGACTGTTGTATACACAGGACATAAGGGTAGAGGGAGGGGTGATGGGCAGGCAGCTTGTTGTTCTCCAGGGGTACCATGAGCAGTTGCTCAAGATCGCTCATGAGATCCCCATGCCCGGACATCTGGGAATAGTGCACACTATGCAGCGATTGGCCCAGAAGTTCTATTGGCCCAACTTCACCCTGTAGGTGAGGGAATATTGCAGGTCTTGTCACCAGTGCCAACAAATAGGGTAGGCAGGTAGTAAAACCAAAACTGCCCTAATTCCCTTGCCCATTGTGGAGGAGCCATTCCAAAGGGTAGGAATGGATATTGTGGGACCTTTGAGTTCCTCAAGCTCCTCCGGGAAGAGGTTTAACCTAACGGTGGTGGATTATGCCACCCAATAGCCAAAGGTGGTCACCCTCTCCTCACTTAGGACAGACAAAGTGGCAGACACCTTGCTAGGGATTTTCTCTCGTGTCAGGTTCCCGCAGGATGTTATCACTGATCACGAGGGTACCTTCATGTCAGACCTGATGAAATGTTTGTGGGAGAAGTGTGGGGTGGTGCAGAGACACATGACACTTTATCACCCGAAAGCCAATGGGCTTGTGGAAAGGTTTAGTGGTACCCTAAAATCGATGCTCCAAGCATTTTCTGAACAGCATGGGAGGGACTGGGAGAAATACCTTCCCCACTTGTTGTTTGCATACAGGGAGGTGCCCCAAGAGTAGACAAGGCTTTCCCCCTTCGAACTCTTATATGAACGTGGGGTGTGTGGGCTTCGAGTCTTGGTCCAGGAAGACTGGGAAGGCAAGCACGCCACACAAGGAACTCCCACAGTGGAGTATGTCCTAAAGTTTAGGGAAAAGCTGAAGGAGCTTATGGGAGTAGCCAAGAGCAAACTGTCAGCTGCCCAGCAGAAGCAAAAGGTCTGGTACAACCACGGAGCTAGAGCGCACTCATGCAATGTAGGTCAGGAATTCATGGTCCTAATTCCGGTCCAGAAAGATAAGCTGCAGGGCAAGTGGGCAGGACCATACAAGGTGGTCCGACAGGTTAATGACATGAACTATATTGTAGAACTGCCTGACAGCAGACATACCCAAAGAATGTACCATGTCAACATGATGAAGCCATATGCAAATAGGGCAGACATGGTATTTGCATTGTGTAGTCCTGGGGAGGGGACGGACGAAGACCTCCTACTGGACTTGCTGGAGGAAAGCAAGTGGGAGTCCTCAGTGGAGGCAATCAGACTGTTACCCCAGTTGACCACGGAACAGACCCTGGAAGGGAGGGAGGTTATAGCGGACTTTGCCCCTTTGTTTACGACCAAACCTGGACCATTCTTATAGCCACTCATGATGTAAAAGCAGAGGCGCTGGCGCCTAGGCAGACAGCCTACCGGGTGTCTGAGGCAATCTAAAGGACATTAGGAGGGAGGGAGGAAGTGCTGGATTTAGGGGTAATCCAGAAATCCCACAGCCCTTGGGCCTCACCTGTAGTCCTCGTACCCAAGCCAGATGGCTCTACTCACTTTTGCGTGGACTGTCATGGACTCAACACAGTCATGATGTCTGACACCCACCCAATGCCATGGACAGATGAACTGCTGGACAAGTTGGGAGGGGCGACATATCTTACCACAGTTGACTTGAGAAAAGGGTATTGGCAGGTGGAGCTAACTGCCAGAGCTAGGAAGAAGTCAGCCTTCATCACTCCAATAGGATTATTCGAGTTCAAGGTAATACCTTTTGGAATGAAGAAAGCCCTGCAACCTTCCAAAGGTTGGTCAACCAGGTGTTACATGGTACTGATGAGTATGCAGTGGCGTATCTGAATGATATTGCCATCTTTGGTACCAGTTGGAAGGAACACCTCTCCCATCTGAAGGAAGTGTTGGGCAGGATACAGAGGGCAGGTCTCACCCTAAAGGCTGAAAATTGCCAGGTAGCCATGGCAGAAGTGGCATACCTAGGACATGTAGTAGGGCGGGGGCAGCTCCATCCCAATCAAGCTAAGATTGAGGCAATAGAGGCGTGGCCCAGGCCTGAAACTGGTTCAGAGTTTCCTAGGGACCACCGGTTACTATCGAAAGTTTGTACCAAATTACAGTACCCTGGCAGCTCCCCTCTATGGCCTGCTAAAGAAAAGAATGCCAAACAGGTAAAATGGGAGCCAGTCTGTGAACGAGCCTTCACTCAGTTAAAGGAGGCACAGTGCAGGGCCCCTGTGTTGGCCAGTCCAGACTACAGTAAGCCATTTGTAGTCCAGACAGATGCCTCAGATGTGAGGATTGGAGCAATCCTGGAGCGTTTGCAGTTTATGCTGCAGGTGTCATGGCAAACAGGAAGTGCCGTAACTGTCTGTCCATGGCAAACCTTTACCACCATAAGTCAGACTCTTTTTTTGTGGTGGGGGCTGCACCCCCCATAAATAAATATAATCAACTCCAATGTCGCCCCAAATAAAAGAAAAAAACATTTTTTTAGACCACTTTCGATTTCCAGGTGCGACCTCGGGGATTTTACTTGTTGAACTACCAACACTGAGATGCGAACTCTGTTCCTATTGCACTCCCAGCCTACCTGCCTATCACAGTCCACTACTCTAACCACTATGCTAAATGAAGCCAGCTGCTGGACTACGTTCCGCCTGCAACCCTTATAGTTTCACATAGTACGTGGTTTTCTGAGCAGCACACAAGTAGTCCAAAGCGGTACTCTCGTGTAGCATGAGATTCTCATCTGCCATAGCACTTCCACCACAAGCTGTCCACCATGACACCTGCAGCAGAAAGTGCAAGCGAGCCTTAGTCCTCAGTCAGACCTCTAACCAAGGGAAAGATCACCCAATAATGTACCTTAGCAAAAAGTTGCTTCCCCAGGAGGAGGCCTAGTCCACAGTTGAAAAGGAATGCCTTGCACTGGTATGGGCCCTGAAGAAATTAGAGCTGTACCTCTACAGGAGGCACTTTGAGGTACAGACCAATCATAATCCCCTAGTGTGGCTGACACAGATGGGTAAGATGAATGGTCATCTCTTAAAGTGGAGTACTGCCTTACAGGACTACGATATTACCGTTACCCACAGGGCTTGGTCGACCAATGCCAGCGGAGATGGGCTATCTTGCCAGTTAGAGCAGTGAACAGAATTTGTGAAAATCATACCCTGCATAGGGATGGATGCCCACAAATTCAGCCTGGGAGGGAGGGTGGGATGTGGTGAGCTACCCCACTGCTAGCTTTTATTTGTAGATATAATTCTGTTGTATATATTTTTTTATGTAATCCTATGTATATGTACATGCCAGTGTCAGCAAAAGCATACAGAGAAAAGATTGGATTTTGTTTTAAAAAGGGGTTTGACCTTCCTCTTGACCTACATTATGCATTTGGGAACCAAAAATAGACAATGCGACTATACCCTCAACAACAAAGTACTAACTGTAACTACAAGCGAAAGGGATTTGGGGGTGACTATAAGTAATGATCTCAAGTGTAATATGCATTATAGAAATCAGGTAAAAAAGGCAAATCAGATGCTAAATTGTATTACTAAACACATTTCTAGTAGGACTAAGGAGGTATTACTTCCACTTTATATAGCATTGGTTAGGCCACAGTTGGAATACTGTGTGCAAATATGGTCTCGTTTTAAAAAGGAAGACATAAATAAGGTTGAAGTAGTCCAACACCACTTTACTAGACTTGTAACAGGCTTAACGCAGATACCATATGCTCAAAGATTGAAAACACGTCACTTGTACTCACTGCAATAAGGAGAATAAGAGGGGACATGTGTATGTTGTACAGGGTAATGGGACAAGATAACTACATGTCAGAATTTGATATAAAGTTTAACCAAGATAGAGCTAGTGGTAGAAGACATTCCTTGCAGTTACGCTCCAACAAATGGAATACGCTGTCTAGGAAGCATTGGTACTGCCAGAGGGTCATTACTTTATGGAACTACCTCCCTGAGGATGTAGTAGCCAGTAAAAATATTGATGTCTTTAAAATTCGAATGGACAATGCAATGAGTGATGAAATTAAATGTGGGTAATATATATAAATCCAACTAGAAAGCATAAAGGACGCAAGTCTACAAAGCTTGATTTTACCTATGATACAAGGCCAGCCTTGCTTGCAGGAATCTGACAAGTTCTTGTCAAAAAGCTTGTGGGTACATGATCAAAGAGTATTCCTCTAAGTTAACTGGCCAAGGGAAACAGAAGTACTAAAATCAGCTTGTATAATCATATAACTTACAGGATCTTCCTTATAACTAATTAAATTAAGCCAGTTCAAAAGTCCAGGGTGTTTTAGCCCAGAAAGATCCTTCCAACAGGTCTGTGTGAGGTAATAGAAAAAAAAACATCCTTATAACATACCTGTGTGAAATTCCACTTACAGGGGTTGTGATTATAAATCCTGTGTTAACTATGGGACTCTGCCATCAAAGATTATCAGGAAAATAAGATTTTTGGAATGCACAAGAGTGACCCCCGGTGGCCTAAATGGAAGGGCCAGCCTTTCTTCACAGACTGGGGAGGGGGGCTTCTATTTAAACTGTCTAGCACAGACACTCAGGGCCTTTCTGCTTGGACTGTTTCTGCTGATCACAAGGCTGCTACAAAAAGACTGCAATATTTTGTAAACCAGCGATTTTCTGGACTTTGAAATCTTCATACCAAAGATAGACTTAGCTAACATGTTTCAATGCATTTTTCTGTATATTTTTCCCCATTCTGTTTCTTAACATCGTAACCGAAATTAGTATATGTTCTCTCTTAGTTGTAACTGCATTTATTTATTTTAGTAAAAACTTTTGTTTTGTCTAAAGAAATTCTGCCTGAGTGAGACTCACTATTTGTGTGTTAATTGTGAAAACAGTATTAATAATCTGTGACAACTGTTATTGCCAAAAGGGTTCACCAATAGCAATCAAAATAAAAAAGGGTCTGTAAGGGATCTGGAAGGACAGGGAGAATACCGAAGTCTCAGGGACGAGTCTGCAGGGATTTTGAACCAGGCTGTTGCATGTCCTGTAGGGAGAAGGCCAAATCAGGCTTACACTGCTACCCCGAAAAGAATGTGCTGCCTGGGTCTTCCTGCTTAGTGTAATAGCCAAGGAAAGGGTTCATATTTGGCCACAAGACTCAAGACTGGTTTTGTGCCCTTATCTAGAGTTAGAGGGATGCCCTGGATCGTCATGACAGAGGTACAGTCATGACCTCAGCAAGCATTCAGAAAGCATGAGGATGGTATCCTTGCCCCCCCATCACGGATTGCACTTTAGGGTGGGCACTGTGAGCTCAGTGGGCCTGATCCCCAGGAGTGGGTTCATGATAGAGATAACTGAGGTCTGATTTGGACTCTGGGACTGGAATGCATGAGTAAGTTTTTGAGATACTGTGTTGTGCTGGAGGTGCCACGTAGCGCTTCTAACCAGATATACCTTTTTAATATATTGTATCTTGTGTTTTACACTGTTTCAACAGTTCCTACTGCCTTGTGAGCCCTGCTCCCCTACACAGGAAGCAGGAAGAGAAGCAGTAGTTCGGTGAGAGATCTCCCGAACTACAACTGCTTATACCAGAGGGTTTTTTATTGTACTTATTCCCTGGGGCACTTCTCTTCATGAGAAAGCTATAGTTTTGCACAGAAAGGGAGGTTTTGGAACCATTTCCACCACTTTTAGTTTCGGGCAGTGTGTAACCCGAGATTTGAACTTCCGAGTTGCTCCAAGCATTCAAAAGCACGCCCTGTAACGAGCGATGTTAATATTGAGATACTGTGTTGTGCTGGAGGTACCATGTAGTGCTTCTAACCAGATATACCTTTTTAATATATTGTATCTTGTGTTTTACATTGTTTCAACAGCTCCTACTGCTTTATGAGCCCTGCTCCCCTATACAGGAAGCAGGAAGAGAAGCGGTAGTTCGGTGAGAGATCTCCCAAACTACAACTGCTTATACCAGAGGGATTTTTATTGTACTTATTCCCTGGGGCACTTCTCTTCATGAGAAAACTATAGTTTTGCACAGAAAAGGAGATTTTGGAACCATTTGCACCACTTTTAGTTTCAGGCAGCGTGTGGCCCAAGATTTGAACTTTTGGGTTGCTCCAAGCATTCAAAAGCATGCCCTGTAGTGAGCGATTTTAATATTGAGATACTGTGTTGTGCTGGAGGTGCCACGTAGCACTTCTAACCATATATATCTTTTTAATATATTGTATCTTGTGTTTTACACTGCTTCAACAGTTCCTACTGCCTTGTGAGCCCTGCTCCCCCTATACAGGAAGCAGGAAGAGAAGCAGTAGTTCAGTGAGAGATCTCCCAAACTACAACTGCTTATACCAGAGGGTTTTTTTATTGTACTTATTCCCTGGGGTACTTCTCTTCATGAGAAAACTATAGTTTGCACAGAAAAGGAGGTTTTGGACCCATTTGCACCACTTTTAGTTTCGGGCAGTGTGTGGCCCGAGATTTGAACTTCCAGGTTGCTCCAAGCATTCAAAAGCACGCCCTGTAGCGAGCAGGGCGAGCGTGCATAGGCACGCGGAAGATGCACAAAGACATGCACGTCTACATGTGTTTTGCGTGTTTGGAGGGTGCAGAGGGATACATGAAGTTATTGTAACTATACACCTGCCTTTTAAGGTACTGTATTGATTCTAGGGCCTACATTATAGCTTGCTTTCATAATTGTGGTTTGTATTAAACTGTTTAAAATGAATAATACTCTTAACACAAGTGATGGTAGGGTCATGTATAAATGTATAAGTTGTGCAATATATAGCACTGAACCTATTGTGGGCCAAAGTAAAAGCATTAAATGTACAAAATGCACACAAAATGAAGATATTAGAAGAGTTAGAAGGAAGCTACATTTAAAGACTGCCTTAGAAAGAGTCTGCTAATATCTAGGCAGAAGACACCAGGAGAAAGGACTGCTGTGTGACTGGACTTCTCTGCTGGGACTAAAGTAGAAGAACTTTTGTACTTGGACCTTTAATTTAGGGTAAAAAAAAAACTAACATACAAAACAAAACAAAAAAGTGTGTGTGTCTGTCTGGGTTAACTGAACTGAATGGGTATCTGAACAGTTATAGGTGTAAATATCAGGTGATTGAAAGGACTTAACTGCTGTGAGGTTTAAATTACTGGTAGAAAGATCTAGTAAGTAGGGGGAGTGGCTTAGCTAGAAGGAAGCTACATTTAAAGACTGCCTTAGAAAGAGTCTGCTAATATCTAGGCAGAAGACACCAGGAGAAAGGACTGCTGTGTGACTGGACTTCTCTGCTGGGACTATACTGCCCTCCTTCCCTCCCCCACCCCCCACCCAAAGCTAGTTCTGTTTTTATAGGCACAGGATTTGACTGACAACAGGAACTTCCTGTTTGGGAGCAGGAAGTGAGTGATCACAGAACCACCAAAGACCCACCATCCTAGAAGGGCAAGAGTAGCTCTCGGCCCCTCTAGCTGCTGGAGGTCTGCCTCTGAGCAAGTAAGTGGTCTACTGAGAAATATAGGATATTCTTGTCTCAGAACAGGACAATCAGGAGCTTAACGGCACACAGGCAGAAAGTAAGGAGAGAGAAAAAAAACAGAGGAAAGAGTAAGGATTGCAAACAAGGGCCAGAAATAAGACATGATTGGAGTGGTGCAGTGCAGTGCAGTGGATGTGGAGCAGCAGTCTTCTGGGAGGCGTTCTGGAGGATGCGGTGTGTGTCCCATCTGCAGGCACCTCTCTGGGCTGAGGGAGGAGGTTGCTCATCTCCAGGCTGAGTTGACCAGGATTTGTGGGACCTCCTCTTCCATCCAGGGACCACCAGTGCCACTGCCGTTGCCTCAGAGGTTGCCAAGAAAGAGGCGGTTGGACCACAGTGGGCTCAGGAGGGTGAGGGTGGTGGAACAGGGCGCATCCCTCCAGTTGTACCTCTCCACAATTCCTATGCCATTCTGGCAAAGTGTGGTTCCTCTATGGAGGCACCTGAGTGGAGACCAAGGAGGATACTGGGAACCTCCACAAGGAGACCCACAGGAGGGTGGCAGGGGACCCTGCAGGAAGTAAACAACTCCTGGTGGGGACTCCATTGTTAGGAAGGTAGAACTGGGGAGGAAGGGAGAGGAGGTAAGGTGCCTGCCTGGCGCCATGGCTTGGAGGGACAGGAGGCGAATCCTCAGGATTGCGGAGCAGCTGCACAGGGGAGGAGCTGGATGTCATTGTCCACCTAGGGACAAATGACCTGGCTAAGAAGGGATTAGAGAAGTGCAGGAAGAGTTTGTGGAATTGGGAGGGGCCTTGGTCAAGTAACAACGGTAACCTTCTCGAGGTGCTGCCCATCTATGGCATAGGAGAGCTAGGGTGTTCCGCACCATGGGATTCAATCAGTGGTTGAAAAACTGGTGTGGAGCTCAGGATTTAGCTTCATTGGGGACTGGGGGTCCACCTGGAGTGATGCAAGCCTATACTGGCATGATGGGCTGCATCTGTCCGGGAGGAACCAGGATCCTAGGTGATAGGTTTAAATGCTTCATTGGCAAGCTTTTAAACTAGCAAAGGGAGGCACTGGAAAGGAGCAGGAAATCCTAGCCCCCAAATAATCATAGTAGTAAGTGTGGCAAACACCAACATAGAGGTGTCGATAGGGAGAAGGGCAGGGTAAATGGAGAAAGTGACAAGGCAAGAAGGACAGGGATGGGGCAAAGGGAGTAAGGCCATCAGGAAATGGAGGTAATGAGTACCAATGCCGTAGTCTGGGCAACAAGCTCCCTGAGCTGGTGGCCTTGATGGAAGAGGATGCCTGGATATTGTAGCAGTCACAGAAACATGGTACACAGAGAACCATGACTGGGATGTTAACATACCAGGTACATAACCACAGGAGAGACAGGCAGGGGAGAGGGGAGGAGTAGCTCTCTATGTAAAGGAAGGGATAAAGCAACTGAACAAAAGAGTAAACAGGGAGGAGGCACTGTGGGTCACCTTGGAGACTGGAAAGAGCACCACAATCCGCACAGGGGTTGTGTACAGACCCCATGTCAGGGGAGGAATGGACAAGGATATGATAGAAGGCATTCTTAGAATGGCAGAGAAAGGGAGATACTATTGATGGGAGACCTGAATATGCCAGATGTTAACTGGAGCACATTTGCTGCAGCCACATCCAAAACAGGGCCATTCTTGATGCCCTACAGGTGGCAGGCATTAGACAGCTAGTTTCGGAACCCACTCGTGAGGGCAATCTTAGACCTCGTGCTCTCAAGCGGGGCAGTGAGAGGATCTCAGATCTAGAAGTGGGTTGCCATCTGGGGACAAGTGACCATCAAACAGTGTGGTTCACGTTAAACTCAGCTACAGAGTCAAGCCATACAAAAGTGAGGGTACTGGACTTTGGGAGGCTGACTTTGGCAAGATGGGAGTGCCTCAGAAAAGCACTAGGAAACAGGCTAGAAGGAGGTGTGGAGCAACAATGGGAATCATCAAAACTGCCATCACAGAGGCAACAAGCCTTTGTGTGAAGCAAATAAACAAATCAAACGAAGAAAAAGCCACTATGGTTCTCAAAGAGGTGGCTGTGAAAGTCAGGAAGAAAAGATAGCATTCTGGAAGTATAAGGAAACACAGAAGGAGCAGGACAGAGAGCTGTACCAGTTAAGACAGAAGGAAGCAGGGAGGAAGTCAGAATAGCAAAGGCCCAAACTGAGGAAAAGATAGCCAACTCAGTTAAGAAGGGGATAAAACCTTTTATAGGTACATCAGCGGTAGAAGAAAGACAAAGGGAGGGATAGTGAGGCTGAATAGAATGAACGTGGGTGGGCAGAGGGGACAGTGAAAAGCAGGGATACTGAACGAATATTTCTGCTCAGTATTCACAAAGAGGAGGGGAAGTGCCTAATCCAATTAACAGAAGCCCTCTTGATAGGAGTCGATCCCAGTCCTTTCACAGAAGAAAGGGTTCTGCAAGAACTCCTAAAACTGAAGGTGGACAAAGCAATGGGTCCTGATGGAATTCACCCCAGAATTCTAAAAGAATTAAGGGAGGAACTAGTGAAACCACTGGCTACTCTTTTTAATAAATCATGGGAGGATGGTGTGGTACCCGAGGACTGGAGGAAGGCGGATGTGATTCCCCTTCACAAAAGTGGGACCAAGACAGAGGCAGGAAACTACAGACCTGTCAGTCTGACCTCTGTGGTAGGGAAAGTGATGGAGTCACTTCTGAAGGAAAGAATAGTTGAGTACCTAGAGGCCAGTGGAGCACAGGACCCAAGGCAGCATGGATTCACAGTGGGAAGGTCATGTCAGGCCAGATCTAATAGATTTCTTTGACTGGGTGACCAAGTAGTAGACCAGGGAGGGGCTGTGGACATGGCCTACCTAGACTTTAGCAAGGCATTTGACACAGTCCCACACAAAAGATTAATAGTCAAATTAACCAGCCTGGGAGTGGGTCCCAGGGTGGTAGCCTGGGTAAAACATTGGCTGCACAACAGGACACAGAAGGTAATTGTAAATGGAGTCCACTCTGAAGAAAGAGAGGTTACTAGTGGGGTACCGCAGAGTTCAGTATTGGGTCCAGTCCTTTTTAATGTCTTCATCAGTGACATTGCAGAGGGACTGGAAGGAAAAGTATGCCTTTTTGCAGATGACACAAAGATCTGCAACAGGGTTGATACAGAAGGAGGCGTGGAAAGGATGAAAAGGGACTTGGCAAGGTTGGAGGAATGGTCAGAAGTATGGCAGCTAGGATTCAATGCAAAGTGCAAAATAATGCACCTGGAAACAAGAACCCAGGGAAAGATACACAATGGGTGGAGGTAGTAACAACAACAAAAAAGGAAAGGGACCTGGGGGTAATCATATCAGATGACCTTAAGGTTAGCAAGCAATGTGAGAAGGCAGTAGGGAGGGCTGGGGGTATACTGGGATGTATAGGGAGAGGCATCAGCAGCAGAAAACAGGAAGTTGTTATCCCTCTGTACAGACAGTTGGTGAGACCCCATCTGGAGTACTGCGTCCAGTTCTGAGACCCCATCTCCGCAACAAACATAGACAGGATAGAGGCAGTCAGAGGAGGCAACTAAAATGGTGCAGGGTCTGCAAGAGAAGCCATATGAGAGAGAGACTAAAGGAGCTTAATATGTATACCCTTGAGGAAAGAAGGGAGGGGGACATGATAGAAACTTTTAAGTACCTCAGTGGAATCAACAAAGTCCAAGAGGTAGCATCTTTCAGAAAAGAGACTTGCAGAACAAGGGACACAATTTAAAAGATAGAAGGAGGGCGGTTCAGGGGCAATGTGAGGAAGTATTATTTCACAGAGAGGGTAGTGGATGCATGGAACAGCCTTCCTGAGGAGGTTATGGGGTCTAAAACTGTGGGAGAATTCAAGAATGCATGGGACAGACATAAGGCAATTCTTGGGGGTAGGAAGAAATAGGCTGTTGGTTAACTAGGATCTACGGCCTATCCTGTAGGTAGGGAAATGGGCAGACTAGATGGGCCAAGTGGTCCTTATCTGCCGTCAAAGTCTATGTTTCTATATGACCCATGAAATTAATGTTTTCAATGACAGATTGACATTATTAGAAAACACTTATGCAGATACTGTAGCCAGGATAAACAGGTCTAACTTACAAACAGATACATTTCCTTTTATTAACAGTGAGGACCAAATGACTAAAGTTGTTTTAGGAGATTTAAGGGCATTGCCTCAGGATAATCATTTTAAGTACCCTTTAAACACTACACACAGAGAGCTAGAGAAGAGGAGGACCCTTTACACAGTGAAGATTTACTTTATCAAGTCCAGAGCAAAAAAGTGTCCAAAAAGGGAAGAAGAGCAGCAGTGTTTGATATTTCTATTCAGAATAGCTTTGACCCACTAATACATTTACATGATCAGGACTGCTCTCCTATTTCATGTGGCATTCCATCTAGTACACTTAGTGTTGCAAATGTTCCATCTAGTACACTTAATGTTGTAAGTGTTCAACCAATGTCAGAATTGCCAGATTCTGGTACTGTAAGCATACAGTTCAACTCTGATTACCTATCAGAGTTTACAAACAGGAATGTGGTAGAGTCCGAAAATAATATGGAGATTGATGAATCAGATGACCCCAAGGCTAGGCAAATTTTCCTCTTGGGCGATTCCATAGTTAAAAACCTGGACAGAAATATATGCAATCCTGACAAAATAAATAGAACTGTCTCTAGTTTCAGAGGAGCCAAAATACGTGATATTACTAAAATGACAAAGAATATTCTGAAATCTAGTGGGGAAAACCCCCTGGTTATAATCCATGCAGGGGTAAATAATGTTTTCAAGCAAGATGTTCAGATTATTAAAGAATAAATTGGGGGGATACATAACCTTCTAACTGACCTTGATTGTCAAATAGCTTTCTCAGAGATTCTCCCCGTCCCTAGAGCATCCAGCTATATAAATGGAAAAATCAAATCTGTAAATAACTGGCTTCGCAGCTGGTGTCTTAAACAAAATATAACCTGTCTTACACACTGGGAAGAATATATATGCAATCCAGAATAAATATCCAGTGATGGTCTACATTTAAGTAAAATTGGAAATAGTATGCTGGGTAAGCAAATTAATCAGTTTGTTTTGTCACATTTAAACTAAATAAAGGGGTGGGTGGGTTATTGCTTCCTCCTGAGTTGTCTTCATCAGAACATATCCCCTGTATCTTTACAACTAATATTCATGATAACTCAGACATCATTAAAAATAACACATCAAACTATAAGAAAAAAGATCTAAATATACTTCTACTCAATGCCAGAAGCTTAAACAACAAATTAGGTGAGTTAAAAAGTATTCTGTGCAGAGATGATATATGATATATATATGTGGGGTCACAGAAACATGGTTCACTGATACAAATTGGGGGATGGACATCCCAGGTTAATCAGTATATTTTAAGAATCATCTAAATTCTAAAGGTGGTGGAGTTGCCCTGTTTGTAAATAAGAACCTGAACAATACACAAATTCCAATACACATCAGTACAACAAATGATACTGAAATAGTACTTGTTCAGGTATAAAATGACCAGAGGTTTACAATTGGATTATGTTACCGCTCTCCTAATTTAGACCACATTAGTAACGACACTTTTTTTCATACCCTTGAACATCTGGATAACTATGAGAATCTAATATTAATGAGAGACTTTAGTTTCCCTACAATTAGTTGGCCGACTCTTACTAAAACTAAACAAGACTACAGATTCATTGAACTAACCCTTCAGCATAACTTAGAACAACTTGTCACTGAACACACTAGGAATGAAAATATTCTTGATCTTATTCTTATAAACTACCTAATTTGGAGGAATCACCAAGAGTAATTGAACCCTTAAGGCCCTGTACACATCACGCCACTTAAAACATTTTAAGGTGCTTAAAAGGTTTTAAGTCGCGCAAACACGGCGCCCGTCCGCATTTAAGCACGGTTTCAAGGCGTGTCAAGAAACCATGCTTAAACCCTGCTGCAAGCTAGTCTCAAGTCCATTTTCAAAAGTGTTTTAAAGGAGGAAAGCGTGTTACCTTGTGGTGTGGACGGGCATGCGATTATTCCATCAATTAGGGTGCCAACATAACTGTGCTACGATCGCGGAGGATTACCGAGTTTAAAAACGTTACTCACTGCTGATGGAGATGGAAGTTCACCGTGTTACAATCGAGTTCAAACTCGGTGAACAATAATGTGGACGGGCTACTGTGGTGAGTTTTAAAATGTTTTGAAACCGTTATTTAAAACGGTACAAATCTTCACTTGTAATGTGTACAGGGCCTAAGAGGCAGTGATCATAATATGGTTATATGGAGTGTTAAAAATTGTATAACAATAAATCGTGGTATCACCAAGACAAGAAACTTCCATAAAGCCAATTATGAAGCTATAAAAAATTATCTTACTGAATGGAACTGGAAATCAGAGTTAAAAAATAAAAACTGAGCAAATATGGTCAGTAGTAAAAAACAAAATTGATTATTGTATACATACTTGGGTACCTGAGAATAAAAAATATAACCATAAGAATAAAAGAGTGCCTCCTTGGCTAATTGGGAAAATTAAATGCTTAATTAGGGGAAAAAAAGCATATAATAAGTATAAAATAGACTCTTCTGCAGGAAAAAAAGATATAGATTTACAAAGATATCTAATCAATGTGAAAAATACTATTAGGACAGCTAAAAAAGAACTGGAACTAAACTAGCGACCTTGGCCAAAGACAATAAGAAACAGTTTTATAATTATCTTGGTTCAATAAGAGGAAAGGCACCTATTATCAGTCCATTAATTAAAGATAATGTTCCACTAACAAATGAGTCAGACATGGCTAGAGAATTTAATGATTATTTCCTAAGTGTCTTTAAAACCAAGGATGTTGCAAGACTAGAAAATGTTGTTCCTAGTGAAAATTATCGAGTCATTACCCAGGAGGAATTTAAAATAGCTATACAGGCAACTAAAGCTAATTCCTCAGCTGGGCCTGATGATATTCCAGCTAAATTTATAAAAGAATTAGTTCATGAACTAGTTGATATATTCACTTTACTATTTAACGTATCTCTACTTGAAAGTTTTGCTATAAGAGATTGGACCATAGCCACTGTTGTCCCTATTTACAAAGGTAGAAATAAGCAGACAGCAAGCAACTATAGACCAATAAGTTTTACCTCTTGCATAGGTAAAATTATGGAAAGAATTCTAAAGCAAAAGATGTTGGATCACTTACTAATCATACATTTTCAGGATATTAGCCAGTACAGCTTTGTACAGGGCAGATCATGCCAACTTAACCTCATAAATTTCTTTGAACCAGCAAGTATGGCATTAGATTGAGATTTGTCTGTGGATGTATTTCTTCTGGATTTTGAAAAAGCTTTGATTCCATTCCTCATGGAATCTTGATTAAGGAATTGATAGGCTATGGCTGTAATCTAAATATTGTTAGTTGGATCAACTCATGGTTTAATAATAGGAAACAACAAGTTAGCATTAAAGGGTTTCTGTCTGAATGGGGAGGTGTAAGCAATGGTATTCCACAGGGCTCCGTCTTGGGCCCCTTGCTATTTAATCTATTAATTGCCAGTATGCAAACCACAGATGATGTGTGGATACATAAATATGCTGATGACAGCAAATTGGGCTGCATCGTTAACAACCTAGACTCAGTCGGATCATTACAATCTAATCTTGATAGTTTATTTAGTTGGTCTATAAAAAACAAAATGACCTTTAACCCTGCTAAATGTAAAGTGATGCACTTAGGTAAACGCAACAGGAATGCATCTTATATAAATAATCATAAACTACAATCTATTACACATGAAAAAGATCTAGGAATTACAATTTCAAATGATTTAAAGTTTGTCACACACAATAATATTATAAAAAAAAATGTCTTGGTATAATTTCATGTATCCTTAAACATATAAACAGTAGAGAACCAGAAGTATTGCTCCCCCACTATATTCTAGTCTAGTTAGATCACAAATTGATTATTGTGCCTCCTTTTGTGCTCCTACTTCCATGGGTGGAATAGCCGCGATTGAAAAGGTCCAAAGACGGCTTACAAAAAAAGTAAAGGGCATTTCTAACCTAGACTACAATACGAGACTCAAAACTCTAGGACTGTTCTCCCTGGAATATAGAGCGTGTAGGGGCGATCTTTGCAAAGCATACAAAGCAGTACATGATTCTGCTTTATGTGAAGCCCTTTGTCTCCAAAAAATTTAAACAGGTTACACAACTAGAACACACAATCTTAAATTTAAAATTGATCTACACAGTACCTCAAAAAGAAATACATTTTTTCCCCACAGAGGTTACCTCCAATCTGGAATTCTTTGCTTTTAGAAGTTGTTTCAAGTAATAATTTGACCCAGTTTAAGCATGAACTAGATAAGTACATGGGAGAAAAGAAATTTGAATATCGCCACTAGGTGACGAGTTCAAATTGGGCAAGTCCCCTGAACTCATATCACACCTATGAACTTATGAGTCTGGCGGGTAGAGGGGGTGGTGTCAACGGCCTGAAGGAGTGGGGTGCCGGTGGACATCGGGAGAAGTATAAGGATATAAGACAAAACAAATAGATAAAGGTGGCATGTTCATTGCTTATTAGGAGACATTGCAGTGCTGCTGTTTGGCACATTTGTGCCATCTCAGTTGCAAAGTAGTCCCATTTTTGCATAACCCCTTTTCTTTTGTCTAAAGCCCACATGTTTACAGAGTTGCTGCCATATTCCAGGGTTTTATTTAACTCCAAAAATTTAATAGCGTTTTGCTCATAAAAGTGCTAAATTATTGTGAAAATGCATAGCACTTGCCTCATTGTGTTTAACAAACATAACACTTCTAGAAAATCTATATAAATACTTTCTGTACAGTTGGCATTGTCCCAAGAAAAAAACTGCTAATCAATTATTTAAAACCTTGTATTTCTACTATCCTTCTCAGACTCTCTTGGCTGTCTGGCTAATAGTGATTTGAGGCTGTGGCTCTTTACTTCTTATTACCTGTCTGTGCCACCTTAGCCTTGTGCCCTTTCTTCTCTGTCTAGAAGTTGGTAGTCAGGTTTTATGTTGCTACTCTTATTTTTCCTGTATCCTTTTCCCTATCCCTTTGGGCTAGTGAATTTCTCAAGCCCCCTCTTATTTTATTTTTTCCCCACTTTGTTTTTCATCAAGCGAACAGAACTGAGGTTGGTAAGGGAGCTGGCAACGGTTATTCACTACTGTACAGAACCACATGGGAGTGTGCAAGTCCTGTGCCTAGTAGCATTTGTCAGCCCCCCGTCTGATTTGCTCCTGCAGGGTTCTAGTGCCTCCAGCCCATACCCATAAGTGGTAATCAGTGGCGAAGATATTCTGGTAGATCACCAGGTATAGTAAGTACATAACTTTAATTTCTCATGCAATGAGAGATTCCCTCCCTCATAGGACATTATCTGATCCTGATAAAGAGCCACAGATAGTTCCACGTTCTGCATTTGGGTAGATTCATAGCTGAGGATGAGTCCTATAGACAGATTGTCTTATTTGAACTCGCCACCATTATTTTCTGTTGGTGGAACAAATATTTTTTCTAGGATCATGGATATGTTGTTCATACACACTTATTGGCATATCCCTTTCCCCTTTAAGGATCACTGGAAGTCTTCAAGCTGGCTTCTCCCACCCACCCGGGTGGTATATACCTCGGCTCCACCCCAGGACGCCAGATCGTCCTTTTCGCTGGAAGATTCAGGTTGCCTCCCTCGTACTCGTGCATTTTGTAGGCCCTGGCTTTCAAACCTTCGGTTTTACCGAAACTCTGTATCGTTAGAGTTAGCGATTAGATTATGAAAGAGAAATCTTCCCACGGATTTCACCGGTGCTCCTGTGGCCAAATGATGTCGCGTACCGATCCCCACCTCACATGCATCTACTGCCTTGGTGTTGGCCATGACACCTCATCCTGCAGTTTTTGCTTGGCCTTCTATCCCAACGTCCGGGACGACCATCTTGCACACTTGAAATTGAGGAGACAGGAGAAGAGGAACCCTCCGGTGAAGTCCAAAGAGGCTAGGTGGGCGGTTTCTGTGGCTGCGGGCTCCACTGAGCAATTGGAACGCATGCAGGCATTCAAGGAAGCAGCGGCTCGTGTTGGAGACTCTCGGAGCTTCTTCGTTCCGCTCAACCTGGGCTCCACCTTCTCGGGCTCCGTCTGGGAGCTGTGCCAGTCTCTTCCCACCCGGGGAGAGGCGCCTGTGGGCTCGCAATCCTCCCTATCCCATAAGCGGGAGAAGGAACCAAGCAAGTCTTCGTTTCGATGAAGGCGGTTTGGGACCAAGAGAGATCTCAGTCCCAGGAGCATGTGGTCTCGACCTCGGTTGAGATCGCTTCTTTGGCCGCTGGCTTCTCGAACCTCCCGTCAGGCCAGCCGACTGAGGATGCGGTCAACAAGGTCGAAATTGTAATTGACCCGCTGTCGCCAACTCCTTAGAAAGGACTCCGGTCCTTGTCTTCCCTGATGTGTCACCCGAGCGACCGAGTTGGCTCGCCCGATCTCGGTTGAGGTCTAGAACCTCCTTGACCAACAGGCCGAGGAAGAGCCATGAGCGCTCAGAAAAGAGGCAACACCATCGGTCGTCCTCATCTTTCCTGGATGAGGAGAGGCTCTGGCAGAAACTCCATCAGCGATACAAGAACCTCATGTGGCAACAGCTGATCTTGTCCGGGCACAAGCCTACTCCGGCTCCTACCCCGACCATTACTTGGCTTTCGCTCCTAGGCTGAAGCCAACCCCTTTGGAACCGAAATCTTTGGTTTCCCGCCCGCAGGGCCAAAGAAGACCACCTGTTAGCCTAAACCAGTCTCTCCACTGATTGTGGGTGGAACTGCCGCTAAGCAGCCTGTAGGAGGGGCTCGTTCAAAGAAGACAGACGGACACAGAGCTTCCCTGGCGTCTGTCGTCCGCAGTCTACGGACCGCCCCGCCAGTCGAGAGTGATTTGGGCAGCAGGCCACTGTATCCGGATTCGTCAGATTTGGACGTCATCGGGCTTCATTATCATCCTGGGGATGATGAATCGTCCATTGGCTTAGGGTGGAGGAAGGTCCTTCCTCCTTCCAAGGGATCCTTCACCTCATCTCTGAGTCCACAGGGATGCCCCTGGAGCCCATCCAGAAAAAGGTGGAGTACTCTCTTACGGACATCCTTAAAAAAGGGGATACCCCGACAGAGGCCTTTCTTGTGGCTGAGGCCATTGTTGGTCCAGCCCTCAAACTCTGGCAACATCCTGCCTCTTGTCCAGCTCCGTCTGCCCACATGGCCCGCAAGTACGCGGTGCCCATGGGGTCCCTAGCAGGGTTCACAGAGCCCCCTTCGGCTGAGAGCCTGGTGACTGCCTCTGTGTTCAGGCGTACTGGCAGTTCTGCTGACACAGACCAACCTCCCGATAAAGAGTCCAAGCTCTTGGACCATTCGGCGAGGAAGGTCTATGTGGCCTCCTCCTTGTGCCTTCATCAGGCAAGTTCAGCCGTCATCATGGCGCACTTCTCTAACGCCCTTCTCGGGTCATTAGATGAAGTCCTCCCACATCTCCCCATGGACATGCAGACTATAGTTAAGCAGCTCTGAGACCAGGGCCAAGCCATTGCCAAGCAGCAGCTCCAGATGGCCCTGGATATTAAGGATTCTTGCACCTGCTCGATGGCCACCGCAGTTGCCTCTCATCACAGGACTTGGCTGAGGCTCTCTTCCTTTCCAGCAGACACTCAGCAAAAACTAGCTGACATGCCCTTCCTTAGGACCGACTTGTTCAGCCTAGGAGTGGCTGGTCACCTTCAGTGCATTGAGCAGTCCAACACCACCTTGGATGCTACTTCTGCCAAAGGTTCTTTGGGCAAGAACCAGCAGAAGAAGAAGCCCTTTCAGCACTCTTCCCTTGCGGCTCGGCAGTCCTCCTTCCAAGGGAGACAGCAACATCAGCAGCAGGCTCAAGCTTGGCACCCTTGGCCCAAGCCCAGACCCCAACAGGCCCGTAAAGGAGGCCGAGGTTCAGGTCCTGGAGTCTCTTCCTCCTCCAAGCCTGCTCAGTGATGGAGTGGGGGTTGCCACCCTTACTCCCGTCATGACAGCTCAGGGTCCTCCCGTCGGGGGCTGGCTACGCCACTTCCTTTCCGCCTGGTCCGCTGTCACTTCAGACAGGTGGGTTCTCGAAGTGGTCAATCAGGGACTGCCTCTAGAATTCGAGCAATACCATCCCAGCTGAGCCTGCGCCCCTCAGGAGGAATGGATTTCCGCTCACACCCAGTCGGCTCTTTGAGTCGACATTGCTCAGCTCCTCCTCAAGGAGGCAATAGCTCCTGTGGCGGATCCTCCAGCAGACCCAGGCTTCATCTCCAGGTACTTCCTGGTGCCCAAGCAGACGGAGGACTGGTGCCCCATTCTAGATCTCCATGATCTGAATCAATATCTCAGGTTTCGCACCATTTGGATGGTCACTCTGTCCCAGATCATTCTATCCTTGGAGCGAAACATGTGGTTTTGTTCACTGGATCTGCAGAACGCGTTCTTTCACATCCCAATCCATCCATCCTATCTGCGGTTCCTCCGCTTCAGGGTCAAAGGGACCCTGTATCGGCCCCATGGGTCTTCACCAAATCCATTGCAGTGGTGGCGGCCCATCTACGGTGTCAGGGGATCAGAATTTACCCCTACCTCGATGATTGGCTTCTGGCAGGTCCCACCCAACAGGAAATGGAGAGGTCCAGAGATCTGGCTCTCCAGACCTGCTCCCAACTCAGCCTCCTAATCAACGAGGCCAAGTCGGAACTCGTGCCTTCTCAGGTGATGGGCTTCATTGGGGCAGAGCTTGACTCTTGTCAAGCCAGAGCTCAGCTCCTGGCGGACAGGGCGGAGGTTCTTTCCTCCTTTGCCCAATCATTTCTGGTTGGGCAGTTATGCCCTGCCCAGAACTTTCTGTGCCTTCTGGGCTACATGGCGGCATGCACCTCAGTGGTCCATTGGGCCCGGTTGCACATGCGCCCTCTCCAATGGGAACTAGCCGCCCAGTGGACTCAGTGCCACGGAAAATTCGACCAGCTGATCACTGTAACCCAGAAGATGTGGGACGCTCTCCAATGCTGGACCGCCCCAGACCGGTTGCAGGAAGGGATCCCATTTGTCCGCCCCGAGCCGACAGTCATTCTCATGACCGATGCCTCTCTCTCATGGGCTGGGGAGCCCACATGGGGGATGAAAGGGCCCATGGGCTCTGGACCCCCAAGGAGTCCCGATGCCACAGCAGCCTGTTGGAGCTCAGAGCAGTGAGACTGGCACTGTCAGCTTTCGCTCCTCAGCTCCGGGGTCAAGTGGTTCAAGTCCAGACGGACAATACCACAGCAGTGTACTACCTCAACAAACAGGGCGGCACGCACTCCCATCTGCTGTGCAAGGAGGCCCTCTGCATCTGGACCCTCTTGAGCTGATTGGAGGCGGATCTCTTAGCCATCCATGTGGCAGGAGCCTCAAACCATCTAGCGGATGCTCTCAGCTGCTTGGGGCAGACATCCCACAAGTGGTCTCTCCATCCAGAGGTAGCTTACAGCCTGTTCTCTTGTTGGGGCAAACCCTGGTGGACCTGTTTGCTTCCAGAGAAAACACCAAGCTCAGGCTGTTTCATGCCTGCCCCCCCTCAGCAGGGCTCGCTGCAGGGGGATGCCTTCTCGAGGCCATGGACCCCTAGCCTATTCTGTGCCTTCCCTTCATTTCCGTTGATCCACAAGGTGCTCCTCAAGGTGAGGAGGGACAAGGCGTAGGTGATCCTGTTAGCCCCAGACTGGTCATGCCAGTTCTAGTATCCAGATCTCCTCAGTCTCAGCTGCAGGCCCCCGGAGTGGCTTTGCACATGCCCAGACCTGATATCACTCAGTCAGGGGAAGGTATTCCATCCAGACCTTCGATCCCTGCACCTCACAGCCTGGTACCTGAGCGGCTAGAGTTCCAGGCTTTGGGTCTTTTCGAAGAGGCCTACACTGTGGTGGAGGTGTCTAGAAAGGAATCGACCAGGAAGTGTTATGCCTTCAAATGGAAGCAGTTTTCCATTTGGTGTCGGGGAAAGGGCCTGGACCCTTTGTCCTGCCCCATGGCTAACATTCTCGAATACCTTTGGTCTCTCTCCAGAGGGGTCTACGGTCATCAACCCTCATGGTGCACCTGGCAGCCATCTCTGCTTACTGGGCGTGGGCTGGTCTGCCATCGTTGGCGCAGGAGACAGTGGTTGGGCGCTTTTTCAAAGGCCTGGATCACATATCCTCTCTGGTGCGTGAACCTCCACCTCCGTGGGATCTGCTGCTGGTACTGGCAAAGCTCATGGGCAAGCTATTCGAACCAATGCACAAGTGTGAGCTGTCACATTTGTCGTGGAAGCCGGCCTTCCTGATGGCTATCACGTCAGCCAGAAGGACGGGAGCTCCATGCGCTTTTGGTGGACTCCTCTTATCTGGTCTTCCACTGAGACAAGGTTGTCCTTCGCCCCCACCCAAAATTCCTTCCGAAGGTGGTATCAGAGTTTAACTTTAACCAGGTGTTAACTCTGCCAGTTTACTACCCAAACTACACCCCAGAGGCTGAATACAGGCTCTATACCTTGGACCTGAGACGTGCTCTCTCCTAGTATAAGGAGAGGATGGCAGAAATTCAAGGAGAGGTTCGCCAGCTGTTTGTCACTTTCGCTGAAGCCACTTCTGGCAGACCTGCAGTGAAGCAGACCATTGCAAGATGGATTACATCATGGATAGCTCTGTGCTATGAGTTGGCGGGCAAGGAGCCTCCCAGAGGGCTAAGAGCTCATTCTACCCGCCATACTGCTGCATCGGTGGCTGCTTCAAGGGACATCCCTATCCATGAAATCTGCTGGGCTGCTACCTGGAAGTCAGCAAACACCTTCATCACCCACTACCACATCGACCTTGAGTCACGCCGGGATGCTGGTTTTGGGGCCTCAGCTCTCCAATCTCTGTTCCCTAAGTAGGGGGTGTGCACCTTGCCTCCCTCCTCCCAGAGAACTGCTAGGAGTCTGCCAATAAGTGTGGATGAACAACATACCCATGATCCTAGAAAAACAGGTTACTCACCTGTGACAGTAGTTCTAGGAGTGGTATATGTTGTTCATCCACACGGACTTACCCGACCTCCCCGGCTGCGGACGCACAACACCTGGCTTCCAGCGCGCTAAGATATGGCGTTATGGGGTGGAGCCAAGGTATATACCACCAGATGGGTGGGAGGAGCCAGCTTGAAGACTTCCGGTGATCCTTAAAGGGGAAAGGGACATGCCAATAAGTGTGGATGAACAACATATACCACTCCTAGAACTACTGTTACAGGTGAGTAACCTATTCTTTTCACCCATATATTGATCTAGTCTGTGTTTGAATAGATCAATAGTTTTACTTTCTACTATGTGAACAGGTAATGAATTCTAACTACTTATTATCCTTTATGTAAAGAAGTCAGATCGTTTCTTGGTTGCACTTATTTCTCTTTTCAGTCTGTACCTATGAGATCTTATTTTTTTGTTTGGTTCTTGACATTTTTGCAATCCAGTACTTTCCATCAGACTAGGATCCTGAAATGCTTTGAAAGTAAGACATAGATCACATCTTGACTACCTATATTCAGTGGAACATAGTCCAAGTTTTATTAACCTATCATTATAGGTATGTTGTTGTAAGCACTTCATTTTTTTTGCTATTTTCCTTTGTACACCTTTCTTTATTTTTTTACTTTTAACTGTGTTTGCTGCTGAAAACTGTAAACAGTATTCCAGATGTGGACGTACTAGGCTGGTGTATAATGGAAGAATAATTTTTTCTTCTTTACTTTTCATGTTAGATAAAATACAGCCCAGAATGTTATGACTCTTTTTTTACCATCATGTTTGTATTAATGTCTGACAGGTTTTTTTTTTTTATTATTATACCCAGATCTCTTTCTTCTGTCGTAATTTGTAGCACCTGGTTGTCCATTTTATATGTACAAAGCGGGTTTCTGGATCCAAAATGCATGACTTTGCATTTTGCTATGTTAAAGGTCATTTTATTATGTTTTGCCCACACAATTAAGTTGTCCAGATTGGCTTGAAGTTTTTTTTTCCATCATTTTGATTCTGTACCAGACCCCCTAGTTTGCAGTCATCTGCATACTTACTCAACTATGCATTTTCTGTTGTTTTCAATGATGTTACCAAAACATTAAATAATGTTGGTCCCAGTACAGAGCCCTGTGGGACCCCACTTGTCACATCACCCCAGTCAGATTGATACCCTTTTGTTTGATACTTTTTGTTTTCTGTTTTGCAACCATTCTGATATCCACCCCACTATATTAGATTGTAATTTGATTTGATAAAGCAGTTCAATCAATATTTTATGTGATACCTTGTCGAATGCCTTGGCAAAGTCCAAGTATATCACATCCACTGATATCCCTATATCCAGGGCTGCACTTACTGGTTCAAAAAAGGAAATCATGTTTGTAAGGCAAGATCTTCCTCTTATAAATTCGTGTTGTGAAATATCCATTTTTTGTTCCCTAAATATATGATCTGTAATTTGATGTTGAACTACTCTTTCCAGTATTTTACCTACCACCGAGTAGATGTTGGAAACTTTAATCAGATAATCTTGGATCAGCTGGCTAATTAGACTGGCTAGTGACTCTGATTCCTTATGATCCCATCTGTGTGGGTGTACAGTACTGGTGTTTAAGACATTACAGTCTGTGACTGTTGACAAGATCATGATGTCAAGTGCAAGAGAAGCAGATGAAGTCCAGTAGGCAGAAGTCCTGTGTTTCTGATGCTGTCATTCTTGAGGTAAAGAATGATGGGAAGGTAATTACAAGACTCAAAGAATAAGTAACAAAGTGTGAAGAACAAGCTGATCCTCACACTGAGTAGGTACTGTGACATTATACGAACACGAGAATGAAGCTCGAGAATTCCATTGATGTCACAGTACCTGCGAAAGAATCTGAGAGTTCTTCACACTTTGGTGCTTTCTGTATTTTTTTATAATATAGTATTAGCATGTTTTTTTAACTTGATAAACATCATTTTTAACTTATCTTATCTGAATCTTTGCTTCAAGAAGCAGAACACGTGGGGGGCGGAGCTTGCCAGCAGCCTGAGCAGACGTGTTTTTGTAGAGTTCGGTATTTTGGAGTGAATTATAAACAATTATTTCACTATCTTTTTCCTTTCTTGGACTGAGTTTTCAGTGCAGTACTCAGAGATCATTTTGGACAAAATGGGACGGAAAAAAGCTGAGAAATATTCTGCTTTCCACGCTAAATCTGTGGATGAATATATGCTACCCAGAAAAGACCTAACTGTAGATATGCAGCCAGCATCGAAGTACTCAAATATAGAGAGGATATTTTCTATTCTGCAAAAAATTGAGGACAAAGTTACCCAAACAAATACCTCTTTGTCAGCGATGGACCAGAGGGTAACAAAATTAGAACAAGTGAGAGAAGAGGACTCTAAGGTTATCACAGAGTTCACTGATCGCCAGGAACGTTTTGCTCATTTTGCACAGGCTCGGGATTCCAAATACATGTCCAATAAAGTGGAAACCCTAGAAAATCAACTTCGGGCAGCAAATCTTCGAATGGTCGAACTTCCTGCCTCTGTCTCAGCCCACAAACTTAAACCTATGGTGAACATTTTGCTTACAGATTCCTTAAGACTATGAGCAGACTCATTTCATGTTAAAAGAGTTTTTCACTTACCCAGCCATTGGAAGATGCCTCAGGAGGCTGTGAGGGTAATTATATCAGATGACGTAAAGGTGGACAAGCAATGTGAGAAGGCAGTAAGGAAGGCTGGGGGGCTACTGGGATGCATAGGGAGGGGCATCAACAGTAGAAAACAGGAAGATCTTCCTGGACATAAGTCTCCATCACTCATTCACACTAATGGGATCAGCACCGGAGGCACTAGGACCCATCAGGAGCAAACGTTTTTGTTGGAAGTTCGGCGCCTGAGACGGCACTGCGAGCCTCAGCTCGTGCGGTAATGAATATCTTGGTGTCGACCTTCCAACTGCCTCAGTTCCTTTTTTCCCGCCATCGAGTGCACTTCAGTGATGACGTCGCTCACCCGCCAGGAGTCAAACTTCAAACTAGCAGCATAGTTTTCAGTTTTATTGTTTTCTAGTAATATCTCGATTAAGTATCGCTTAAATTTATTCTCATTTACAAAGAAATCTCAGCCTACTTTGACGGAGTCGACCATGAGTGGGTCAAGTGACGGTAGGGAGACTTTGTATGAAAGCTGTTCAGTCAGCCGGGCTGGGTCCGGTCCGCCGCCTTCTCTGGAGGGTCTAGACACAGTCAGTCCAATGCCGAGGGGGCGAGGCGGTCCTAAAGCATAAAAATAAGCGGTCGCATTATGGCACCTTTCAGCCTCAAAGGCTCTTCTTGACCCATAGGTCAAAAGAGAAGCATACTCCAATTAGCCCTCACAATATGTCTCTTGTAGAGCGGTCGGTTATTGGAGCTAGTTGTCGGTCTCCTCCTTTGGAGCCAGCTTCTGTTTCTGGTAGCCGATGTCTTCGACATCGGAACCCTACCCCGCCCTCTGGTAGGTCTTCAGATGAGCAGTTTCATCAGAGGGCTGCTTTTATGGAGCAGTGGGCTCGAAGGTTGGTCCAGCTGCCTGGCCCGGTCACTCAGGGGCCTTCAGGCTTCTTGGGAGACCAGGTAGGCCGGTTGAGCCTCCCTTGTCGCGCGGCACCATCTTGGTGCTGTCAACTCTGTGCTTAGGTGTTTTCCCCCCTCATGGCTGCTGGCGCAGGGGGCCACACCAATGCCTCTATCTCCTGCTCTTCTTCCTCCCTTCTCCTCAAATCCTGTTTTTCAGAGTCTTGGAGTATTTTCGACGCCCTCGGCATCGATGGCGCATGGCGCCGTCCTCTACACGATGCATCTGTCTGGCCTTGAGTTGTGGCGCATTGCACTTCATCGGCACCGTCCCTCGGCGCTGTCCTCTGTGCCATGCGCTTTGTCGGCGCCGTGCGGTTCTGCAACGCTAGGGGTCCATAGGGCATCGTCCACCTCTCAGGACTCCTCCTCCTTTAACCCTTTTCCTTCTTCATTTCCATCTGATTTCCACTCCTTTCCTGTCCATATAGTCCCTCCTGGACTGTCAGGAGATGACATTGAGCCTGACCCAGACCTTAGGCTGGGTGATGAAGTGGAAGAAACAGGATCTATTCTTGCTGCAGAGGCTGTGGTCAAGGACCTGTCTTTTAAGTCTCTGCTGAAAAATTTGATTTCCACTCTTTCTCTCCAAACTACAGACATCGATCCTGGGAAATTGCTAAGACTCCAGTATCTTCATGTTCCAGAGATTCCTACGTATTTGACTCCTCCGGTACAGCCATCCTTTGAGACGCTGTCTCAAATGGTATGGAGTAATCCTGCACTCATTCCTTCAGTGGCTAAATCCATAGATAGGAAATACTCAGCCCCCAATGATCGACCCATTTTGGCATCCCAAGCCTTTGCAGATCCTGTTGTAGTTTTGGCAGAGAATGATAAGGTCGTCCTCCCCCAAACTACTACAGCTCGACCTATTAACAAAGAATCTCGTAAGATAGACACTTTAGGTAAGAGAGTCTTTGCTGTTCCTACCCTGGGTATGCGTATTGCCAGCTACCAGGGCTATTTCTCTCAGTATGAGTATATTCTTTGGCTTTCACTCAAACAGATGGTTGAAGCTCTACCGGAATCGGATACAAAGTCTGAGCTTCTTCAAACCATTACCAGGGGTATCAAATCCAACAACCAGCAGGTTAAATTGGCTATGGATGCTTTTGATACTGCTTCCAGAGCAGTGGCGGCCAGCATTTGTACCCGCTGTCATTCCTGGCTGCGCACTTCAGGTTTCATGAATGACGCACAGCAGCAGGTAATGGCGTTGCCTTTTGATGATGTGTATCTCTTCGGCCCTCAAGTAGAACAGGCTCTAGAAGCTACACAAAAAACTAGGTCAGCCATTAAGTTGGTTCAACCTCCTCCTGTCCCCTCTCGAGGGGGTGTTAATAAATGCCAATTCCATAACCGTCAGTCCTTTCAAGGCAAAGGCAGAGGAAGTTTTCATAAAAAGCAAGCCCCCAGCCTCAAAAGAAAAGGCAACAGAAGGCGCAAGGACCCAAAGCGCCCAGCGCCACCTTCTGAGTTGTTGGCCCAAGTCCCACCTCAGCTGCCCGAGGTGGACTCTTCCTCAGCAGTGGGAGGTCGTCTGACACACTTCTACAATCAATGGAAGTCCATAACCTCAGACAAACATAGAAACATAGAAACACAGACAAATGGGTCTTCTGGATAATCCGCGAGGGATATTCACTCAGTCTTGTGGAGACCCCTCCGGATCGTCCCCCCAAATGACAGCCCAGGCTGTCAACCCTTCAGTCAGACCTTCTCGCCTCCAAGATTCAGGGCCTTCTGAACAACAGGGCAGTAGAAGTAGTTCCACTGCATCAATGGAACACAGGGTTCTACTCCCATTACTTTCTGGTTCCAAAGAAAACCGGGGGCATGCGCCCCATTTTGGACCTCAGAAAACTAAACAAATTTCTGCCCAAGGAGAAATTCAAGATGATTTCACTAGGAACCTTGTTACCTTTGCTTCATCAGCACGACTGGCTAGCCTCCCTAGACATGCAGGATGCTTACCAGCACATCTCTGTTCACCTGAAGCATCACAAATTCCTAAGGTTTGTGACTCTGGGACAGCATTATCAGGTCAGAGTCCTGCCCTTTGGGGTATCCTCGGCGCCACGAGTTTTTACAAAGTGTTGTGCAGTTCTCGCAGCGCATCTCAGAAGGATCGGAATTCAAGTGTTCCCTTATCTGGACAATTGGCTTCTGGCAAGTCCTTCCAGGCAGGGAACTCTGGACGCTGTAGCCACAGCTTCAAGCTTTCTCACGTCCATGGGAGTCCTGCTAAACCTCAAAAAATCGCAGCTGCAGCCCTCCCAGAGACTCCTTTTTATAGGAACTCTTCTGGACACCTCCTGTGCGAAGGCTTTTCTTCCAGAGGACAGGAGGAGCGATATACTTCAGATGGCCCGTCACATCGGGGAGAGCAACTCGGTTCCAGCTCCCTCGATGCAATGGATGCTAGGTCTCATGGCATCCTCGGTGTTCACTGTACCCCTAGCATACCATCACATGAGAACTTCTCAGTGGATGCTCAGTACTCAGTGGTCCCCAAACACTTACCCGCAGTCCTTTCTCATCAAGGTGACAGAACCTCTAAAGAGGTCGCTCACCTGGTGGTCTCAAGAGAACACTCTCCTAGAAGGGTATCCCTTTGCTCCTCTGGATCGTCAGATTTCCATTACCACAGACAAGTCCCTGATGGGGTGGGGGGCTCACTGTCAGGCTCTCCACACTCAAGGTACGTGGACTCAGGTCGAGTCCCAGCTTCACATAAATGTCTTGGAAATGAGAGGTGTCCTTTAAGTGGTCCGGGCGTTGAAGGACATTCTCTGTCACAAGAGCATTCTTCTTCAAACGGACAACAAAGCAGTGATGTATTACATCAACAAACAGGGCGGCGCTCACTCTTACTCCTTATGCAGAGAAGCAATGAGAGTGTGGGAATGGTGCTTGCAGCACAAGTCTCTAATTCAAGCGGTCTACCTGCCAGGAGTACAGAACGAACTGGCGGACCGCCTCAGCAGAACAGAGACAGATCCTCACGAGTGGTCTCTCAACTCAGCCTTTAGTTCAGTCAATATTTGCAGAGTGGGGAACTCCAGACATGGACCTTTTTGCATCCCCACTCAACACAAAACTGCCTCTCTTCTGCTCCAGAAATCCAGGGCCTGGCATTTTCTGTCAGGATGCGTTCAGGCTGCAGTGGACAAAACACTTTCTATATGCCTTTCTGCCTCTTCCTCTAATTCAGAGGGTACTTCTCAAGTTCGAATCCCAGGGGGACAAAATGATCCTCATTGCTCCCTTCTGGCCTCGACAAATGTGGTTTCCACTACTCAACAGTATGTCGGCAGCTCCTCCGAAACCACTCCCACTTCAGACAAACCTTTTGACTCAAGGGCCTGTTGTTCATCCCAACTTGAGGTTGCTTCACCTTCACGCTTGGCTCCCAAAGAGATAGAAGTGAACAGGTTCAATGTCTCTCACAGGGTTTCAGATATCCTTTTGGCTGCGTGGAAGCCAGCCACTAGAAAAAACTTGCACAGCCAAATGGAAGCGTTTTTCGCTCTGGTGTGCAAAATCCTCTTTAAATCCCTTTTCCTGCCCACCAGATAAAATGTTGGAGTACTTCTTAGACCTCTCAAATTCAGGTCTGCAGTACTCTACAGTCAAAGTTCACCTTTGTGCCATTTCAGCTTATCATGAGCCGGTACTTTCCTTGTCACTAGCTCAGTTACCTGTGGTTAAGAGGTTTCTTAAGGGAATTCTGCATACCAGACCTATAAGACGTCCAGTCGCAGCCTGCGACATTAATCTTGTGCTAGACATGCTCACTTGAAAGCCTTTTGAACCTCTGGCTACCTGTGAGCTAAAATTTCTCACCTGGAAAATGGCCTTCCTGGTGGCCATTACCTCAGCCCGCGGGGTTTCTGAGATACATGCCTTGGTCACAGACCCTCTGTATACTGTGTTCCATAAAGACAAAGTAGTCCTTAGAACACATCCTAAATTTCTTCCTAAGGTTGTTTCGGAGTTCCATCTAAACCAACCTTTAGTCCTTCGCTCTTACTTTGCGGACTTCCAAAATGAAGGAGAACGTTCTCTTCATTCCCTGGACGTCAAGAGAGCTTTACGTTTCTATCTAGATAGAATAAAGGACTTTCGTAAAGCTCAACAACTGTTTGTTTCTTTCAGCGAGACCCGGTTGGGTCAACCTGTCGCTATCAGGTGTATCTCAGCATGGCTAGTGGCATGCGTTCGCCACTGTTATTCCGTGGCACAGGTTAAGCTGGAGGGCAGAGTGTACGCTCACTCTGCTAGGGCGGTACCGGCATCTCTAGCAGAAATCCTCAACGTTCCCATTGCAGATATTTGCAGTGCGGCCACCTGGAGCTCAGTGCATACTTTCGTTAAACACTATGCCCTGGATGTCCATGCCAGACGACATCTGTCCTTTGGCAGAACCATCCTTAATGGACTTCTGTCCTAAAACTGTGAGCTCTTGGTCTCTCCTGCCGCCCTCTCGGGGATTATTAGCTTCGGTACTCTCCCATTACTGTGAATGAGTGGTGGAGACTTATGTCCAGGAAGATATGGAATTACGTACCTACCGTAATTCTTGATCTTCTTGGACGAGTCTCCGCCACTCATTCAAACGCCCACCCTCCATCCCTCGCGCTCACCTCTGTTGTTGGTCTTCACTCCCTCAAATCTTTAGGCTGTGAAGACTTCTTTGTTGACCCTTCTTATACGGGTCTTCCAGACTATCTTATGTCCGGTTTTTGGTTAGGCTATCCTTCTAGGTTAGTTAGGCTGCACCTCCTCGGAAAAAAGGTACTGAGGCGGTTGGAAGGTCAACACCAGGGTATTCATTACCGCACAGAGGCTGAGATTCGTGGTGCCGCTCCTCGCGGCGCCGTCTCAGGCGCCGACCTTCCAACAAAAAAGTTTGCTCCCGATGGGTCCTAGTGCCTCCGGCACTGATCCCATTAGTGTGAATGAATGAGTGGTGGAGACTCGTCCAAGAAGATCGAGAATTATGGTAGGTATGTAATTTCTATTTGTTATCCCTCTGCACAGACAGTTGGTGAGACCCCATCTGGAGTACTGTGTGCAGTTCTGGAGACCCCATCTCTGCAAAGACATAGACAGAGTGGAGGATGTCCAGAGGAGGGCAACTAAAATGGTTCAGGGTCTGCACAAGAAGCCATACGAAGAGAGACTAAAGGAGCTTAATATGTATACCCTTGAGGAAAGAACAGAGATAGAAACTTTCAAGTATCTCAAGGGAATCAACAAAGTCCAAGAGGGTAGTATCTTTCAGAAAAAGAGATGTGCAAGAACAAGGGAGCACAATTTGAAGATGGAGGGGGGATGGCTCAGAGGTAGTGTGAGGAAGTATTTGTTCACGGAGAGGGTTGTGGATGCATGGAACAGCCTTCCTGAGGAGGTCGTGGAGTCAAGAACAGTGGGGGAATTTAAGAATGCATGGGACAGACATAAGGCAGTCCTAGTGGGGGGTAGGAGAAAGTAGGCTGTTGGTTAACTAGGATCTGCAACTTATCCATGAGGTAGGAAAATGGGCAGACTAGGTGGGCCAAGCGGTCCTTATCTGCCGTCAAATTCTATGTTTCTGTGTACAGACCTTGACTATACTTGTCACCCTAGAATCAGCAGAGGAGCGCTTGTTGGTCTTAGCAGCTGCTAGAGATAAGCGGGGCCTTCAGTTCAAAGGGCTACAGATTTCAGTCTTCCCAGATGTAGCTGCTCGTACACAGGCGAGAAGGAAAGAGCTCCTTCAGTTATAGCAGTGCTTGGGAGATTATGGTATATCCGCTGTTTTTTTTTTTTGCGCAGCGCGTCTCCACTTCACTTACCAGGGTAAGTCATATCTTTTCATGGATTGTGAGGTGGTTAACAGATTTCTGTACAGTCTGCCACCTCAGGATACTCAGGCCTCAGAGGATGAACAGTTTTCGGCTTCTTGAAGAAACTGTACTGTCCCTGGTTTAGCATTGGAGGTGTCGTTGCTTAAGTCTTAGAGAGGAGTATTTCAGAGCTCTAGAATTTCTTTAAAGACTTCGTCTCTAATTGCTGGCTAGTTTAAATTTATATATGCATAGCATTCTAGTTGGGGGCATTAGAATGTTAGTATCCTTAGAGAGCTGAACTCAGTGTTTCTTGTTTATTGAGCCTCCCTTTACTGTTTTGCTTACATTTTCATTGCTTGAGTTCTTAATTACATAGTATCTGAGAGGGCAGAGTGTTATATAAAATGTTCTCTGTTGGCCCCATTAGATGGTAAAAAGGGGCACAGGTTAGATATCCTAATGAACTATGTAATGTTAATTTAATTACTTGAGCATTTCAAATTGTTATGGGGGGATTTTTCCAGCTGTCTCCCCAACTCCTATAGGGTGGGCATCCTCTCATGTTTGGTATTAGTGTTGGGGTATATCTAGGTGAGAGTCAAAATGTTTGGGAGGGTGATGCTTTTGAGAAATTCTCACGTGTGTGATATTGAAATCTTTTTGTATCATTCTTGTTTGAAAATGTTACCATTACAGTTTGTATTGTGCCGAAAAACAAAATAAAAAAGCAGAACAGATCAAAATCCAGAATGCGTAAAACACAGATGCTTTTAAACACAAGCAACAGTAAAAGTAAATAGTCTTTGACTGAAAGTATGTAACTTCTAAACTCAGTAACAGCTTGTAAATGTGTGACAGGCAGTTTGGCCCAAAGACTGCAGAGCTGCTGGCAGTTTCAAACGGCTGCAGCGCTGTTTTTCAAAAATGAACAGAAACCCTCATTAACGTGCTGCACGCAGCTCCTGCTCACAGCTGTGTTCTGCGTGTTCGGAGTTGTTCTTAAACAGCCCCTGACACCATTAGGAGAACTTTAAAAAAGCATAATATTTGGACACAAAGCAGCTTATATTTCTCATTTACTCAGTATTACTTATCCTCATTATTTATTACTGAGGTCATATGCATGAAAACAGGATAGTTATTCCTTGAGGGTCATCAGCTCCTAATGCTTCTTCCTAAGCTGATGACATAATCCTCTGCTTGTGACATCACATTTATTCCCATAGCAGGTGGATGTGATGTCACTATAGAACATTATAATTTCAAGTAGGGAATCAGCTATAGAGGCAGATGAACTCTAAGGGATACAAATCTTGTTTGTTTGATTTTTGTGAGAATTTCTTCAGTAAGAGATAATGGAGAGGAAAAATCCACAGAAGACATATGAGGTACAAGCTGAATTGTATCTAAATATTGTATTTTTCAGAGTTTCCCCAAAGGTGTCAGCTGCCCTTTAATGTTATATAACACTGTATATTCCAACATTAAGAACATTTTTTTGAAAAGACCAAAAAATCTGTTTTATTATATATGTGAACTGTAACTGTAAGGTAGTTCACCATATGGCAGTTTTTTTCCCTTTTAAGCATTCCTATAGGTTTTGTTATATATATTTTTATATGATTGTATTATTGTGGTGTTTGCATCTGTTCTGTTTTCTACTCTTCCACCTCCCCCAAGACACATCTGGAATCAAGCTAATACCAGCTCAGTATTACTTTCTTGGTAAAACTTTTGAGATAAATAAAAATAGAAAAACTGAACGCTGAATTGTGCCAAGTACAGAAGTTTTGCATTAGACATCAAAACTTCATAAGGGTTCTAGTCAGGAAAGTGAGCAGCGCAGCACTCTCCCATGCTGTCAACCCAAGTTCAGGCTGTGCAGTCCAGTGACACGGCAGGCGCTGCCACGTGAGAGCACTCCCAGACAGGGAAGGGATGACATCAGGTCCCGCTGTACTCTGCCACATTGCGGCACTCCCAGCCAGGGGAGGGATGACATTGGGTCCTGCTGTCATCTGCCATGTGGCAGCACTCCCAGCCAGGGGAGGGATGACAGTGGGTCCCACTGTACTCTGTCATGTGGCAGCACTCCAAGCCAGGGGAGGGATTACGTTGGGTCCCGCTGTACTCTACCATGTGGCAGCACTCCCAGCCAGGGGAGGGATGACATTGGTTCCCACTGTACTCTGTCATGTGGCAGCACTCCCAGCCAGGGGAGGGATGACAGTGGGTCCCACTGTACTCTGTCATGTGGCAGCACTCCAAGCCAGGGGAGGGATGACATTGGGTCCTGCTGTACTCTGCCATGTGGCAGCACTCCCAGCCAGGGGAGAGATGACATTGGGTCCCACTGTACTCTGTCATGTGGCAGCACTTCAAGCCAGGGGAGAGATGACATCGGTTCCCGCTGTACTCTGCCATGTGGCAGCACTCCCAGCCAGGGGAAGGATGACATTGGGGCCCACTGTACTGTACCACATAGCAGCACTCCAAGCCAGGGGAGGGATGACATTGGGGCCTGCTGTACTCTGTCACATGGCAGCACTCCCAGTCAGGGGAGGGATGACACTGGGTCCTGCTGTGCTGTACCACGTAGCAGCACTTCCAGCCAGGTGAGATATGACATTGAGTCCCGCTGTGCTAGCAACCCCTGCAGTGGGACAGGAAGCTTGCCTTTTCTGCAGGGGCATGCTAGTACATGCAAGGTCTGCTGGGCTAGGTCTGACATTGGGGAGGTGGGTGGGGTTAAGAATGAAAAAAAAGGAAAAAACACCCCACTGGCAGGATGATGCCTACCAACCCGCCACGAGCCCCGCGTTGCTGACCAGGGTCTGGCTTCCATCTGGATTGGGAAACTGGAAGGGAGGATGGCCTTCCCCCTTGCCCTGCCATGACAGGCAATCTTTGGGGGATTCTCAGAGCCAGGTAAGATGGGGATGGTGGATGACATGGCTAGAGGAGCATGGAGCCAAAGGGGGCCAGTGAAGAGAAGGGGGCATAAACACAGGATGAAAAAGAAAAGGTTGTTCCATTTTGCACCCCAAAGAAATGTAATTCCTGGCTAGTGACTGAAGGGCAAAAAGACTTCCTCTGTGATGCCTTGCACTGAACATATCTTTCTACTGCTTGTTTCCTGACAGACGATAAAGGGATCATTTTTGAGACAGAGATTTTGAAGGAGGAGGTGGAGGCTTTGCTGGAGCTTTACAAACAAAACTGCGCTCCTTCATCTTCGATTGCTAGCCTTCAGAAGCTGTGTGCTGCCATGGACAGAAACAGGGTAAGTGCTACAGTTAGTACCAGTAACAGCTGGCCGTGCTGTGCAGGTTCCTGCGTGTTCTGTCATAAACTGGCTTTGTTCTACCATGAGCAGAAACAGGGTAGGTGCTGAAATTAGCACCAGTATCAGCTAGCAGTACTGTGCAGGTTCCTACATGTTCTGTTACAAATAGGCAGGAGCTAGAGGAAGATGGGCTTAGCACATACCATACAATATTATATACATTTATATAGCACATTTCATGCAATCATCTCAACACACAGCCCCATGCTGAACTAGCACTTGAAATACAGCCACATCTTGGCTGGCGTGCAAGAACCACTCTGTGCCAGCAAACTCCTACTGTCCACGATGAGACACTAACTGGGCTCTTCTGCAGTTTATCCCCACAGAATGGTGGCTGAGATTTTGTATGAGATTCCTGATGTGAGGTATGAGAGTTTGGTCACTAAACTGCAATGTCAGATTAGCTGTACAGTTAATTTTCTAAATCTGTAACTGAAAGCAGAAAAGCCCTGAGTAATCTACAGAATGCGAAAAGGAAATTCCATAAATTGAGGGTACGGGGGGAAAGCCCCTCGAATAATCTATAAAAACCTACTCCTAAACGGCTGGTCCACTGTCATGGAAGGCTGAGGTGCTGAGAGCCTCACCTCCTGTCATGCTGGCAACCTGGGTTCAGGAATGTCCCTGAGGCGTGAGAGGGCTGGGGAAGGGGGAATCAAGTGTCCATCAGACTGCTCTCTGGGGAGGGAGGGTTGTGGTGTCTAGCATTTACCTAACCCATAGCAATGGCTAGGGGTTAGAGAGCCTGGAACCACATATACTGTAGGAGGGGAGTGGCAGGCATCAATGTGTGCTGTCACAGTTGCACGCCCCCTCTCTGGGGTCAATCAAAAAAAGCAGAAAAGCTGCTAGCTAGAGATAGAGAGATGATGATCTGCTAACCCCCACATCACTCCAGGTCTGACTTGTCTGCACCTGCACCCCTCGAAGCTTCAGCTCTGCCAGTTCCCTTTGGAGCTCACTTAAATCTCTAGCAAAGCCCATACTAACATACTAAAATGCCACAGCAGAATAGGCCTAATGGTCTTTCGTGTCTGCTGGTTTGGTCAGCCCCCATCCTGGGAGCTGACCTTGCTGCCCCCCTCTCCCTCTCTGGCTTCTCCCTTCCCAGTCCCGGATATTCTCACTGCACTGGTTTTTGCTTCCAGAACCCTTCCCCTGTACCTGTCCAACCCCCTATTGAACCCCTCCACCGTCTCTGCCTCCACCAGCCCCTAGGCAGCGCATTCCATGGCTCCACCCCCTCTCAGTGAAGTAGCACCTCCTCCTTTCTCCCTAGATCTCCCCCTCCAGCTTCCACCCATGCCCTCTAGTTGTCCCCCTCCTTCCTTCGAGTACCCTGACTGCTCCTCCCCTATTTACCCCCTTCATGTACCTGAAGACCTCTATCATGTCCCCCCCGGTCCCTTCTGTCTTCCAATGTGTACATACTGTATTTAGCTCTTTGAGCCTCTGCGCATAGGTCCTACCCCCCAAGCCCCAAATCATTTTGGTTGCCCTCCTCTGGACCCTCTCCAGGAGTTCAATGTCCCTCTTTAAATGTGGCCTCCAAAACTGCATGCAGTACTTGAGGTGCGGCCTCACCAAGCAGTTATACAGTGGGAGTATCACTTCCCTCCTTCTGGAGGTGAGCCCCCTAGCGATGCATCCAAGCATCTTGTTGGCCTTTGCCGCTGCCCTCCTACAAGTCTCTGAGTTGTTCATCTTGACATCCACCACCACCCCCAGGTCCCTCTCAGCCATCAAGACTTGTAGCATTTATCATTCCCCCCCTTCCCGGGTGTACACTTGGCCCGGGTTTCTAGCTTCCAGGTGCAGTACCTTGCATTTTCCTGCATTGAACCTCAGTTTCCGGTTTCTAGACCACCCTTCCAGAGCCTCCAGGTCCCCCTGTAGGGACACCCTCCCCTCCTCCCCATCCACCACCACCCCCAGTTTTGAGTCATCCGCAAAGAGACTCATCTCACTCCTGATACCCTTCCTTATGTCAGAGACGTAGACGTTGAACAGGAGGGGCCCAAGGACCGATCCCTGAGGGACTCCACTAATGACCCTCCTTGGGAATGAGACTATCCCACCAACCACGACCCTCTGGGTCCAGTTCTGGAGCCAATTTCCTATCCATCTGGTTCCCCACCCCCATTTCTCCCAGATTATCCAACAGGCCCCCGTGAGGAACAGAGTCAAACGCCTTGCTGAAGTCAAGAAAGAGGACGTCCACTGGTCTACCCAGGTCCAAGGCACTCGTCACTCAGTCATAGAACTCCACAAGGTTTGTCTGACATGATTTCCCCCGGAAGAAATCCATGCTGTCTATCGTCCAGGCACCCCAACTTTTCCAGGTCCCCCCCCAGTCTCTCCTTGACAATGCCCTCCATCACCTTGCGCACCACCAGTGTCAGGCTGATGGGCATGTGGATTCCTGACCACCTCCTTGGTCCCCCTTGTGGATAAGGCACTATGCCCACCTTCCAGTCCTGGGGCACCACCCTGTCCTCAGAGAGATGCTGAAAAGCTCCCTCAGGGGTTTCATGAGGACATCCGCCAGTTCCTTCAGCACTCTGGGATGTAATTTATCTGGCCCTGGTGCTTTCTCTCTTAAGGGACCTGAGGGGCTTCCTCACTCTCTCTGCAGTGATTTCCACCTCGGCTACCTCGTCCCCTGCTTTTGCCTCTCCCACCTGCCAGTGATGCCCCTCCTCCCCCAGACCTGCCCGATCGGTGAGGGTCCCCCCTCCTCAGTTTCCGTCTCCTCCATGTATGATGCAGCCCCCTCCCCATTTTCCTTGGCGAAAACTGAGTGAGTCATCATTTAGTACCTCAGTCTGCTCCCCCAGGTCTTGTGCCCATCCCTCTCCTGTTTTAATCCTGCTAATCTACCCCTGCACCCTTCGTTTTTCCCCAATGTATCTAAAGAACCCCTTTTTCCCTCTCCTAATTTCCCTGGTCAGGTTCTGCTCCTTCCTTGCCTTAGTCCTCACCACCCTAGAGGCCCTTCTGGCCATCAGCTCATACTCCCCTCGGTCCCTTTCACTCCTTGAGCACTTGAATTGCCTATAGGCCGCCTTCTTTCCCCTCACCACCTCCTGAACCTCCCTGGTCCACCAGCAGGTTTTCGGGCCCTACTGCATTTTCGTCTTACTCTTGCACAGGTGCTGGTAGCATCCTGCAGCCCCCTCCTGATGATTTCCCACCTACTGTCAGCATCCATGTCTGGCCCAATCCCATCCAAGTGCTCCTTAAGGATCCTTCCCATTTCCTTGAAATCACCTGCCCCCCCTGAAGCAGTTACCTCCATCTTTGTGCAGCCTTCTGCCCTCCTGAGTTCAGGCAGAACCAGACCGTGGCATGGTTGCTCCCCTGCCAGCAGGTCCCTTACCTCAAGCCCCTGATCTGGTCACTATCTACCAGGACCACATCCAGTATCCACTCCTCCTGAGTGGTTCCCCCACCTGCTGGAGTTAGGAACACGTCTTGAAGACATCAAACAATTCTATTCTAGCCACCGAGGATGTCATAGTCTCCCAAGTTTGTTCCTGGCATGTTTAAGTCCCCCAACACCACACCTTCCCACCCCAATCTGCAATGTCTCCCAACATCTGCCACCAGACTCTGCTCCGCGAGCGCAGGGTCTCCTCCACCAGCGCAAGGGGTCTATACACCACTCCTGTTTTTACTCTGTTGCCTCCTTCCTTGTTATCAAGGTGACCCAAATCGCCTCCACAGTTCCTTCCGCCTCCTCCACTCCTCCTGTGGTAATGCAGTTTTTGACTATTATTGCTACCCCTCCTCCCCTTCCCTCCCCCCTGTCCTCCTTGAACATGGTGTAACCCTCCAGGTTCAGGTCCCAGTCGTGCCCTGTGGTGGCCCAGGTCTCAGTGAACTCTGCCACGTCCACCTTTCCCTCAGTTAACATCACCTGGCGCTCAGGCATTTGATTGCCCAAGCTCCTGGCATTTAACAGGACTACCTTCCACCCTTTCCCTATACTTCCATTTCCCCTGCTCGTGTTCCTGTGGGGATTCTGTCTTCCCCTGGTCCGCACCTTACCAGTCGGCCTTTTCCTGCATTCCTCCAGCTCCCCAGGGGGAGTGGAGACAGAGTCCCTTCTTTATCGGACCCCCCCCGGCCTTTTCTCCCATCCCTTCACAAGTTTAAACCCCACCTTTCACCAGTGAACCCCTCTAATTTCAATTTAAGGATTTCTTTCCTCTCTGATTTGAGATGGAGCCTATCTCTAGTATACAGCCCCTTGTCCTCCCAGGTCTCCCCCCAATCCCCCATCAACCCATACCCTCTGGCCCCACACCACTCCCTGAGCCACTGGTTTATCACCCTATTCTTTCTCTTGTGTTCCCCACTAGCCTTTGGCACCGGCAGATTTCCGGAGAAGGCAGCATCCTATATCATGACAGACCCTGGCAAGCTCCTGAACCTTGCCTGTATCTCTAGCTCACTATTTCCCTCAATGTCCTTCGGTGCAGAGTGAGCCAGTATGTCGGGAATCTCCCAATCCTTTGTAGCTGATATACCTCGTAGCAGCCCTGTGCACCATTGGTCCGAAGCATTTTGTTCTAACAGGCAGGCTTCTCCTCCCTATCCCATTTGATCCTCCGATCTTGGAATCCCAACAGGAGCACTCTGTGTCCTTATCCTGCCATATTCCCCCTTCCACGTCCCTCATCCTTTCTACCGACCCCTCCCCCCAGCAGGCTCCTTGCTCCTCCCACACCTCTATCTGGAACACCTGTCCATGCCCTCTTATTTAACCTAGCCCTCTCCCTCAATCCCTATGCCCTTGTCCTCCTGAGTATCCTTCTGTACCTACATACACCCCACTGTTACTGCCGCATAGCTGGTCCTTCCCCCATCTGCTAAACTAGCCTGGCTCGTCCTCCCTTCCTTCCTTATCCCGTCTCTATTCAGCCCCTCCTTGCTTATCGTGCTCCCTTGGCCTAAACCCTCAGCTCCTTTTACTGTATCCCCCTTGTATTTCTAGTCCTTCTCCTTGCCCTTCCTCCCAACAGTCCCTTTTCCTTGTGCTTTCACTCCTGTACCTCATTCTCCTCTTCTAATCCCCTGCTCACCCCGTTTTCCCTTTTTCAAGTTCCTCCATTCTCCTGCTATCCAGCCCCCGCCTCCCGCCTCCCACTCCCTTTCCATCTCTAATAGCCCCTGTCATGGCTACATCACCCCTCATCCTCAAACAGAAGAGAGATTGAAGCAGTTACTGAGCTTGAGGTCAAATCCACCTCCCCCCATTTCTTCCTTCTGTCCAGCCCCAGCCATCTGCCTACTTCCCTGAGATGTCCTCCCTTTGGCCCCCTTTTGTGAGGGTCCCCAGTTACCTGCCAGCTTCCTTCCATTAGTATCCTCCTTTTGGGCCCCATCTTGCCAGGTCCCTATGCAGCCCCAGAGTACTCTCTGCACTCCTTCCCTCAGCGCCCCACCCCTCAGTGTTTGATGCAACCCTGTGAGAGCCTGTGCTCTACACCCTGCAACCATACCTCCCCTTTCCCCAGCTGTCTCATAAGCCCCTCAGTCTCCTCCCTAAATTGTGCCAGCTGGTAGCACACTGGGCAACCACCGAACTTCCAAGCCCAATCCAGTATCATGGCTGCCCCACACCCTGTGCACCCCACCACCCTCCCAAAGATGCTGGCCCTAATGACATGTGGTCCCATCCCCCTCCAAGTAGGGTTGCTTGCGTGAGCCACTAAGTTCCCCACTAGTCCAAGACTTTTAAACTTTCAACAATTGAGTGGCTGAACTTTTCCCCATCTGTTAGCTTCAAGAGTTTGCTCACAGGAGAAGTTTGCAACTCCCTGAGCTCCTCCCTCCCAGCCTTTACGCTCAACCCACAGTGACTCTTCTGTATTTAAGAAAGGCAAATGCAAGGAGTGGGTCAGAGGACTTTCCAGAGAGTTCTGAAGGAGTTAGGCAAATTTTAAAACACAACTTACAAACAACAAAAACTTACAGAAACTTATGACAAAGTTAGCTTTCCAGAACCTCACCACAATTTCAAACGTAAACTGCTACCTCCCTCTGCCACAGCCAGAAGACGTACAGTAGAAAAAAAAATGGCACAGAAATCGGGCACTAAAGTTCCACCAGTTGCTTTTATTGTAGTGCAGTGAAGAAAAATAACAAACTAATGAGGTCGAGCACACTCCTTGGAGCCCAGACAGATGCTAATAGATGACGGACCAGTTTTGAGCATGCGTACTTCCTCAGGGTGGCCGGTCCTACACAGTGACATTCACTTTATACTGTCAGTTTTAAAGATACAGTGTACTAGGTTTGATAGTTATTCTTGAAACAAAAACAAAATAAAACATAATATATAAAACAAACACACAATGTGATCTCAAGGCAGAACCAAAAATTAAAGAATACAATAAAAATAATCACAACAGCAGCTTCCAGCTAGAAGTACTACTAATAGGTGGGCATACTGGATAAAACTGCAGTGAACCTGGGGGCATTGTGCTGGGTGTCAGTATTAACAAGGCTACTTTTTCTTCAAAAAGTGGGTAATGTTAAAAGTGATTAAGGCCTGGAAATTTTAAGGCACCCAGTTGAAAAAACCCAAATGCCTCACTGCATAAAATTAAGATCTTCTTTGAGGATATCTCTTTCATCAGACCACACCTTTAGAACTATACCCACATCAGCACTAGGACCACACGGAAACGTTTTCAAGCCAGGGGACGCCCACGACAACGTCATGCATTGGCGTCTACATAAACGTGGGCAGCCCCATCTCTCCTCAGGTTCTTTTCCAGCCGTTGATCATAATCATCGAACCTGCTCGAGGAAACGTTGAGTGTTAGTCGCTGTCATTATTTTTTCTCTTAGAAAAGTATCACTATTTTAGTAATTTTAGGTTTCTGTATGCTGCTGAAAGAACCATCAACTCTATTCCGGTACAGCGATTGCAGAGAGAAGATTTACAAAGATGATACCAATGAAGTGTCTGTCTGCTGTTTAGGCCTTTCCCACGACATGAAATCATGCAAAATCTGCAAAGGCTTTTATTCTGCTACCAGGTGACACAGAAAAGAGGTGCTAGAAAAGGTTTTTACTTAAGAAAACTTTAGTGGCAATGGAAAAACAACTCCAAGAAAAGTCCGCATCACCTGCCCTGTTGACCAAATCATGATCGACGAAATCCCAAGATAAATCATAGTCGGGTGGCCACAAGCATAAGCACCGTGAGAAGGATAAGGGCAAGGCCTCACTGCAGCCAGCAGGTACTTCCTTATCGTCGTCTGCTCTGGAGGTGGTGACTTCAGCCCCTTCCAACTGCCAATCAGACACCGGGGTTGGGGATTGGTTTAGTTGCTATCGGGCCTACTATGGGTGATACGACGCTGTCGTCGACAGGTCTGAACCCACTGTCGACTACTACAGTCATGACCTCTAGTACAAATGTCGTAGATGCACAAAAGGTGCTGGTATCATTTTCTAAAATGATACATTGCTTCCTCCCAGGCCTGCTCGACCAGCCTGTACTAACAATGACGGGAGTCTCGAATACTCAGACTCCTTTGGCACCACAACCCAGCATGATCCTGAAGGCGCCTCCTCAACTGCTGCTTGCATCAGCAGCTTGCTCTTCCGTACCTGTCATCGAAGGGGATGATGATGACGAGGTGGAATAGAACCCAGACCTCATAATGGAAAAAGATATGAAGAATGGGAGGGATATACCAAGGACCAGTATTTACCTGGTACTAGTTCCACCTTATCTTCCTGTGGTGAGGAATCAGCGGTCAATACACCAAGATCCCTCTTTTCAAACCATGATGCAGAAAATGCATGCAGCTATGGGGTTCACTCTGGAAGAGGAAGACTCTACACAGAAGAATTTCTTGGAGGTTTTGGAGGTGCCAGAATCCCCCTCCATAGTCATCCCTCCACTCTATCCAGCCCTGGAGGATGCCACTTATGCTGCATGGTGCAGGCCCAGTGCTATACCAGCAGACCCTAGGAAGGCTGACAAGATGTATCCTGCACCATCTCACAAGCCTTACTATGCTAACCAGCCTGAAACTGACTCAGTAGTCATTACAGCTACCCATGAGAGATCCAGTGTCCCCAAACACATGAGCTCCCTGCCTCCTGACAAGGAATCCAGAAGACTGGATGTTATGGGGAAACGTACCTGCGCCTCTGCATCACTAGGTCTGTGTATTGCAAACTACCAGCCCCATATAAAATACCAGAACACCCTCTGGAGGAGTGCCAAGGCTTCTGCACAGATGCTTTCTGAGGATCAGTCAGAAGCAAGAGTTAATGAAATCTTTAACTGCAGAGGTTGAGGTGGGCAAACATGTGATCCACTCAGCCTGTGATGTCTCTGATGCCTCTGTTGGGACAGCTGCCTCTGGCATTTGCATGAGAAGAAATGCATGGCTTAGAGTAGCTGAGTTTGCTAATGATGTGCAACAAGCAGTGGTAAATACACCTTTTAGAGGACATAAATTGTTTGAACATGATGTGGAAAAGGCTTTGAAGAGCCTCCAATCCCCAAGGATGACTGCAGTCAGTCATGTCCCCATACCCCACACACCAGGCAGGGGGAAGGGCCAGGGTCAGTTTTGTCCACCACCAGCCAGAGGTGGCAGACCAATGTACAGGCAACAAAGTAGAGGTAAAGGTGCTGGAGCTTTGCCAGTCAGCCTTCCCCCAGGTGCCCGTTCCAAAGCACCTAGAGGAGGTGGAGCCTGTGGTATTGCCCCCACCAGTTCACAGTGACCTTCAACCAGACACCCCCCAATCACCATTGCCTACAGGGATGGTTGTTGGGGGCCGACTCTCACTTCCCTTGAACCAGTGGAGGGAGATGACCACAGACAAATGGGTACTGGACATCATTGAAAAGGTCATGCTTTGGAGCTTCTAGAGACTCCTCCAGATCATCCGCCACCTACTCCACATGATACTGCTCAAAGAGGAGATAAAAGCCTTGTTTCAAAAACGAGCCATAGAACCAGGTCCTGTCTGGCAGAGGAACTGGGGCTCCTACTTCAGATTCTTCCTAGTCTCCAAGTGGACGGGGGACCTGCGACCAGTTCTAGACTGTGAGACCTAAACTTCTGCACAGAGTACGAGAAGTTTCATATGGTCTCCCTATAAGCCATTATTCCCCCTGTTGAACACAGGAGACTGGACATGAAGGATGCTTACCTTCATATCAAAATCAGGAAGAATCACAGAAAATAAACTGTATTTGAGATTCCTGTTGGAAGGGCAACATTACCAGTTCAGAGTCTTGCCCATTGTTTGGCTTGTCCTCCGCACCACAGGTCCTTACCAAATGCTTGGCAGTAGTAGCAGCAGCAGCCCTTTGCAAGGAAGGACTGTATGTGTTCCCTTACCTGGATGATTGGCTTTTGAAGGCCCACTCCAGGGAACAATTAATGCACACCCTGGCTCAAACCAGGACCTTGTGTGACTATCTAGGCGTGATTGTGAACTTGCCAAAGTCAGTGCTGACCCCTTATCAAAGACTGCAGTGCATAGAGGCAGTACTAGACCGGATCAGGGCTGTGCGTTCCTGCCTTTGGACAGAATGGAACACCTTATAGCGCAGGCACATCTAATGTGCTACAGTCAGTCTGTCCCAGCCAGGACCTTATTATGCTTTCTGGGCCTTATAGCAAAAGCCATTGTAACAGTGCCATTTTCTCACTTGCACATGAGGAGTCCACAGTGTTTTCTTAAGAGTCCAGTGGGAACAATCCATCGATGACCTAGACAAACCAATACTAGTCGTGCCTCCTCTGAGAAAGGCCCTGAGGTGGTGGATGGACTGCAGTGACCTGCTCAGGGGTGTACCATTTTGGAGTCCAACCCCATCACAGATTCTTACCTTGAATGCCTCGAGATCCAGGTGGGGGGCACCTGGGTCCTTACCAAACACAGGGTACTTGGAACCAGATAGATAAAAACTTACACATAAATGTCCTGGAGATGTGGGCTGTTTTCTACAGTCTTCAGACATTTGGAGCACATCCGATGCCTGGCCTTCTGTTAGTACAGACGGACATCAATGTGATGCATTACATCAGACAAGGAGGGACTCATATTGACTATGCAGTGAAGCAGTGAGAGTACAGCAGTGGGCCTGGAACACGACCTAGAACTCTTGACCATACATCTTCCAGGCACCCAAAACAACTTGGCAGACAGGCTAAGCAGGTCACAGACCAGCCTCCACTAGGGGGTACTGTAGACCTCAGTGGTGGAATATCTCTTCACAAGGTCGCATCTGTAAGTGGAATTCATTTTTTCCAGTATGCCAAAGTCAGTGCTGACCCCTTATCAAAGACTGCAGTACATAGAGGCAGTACTAGACCGGATCAGGGCTGTGCATTCCTGCCTTTGGACAGAATGGAACACCTTATAGCGCAGGCACATCTAATGTGCCCGTTAAGCAAATAAACAAACAATGTGGGGGTCACCCAGAGTTGGACCTTTTTGCATAGTCCCATTAGTGTGAATGAGTGGTGGAGACTTCGTCCCAGAAGATCAAGTATTACGGTAAGTACGTAATTTCCATTTTTTGGTTGTCATTACTTCTGCTGGAAGAATTTCAGATCTTTAGGCTGTAATGTGTGAGCCTCCATATTTGATTTCCCACAAATACAGTGTGTCTTTACGTACAAATCCTAAGTTCTTACCGAAGACGGTGTCTGACTTTACTTTGAATCAAACTGTCCACCTTCCAGTCTATTTTCCGGAGCATGCCAATCCAGGGGAAGCATTACTCTACCTTCTGGATGTGCCTAGAATTCTCAGGTATTATGTGGATCGCACCAGAGACTGCAGCAAGTCCTCTCAGCTTTTTGTTTCGTTCACCCCTGGCAAAGAGGGCGCTCATGTGTCTAAACAGTGGCTGTCCAAATTGTTGGCAAACTGTATTACTTTCTGTTATAAGAAGTACATTAAGGAACTTCCTGGTGTGGTATGTGGTCATTCTACCAGAGGCATGGCCACTTCTGTTGCTTGTTTTAGAAATGTCTTAGCTGCTGACATTTGTGCTGGTGCCACTTGGAGTACTGTCCACACCTTTCCCAAACATTACAGTCTCGACATTGTGTCTTGCAGATGAGCAGGTTTGTCTCCATCCCCTAGATTGTTAGTTTTTGGTACTGCCTGGGTCTCTGTTTCCATAGGTGTGGCCTGATGAAAGAGATAGCCTCAAAGATAGAACAGCTATATGCTTACTGTAACAGTAGATTTTCGAGAGAATCTCTTTCATCAGGCCATGCTGACCTACCCACCTTCCCCCTTCAGGGGAAGGTCACCGTATTTTTCTACACAGAGTTATTCCATCAGTGCTTCTTCAGCATCCCTTGCCCCCCAGTATGGGGGATGCTGCCTTTATCTTCTGGTTCCCCATAATGAGGTCCTCCAGTGGGGAACTGTGGAGAGATGGGGCTGCCAACATATATGTACATGCTGATGCATGACATCATCGTGGGCAGTCCCTAGCTTGCACAAGTTTGCATGTTGTCCTAGTGTTGACGTGGGTATAGTTCCAAATGTGTGGCCTGATGAAAGATTCTCTCAAAGATCTACTGTTACATTAAGTACGTAACTCTTCTTTATCCAGCTTTCCACCCCATTTTCCTGTGCTGACTTTTTCAACACCACAGAATGTAAAGCTGTAGTCCTCAGAACTGGAACTCTCTGACACGTTAGACCAATGCATTGTTTCTGTCTTCATTCCAAATTGAGCTTAGATATTTCCCCACCCTCGACTTGAACATTTGTGAGATTTTGCCAGTATGGAAGGCTTTGCGTTTACATGTGGCTATGTGAACAATTCCGGTCGAGGAACAGTTCACAAATTTCCATATGTGAAACACTTTCTGATTGTTCATAATAATGAAGGAATATGTTTTTTCCTGTGTGCTCACAGTAGCAGTAGTGGCTGTCACAAACGCACTCAGCAGGTCAGGCCCTCTGCTCCCACAGTGCCAACCTCAGAGCGCAATAGTGTGAACAGGTAACAGACAGGGTAACCCTCCTGTCTGCTTTTGGGTCCGAATCACCTTTAGTCTCAAGTTCTGGGGGATTCAAACTATGAACCTTATGTTAGCTTACCCAATGTACAGGCTCAGACACTTACCCTCTTCGGGAACTGCGGTGCAATCTTATGCCAGGGGCACCCAGCCAGGCTCCCAAAATGAACCCTTAAAATTCTATAAAAGACCTTAGGTATATTCGTACCTTCTCCCGGTTTAGTAACACCATCAAGTTGTTTGAACAATTGTCAAACTTAACCCTCTATACATCGCATGCAAAAAGAACTGGCAGACACCCAGGCAGTCTTTTAAATAATAGATACTTTACTAAAAGATGATAAAAATATGAAAAATGTAAACACAGAACAATATATCAAAGAGCTAACAATCACATAAAAGAACAAGGGAAGATTACAAAACAAAAACTCCTACCACAATACAGTTAGACCTTTTCTATCTAATGTATTACCTCTATAAGTGCCTTTAAAGTTAGAACGAAGAGCTGTGTCTTTGAGTCCCAAAATGATTGATATGTCAAACAGATCAGACACAAGTATTAGTTTAAACTGCCTCTCTCCACACCCCTTCTGTGAGTCATCTAGCTCTTCCTTTTAGAATATAAAAAAAATACAAACATGATGTCCAATCAGGAAGTATATTAAATAAGGTGACATCAGGAACAACTAATTTCCCAAATTATAAGTCTTTGATCCACCAGTTTCCCTTGAGGTTTTACAACCCTGACCTAGGGTGTGAGATAGCCATGTCCTGTCCTGTCCTGTAATAAAATGTATATTTTAGTTTTCCCAACTTCAAAGCAGGAGATCATAAAAAAGGCCATAAAATGCAATTTCTCAAGGAAGTTAATTAGATTACAGCGATCTCCTGGTCAGTTACATCCTTGTAGCTTCATGGAAACCGGGGGAGGGGCACCCATGGAATCCCAGGCTGTCTTATGTGAGACAATCACATGGCCACATCAAAAGCAGCTTTTAGGGGGTTCAGGGAGCCATGTAGCTCTCCCATGGGAGTGGGTTGTAGACTGTGGACAAGAATGTCCCTGAGACTCTGGCCCATTCGATACACCATCTGGGATAGAGTATTCACCTTTCCCTCAAGTAGGTATTTTGTCTGGAGTATGTTCCAGTGTTTGTATATGATGTCCTTCACAGCTTTTGATCCACTGCTGAGGTTGTCACAAAATTCAGAACATTTCCTGTTGTCTGTTCATTTTAGAAACATAGAAAATGATGGCAGAGCAAGACCACTGGTCCATCCAGTCTGCCCATAAAACCCTAACAAACCTGGGACCAGTTGTCCATACAGGATTCTAACCCACACTGTCCGCCACCATGCTCCCCCATCCTGCTGCTACCATTCTGAGAAACCACTAAACCCTTTACACTGTCTTAGTCATGTTTAAAACCATTGATATTTTTGGCCTCATAGAAACATAGAAACATAGACCTTGACGGCAGATAAGGACCGCTTGGCCCATCTAGTCTGCCCATTTCCCTACCTACAGGATAGGCCGCAGATCCTAATTAACCAACAGCCTATTTCTTCCTATCCCCACAAGAATTGCCTTATGTCTGTCCCATGCATTCTTGAATTCTCCCACAGTTTTAGACCACACAACCTCCTCAGGAAGGCTGTTCCATGCATCCACTACCCTCTGTGTGAAATAATACTTCCTCACATTGCCCTGAACCGCCCCCCATCTTTAAATTGTGTCCCCTTGTTCTTGCACGTCTCTTTTTCTGAAAGATGCTACCCTCTTGGACTTTGTTGATTCCACTGAGGTACTTAAAAGTTTCTATCATGTCCCCCCTCTCCCTTCTTTCCTCAAGGGTATACATATTAAGCTCCTTTAGTCTGTCCTCATACGGCTTCTCTTGCAGACCCTACACCATTTTAGTTGCCCTGCTCTGGACTGCCTCTATCCTATGTCCTTGCGGAGATGGGGTCTCCAGAACTGGATTCAGTACTCCAGATGGGGTCTCACCAACCGTCTGTACAGAGGGATAACAACTTCCTGTTTTCTGCTGCTGATGCCTCTCCCTATGCATCCCAGTATACCCCCAGCCCTCCCTACTGCCTTCTCACATTGCTTGCTAACCTTAAGGTCATCTGATATGATTACCCCCAGGTCCCTTTCCTTTTTTTTTTTGTTACTACCTCCCCCATTGTGTATTCTTCCCCTGGGTTCTTGTTTCCGGGTGCATTATTTTGCACTTCCTTGCATTGAATCCTAGCTGCCATACTTCTGACCATTCCTCCAACCTTGCCAAGTCCCTTCTCATCCTTTCCATGCTTCCTTGTGTATCAACCCTGTTGCAGATCTTTGTGTCATCTGCAAAGAGGCATACTTTTCCTTCCAGTCCCTCTGCAGTGTCACTTATGAAGACATTAAAAAGGACTGGACCCAATACTGAACCCTGCGGTACCCAACTAGTAATCCCTTTTTCTTCAGAGTGGACTCCATTTACAATTACCTTCTGTGTCCTGTTGTCCAGCCAATGTTTTACCCAGACTACCACCCTGGGACCCACTCCCAGGCTAGTTAATTGACTGTTAATCTTTTGTGGGACGTGTGTCAAATGCCTTACAAAGTCTAGGTAGACCATGTCCACAGCCCCTTCCTGGTCTACTACTTTGGTCACCCAGTCAAAGAAATCTATTAGATTCGTCTGACATGACCTTCCCGCTATGAACCCATGCTGCCTTGGGTCCTGTGCCCCACTGGCCTCTAGGTACTCGACTGTTCTTTCCTTCAGAAGTGACTCCATCACTTTCCCTACCACAGAGGTCAAACTGACAGGTCTGTAGTTGCCTGCCTTTGTCTTGGTCCCACTTTTGTGAAGGGGAATCACATCCGCCTTCCTCCAGTCCTGGGGTACCACACCATCCTCCCATGATTTATTAAAAAGAGTAGCCAGTGGTTTCACTAGTTCCCCACTTAATTCTATTAGAATTCTGGGATGAGTTCTATCAGGCCCCATTGCTTTGTCCACCTTCAGTTTTAGGAGTTCTTGCAGAACCCTTTCTTCTGTGAAAGGACTGGGATCGATCCCCCTATCAAGAGTGCTTCTGTTAATTGGATTAGGCAATTCCCCCTCCTCTTTTGTGAATACTGTGCAGAAATATTTGTTCAGTATCCCTGCTTTTTTCACTGTCCCTCTCTGCCCACCCACAGTTCATTCTATTCAGCCTCACTATCCCTTCCTTTGTCTTTCTACGCTCACTGATGTACCTATAAAAGGTTTTATCCCCCTTCTTAACCGAGTTGGCTATCTTTTCCTCAGTTTGGGCCTTTGCTATTCTGACTTCCCTCCCTGCTTCCTTCTGCCTTAACTGGTACAGCTGTCTGTCCTGCTCCTTCTGTGTTTCCTTATACTTCCTGAATGCTATCTTTTTCTTCCTGACTTTCACAGCCACCTCTTTTGAGAACCATAGTGGCTTTTTCTTTCGTTTGATTTGTTTATTTGCTTACACACAAGGCTTGTTGCCTCTGTGATGGCAGTTTTGATGATTCCCCATTGTTGCTCCACACCTCCTTCTAGCCTGTTTGCTAGTGCTTTTCTGAGCACTCTCCCATCTTGCCAAAGTCAGCCCTCCTGAAGTCAGTACCCTCACTTTTGTATGGCTTGACTCTGTAGCTGAGTTTAGCGTGAACCACACTGTTTGATGGTCACTTGTTCCCAGATGGCAACCCACTTCTAGATCTGAGATCCTCTCACTGCCCCCGTTTGAGAGTATGAGGTCTAAGATTGCTCCCTCACGAGTGGGTTCCGAAACTAGCTGTCTGAGGCCTGTCATCTGTAGGGCATCAAGAATGGCCCTGCTCTTGGATGTGGCTGCAGCAAATGTGCTCCAGTTAATATCTGGCATATTCAGGTCTCCCATCAACTGCCATTCTAAGAATGCCGTCTATCATATCCTTGTCCATTCCTTCCCCCGACATGGGGGTCTGTACACAGCCCCTGTGCAGATTATGGTGCCCTTTCCAGTCTCCAAGGTGACCCACAGTGCCTCCTCTCCTCCCTGTTTACTCTTTTGTTCAGTTGCTTTTATCCCTTCCTTTACATAGAGAGCTACTCCTCCCCCTCTTCTCCCCTGCCTGTCTCTCCTGTAGGTTATGTACCCTGTATGTTAACATCCCAGTCATGGTTCTCTGTGTACCATGTTTCTGTGACTATTGATATCCAGGCATCCCTCTTCCATCAGGCCACCAGCTCAGGGCTTGTTGCCCAGACTACGAGCATTGGTACTCATTACCCTCCATTTCTGATGGCCTTACTCCTTTGCCCCATCCCTGTCCTTCTTGCCTTTGTCACTTTCTCCATTTACCCGCCCTTCTCCCTATCGACACCTCTATGTTGGTGTTTACGCACTTACTACCGTGATTTTTTTGGGGGGGCTAGGATTTCCCTGCTCCTTTCCAGTGCCTCCCCCCTTGGCTAGTTTAAATGCTTGCCAATGAAGCATTTAAACCTATCACCTAGGATCCTGGTTCCCCTTCTGGACAGATGCAGCCCATCATGCCAGTATAGGCTTGCATCACTCCAGGTGGACCCCCAGTCCCCAATTAACCCAAATCCCTGAGCTCCACACCAGTTTTTCAATGACTGATTGAATCCCATGGTGCGGAACACCCTAGCCTCTCCTACGCCATAGATGGGCAGCACCTCTGAGAAGATTACCGTGTGTGCTACTTGTCTAAGGCCCTTCCCCAATTCCACAAACTCTTCCTGCACTTCTCTAATCCCTTTCTTAGCCAGGTCATTTGTCCCTAGGTGGACAATGACATCCAGCTCCCTCCCCTGTGCAGCTGCTCTGGCAATCCTGAGGATTTGCTCCCTGTCCTTCCAAGCCATGGCGCCAGGCAGGCACCTTACCTCCCTCTCCCCTTCCTCCCCCAGTTCTACCTTCCTAACAATGGAGTCCCCCCACCAGGAGTGGGTCCCCTACCACCCTCCTGTGGGTCTCCTTTGTGGAGGTTCCCAGCATCCTCTTTGGTCTCCACTGCAGGTCCCTCCATAGAGGAACCACACTTTGCCAGAATGGCATAGGAATTGTAGAGAGGTACAACTGGAGGGATGCGCCTCTGTTCCACCACCCTCACCCTCCCTGAGCCCACTGTGGTCCAACCGCTCCTCTTTCTTGGCAACCTCTGAGGCAACGGCAGTGGAACTGGTGGTCCCTGGATAGAAAAGGAGGTCCCACAAATCCTGGCCAACTCAGCCTGGAGATGAGCAACCTCCTCCCTCAGCCCAGAGAGGTGCCTGCAGATGGGACAACATCATATCCTCCAGAACGTCTCCCGGAAGACTGCTGCTCCACAGCCACTGCACTGCACCACTCCCATCATGTCTTATTTCTGGCCCCTTAACTGTTTGCAGTCCTTACTCTTTCCTCTGTTTTTTTTTTTCTCTCTCTCCTTACTTTCTGCCTGTTTGCCATTTAAGCACCTGATTGCAATATAGTCCCAGTAGAGAAGTCCAGTCACACAGCAGTCCTTTCTCCTGGTGTCTTCTGCCAAGCTACTAACAGAATCTTTCTAAGGCAGTCTTTAAATGTAGCTTCCTTCTAGCTAAGCCACTCCCCTACTTACTAGATCTTTCTACAAGTAATTTAAACCTCACAGCTATCAAGTCCTTTCAATCACCTGAGATTTACACCTAGATAACTGTTCAGACAACCATTCAGTTCAGTTAATTCAGACAAACACACACTTTTTTGTTTTGTTTGTTTGTTTGTTTGTTTTACCCTAAATTAAAGGTCCAAGTACAAGAGTTCTACTTCTTTAGTCCCAGCAGAGAAGTCCAGTCACACAGCAGTCCTTTCTCCTGGTGTCTTCTGCCAAGCTACTAGCAGAATCTTTCTAAGGCAGTCTTTAAATGTAGCTTCCTTCTAGCTAAGCCACTCCCCCTACTTACTAGATCTTTCTACAAGTAATTTAAACCTCACAGCTATCAAGTCCTTTCAATCACCTGAGATTTACACCTAGATAACTGTTCAGATAACCATTCAGTTCAGTTCTCAGACAAACACACACTTTTTTTTTGTTTTGTTTTTTAGTTGTTTTTTTTTTACCCTAAATTAAAGGTCCAAGTACAAGAGTTCTACTTCTTTAGTCCCAGCAGAGAAGTCCAGTCACACAGCAGTCCTTTCTCCTGGTGTCTTCTGCCAAGGGCAGTGTCGCGGTTCCAATGCCACATCAGTGGGCAGATTGTTACATGGCTCCACCAAACTTTCTTGCTTCCCTCTTAAATCCCGCCATCAGTTTGCCCCCATGTTCTCGATCCATTATTTATGCTAAATAGTTCCTCGCAATTTACCTAGTTCATTCCTTTCAGAAACTTGAAGATCTTACTTTGAGGTATTTCTTGCAGCAGGCCATCACCAGAATGACTATAGCCTGCAGCAAACAGATCCCAGACAAGGATGGCCATTCTGCCTATATCTTCCCTTGTCAATCTTCACCATTTATTACTGCTTGGGTGTAAGCCGGAGGTGCGCACCCACCACGGGAGGTTTTATTTTGTTTTCGGAGAAGAGTCTTCGCTGACAGCGCCACCCCCAAGATCGACGCACTACGTGGTGCATGAGGGGCGGCTGTTAGGCACCGCAGACTCCTCCTTCATCCCAGTTCTGTTTCTCCGGCCATCGAGGCAACACCTGCTGCGTGAGTTGTCAGTACTGTTCCATTAGGCCTAAAACTTCAGCGAACCTTCTACTCTGTCCCAGTTCGATTTCCTGATGCCGTTTTCCAGTAAGACCATTCCTTTTCTTTATTTTGATGGCACCGGGAGCTTTACTGTTTATAAGTTAATTTTGCATCATGTCTGGTTCGGGAGCTAAACGCAAGTCAAAAGCGGGCCGTGCCCCCATGCGCCAGTGCTCCTGTGGCCGGCATTTTTCCGTTTCGGACCAACATGATGTCTGCCTTCGGTGCCTGGGACCTAACCATGATATGGACAGATGCGACACCTGTTTCTCGATGGACCGCCGTGTTCTCGAAGTCAGCGCATTCAAACTCGGCAAGGCCCTGCCGACATTTGCAGGACGGTGTCATTCTCGGGCCTCCCAGGCTAGGTCTCTAGACCCTTCTTCTGGGTCCCCTCCCAGACCTATACGGTGTGGTGAGGAGGAGGTCTCCTCAGCTTCAAGCCTTGCCGAGGAGGAGGCCTCTTTTGCAGTGTCGGAGGAACGCCGTGGTCCCTCCCGGTGTCGTGGCCCACGGTTGCTGGGTCCGGCATTGGACCCTCGACGCTGCCCTCCGGTGCCGTCTCACGGTGCGGGTGCTGGTTTAGTTGTCAGTGCAGCGGTGGCGCGCTGGGCTCAGTCGACTCCATGGCGGCACCGTGTTGTGGCGATGACGAGGACTGCGGGCCATGGGCATGTCGAGCCGGCCTCTGGGCGTGCCAGGGGTGGGCGACGTGTGGTGACTTGCCCGGCGTCGTTAGCGAGCGCAGTTTCTCAGGAACTCTTGGGGTGGCCAGCATCGGGTCGCTTCTGGTCGACTCTTCCTTGGAAGCAGGCAGAGCTCAGAGGTGTATCCGGCCTGGCTTTCTGATTCTTCGGAATCAGAGTCTTCTGTGGAACATGGTGTCAGGTGGCCCAGCGCTCCAGTTCCTGAGGACTCCCAGGCTGGGGGTGGCCTGGGGTCCATGGGGAAGGGTGGCTTGGGAACTGTCCCCTCAGAGGGGGCTGTGGCAGCTGCCATTTCCAGTGCTGCTGCACCTTCTCAGGGTGGACTAAGGGTTCTGTCTTCGGGGCCCCCCCCCTCCTTGGGAGGCATCAGGATCGACGTAACCTTTTGCTGGGGTCGAGGAGGAGGGCGTCCTCAGAGTCTGAGGGGTTGAGGGGCCGGGGTGAAGGGTGTCGGGTTCCTCCTGCCACCCTTCGGGGTGTGGGGAGGAGCCGTAGTGCCGAGCCCCACCTCTCCCTCTTAGGCTCGGGGGACCCCTCCAGTGGCGGTGCTGTGGGTTGCCCTTCTGGATCCATGCAGCCCCAGGTGTGTCACAGGGGAGATTCCCCATTCAGGCTTTTCCAGAGTTCACATCGCCAGGGTTCCATTCTGCAACCTGGTTTGATATCCGGGACCCCACCAGCTCGAGCTCCGTTCCCTGGATTTCAGAGCCTTAGCAGAGGACAGTTGCCTCCTCGTAGGTGCCCCTCTCCCATTCCTCTGCAGCTGCCCCCCAGGCCATGTCAGTCCTATGGGCCCGTTACAGAGGGAGACGTTCAGAGGCACTGCGGCGGCCTTCCCGTCATATGTTAGATATATGCATAGCGGGTTTTTCACCTCTCCCAGTTGCCGCAGGAGTCCTCTGGGCATTCGAGTTCCTCATCCTCATCGACTCCATCCTCGGAGGGAGAGGAACCCTCTGCTCACTTCTCATCCGATGCTGGTTTCACGGAATATCAGCGCTTCCTTTCATGGATGGTTGGGGATCTCCGTATATCCTTTGTCAGACGAGACAATACCGAGCGGGAGACATGTGAATTCCTTGGTGAATTCAGTACCCAGCACCTGGTGGTGCCACCCTGGCCTATCCCTTTCCAGGAGGCATCTGTCCGCACCTGGCAGTCTCCAGCTGTTCCTTTCCCAGCCCCAGTAAATTGCAGGAGGAGGTATTGTGCCCCATCTGAGTCTCTAGGTACACTCCCCAACCCTCCCTCGGGATTGGAGTTCCTAGAGACTCCTTGCGGGCACCGCCGCCTAGCGCTCAACCATCCACCGAACTCAGATTCCCTACAGTTTGACCGGTGGGGGCGAAAGGTGTTCTCTTCTTCTCGTGCGATGTTGTGCATTGCATCACATCAGGCTCACCATGCTGCCTACAACAGGCGCTTATGGTCGATGCTCTCTCATCTTCTAGCATCAATGCCTGATATGGAGCAATCCAGACAGGCCATTGCCCTCTCCGCTATGGGCCTGGAACTGGCAAGGCACCAAGCAGGGACATCCTACGACTCCAATGAGGTGGCTTCCAGGCTTGCGGGGACAGTGATCTGCATTAGTTGGACGGCATGGCTTCGTCTATCAAGATTGTCACCCCTGGCCCAGCATAGGGTGATTCGCTCCGCTTTCCGAGGGACCTGACTTTTTTCCACCAGGGCTAGGAGACTTCTACAGGGGCTTCCTCCATCTCCTCATCTCTGGGGGACACCTCCTAGCTCTCTTCGGCCTTAGGCGTCATGTCTTGTAAGGTCAGGATCTCTTCCTTCTGTTTTTCACCAACAGGAGGCTGAGGGTCTTGTTCCCTCAGGGTTTTTCCTAGTCCCCCTTCGGGGGGGCTCGGTACTCACCCAGGCAGTAATGAATGGTGAAGATTGACAAGGGAAGATATGGAAATTAGGTACCTACCATAATTCTTGATCTTCTCTTGTATCTTCACCATTCATTACTGATACCCGCCCACCTTCCCCTCACGGGCCTCCTTCTTCAGCGTCTCCTCCTCCCTGCTCATTCCTCCTTTCTCCCTTTTTTGGCCTTAAAGCCTAAATAAAAAAAAAAAATGGATCCATTTAATTGAGAAAGAAGAGGGAACGAGTAGAATGTATCTCTTCCTGAGGGAACTCTTTCTGATTGCCCGTGAGGGCGACCTCTTGGCTTCTTCTTTAGCCATATTGTTCAATTCACAGTTAAAGAAACCGTTCCTTAATTGGTTTGGTTCCTTTTTCTAGGTCCCCTCTGGCATGTCTGAATCTCCTGTTTTCACCAGCCTCTGCTAGTTGAACGCTGTCGTGGCACTCCAATTGCCTTGAACTGGTGATCTGTTTTGCCTTGCCTTCGGGAAGTCAGACTGAGTTCCCACTCTGTCCTTTTCCGCAAAGGGGTGCCCTCAGTAGGGCTTCAAATACCCCCTCTCCCCACACATATCTGTGTTAGCACGTAACAGGGTGCTAGTGGGCTTCCTTCCCCTTCCCCTTCCTAGTTTGGTGCTCTCCCTTCGGAACAGATTTTCTGCCTTGGCAGTCTGTGAGCTCTCACCTGGAGTTAAGAGGTTGGGGATGGCGGGAGGTATGGAGAGTCTGCCTTTTGTGTACCAAGCTATGCAAAAGGTTCAGTTGAACCTTCTTCACCAGTCTTCCTAAAGGGGATCCTTGCTCCCTCACCTTGGTCCCGAGCTTACGAGCCTTCAAGCCAATTCTCACGACTTGGCAGAACTTCTCTCTCTCCTCCCAACATCCCTCTCTCTCTCTCTTCTTCTCTCTCTCCCTTATCTGTTCCTCCATTGGAGCCGCCCCAGGAGTCAGGCCCTGCGGTCCCATAGGGTAGGTTTTTCTTCTTCCTGTCCTCTGTCAGCTTATTCCTTTTTCAGTTTATATCCTTTCCTTTACCTACCCCTCGGCTCTCTTGCCTCGCTCTCATTTTTTCTTATCATTATTTCACCTCTTCAGCTTACAGAACTGGGATGAAGGAGGAGTCTGTGGTGCCTAACGGCCGCCCTTTGTGCACCACATAGTGTGTCGCTCTTCAGGGCGGTGCCGTCGGCACCAACTCCTCTCAAAAAAAAAAAAACCTCCCGTGGTGGGTGCGTGCCTCCGGCTTACACCCAAGTAGTAATGAATGGTGAAGATACAAGAGAAGATCAAGAATTACGGTGGGTACGTAATTTCCATATCTTGTGCCTAGGCCCAGACCACAACATCCAAGCCTGCGAGGCTTGCCAGAAGTTCAGCCCAGCCACCCACAGACGTCGCCAGAAAATCCTGGAAAATAATCTTCTTAAGCAGAAAATTGCATCAGTGGAATGGGAGCTGCAGGTCAGGAGCTCCTCAACATCCCCGGCCCAATTCTCGGGCTCTTCTTCTTCTTCTTCAAAATCCTGGGATAAAGCCTCCAGGAAGCACAAGCACTGGGACAAGGACTGGGACTGACCCTGCTCTGCTTCCTGCTCGTGGTCACCTCATAAGAAATCTTTGGTCACGTCTGGGTCCTCCTCCATTTAGGGTCGACCTCCTCAGCCCTGCACACCCTAACTTCCACAGGGCGACTGGTGACTCCACCACCCAACTGGAGCTCCCTCGTGGGCGCCGGCCTCTCAGGTCAGGGTACTCCGTATCCTGCTCCTCCAGCCCTTGTTCTCCATGGGTACACAGTCAGGTTGCTTGGCTAGAGTTGCTCTGGCTAGCCCAGGTGTGACGATCGCCAGTCTCCCAGCAGCTGCACCTCCAACACCCGCGCCCCCGGCCACAGTCTCGTCCTCTGGGGCCGCCACCAGTTCTGCTCCTCCTTCTCAGGGGCAGGTGCTGCAGGCACTGGCGCCTCCCAAAGCCCAGTCTCTCCTCAACCTTCACCCAGGGGGTCGCCTTCTACTCCAGCACCTACCGCCCTACAGCCGGCACCCATGGATTCTCTTTCGGCACCTTCCCAGCCAACACCCACTGGACCTGCCAGGCCATCCCATGCTGCAGCCTGCGGGACCTACGCAGGCCTGGCCAGTGCCAGGTCTTCCACAGCTGACACCTGTTGGGCCTCCACCCATCCTGCCTATACCTGCTGCTGTGAGACCGGCACCCATCCTCTTGCAACCAGTGCCTGTGAATCTGCAGCCTAGGTATCCCATGCCAGTGCCTAAGGGTTTGGTGCCCACCTACTCCTATCCTGCACCAGGTTACCCATACCCGGTGCCTCAGGGACTTGTGCTGGCCTACCCCTATCCCATCCCAGGGGGACCAGCACCAGTTGCCTGTCATGGCCTGATCTCTGCCTTGTGGTCCTTCATGCAGAAGCAGGCCTCCATCCCGAGGGCACCAGCTCTTGCCCCTTCGGACCTCCTTCAGACCCTCGCCTGGCACTGTTAGACCAGGCCCTACCATTCCTCACACCCCCAAGGGGAGGCCTAATGCCAGGTCTTCTGGACATTCAGACAGGCGCTGGCATGAGGATAGTGATGATGGGGACGACGAGGAGAGTGTCAGTAGTGAGTCTACTTTCCCCCTGAATCCTCGGAAGGGGAGGAGGTCCCAGCTAAGGACTGGATTATATCGAGGTACCTCGTAGTGTACCACATCATAGGATATGCTATATTCTAGAAGCAGCAGCATAGCAATGAAGCATGCCATAATTCCAAGAGGTGAGGGCTAGAGGTTAATAATGGTTGTATGCTTTTACTGAGTAGGAAACCGGACCACATACAGGCACCCTCAGGGCTCGATATGGAACTGAGGAAAAAGAGATAAACAAAATAAAGTAGCTGGCTAGGAGCTGCACTGCTGCTTCCATGAAGAGCAGGCTAATTGGCTCTGCTCCCCTAACAATATCTGAATAATAGCAGGAGAACTTGGAAGGGCGGAGCAGAGATGTATTTAAAGGAGGCCTGGGAGGGGGTGGGAGAAAAACTTGATCAGAAGTTACGGCCACCGTCCAGCCCCTCTTGGCAGCCCTCGCCGGAACTCTGACCCTGGGACACGAACCCATCTCCAGGGTCTTGCGCCTGAGCGGCGCAGTGGAATCAAGGCAGCCAGCACCAGCCGAGTACAGAGGCAGAAGAGTACAGAGGCAGCGCAGGGAACGCTGTATAAGTCTGAGGGGATGGGTGCACCAATCGGATTGTGGTGGATGAGCGGGCGGACCAATCAGTATCCCCCTGTGAGCGCGCCGCACCAATCGGGATCAACCGACCGTGCCGGCTCTTGGAAAAGCTTAGCGGTCATACCTGGAGATGGATCCGTGTCCCAGGGTCAGAGTTCTGGCGAAGGCTGCTGAGAGGGGCCGGGCAGCAGCCATAAGAACGGCTGGTGCTGGCTGCCTTGATTCCACTGCGCTGCTCAGTCGCAAGACCCTGGAGATGGGTCCGTGTCCCAGGGTCAGAGTTCCGGCAGGGCTGCCAAGAGGGGCTGGACGGTGGCCGTAAGAACGGCTGGTGCTGGCCGCCTTGATTCCGCTGCGCCGCTCAGGCGCAAGACCCTGGAGGTGGATCCGTGTCCCAGGGTCAGAGTTCCAGCAAGGGCTTCTGAGAGGGGCTGGGCGGCGGCCATAAGAACGGCTGGTGCTGGCCAGCTTGATTCTGCCATTCTCATATAGACAGGCGTGAGCTTGTGGGGCACTTTCCTGCTCCCAGGCCAAGGGAGCCTTTGTCTGCCTCTGATCAGTCTCTCGCCTCATCAGGCCCGTAAGGGGCCCCATACTCTTTGTGGTTTTCCCCCACAGGAGGCTGAGGGTAAACCAGCACTGCCCTTTGGGTGGTAAGCTCAGTACTCTGCCACACTGGTAATGAATGGTGAAGACTGATTCTTGGAAGATATGAACATTACATACTCACTGTAATTCTTTATCTTCCAGCATATCGTCACCATTCATCACCACAACCTTCCCACCATCCCCATCAGTGGCCAGGCATCTGGGTAGCATACCCTGTCTCTGCTCTTTTTCTCTACCCTTCCTTTTCTCTTTGTTTGGCCTCTGTGCTCTTTCTTTGTCAGGAGCTCTGTGGAAAAAAATGAAAAAAAAAAATGTTTCTGCGAGCTTCAGCTCATCCTTCAGCTTCCAAAAAAAAAGTTCATTTTGGGTCTAACTTCCCCTTCTAAGAGAGCCTGGGTGGTTCTCTTTTATTTTCTTAATCTCTCTCTTAGCAGAGCATCTACAAAGTTTATTATTCTTTCCATAGGGTTTTCTAAGCTGTTCTTTTTCCTTGATCTTATCTGTGTCAATCTTCACCATTTGTCATGATTTGGGGTTAGCCCTCCAGAGCTAGGACCCCACAGGAGACATTTTATTGTGTGTGTGTGGGTGGAGCCGATGCAGGGACGGTGCCATCCTCGAGGCCGATGTACTATGTGGCACTCGCGGCTTGGCCGTTAACTGTCATCAGCTCCACCCCGACTTCATTTCTTCTTCTCCCACCGTCAAGTAAGGACCTCGTATGGAGCACTTCTTCAACTGTGTAGTAGTTTTGCGGCCTAGTTCATGGATTAGATTGGTTCTGTTTCGCCAAGCTTTTACTTGACGCCGCTGGGTCCTGGTAAGACCTTTCCTTTTATTTATATTACAGTGACATCGAGTACTGTATCTTGTGTTTAGTTTTCCATCTGGTCATGTCTCTTTCCGGGGCCAAAAAATCAGCGAAGGCGAGGCAGCCTCCCATGCGTCGGTGTCCCTGCAGCCGCCAGTATTCTGTCACGGACCAGCATGACCGTTGTCTCGCCTGCCTTGGTCCGGCCCATGACATGGACAACTGTGATGCCTTTTTCCTCGATGGACCGCCATGTTCTCGAGTTGCATGCATTAAAAGTAGGGCGCACACTGCCGACTTTTGGGGGACGGGTTCGCAGTCGGCAGGCCAAGGCCAGGACGCTTGACCCTTCCTCTGGGGCCCTTCCCATTTCTACATGGACCGCGGAGGAGGGTGCCTCTGCCTCTTTCAGCCTTGCCACAGTGGGGGCTCCTTCTGCGGTGCAAGAGGCCCAGTCCGTCTCTCACGGGGGTTGGGCGTGAGGCACCGCCCCGGCAATCACCTCTTCGGAGGCGAGGGCACCCCCCGATGTCACATCCTGGGACCTGCGAGGCCGGGCCAGCACCATCCTTGACGCCATCTGTTGGTGTCATTTTGCATTCCGGTTCCACTTGTGGCATCGGAGGCCCAGGCGGCACTGCGGGTGGTGCTGCACTGCCGGCATCATTTGTGGTGCTGGTGATGGGAGTGGTGCCTTGGGAGATGCACAGGGTGTTCTTGGGGCCATTCCTGGTTTTGATGTGGTTCAGGGTGCCGAGACTGGGGAAGGCACCGTCTCCGGCATCATTCATGGCACTGGGAAGGGGGTGGAGCTGGCACCGTTTCTGTCGACGTTCGCGGGGTTGGGGAGGAGGGCAGCGCTGCAGTCTGTGCCGCCTCTGGTTCTGGCACTGCTCGCGGTGCCGGGGAGGAGGATGGCGCCGTGGTCTGCGCTGCCTCTGGCTCCAGCGCCACGGCTGGTGCCACTTTAGACACTGGTGCCATTCATGGCACTGGGGGGGGAGTGCAGTGCTGGCTGCAGTGCTGTGCCTGACTCCGGCACAGTTCACGGTGCCGGGACTGAGGTTGGTACTGCTCGCGGCCCAGGAACGGGCAGGGGTCAGGGAGTGGTCTGGCATCGGGCCTCTTTGTCCAGTTCCTTGGAGGAGGACTCTGGGTTGGATTCAGAGTGGCTCCCGGACTCCTCGAAGACTTCTGACCCCTCCATGTCCACCACTTCAGCCCCCACTCGGCCTCCCTCTGTGGGGAGGGCAATTCCTGCCGATTCTAGGGTCAGTGGCACTGACCAGCCAGCAGTAGTCCAGGTGGCCACTGCTGCATAGCCCGGAGTCGGGGGGGGGTTGTCTGTCCCTTCAGCTAGGACACTCCCTTCCTTGGTGTGCCTGGAGAGTCCAAGTTTGGGACAGCTCAGAGCACCCATAGGGGAAGGAGCTGCACCCTGGGTGGTCTCTTTGGGGTCTGCCCAGTGTTGCCAGATGCCTATGCTGGTGGTTTCAAGGCAGAGGGCTCTTTCGGAGTCCGAGGGGCCTGAGTTCTGTGCGGGGGGCCTCTCCCTGGGACCCACCCAGGTTCGAGGAGGAGTCGTAGTGCGGATCCTATCCCTTCCCCCTCTCCCCGAGAGGGACCTCTTCTTTGGAGACCAGGGACCATCCTTCTGGACTTGCATGGTCCCTGTCGCCTCATAGGGGGGATTCTTCTGTTGGGCACAGTCACAGCCGTTCTGACCTGGTTGCACAGCTGTTGGCTGCTGGGCTCTCTGGGTCTCCCTCCCAGTTGGGAGCATCCGCTAGGCCCTCCGGCCCGGGCAGAGGACGTTCTTCTCCTGTGAGGCCCTTATTCCTCTGTCTCCATCCTCTTCTCTCCCAGGTATTTCCGGTCCTGGGGGCCTCTGACCTGGGAGCAATTTAGGGGCTCGGCTGCGCATTTCCCAACCTACGTCAGGGCCATGGACGAGAGGGTGTTCCACCATGCTCCCGTGCAGCTGGACCCTAAATCTCCAGACTCTTCCGCATCCTCATCCCCCTCCTCAGAGGGAGAGGAACTGTCCTTCCACATTTCCCTTGCGTCTGATCTCTCCACATATCAGCACTTCCTCGCGAAGATGATGGACAATCTCTGGATTACCCCTTCTTCAGAAAGCAATCCTGAGCACATGACGTAGACCTTCTTAGGTGAGTACAGTGCAGACAACCTGGTGGTTCCTGCCTGGCCTGTCCTGTTCTTGGAAGCATCACTGCGGCTCTGGCAGCGTTCCTTTTCCACAGTTCCAGCCCCAAAGGATCTGCGCCCCCAGAGTCTCCAGGACACATGCCTCACCCCCTTTTGGTCTTGATGCAGCTGGATACTCCTTCTGGGCTTTGCACCCCTCACTGTGACCGGCCCCCAGACTCAGACTCTGCGGATTTTGATTTCTGGGGGAGGAGGACATTTTATTCAGCACAGATTTTGATGTCCATTGCTTCACATCAAACCCGCTATGCATCCTATGACAGGTTCTTGTGGTCCAGGCTAGGTCAACTGCTAGCCTCTCTGCCTGATTTGGAGGTAACCAGATCACCCTCTCTTCTCTGGGCCTGGAGCTTGTGAGGCACCAAGCAAGCTTGTCCTACGACGCCAACAAGGTGGCTTCCAGGATTGTAGAGACAGCGATCTGCACTTGGCGGACAACGTGGCTTTGTCTTGCCCGGTTGTCACCCATGACCCGGCGTAGGGTGATTTCCTTTGCCTACTGGAGAACCCATCTTTTCTCCCGTAGGGTGAGACAGCAACTGTCGGGGCGCCTTCCTTCCCCTTCTGGGGGTTCCCCATCTCACCCAGACCAGTCTCGGGCCTCTCCAGGCCCATTAGGGTTCTCTCCTCCAGTGTGTCCCCTACTGGGGGTTAAGGGGTTTAGTCCCGTAGTGTCATATTGGGACCCCTTTGGAGGGGCTCGTTACTCACCCAAATAGTGATGAATGGTGAAGATTGACACAGATAAGATATGAAAATTACGTACCTACCGTAATTCTTGATCTTTCTGTGTATCTTCACCATTCATCACTAAATCCCGCTCACCATCCCCCTGTGGTTTCAGTCTCTGGGTTCCCCCTCCCTCTGTGTGTCTCTTTATTTCCAGCCTCTCCCCTCCCCTCCCTGCTTCCCTTTGGCCAGGAGTAAGGGGACCCTGGAGACACACAGGGTGAACTTCATCCCTTAGCAGCTTGGATGGTCTGGGGTGGGAAGGGGTTTCCTCCTTTTTATTGCCTTGTGACCTTCCCACCCCTTGTTAAGGGTGGGCTGGTGGGATTAGAACCCCCTCTTTCCCCCTTCTGCTGTCCTTCAGGACTAATCCCATACAGTTATAATTTTGAGGGAGGTTCTTCTTTTGAAGTTCCCCTTCCTTTCTTTGGCTGGGGAGAGGACACATCTCGGCTCCTGGCTCCCTCAAACTGTTCCTAAAAACCTTATTACGACTAACCCCTCAGGGCTAGTTGTTCTCTGCCAGGAGTTTTCTCAGATTTCCCCTCTAGGTTTAACCTCGCTTGCCTTGCCAGGTTTGCCTCCTTAACAATCTACTCCTCATGAGCAGATTGTCTGAACCTTGGTTCAGTCTCTTTCCTTGACAGTTTGAGGGTCCAGACCGCAGGGGTGGGTGACGCTGTCCTCTTCCCCTCCCAATATTTTTCCCTCTTCCTTCTTCCCAGAGATTGGGGCCCCTCCCAATCCCCAGTTTCCTCTCATTCTTATTCTGTCCTCTCAGTCGTTTATTCCTCCTTTGATTTGTATATCTTTTCCTTTTATCTATCCTTGGGCTGTCTTTCCCCACCACCCCCTTCCCTTTACTTCCTCACTCTCCACGATTCAGAACTGAGGTTGGGGCGAAGCCCACGACTGTTAACAGCCAACCTGCGAGCGCCATGTAGTATGTCAGCCTCGAGGGTGGCACCGTCCCTGCGTCATCTCCGCTCACCAAAAAAAAAAGTCTCCCTCGGGATCCTTGCTCCAGATGGCTAACCCCAAACAGTGATAAATGGTGAAGAGGCACAGAAAGGTCAAGAATTACGGTAGGTACGTAATTTTCATTTCTCGTTGACAAAACAGAAGAAAGCAACAAAAAAAGGGGGGGATGGAACAAGGGAAGACTTCTTCAGTTGGAAGCAGGGTCAGTTGTACTCCTTTTTTCCTGTATTTTACCCTTTCTAGCCAGCTTGGCTCTGGTATTATCCTCCTCCTTCTTTCCCTTTAGATAAACCTTCTGGAAGTAGAAGGAAATTCTTCTGTTGTTTCAACAAAAAGAAAGGGAGGAGCTACCTCCTTCCACTTTTTCATTTTTTTTTTCAGGTTCTCTCTTCAGTCCTTACCTAGCAGGAATCTACTACTCCTCCTAGTCAGTGCACTTCTTTTGTGAAGTACCAATCCTTTGTTCCTCTACATCCCTAGGAACACTTTCCACCTCAGTTTCCGGAGGCTTCTCTCCTGGAAACATGTCTAGCCTGCTGGGAGCATGCAGATCCCCGTTATTTTTTCCCCTGCAGGGGGACTTTCCTCCTTCCAGCCAGCCCAGATTGCCCTGATCACCTTCTCGTCCTGCTATTTAGGCTCCCCCTCCCATCCTCTCTACTTCTTCTTCTTCCAACTGGTAACTGGATTTTTATTGTTTTGTTCCTTTTCTATCTTATATCCTTTGTTCTCTCCCGTTGGCAATTTGGCCCCTCCCGTCTTCTTTCTCTCTCACATTCTTCCTCTCCTGGTGAACAGAACTGAGATAATTAGGGGGCCGCCGTTAGTTACTGGCCAGTCAATGAGCACCACATCATGTGTCAGCCTCATCCACAGTGCCACCATCACCAACGTCGGCTCCCTAGCCGAAAGCTCTTAAGATTGCTTCCACAAGGATCCTAGTGCCTTTGGCACAGACTCACTGGTAACAAATGGTGAAGATATTCTGGAAGATCAAGAATTACAGTGAGTACTTAATTTTCATTCCTCAACCCTCTTGGGCTTAGACACAGTAGAAGCTGTCTAGCTTGCACTTTAACCACTGCCAGAGGTAGTCGGTCTCATATGGATGCCAGCAGCCTTATCTTAGAAGGGTGGGCATAACTAGCATTCCCTTCCTTTTTTTCTCTCTCTCTCTCTCTCTCTCTCCCCTCTTTTTAGGATTGCAGTGGGCAGAACCCTGCATACCTCTTGCTATGAGGAAAAGGACTCCTGCATTCCTTGTGAATGAACAACATGTTAGAGTGACAAAAAACAGTCACCTCCGCATCTGTGAAACACTCCACTCTCGCACAATTTTTTTTTTTATTTTCTGTGGTCTGTGACCGCTGAAATACTATAACCTAACTCGACCCTCCTCTTAGCACCACCACCCCACCCCCAAGAACATAATAGTGACACAGGGTGCCAATCCCCAGTGTCCTGATCACCCCCCTCACTACCCGGCGCATGTGCGTTTGTGCTTATATTTTGTTTTTAACATATATTTTTTATATGGGTTCCCCCACCTGACCATCCCTCTCAGCACCCACCACCCCACCCCCAGAAACATAACAGTGGCACTGGGGGTGCCCAATTCCCAGTGCAGGAATCCTCCCCCATGCCACACATGTGCAGTATTTCTATTTTTTTCTTTCCTCTCTCACCAACCCTCCATCTCAATGCCCCCACCCAGTGTCATGATCAGCATCTCGGTCCTATTTTTTTTTTGTTGTGTTTTAACCTGTAACAAGAAAAGCGTTCAGAGTGTCTTTTGTGCCATTTCTGACCCTCCACATGACCCTCCCACTGCACACCCCCGCCCTTACTTATCCATCGGGGATCCAATGCCATAATCCTCTCTGGACCGCAGACACTTCTTCACTCTTCAAAGCCGAACCGGCAAACTAAGGAAACAGATATGCTGTTTAATGTATTTCAATGGGGTTTTGAAGTTAGTGCCATAACTTGGGTATTTTTGGCCCAAATTTTCAACATGCCTTCTTTGGGACCCCACTTCATAAACAGTGGCACTGTCATTAGGCTAATCTGTCCCAAAAAGTGATTTGGCGAGCCGGCCTGGTGGCGCAGAGGGCTGAGGTGCTGGACGCCTTACCTCGTGCTATGCCGGCAACCCGGGTTCAGGAACAGACTCGGGTCACTCTGGGGTTGGCCGGAGTGAGGAAGGATTGTGTGGCTGCTGACAGCTCTCCTTCATCAGGGATGGGGGGAACTCGGCATCACGCTGTAGACTGACACCCAACGGAGGCTGGGGTCAGCACAGGCGCAATGCTAGAAAGGGGTGAACCCACAAACAGGGCGTACGACTGCCTCCACATAGATGGAGACAGTCACCCGGTCCATTGCATGTGCATTGGTTCAGGGAGAAAACGGAAAAAGGTTCAGAGCTGGCAGGTTGCACCTGCACCTCCCCCCAGCAATCTAGATGTTGGCTTCCAGGGGTGGGGGGAGGCCAGCACCCCTCGTCACCGGCACTGTCATGGAGGGGCAACCTGTGGGGGATGGCCAGTTGAATGGGAGCAGGGAAAGCCTCACCAGAGAGAGGTGTCCCCTCCGAGGGAGGGGCCAGAGCCGCCTGCTAGCGCCAAAGGAGGCGTAAAGTATGCATTGGGGGGGTGATTTCACGATCCCTGCATGAAATCACCTTTTGGACATGAGTTAACAATTTTCTCTGCCCTTGTTCATGAGGTGGGGTCATAAGAAGGCTATGTTGAAATTTTGGTGTAAAAATATTTAAAAAAACAACAAAGTTATAAACCCACATTGAATTTTACAAGCACAGCCTTGTAACTTTGGTATTTTTCAATATCTTTACCCCAAATTTACAACATAGCCATATCTTTCCAGCACCTCATGAATGTGGCAGCTGTCATTTTTCAAATCCTAGCCAAAATGTTTTTTACATCCCAAAAGGTGATTTCCCAGTCCCTGCACAAAATCGCCTTTCGGGCAGGAGTTAAAAAATTCCTCTGCTCTTGTTCATGAGGTGGGGTCATAAGAAGGCTATGTTGAAAATTTGGTGTAAAAATATTTAAACTCAACAAAGTTATGAGCCTACATTGAATTTTGCGAACCAGGCTCGTATGTTTGGTAATAGTCTATATTTTTACCCCAAATTTTCAACATAGCCATTTCTTTGCAGCACCTCATGAATGTGATAGCTGTCATTTTTCAACTCCTGCCCAAAATGTGTTTTAGCATCCCAAAAGTTGATTTTGCAGTCCCTGCGCAAAATCACCTTTAAGCCAGGAGTTGAACATTTTCTCTGCCCGTCTTCATGAGGCAGGATCATAACTATGTTGAAAGTTTGGTGTAAAAATATTAAAAAACAAATTTACAATATGTTTACCCCAGATTCCTCAGCTGCAGCCCTATCAGCTCAGGACAGATTTTGTTTCTGGTGGGGGGGGGGGGGGACAGGATATCCCTATCCTTTTTCTGCCATTTTAGTGCTGTACAAGCCCTCCTTTCCTATTTGTCTTACTAAGGAGATTCCTTTGGTCTCTCCTGCCTATCCTGAGCCCTATTCCAGGGTTGTTCCCCTTCACTCTCAGACTGGGTGGCCTGTAGACGCTGGCTCTTATTTTTTACCTGCTAATCTTGTGCTCCTTAGGCCCATACCTTAGTTTTTCTCTAAAGTGGTAAGTCGGATATTATTGTTTCTGTGATTTGATATCCTATAGCCTTTTCCTATCCATTTGGACTAGAACTCTGGTCCCTCTCTATCTTTTCTCTCCTACTTGTTTCTCTCCTGACAAACTGAACCAAGGAAGGTTGGGAGTTGATGGCCAGCCCACATTACATCCGCCTTGTGGTTGGCACCAGCACTGACTTCAGTCCCCTAAGCTGTAGGCTGCCAAAGACTTTGCTCCCATGGGGTCCTAGTGTCTCCAGCACATATCCATATGTGTGAATGAATGTTGAAGATATTCTGGAAGATCAAGAATTATGGCGAGTGTATAATTCATTTCTTGATCTTCCAGGAATATTTTCACCATTGATTCAGACACCCACTCGCCACCCCCTGGCTCACTCCAGTATGTTTACTGGTATTCACCCCTTGTTCTTGGTTGGGTTGTGAAGACACTGTGTTTCTGGTTTGTTGTCCCTTCTTATTCTGGTCACCAGGGCTATCGTATGCCCTTAAGTTTAGTGCATAAGCACAAGTTAGGTTATGCTGTACCTCCTCTGTAAAAAAGGTACTGAGGCGGTTGAGGGCTGGTGTTGAGGTAAGCCATGCAGTGCAAGCCAGTCTCGCAGTGCTGCGCTTGCGTGCAACTTACCTTGGCACGAGCCCTCCTGGAAAGCTCTGGCTCCCATGGGGTCCATGTGCCTCCAGCTGAGACGCATTAGTGTGAATCAGTGGTGAAGATACTCCTAAAAGATCGAGAATTCGCTAAAAATACCACCAAAAGCTTAATCTGGTTCAAGGTCAGTTGGCATTCATCTGTATCCCCTTCCCCCAGGTCGTGCCTGAAAACAGGCAGGATTTGTCTAGTGCACTTACCCAGTCAACAAAAACTAAATAAATAAATAATAAAAATAAAAAAATTATGGTGAGTATGTAATTTTCATTTACTTGCTGTAACAGTGGATCTTCCTGAATATCTTCTCCACTCCATAGAGCATCATTCACCCACTCACAATCCCCCTCTTCAATGAGCCAGGGTTACACTCCTGGAAATTCAACCTCAGAAGGATATTTAGAGATAAATGTGGCTATTTTCCTCAATGTTTTTTCTGCAGGTCTTCAGAAAGGCCCATGGCTCCCCAAGCCTTAACAGGTTTAAAAACGTTTTTATATAATAAAACTTTCATATGGGCTTTTTCTCCCCAAATACAGAAAAGGGTACATTTGTTTCCCTGCTCAGGGTACATCCCTCTGTGCCCTTAGAGTTTCTCCCTGTTAGTTGCTATATGCAGCATCTTCTGTCTTAGGCACAGCTCTAGCCTAGCAGCTCACTTCCACCTGCTAGTAACTCTATCTGTTGGAGACAGGCTATTGACTTTTGCTATGCTTAAACCTAAAGGTTGGTTTGCCCCATAACAGAGTAGTTTTCCAGGTCCAGACTTTCTAAATTGGGGGTAAATCCACAGCTAAGGCAGCCTAATCATCTGTCATTGCAGGGGAAGGTCCAGCACTAGTGCTAAGCCCCTACCACTATATGTGTTCACTGTAACCCATTTTCCTATCAGCATCCATACAGTATCTACTTTTGTTATCTGTTCATCTGTCCATTAAGGCTTACTAGCCTTAAATACTTTCAGGATATCACCCACCCTAGAACATTTTTCTTTTGTTGGGGGGGGGGGGGAATAGCTGCACTCGCTTGGCCTGCTTGTGGTACCATTGTTTCCCACTGAGGTATTCAACCTCTCGGTGTAGTCCTCTTGCCTCTTTTTCCCACTCAGGAAACAGCAGGAAAAGTGAAGTAGCTGAATCTATACCACTCTGCGCTGCAGTGCTTTCAGCTTCAGAGGGATACTTCCTAGTTGGAACCTTAGAACTGTTAAACACATGCAGCCTGTTTTCTGCAAGGACAAAGTCCTAGACCTAGCACAGAGCACATCCTGTTACCACTCAGTGGGCAGGGAGGGGAGCGGAGGCCATAGTTACCACTTGGGATTCTGCAATATGAGCAGGCTTGATCGACCACTAGGCCTTCTGCTGGCACTTTTCATATGTTTATAATAGTTTTCACCCCTTTATTTTTCATCCCAAGGGTTTCTTCCTTGGAGGGGTTTTACCATTGTAGCTCTGGCTTAGGTTATTTTATGTCAATATACTACCTGCTGCCTCCTACAGGGTGCACTTCTGAAAAGGGACAGTCTTTCCTTCTCTATTAGTTTGGTAGTTAGTTGAAATTCAGTTGTTCATTTTCACTTAATCTATCCTTTTTATATTCTTTCTCGACTGCAGAAGATGCATACACTTGTGGGCCACAGGCTTTACTCTCCTTGCTAACAGGACTAGATTAAGTTAGGGCACTGGTAATGGTTACTGGTGAGCACGGGGCACCACACGGTTTATCGTATGCTCTGTCACCAATAGCCAGTGCCAGTACCTTGACTGAAAAGACTGGTCCCAGTGCCTCAGGTCCTAAGAACAAGGAGTAGTTCTCTATAAAATAATAATAATATTTTTATTTATATAGCACGATTCCAATTTCAAAGCGCTGCACATACAAAACATACAATAATTTAAAAACTTAACCCAGATTCAGCATTAGTTTAAAAACATCCCCACTTATAAATATCAATCATTAAAAGCTTGTTGGAAAAGGTGTGTTTTCAGGCTGGTTTTAAAAGCCCTCCAGAGTCCTGCATGCCCTAATCTGAAGAAGATACTTTTGAAATGTTAATGATGTTGTACTATGATGTGGGAGGATGAATGGGCTGTGTTCATTCTGTAATGTTATGGATGTCATACTGCTGGCAGAAGTGTCCCATGCTACGATTACCAGATCTAGACAAGCAAGTAGTTTTATGAATTGTTGCTTCATGTTTTAATACACTGCCTCAGTTGAAAGGTGTGTGCAGCACATGTGGGATGTGAGTCCCTCAACATGAGCCTAAAATGTGTGTTTGATTTGTCTTTTGAAGCAAACAAGCATGTTGTTTCTTGGCCGGAGATCAAGGACCAAGAGTGATTTAAGTATCAGGATGTACGAAGAGGAGATCCAGGTAGGAAACTAATCACACACTATCTTTCTACTTAACCCCCTCATATGTGGGACCTGTAGCTCTCAGCTGCCCATGTTAGCAGGATCATCCTTTGCTTTATTGTGCAGAGGCTTGCTCTCACACTGTACCAAGACATTTTTTACCTGTAAAATTGCCTCAAAAGTTGACCATGAATGTTTAATACTGTTTGAAATGTTACTTTGTGAGTTTATTTAGCACTAGCTCATCAACATGTGATGACCAGGTTACAGCAGGACTTCAGTGATGTTCAGCTCTGGTTTTACGCCAACCAGCTTTTCCTCAACACTAAGAAGACGGTCTCAATGACCTTTGGCATGAGGCAGAGACTCTCTCGGCTCCCCACCACCCCCTCCTTCCACACCCTGGATGGTACCACTCTGGAGGCTTGCTCCTCCTTTAGATATCTCGGGGTCTGGCTGGATCAGCACCTCGACTTTTATGTACATGTTGCTGCCATCCACAAAAAACTCCACCCCAAGTTGGGTGCTCTGTATCGCAACAGTGGGAGCATCCCACTGCCAGCTCGCCAAGCACTAGTACAGAAAATGATTCTCCCTATTTTCGACTATGGGCACATAGTCTACAGTACTGCTCCAAAGTCCACCCTGGCCAGACTGGACCACCTTTTCCACTCTTTCTGCCATTTCATCCTTGACTGGCCTCCTACCACACACCACTGCATCCTGTACCGGACTCTCAACCTCCCCTCAGTCCAGGACCGCAGAAAGTCCCACTGCACTAGGCTCACGGCCAAGTTCTGGTTTCAGTCCCTGCTAGCGTTATCTCGCCTCTGCACTAACAGTTCATGCCCCCTCCAACATACTCTCTCAGGAATTTCAACACCCATCTCCTGACCATGCCGCACATGTCCTCCTCGGCTGGACAAGCAGTCTTCAGACATTGCATGCCCTAATTGTGGAACTCCCTCCCCACAGACATATGGCATATGCCTCCAACACTGCACCTCAACTCCCTCATCAATGCACATTTCTCCTCCACCTGTGCCTGCGGCTAGAGGAGTCTGTTTAATGCACTATGGACCCCATTCGTGATAGGTCATCATTTTTGATCTGGTTGTTAGACATTTTGCTTATCCTCACTTTACCTTGCTACCGTACTACATGTATTGTATTTTTTTTTTATTCTTGTTTATTGTTTTATCCTTGTTTCACACAAGTATATATTGAAGAATACAACCCTTTTGTTATGTAAATCTAGACATTGTTTCAGCTTTAACTATTAAAGCAAGTATCTTATATTATATCATGTCCAAGTCTACTTAGAGATAAAGGCTAAGTACATTTAACCAGTGTTTACTGAAGTATGTTTTGTCTTCCAAACTAAATTAAAGAGACATTAATTCAGTAAAACCAATTAATGTATTAAACATTATAAATTAACAAAACTGAGAGAGAGAGAGCAAACAACTAACTGTCACTGCCAAATTAAAGCATTTGATAAGGCTATCCAGCTTTTTTTCATCTAAGTTATGAGGGGAGGGCTAGAGGAGGAAGCTAGGATGTATAATAGGGCTTCAAGCACTGCCTGCCTGACCAGTTTAACGTCGTCCTCATTTATCCCGGGAACCCCATACTCAGAACTAATAACTCAGAAATTCTGTATAGAACCTCAATTGGCTGGGAAGGGCTCCCTTTGATATCTATCCCATCTATTCCATCTGTTAATAAACTTTTCATTTTGATGATTTATGGAATGAGTAATGTCCTCCATATGTTGAATTTGGGAGATTATTGACAGCCAATCCCTTATAAGTGGGGGATTTGGTTGCAGCCAATGTTTTGTTATCGCTTTCATAGTGGCCATTGTCAAAATGGCCCAGAGACACTGCGCTTCCCTTCCCTCCACCCCCTCTGGATAGAGGCCTAGCAGACAGTGCTCCGGGGCTATAGAAGTTGATGATAAGCCAAACAGATTAGACAGGTGGACACAAATCTGGTTCCAAAAGCTTTGGAGTTCACTACAAAACCAAAATACATGTGAATGATCTGCTGAATTGCTCCCTCAATCCCTCCAGCATACCCCTTGTGTTAGTAGTCCCATCTTAGCTAGCCTCATAGGGGTATAAAAGAACCTAATTCTAAGCTTCCAGGTAAACTCTTGCCAACCTGGGGATGAGGTAGTTTTCCAGGCATTTCTAAAGATTTTCTCCCAAAGTTGGGAGTTCAAGGAGATTCCTAGCTCTAATGACCATTTATGTTGAATTTTCTGTATATTGTAGCCCCTATCTGCAATCATGTTGTTATATAGCATGGTTATTGCTTCCTTTCCATTGGTGCTCTCCCATATTGTCTCAAAGGCATATGGAAAGGGTCTTTCATCCTGCCAAGCCTGCATCTGTTTCTGTTTATTATTTATATAATTTTTTATTTGATAATAATATAAGCAGTCAGAGTTAGCCCACTTATTTTGGGTTTTTAGGAGTTCAAATGGCCTAACATCCTGCCCCTTCAGCAACTGCCAAGGAGCATAAATGCCCCTCTTCAATTGACACATGTACCATTTATGGTATCTCGGTGGTCTAAACCCAGAATTGAAGCACCAATTCCTATACCTCCACATATTTTTAGCTGTATATCCTCTCTTAGTCCCCCAGAACCATGCCTGCAATGTTATTTTCAGGGCATGTCCCTGGAAAGCAGCACACTCCACCCGGGCAGGCGGATTAAATATATCCGTTGGTAAAGTCACGTTTGGGGGGCTAAAAAGTTCCATTTTTTTCCAGTGGGATATGTATGATGGGTGAGCCCATAGTAGGGCCATTTTCATTTGGGCTGCAAGCCAGTAATTCTGCAAGGTTAGGACATGCCCTCCCCCCTGCCTGTGTTGGTAGACATAAAGTCTTCGCACTCACTCTCGGGCGCACATGTGCCCAAAGGAATGCCATAATTTTCCTCTGCCATTGTGTTATCTCTGCTACTGGTATTATACATGAAATTGTTTGAAAAAGATATAATAACCTTGGCAAAATATTTGTTTTAATGGCTTGTAGTCTCGAGTAAAAAGGAAGAGGAAGGAGTGCCCATCTCTGTAGGTCTGTCCAAATGCTCTTCAGAAGGGGAGGATAGTTGTCTCTGAATAAAGATCCAAGAGATTTCCCTGATTTCACTCCGAGATATTTAATAGTGGTGCAGTCCCATTTCATGGGAAATCTAGTCTTCAGCCCTTGTGGTGGGGAGAAATTAAAAGTCAAAATTTCTGTTTTTTGCCCAATTTAATTTGTAACCTGATATCTGGGAGAATGCCTCCAATTGTTGAAAAACTTTGGAAATAGAATTCTCTGGGTTAGATAGATACAATAGTACGTCGTCTGCATACAACGCAATTTTATGTACCGTATCTCCCCAGTGTATACTTTGTATGTCAGAATTTAGTCGTATGGTTTGAGCCAGTGGCTCGATATAAAGAGCGAATAGTATAGGGAATAGGGGACACCCCTGACGTGTACCTCTTTATAGCTTGAAAGGGTGAGATATGTATCCATTTGCCTGTATGTATGTAATTGGATTTTTATATACTTTAGCAATTAATTGGCAGAGCAGTGAGGGAAATCCAAAGCGGCCCAGAGTCTCCTGAAGAAATTCCCAAGAGACCTGATCGAATGCTTTCTCTGCATCTAAACTCATTATACATGCCGGGGTAGATTTAGTTTGAATTCGGTCTATAATATTGATAGTCCTTCTAATATTGTCTATTGTTTGTCTACCTGGGATGAAACCCGCCTGGTCAATATGTATTAGGCCAGGAAGAACGTACTACATGTATTGTAATGTACTTACTTAATTGTTCTGCCATTTTTTTACCTTCGACCTGTGTTATATTCATTGTCAGATCTAATTTGTATTCTGTATATATGACATGTCTATTCTCAGCTGTCTCCATCCCCAGGATGCACCTGGAATCGAGCAGTTCTGTGCTTAACGTGCCTTCCTGGTAAAACATTTCAATAAATAAATGCACATCAAAGCTCTGCAGCAATATTGTAGAGAGACAACTGCATCCTCATTTTTTTTCACTTTGTGTTTCATACAACATGAATGCGATGGCTAATATCTCACTATACTTTTCCATGACGTCCACACATGCATGATACTCTGGATTCTTCAGATATTCAAATGATGTTCTCTGTACCGTGTTGGTCATGAGCCTCCCGTCCTTCCAACACCGGTGAATCTTTAGAGCTCACTTCAAGGGGGAGCTCTTGCAACAGGCTACACCATAAGGACTGAAGCCAGCAGGCGCCAAGACCCCACACAAAACTTCTAGCTAGCAGTATACAGTGGGGGACCGCCCTCACGTCGGCCCGCCCCTGAAGTCAGTCAGTGGTATAAAAGGGGCGGTCCCCCAGCCCAACCTCAGTTCTTTTCCTGCTGTCAGCCCGGACACTTCAGCTCCACAGACGCTGTCTGCTCTAGTGGACCACCATTTTTTTTTGCGGTCACCCGCGCTTTATTATTTTTCTTTAATAATCAGATTTTTCCACATTTTCTCTGCATGTTTTCTTCGACCTCATCAGTAGAACTGAGGCTGTCCAAGTGTCCTTGCAGCAAGCCAGTCCCATCGAAGGATGGCCATGCTCTCTGCCTCTTCTGTCTAGGCCCAAAGCATGATACTGAGGCCTGCCAGCACTGCTTAACGTTCAACCAAAGGACCAGGATCTGCTGTCAGAAGGCCCTAAAAAGCTGTAGCAATAGAGAGATAACTTAAGGGAAAAAGTTCCTCCATCTCACTGATTTCTGGGGTCTCCACCTCTTTGTCCTCCCACCAGGAGAAAAAGTCGGATGGAAAGCACAAACACAGGGAGAAGCATAACGATAGGTCTTTCTTCTGCTCTCTGTCCCCTAATTCAAAGGTGACAAACTCTGGGTTGTCCTCCCACAGGAGGTTGGACCCGGCTTCCACGGCTGTCCCCTCTCCTACCGGGCTTCCCGTGGTTAAACCACCCACCCTTATCCACACATCGGACGGTGGATCTTCGGGGTCAGGGACTTCTTCCTCGGCCTCTCAGCCCTTGCTGCTCAGGCCCTTCATCAGTCTGTGGGTACTCAGCCAGGTCTTCTTCAACGGCAGGTCCTTGTCTGTCATCCACCCGGTCTCAGCAGAAGTCGGTGATGAGAGACTCTGTTAGCATATGTGGCGGTGCTATGAAGAGCTCCTTTAGCAACCTGTGGGCCTTGGCTAGGCAGAGTAGGGCTCTACCCTCGATCTCCATGATCACCTGGTCGTCACTAGTCCAGCCTGTGCTGGTCCTGCTGAGACAGCTGTCCCCAACACGAGTCTCACCACTGAGTCAGGCGGAACTGCCTCCATGACAGCCCTTGCAGGGATCCCCTTCTAAGGACTGCCATCCAGCTACCAGCTTGACAGGCTGGTTGTCTGGGGAAATCACGCACTTGGACGAGTCCTGAGTGGTGCACAGTGGCAAAAGGTGGAGGATTGTTTTCGAAGATTTCTTGGATGACTCCAATGGGTCCTCATTACAGTCCTCAAGGACTCATGCGTTTGACCGTGATTCGGCCAAAGAACTGACTACCGACCAATGGCCGGTGTCTTTCGAGGCTTTCCTCTGGCAATGTTTGAGTCCATGGGAGTTCCCTTGGAGCCAGTCCAGAAAAGGGCTAAATACCCTTTTACTGAAGTCCTGGTTGGGGATGAATCCTGGGGGTTGCCTTCCCGGTGGCCGAGGCCATCACGGGATCAGCACTGGAGCTTTGGCAGCACCCAGCACCCTCTGCCCATATGGTCTGCAAAAATGTGATCCCTACCAACACCTTATCTGGATTTTTAACGCCCTTGTTGACGACTCAATATTTCATAAGTCTGGCAATACTGGGGATGTGGACAACCCCCCCCCCCCGGCAAGGAGTCCAAGAAGCAGATCAGGTGGAAGAAGGTCTGCACCCCCAGGTGTCCATCAGGTGAGCTATGCACTGATGATGGCTCACTTCAGTTACTCCCTGATAAGGGCACTGGATCATGTCCTCCTCATTTCTTTGATGGAATCTTTCTTCTGACTGTCAGACTATTTCAGTTGGTATGACCCCTTCTTTCTTGGGTAGCTGGGCCTTTAGCCCACTACACTTACAGGTGCCTGGGGAGATGAACACATCTCAGCTCCCTTCAGCTGTCCAGTCCGGAAACTCCAAATGTACCTAGGTTTCACCTTTCTTCCCTGATGTAGGAAATAGGAACACATGGTTGACTGACAGCTTCAGTCAGTCCTCTAGTCATTCTCTATCTGGTAGCATAGATTTCCTCCTTTTTTTCAAAAGTCTAAAGTTTAATTCCTTTTTTGGCATATTGTGCCATCTCCTTTACAAGGGGTCCCAATTCAGGTGCTTCTACAAGAGCCACATGCTCAGGGCTGCTGCCTTTCTAAGACCATTATCCGTCTCCTGCCTAGCTAGTGGTTTGAGGCTTTGGCTGTATATCCAACTTCCCCTTGTGCCACCTACTGTGTCCTGTTCTTCATTTTTAGTTCGATAGTCAGGTTTTATTTTGTTGTTTATTTTTGTTACCTAGCCTGATCTCTAGCCTTCTCCTATTTTTCTCCACTTTATCTCTCTCCTAACCAGCAGAACTGAGGTGCATGAGGAGCCAGTGACGGTTATTGGCTGGCATGCAGCACCATGTGAGATGCGTAGGTGCTGTGCTCAGTAGCCAACGCTGGTTATCTCTCTGCAAAAAATGTACTCCCGTGGGATCTTGGTGTCTCTGGCCCCAGACCCATAAATAATCAATGATGAAAGATATTCTGGAAGATCGACAATTGTGGTATATATGTAATTTTCATTTGTGCTGGTCTTCACCCCTTTGTACTTGGTTTGGACTATGAAGACACAGTGTTACTGGGTTTAGTGACCTTCTTACATGGGCCACCAGGGCTATTTTATGCCCTTAGATTAAGTGCATAGGTTACTTTCTAGGTTCATGCTGCTCACTTCCTCGGTAAAAAAGCTACTCAGGTGGTTGGGGTTTGGTTCCGCTGTATACCAGTGTGTGCGGTGACGTGCACATGGGACCTACTCACATCACAAGCTCCCACCAGAAAGGTTGTGGCTCCCGTGGGGTTCTAATGCCTCTGGCACAGACCCACTAGTTGTATTCAGTGGTGAAGATATTCTGTAAGATTAAAAATTACAGCAAGTATGTAATTTTCATTTCCCGCTTCTGACTCAGTTGGCAATCAGCAAACCAAGGTCATCCAGACTGGATTCCTGGCTCAGGGCCATTTAGTCCATCCCAACCTGCACTTCCTCCATCTCCAGGCTTGGCTCCTAAAGAGACACAGGTGAACAGGTTCAAATTATCTACGAAGTTCTCTGTTGTACTCTTTGCTGCTCATAAGCCTTAGGAAAATTTAAGGGCCAAATGGAAGCATTTTTTCATCTTGTATTCTAAAATCCCCATGGGTCCTTTCAAGAGTCTTCCTGAAAAGGTTTTGGAATACTTGCTGGACCTGTCTGAATCAGTGCTGTAGCACTCCATGGTCAAGTTCCATCTGTCTGCTGTTTCAGTATACTACAAACCTCGGGACACCCTGTCTTTGACTAACCTGCCACTGTTCAAGAGGTTCCTCAGGAAAATCTGCACAAGACCTCCAATATGAAAAACAGTCACTCCCGGGGATTTCAGTCTTGTGCTAGTTATGCTTACTTGCAAACCATTTGCACTAACTGCGACTTGGACATGATATTCTTGACTTAGAGGGCAGCATTCTGGTGGCCATCACCTCTGCACACAGAGCATCCAAAATCCATGATCTAGTCACAGAATCTCCGTATACAATCTTCCATAAGGATAAATTGGTTCTGCGTACACATCTCAAGTTCCTGCCTATAGTGGTGTTGGAGTTGCACTTAAACCAGGCCCTTGTTGTTCCAACAAATGTTTCCAACCATCCAAATAAAGGGAGAGGACGTTAAACTCCCTTGATGTCAAGAGAGTCCTTAGATTCTGTCTGGATAGAACTAAGGACTGCAGACAAGTGAAGCAGCTTGACTAGGGTCACACCTAACCATAACTGGGACTTCTCAGTTCCCTGATAAAGGTTTTACAGGAGAGGCAAAGTAGTAGGCAAAGGAAGAGGAGGAGGAGGAGTGGCAGTATTCATTAGGGAGGGCATAACAAGCACAGGAGAGGAATCAGACGAGGGGCAGAAGTGATGTGGGTCCAACTACAGACCAGTAGGGTGAGAAAGGTGAGACTGGCGGTGGTTTACAGACCACCCAGTTGGGATGAAGAAATGGGTAAAGACCTAAGTTCACAAATTCTAATTAGGGAGGTGGGCAGAAACATGGGCAGACTAGATGGATCATGCAGTCCCCATCTGCCGACACGATTCCTACGTTCCTAATTCTAAAGGTCGCTGAGAAGGGTGAGATGGTGATAATGGGGGACTTCAACCTGCCCAGAGTGGACTGCAGTGTGCTGACAACAACATGTGCCAGGAGTCAGAAAATACTGGAAGTGATTCAGCATGGGTTCCTGACCCAGGGTGTCATGGAACCCACCCTAGAGGGAACAATCTTGGACATGCTGTTCACAAATCGAGAGCACATACAGGATATTACAGTCAGGGAACCACTTGGTGGAAGTGATCATCACTCAGTGTGGTTCAAGCTGGACATGGGCAGGGAAAGTGTCACCATTAAGACCAAAATCCTGGACTTTAGGACGACGGACTTTGGGAAAATGGGTGAGGTACTAATAAAACACCTAGTGTAAATCACTGTGACTATGGAGGTGAACCAGAAATTAAATATTAATAAGGAAGGAGTAGGGGCTGCAACAGAGGAGCGTGCTGGGTACAAAAGGAAGAACTCCAACAAAATAAAAGCACCCAGCTGTTTCAGCTGTGCAGTATCCCAAGCAGTGAGGAACAAGCAGCTGGCCTACAGGAAATACAAGACCACCAGGAAGGAGGTGGACAGAGAATTATTCCTAGGACAGGCGAGGGAGGCAGGAAGGGCAGTTCAGAAAGCAAAGGCGTAGAAGGTATTAGGAGGGGGGAGAAGACTTTCTTCCGCTGCATAAGCAAGAAAAGAGACAAGAAAGATGGGATAGTCAGACTAAGACAAGGAGACGGGTGGGTGGAGGAGAACAGAGAGAAAGTGGAATTAATCTACGAATACTTCTGCTCTGTCTTCACGGAGGAGAGAGAGGGACCATTGCCAATAGCAGGGGAACCAGAAGGGGGAAGGGGGAACAGATGGAGTAATATAAGGGGAAAGAGTGAAAAGAGGTCTGCTAGCTTTGAAGACGGACAAATCACCAGGCCCAGATGAAGTACACCCTAGGTTGCTGAAGGAACTGGCAGGGGAGCTTGTGGACCCACTGGCGGACCTGTTCAGTTGTTCACTGGAGTCAGGTGTGGTACCACAGGACTGGAGAATGACACATGTGGTGCCCCTCTTCAAGAGTGGTCAAAGAGATTACCCGGGTAATTGGGGGAAGATTAAGATCATGGGAAGGCCAGCCCGCTGGCGCAGAAGGCTGAGGCGCTGGACACCACATCTCGAACCACACTGGTGACCCGGGTTCGGGAACGGACTCGAGTCGTCGAGGGCTGTCCAGGGAAGGAGAGGATTGAGCTTCCAGAGGACTGCTTTCCTCTCCTGGGGTGGGTTGGGTGGGAAGCCCGCTCCTGTAGCGACCCCCGGTGGAGACCGGGGGCACTACTACGCAGTGGCGCAGGAGGGACAACCAAGAAAGCCAGAAAACAACTTCAGCCTCTGCATTCTCCGCACCCCCGGAACCCCTGGGAGCCTGCTTCTCCACAGCAGCACCCTCAAGTCAGTAAGGAAATAGAGTGCTGGGGTTTCCCCTTTCCCCAGTGCCTTCCCCCTTGGAGGAGGGAGACCCGCCCAGAGATAGGTTACTCTGGGGTGACTCGGAGGGCTGGCTATGATATGTGGTGTGAAGGCAGCACTTAGTAAGACGACGGCCGGGGAGTGGAGAGGCTAGGAGGGCCTGAAGGAGAGGCGGATGCCGGAGTGTCACAGGAGGGTAAAAAGATAATACAAAAAAAAAAAGATCACGGGAAGGGAGGAGGAAAGGGATGAATTAGGGTGGGGGGAGCCCAGCCTGAGATAAGCTGAAAACCCTGCACAGTGAGCAGACTTGATAGACCAGAAGGCCTAATTCTGCTGGCTACTTCCTATGTTCGTATGTAGCAGCTATTCTTTTCCTTCAGTCCCAATTCAAAGGGATTTCCTGACACTATCAAGTGGATATCTGCCTAGATTGTAAATTACCTCCGTCACTGCTATGCTGCAGGTTGGGGCAGAGCTGGAGGGCAAGGTATGTGCCTGCTCCCACAAGGGCAGTAGTCACCTCTTAGTGGAGATCCGTTTGGTGCGTGTTGCACAGATCTGTGAGACTGCCATATGGAGCATGGTTTATACTTTACCAAGCACTATGCTCTGGATGTTCATGCCAGACAGCATGCCAGATCTTCCAAGAATCAGTCTTCACCATTCTTTTCCCAATTATGGGGCTGGGGCTGGAGGCAGTAGGACGCACAGTAGCAAAACATTTTGCTAGTAGGGAGCAAACCACAGCTACTGAGAATGGCACTTGTGCACCCCCATGTGGTACTGCTCACCAACCAATAACCATTGCCAGCTCCCTCACTCACCTCAGTTCTGTTCTTCCTATCATCATATGCACACCATGGGTACGCACTGCCTCAGTTCGACTTGTCACCACTTTTATTACTGCATCATCCTTATTTTTTCTAACATTTGCTGTGCCTCTTTTGTTTATTTTTCCACAGTGTCGAAGGTCAACAAGAAAGGGGCAGAGCCATCGAAAAAGTCATACAACCTCTCATAATGTGTCACTGCCCCTGTGGGAAACCCATGGCTGCTCCTAACTGCAAGGCATAAAATAAGCAGTGCGCAGCCCAAAAAATGGCAATTGCAGATCAAATGCAGACTTGATTAACAGTAATTGCTAATCAGTGTTTAGGCCAGGCAGTGGTTTGAAAATTGCCTGCTTTTTTTCTGATGCAGTGGAGACTGAGTCAGTGGCTTGGAAATCCCTCTTCCCCGGGTGTGGATATGGTACACTATCCACACTCTGGCAGTTCCACTAGAAGGCGATGATTGGCCAGAAGGTTTGACAAGCTAAGCTCCTCTTACCATCTGGGCAGATATAACCCCCAACTCCATGCCGTGACATCAAATATTTCTTTCCACTGGAAGAACAGGTCAGCTCCTTTGTGCTTCACTTAGGATTTGCTCTGTGTCAATGGCGAACTATTATTTCAATTTTTTCATAGTTGTTTCTCGCTTATTCACGGTTTCCTTGACTCCCTCTCTTGATCTACTATGGATCACAAGAAGCATAGATTTAAATTTTGTGTCCCATGCTGGCAGAAGATATTGGCCACTGATCCGCATGACACGTGTGTGTATTGCCTGAGCGGGCAACACAATGGGGCCCGGTGCAGCCTCTGACTGTCTGTGCTCCCTGAGTCCTTTGAGGACAGGAAGCTGTGGCTCACTATGGGCTGGCCTTCGGGATGGGATCCAAAGGACTGCTCAAAGGGCAGCAAAGAGGCCTCGGTGGCTTCTGGGTCTACAGCTCAGCTCGGCTTAGTGCCTAGAAGCGGAGGCGTCGAGACCACGGCAAGCACCTCCGCAGCCTCAGCACTGTTCCCAGCTAGGTCTGGCGTTGGAGGGGCCTCCACAGACTCATTCTGTGAGTTGTGCTGGTCCCTGCAGACTACGGGGGTGAGCCTTGCCCTCCAAGGCCACTGGTCAAAGACCAAGTTCGTTAAACCAAAGAACTCTTCTGACCATCATCACTGGTTGTGGGACGGGGAGCGCTCTCAGTCTTCCCAGTCCTTCAACTCACCTGACCGCTCAGTAGATGTCGAGCACCCCTCGGTCAAGTGGCAGGTCGAGGACTCTTCAGCCCTGATGATGAGTCAGTCAACCTCAACTCCAGTCGACCAGCTGGCCATGATTTACCTCGACCCAGTCAATCCGCTGTCCGATGAGGCCGGAGAATCAGTCTTGCAGACCTCAGTGCTCCTGGTCCTCACTCAGAAGGACATAGCTCAATCAGTGTCCCCGGTCGACCCAGCTCGGGACCAGCTTCCAACCGAGGTCAGAACCTCCACACCTGTGTTGCTGAATGTTGGTCAGCATGTTGTCTATGGGCAGCCGCAGGATGTCCCTGCCTGCCGCTGACCAAATGGTCAAGGTTGCTGTCGAGGTGTTCCCCTCTCTCGATCCCGCTCGACCAGGAGGCGCCACTGTGAGCGCTTCTCATCATCATCCTCCTCCTCCTCTAGAGAGGACAGGCACTGTCGCAAAATGTGCCGATGCTATGAGGAGTTCCTCTGGCAGCAGTAAGCCATCGCACGGCAGGGTAGGGCTCTATTCCAAGGTCCCCTTCTCCCCTGCCAACCACCAGTGGTCACCCCGCCAGCCCTGGTGCCATTGGTGCTGCCTGCACCCATGTCTTCTCTGATCACAGTGGAGCTGTCACCCCAACAGCCACCAACCGGGCACTGTCATCCAAGGAGGCTGGCTGTACCAGGCCAGTTAACGGTCAGGATCACCCTGGGTTGGGAGTCATGGGAAATCTGTGGCAAGGTATGGCTGAATGCCGTCTTTTAGGAGTACTCTGTTGACTCTAACCAAGAGTCCATGGCCTCCTCTGGGGCTCTGCTCTTCAGTTTGGATACCGTCAATGAGCCTTCCACTGACCAGGAGTCGGTGTCATTTGAGGAACTGCTTCGCCTCATCTTGGAGTCCACCAGCGTCCAGTTACAACCCATCCAGGAGAGGGCCACTTACTCTCTCATGGATATCTTGGACTGGGGTGCATCCAGGGGGTTGCCTTCCACCGGGAGGCCATCCTGGAACCAGCCCTGCATCCTGCCTGGCACCCTCAGCCCATATGGTCCACAAGTACATGATCCCTACTGGTTCCCTTTCAGAGTTCTCCGACCATCCTTCCATGGAAGGGCTGGTTATGGATTTGGTGTTCCATAAGTCAGGACACCAGGGGAACATGGACAAGCCCCTGGATTAGGAGTCCCATAAGGTTGACCACGCTGCTAAAAAGGTGTACACTGTGGCTGCTTTGGGTTTCAGTATGCTAGCTGTACCATCATGATGGCCAATCCATGATGAGACTGCTTGACATTGTCCTCCCCCACCTCCACTCTGGGCAGAGGGCGGCGGTGGACATCATCCAAGACCATGGTCAGTTTCTGGCCAAGCACCAGCCTCAGACAGCCTTGGGCATGGGCGACTCATGCGCCTGTGTGGTGGCAGCGGCTGTCTCCATGCATTGCAGGGCCTGGCTGCGTTTGTCCACCTTCATGGCAGACACCCAACAGAGGCTGACATATGTCCCCTTTCTGAGCACCAACCTCTTTGGCCCTGGGCAGACATCTCACACAGATCGAGAAGTCCAATGCCACCGTGGACTCTCTGACTTCATCCCAGAGGGACCCCAAGAAAAAGTCTAAGAAACCAGCTTTTCCATACCAGTCCTTTTAGTCATCGCCTCCCCAACAACAGCCCCAGCAAGGGCAGTTTCATTCCTGGTGCCCCAAAAAGTCCAGGGGCCAGGATCCAAAATGGGGCTGGGGTAGTGGTGCCCTTCCCAGGCGCAGCCACTGGTGCCCCTGCATAGCCTTCCCAGTGATGGGTTAGGGGGTGTCATCCCTCCACCTGTCCAGTCCAGGAGAGGCACCAGGAGAAGACCTCCTGTACCGCAACTCCCTCGGGAGACGCAGGGACTCAGGTAACGTCCCCACCCCCCGGGGCACCGCTCCTCGACGGCCGCCTCTAAGGCTTCGGAGGCGGCGTCGGCCTGCCCGTCCGGCTCGCACTCCGGCCTTGTGGGCGCCTCCGGGCTATTGGAGGCCTCCGCCTCCGGTTTGGACACAGGCTTGCGGCCTACTGACATGGGCGACTCCTCTAAGTTGGACATCGGCTCCTCCAACGTCCGCATGGAGAGGGTTGGTAAGGCGCCCGACCCTTCATGGCGCGCAGCTAGCTCACCCACGGACCAGGCCGACCCTTCCCCTCAGCCCGCCTCTGGTGATGGCTCCCGTAAGCGGATGCGGCTCCTCTGGCGCTCGCGGGGCTTCGCCCTCAAACCGCCGTCGCGCCTCTGGCGCTCGAAGCGATGGCGTGTACCAGTTCCCGCGCCTCGCTGCTGTCCGGGACCAGAGTCACCCCAGCCTGACCCCGGGATTTCTCCCCATCCCGGGTGATGGGGATCTTCCTCCTCCGTCAGACCCCCACTGTTGGAACCGGTTCTGACGTCGGCCCCCCAGGCGCCGGCCCCGACGTTGGTACCTCTGCCGGTACCTCCGATGCCGGCCCCGACACCGGTACCTCCGATGCCGGTTCTACTGGCCCCAGGAGACAGCCCACGTCCGGATGTCCCCCCTCCGATGGGCCCTCCGCCTTCCGGGCCCTCCAATATGGACCCACCCGTGAGGCCGCCGGCCGGGCCGTCTGCTCCGGCAGCCCCCCCGGCACCCAGGTACCCGCCGTCTTATCCGACGCTGTCGTACCCGGGACCACAGTATCCAGCGCCACAGTACCCGATGCCGGCCTTTCCGACGCCACAGTACCCGATGCCACAATACCCGACGCCAGGTTTCCCGCAGCTGGGTTTTGGATATTCTCCTTACAGGTATAACCTGTACACTTTTCCCCCTCCTTCTCCACCTCCACCGCCCCCACAGCCGCCGGTGGATCTACAGGAGACTCTGGCCTCCTGGTGGGCAGAGACCAAGGCTCAGCTCACCAAGGAGGTCAAGAACCGCCTTACGATGATGGTGCTGCCCCAGGTTCCTGTACGTCCGAGGCGGCACATTCCCTCTCCACCTCCGGACTCCAGGGTTCTCCCATCTGGGTCCAGAGAGGGGCAGGATACGCGTTTACGGATACTACCCAAGAAACTCGTTCCTCCCCTGAGTCGGGTCAGGGAGTCTTATTCTTCTTCTTCCTCTTCACTCTCAGATTCCTCGGACTCTTCCGAAGGATGCTCCGAGCGAGACGACGAGCCCCGCTCTCCGTCGAAGCCCCGGCCGAGGACTCCTCCAAAGTCGCCTCCGGAGGATCCATCTTTTACGGAGTTGCTTAGAAAAATCCAGGAGGTGCATCAGTGGCACTCTTTGGAACCAGATCCTCAGCGACTGAAACTTGCTGAACATCTGGGTCTGCCCGTGACAGCTCCTACATTAGTGCCACCCTGGATTGAGCCTCACGCCGACCTTGTCACCACGATATGGAAACAGCCATCAGCGTAAGCCCCACTTCCAAGGAAGTCGAACAGGCTATACCAGGCTCCCAAGGGTGTTGACTACCTGGACTCTCACCCTCGGGCTGACTCGGTCGTGATTAGCGCCGCTCATGGCCGGTCAGCACACCCAAAGCATCTTAGCTCGTCCCCTCCTGATAAGGAATCTCGACTTCTGGACCAGTATGGGAGAAAGATATACGCCTCCTCCACACTGGGATTTCGGGCCCTGAACTACATCGGCCACATGGGGGATTACCAGAAGGCTGTCCTTACTCAGGTGGAATCCAAGCTGGACTCCTTGCCTGACTCCCAAGTCAAACGGGAGTTAGCCGACCTCATCCATTCTGCTCGTTTGGCCAGTTGCCACATTTTGCAGGCGACATACGATGCAGTGGACACTGCCGGGCAGAGCTCCGCTTTCGCCGTGGGTCTACGGCGTCATGCCTGGCTCCGCGTGTCAGGGTTGGTCCCGGAAGTGCAATCCGCTATTCAAGAGGCACCTTTCCGGGGGTCGGTGCATTTCAGGGGTGATGTCAAGGACATCATCACCCGATTGCAGGAGAGGGATGGCTCTGAAATCAGTGGATTCCATGTGCCGTCCCCAACAACAGCAGCGCCGTCCCTTTGAGCCGGATTGCCAAAGGTGAAACCACAGGGAAGCGGCCGCGAACGTCGGGCCCCTGCAGCTGCTAGGGCCCCCCGCTCAAAAAGCAGCTGGTGCTTCAGCTGCACTGCCCCACACTACCTAACTCCTTTCCTCTCCCACCGCCTCTGGACTTCCCAGAGAAACCAGTAGGAGGGAGGTTTTCCCTCCACCTCCCGGGATGGGAGAGGATAACCATGGATTCTTGGGTGCTGCAGCTCATAGCGGAAGGGCATTCCATAGAGTTTCTTCAGAAACCACCCCGCCACCCACCTCTGAAGTCGTCCTATTCAAGGGAACATCTTCCTCTGGTCCGGGAAGAAATCTCGGCTCTTCTCACAAAGCAGGCGATAGAACCCGTTCCTCTTCATCTTCAAGGGACGGGTTACTATTCCAATTTCTTCCTGGTCCCAAAGAAGACTGGAGATCTCAGACCTATTCTAGATCTCAGTTCCCTGAATCTTTATGTAGAATACAAAAGGTTCAGGATGCTCTCTCTGCAGAGCCTTCTGCCCCTCCTTCGGCCAGGTCAGTCGCTTTGTGCACTGGATATGCAGGATGCCTATCTGCACATTGCCATTCGCCTTTCTCACCTCAAGTATCTTCATTTTGCGTTTCAGGGGGACCACTACCAATTCAAGGCGCTCCACTTTGGCCTGTCCTCGGCCCCCCGAGTATTTACCAAATGCCTGGCTGTGGTAGCAGCCCACCTGCGTACAATGGGAATACAGGTGTTCCCTTACCTGGATGACTGGCTCCTGGCGGCCTCGTCCAGGGAGGAACCCCTGCGTTTTCTGTCCCTCACCCAGCAGGTTTTCACTTGCCTGGGTATTACCATCAGCCATTCCAAGTCTCATCTGGATCCTTCCCAGAGGCTACAGTTCATCGGGGCTATCCTAGATACGACCATGAGCAAGGCCTTCCTGCCTCCGGACAGGGCAGCCTCTCTTCAAACCCAGATTTCCCTGCTATCAGAATGCGGGAGGGTCTCAGCGAGGTTGGTCCTCCGTCTTCTGGGGCTCATGGCGGCCGCTATTCCGACAGTCCCCCGAGCTTGACTCCACATGAGGATCTCTCAGTGGACTCTTTGCTCTCAGTGGGATCAACTTGTGGACGACCTAGCTCAATTAGTTCTGATCTCATCGCCGATGGTACAAGACTTGCAATGGTGGATGGCTCGAGAGAACCTGTTTCAGGGGGTCCCTTTCTTTCATCCTCCCCCCTCCCAGACTCTGACTACAGATGCGTCTAGCGAAGGTTGGGGAGCCCGTCTAGGTCCTCATCGGACCCAGGACTCATGGTCCAGGCTGGAACAAGTTCTCCACATCAATGTGCTCGAGCTTCGAGCTGTGTTGTACGCTCTCCAAGCCCTTCACCAATACATTCTTCCAGGTCACCTAGCCGTCCAGACAGACAACATGTGCATAGTGTGGTACATCAACAAACAGGGAGGAACTTGGTCCTACCCTCTTTGCAGGGAGGCAATGAGGGTTTGGGATTGGGCAACAAAACACGACCTTCACCTAACGGTGATTCATGTTCCAGGAGTCGACAACACTCTGGCAGACAAGCCCAAGCCGCTCTTCTGCTCTGGCTCACGAGTGGGAACTGGACCAAGGGGTACTAGACAATATTTTTCAGCTTTGGGGGACTCCACAGGTAGACCTGTTCGCCTCTCCCCAAAACGCAAAACTTCCCATTTTTTGCTCGCTCGTTCCAGCGCGAGGCGCTTTCTGGAGTGACACTCTGTCTCTAGACTGGAAGGACAGATTCGTCTGTGCTTTTCCCCCCAATTCCTCTGATCCCACGAGTTTTGCAGAAACTAGCCTCAGAAGGAGCGAGAATGATTCTGATAGCTCCTTTCTGGCCCTGGTAAATCTGGTTCTCTCTTCTACAACAATATTCAGAGGATCCTCCTCTTCCTCTTCCTCTATCTTGAGGTTTGCTGACCCAGGATCAGGGGACCCTGGTTCATCCAGGCCTCAGATCCCTTCAACTATATGCATGGCTCCTGCAGACCAAGCCCAATCCCGTTTTGGAGTGTCTCCAAAAATGGCGGAGATTTTAGTGGAGGCTAGAAAGCCATCCACCAGGTCCACTTATGCCTTGAAGTGGAAGAGATTCTTTATTTGGGCAGCCTCCAAGAATGTGGAGCCTTTCTCCTGTTCAGTGGCTTTTCTGCTGGAGTATTTACGTTATCTGTTCGACCTGGGTTTCAGCCATTCCTCCTTGAAGGTTCACACGGCAGCTGTCTCAGCCTACCATGTTCCCTTAGCAGATAAAGTTTTGCTCAACTGGAGGTCTCTAAGACCTTTCTCAGAGGGTCCTCCATCTGAGGCCTCCCATCCATACTTCTGCCCCCGGGACTTGAATTTTGTTCTTGAGAAACTTACTCTTCCTCCCTTCGAACCTGCAGCTTCTGCAGATTTAAAATTTCTTTTGTGGAAGACGCTCTTCTTGGTGGCCATTACTTTGGCTCGAAGAATCTCCGAGCTTCAGGCCCTGATGTGCAAAATCCCCTGCTGGATTTTTCTCAAAGAATGAGTTGCTCTTCGCACGAATCCTAAGTTTCTACCTAAAGTAGTAGCAGAGTCTACTTTAAATCAGCCATAGAGCTACCTGCGTTTTTTACATAGTACTCTAATCAAGGTGAATATTTACTCCATACTATGGATGTCCACCGGATTCTGAGATACTGCACCAACAGGACGAAGTATCTCAGAAAGACTGATCAGTTGTTCGTCTCTTTTGCTCACAAAAGGGAAAGCAATGCTGTTTCCAAGCAATGCCTATCTAAGTGGTTGGCTCATTGCATCACTTTCTGTTATGACAAGTACAAGAAGACCCTCCCGGGTCAAGTCAGAGGCCACTCCACAAGAGGAGTAGCTGCCTCTGCGGCTTGTTTTAAGAATGTGTCTGCTGCAGACATATGCGCTGCCGCCACCTGGACTTCCGTCCATACCTTTTCGAAACATTACAGTTTGGACATTGCCACTCGCTGTAGAGCAGGCTTCAGGCTGGCTGTTTTGCAAAGCCTCCTGTCTTGAGGCTTGCACAGCGAGGGTTACTTTTTTGAGTACTTCCCTCCTCCCAGTGCCTTTTTTTTCTTGTTCCAGACTGCTTTGGATTCAGTCCTATGTGTAATTACCTACTGCAAGAGCCCTCTCGAAGTAAGATAGTACAGTTACGTAAGAACTTACAGTAGCAGGTAGATCTTCGAGGCTCTTCTGATCAACTCAACCCCTTCCATCCCCTAGGCTTTTCAGCTCCTTTTCAGGAATGGAAACATCTGCTTCTCTCTCGTCCGGACCTTCCTGGCCTGTGGTGGGAAAGGAAGAATTGGGCGGGCGTCCGGGACCGCCTTTATACCGACATCATATGGCTGGTCACCTGACATGGGGGCGGTCCCTCGCCAGGGACTGCTAGCTAGAATTTTTTCCGTGGGGTCCTGCCGCTGGCCGGCATCAGTCCTATATGTAATTACCTACTGCAAGAGCCTCTCTCGAAGATCTACCATTACGGTAAGTTCTTACCTAACAGTACTTTCCAGGAGTGGTATATAGTACACATACACACAACCCATCCAGCCTCAACTGGCAAGTGGCACAAAATCCTGCTTCCAACGTGCTAGATGTGATGTCACGGGGTGGAGCTGGGGGTTGTATCTACCCAGATGGTGGGAGGAGCCTACCTTGTCAAACATTCTGGCCAATCATTGCCTTCCAGTGGAACTACCAGAGTGTGGATGTGTACCATATGCCTACGGTTATATGTGATTATACAATGGCAAGACAATTTCCTGGACTCTGATTGGCCGTTGTCTGCCTGAGACAGTGATGATATTACACAATAACATCACTGTGTGGCTGTTATGGCTGCCATCCAGTTCTTTTTTTTCAGAAACAAAGATATATTGCCACACTAAACATCTACTAAAACCTTTCTTAAATATTTTTTTATTTTGTATAACATCGAGCCATTGTATAATTGCAATAAGGCACTCCAAGGTGTGTGTTATGTAAGTAATAATACCCTACAGGGTGGGCGTTATTGGGATATAATGGACCGCCCAGGGGCATAATGAGGCCCGACGCTGCAGGCGCAGTGCCTTATAGCCCCTGGAAGGTCCGTTGTATCCCATAACGCCCACCCTGGAGGGTATTATTACACTTAGATAATGGGTTTAAATTATTAGCTTTTTTTAAATAATGATTTCATTAAAAAAAGGGTAAAATATTAATAAAAAGTTAGTAAAATGCTGGGTTCTGTAAAATAGTCCGTTTAGTGCCACTAGAGGGTGCTGCTGTTTGTATGTGTTTGTTGGTAGTGTTTTGCAGTGCCATCTTTTTTAAAGCAATGTCCTAGGAATTGTTGTTGCTTTTAATTTTTCATCGTTGTCAGTTATCTGTTCGCTGAACTATATATCATTCGGTTGTCGACGCAGGAGCGAGAGGGTGAGCTGTAGAGCGGGAATCGCGCGGTGTTGTGTGACAGCATTCAGGAACTTCGGCCGATGATGTCTGGGTGAAAAATCAAGGAGGTACTTTGTTTTATTTATGGAGGAGGCGGAGTTTAATTTAATTTTTACTTGCAATGGAGCTGCGGTGCGGGTAGTGGCAGTTGGGAGAGGATGTGAGGTTCTGAGCCTTGCCAGCATCAGTGAGGACTGACTTTATGGGAAAAAACAACAAAAGAAGAGTTTTGTTTTTGTACTGTTCACTACATTGAGGATTGGTTGTGTGTGGGTGCTTTTAGGTCATCCTGTCGGTAACAGTATTGTGAAAATTAGCGGCTAGCAGAGCATGGGCACAGGGATATCACGATGTGAGGGGTGCTGCTAGGAGGAACTTGTTATTGAGCGGGCCGTTGTTGAGAAATAACAGCCCGGGTGGCAGGCTGTTTCAGCCAATCAGGAAGCAAGTTTGACTTTACCCATTATCTAATGTGTAATAACGTCACTCCTGCGGTGGTGGAAGCACTCGGCCACCTCGTGCTTCAACCCACCCCAGGAGTGACGCTGTCTAATCTTACGCACACCTTGTCCTTACTGCTTAAGTAACCTATTCTTCCCTCCCCACATCCCTGATTTGCTGTTTGAAACTCCACCCTCATACAGCAGAGGTTTCAGCCACTTGGCAGGTAGTCCAGTTCAAAAGAACACCAGCCCCATCCAATCATGTGTACAAGCAGAGTGGAAGAAGGGAAGAGTACGCGGGAGAAGAAGTTGGAGCCAGCAGGATGAGCAGTGCATGATCGTGGTGTGAAGACTTAAAGGGGACACGAAATGGGTTTGACATTTTTATTTACCTGAACAATGTCAAATGTGTTAATAAAGCTATTTTTTCACTCAGTTATGTCTCTTGTCCTCATTTTGCTTTGTTTTACTTCATAAATTCTCACTCCCATTTTTGTCCCGATACTGAGGATTCTATTTTTTGCATGTGAGCTGCTTGATAAAATTGGAGTTGTAAATGACGTCCGTTTGAGGCAGCAGTACAACATACAGTTGGGCACAAATTTTACACAAGGTATTCGGTTCATATATGTTACTGTCTTATTTTACATTTCTGAGTTGTACAGCCTTTTACTGTGTTACTGTACGTTTGCTGACAAAAGCTAATCCTTTAGTGTCCAGGTGTCTCAATACAGTTCAGCGATGTGTACTGCCTGAGCCCAGAACTAAAATAACAGTTTAAAATACCGAAAACGTTAATTAATGAAGAACTCTGTACGAGTTGCTGGCTTAATTTTTCTGTGATGTAGTGATGATATAATGCAATTGGGAGTGTAGCTCCTAATCATTTGGACCTTGTTTTTTTTCCCAGCCTAATGTCTTTTCTGAGCAGTCTATAGTGGCTTGAATGTTAACAGCCGACAGATTACAGTTTGCAGTACAGTACTGCATTTGATAAATATTCGGAGGTTTGAATTCAAGTTTTGTTTGTAGCCCTGAATCATGCCCCTAACTGTCCGTCACCTGTCAATGGCACAACCAATGTTTGTAAACCTTAGAAAAATGCTTTGTTAATGATTACCATATGTCTTGATACCACCAGCGTATGAGTGAAAAGTGCAGGCAGATTCTTATAAAATAGTCTTGCTTGCCCCCCCATCCCCACACCCCAAACCCTCGCCCCACCACATTGCTTTTCCTGAGACCAAAATTAAATAAATAGATAAACAAAAAAAGAAATACATAAATTAATAGATTTCTTTACATAGTAACATCACAAATAAATTAAGATGGTGGCAAAAAATTACTAGTCCTTAAAAATAATAATACACAAAGATGTGTGCTGGAATGATTAATGTCGGCAGTCAGTTAGTAACCACACACTGATCTCATTCAGCATAGTCCAGGTCCACCCTGCACCTGTGTCGGCATCATTCATTGGTGTCAATCAGAGCACTACACTGGCATCGCATCAATTTAAAAACAAAAAAAGATCTTCACTGGTGTCCAGTGGACACCTCCATCCTTTGCACTCCCACAAACACAGCCCACATCTCCCCATCACAGAATTTCTTAATTATTCTGACTCTCTCCGGAGTGTCACTGTGACTGCAGCTGGGTTTTGAAGAATTTTGATGGCTGCAACAAGTATCTTTTGCTGGTATTTGAAGAAGCAGCAACCGGCAACTGTAGGGACTGCAGATAGAAGCTATAGTATATATTAAACAGCAGCTAGTGTCAGAGTCATTTACGGACAGTCGGTGAAAAAAAAACAGGGAATTATTATAGACAAAATCAGCTAAAGCAATACATGACATCTAGATACTTCAAAAATAGTTTAGGAAATGTACACATTTGGGGAGGTAATGGGGTAGTGTGTGGTTCAGTTCCGTTTCTGTAAGTGCTGAATATTTGCTATACAGTATACATGCTCACAACCATGTGTTCACACTAACAATGGGCATAAATTAATTTGGAAGCTACTGAGTAACTGGTCTTCAGAGAGCTATGCTACAAATCTGTGTGAAGTGATTATTAGGGTTGGTAGCAGGTGATACAGCACGCTGTATGCATTCTGCATAATCCTTGCCCACCTCACACCCGAGCCTGCTACAATCAAGGGTGTCACAAGTCACCATACTCTTCAATCCAGATGATTAATAAAAGATAGAAAAAGAGGTCTGCAGAGTGGTACAGTGGACCAGGCTCTCACCCAACCGCCACAAACATCATCTAAACAACAGTGCTTTTCTGTAATGAACTGCAGAACACAAAAGAGACAGCATGCACGCATATGAACTGGATCATCTTTTTTCAGCAGCCACTACGAATATGGATGGCAGTATAGCCTAGAGGTTAAAGGAACGAGATGTGAATAAGCTTAGTACATCCAGCAGACCAGACCTGAGTTTGATTCTCACAACCTCCACTTGCATACTGTGTGACTCTGAGCAAGTCATTTAACTGCCCAGTGCTCCCAGGTCGCCCCTGAAAACAGGCACTTGTGCCTAGTGGGCCTTACCCGGTTACCGAAGACTAAAATAAAAAATAAATAAAAATGAATATCATGTGCTGGCAGTTCAGAAATCAGTACCCAGCGATGATCAGGAATTGAAATCTGCAATGTAGTATTGCTGTTGCTAATGGGAATGATTTCAGCCATGGGGGTTGGGGGGGGGGTTCTCCCACACTGAGACACCCATTAAATGCGGTGATCATTGATCTCTGCTTTAAAATTTGTGTGTCTGTGTGTTGCGGGGGGGGGGGTTGAGCGGACAGATAGATAAAACCCCAAAAGTGGGCATTTTTTAAAATGATGTTGCAGTGTGGGTATTTTCTACTTTGTATTTAGTGCAACCTTCCACCTTGTAATAGTTTACCTTTATTGTTGGAAGATGGAGGCAGTATAGTGCAGTGGTTTAAGGCTCTGAGCTGCAAACCTGGAGACCTAGGTTTGAATCCCACAGCCCCCACTTGCAGACTGTGTGACCCTGAGCAAATCATTTAACTTCCTTGTGCTCCCAGGTCACACATGTAAATAAGCTTTCAGCTTAGTGTCTCTCTCCCCTGGTAAAAAAAAAAAAAAAAGGAAAAGTGACCTTTTGGGATGACACCCAGAATGAGTAGAACATCAGATAAATATGAAATAAAAAAACACGTGTGGAAGGAAAGACATTTGCTGTTCTCTCTGAGGAAAGTAAGTAAGTCCTCTTTTCAGCAGATTCATAGGGGCTACGAGTAACGATGTCAGTAGATTCATATAGGTTGTGAGACCCAAATTAAGCAAAATCACAGGGATTGCAAAGGTTCGCTCCACACAGAATTTTATAGGAGCAAATCAAGGGCTTCCTAAGGTAGATCATAAACATCGGGACAATAAACCGAAAGAAGAAAGTATTATATGGTAAGCTGTAACAGAAGAACCATTACATTTATTAAAGGCTGTTCTTAAAACCTCCTCTTAAAAAAATCGTAAACAGCCAGCATCAGGATGGAACGCACGTTATCAGCGAAGTTATAGATTTATGAGACTAGAAAGACATATTTGAGCATATTTAGAAAGAAGTACTGGCTCAACCCGCGCTTGAGGCATACAAAAAATGGAATTACATGCTATCTTCAACAGGAAGGACAATGATATGAAAAAACAGACAAGTAGTAGTGTGCAATAAATACTGAAGCACTTTAAATCAGGATGCGTTAGAAGTAGTGTTAGGCAAGGCAACAGGCAATGCAATCAAAGTTAGGGTCAAGACCCCAACATTTTACGTGCAACCTCTAGATGGTGTATGTACTGCTATAAGAAAAAAAATTTGATCTGCTCAGGACTCAAGACTGAGACACTTCACCATAGGTTACAAATTTTGGGAGAGGGGTGTGTGTGTGTGTGTGTGTGTGTGTGTGTGTGTTTGTGGTTGGTCCTGATCTTCCTTGTCAATCTTCACCATTCATTACTGCTTGGTTGCCGAGCTGTCACCACTACAGGAGTTTTTTTTTTTTTGGAGTCGGCTCCAGCGGCGCGTCCTCGAAGCGCGTCGCATGCGTCATGCCAGGGCGGCCGCGAGGTGCCGACTCCTCCTCTATTTCAGTTCTGGTTCTCCGCTGGCCGAGGGTGCACCTGCTGTGCGGTAGCAACATAGTTTAACGGTTCCTCGTAATCCTTCAAGACTCCTCGTTTTTTCCTCAGTGTCTCGCTCGATGCCGTATACCGGTAAGACCGTTCTTATTTTTCTATCAACGGTGCTGAGTGCTTTATTGCTGTTTTTGCCTTGTTTAGTTCACATCATGTCAGGTTCGGGAGCAAAGCGTAAGTCGAAGGCGGGCCGTGCCCATATGCGTCGGTGCTCCTGTGGCCAGCATTTCTCCGTCTCGGACCGGCATGATGTCTGTCTCCATTGCCTGGGACCCAACCACGACAAGGATGCGTGCGACGCCTGTTTCTCCATGGACCGTCGTGTCCTCGAAGTCCGCGCGTTCAAGATCGGCAAGGCCCTGCCGACCTTCGGGGGACGGCGTCGCTCCAGGGATTCCCAGGTAAGGTCTCTAGGCCCTTCCTCCGGTCCCCTCCAGGGCTCTGCTACGGTCCGTGGAGGAGGAGGCTTCCTCCTCTTCTCTTGCCAAAGAGGAAGCTTCTCGCAGTGTCGGAGGAACGTCTGGTCCCTCTCGGGGCCGCGGACGGGGAAACCGCCGCAGTCACCTCCTCGGAGTGCAGGTCCCCCAGTGTTGAGGCCCGCACCTGCTGGGCCCGCACTGGTGGGACCTCGACGCCGCCCTCCGGGCGCCGTTTCGGATCCGGCGCCCGCTGGCCTGTTTGCGCTCTCGGCAGCGCGGGTTGGGTTCCGATGCCGGGCGGCGCTCGTGGGCCTAACTGACACACGAGGAGCCAGGGCCAGGCCTAGCGGTTATGGTGGGCCAGGGTCATCCAGCGCTGTCTCTGGCACCGGCGCCGTTGACGGCGCCGTTTCTCCGGGGACCCCCGGGGTTGCCAGCATCGAGGTTCAGCTGGTCTCTTCCTCTTCAGAAGTCGATGACTCGGACGTGGACCCATCCTGGCACCCTGACTCTTCGATCGGGGTCCCGGTGGCGCGTGGTGCTAGGCGGCACAGCGGGCCCTCCCGCTGTCCCTGCTCCCGTCCTCCCCTGAGGGCCCTCAGGCTAGGGGTGGCCCCGGGTCCCTGGGGGGCGATGGGGTGGGGACAGGGGGGGCTCTCCCTCCTGGGGGGCCTGTGACAGCTACCCTTCCGGGTGCTGTTACTGCCTCTCGGGGTGGGAGAACGCTGGAGTCGTGGAGGAGGGCTTCGGAGTCCGGGAGGTGCTCAGGGCGGGTGATCTGGTCGCTTCAACGCTTGCCGGCCACCCTCGCGGGGTGGCTAGGAGTCAGAAGCTTGAGCCCCGCCTTTCCCTCTTGGGCCCCGGGTCCCCTCCGTGTGCGTTGCTGCGGACTGCCTTCTTCTGATCCTTGCAGTCCCAGGTTCGCACAGGGAGGTTCCCTCCTGGCTCTTTCCAGGTTTCGATCCCCAGGGTTCCGTTTTGCGACCTGGTCTGTTGTCCAGAATCCCGCCAGCTCGGGCTCCGTTCTCCGGATTTCAGAGCCCTAGCAGAGGTCAGTTGCCTCTTCGTAGGTGCCCATTTCCAGTACCTCTGCAGCCACCCCCCGCTCTTCCAGGCCATGTCGGTTCTACGGGTCCGTTATCCTGGGAGCAGTTCAGAGGTTCTGCGGCGGCCTTCCCCTCATATGTTAGGTATATGCATGAGCGGGTCTTTCGCCTCTCCCCACCACCGCAGGAATCTTCTGGACACTTGAGCTCTCCATCATCCTCGTCTCCCTCCTCTGAGGGAGAGGAACCCCTCGCTCATATCTCCTCCGATGCTGATTTCACTGAATATCAGCAATTCCTTTCGAGGATGGTGAAGGATCTTCAAATCTCCTATGTTAGGCGAGACAATACCGAATGGGAGACGCGGGAATTCCTTGGAGAATTCAGTGCCCAGCACCTGGTGGTACCTTCCCGGCCTATCCCCTTCCAGGAGGCATCTATCCGTTCCTGGCAGTCGCCAGCCGCCCCTTCTCCAGCCCCAGCAGACTGTTGACGAAGGTATTATGCCCCTTCGGAATCCCTGGGTACCCTTCCCAGCCTCGTCTCAGGTTTGGTATGCCTGGAGACTCCTTCCGGGCGCGCCATGGCGACGCATCGTCCACTGGACTCGGATTCCCTACAGTTCACCCGGTGGGGAGAAGAGTGTTCTCTTCCTCTCGTGCAATGGCTTGCATTGCATCACATCAGGCTCACCACACTGCCTACAGTAGGCATCTGTGGTCGATGCTCTCTCAGCTCTTAGCATCAATGCCTGATATTGAGCAAACCAGACAGGCTATTGCCCTCTCCGCTATAGGCCTGGAGCTGGCAAGACACCAAGCAAGGGCATCTTATGACACCAATGAGGTGGCTTCCAGGCTTGCGGGGACAGCAATCTGCATTAGGCGGACGGCATGGCTTCATCTATCAAGGTTGTCACCCCTGGCCCGGCGTAGGGTGATTCGCTTCGCCTTCCAGGGGACCCGTCTCTTTTCCTCCAGAGCTAGGAGACTTCTGCAGGGGCCTCCGCCTCCCTGTCCTTGGGGATACCTCCTAGCTCTTCTCCCACATAGGCTTTTCTCTGGATTAGCCCAGGGTCTTCCCCTTCTGTTTCTCACCAGCAGGAGGCTGGGGGTCTTGTTCCCTCAGGGTTCTACCCCCCCTTTTTTGGGGGGGCCTTGGTACTCACCCAAGCACTAATGAATGGTGAAGATTGACAAGGGAAGATATGAAAATTACGTGCCTACCGTAATTCTTGATCTTCTCTTGTATCTTCACCATTCATTACTGATACCCACCCACCTTCCCCTCAGTGGCCTCCTTCTGTGGAGTCTCCCCCTCCCATCTCGTTCCTCTTCCTTCCCTTGGCCTTTGTGCCCAAAAAAAAAAAAAAAAATTTTCTGTTTTCCATTCTCAGTGAATGGATCCCCTTTTTTCCTCAAGGTAAAGAGAAACGAGCACGGTTGTACTTTCTCTAATTCTGAGGGAACTCTTTCTTACCATCCTTAGGGTGCGATTCCTAAATACCTTCTTAGGTTATGCAGTTTTCCAGCTTAAGAGGCCATGTTCTGACACGGCCTCGGCAAAATTTAGAAGCCCCCTGGCAGGTATTATTTTGAGCTCTTCCAGCTGCTGATTGAACTTGTCAGCTCTGAGCGTCTGCTTGCCTTGCCTTAGGGAGTCTGATTGAGTTCCACTCTATCTTTCATACAAACTGCCTTTGTGAAGGCATAGTCTTTCCCATACACTGCTGTGTTAGCACTTAACAAGGTGCTAAGGGACTTAGTCCCCTTCCTGGGTGGGCGCTCTTCCCGGAACAGGTTCTGCCCAGGCAGTCTAAGAGCCCTCAGCTAGAATGTAGGGACTTGGCATGTTGAGAGCTCAGAGATGCTGCCATCATTCGAATCTGTTCAGGTGGTTCGGTTGAACCTCCTCTCAGTCCTAGCAACTGGGATTCTTGCTCCCTTGTTAGTCTCGAGCCTGTAAGCCTCTCAACCAATGCTCGATGGGCACTGTTCTCCCTCTCAACATGCCTCTTATTCTTCTTCTTCTTCTTCTTCTACTTTCCCTTTCCTTCTCTCTGTTCCTCCCCTAGAGCCGCCCGGAAAGGAGGCCCTCACGGTCCCTTAGGGTAGGAATTCTCTCTCCTCTGTCTATTCTCTACGGCTTATTCCTTTTCAGTTTATATCCTTTCCTTTTTCTATCCCTCGGCTCTCTTGCCTCGCTTTCCTTTTTCTTTACCCTTTATTTTCACCTCTCCGGCTACAGAACTGAGATAGAGGAGGAGTCTCTGACTACGGCACCTACGACTATCGTGCCATCATGTCAGCTCGCAGGACACGGCTACGCTGGAGCCGACAAAAAAAAAAACACCTCAGAAGGGTGCACCGCTTAACCCAAGCAGTAATGAATGGTGAAGATACAAGAAGATCAAGAATTACGGTAGGTACGTAATTTTCATTTCTTTATCGTGTGCTTCTGGAGCCTTACTAAGATACATACATATAAACAGCAATTAATACACAAAATTTACCCCGAGAAAGGGTAAAATACAATGCCCCGCCATGTTATAGGGCAACATCGTACACATTCAGTTTGCATAACCACAAATTTACATCGGACGAACAGGCTAACTCCAGTCTTCACAAATCTTTTTGTTGGTCAGATAAGCAAATTGGCAGCGTTGTACTTTGATTAGTGCTATGAAAGGTCATATGGTAACTGCAACCATTACTGAACAAAATCTATAAGAGGAAAGTATCTGTGAATTACAAATAACACCTACTGAAGAAAATGCTTGACAGCTATGCTGTGAAGTTGCTGGCTATTTGCGAGGCAGTAGATGGTGGCAAAAGCTCGATCAAGGACATCACTGCTTTTCAGGCACACTCACTTCAAGTAACTGCGATTGAGGGAAATTGCTGACCAGTCACCGCAACTGCCATATTGTGGAAGCCTCGCTAAGATCAGGTACAAAAAATCATAAAAAACACAAATCCAGTGTGACAAGCAGTAAGACAATATTCAGACTAACAAATTGATAACGAAATACATGGATTTTTCCAACAGCCATTATTCATTTCCTGTCCTCTTTAACCTGGTCAGAAAGAGTCTGAATCAACTGTGAAGCCAGCCCTGCTGATACAATTCTGTTTGCTGCAACAATCAGCGTTCTGACCAGCTGAGAGAAAACAAAAAGTAAAGCCCTCTGAGCTTAGCTTCCCCATCCTGACAATGAGGAGCAGTGTTGGAGCAGAAGCTACAAAACTCTTCAAGGCCTTATGGCCAAGGTAGGCAATGCATCACAGCCATTTGTTCAGCTAGGCAGGCCAGAAAAGGATGATCTTCCAGGAATCAGTCTTCACCATTGATTCACACTAATGGGTTTGAGCCGGAGGTGTAGAACCCTGCAGGAGCCAGAATGTTTCAGGAGGGCTAGCGCTGGGCAAGTTGTGCATATGCACAGTGCCAGGAGACTAGCTTGTGCCACATGGCTTACCTTGGCACTGGCCCTCAACCGCCTCGGTTCCTTTTTCTCACCATCAAGAGCACGTCAGTGACAATGTCGCTTGGCCTGCCAGGAGTCAGAACATCACGTCTGTATAACAACAGTGATCAGTTCTTCTCAGTTTTAGTCTTTGATGCTATAGTTTGTTATTTTTGTGTCAGTTCAGTGATTTTACAAAAACTTTTCTATCTCTGTCACAGCCCATCTGAGTCAGGGGTTTGACAGCCATGGACAGCACCAGTAGGGAGCCTTCTCAGGTAAGCTACTCCAACAGCAGGGCCACAGGAAGGCAGTGTAGCACAGTGGTTTATGGCTCTGAGCTGCAAATCTGGAGACCTGGGTTTGAATCCTACAGCCCCCACTTGCATACTGTGTGACCCTGAGCAAGTCACGTAACTTCCCTATGCTCCCAGGTTGCACCTGTAAACACGCTTTCAGCTTAGTGTGGCTCACCTGGTTAAACAATTGGAAAAAAATATGTATATACGATCCACTTTCCCGGCCAGGAAAGGGTTCTAATGATGGGTGGTCCTATGTCCGGGAGGAAGGACAGTCCTCTTGGAAGCACAAGAAGAAGCGGGCCCATTCTTGATCCCATTTGGGTTTTCAGTGCCTCTTGGCCTTGAGTTCTTCCTCTTCTTGTCAGAAGGGGAAGAAACTGTACTACTCAACATCACCCTCTGTGAGGTCTGCCATGAAATCCTAGGTCTCCTGTAGCTGGAGACCCTCACCAGCATCATCTGTATCACCAATGCTTCTGGCATTAGGAGGTCAGCGTCTCCAACCTGGATCCCCTCTCTGTCTGTAAATGGGAACTCCGGTGGGCTGTTCCACCATTGAGCAGCTCTTATGGAGCAGTGGGTGCAGTATCTGGCTTGTTTGGATCTGCCACCAGAGCTGGTCCCTGGTCCTTTGAGGCAGGTGGAACTGGAGCCGCAGGCAGTGCCCTCAAGCCAGGTGGAGTATTTGGCTTCGGCAACAGCCTCTGTGCCCTTGCTGGTGACCATGCTGCCAAGTCCTGTCCCATTTGCTACATCCCCATTCAGTGTCACTGTGATAGGACCAGCCATGGTACCATTTCTAGTCACTTAAGTGCTGGCTGGGTCATCGGCGGAGTTGGCGCAGTTGTCAGCACTGGGTTTAAGCCTTTCTGGGCCTGGCCCAGTGCCAGCTCTGGTACTGCCCTTGGTGCCAGCGATCTCCTTGGCACTGGATTTAGTTCTGGTTATGACACTACCCCTGGCACCGGCCCCTCATCCCCTAGGACCGGTGTTGCCAAGGCCACATTCTGGATTGGGGGGCATAAGATCTATCCCTTGCTACATTCCTCCCTCTGGGGAGGATGTGGAGGGGGACAGATCTGATCCTGACCTAATCATTTCTGAGAGCAGCAGTGAGGAATCTTTCTATAGCCTGAACTCTTCAAACCAGGCCCTTCTGTACCACAGAAGAATCATGCCTTTCTAGGCCTTGCTCAAGAATAGAAAACAAAAAAGTGGCACACTGTAAACTCACAGAAAGTCCCCTACCTCTGACAAAGCCTCATAGGTAAGAGGTGAAGTGCTGGGGTGTAGTTTCTCATCCTGCTTGTTTGCACTTCAGACTTTGATGGCTTTGTAATAAAGTTCTAGGGATGTGGATATGTTGTTCTATCCACATTTATCGACAGTATCCTTTCCCTTTAAGTCTTACCGAACGTCTTCAAGCTGGCTCCTCCCACCCACCTGGGTGGTATAACCCTCGGCTCTGCCCCATAACGCCAGATCTTCCTTTCCATTGGAAGAAGCAGGTTCCCTCCTTACCGCTCATTCATTGAGTAGGCCCTGGCGTCCGGATCTTCCGATTTACTTCCAAAACGTAAACTCGTTAGAGTTCTGTCTTCAGCACGATTTTCAATCATGACCGCGATGGAGGAAAAGTCCTCACCCAGATTTCACCGGTGCCCATGTCGTCAGAAGATATCATGCACTGACCCACATGCCATGTGCTTTTACTGCCTGGGCCATGAGCACGATCCCCAGGCATGCAACATTTGCTGGTCATTTTAGCCATCGGTCCTTCAGGACGACCTTGCCCACCTGAAGTTGAGCTGCTCAGAGAAATGGAATCCACTGGTCAAGTCTAAGGATGCCCGTTGGGTGGTCTGCATGGCTGCAGGGTCCACCGAGCAGTTGGAGCAACTTAAGGCCTTCGAGGAGAAGGCAGCTTGGGCTGCTACGCACTCCTCTTCGGCTTCAGCATTTGTTCCACTCAAATTGGGCTCCACTTTTTTAGGCTCCTTCAAGGAGCTGTGCCATTCTTTCCTGACCAAGGGAGAGGGCCCTTCGGCTTCGCACAGCTGCCGCTCCCGCAAGGAGGAGCCTAGGCACAACAAGGAGAAGACTCAACATCTATGTTCTTGGGATCGAGAGCGATCTCTGTCTCAGGAATCCTTGGTTTTGAACATGGTCAAAACTGCAGCCTTGGCTGCTGGCTTCACGGTGCTCCCATCAGGTCAGCTGGCCGAGTCGCGGGCTGATGATGTGGCTGAGATTTTTCTCGACCCTGTCAACCCATTGTCACTAGATGAGGCCAGCAATTTTCTGTTCAGGACTCCGGTCCTGCCAGTGACCATCGAGGGGGTGGATCAGCCCACTGAGCTGGACACTCCGGTCACTGACCCAGACCAGGAGGAGCCGCAGACCTCCCTGGCTCCCTCTGAGATCCCCCGTCGGCACCACTGGCGGCTGAGGTCGAAGTCTAGGTCTTCCTCATTCAGAGGGTCAAGCAGATCCCACCGACGTTGACAGCCCCGCTCTCAATGCCATGGGAAGCGGCACTGCTGCTATGCATCGTCTTCATCCTCCTTGGCTGAAAAGAGGCTTCAACGCAAGTTGTGTAATGCTACAAAGACCTCATGTGACAACAGTTAGTGTTGTCCGGTCTGAAGCCAATCCCAGCTCCCACACCGGCCATCACATGGCTGTTACCCAACAGGCTGATACCGATGCCCCAGAGGGACGGCCAACACCATTCCTCTGCCTGTGGAGCCAGTTCAGGCAACCTCAGTTCGACAGAAATTGGCCCCTCCATCGATTGTGGTGGAGCCACCTCCCCAGCAGCCACTGACCGGGGCTTCAACAAGGAGTCCTGGCTGGCTAAGGGTCTTCCCCATCGGCTGTTCGTCACTGTCATGCCCAACCATCCACAGTGAGTTGAGAGCGACTCGGGTGATCAGCCGCTTTATGTGGACTCTTCCAAGTCTGAGGACTCCTCACTGCACTCCCACCCTGTCAACATGGAGTCGGTGGGGGGGTCTCTCAGTGGAGGAAGGACCCACGTCCCTCATGTGCATCCTCCGTCTCATCTCCGAGTCTACAGGGATGCCTCTGGAGCCTGTTCAGAAGTGGGCTCGCTATTCCTGCACAGAGATTCTGGATAAAGAGGACTCTTCAACAGAGACCTTCCAGGTGGCCGAGGCTATTGTTGGCCCAGCCTTGGAGCTTTGGCAGCACCCTGCCTCCTGCCCAGCACCCTCTGCCCAGATGGCCCACAAATATGCAGTACCCACCCATTCCCTCTCGGGGTTCATGGAACACCCCTCAGCTGAGGGGTTGGTGGCCAATTCCGTGTTTCGGCACCTGGGCAACACAGGTGATGTCGACAGGCCGCCGGACAGGGAGTCCAAGAAATTGGACCACTTGGCCAAAAGGTCTGTACTGCCTCCTTGCTTGGCCTCGGCCAGGCGAACTCCGCCATCCTGATGGCACACTTGTCACATGCCATCTTGGGCTCCCTGAATTAGGTGATTCCTCATGTCCCGGCGGACCTCCAGACCACGGTCGAGCAGATCAGAGACCAGGGCCAGGCTGTGGCCAAACAGCAACTCCAGACGGCTCTGGATATTGGGGAATCCCTTGCCCGCTCGTTGGAGACCACAGTTGCCATGCGCCATAGGAGCTTGGCTGAGGATCGTGACCTTCACTTCAGACACCCAGCACAAGCTGGCGAATGTTTCCTTCTTAGGCACCGACCTGTTCAGGCCTGGTGTGGAGGGTCACCTCCAGCGTATCAAGAAGTACAGTGCCACCTTGGAGTCCATTACATCTGCCCAGAAGGATCCCATGGGCTCCAAGCAGCAGAAGCGCAAGCCCTTTTGGTCCCCCACTCCTTCGGCAAAACCAGCCCAGCACCAGCCAGGCCAGCAGGCTCAGCCTTGGTGCCATAGGCCCAAGTCAGTGGCTTCTGTGATCTGAAAGCCAGGGGAAGGGACCTGGTGGCTCCTCAGCCGGGTCCTCCTCCTCCATGCCTGCCCAGTGACGGGATGGGGGCTGCCACCCTCATGCCCACCACGCCTTCCCTGGGTCCTCCTGTGGGGGTCTGGCTCCACCACTTCCTTTCCACCTGGTCTTCTGTTACCAAGGACAGGTGGGTTCTGGAAGTGGTCAGCCAGGGTCTGCCTCTGGAGTTTGAGCAGTACCCTCCCAGCCAAGCCAAGCTCCACGGGAGGACTTGGTATCCACAGACACTCGGTTGGCTCTTTGAGACAACATAGCCCAGCTCCTCTGCAAGGAGGTCATGGTTAGGGTAGCCTATCCTCTGGAACACCCAGGGTTTGTCTCCAGGTACTTACTGGTGCCAAAACTGATGGGGGGACTGGCACCCCATTCTAGATCTGCATGAGCTGAACAAATTCCTCAGGTCTCCCACCTTCTGGATGGTAACTCTGTCCCAGATAATACCATCTCTCAAGCAGGACATGTGGTTTTGCTGTCTGGATCTACAGGACGCATTCTTTCACGTCCCGATCCATCCATCCCACTGAGGGTTCCTCTGATTCCGAGCTGAGGTAATCCTCTACAAATTCCAGGCCATGCTATTCAGCCTCTCCTCTGCCCCCAGGATCTTTACCAAATGCATAGCAGTGGTGGCAGCCTACCTGAGGCATTGAGGGGTCCAGGTGTACCCCTACCTGGATGACTGGCCGATAGCAGGTCCCTCCAGGCAGGAGGTGAAGTGGTCCAGTAATCTGGCCCTCCAGACCTGCATCCAACTTGGTCTCCTAGTCAACGAGGCCAAGTCAGAACTCATGCCCTCGCAGGTGATCAGCTTTGTCGAGGCAGAGATCGACTCTTGCCAAGCCAGAGCCAGGCTTCTGGCGGACATGGTGGAGGTTCTGTCCTCCTTTGCCCATTCATTTTGAGTTGGGCACTTGCATCCTGCCCAGGACTCCCTGTGCCTTCTGGGTTACATGGTGGCCTACACCACCGTGGACCGATGGGCCCATTGGCATATGAACTCCCTGCAGTGGAAGCTGGCCAGCCAGTAGTCTCAGCACAATGGTCACTTCGACCAGCTGGTCACTGTGACCCAGAGGATGTGGGATGCCTTCCAGTGGTGGCTTGCCCAAAGCATCTGCAGGAAGGGATCCCATTTGTCCGCCCAAGCCGACAGTCATCCTGATGACCAACGCCTCTCTCACGGGCTGGGGTGCCCATATGGGGGAATACAGGGTCCACGGGCTCTGCACCCCAAGCAGTCCCGATGCCACATCAACCTGCTGGAGCTCTGAGCAGTTTGGCTGGTGTTGACTGCATTCACTCCATTTGTTCAGGGTCAAGTGGTTCAAGTCCAGACGGACAACACCACGACCATGTACTATCTCAACAAGTAGAGATTCACAGAGTAAACAGTGCTCTTTCAAAAAGCAGAACGGCCCAAATTTAAGCAAAATACATTTCATTCTGAAAATCAGTGGCATACAATATCATAGACTGAGTGCAAGAAGCCCCTAGCGCCTCGGCTAATTGCCTTCAAAATTCCCTTTCCAACGGTGCCATGCAATTAATTATAAGCAATTGTTTTTTTTTCTATACCAGTTGAAATAAAAAAAAATGTTGCACAAAAAAGGCAATGTAAGCCATTTTTGGTTGGGAAATATGTAACATAACACCAAATTAAGCATCCATACATTAGATGTAGTTACAGTAGTACATTTGTACTAAAAAGCTATTTTGTCTAGTGTAAAACATGTATTTTTTTCCTAGTTTTATTCAAGGTGCTTAGGTGAGACTTGATGGCCAAAATGTCTGCTATACACACCATGCCATAAACAAATGCAAATAACTCCTAAAATATACGTGATACACACAAAATATCAGTGGCAAAGTTGTTCAACACAAAATTACCTTTCTAACGGTGCTATGCAGTCAATTCTAATCAATTCTGGCTGTCAAGTAATATTAAAACATAAAGCACAAAAAAGCCAGGTGCACTCACACGCCAGTTCCATAATAAGGACAATGCAACTCAAATAAATTATTCTAGAACGTTGCTCCTTTTTAATTTTTTCAGCATAAAACATCATACATGGACAATGCAGGTCCCTCCAGGTACAAACACCTCAACGTTTCACATTTACACGCTTTATTTATTTATTTATTTACGAGTTTTACCAGGATGGTATACTGAGCAGTGATGCTCGATTCCAGATGCAACCTGGGGGCCAAGACCCAATACAGAACACAGTATATAAAACAGAGACATTCAAGAGGATAATAGCACACCCCTGTGGTACATATAAATAGTGCTGTCTTAAAGTGACAACACACTGTTACTCATTGCAGTGTGACAAAAATAACAAAATAAAAAAAACTACATTACATAAATCTTATAAATGTAAATACATAATACTGATTTATTAAAACAAATACCAATTTTGGCATAAGTACATTTTTAATTTTTTTATATTTTTTCAAATGTTGTATTATTATTACTTAGCCAATTGTAAAAAGCAGAGACATTGTTATACATTGTATTATAGAGAAAACGCATACAATATTTTGACAAGTATAAATATATCGTAGACCTATTTTAAAAAAAAGAATTCCTCAATATACACTGACAATTCGATTTTTCATATTTTGGATTTCATTAATTGTGATACAACATATGTTATTTATATGGCAAATTGCACCTGTGGAGCCTATTATATAGGCCGCACTAAAAGGAAATTTAAAGAAAGAGTGGGGGACCATGTGAGAGCAATTACTGCAAAAAACAAAGATTATGCTACAGCTATGCACTTGTGTAATATGGAAGAAGTACAAGATGGTGCTAAACGTGAATGGTCATTTGTAGCAATAGAAAAAATAAAAATGGGCCCCAGAGGTGGCAATATAGATATTAAGTTAGCACAAAGAGAACAATTTTGGATTTTTAAAACAAGCTATGAAATTGCCAGGATTGAATGATAAAATTGAAATATCTGTCTATTTGTGATGTTGTAAAAGAATGAAAATTGTGTATTCTGTTTAGTGAAATTATATGCATACTATATTAATTTCTAAGAAGAAAGTTTAAGCCTATTTATAGCACCCAGAGTGCATGTTGAGTAATTCTTTTTTTAAAAATAGATCTATGATGCATTTGTACTTGTCAAAATATCATATGCATTTTCTCTATAATACAATGTATAACAGTGTCTCTGCTTTTTACAATTGGCTAAGTAATAATAATAGAACATTTGAAAAAATATAAAAAAATTTAAAAATTAAAAATGTACTTATATCAAAATTGGTATTTGTTTTAATAAATTAGTATTAGGCATTTACATTTATAAGATTTATTTATGTAATGTAGTGTTTTAATTTTTTTCATTTTTGTCACACTTGAGTATTGGTGAACTCAATTCATGTAATGAGTAATAGTGTGTTGTCACTTTAAGAGAGCACTATTTATATGTACCACAGGGGTGTGCTATTATCCTCTTGACAAAGTGTGTAAACATGAAACGTTGAGGTGTTTGTACCTGGAGGGACCTGCCTTGTCCATGTATGCTGTCTTGTACTGAAAAAATAAAAAAGGAGCAACGTTCTTGAATAATTTATTCGGGTTGCATTGTCGTTATTATGGAACTGGCATGTGTGTGCACCTGGCTTTTTTGTGCTTTATGTTTTAATATTACTTGACAGCCAGAATTGATTAGAATTGACTGCATAGCACCATTAGAAATGTAATTTTGTGTTGAACAACTTTGCCACTGATACTTTGTGTGTATCACGTATATTTTAGGAGTTATTTGCATTTGTTTATGGCACGGTGTGTATGGCAGACATTTTGGCTATCAAGCCTCACCTAAGCACCTTGAATAAAACGAGGAAAAAAACATGTTTTATACTAGACAAAATAGCTTTTTAGTACAAATGTACTACTATAACTACATCTAATGTATGGATGCTTAATTTGGTGTTATGTTACACATTTCCCAACCAAAAATGGCTTACATTGCCTTTGTTGTCCAAAACAAATAGTTATTTCGACTAATACAGAAAAAAACAATTGCTTATAATTAATTGCATGGCACCGTTGGAAAGATAATTTTGAAGGCAATTCGCTGAGGCGCTAGGGCCTTTTTGCACTCAGTCTGTGATATTGTATGCCACTGATTTTCAGAATGAAATGTATTTTCTTAAATTTGGGCAGTTCTGCTTTTGGAAAGAGTGCTGTTTACTTTGTGGATCTCTACTTGTTGAGATAGTACATGGTCGTGGTGTTGTCCATCTGGACTTGAACCACTTGACCCTGAACAAACGGAGCGAATGCAGTCAATGCCAGCCAAACTGCTCAGAGCTCCAGCAGGTTGATGTGGCATCGGGACTCCTTGGGGTGCAGAGCCCGTGGACCCTGTATTCCCCCATATGGGCACCCCAGCCCGTGAGAGAGGCATTGGTCATCAGGATGACTGTCAGCTTGGGCAAACAAATGGGATCCCTTCCTGCAGATGCTGTGGGCAAGCCACCACTGGAGGGCATCCCACATCTTCTGGGTCTCAGTGACCAGCTGGTCGAAGTGACCGTTGTGCTGAGACTACTGGCTGGCCAGCTCCCATTGCAGGGATCTCATATGCCAATGGGCCCATCGGACCACGGTGGTGTAGACCACCATGTAACCCAGAAGGCACAGGAAGTCCTGGGCAGGATGCAAGTGCCCAACTCAAAATGAATGGGCAAAGGAGGACAGAACCTCCACCATGTCCGCCAGAAGCCTGGCTCTGGCTTGGCAAGAGTCGATCTCTGCCTCGACAAAGCTGATCACCTGCGAGGGCATGAGTTCTGACTTGGCCTCGTTGACTAGGAGACCAAGTTGGATGCAGGTCTGGAGGGCCAGATTACTGGACCACTTCACCTCCTGCCTGGAGGGACCTGCTATCGGCCAGTCATCCAGGTAGGGGTACACCTGGACCCCTCAATGCCTCAGGTAGGCTGCCACCACTGCTATGCATTTGCAAAGATCCTGGGGCAGAGGAGAGGCTGAATAGCATGGCCTGAACTCATAGAGGGTTCCTTCGACTCAGAATTGGAGGAACCTTCAATGGGATGGATGGATCGAGATGTGAAAGAACGCATCCTGTAGATCCAGATAGCAAAACCACATGTCCTGCTCGAGAGATGATATTATCTGGGACAGAGTTACCATCCAGAAGGTAGGAGACCTGAGGAATTTGTTCAGGTCGTGCAGATCTAGAATGGGGTGCCAGTCCCTTCGTCCACTTTGGCACCAGGAAGTACCTGGAGACAAACCCTGGATGTTCCAGAGGATCCGCTACCCTAACCACAACCTCCTTGCAGAGGAGCTGGGCTATGTTGTCTCAAAGAGCCAACTGCGTGTCTGTGGATACCAAGTCCTCCTGTGGGGCGTGGGCTCAGCTGGGAGGGTACTGCTCAAACTCCAGAGGCAGACCCTGGCTGACCACTTCCAGAACCCACCTGTCCTTGGTAACAGTGGACCAGGTGGAAAGGAAGTGGTGGAGCTGGCCCCCCAAAGGAGGACCCAGGGAAGGCGTGGTGGGCATGAGGGTGGCAGCCCCCATCCCGTCACTGGGCAGGCATGGAGGAGGAGGAGGACCCAGCTGAGGAGCCACCGGGTCCCTTGCCCTGGCTTTCAGACTACCGAAGCCACTGACTTGGGTCTCTGGCGCCAAGGCTGAGCCTGCTGGCCTGACTGGTGCTGGGCTGGTTTTGCCGAAGGAGTGGGGGACCAAAAGGGCTTGCGCTTCTGCTGCTTGGAGCCCTTGGGATCCTTCTGGGCAGATGCAATGGAGTCTGAGGTGGCACTGGACTTTTTGATATGCTGGAGGTGACCCGCCACACCAGGCCTGAACAGGTCAGTGCCTAAGAAGGAAACATTCATCAGCTTGTGCTGGGTGTCTGACATGAAGGTCGTGATCTCAGCCAAGCCCTATGGCACATGGCAACTGTGGCCTCCTCCGAGCGGGCACAGAATTCCCCAATGTCCAGAACCATCTGGAGTTGCTGTTTGGCCACAGCCCGGCCCTGGTCTCTGACCTGCTTGACTGTGGTCTGGAGGTCCACTGGGACATGAGGAATCACCTCATCCAGGGAGCCCAAGATGGCATGAGAGAAGTGTGCCATCAGGAGGGGGGAGTTCACCTGGCCAAGGCCAAGCAAGGAGGCAGTACAGACCTCTTGGCCAAGTGGTCCAATTTCTTGGACTCCTTGTCCGTCGGCCTGTCGACATCACCTGTGTTGCCCGGGTGCCAAAACACAGAATCGGCCACCAACCCCTTGACTGAGGGGTGTTCCATGAACACTGAGAGGGAATTGGTGGGTACTGCATATTTGTGGGCCATCTGGGCTGAGGGCGCCAGGCAGGAGGCAGGGTGTTGCCAAAGCTCCAAGGCCGGGCTGACAATGGCCTCGGCCACACGGAAGGCCTTTGTTGGAGAGTCCCCTTTATCCAGAATCTCTGTGAAGGGAAAGCGAGCACACTTCTGAACGGACTCCAAAGGCATCCCTGTAGATTCAGAGATGAGATGGAGGATGCACATGAAGGACCTGGGTCCTTCCTCCATCAAGAGACCCCCCCCACCGACTCCATGTCGACAGGGCGGGAGTGCAGTGAGGAGTCCTCGGACTTGGAAGAGTCCGCATAAAGCGGCTGACCACCCAAGTCGCTCTCAACCCACTGCAGATGGTTGTGCATGAAAGTGACCAACAGCCAATGGGGAAGACCTTTATCTGGCCAAGACTTCTTGGTCGGAGTTCCGGTCAGTGGCTGCTGGGGCGGCGGCTCCACCACAATCGATGGAGAGGCCAAATTATGGCCAAACCGAGGTGGCCTGAACTGGCTCCGCAGGCAGAGGAATGGTGTTGACCGGCCCCTCTGGGGGCATCAGTATCGGCCTGTCGGGTGACAGCCATGTGATGGCCAATGTGGGGGCTGGGGTCGGCTTCAGACAGGACAACACTAACTGTTGTCACATGAGGTCTTCGTAGCATTACACAACTTGCGCCAAAGCCTCTTTTCAGCCAAGGAGGATGAAGACGACGAATAGCAGCAGTGCCGCTTCCCATGGCGTTGAGAGCGCAGGGTTTTATTTAACTCTAAAAATTGATTAGCGTTTTGCTCATAAAAGTGCTAAAACATTGTGTAAATGCATAGCACCTGCCTCACTGTGTTTAACAAACATAACACTTCCAGAAAACCTATATAAATACTTTCTGAACCGATAGTATTGTCCCAAGAAAAAAACTGCTAATCAGTTATTTAAAATCCTGGAGCGGGACTGCCAGCGTCTGCGGGATCTGCTTGACCCTCTGGATGAGAAAGGCCTAGACCTTGACCTTGGCTGCCAGTGGTGCCGACGGGGGGATCTCAGAGGGAGCTGGGGAGGTCTGTGGCTCCTCCTGGTCTGGCTTGGTGACCAGAGGGTCCAGCTCAGTGGACTGATCCACCCCTTCGATGGTCACCGGTAGGCCCGGAGACCTGAACAGAAAATTGTTGGCCTCATCTAGCAACAATAGGTCGACTGGGTGGAAAAAAATCTCAGCTGCATCGTCAGCCCACGACTCGGCCGGCTGACCTGATGGGGGCACTGTGAAACCAGCGGCCAAGGCTGTTCTACACATGGCATGCTACATTTTGGAGCACAGATCTGTTCAAGCTCACTCCATGCAACACATGCTGGGTCTGATAACCTCCTCGGTTTTCATACTGCCCCGGGCTCGGTTGCACATGAGAATGATTCAGTGGATGCTCAGTGCACAGTGGTCACAAGCAACATATCCTCAAACCTACCCTAATCAGGTGACCAAGCTCCTGGTTTGGTCACTCACGTTGTGGTCAGTGAAGGACAGTCTTCTCCAGGGGTTTCCCTTCTCCCAGCTGGAGCCACAGGAGATGCACACCGTGGATGCCTCCCTGATGGGGTGGGGGCCCACCGTCAAGTCCTCCAAACACAAGGTGTCTGGGACCCATCAGAGTCTCATCTCGACATCAGTGTGTTGGAGATGCGAGCTGTTTTGTATGGCCTGTGAGCCCTAGTGGCTCTCATCAGCTACAAATCTGTCCTCCTCTAGACAGACAAGTCTGTGATGTATTACATCAACAAACAAGGAAGAAACAAACCTTACCTTCCCTCCAGGAAGGCAATGAGAGCGTGGGAATGTAGCTTGGAGTAGGGGAATCCTACTCCAGGCCAGTTATCTGCCAGGAATCCAGAACATTCTGGCAGACGAGCTCAGCCAAACAAAGGCCAATCCTCATGAGTAGCCACTAGCTCCAGATGTCATGAGATCACTGTTTGATGAGTAGGGTACTCCAGATGTGGACCTTTTTGCGTTCCCACTGTGACAAGGTTGAATAAGGCCCTGCCCCACTTGTTATGCAGAAAGAGTTTAAATGCAAGGGTCTGTTGTGTCCTCTCCTTTTCTGTCTGTTCTCTGTCTGGTTGCACAACCAAATTTTCTTGTGAGACCTAGGAACTGATCACTCCGACGGTTTCGCAGTTATCCGCCTCTCGCTATCACTCTGCCTTCCCTTGCTATGTCTGTCTTTTCTTCCCCTTGCATATCTGCAGTTATAAAATATATGTGAATCTTTATGTGAAACTGGGATCCTTTTGTTTGAAAATGTATATAGTTATACCATTGAAATGATTGCACAAAGCTATTTGGAATTTAAGGGGTTAATCTGAGATGCTGGTTTGCAAGCTCTTTCCAGAGCTGTCAACAAGAGGTCAGTTCTGGGTCACTATGATCTTCCTCGTGTCAGTCTTCACCATTCATCACTGTTGGGTGATTGGCCCGAGACAAGCACCCACGCAAGAGCTTTTTTATTTTTTTTCCCTAGGAGGGAGGAGTCGACTTTGTCAGGGCCGCCCATGAGGCAGATGTACTGCGTGGCGCTTGTGGTTTGGCCAGAAATGGCTGTTGGCTTCTCCTCCACCTCAGTTCTGCTTCTCCCGCCATAGAGACAGCACCTCGCCTGCAGCTCAACAAATTCATCTGAGCCATTGCGGCCTAGTTCGCCGGTGTCACCCTCAAAGCCTCAGAGTCACTTCTCTGAGCCGTTTTTTCCTGATGCCTCGCATCAGTTGCTGGCACCGCTCGATTCCACCTCAGTTCTGCTGCCCACTCAGTGCCATTATTGAAGTTACTGGGTAAGATCTTTCTTTTATCTTAGCGGCATCTAGTCTTTTCTGTTTTTGAAGTTTAGTTACTGTTGTATCATGCCAGGTCCGCGGGACAAGAAACGTTCATCTAAAACAGGCCGGCCTCCTATGCGTTGGTGTCCCTGCGGCCGACAAATTTCTGTTACAGACTGGCATGATGTTTGGCTCTCCTGCCTTGGACCCCAGCACAACATGGACACCTGCGACGCCTGCTTCTCTATGGATCTCCACCTTCTGGAGCACCACGCGTTGAAGGTTGGCAGGGCTTCACTGACTTTCGTGGCCGGTGTCGCTCTCGTCGGTCCAAGCGTAGGATCCTCAGCCCTTCCTCCGGGTCCCTCTTCCCAGGACTACATGGTCTGGTGAAGAGGAGGCCTCCTTCTCTTCCAGCCTTGCCAAAGAGGAGGTACCTACCATGGTGCCGGAGGTCCGATCTGGCTCTACTTGGGACCAGCTGGGAGCACTGCCCGGGCAGTCACTACTTCAGACATGCAGGCTCCCCTGTTGTTGGGGCCCACAGCTGCTGGGCATTCTTGGGCGCCTTCCCAGATCCTGGAGCCATTCACGGCTCTGGTGATCAGGGCCGACCCAAGAAGCGCCATCAGCGGGAGAACCCCTGGGGCCGCTGGTCAGAGCTGTTCTGGATCTCTCCTCTCTGGGGCTGGATGATCTGGAAACTGACCCGGACTGGCGGCCTGACTCCTCAGAGTCAGGCGGTTCTCTGCAGCCTAGCATTCTTGCACCTCGACAGGTGTCCCCACTTGCAGTTTCGGTGACTGCAGTGAGCGCCGACCCTCAGGCCGATGTCAGCTCCGGGGGGGGGGTGCAGGTTGGTGGCCCCGTTGCTATGGGTGCGGTGGTCTGGGCTTTGGGGAAGGGGTCAGCTGCCATCCCCAGTGCCACTCCCTATCTCAAGGCCAAGATCAAATCCCCCTCCTCTGTGACTCTTCTCGGGGAATCTGTGGAGTTGGGGGGTCCTTTGGCACAGTGTCCGAGGAAGAGGTCTTCCTCTGAGTCGACGGGGTTGAGGGGATGGGGTGAAGGGCTGCAGCACTCCTCTGTGGCCTTCCGGGGCCTGGGGAGGAGCCATAGTGCTGATCCCACTTCTCTCCCTCATCTTCTTCGAGGGAGTACTCATTGGGTGGGGCTGGGGGCCACCCTTCTGGATCCATGCAGCCCCGGTCCCCTCATAGGGAAGCATCCACTACAGGGCACAGTCCCGACCATTTTTGTTTACTCCACAGGACAGTGACTCTGCAAACCTGCAGATTCCCTGTTCTTCAAGGATTGCCTGATAGGTCTTCTAGCCCTGGCAGAGGCATGCCACATATGGTGGCCAGTTCCCCTGTGCCTTTGCGTCCAGCTCCTCTTCTCCCAGGCCATGTTGGTCCTTCGAGGACTTTGACCTGGAAACAGTTCAGATCCTGGGCTGCAGACTTCTCCCAGTACATTAGGGCCATGGACGAACAGGTCTTTTGACCAGTTCCCCCTCTGCAGTCAGAATCTGACTACACAGGTTCCTTGGCCTCCTTTCCTCCTCTCCTGAGGAAGAGGAGCCATCTGTCCTCTGATGATGATTGGGCCAAGTATCAGCGCTTCCTGGTGAGGCTGGTCAGGGATCTGCATATCTTCTATTTGGCCCATCGCAATACCGATCTTTCGATGCAAGCCTTTTTGGGTGAGTTTGGGCCACACCATTTGGTGGTCCGCTCTTGACTGATCCCCTTCCAGGAGGTTTCATACAGCACCTGGCAGCTTCCATCTGCCACAGTTAAAGCCCCCGTGGACTGCCAGCGTCAGTATTGTACACCCCTTGGGCCTCCAGGCTCTCTGCCTCATCTAACTTCGGGATTGACGCATCTGGACAGAGGTGTCCAGTCCGCAACTGATCCCCAGATCCTGACTCTGTGGAGTTTGATCATCTGGGTCAGAGAGTGTTCTCCTCTGCGCGGCTGATACTTTCCATTGCTTCACATCAGGCGCACCATGCTGCCTACAGCAGGCACCTGTGGGCGATGCTGGGTCAAGCACTGGCATCGCTGCTCAATTTGGAAGCTACCCAGCAAGCCATAGCTCTCTCTGCTATAGGTCTGGATCTGGCAAAGCACCAGTCAAGGGCATCTTACGACACCAATGAAGTCACTCCACGACTTACAGGGACAGTGATCTGCATTAGGTGGACAGCGTGGCTTTGGCTTTCATGGTTGTCACCCTTAGCCTGGCATAGGGTAATGGCCTCCTCCTTCCAGGGGACCTATTTTTTTCTCCAGCAGGGCGAGACGGGAACTGCAGGGGCACCTTTCTTCCCCCAGAGGACAGGGGACCCCGCCTCACCCTGACCAGTCCCAGGCCTAACTGGCCGATGGAGGTTCCCCCCCCCCAGTGTCTCCCCCACGGGGGGTGCTGAGGAATGCTGTTCTCTCAGGGAACTACTGGGCCCCTTTTGGGGGGGCCCGGTACTCACCCACCAGGGATGAATGGTGAAGATTGACACTGGGAAGATATGAAAATTACTTACCTACCATAATCCTTGATCTTCCTGTGTGTCTTCACCATTCATCACTGAATCCCACCCACCTTCCCCTCACAAGGCCTCAATCCCTGGGCTATGCCCCCTCCCTGCTTGCCCTTCTCCTTGGGGATCTGGTTAGGTTCCCCTTTTCTCCTTAGAGCCTCCTTTTCCTAGGAGCCAACTGGAAGACCCTTTCAGAGGAAGGCGAGTAAGGCTTTCCTTCTAGCCTAATGGGGGGAACTTCTGGTGGGCCCTTCCCCCTTGTCCTTGGCATGATCTCCAGGATTGGCCTGCCCTTCGGGTGCGCCGACTCTTCAGGTCCCCTGGGATGGGGGGGCTGGGGCTGACGGGAACTCCCCTCCGCTCCTTCCTATTATTATTTCCCTTCCTCTTCCTGTCTCCTTCCCCTTTGGGGGGAGATGTTAATGGGTAGGATCCCCTCCCCTCCCCGCTAAACCCTTTAGGTTCTTCCTGGAAAATGGTAACGGGGGTAATCCTCACCGATGGGTGGTTTCCACCCTCAGAGGTTAGGGGCCAGAGGGAGGGACCTTCTCAAACTTCCTACAGAATTCAGTAAAGTCGAGTTTCTGCCTCGGAAATTGCCCCTGTGCTGGGCTGTTTGCCTCCCTGGAGGCACTGCTGGTTGCAAGTTCTGAGTGTCCTGCATGGACATTAGTCCCTCCTCTCCTTTCCTCTCCACTTGTTTTCTCTCTCTCTCTCCCCCCTCTTTCCCTTGCTGGCCATCAAGGGACTGGGGCCTTTCGGCCCAGTCCCTCCCAGATCCTCCTCCTCCTCCTCCTCTGTCTTCTGGTCAGCCTATTCCTTTTTCAGTTTATATCCTTTCCTTTTACTGTCTTTCAGGCTCTCTTGCCCCACCCTCGTTTTTCTCTATCCTCTTTTTCCCTCTGTCTCTCTGGCATGCAGAACTGAGGTGAAGGAGGAGCCAACGGCTGTTTCTGGCCAACCAGCGAGCACCATGGAGTACGTCAACCTCGTGGGCAGTGCCAATGGCGCCAGATCCTCCCTCCTAGGAAAAAAAAAGCTCCCGCGGGGTGCTTGTCTTTGGCCAATCACCCACCAGTGATGAATGGTGAAGATACACAGGAAGATCAAGAATTATGATAGGTACGTAATTTTCATTTCTTTTTGCTGCACCTGCAAGAAACTGACAACATTTTAGGAAAAAGAGGATGTCTGTTAACGAGCGGAGGTTGCAAAGACTTATAAAAAGAGCAGCAATGCTTTTGTTAAAAACAGAGTGAGAGGCTGAGATTTGAACTTGAGAAGAAACACTCAGAATAAGAACTTTGTTTTCTCCATTTGCACTGCCTTTGTAAATAGTTATTCTAAACAATTTGTATTTTTTGTTTTACTGTTATTGATAATAAAACACTCGTTGCAAATTTTACAACTGCTCCTAGCTGTCCTGTGCTTCCTGACCTCTGCCTCAATGACAGAGGGTGTCAGCCTAAATGGGATTTACACCATTCATACTCTAAACCAGGAGTTTTGTGCGTGGATACTAGACCTGGTACCAGGGAAACACAGAAGAAATGTATGGATTCTGCAGCAGCAAGTCCAGGAGTGATTACCAGAAGAATGGCAACCAAACTAGAAACGGAAAGAAAAGCCCAAACTGAGACTGTACAGCCAGTATCAGTCATGGAAAAAAAGAGCAGGCAGTGACAGAACCTGAAAGCCTGTCTGCCTTCTTTAAATGGTGGGCTATACAACAACGAGAGACAGAGAAGCAGAGAAAAGAATAGATGTAGTGACAGGAGCTGCAGAGAAAAGAAGTGCAGCAGAGAAAAGAAGAGATGCAGCGACAGTAGCAGCAGCGTAAAGAAGAAATGCAGTGACAGTAACAGCAAAGAAGAGAAGAGATGCAGTGGCTGGATGCCTTGCAAGCTATCAAAGCTGGAGGATCTGGCACTGGTCCAGCAGAGCAACAAAACACCAACAACTTAAAAGACCTTAAACTTACAAAGCTGTGTCCCTCGGATGATATTGAAGCATACCTGACAACTGTTGAAAGGGTTGCCGCAACCTTCCAGTGGCCAAAGCAGCAATGGGCAATCAGACTAGTACCTTACCTGACAGGGAAAGACCAACTTGCCTACAGCAATATGGACACTGCACAGTCAGAAATCTATGACCTGGTGAAAAGAGAGAGGTCCTTAAAAGATATGACATCTCAGGAGAGACCTACACGCAGAGATTTCGGTCTCTGAAGTACAACTCAGTTGACAATTCTTGAGAAGCCTTCACCTGACTCAGAGAACTCCTTATGAAATGGCTCCTACCAGAGGGCAAAACATGGGAAGATAAACCCCATCAGAAACAATCTATTACATCTTATATGTGTGCCCTGAGAAAGAAGCTTGCAAAGTATGTTGAAATCGCCCGTAGTAATCAAGAAGAGGCCCAAAACTAGCAGAAGGTGTATTATGACCATGGGGTAAAAGAAAAAGATTTTGAGCCAGGTGAAAAGGTCTTGCTACTGATACCCACTACAGAAAATAAACTGTTAATGAAGTGGTAAGGGCGTTATAAAATGCTTAGATGTATTGGCACAGTTAATTATGAGACTGAGACCCCTGACATGAAAAATCCTACCAAAATATGCTATGCTAACCTCCTGTCGAAATGGGTTGAAAAAAACACCAAAGGCTGCTTTGCTAGTTTTACCAGAAACGGATAAAGAAGATATTGATGTAGCTAATGATAGACTGTAAAGGAAAATGTTTCCTTAACCTCCAAACAAACTGCAGAAATTCGTAACTTGCTAAAGACATTTAACAGTACTTTTACTACTGTACAAGGCCGAGCAAAAGGAGTCGAGCACGTAATAATGACAATTAATGCTCGCCCTATTAGACAGAAGACATACAGATTACCAGAGCGGTTAAGAGCTGATGTGGTTAAGGAAATACAAAAAATGAAAGAATTGGATATCATAGAAGAGTTGAAAAGTGCTTGGTCTCACCAGTGGTGATTACAAACAAAAAAGAAGAGGGTGTAAGAATCTGCTTTGATTTTAGGAAACTTAAGTGTCAGAATTTGATAGTTATCTTATGCCCAGAATAGATGATTTGGTGGACAGACTGGGAAGTGCCAAATATATCAGCACCCTCGATCTTACCAAGGGTTGCTGGCAAATCCCCCTAGCTAAATAATCCAGAGACAAAACTGCATTTCCCCCTCCTATAGGATTTTATCAGTTCACCACCATGCCGTTTGGTTTACATGGTGCACCCACTACATTCCAGTGGTACATGGATGTAATTTTATCCCCTCACACAGGTTATTGTGCTGCGTACCGGATGATTGTTGTGGTGTACAGTCCAGACTGGAAAAGCCACCTGGAACACCTACGTACAGTTATCCAGTTGATCAAAAAAACAGGTCTGACAATCCTACCAAGTGTGTATTGGGCATGCAGGAAACCGCTATGTTTTGGGAAATGGAGAAGTCAAGCCAGAGGTTTCCAAGATAGAAGCTGTAGCTAACAGCCCTGTCCCCAAACCCAAGAAACATGTCAGGTCATTTTTAGGGCTGGCTGGTGATGAGGCTTTTGGGACAATTAAGGCTGCATTATGTTCAGCCCCTGTTTTAAGAAGCCTAGACTGAGAAATAATTTCTGTTACAGACTGATGCATCAGAGGTAGGCTTAGTTGCAGTCTTGAATCAACATATAGATGGGAAAGAACATCCGATTCTATACATAAGTAGGAAATTGCACAGCAGAGAGAAAAGGTACTCCACCATTGAAGAGGAGAGCCTTGCGGCAAAGTGGGCCATGGAGTCCCTTAAGTTTTACTTACTAGGAGCTGACTTTGTACTTGTAACAGATCACATTCCTCTCTGTTGGCTTAACCAAATGAAGGATAAAAAGTCTAGAATACACAGTGGTACCTGGCACTACAGGCATTTAAATTTAAAGTGATGCACAGATCTGGAAAGAGAAAGTTAGTGCTGATTTTCTGTCAAGATATGGATCAGGAATTGAGAATTTTGAAGGTTAAAAAAAATGTGAATTTAAATTTCACTGTTTGCTATGCTGCATATGCACTGACCTGTAAAGGTTATAAGCTAATGTTAGATGGAAATTTAAAAGAAAGCTTTGGAAACCTGTTTTTGTAAAACCGGTTCCCTCTTAAAGAACTGGGTATGTGACAGGGTGAATAAGTCCCTGCCCCATTTGTTATGCAGAAAGAGTTTAAACACAAGGGTCTTTTATATCCTCTCCTTTTCTGTGTTTTCTTTGTCTGGTTGTACAATCAAATTTCTTGTGAGACCTAGGAACTGATCAGTCCGACAGTTTCGCAATTCACCTCTCTCTATCTGTCTGCCTTCCCTTGCTATTTCTGTCTTTTCTTCCCCCTTGCGTATCTGCGGTTATAAAATGTATGTGAATCTTTATGTGAAACTGAGATCCTTTTGTTTGAAAATGTATATAGTTGTACTGTTGAAATGATTGCACAAAGCTATTTGGAACTCAAGGGGTTAACCTGAGATGCTGGTTTGCAAGCTCTTTCCAGAGCTGTCAACAAGAGCTCACCTGCAAGAAACTGACAAGAACATTTTAGGAAAAATAGGATGCCTGCTAACGAGCAGAGGTTGCAAAGACGTATAAAAAGAGCAGCAGTGCTTTTGCTAAACAGGTTTGCTCTTCGCTGTACTTCCATAGGCCAGGAAGCTTTCTCCTACCACTTCCCAAAGCTTTGGAACTCACTGCCACCTCCTATCAGCCTTTCCTCTTCCTCATCTTCAATCTTGTTAGCCCTTCAAAATTTATGTTCCTCTAACTGCACTTGTTCTTAGCCCCCCTTCAACCCTCCCAACCCTGGTGCATTATCCTTTAGCCCTACTTTACTTCTGTTCTCCTAACTGTACTTGCTACTAGCTCCCTTTGCAACCCTCCCCACCCTTGTGCACTATCCCCTACTCCTCTATCCCTGACGTATCTCCTGTCATGTAACTGAACCCTTTCTCTGATTACTTCCTCACATGCTACCACCTATTATACCCCTCCTCCCACCCCTACCACAAGCTACTGTGCCATTTTGACTCTCTACTACCATCCACAACCTACTGTGCTATTTTGACTCTACTGCTGTCCTTCTCCCCCACCTCCCCTCCCCCACTGATGCTCTCCCTTTTTCCATTCCTAGTTTACCCCTATTTTCTCCAGCCTCCCTATTCCTTATCCCTCTCCTGTCCTCCGGTCACCCGCCACATTCTACTCCTCCTCCCTGCCTCCCTTCTCTCCCCTCCTTTTCTGCCTGGTCCTGTCCACCTTTCAGGGTTCTTTGTCATCCTGAAGGGGTATAGATCCTGGCTCCCTCTCTTCTATCCCTCTTCTTTCCTCCCTACTTTCTAATCCTGACGCCCTGGCAGGGTTCTCTGCATCCTGATGGAGTATAGATTGTCTCTCTCTCTCTCTCTTCTCCCCCTCTCCCATCCCCCCACTTTCAAATCCATCACCCGTCCACCTCCCTACTTCCCTATCCCTCTCCTCCCCTCCTGTTCTTCTGCCCCTCTCTCCTCTACCTCCCCACTCCCTTTCTCTCCCCTCCCTTTCTGCCTGGTCCAGTCCCCCTTGCAGGGTTCTCAGCATCCTGAAGAGGTTAGATCTTGGCTGTCCCTCTCTCTTCCATCCTCCACCATCTACCCCTCACCTGTCCACTTCCCCACTTGTCTTATAACTGTCCTCCCTTGGGTATACAATAGCACTTCGAATCGTGTGCTCAGCCTACTACTTCTAGCACTTCAAATGTGTTATCCATCCTCTAATCTTTACCCTACTGGATCACCTGCTCTTGGGTTGTTGCAACTTACACTATATCTGAACATGGTTTTGTTTACCCTAGCAGGTTGGTCTGGGTTATTTCTGCTCTGTAATTGTACTACACTGTTTTTGTTTTAGTAACTGTACTTGCATTGCTCTGTTATTGCTGTGTGTTTGCCTGTTCTCCCAGTTCTTGTACCCCACTCCCACCCAGGATGCTTCTGGAAATGAGCTGTTTACAGCTCATATTGTCTTTCCAGGTGAAACATTTTCCAAATAAATAAATAAAATAATAAATAAAGAGTGAGAGACTGAGATTTGAACTTGAGAAGAAACACTCAGAAGAAGGACTTTCTTTTCTGTTTGCACTGCTTTTGTAAATAGTTATTCTGAACAATTTTAATTTTTTATTTTACTGTTATTGATAATAAAACACTCATTGCAACTGCTCCTGATCTTCCTATGCTTCCTGAACTGTGCCTCAACGACACCCACTCAACACCAAACTGCCTCAATTCTGCTCAAGAAATCACATGGTGTTTTTTGTCAGGATGCATTCAGACTGCAATGGCAAAATCTTTTTTCTGTATGCAGTCCCCCTAATGCAGAGAGTATTGCTGAAACTGGAGACACACAGGGTCAAGGTGATACTGATTGCCCCCTTCTGGCCTCAGCAGATTTGGTATCCTCTGTTGAATAGTCAGCAGAGTATCCTTCCACTCAGGACAGCCCTACTGACTGAGAGCCACGTGATCTATCCCACCCTGTACTCCCTTCTTTGTCAGGCCTGGCTCCTGACAAGATAAAATGAACAGGTACAAGGTATCTCCAAGGGTCTCAGAAGTAATTTTGACTGCATGTAAGTGTTCCACTAGGAAGACTTGCACAGCCAAATGGAAAAGATTTTCCATCTGGTGCTCCAAAACCTGCATAGACCCCTTTGGTTGCCCATCTGACAAGGTTCTGGAGTGCTTGCTAGATCTTTCTGATGCTCGCTTTCAGTATTCCATAGTTAAGTTCCACTTGTTTGCTATTTCTGCATACCACGAGCCTGTCGGTACCCTCTGCCTGGTACAGCTGCCACTCTTTAAGAGGTTCCTTAAGGGCATTTTACACACAAGGTTTCCAATCAGGACGCATGTGGCTGCCTGAGATAACAACTTTGTGCTGGAAATACTCACCTGCAAGCCTTTTGAGCCTTTCGCAATATGTGAGCTGATGTTTTTAACTTGGAAAGCAGCTTTTCTAGTGGCCATTACTTCATAGAGTGTCTGAAATCTATGCCTTGTCTGTGAAGTCTTTTTTTTTTTTTTTTTTTTAAGTTTTGTACGATTCTATGATTTTCAGATTTTATTTGGGTTCCCAGATGGGAACGTCAGATGTAAGCGAGGGAGCAAGATACTTTAATAAAATTATTTAGGGATGCTTTACCAGCAATTTCAAGATGGCCGTGACTCTTCAGGTCGTACAGTCGAGAAGTGCTACATGCGCCATTTTCCCCCAGCCTGCACAGAGCTACTTCACAGTGACCCACTGAACAGCTAGCAGCATATACATTTTGGCACCAGGTTAAGATATGACTTTTGCTCTTTTGCCTATAAGTAAAGTGCATGTTACTTGTTTAAAAATCATTGTATTTACTTGCTGTAGTCACTATGTATCTGCCTTTGCATTATACATTAGTACGGGGGGGAGGCAAAGAGTCTGTCAGGGGTTTTCTCAACAGTTTCAGAGGTTCTGCTGTTTAAACTTTGAAGTATATGTGCACTGCTATTTGTTCGCGGTTGTCAGTATGTACTGGAGGAGTTCCTTGGAGAAAGAATCCAAACCCAAGTGTTGGATATTATTAAATACTTGGACTTTTTGAGAGTCTCAGGCAGACCACATCAGAGAGCATTTGTTACTCAGGGAATGATTGGGCAGAATTATTTTCAGCTTAAAGTCCTTGGTCTTGTTGCACTCAGCCATTTAGGGATATTTTTGGATATTGTTGAGCTATATCAATTACAGTTTTATTGATTTACCCCTCACATGTGTAACGAAGGGTGATAGGAGAATACATCCTTTTTAAAATATATTATTTGCTATAATTTCTATGCCATGGTACCCTGGAATTACAAATTGTCTGTTTTTATTTCATAAACAATAAAGTATAAAAAAAAAAGATATTGAGGAAACATTTTCAGATTTTCCAGGACCAGTCTTCACCATTGATTCACATCAGTGGGCTCTGAGCCAGAGACGCTAGGACCCTGTGGGAGCCAGAACTTTTCAGGAGGGCTGGCGCTGAGGTATGCTGTACACATGCATGACACCACGAGACTAGCTCACACTGTGGCTTACCTTGGCACCGGCCCTCAACTGCCTCAGTTCCTTTTTTCCTGCCATCAGATGTGCTTCAGTGATGACAATGCTCGCCCACCGGGAGTCAGAACTTCACATCTGTATGACAACAGCGTTCAGTTCTCTTAGTTGAAGTGCTTTAAGCTAGTGTTTGTTATTTTTGTGTCAGTTTAGTAATTAAAAAAAGAGAGTTTTCTGTCAGTTTCTCACAGCCCTACCAAACATAGGTCAAGGATCATGGATGCTGACGGTGATGGTAGGGAGCCTTTTCAGGCATGCTGCTCCGGCAGGGGGTCATGTCCAGTCTACTTCCCTCTCCAAGAGAAGGTTCTGATTATGGGTGGTCCTGTGTTCTGGAGGGAGGACAGACCTTCCTTAAACACAAAAAGAAGCAAACCTTTTCTCAGTCCCAGTCTGGTACCCGGCGCCACGTGACCTTGAGTTCATCTTCTCGTTGGAAGGGGAAGAAGCAGTACCACTTGAGGTCGCCCTCTGGTCAGTCTGCTGCATCCAGGAGCAGGCACCATCGGTATCTCCAATGGGTTCTGCTCACGGGCATTTGAGGTCTCGGGCCTGGAGCCCCTTCCTATCTTCCTGTGGGACTCCAGTGGGCAGTTCATCACTGGGCAGCTCTTATGGAGCAGTGGGTACAGCATCTGGTGTGCTTGCCCCTTCTTGCTGAGCTGGCTCCAGGCCCCATGGGGCCAGGAGTGTTGGAGCTGCAATCATGACACTCTAGCCAGGTACAATGTTTGGCTCTGGCAACGGCCTCTGGGTCCTTGCCAGTGACCATGCTGCCAATGCCTGTTCCACTGGGCACACCCCCTTGCAGTGTCACTGTCTTTGGACTAGCCCAGGTAACTTCACTGGTCACTTCTGTGTTGACTGGACTGCCAACGCCACAGGTGGTGCCAGGTCGGCACCAGGATCAGGTCCTTTGAAGCTTGTTCTGGCGTTGTGCCCAGTGCTGAGAGAGCCCTCAGCACTGGGCCCCAGTCTCTTTGGTGATGCCGCCTCTGCTGCCAACTCCTCTTTTGCAGGTGCTGACTCCCTGTTTTCTGGCGCTAGGTCTGGTGTTGGCTCCCCCTTTGCTGGCACCAGGGTCAGTGCTAGCTTCCTCTCTGCTGGTGCTCATGCTGCCTGTTTTTCTGACTCCTAGGGCTGGGTTAGGCATTTCTAGGTCCATCACTCTCCAAGCCTGTCTTTCTGGGGAGGAGCTGGAAGGGGATGAGTCTGACCCTGACCTCATTATTTCTGAGGGTGGTGATGACTCTTTTTACAGCCTGGATAATTCAACTCCATGGCTCTTCTTCTCTGCTGCAGGAGGATCTTTCTTTCAGGCTCTTCACAACATGTAAGCAACCCTCGCTTTTGAGCCTTCTGCCATTGACCCAGGTAAATGTCTTTGTCTGGAGTGGCTCAACATTTCCACTGTGATGGTCAACCTTATACCTCTTATTCCCCCTGCATTTGAGACACTCTTGGAAGCAGTGTATCCCAGGCCTGCGTCTATTCCCTCTGTCGGCAGATAGCCCGTAAGTATGCTGCCCCAAAGATGGGCCTGTTCTGGCTTTCCAGCTTGTTGCTGTCAAGATTGTCATTCTGGTTGAGAATGACAAAGCCATCCCATCAATAAGGAGTCATGTAATATAGACTCAATGGGGAAACGAGCTTTCACTGCGGATGCCATTAGCATGCAGATAGCTGGCTACCAGGGCATTTTTCTAACTATGAGTATGCCCTTTGGACCTCTCTCAAGTCTCTTGCAGAGACCTTGCCTGAGTCAGAGACTAAGCAGAGAATACTTCAAACTGTTACTTATGGCATTGAGTCAAACAGTCAGCTGAAGGCAGCTATGGATGCCTTTGAAATAAGAGAACTGCTGCACTCCAACAAAAAACAAAGAAGATAATCCAAATAAATAATCCAAAATTAAATGTGGCAAGGCACACTGGATAGTGCCCTTCTACCCCTTGACACTGCCTCCCGCTCTGCTGCTGCAGGAATCTGCATTACAAGGCACTCTTGGGGGCTCTAACTGAGTGGACGTGTCCTTTCCTCGCTCTGCACCACCAGGTTTAAAAGTAATACATTTTAAAAATGTTTTGCCTCTAATTTCAGTCGCTGAGTGAATGGACTGAGTAGCAAACACATCATGGATGAATACCTGACCTCAGACGTGGGCAAAAGTCAAAGGCTCGTTGGGAAAAATGGAAAGAAGCAAGCGGCCGGCACTCACAGTGAAAGCACGAGCATAGTCTCACTGTTGGCGGCAGAAGTCAGTGCACTAGGCCGAGAATTAACAGGCCAGGCCAGGTCCTCGCGGCACTCAAACAATGCCTTTGTAAGCTGGAAACTAAAATAGATGACAAGCTGCAAGAGGTCCTGACCCAGCAAACTGCACAGGCGTCGTGGATTCCAGAGGCTGAAGATCGTGTCTCTTGCCTGAAAGGCGAGATGGCTTCAGTCCCAGGACAAGTAGCAGCACTGCAAAAGGAGCTGGAGAACTTCAAGAAAGCCTTCAATTATCAGGAAAATTACCATCATAGGTTGATTCTAAGACTGAGGGGGCTGCAGGAGGGAAGAGAAAGCGTCGATGTCTTGGGGTTCTGTGCAGCAACTTTACCGAAGCTTCTGGGACTGACACTGAAGAACGACCAGTATAGGATGGAGAGGGTGCACACAGTAGTGAAGCCTAGGCCGCCAGCAGATCAGTCCCCGGCAAGTGATAATGTGATTTCATGATTTCCAGGATAGAGAGGCAGTGCTGTGAGCGTATAGAGAAAAGAATCCCATAGTGTATGAGGGCCACAGACTTTTCATATCGCAGGACTACTCAGCCATACTGCTTAAAAGAAGAAAATTGTTCAATGTGACAGTGGCCAAGCAGCGAGAATTGAAGGTAGAACATTTTATGATCTATCCCGCCACGCTTAAAATCCACCACAGGGGTGCCACATACTCATTTTGGGAGGTGGGCAAAGTGGATGCCTTTGTGCAAGATTTGCAGAAGAAAGTGGGGTGAAGAAAAATGGAATGTGGAGGGTCGGTGACCTGAAATGTTGAGTTGTGTTGAGTTTTGACTTTACCATGTTCACTCATGCTGGGCCGCTGCTCGTGATCGCACAAATCCTCATTGCCTCGACCAGACTTAAAGGAGGAGGAGTGGAACCATGTCTGACACCACTCGCTGAAGGACTTGCTAAAGGGACATTGGTAACACCTAGATCTGCAGGGGAATGTATGAAACAGCAGCCCACGGGAGGAGGACTTGAAGTTCAGATGGGATTTAGGCCGCAGGCAGACTGGCTGGGGGGGGCAGGGCACAGCGTGTGGGTTTGAATGTGCCGCCTGGTTCCTCACCCTGGCTTTGACCGGCAGGGCTGGTCACTGTCAGTTTTCATTCTGGATACCTTTAGGATATGACACGGGTAGAAGATCAATGTACTATACATAAACTTGCTCGCTCTTGTCTGGTGATGGGTGGGGGAGGGAGTGGCGATGTTTGGGGGGGCTGCCATGGGGGAATGGGAGAATGTTGGTACAGAAATGTGGCTTAGGTTGTTGTTAATATGCTTTGAAACTAAACTAAGTTTGGATCTTACCTGTAGCACAGTTAAGTAGGGGGCATTTAGAGGGTGTTATAGTCGTGGGGGGACACGCCTTGAGGGGGACTGGTAGATACTTATGCGCAGGCAGCAGTTAGTGTCGTACTACATCATCTTTGTGAGGTTCTGGGGATGGAGGGGAGGGCAAGGGAGAAGGCCTGTTGTGGTCCTGAATACTTGTTATTATGGGAAGGGGGAGTGGGGGATTCATATGGATAAATGTTTCATGGTGTGGGGTTTACTGATACAACTGTTGGGCCATCGTGGGAAGGGGGTGGGTAATGAAAACGAGGGGACATCAAATGTGTGGAGTAGTGACACAGGGAGGGAAGGAAGGGGGCGGAGGAGGGGAGGGTGGGAAATTGCTTTCATGTTTTGAAAGAGAAGGAAGAAGAGGGGAAGGTAGGGGAGTTTAGAATATGTTATTGCATTTTGCACTGTTTGTCTTTATATGAATACATCCATTATAGGTGCATGAACTACATCGCTCAGTTGGATACAATGGGGAAAAGAACTTGGTGGGTATGGTTGTTTACTCGGGGTTCAAGAAGATTACATGGCTCTTGGAGAGGGGCATAGGGAAAGGGTATGGATTGGTATAATGGCTAAATTATGAGATTTGACTGTAATAACCTGGAATGTTAGGAGATTGCCACTCTGGTGAAGCGTATGGGCCTCCTGATGGCACTCTAAAGGCAAGGAACCCAGGTAGTGCTGTTGCAGGAGACCCACCTTACAAATCTTGAGCGCACAAAACTAGCTCGTGGTTGGGTTGGGAAATGTTTTGCAGCATCATATTCATCTCATGAGAGAGGGGTCACTATTTTACTGCATAAAAATCTCCTGTTTCAAGTTAAGAGGGTGATGAAGGATCCAGGAGAGGGTAGATATGTGTTTGTCAGAAGGGAGCTGTATGGAGAAATGGTTACATTTAATAGTATCTATGCCCCAGCAGTTTATGACCCGAATTTTTACCATAAACTCCTTTCTCTGTTAATCAAGGAACAAGTCTTGTAATGGGAGGAGACATGAACTGTACCATGGATCCACTCCTGGATCATTCAGGTGGCCAGAGGAGGACTGGGGAGGCAATAAAACAATGGCAGATGGGTATGGTGGATTTGGTGGATGGGTGGTGTGCAGCAAACCCAGGAGCATGGGAGTACACATTTTATTCAGATCCTCTTGGTACGTGGTCACGCATTTACTGTATCTGTATGCCCCAGGAATGGTACACAAGAGTGCAAAATATTAAACACAGTCCCATACATATCGCAGACCACTCAGTGGTCATCTTGGTGGCCACTGTGGGTGAGCAAAGAGAGGGGCCCCCTCCATGGAAGTTCCTCGCATATGTGCAGGGAGACAAAAAGTTTAGAGAATTTCTAGAGGACCATTGGAAGGAGTTTATTGGTGCTAATGTGGGCTCACCCACCACCAAAGCTACAATCTGGGATGCTGGGAAGGCATATATGAGAGGAATGATTATAAGTTATGTAGCCAGAGTTAAGAAACAGGGACAGGAGAAAAGGTTGGAACCAGAAACATGCTTAAAACAGCTGGAGAGAAGCGTGGCAGGAGGAGAAAAGGGAGAAGCTAGGGGCTTGCTGAAGGTTACCAGAGAGGATCTGAATGCATTGCTAAGAGGAGAAGCCAGGAAATCATGGATGTTCTGTAAAAAAACAAATGTATGAATGGGGTAATAAACCCAGCCCATTTCTGGTCCGTTTGATGCAGGGAGGGAAATGCCCCACTCAGATCACTGGTATTAGGGACAAGGGGGGGCCACAAGGAAAAGCAGAGAATCAGAGAGTGTTTTCGAGCTTTTTGTGGGAAGCTATACCAGATGGAGTGTGGTGCGTAATTGGGACTAGCTAGGGCCTTTCTGGACGGATTGACACTACCAAAGTTAACGAGAGAACAAAGATACTCTAAATCAGCCAATCAAGAGAGTGGAGGTGTTGAGGGCTATCCAAGGACTGAAAGTGGGTAAGGCTAGTGGCCCAGATGACTTCCCAGTGGAATACTACAAAGGCATTGCAAATCAGCTGGCAGGCCCACTATGTGAGACTTTCCAGCAGCCGGGGGGGGGGGTATGGAGCTCCCTGTATTGTTCCTCGACACGGTAATATGCCTGATCTCTGAGCCGGGAAAAGACCTGACAGAGTGTGCGTCATACAGACCAATTTCCTTGTTGAATTGCGACCTCAAAATATTGGCAAAGATTTTGACTGCACGATTGGAGCTGGTGCTCCTGGAACTCATTCACCCAGACCAGACCGGGTTTATAAAAGGACGCCTTTCATAACATAATGTTCGCTGGTTGTTAAATGTGGTGTGGAGAGCGAATAGGTCAAAGGAAGATAGATATATCATTTCCATGGACGCGGAAAAAGCATTTGACCGAGTGGAGTGGGGATACCTATTTAAGGTGTTGACCCGGTTTGGTCTGGGTGAAGCATTTGTGGGATGGGTGCAGGTGATGTACAGGTCCCCCAGGGCTCAAGTACTGATGAACAGTGCACTCTCGGGAAGATTGGATTTAACCAGGGGCACACGGCAGGGGTGCCCACTCTCACCCCTGCTTTTTGCCTTGGCGTTGGAACCACTGGCGCTGGCAATACGGCAATGTGGGGAGATCAGAGGGATGGAAGGAGTGTTGGGCAGACAGCATAAAATCACCTTATATGTAGATGATATGCTGCTATTTGTGAGGAATCCGGAGACCTCCATGACCCCATTGTTAAGCCTAATTGCTCACTTTGCACAATTCTCAGGATGTAAGATACATTTGGATAAATCTGAGCTGCTGAGTTTACCTGGCAGTAGGGGTGGGAAGGGGACATGGGGTCTAAAGGTAGTGGGTCAGAGTTTCACTTGTTTAGGCATCAAGGTGGGCAGCTCATTGGGATCCTTATATGATCTGAACTATACCCCCATTCTCAGGGCAATAGAGGCTGATCTCTGTAGGTGGGCCCCTTTGCTTGTATCTTGGTTGGGGAGAGTTAACTTAATCAAAATGAAGATCATCCCCAGAATTCTGTAAATCATGCAAGTGGTACACATCGGGCTAACAAGAGGGGATATTAGGAGGTTAGAGGCGGCCTTCTCCTCCTTCATATGGCAGGGAAAGTGCCCAAGAGTGAGTCTGCAGAAGTAGAAGGCAGCAACGGCCAGGGGAGGACTGAATTTCCCAGACCTTCGAAATTATTTCCTATCTATAAAACAGAGATGTATTAGTGACTGTGCACACCAACCAAGAGTGGCTAGTTGGGTGGACTTGGAACAGGTTGGTTGTCAAGGCAGGATCATGGCTTATCTGGACAGGAGAGGTCGTAGGGCATATCAGGCGCAAGGAGAGAGGAATCCACTGATTCTGGTGGTTCTAGATGGGTGGGGTCAACTAATGAAAAGTAGGAAGATAAAGGGAACGGAAACGTTGTTGCTGATAGCTAGGAATCCCTTTTTCTTACCAGGTCTGGAAGACCCAGGGTTCAGGGCTTGGGAGGAGAAGGGATTCAGAGTGTCGGAGACCTGTGCGTGAGAGGAGAATTGTGCTCCTTTGCTGATTTACAGCAGTACCTGGGCCTAGAAAAGGGTAATCTCTTCAGATACTTTCAGGTTCAAGTCTATATTACAGGTACGGGAAGAGGAGGGACTGGAATCCACGAACTGGAACAGATACAGCACCTAATATTTCAGGCCAGAAAGGATCCTAAGGGTTTCATACGGAAGGCTGCATGGGAAGGGAAGCAAAATGCTCCTGACTTAACTCTTAAAACTAAAGGATTATGGGAAAGGGACATGGGGTTTCAGACAGAGGAGGAAAATTGGAAACTGCTGCTTTCAATGCACATGGGCATAGTGGTATGTAATAGGTTTAAGGAGGCCTTCTATAAGTTTGTGCATAGACTCTACTGATCACCTGCTATAGTGCACAGGTTCCACCCGGCAATATCCCCCCAAATGTGGCAGATGTGAGAAGGAAGAGGAAACATACTTCCATTGTTTTTGTACATGCCCAATATTACAAGTGTTTTGGAGAGCAATAGTACTAGAAGTGGGGAAGATGATGGGCAGAACGCTTCCACTGGATCCATTACTGTGCCTATTTGGTGCAGAAAGCATGGGAGGGGAGGAATGGATTCCGCTGCCAGGGTGGGTGCGGGTCATACTAGTACTGGCGAGGCACTGTATCCAAAACACCTGGGTGTCGAATGCAACCCCCACAGTACAGCAGTGGCGAACACTGTCCATCCAGACTTTAGCACTGGAAAAGCTCATGATGACAGCAAGAGGGAGGGGGAGAGGGATTTCTCCACAGCTGGGCACCATATTTGGCTAACTTGAGCCCAGCAGAGGCCCTAATATTATAGGAAGGTTTGGAAGCTTAAAGTAAGGGAAGGAATAATGGGACATCTGTAACGGGGATCGCCTGGAAAGAGTCTGGCCTCCCCTCTGATCCGGAGGTTAGAAACGTAAAGAGAATAAATTACACCTACTCAATACTGTATCAACTGTAGGTATCAACTGTGGGAAACAACTGTTTGTGGAATGTCATTTTTAAGAACTGTGCACTTAAGGATGAACTGTATGAAGCATTGTTGGTTACATTCTTTTTTTTTGCTGTGTGATGTTGTATGTGGATGTAAACCATAAAATGTTTAATGAACAGATTATACAAAAAAAAGTACTCCTGGCTTCGGACATCTGTTTTCTCCAATGAAGTCCAACAGCAGGTAATTAACATGCCCTTCAACGGCTCCTATCTGTTTGGTCAACAGGTAGAACAGTCCCTTGAGACCTCTCAGAAGACCAGAACAGCCATTAAGACTTCTCGACCTGCCCCTTCTCACCTCCAAAGGGGAAAGGGGTGAGTCTTTTATCACAGCGAGCAGTCCTTTTGAGGCAAAGGCAGGGAAACTCAAGCTGTCTTAGCCTTCCCAGCAGCAGAAGAAAGCACAACCAAAGGCACAGGCCCTGAAAGCACCCAGTGCCGCACTCTGAAATTCTGGCCCTGGTCCTGCCTCAGCTGCCAGGGGCAGACCTCTCCTCTGAAGTGAGGGAGCATCTGACTCAGTTTTACCATCAGTGGGAATCCATCACCACATACAAATGGGTCTTAAGGATCATCCTGGAAGGATATTTGCTGAATTTCTTGGAGCTCCCTCCAGATTATCCACCCAGGAAGCAACATCCCCATTCAGCAGCCATGTCGGACCTTCTTGCGAAAGAGATTGCAGGCTTCTTGAGCAACAGGGCAACGGAAGTAGTGCTGGAGGTGGAGCGCAACATAGGCTTCTACTCCCATTACTTTCTTGTTCCGAAGAAGTCGGGGGCATGTGCCCCATTCTCAGCCTCAGAAAACTGAATAAGTTCATACACCGAGAGAAGTTTAGAATGGTCTCCCTAGGGACCCAGTTGCCACTCCTCAAGCTGCAGGATTGGTTGGCTTCCCTAGATATGCAGGATGCCTACCAGAATATTCTGGTCCACCCCAGGCACCACAGATTTCTCCATTTTGTGGCATTGGGTCAGCATTACCAATTCCGGGTCCTGCCCTTTGGGTTAGCCTCAGTACCTCAAGTTTTTCCCTATCTGGATGACTGGTTACTTGCCAGACCATCCAAGCAGGACACAGAACAAGCAGTGATGACATCTCAGTTCCTGACCTCCATGAGAATCCTGTTAAATCTAGAGAAGTCATAGCTTCAGCCTTCTCAGCAACTTCTCTTCATTGGAGCCCTCATGGACACCACCAAGGCGAGGGCCTTTCTTCAAGAGGAGGGAAGGAAGGTCATCCTTCAGATCGCTTGATTCATCATGGAGCACACATCTGGTCGGGCTCTCTCCATGCAACAAATGTTAGATCTCATGACCTCCTCCATCTTCACAGTACCTCTGGCTCGCCTGCACATGAGGAGAACCCAGTGGATGCCCAGCATGCAGTGGTCTCCAGCAATGAATCTTCAGTCTTATCCTATCAAAGTGATGAAGCCTCTGCTTCAGTCACATGCATGGTGGACACAGGAGGACAACCTTCTTCAGGGTCTGCACTTTTCTCCACCAGAGCCTCAGCTCACTTAGGGAGTCTGAAGCCCTACGGAGTCCCACCTCCATATCAGTATGTTGGAGATGAGAGTAGTCCTTTACACACTCTGGGCCCTGGTAGACTTCATCTGCCACAAGATAGGGCAAGGGGTCATAATGTTGCAAGACATTATGCCACATGGCAAAATCGCGCTGCCAATACAGCGCAATTGCTGCCATGCAGCATAAGTCTTTTTTCTGTGGGGGGCTCTGCCCCCACCCCTACAATCGAACCTCCCCCACTAAGGATTCTCAACTCTGGGGGTACCTCAGAAGCACACAATGTTGTAAAATAAAATGTCTGGGACCGGGAATCAAACCCAGTCCCAGACGCAGCACCTGGGTTCCTGCTGCTGTGGCTCAGTCCAGTGAGCCACAGTAGCTGCTCGGCGGAACCCAGTCCCGGCAGAGGTCTTATCCTCTGCCTGGGATTGTATGACTGGTGCAGTACCGCATACAGCAGTATATGTGGTATTGCACCATTCGCTGTCATGGACAGCATTGTTTAGGGTTAGCTATAATGTCGTACGCTATTAAGCGTATGACATTATGACCCGGTAGGACAAGATAGTCCTCCTCCAGATGGACAAGAAGTCTGTCATGTATTACATCAACAAGCAAGGAGGAGCACACTTATCCTCTCTGCAGTGAGGCACTGAGAGTGTGGGCGTAGTGTCTGGAACAGGACGTTCTGATCCAGACAATTTGTCTACCAGGGGCTCAGAACAGTCTAGTGGACAAACTCAGCTGGTGTGACGCAGATCCTCACAAGTGGTCATTGGGACCAGATTGTTGTGCAGTCTCTCTTCAAGTGGGGAACTCCAGAGGTGGACCTTTTTGTGTCCCCACTCAATGCCAAACTGCCTCGATTCTGCTCCAGAAATCCAGAACGTGGTGTTTTCAGTCAGGATGCATTCAGGCTGCAGTGGCAAATTGCTTTCTGTACGCATTTCCTCATATTCCTCTAGTTCAGAGGGTACTACTCAAGCTGGAGGCTCACAGTGGCAAAATGATTCTAATTGCCCCATACTGGCCTCGACAGATATGGTTTCCCCTACTCAACACATTGTCAGTCAGACCTCTGAGAACCCTCCCTCTCTGGACAGACCATCTGACACAGGGATCCCTGGTTCACCCCAACCTGGGCTCTCTTCATCGCCACACCTAGCTCCTGAAGAGGTGGAAGTGGGCAGGCATAAAGTGTCTCAGAGGGTCTCTGAGATTTTTTATCTGCTTGTAAGCCATCTACCAGAAAGACTTGCACAGCCAAATGGAAACATTTTTCTATGTGGTACTCCAAATTCCATATAGATCCATTCCGATGCCCACCAGACATGGTTTTGTAGTACTTGCTGGACCTCTGATGCAGGCTTGCAGTACTCTACACTTAAGGTCCACTTGTAGTGTGCGCTGTTTCAGCATATCACGAGCCTGTTCAGAACCTCTCTCCCGCTCAACTGCCTCTATTTTAAAGAGCTGGAGATGCATTCAAGTGAACTTTATTTATGTATTTATTAAATTTTGATAACCGGGTAGGCCCTCTGAGCCCCGAAGGTCCCTTTTTCAGGGGCGACCTGGAGAGAACATTACATGTGGTTTTACATACAGAGAGTAGGTTACATAGACAGAAAGGTTACATAGAATATACATGTCAGTGGGACAGGTTACAGTCATTCATTCCATTGATATCGAGCCTAAGTCTTGGATGTTAGCTATGTGTACTTAACCAGGCAGAATCCCTTTAACAAAACCTAATATTTAGACACAGTCTAGCTTGTATTACCCATTAGTTCTGTATTTCTTCTCCTCATTATTTATTACTGAGGTCATTTGTATAAAAACAGGATTTCTGCTCCTGAAGAGTACATCTATTCCTGCTGCTTTCTCCCTACCCGAAGTCATAATGCACTGCTTGTGATGTCACAGCTACTCCCATGGCAACAGACTGAAATGTCACAACAAAGGATTATGACTTGAAGTTGGGAGTAAGCTATAGAGGCAGATGAACTAAAAATAAATTCTAAGGGATAGCGATCATATATTCATACAAATTTCCTTAGTAATAAATTATTGGGAGAAGAAACATAAAATAGAAATGGAATGCAAGTAGAATTTACCTAATTATTATGTTTTTTAAAGTTTTTTTTGAGGTGTCAATAGCTCTTTAAGAGGTTCCTGAAAGGTATTTTGCACACAAGGCCCCCAGTCAAGGAACCCATAGCCACATGGGACCTCAACCTTGTGTTGGATATGCTCACCCATAAGCCCTTTGAACCCCTGGGTAAGTGTGACCTCAGATTCCTAACTTGGAAAACTGTGATCTTCTTTGGGGGGATCTGTCATCTGGTCACACTGTAGGAACTTCATCGTCAGTGAAGCAGGATCCATATGGAAGATTTTCCAGCAGTACAACTGGGGCTGCCGACGCCGACATCACCTGCTGACATCATCAACCCTCTAAATATGGGAACGGCCCTGCTCCCTCCTCAGTTCCTTCCCGCCATCGCCATCTGATTGCACGGGTCTCCATGGAAGCTCTGTCGCAGTTCACGCCATTCTTGTCTATGCTTTTTTCTTTTACCTTAGCGTTTAGAATATCTTTTAAACAAGAGACTCCTTTACCTTGTTTATGTTGAGAGTTACTTCTGCCACATCTCTCTTCCATCGCTGCCGCTGCGGAAAGAAGATTGCTTCTTCAGACGACCACAACCTCTGTCTGATGTCTTGAACCTAACCACGACATCTCTGACTGAGAGCTCTGCAACAAATTCAACCTCACAACCCTTAGGTGATGCAAAAAGGCTTTGAAGAAATTCCTTGTGGAGCAGCAGATAGCCAGTTCTAGGCAGGGGTCCTCCGGGGTCCCTCCTTCCCAGTCACTGGTGGGTTCGTCGAGCTCCCAGGCCTCGAAGGCCTGAGACAAGTCCTTGGCAAGCAATCACAAAAAAAGACCACAAATGGGACCGCTCCCCCTCGTGGCGCTCCCAATCCCTGATGGATTCTTCTTCCTCTTCTGGGGGCACTCTGTCGGCTGCAGCTGCACCAGTGCCTTCTGCTGTCCAGGCCTCTGCTTCTCCCAGGCCCATACCGACAGCACCTCCTCCCACTTTTTATGGAGGCCGGCCATCGACCCTTGGGTTGTCGGTCTCCCTGTTCTTCAACCTTCCATCATGGCCTGACAGTTCCCCAGGCCCTCAGATGTCAGGGCCCTCGGGCTCTCAAGACATGACGGATGGCTCGTTGTGCCCTGTGCCAGTGACCCCTCTGTCATCGATGCATCCTTTTCCTGCCATTGACCTCAACACTAGTAGGATCCAGATAACTATGGTCCTGGTGCACCAATTGGGCTCATACAGACTTAGGTCCCTGGCGCCATCGACCGCTTTGTTGTTGTCGACAGTGCCTATTCGGCCTTCTTGGTCTGTGTCCCATAGGGGGCATTGTCAGTACCTCACTTGTCGGACCTTGAGTTAGAACCAGTAGACATTGAAGAGGAGCACTATCCTGACCTCATCCTTCCTGAGGAAGAGGAGGAAGAATCTCTTTCCTCAGATAGGTCTGCTGCTTCTTCAGTAAGTGACGACTCTGTTAAACATACTCTCAGGTCCCCTCCTGAAGATCATACCATTTTCAGTGTCATGAAGCAGCTGTCCGCAGCTATGTGCTTCCATACTGAGGAAGAGGGTGCCACCAGGAGAGCTCTGGTGGGCTTTTTGGAGATCCCAGAATCTCCTACTAAGGTCATTCCTCCTATTCTACCAGATCTGAGGAATGCCACAACTGCGGCTTGGCACTGCCCAGACATGGTTTCTGCCATGCCTTGTAGGGCAGATAAACTTTATCATGCCCCTCAGGGCCTGCCTTATTATGCTGCCCAACCTTCGACCAACTCAGTAGTCATCAGAGCAGCACATGACAGGTCCAAGGTGCCCAAGCGCCTTTGCTTCCTCCCCCGACAGAGGACCCAGATGGCTCAACCTTTGGGGTAAGAGGGTTTCTAGTAGCGTGGATATGTTGTTCATCCACACTCTCTGGCATGTCCCTTTCACCTTTAAATCTTGCCGGAAGTCTTCAAGCTGGCTCCTCCGACCCACCCTGGTGGTAAATACCTCAACTCCACCCCATGATGCCAGATCTTCCTTTCCGCTGTAAGATACAGGTTTCCTCATGCTACTCTAGCAATTCGTAGGCCCTGGCCTCGCAAAATCAGTTTTTACCGCAAATCTCTCTAAAACTCTTAAGAGTTAACTATTCCGATTTCAGCGCATCGGGCATGGAGAACAAATCATCCCCTGGATTTCACCGGTGTATCTGCGGCCAGAAGATGTCTCGCACCGATCCCCACCTAACATGCGTCTATTGCCTCAGCGTCGGACATGACACCTCGTCGTGACTTTCTGTTTGGCCTTCCATCCCAACGTTCTGGACGACCGCAAGGCATGCCTAAAATTGGAGAGACTGGAGAAAAGGAACCCACCGGTGAAATCTAAAGAGGTGAGGTGGGCGGTTTCCACGGCCACGGGATCCGCCAAGCAGTTGGAGCAGATGAAGGCATTCGAGTAGGAAGTGGCTCAAGCTTCGGCCAGTCGAAGCTTTTTTGTTCCACCCAACCTTGGCTCTACTTTTACGGGCTCCGTCAGGGAGTTGTGCCAGTCTCTCCTCACCAGGGGTGAGACGCCCAAGGCTCGCACTCCTCCCACCCTCAGAACAGGGATAAGGACCCTAAGTCTTCGACTAAACGGAGATGCTTCTGGGACCGAGAGAGGTCCGAGTCCCAGGAACACGCAGTCTCAACTTCGGTCGAGATCGCTTCCTCAGACCTCCCATCTGGCCACGGCACTGAGACCAAGAAAACGGCCGAACCGGCTGAGATTACGCTCTACTCGATCGAGCCTTTATCGCTGACTCCGGTTGAAGAATCCTTAGAAAGGACTCTGGTCCTTTCTTCTCCCGATGAGAAGACACTGCCCTCGGGTGCCCTGATCGAGGAAACTGTACCGGAACCTCGGTTTTCACCGACTCTGGTGACTCCTGATCGACCGAACCGACCCTGTCAGTCTCGATCGAGGACTAGGACCCCTTTGGTCGACCGATCGAAAAAGGGCCACAAACACTCTAAGAGGCGCCGCCACAGATCTTCATCCTCCTCAGACGAGGAGAGGCTTCAACGGAAGCTCCTTCAGTGCTATGAGGATCTTATGTGGCAACAGCTGATTTTGACCGAGCAGAAGCCGGCCCTGCTGGCCGCACCTGCCATCAGTTGGCTTCCACCTCCCAGGCCGACATCAACCCCTCCAGAACCAAAGGCCTCAGTTCCACCGTCCATGGGACCGGCCCGTATCCTGCCTCAGCCTATGACAGTCTCTCCACTGATTTTGATGGAACCACCGCCTAAGCAGCCTCAGGGAGGGGCTCCCTCAAAAGAGGACCGACCGGACACCAGGCTGCCCCAACGTCTGTCGATCATGGTCGTCCCCGATCGCCCTCGGTGTATCGAGGGAGACCTAGGTGGAGGACCACTGTACCCTGACTCTTCGGACTCGGATGACTCTGGATTACACTCTCATCCTGGGGATGACGAGTCATCCATGGCAGGATTGGAGGAAGGCCCTTCCTCCTTTCAGGGCATTCTCTGCCTGATCTCCGAATCAACCGAAATACCACTGGAGCCCATCCAGAAAAAGGCGTAGTACCCCCTTATGGATATCCTTAAAAGGGAGGATATCCCGATGGAGGTCTTTCCAGTGGCCGAAGCCACCGTTGGCCCAGCCCTTGAGCTTTTGCAGCATCCTGCTTCCTGCCCAACTCCATCTGCCCATATGGCCCACGAGTATACGTGCCCATGGGGTCCCTGGCGGGGTTCACAGAACATCCCTCGGCCGAAAGCCTAGTGACTGCTTTTGTGTTCAGACGTACTGGTAGCTCAGCCAACACTGACTGACCCCTGGACAAGGAGTCCAAGAATATGGACCATTCTGCCAGTAAGGTCTATGCAGCCTCCTTCTTAGGCCTTCAACAGGCCAACTCGGCTGTTATCATGGCACACTTCTCTCATGCCCTCCTGGGGTCATTAGATGAAGTCCTCCCTCATCTCCCAGCGGACATGCAGACCACAGTGAAGCAAGTCCGTGGTCAGGGCCGTGCTGTTGCATAACAGCAGCTCCAGACAACCCTGGACATTGGAGATTCCTGTGCCCACTCCTTAGCAGCTGCAGTGGCCACTCACCGCAGGGCTTGGCTGAGGCTATCCTCCTTTCTGGCAGATACTCAGCACAAGTTGGCTGACATGCCCTTCCTAGGCACCGACCTCTTCAGTCCAGATGTGGCTGGTCACCTCCAGCGCATAGAGCAGTCCAGTGCCACCTTGGATGCTTCCTCTGTGAAGGGTTCTTCGGGCAAGAACCAGCAGAAGCGCAAGAAGAAGCCTTTTTGGCACTCTTCCCCTGCGGTTAGGCAGCCCTCCTACCAAGGAGGCCAGCAGCAACAGCAGGCTCAAGCTTGGCACACCAGGCCCAAGCAGGGTCCTCATCAGCCCTGTAAAGGAGGCCAAGGTGCTGGTCCAGGAGCCTCTTCCTCCTCTAAGCCTGCTCAGTGACGGGTTGGGGGTTGCCACCCCTACACCCGTCACGCCAGCTCTGGGTCCTTCCATGGGGGGGCCGGCTCCGCCACTTTCTTTCTGCTTGGTCAGATATCACCTCGGACAGGTGGGTTCTAGAAGAGGTTGGCCAGGGACTGCCTCTGGAATTCGAGCAGTACCCTCCCAGCCGAGCCCGTGCCCCTCGGGAGGAAAGGATCTCAGCTTGCACTCAGTCGGCTCTTCGAGGCGACATTGCTCAGCTCCTCGGCAAGGAGGCGGTAGCTCCAGTGCCGGCTCATCCTACAGACCCAGGCTTCATGTCTAGATACTTTCTGGTGCCCAAGTGGACGGGGGGTTGGCACCCCATCCTAGATCTCCATGACCTGAATCAATATCTCAGGTCTCACACCTTCCGGATGGTAACTCTGAACCAAATCATACCATCCCTGGAGCGAAACATGTGGTTCTGTTCACTGGATCTGCAGGACACATTTTTCCACATCCCAATCCATCCGTCCCATCAGTGGTTCCTCTGCTTCAGGGTCGAGGGGACCCTTTACGAGTTCCGAGCCATGCCATTCGGCCTGTCATCGGCCCTGAGGGTCTTCACCAAGTGCATCACAGTGGTGGCAGCCCATCTCCGGCGTCGAGGAGTTCAAATCTACCCTTATCTCGACGACTGGCTCTTGGCAGGTTCCTCCCTACAGGAGGTGGAGAGATCCAGGGATCTGGCTCTCCGAACCTGCTCCCAATTAGGTCTCCTGATCAATGAGGCCAAGTCAGAACTTGTGCCCTTTCAGGTGATGGGCTTCATCGGGGCAGAGCTCGACTCTCGTCAAGCCAGAGCTTGGCTCCCAGCGGACAGGGCGGAGGTTCTTTGCTCCTTTGCCCAGTCATTTCTGGTTGGGCACTTGCGCCGTGCCCGGGACTTCCTGCGCCTTCTGGGTTACATGGTGGCGTACACCTCAGTAGTCCATTGGGCCAGATGGCACAAGCGCCCCCTCCAATGGGAGCTGGCCGCTCAGTGGACTCAGCGCCACGGTCATTTCAACCAGCTGATCACTGTGACCCAGAAGATGTGGGATGCTCTCCAATGGTGGACCGTCCCAGAATGGTTGCGGGAAGGGATCCCATTTGTCCTCCCCAAGCCGACGGTTGTTCTTATGACCGATGCCTCTCTCATGGGCTGGGGAGCCCACGTGAGGGACAGCAGAGCTCATGGGATCTGGACCCCCGAGGAGTCCTGATATCACATCAACCTGTTGGAGCTCAGAGCAGTCAGACTGGTGCTGTCAGCTTTTGCTCCTAAGCTCTAGGTCAAGTGGTTCAAGTCCAGACGGACAATACCACGACCATGTACTACCTCAACAAACAGGGCAGCATGCACTCCCGTCTGCAATGCAAGGAGGCATTCTGAATCTGGACCCTCATCAGCCGGTTGGAGGCGGATCTCCTAGCCATTCATGTGGCAGGAGTCTCGAACCAGCTGGCGGATGCTGTCAGCTGCATAGGCCAGACATCCAGAGGTAGCTTACAACTTGTTCTCCTGTTGGGGCAAACCTATGGTGGACCTGTTTGCCTCCAGGGAAAACACCAAGCTGAGGCTGTATCATGCCCACCCTCCTCAGCAGAGCTCACTGCAGGGGGATGCCTTCTCGAGGCCGTGGATCCCAGGCCTCCTCTATGCCTTCCCTCCATTTCCCTTGATCCACAAGGTGTTACTCAAGGTGAGGAGGGACAAGGCAAAGGTGATTCTGGTAGCCCCAGACTGGCCGCGCCAGTTCTGGTACCCAGATCTCCTCAGTCTCAGCTGCAGGCCCCCGGAACGGCTTTGTACACACCCAGACCTGATATCCCTAAACCAGGGGAAGGTTTTCCATCTGGACCTTCAATCCCTGCACCTGACAGCCTGGTACCCGAGCGGCTAGAGTTCCAGGCTCTGGGTCTTTCCGAGGATGTCTACACTGTTGTGGAGGCATCTCGAAAGTAATCGACCAGGAAATGTTATGCCTTCAAATGGAAAAGATTTTCCATTTGGTGTCAGGGTAAGAGTCTGGACCCCTTGTCCTGCTCTGTGGCTAACATTCTCGACTACCTTTGGTCTCTCTCCAAAGGGGGTCTACGGTCATCGACCCTTAGGGTGCACCTGGCAGCCATTTCTGCTTACAGGGCATGAGCCGGTCAGCTGACACTGGCACAGGAGACAGTGGTCAGGTGCTTTTTCAAAGGCCTGGATCACATATCCCTTCCGGTGTGTGAACCTCCACCTCCGTGGGATCTCTTGCTGGTTTTGGCAAAGTTCATGGGCAAGCCATTCGAACCCATGCACAAGTGTGAGCTTTCACACTTGTCGTGGAAGACAGCCTTCCTGGTGGCTATCACATCAGCCAGTAGGACAGGGGAGCTCCAGGCACTTTCGGTGAATTCCCCTATCTGGTCTTCCACAGGGACAAAGTTGTCCTGTGCCCCCACCTGAAATTCCTTCTGAAGGTGGTGTCAGAGTTTCACCTTAATCAAGTGCTAACTCTGCCGGTATACTACCCTGACTGCACCTCGGACGCTGAGTACAGGCTCCATACTTTGGCCCTGAGACGTGTTCTCTCCTATTATAAGGAGAGAATGGTGGAAATCTGTGGAGAGGTTCGCCAGCTGTTTGTCACCTACGCTGAAGCCGCTTCTGGCAGACCTGAAGCCAAACGGACCATTGCAAGGTGGATTACATCATGCATAGGTCTGTGATATGAGTTGGCGGGCAAGGAGCCTCCCAGAGGGATAAGAGCTCATTCTACCCGCCATACTGCTGCATCAGTGGCTGCTTCCAGGGACATCCCTATCCAGGAAATCTGTCGGGCTGCTACCTGGAAGTCAGCAAACACCTTTATTACCCACTACCACATCGACCTTGAATCACGCCGGGATGCTGGTTTTGGGGCCTCTCTTCTCCAATCTTTATTTCCCAAATAGGGGGTGTGCGCCTTGCCTCCCTCCTCCCAAAGAACTGCTTGGAGTCTGCCAGAGAGTGTGGATGAACAACATATCCACGCTCCAAGAAGAACGGGTTACTCACCTGTAACAGTAGTTCTAGGAGTGATATATGTTGTTCATCCACACACACCCATCCGACCTCCCCGGCTTTAGGCGCACCACCTTGTTTCCAGCGGGCTAAGATCTGGCGTCATGGGGCGGAGCCGAGGTATTTATCACCCAGGTGGGTGGGAGGAGCCAACTTGAAGACTTCCGGTAAGATTTAAAGGGGAAAGAGACATGCCAGAGAGTGTGGATGAAAAACATATACCACTCCTAGAACTACTGTTACAGGTGAGTAACCTGTTCTTATGCTTCCTCTGCCTTGGGACTCGGATTGCTAAATATTTGTCCCATATGGTCAAATACCAGAACAAAAGAAAGGCAAGGCAGCTGCTCGAGTCCTCCCAGAGTGTTCCCAGAAACAGGAGGTTCTCAAGTCCTTACAGGCCACCGAGGATATTAGTAAACACCTCCTCAGGGCCTTGTACAAAATTTCTGATTCCGGTGCCAGGGCTGCTGCCACAGGTATTTGCCTTCGTAGGCATGCCTGACTGAGGGTCTTGAGCTTTGCGGCAGATGTCCAACAGAAAGTGCTGAATGCCCTCTTCAGTGGCTCAAAGCTCTTCGGGCCAGATGTCCAGGACATCATGAATGACTTACAGGCCTCTGATAGGACTATTAAGTCTGTCTATTGACTGTACCATACCCAACCCAGAACCAGACAGCACCCTTCTTTTCATAAGACGTCCCACAAGTCTGGTGCTGGCTTCCACCCCCAGGGCTAATGGAAGGCTGCCTCTGCTTTACCTACCCTCTCCTCCATGGGTCCTGCCAAAAAATGACCCAGAGGCAACATATCAGCCCCAGCGGCCAGATCCACCTCTACCTGACTCCTTGCCAAACCTCTCTCTCTCTTCCGGTCCCCGACCAAGAGGTGGTGGTCGTGGGTCAGTTCTCCCTCCATCTCAGTCCGTGGGGAACCGTAACTTCAGATGCTTGGATTCTTAAGATTACAGAAATTGTTCACACTCTGGAGCTTGTAGAACAACCCCCCAGAGACTCCACTGATACCCTGTGGCCCACATCATTGTTATTCAGGAGGCGGTACAGTCCCTTCTGTGGAAAAAGGCCATCGAGCCAATGCTCAGGCAGCAGGAAAACAGGAGATTCTATTCTAGGTTCTTCCTGGTCCTCAAAAGAATCCAAGATCTGAGACCTATTCTACAGCTCAAAGACCTCAGTCTTTGTATCCAATACAAAAAATTCCACATGGTCACTCTTCCTGGCCTGCTGCCCTGCTGAAGCAGGGTGACTGGCTGTGCTCCCTAGATATGCAAAATGCCTACCTGCATATCTCAGTTTGTCCTCTGCACTGGCAGTTGCTCCAGTTTATCTTTTAGGGTAAACATAACCAATTCAGAGTCTTGCCTTTTGGCTTGTCTTCTGCCCCATGGGTCTTTACAAAATGCTTATCAGCAGTAGCCACTGCCATTCAGAGAGAAGGCCTGTATGTCTTCTCCTACCTGGATAACTGGCTTCTCAAAGCTCTGTCCCAAGATCAGCTCCTCCGGACCCTGGAGAAGACCCTCCAGCCATTTCACTCCATGGGCATCAAGGTCAGTCTGCCCAAGTCCGTTTTAACCCTGTCCCAGAGGCTACAGTATATAGGAGCAGTCCTGGACTTAGGGCAGGGTCTTCCTGCCCCAAGATGGGGTGGCGTGCTTCATATCCCAGGCTCAGGAGGTAGCCCAGAGCCGTTATGTTTCTGCGAGGGTATACTTGAGGCTACTACGTCTCATGGCTGCGGCCATTGCCACGGTTCTTGGCCAGACTGCACATGCTGACACTCCAATGGATCCTCCAGGAGCAGTGGGACCAACGCATGGATAACCTGGAGCAGCTAGTGCTGGTCTCCTCTCTGGTCCACAAGGTGCTGCAGTGGTGGCTGGACTCCCTATAGAACCTGTTACGAGGGGTCCCATTCTTGATCTCTCCCCAGCAGATTCTCACTACCGACGTCTCCAGCTTGGGATGGGGTGCACACCTGAGTCCCTTTCAGACTCAGGGGACATGGTCTCAGATCGAGACATCCCTCCATATTGACGTCCTCAAGATGCAGGCAGTCCTGTATGCCATGCAGGCCTTTCAGAACCACTTCCTTCCGGGTCAGTTGTTGATCCAGCCAGACAGTCTCAGTGTTGTCTACCACATCACAAGCAAGGGGGCACGCATTTGTACACCCTTTGCAGGGAGGCCATGAGAGTCTGGTACTGGACACTGAATCACGGCCTGAACCTATTAGCAGTCCATGTCCCAGACATGCTGAACACCCTGGAGGACAGCCTCAGCTGGACTCAGTCCAGGATGCATGAATAGGAATTTCTCTCATCCATTGCAGAAGGTCTGTTCGACAGATGTGATCATCCAGAACTGGACCTTTTTGCATCCTCATTTACTGCCCAGTTTCTGCTCCCTAGATCCAGGGCCTGGAGTTTTCTGGCAAGATGCGTCGTCCCTTTTCTGGAGCAGGAGGTTTCTTTATGCCTTCCCTCATTTCCCACTGATTCAGAGAGTGCCCATCAAGCTGCAGATGGAGGGGGCCAGCATGATCCTGGTCGCACCCTACTGGCCATGGCAGATACGGTTTCCATTACTGCAGCAGTTAGCAGAGGAACCTCTGGTGCCTCTACCCCTTTGCAGGGATCTGCTGACGCAGGCTCAGGGGACCCTGGTCCATCCGAACCTCAAGTCCCTTCATCTACAGTACATGCCTGGCTCTTGAGGACATAGCCATCACCCAGTTTGGAGTATCTCAGAGGGTAGTGGGCATCCTCATGGCAGCTCAGAAGCCCTCCACTACAGCCACATATGCCATAAAGTGGAAGAGGTTTGCCATCTGGGCTGTCAGACTTAATCTGGACCCTTTTACCTGTCCGGTGAGCCAGACTCTGTACTACCTGATCTCCCTGTCGGACTCAGGCCTCCAGTACTCCTCCAACAAGGTGCACCTTTTTTGGCTGTTTCTGCCTTTCATGAGCCCATGGGCAGTCATACCATGGCTGAGTTAGATGTGTCTCATACTTCTCTCGGGTATCCTGCACCTGAAACCTCCAGTCCGTAACCCTGTCCCAGCTTAGGATTTAAGTTTTGTTTTGGAGAAATTAACCCTGTCTCTGTTTGAACCAGCCCCAACTTGTGAGCTACACTTTCTTTCTTGGAAAGCATTATTTTTGGTTGCTATCACTTCTGCTCAAAGGATTTCCGAGCTTCAGGCTGTCGGGTGTGAGCAGCCTTATCTCATTTTTCACAAAGTCTTTACGCACGAATCCTAAGTTTCTCCCTAAGGTGGTGTCTGAGTTTACCCTGGATCAATCTGTCCACCTACCTGTTTATTTTACAGAGCGTGCCAATCCAGGGGAAGCACTGCTCCACACTTTAGATGTGCGCAGAATTCTGAAATATTATCTGCTCTGAACTAAGGACTGCAGAAAAGCAAAGCAGCTTGTTGTTTCTTTTGCCCCAGGAAAAGAAGGCATTCAGGTTTCCAAACAATGTTTGTCCAAATGGTTGGCCCATTATATCATGTTCTGCTACAACAAGCATGGCAAGGAATTGCCAGGAGTGGTGAAAGCCTACTCCACAAGGGGCATGGCTACCTCTATGGCCTGTTTCAAGGGGGTTTCAGCGGCTGACATTTGTGCTGCTGCCACCTGGAGTACCATCCATACTTTCACCAAGCACTACAGTCTGGACATCGCTTCTAGAGCACAAGCAGGCTTCGGCCAGGCTGTTCTACAGGGCCTCCTGTCCTAGGCCTTGGTTGACCTTCCTGCCAGACTGTTCTGCTGCACCTGTGAATGCTTGGGACTCATTCCTATGCTGTGACCTGATGACTGAGATGTCCCCAAAGGAGATAGAACAGCTACATAAGAACTTACTATAACAGTAGATCTTCAAGGGGATCTCAGTCATCAAGTCTGCCTTCTCTCCCACCATCCCCCTTCTTGGGGTCCTCTGCTCAGAGCTGGCTATTTGATGTATCCAGCCCGTTATTTAGGCCTGGGCACCTCTCTCCTCAGTCCCCCATGGCATGGGTATGCTCCCTTAGTTTCTGGGGGAAAGAACTGAGGAGGGAGTGGGGTCACTCACGCCTTTATAGGGTTGATGACGTTGGCAGGTGAATGCGTGGGTAGCCCTAGTTGTACTGCTGGAAAATATTTCATGTGGGTCCTGTTTCACGGATGGTGAAGTTCCTATGGTGTGACCTGATGACTGAGATCCTCTCGAAGATCTACTGTTACGGTAAGTTCTTAGTAACTGTTCTTTTCTGCTCACCACTACCTCTGTCTACAGAGTCTGTGTGATACATGCGTTGGTCACGGATTCTCGGTATACCATTTTCTACAGAGACAAGGTGGTTGTCTACACACATCCCAAGTTCTTACCTAAGGTGGTGTTGGAGTTCCACTTAAACCAGTCTGTGATACTGTCTGAATACTTTCCCAACTTCCAGAATGAAGGGGAGTGCACCCTCCACTCTCGAGATGTTAAAAAAGCCCTCACATTCTACCTCAATAGAACTATGGACTTCCGGCAGTCTAAACAGGTCTTCATTTCCTTTCATCCCAATTGATTGGGTCAGCTGGTTATAATCAAATGCATTTCCACATGGATTGTTGCTTGCTTCCGCCACTGCTACACTATGGCGCAGGTCAAACTGGAGGTCCAGGTTCGTGCCCACTCCATTACATCGCTGGCAGAGATTCACTCTGTTCCTATTGCTGATATTTGCAGAGCTACCACCTAGAGCACAGTGCACACCTTTGCCAAGCATTATGCCGTGAATGTCCATGCCAGGCAGCATGCCTCTTTTGCAGGACAGTCCTTAATGGACTTCTGTCTTGAAGGAGCGCTACCTCCTGCTGCCCTGCCTGGAGGACTTTCATCTCAGCTTGGTACTCTAATCCATTGGTGTGAATCAATGGTGAAGACTGGTCGTGGAAGATATTAAAATTACATACTCACTGTAATTCTTGATCTTCTAGGACTGTCTTCAGCATTGATTCACACACCCACCCTCCATCCCCCGGGCTCAATCTTTCTATTTGTTGGTCTTCACCCCTTGTTTTTGGTTTGGGCTGTGAAGACACTGCTTTTTGTTTTGTTGACCCTTCTCACATTGGTTGAAAGGGCTATCTTATACCATTTAGTTAAGTGTGTTGTTATTATTAAATAGGTTACACTGCCTCCTTGGTAAAAAGGTACTGAGGCAGTTGAGGGCTAGTGCCCGAGGTAAGCTGCTGCAGCCTTGAGCTAGTCTCAGCGGTGCCATGTATGCGCGCAGCTTACCTTGGCACCAGCCGTCCTGAAAAGTACTGGCTCCGGTGGGGTTTAGTGCCATTCTCAGAACTCATTGGTGTGAATCAGTGGTGAAGATGGTCCTAGAAGATCAAGAATTATGGTGAATACGTAATTTTAATTTACAGTAAGTATATAACTTTTCTTTAATGGAACATATGTCTTTGGCCAACATGTGGAGGAGGCACTTAAGAGTCCAATGAAAAGAAAACAATCCTTAAGAACATGAAGAACATCCACGCTGACCTCACAGAAAACATAGTTTCATAGTTTAGAATCAAGTTCAGAAGACCGAAGTCCATAAATGAACTCGCCATTTACTCCCAGTGGTGGATCATAAGAACTTGTTTTCACCCATAAAAGTGTCCAAACTATTTTTGAATACTGACATACTTCCACTCTCTACTACATGTCTAGGTAGTGTATTCCAAGTGTTAATTCTCTGGGGAAACCACTGACTCCTTTTAACAGTGTTATTCCTTTCTCCAGTGAGTCTTGATTTATGTGACCGTGTGTTCTTATAATGATGTGTATTTTTATTTAGACCAATGAGCTCAAATAATTCTGGGTTATTATTAGCCTTAAAGGTCAAGCATAACTCTCCTCTTAGACATCTGTAGTTCATTGAATATAATTGTAAATACTGTAATCTATCATGATATTGCATGCCTTTAACCTCCAAAATTTGTTTAGTGGTTTTCCTTTGTACTCTTTCTATTCTGTTTTTTCCCTGAGTAGAATAAGGCGCACTGAAAGGTAGACAGTATTCCAAATGTGGACGTACAAGAGCTGTATACAGTGGGAGAATAACTGCAGAGTTTCTACTTTTTATCGATCTCAGGATGCAATGTATAATTCGGTTGCATTTCCTGACCGTTTTACCCGTATGAAAGTCAAATTTTAAATTATCAGAGATCCAGACACCTAAGTCCTTTTCATCCGTACAGATCTCAAGCGGGATATTGTTAATATTATACTGATATTTTAAGTTCTGGTTTCCAAGATGCATGACCTTACATTTTTGTTCATTAAAGACTAATTTATGTTCATGTGCCCAGCGAGTCAACTGATGTAAACTGTTTTGGAAAGTTTTGGCTATTTCATCATTATAGACCATGCCACCTACTTTACAATCATATGCATACTTGCAACACCACGTACCTATTGGTGCTTGCATACAAGATAATATATTAAATAAAGTAGGTCCCAAGACAGCCTTGGGGCACCCCACTGGACACATCCCCCCAGGGAGATGTAAAACCTTGTATCAACACACATTAAGATCTTTTACTCAACCATGAGTTGATCCAGTTTATAATATTTGGATGGAATTTTAATCTCATTAATTCTTGGATAAGGATCTTAATAGACACTGTGTCAAAAGCCTTCGAAAAATCCAGGAAGACCACATCTACTGGCGTTCCTTTATCCAAAGCAGCACTAACTGGTTCAAAAAAGGACAATAAATTTGTTAGACAAGAGCTACCTGATACGAAGCCATGTTACGTTATATCGTAGTAGCCTATATCATTTAAGTGTTGTATAATATGCTTTTGTAATAGTCTTTCAAAGGCTTTACCCAGCACTGATGTATGGCTAATAGGCCTATAATTTTTTATATCTTGTTTTTTTACCTCCCTTACGAATAGGGGTCACAAGGGCATTATTCCATATATTTATTGATTTACCTTCCTTTAGTGAAGAGTTAAATAGGGCCAGCCAATTCATGGATAAGTTCTTTCAAAAATGTTGGCGTCAGACAATCAGGTCCTGCAGAACTATTATTCTTCAATGATTTAACCACTTATATATATCACTGGGTCAAAATACTGGGCAATCAGATTGCAAGGATGGAAGACCATTGGGAAATATATATTTTTCTTTATGTACAGTAAGAAAATAACTGTTAAAGGCTGAGGCCATTTCAGCTTCTAAACTTGTAGTTCCCTGTTCTGATGTAATAGGACACACAGAGTTTCCATTCTTATTTCTTAGTGACCCTATGTAATTATAAAACCCTTCTTATTATCTGTGATTGTAGTAGCTAGTTTAACTTCTATTTCTTTCTTTTGATTTCTTAATTATTTTTTTTCAGTTCCTTAACAGCTTTTGTGAAAGCAGTCTTATTAGTGTTAGTGGGGTGTTTTTTGGCCTTAATATATCATTTATTTTTCCTTTTTATAGCTTTCTGGATCTTCCTGTTCCACCATGCTGGGACTCTAGTTTTTTTTATGTACTTTATCCTTTCTGGTACCCAAGTATTAATACATGTATCTAGTTTGTCACTTAATTTCTTCCAGATTTGTTCAACATCAAGATTTTCCAATTCCTTCTTCCAGTTCCAATGGTTTAAAAAAAGATTTAATGCTGGTATAATCTGCTTTAAAAAAATACCAAAATTTTGTTATACCATTAATTGGTTTTGCACTTGCAATATGTAAGTCAAGTTGAATCATATTATGGTCACTGCTACCAAGAGGCAGCAGTACCTTGGGAGGTGAAGAACACAAATCCTGATTTACGAATATGAGATCGAGTATATTCTCCATTCTTGTGTTTTCATTCACCACTTGTACTAAATGACCCTGGGAGGTTATATCAATGAGTCTGTTTTCTGGACCACCCAAACTAGTCAGGTTCGACCAATTAATAGAAGGGAAATTAAAATCACCCATAAGTATGACATCATTTTTTGATATCATACACTCAGTTTCTTCCAGAAACATATGTGTTTCTTCAGTACTCCGGCTGGGGGATCGATAACCAAAACCAATGATTAATTCTGTAGGGATGGCAGTTAATTTGGTCCATATTATCTCATTACCATTTGCTGAGAATTGAGTTAAAGGTATCTCATTAGGTTTTAACTCTTCCTTAATGTAAAAAGCTACCCCACCACCCTTCTTATGCTTACGGGATTGTTAAGGAGGGTGTAACCTGAAATAGTTATCCCCCATTCTTCTCTGTAAACCATGTTTTGGTTATTCCACACACATCAATATCATGGCTATGCAGGAATAATGCGAGCTCTTCTAATTTATTTTTTAAACTGTGAGCATTTATTAGTAGTATCTTTAAGGGTTTAATTTTTCCACAATTCTGTTGTTGTTTTTGTACATTTATAGATGAAAGTGGTAAGGTGCTAATTTGTGCTTCACTCCCTATTAGAGAAGAATAATTAATTCCTCTCTCCCCCTTAGATCAGGTATACATGACTTCTTCCGCCTACAGCAGCCATTTTATGGCACACCTACCCAACAAGGCTTCCACCAGGAATTAAGCCCCTCCAGCAATAGCAAAGGCAGAAGGCGCAAACAGTAAAGGCTCCCAGCACTACCCTCTGGCAGTATGCTTGCCCTGTATCCACTTCAGATGCCTAAGGTGAATCAGCAGTCTCTCCATAGGGTGGTGACTAGCCCTGTTCTATCAGCAATAGGAGACCATTACCATGGACACATGAGACTTGAAGATTACTCGGACTGGTTACTCCCTAGAACTGCTAGGACAACCTCCAGATCACCTCTCAGGGACTCAACATCAACTACCAGGTCCTACGGTGGACCTTTTGTTCCTGAAAGTAGTAAGGTTTCTACAAAACAGAGCAGAAGAGGAAGTACTGGAGTTAGAATAAGGCAAAGGCTTCTACTATACTTTGTAACTTACATTTTATTAGTTTTATGCAATATAGAGAATAATGCGTATGTAGGTGGTTGATATGGATTTTTTTTTTACACATCAAATTGTGGGATAATATATGTAAACCTCGAGAAGCGAAGCTCGAGAGGTTTCACTATTATCACACAATGAGGGTGTGTTAAAAAAAAATCCATATCAACCACCTACATATTTTTTATAATAACTGGGGCAAAAAAAAACTGTTAGCTGCATCTTAACCAGTCACCCAGTGCTGTTACATTATCTTGATGTGTCAGGATGTAAGTTCATGACACAAATCTAAATTGCATAAATAAGGCTGCAACAAAATGGTTCTCCTTTGTGTTTCCCTTTTTGATTAGGAGTTGTTGATCACTTAATTTGATCTTTAGCAGTGTGAAGGTTGGGAGTGCGTGTTTACCGTTGGAGAACTGTCTCACGCTGCCATTGACCGTCTCATTTGTTTGTGATGCTTCTTGGCACGAAGATATAAAAGTCGTATCAACCCACAGGTTGATACGAGTTTTTTCGTATCAACCTGCGGGTTAATACGACTTTTAAAAGTTGCTGAAAACGAGTTGATATTAGGCATCACCAGTTGTTATGGTACATTACATATCATCTCCAACAGGCAGGCATCATTAAATTATTCATTGGCCCAGTAGGTGATGACAAAATTTCTACAGTAAGTCAATGCAAGCACCCCTGTTTTGTGTTACCTCATGTAGGGGGGTTGCATATTATACCAAGTTTTAAATTGCCAAAACCATATTGTTACATCAGTACCTACAGTTCCCTAAATTATAAATAGTCCCGGACTGACCCTTGCAGCCATGAGCTGGAATAGCAGACGTATTCAAATAACATTGTGCACCCTATCTAAGGGTTAATCATCCCACCATCATCACATCGGTGTTACAGATAATGACTTGTAACCCTCCTGCATAGTTTCAAACAGAAAGCAATACAGCGTCAGCAATTTAACTATTCTAACATAACAATATACCATACTTAGAACTTATTAACTTTAAGTGCAGTTATCGGAAAGCAGTAACCCCATATTAAAACTTTTCAATCAATCATAGACAAACCTGACTCGGGTTGATGAAGAGCCAGCCAGGGGAAGGAGGATCGAGTGCCCACTGGCTGCTCTTCTTCTCTGGGGAGGGTGGGTTGCCTGTCCCGCTGCTCTACCACCACCTGGATGACCACGGGTGGTGGTGCAGTGGGACGGCATGAAGCGGGTGGGAGGATGTCGGCCAGGAGCTGGAGTGACAATGCATTGCAATGTGCTCCACCCCTAGGCTCCCCTAGCGCACTGGCATCCTATGGGGTGGCATCAAAACAGTGGAAAAACCCCACACCGGACACTTAGAGATGGGACCCAGCTGGCCTGAGAAATCCACAACCAGGCTCCACGAAGGGCCTGGGTAGACCACCTAACGCATACTCATGGACTGATGGAGGGACTTGGGGGGGCCCTCTCCTCCCTGCCCGAGGGGTAAACTGCAGCAGGATGGGGGCTGGTCTACTGGAGCCAAGACAGAGTTACTTGGGGAGGAACTATGAGAGCGCACACAGCCTAGGGCTTCCCAAGGATAGGGGTCTAGTGCGGTGAGTAAGGGGGCATAAAGAGTAAATATAAAAAAAAAAAATCATAGACTTATATAAGGCAGACAACAGGTCCACCTCGGACAGTGGACGTGTGTTGGGAACAGGATGTCATGGGAGTGGGGACAGAAGATAGAGAAAAGGCATTTCTTTATGTGCCGTATTACGCCATCTTGAAGTTTTCCTCAAGCAGACGACAGTTCCCAGATAGTCTTATGTTAATCATTCACAACCTGAGATATAAATCCAAGCAACAAGACATGGCCTGTCTCAGTCCAAAACTGTCCCGCACAAAGTCCTTTCAGTTTCCTATTCCCATCAAACTATAACACCCAAAGTCAGCTTGTGGCAAACTCAAACTCCTGGTCCCCATCAGAATCTGGAGAGTCTCCCCGGGCAGAAAATTGTCTCTTAATCTTTCTGAGAAGCTTAGACATTTCAAACACATCAGAAAACTAGTATGTCTCATGTCCAGGTACAATCTGTAAGCTGGCGGGCATTAGGAGGACATGGTGCAACCCTAGAGCAGAAATACATACTCAAATGCCATCAAAACTCTTTCTTCACATCCTCATGGCATAAGTTAAGTCCGAGAATAAGTGCACCCTGTTTTCCTGCCAGCTAAGCAGACTTAGATTTTTCACTTGTTGTAGGATGAAATTCCACTCTATTGAAGTTTGGAGCTCCAGCATGATCGTATAGGGTACAGGGTCTCTAGCAGCTGCCAGGGGCCGACCACCATGTAGCATGATCCATTAAGCCTTTAAGATTTCAAAGTCCATCTCTAGCTGCAAAATTTCTTTAAGCCATCCCTTCAAAAGGATTGTGGGGTTCCCTCCTTCTGTCTCCTCTGGCAGGCCAAGTACACGACTATGGGTGGAACAGATGGTATTTTCTATATTTTCCAGGCACCTCCGAAGAATGCCATTTTCTTTCGTTAGTCCTGAAGCGATTGCGAGGGCTTTATCTGCAGTTTTAACCACTCCTTTGTTTCTTCGGCCAGTGCTCCAACCTTTTAGTGGACCTGTTTCAATTCAGTGCTGAAGTCCTTGATTTTATGGTCCAAGCCTTGTATTGCTCTGAGTAATGCAGCATTAGTTGACTGCAATCCTTCCTGGTCTCCCGTTCAAGGCTGGAAGTCCTTGCTGCTGCCTGCCTTTGGCTTCTTTGGATGGGCTCCTTCCCCATTTGCTCCCACTTGGTTTCCTCGGACCATCGCGTCCGATTGTGTTACCCCACCGGTATCAGTGTCACACCAAATGATAGCTTAGGAGCTGCTTTTTCACTTAGTATGAGTTGCTGACAAATATGTGACAAATAAAATGTAGTTTTTATCAATAGCCTGCATCTGACTGAAGAACTGTGCAAAAAGGTTGTTAACATCTCGGCTGCTGGCCACCCCCCCCCCCAACAAGGCTTCTACTATAGATGCTTTCTCATTCCTTAAAAAACTAGAAGCATGTGCCCAATCTTGGACCTCAGGCACCTAAACAAGTACAAAACCCAACAAATACAGGATGGCGTCTCTTGGATCCCTTCTTCCATATATTAGATCCCAGGATTGGTTAGTGTCGCTGCGCATGCAGAATGTATATCAGCATATCCCTGTCAGACCGTGCCACCACCAGTACCTTCATTTCTGTGTGGACCTTGAACTGTACTAGTTTAGAGTTCCGACATTTTGGCTTTGCAATATTTGCAGCACATCTCATAAAGAAGGGACTTTACTATTTCATTACCTAGATGACTGGCTCATAAAGCGCCTGTCAAAACAGCAGATGTAAACCTCAGTATCATTTACATGCCAGTTTCTGGCATCCATGGGAATCCTGCTGAATCTGCAGAAATTATAGTTGATACCCTCCCAGAGACTGCAGTTCATAGGAAGACATCCTAGATGGGACTCAAGCCCGGTACTTTGTCTCAGAAAATAGGGCAGAGTCGATAGTCAGCTTGGCTGCTGTGTCAGCTAACACTGAAATGTGACAGCAGATTCTATCCAGAGGATGTTGGCTCTCATGGTAACCACAGTTTTCACAGTACCCTTTGTGAGGCTGCACATAAGGACATTTCAGTGGATGCTCAACACACAGTGGTCACAAGCTTCTCACCCTCTGAGCCACCCTATACAAGTGATGAAGCCTTTGGCTCACTCCCTTCTGTGGTGGTCTTCTTGGGAGAACCTCCTTCAGAGCTGCCCTCCCTCTCCAGAACTGCAGGTAACTGTCACCAAGATGCCTCCTTACTGGGGTGGGGTGTACATTCCCAGAATCTTCTAACTCAGGGTACATAGTCAGACTCAGAAAGTAATCTCCACATAAATATGCTGGATATGAGAGCTGCTCTGTATGACCTTAAGGCCCTGTCCATCCAGACAAACAACAGATACGTCCTACCTCAACAAGCAAGGAGGGACACACTCCTACCATATTTGAAGGGAAATGATGAGGGTTTTGGAGTGGTGCTTGGAGAATGATACCCTGCTTCAGGAAACTCATCCACCTTCGGTAGAAGATAAACATTCCAGATTTATCCTACACACAGTAATGAAAGTAAAAAGACTCATTCATAATAGAGTTTAGTTGCATAATACATTGTGCATGTGTTTGGGGCTCGCTACCCTCTTATCCTTGCATTGGCCCTACACCACTGTACCTTGGCCTTCTAGTTTTGCGGATTCAGGGTTGAAGGTGTCATAGCAGACAATCTCAGTCGAATGGTTAGGGAGCCTCACAAGTGGTCCTTAGCAGACAATGTAGTTCAGTCCCTGTTCGACAAGTGGAGGTGCTGGAGTTGGATCTTTTTGCATCTCTCCCTTCCCACAGTGCAAAACTGCCAGGCTTTTACTCTAGAAACTGAGAACTTAGCTCTTTTTGCCAGGATGCACTCTGGCTGCAGTGAACAAGTCAATTTCTCTATGACTTCTCTCCACTTCCTATCACCCAGAGAGTGCTTCTCAGACTGGAAGCATACAAGGGCAAGATGATACAAGCCACAGACCTTGCCCTTGAGAATAAACCTTTTGGCACAGTTCCAGGGTCAGCTGGTACATCCAAACCTCCATCCCTACATCTCCAGGCCTGGCTCCTGATGAGATATTAGTAGGTGGATTTGGGGTGTCTCAACGAGTCTCGCAAGTTCTTCAGGTAGCACATATGCCTTTAACCAGAACATATTACGGTGCAAAATGGGAGCGTTTTTTCATCTGACACTCTAAAGACTCCAGAAACCCCTTCTGCTGGCCTCTAGAAAGAATTCTTGAATTTCTTCTAGACCTTTCAGAGTATGGTCTGCAGCAGTCTGTCCACACTTTGGCCACCTCGGCATACCATGAGCAAGTGGGAACTGTCCCTCTAGTGTAGCTCCCTCTCTTCAGATGATTTCTGTGAGGTATACTGCATACCAGCCCTCAACCACATAAATGAACCTGTCACTAATTGGGATCTCAGCCTGTTACTGGACATGCTCCCTCGTAAGGCCTTTGAACCAGTGTCTACCTGTATCTTGTGACAAACTATGCCCCTGCCAGTCAGATGGGCAGATGTGTGGTGTTATGTTCTGTTACATTATTGTACATGTTTAAAAAAGGCCACATAGTAAATGCCAATGTGAAGAGAAGGGAATTTTTTTTTAATGGCTGATAGTCCTGTAACCTGCAAAACAGCTTGCTTGGCAAGAAGCTAATTGCATTTCCTGACTAGCTGACCCAGAGGTAATAAAATCAGCTAGTATAGTCATAAACCTTACAGGATCTTCCTTGTAACTTAATTAAAGGAAGCCAGTTCAAAGCCCAGGATGTTTTAGCTAGGATTTGAGCAACAAATGACCATTCTGACAGGCTAATGTGAATTTTGCCGTACGAGTGCGAATTGTCTACAGGGGACTTCAAAAAGCTTAAACTCTGAATGTCATATCCATGTTAATTATATGTGTCTGGATTTCATTTTTGATATTCTTGGAATTTTGGAAACAGCGGAACAGTGACATTTCCTGGCCAAACGGAGTAGTCGATCTGACTCACCTGACAGGTAAATAGACCAGTTTCTTTAGAACTGGGATAATTAATAACACTGCCAGTTACAGAAGGTATTTAAAGCCCTCAGGTCAGGGCATGTGGCACACTTTCCATCTGGACTCTCTCCTGAACACACAGACAAGCGAAATTGCCACAGCTCAGAAACTAAGAACTAGAGACTGCATTTACTCTTTACCAACTTCAGTTCACTACAAACTAAGGTAGAACTTTAGATAACTGTCATAGATGCATTTTTTTTGTACAATTCCACTTTTTTTTGTTATGCTGTGACCAAAAAGATTATTTAAACCTTTTTAGTTGTAACTGTATGACTAGTAACTATTTCATAATAACATTTTTGTTTTTAAGAAAACTGACCTGAGTGAGATTTTCTTATATTGGGTGTGGGATTGTGGGAGGTTCAGTATTAATCTGTGACTAAACTGTTTTTGCTAGGGGGTGCCATCATAAGCAACCAAATTGAACAAAGGGGGTCTGAAAAGGGAAAGTCTGGATAAAGATAGGGGGAATACTGAAGTCTCAAGGATGGGTCTGTGGGATTTGAACTTCAACAAAAAATCCAATGCATTTTGGGATTCCGTTTTTTCTACTCCCCCTCTGCATTTGTGCTTTTCCCTTCATCTTTACATATATATCTTTTTTGATAAATTTTTTTATAAGGGAACCATGGGGGACACAAGTTGGTGGAGGATTGTTCTGTGGGATTTGAACTAGGTTATTACACGCCTTATGGGAGTAGGCAGAATCAGAGTTACAACACTACGCCGAAGAGGTTATTATGCCTGGATCGTCCCCCTTTGTGTAACAACTCAGAAGGATTCATATTTGGCTACAAGACTCGAGACTGGTATTGTACCCTGATCCAGAGTAAAGAGGGGACCCTGAGACTTCATGGCAAGTGTTCAGTTGTGAAACCAGCAAGCATTATAGAGGGACTTGAAGAGTATATCCCCTGTTTTCCCTCTCCCTGTCATGGATTGCACTTAGGGGTGGGCACTGTGAGCTCAGTGGACCTGACCCTCAGGAGTGGGTTCGTGACAGATCTGGTGCACAGAGGTAGGATCCGAGAGATCTGGTAGCAGTGAGATTCGAGAAATATTGGTGGCATAGGCATAATAGTTGAATTCGAGGCCAGTATATCAGATTGATAAACTAAAAGCAATCTACACACAATCAAGGCAGAGATTTGGAAAATAATAATTTGGTTACAGTATAAAGAATCCTACCTTTTTTCTTTTTTTTTTTCAGTGTAAGCTAGTGTAGTAATAGTTAGGGAAGAAGATGGCTTACAACTATAACGAATGCACTGAAGACCACCTAAGGCAGTTGTGTCAGGAAAGAGGGGTTTAGTACAAGGGGCGAACTAAACAGCACCTTGTGAAGGCTCTCTTGGCAGCCGATGAGCTAACAGCTGCCAGAACCTCGAGCCACTGCCAGTGACTGAAAATGACCAGAGCCTGGGCATGGGGGTGCCAGGGTCCATTGCAGAGTCTAGTCCCAGGGAGGAGGACAGCGAGACCAGAAGGAACCCAGAGCCACAGCAGCAGGGAAGGGTCATCACAGACCAGGGTCTAGAAGGGATCAGGCTGCAGCTAGAGTTGAGGAAATTGGATCTTGCAGAAAAGCAGCAAGAAAAGGAACTGGAGCTGACATTTGAGCAGAAATAGTTTGAAGCCTAGCAGCAGAGGGAGTTTGAGCAGAAGATGTTTGAACTGGAGAAACTAAGACTCCAACGACCAGCACCAGAGGAGGTAAGTGGCAGAGGTAAACCTGACACTCCAGGGCTGGGGTATAAGTTAAAGTCAAAATTAATAGCTGAATTTAAAGAGGGGGAGGATATGGATGCATTTTTGAATTTGTTTGAAAAGGTCTGTATCCAGGCCAAAATACCCCGGGAGTCCTGGAGCTTTCAGCTATCCCCGCAGCTTACTGGGAAAGGACATGAGGCAGTAGGCCAAATGGACAATCAGGACAGTAGCAATTATGAGAAACTTAAAGCTGCTTTGCTTAAAAAGTATTAGTTAACTCCTGAAGCATACCGGGTTAAGTTCTGTAAGCTCCGAACAAACCCTAACATGAGCTGTGAGGAACTCACCACAAAGCAACATCAGTTTTGAAACGGGAGGGAGTAGAAGCAAATTCTGTGGAAAAATTGAGGTTATGTTGCTAGAGCAGTTCTTTTGGGCTTGCCCAGCAGAGATAAAAACCTGGCTAGAGGACTAAAATCCAAAAACAGCACAGCAATCTGCTGAGCTCTCGGATCGCTATGCCGGGAGTAGGCCTGCTCTGAAAGGGAGCGGGACAGGTGTGTCAGGGCAGAAAGGGAAAAGCGTACCTTCAGGGCAGCTAAAACCTCACTGCCCCCACAGAAAGGGGAAGCCCCAGGTTACAAAAAAGGGATTTCTCAGAAAAATGATGACTTGGTTTTGTAAACAGCCAGGGCATCTTGCTAGACAGTGTCCTAAAAAGGCACAGAGTGTACGAAGTGGTGCTCGAACAGAGTTGGGTGCACTGTGTATCCCTGAAAGCATGCCTGTAAACATGAGGGAGCACATATACCCGGTTACTGTAAATGGGGTGCAGACCCATGGGTTAAGAGACACGGGGGCATCTCTTACCTTAGTAAAAAGGGATTTGGTTGGACCTGAACAGCTTATACCTAATCAGTTTGTAATGGTGAAGGGATTCACTGGAGAGGAGAAAACTCTGCCACTTGCTAGCGTTCTCTTGGTCTGGAGTGAGACCGGAGAGATGGTGCAAAAAGTGGCAGTAGCAGACAATCTCACTCTGGATGTGATTATAGGGAACAATCTCCAGAAGGGGGTGGTGTGTACGGTTACCCGCAGTCAGACGGCAAAGGCGGATTGTAGTTCCCTAAACCCCATAGAAGCCCCTGTGAAAGAAAATGGGGGCTGATTCCCCAGCCTGTGTCTCCTGACATGCAGAGTAGTGAAAGGGAGGTAGGACTTCCCCAGGCAGCTGTTCACAAGACAGGTACAGAACATTACTCCAAGGTGGGAGGAGTAACAAATGGTCAGAAGGTTAGGGATGGCAGTGCCCCTGAATGCCCTGACGCTAGTGCTATGAACCCCAGTTTAGGAACTGAAGGGGACATGTCCCATGCCTTGGGAAAATGTGAAGATTTTGCAGCTGCTCAGAAGAGAACTGACCCTAGTTTTGAGAGGCTGAGGGCTTGTGCAGAATCTGACAGGACACCAGGAGGTGACATGCGACATAGGGTATTTTGGGACAGTGGATTGTTGTATACACAGGACGTGAGGACAGAGGAAGAGGTGATGGGCAGGCAACTTGTCATTCCCCATGGTTACCATGAGTGGTTGCTCAAGATCGCTCATGATATCCTCATGTCCGGGCATCTGGGCATCATTCGCACCATGCAGCGATTGGCCCAGAATTTCTATTAGCCCAGCTTCACCTAGCAGGTGAAGTAATATTGCAGGTCTTGTCATTGGTGCCAACAGATAAGGAAGGCAGGTAGTAAAACCAAAGCTGCCCTAATTCCCTTGCCCATTGTGGAGGAGCCATTCCAGAGGGTAGGAATGGATATTGTGGGACCTTTGACTACCCCAAGCTCCTCTGGGAAGAAGTTTATCCTGACAGTGGTCGATTATGCCACCCGTTACCCAGAGGCAGTCACCCTCTCCTCACTTAGGACAGACAAAGTGCCAAAAGCCTCAGGAGCTTATCACTGATCAAGGGGGTACCTTCATGTCGGACCTGATGAAGTGTTTGTGGGAGAAGTGTGGAGTGGTGCAGAGGCACACAACACCTTATTACCCACAAGCCAATGGGCTTCTAGAAAGGTTTAATGGTACCCTAAAATTGATGCTCCAAGTGTTTACTGAACAGAATGGGAGAGACTGGGAGAAATACCTTCCCCACCTGTTGTTCACATACAGGGAGGTGCCCCAAGAGTCGACAGGATTCTCCCCCTTCAAACTCTTATATGGACGTAGAGTGCATGGCGCCTAGACTTGATCCGGGAAGACTGGGAAGGCAAACACACCACCCAGGGAACTCCCATAGTGGAGTACATCCTTAAGCTTAGGGAGAAGCTGAATGAGCTTATGGGGGTGGTCCAAAGCAACCTATCAACTGCCCAACAGAAACAAAAAGTCTGGTACGATTGTGGAGCCAGAGCTCGCACGTACAGCACAGGTCAGGAAGTCATGGTCCTAATCCCAGTCCAGAAGGACAAGCTGCAGGTTGAGTGGGCGGGACCATACAAGGTAGTCTGACAAGTAAATTATGTAAATTATATTGTGGAACTCTCTGACAGGAGACATAACCAGAGGATGTACCATGGCAACATGATGAAGTCATATGCAAATAGAGCTGACATGGTATTTGCAGTGTGTAATCCTAGGGAGGGAATGGACAAAGACCCCCTCCTGGACTTTCTAGAGGAAAGCAAGCAGGAGTCCTCTGGAGACAATCAAGCTATCGCCCCAGTTCACCCCGGAGCAGACCTAGGAAGTGAGGGGGGTTTTAGAGGACTTTCGCCCTTTATTTATGGCCAAGCTGGGACGTATCCCCTTAGCGACACACGATGTAGATACAGGGACGCAAACACCCATCTGACGAACAGCCTACCAGGTGTCTGAGGCCATCCTAAAGGACATTTGGAGAGAGGTGGAAGAAACACTGGATTTAGGGGTAATCCAGAAATCCCACAACCCCTGGGTCTCACCCGTAGTCCTTGTTCCCAAGCCGCATTGCTCTACTCGCTACTGTGTGGACTGTCGTGGACTCAGCGCAGTCAGGAAGTCTGATGCCCACCCAATGCCATGGATTGACGAACTACTGGATAAGTTGGAAGGGGCAACATACCTTACCACCATTGACTTGACGAAAGGGTACTGGCAGGTGGAGTTGGCTACTAGAGCTAGGGAGAGATCGACCTTCATCACTCCAATAGGATTATTTGAGTTCTGGGTAATACCTTTTGGGATAAAGAATGCCCCGACACCTTCCAAAGGTTAGGCAACCAGGTGTTACATCGTACTGAAGAGTACGCTGTGGCTTATCTGGATGATAGTGCCATCTTCAGTACCAGCTGGAAGGAACACCTATCCTACCTGAAGGAAGTGTTGGGCAGGATTCAGAGGGCAGGGCTCACCGTCAAGGCTGAAAAGTGCCAGGTGGCTATGGCAGAGGTGGCATACCTAGGCCATCCAGTAGGGCAGGGGCAGCTTCACCCTAATAAAGCAAAGATTGCGGCAATAAAGGTGTGGCCTACGCCTGAAACCCAGAAGCAGGTTAGGAGCTTACTAGGGATCGCAGGGTACTATCGAAAGTTTGGACCAAATTACAGTACCCTGGCAGCTCCCCTATCTGGCCTGCTAAAGAAAAGAAAGCCCAGAAGGGTAGTGCAGTGCCCCTGGTTTGGGTAGTCCAAATTACTCTAAGCAATTTGTAGTCAAGACAGATGCCTCGGACGTGGGGATTGGAGCAATCCTCAGCCAGACATCTAATCAGGAAAAGGATCACCCAATGGTGTGCTTGAGTAAGAAGTTACTTCCACGAGAGCAGGCCTATTCCACAGTTGAAAAGAAATACCTTGCACTGATGTGGGCCCTGAAGAAATTAGAGCCGTACCTTTACAGGAGACGCTTCGAGGTACAAACCAATCACAACCCCCTGGTGTGGTTGAATCAGATGGTAAGACAAATGGTCATCTCTTAAGATGGAATATTGCCCTACAGGCCTACAATATGACCATTATGCACAGTGCAGGGTCAGCTGACGCAAACGCAGATGGCCTATCTCACCAGTTAGAGCAGTGAACAGAATTTGTGAAAATCATACCATGCATAGGGATGAATTCCTACAAATTCAGTCTAGGAGGGAGGGAGGGATGTGTAAGCTATGCCCCTGCCAGTCAGGTGGGCAGATCTGTGGTGTTATGTTATGATCTTCCTGGACCCAAGTCTCCACCACTCATTCACACTAGTGGGATAGCACCGGAGGCACTAGGACCAAACGGGAGCCAAACATTTTCTGAAGGGTCGGCGCCAAGACAGGACCACGCATGCACGGTACCACGAGACTAGCTCGTTCCTGTGTAGGCTATCTCAGCGTCGAACCCTCCAACCGCCTCAGTTCCTTTTCTCCCACCTTCGAGGGCACTTGGATGTCGACATCGCTCATCTGCCGGACTCAAAGTTCTCGTCTATACGACAGCAGCTTTTAGCCATTTAGTATTCGTTTTAACATTTTTAGTAGTATTTTCTTATTCTACGAAGGAAAAAAAAGAAGATTATGATAAGAAGAAAAAGAAATTCTTACCTGCCATCAACAGAGTCATCCTTAGACGGTAGCGGTGACGGTAGGAAGACTTCGTTTGAAAGTTGTTATGGCAGAGGGGCTGTGTCCGGTCAGCCGCCCTTTGCTAAAGGGGGGCCCAACTATGGACAGTCCTGTGCTCGGAGGGGGGGGAGGACAGTCCACCGAAGCATGAATCTGGTGGTTCCGGGGATCCGTCTCCGCTTAACCTCGAACTCTTCTTCCTCGTTGGGGGAAGAAGAATCAGTGCCACTCGAGGATGCCCTCTGGTATGTCTGCATGGGGATTGTTGGGAGGGAGGAGCAATAGGCCTGAACCGACTTTTTGTGGGCTCCCCTTGGTCCCACTCTTAACAGCCGCATTCTTCGACTCCGGACTCCATCTCTGTCCTCGATGGAGTTCTGGTGAGCAGTTTCACCTCTGGGCTGCTCCTGTGGAGTGGGGGTTTGACTTATGTCCAGTTTTCCTGGCCAGTGTTCCCGATTTCAGGGCCTTGGAGCCACTGGACTGGGGCCGAGTCGATTGGATCAGGATGTCCGCAGTGCCCTCGTGGTGCCTTCGACATTGCATTGACCCCTCGTGCCTACCCCCCACCTTTCCATGCAGGGGCCAGCACAGGCACCACTTTTTCCTTTCTCCTCAGGATTTTCTCCATTGGCATTCTCCACGGTGCTGTTCCGATGCCATGGGTGACACGCAGGTTCAGCACCGTGGAGCGGTGCCATGGTGACGCTGCTGGAATTGGCCTCAGTGCCGAAGGTGGCAGCGTTGGTGTCAGCGCCACGGGTGGTGCCGTTGCTGCCCTGCAGCACCACGGGTGCTGTTGGTGCTGTTGTTGGTGCTGTTGGTTCCTGGCATCACAGGTACCCATGAGTGCCATGGGTGCTGGGAGTGCCTGCGGATACTGCCGTGGGTGCCCTCAGGTGTCATCCAGCATGGCATAGGCACTGCTTGGTGCCATCCTGTGCCACGAGTGATGCTGGTGCCACAGGGGGTACCGGTCGGTGCTGTCTGTCAGAACTAGTGCTGGATTTTTCCTTCTGCAGACCTCTTCTTCCATGGAGCTTGTGGTGAGATGTTTTCCGCAGAATGAAGTCCTGTTCTGTGGATTATTTTTCCACAGATCTTAGTGAGTGGCGGTTCATGGGATCTTGTGACATCCAGCGGTTTTCCTCTGAAGGAACTCTTCTGTGCTGTTCTGCCAGCGGAATCCCTCATTCCGCTCAGCACTTTCTTGGCTCTTTACGTGGTTCTGAGCTCCTCGACACCCTTCCTAGTGGCAGAGTCTCTAGTGGCTCTGACCTAGACCTCCCTTTAGGGGTCCTCCTGGGGTAGAAGTGCATCTGGATGAGTCATTCCTTGTCCTACTTGTCGGTGATACAGTGGATGACTCATTTTGTAGACTGGAGGGCATGCCTTCTCTATCACCAGAGTCTGTGATGGAAGATCTTTTCAGTTGTTCCTCAGTAATGGGGTCCACTATAGTATTTCAGACTGCATCCATGGACCAAACGCTTCTGTGTCTAGACTCTTTTCAGTCATCAGGACAGTTACACTCCATGGAACAGTGGAGTGGGGGTTTGACTTATGTCCAGTTTTCCTGGCCAGTGTTCCCGATTTCAGGGCCTTGGAGCCACTGGACTGGGGCCGAGTCGATTGGATCAGGATGTCCGCAGTGCCCTCGTGGTGTCTTCGACATTGCGTTGACCCCTTGTGCTTACCCCCCACCTTTCCATGCAGCGGCCAGCACAGGCACCACTTTTTCCTTTCTCCTCAGGATTTTCTCCATTGGCATTCTCCACGGTGCTGTTCCGATGCCATGGGTGACACGCAGGTTCAGCACCGTGGAGCGGTGCCATGGTGACGCTGCTGGAATTGGCATCAGTGCCGAAGGTGGCAGCGTTGGTGTCAGCGCCGTGGGTGGTGCCGTTGCTGCCCTGCAGCACCACGGGTGCTGTTGGTGCTGCTCGGCACCGCAGGTGCTGTTGTTGGTGCTGTTGGTTCCTGGCATCACAGGTACCAATGAGTGCCATGGGTGCTGGGAGTGCTTGCGGATACTGCCGTGGGTGCCCTCAGGTGTCATCCAGCATGACATAGGCACTGCTTGGTGCCATCCTGTGCCACGAGTGATGCTGGTGCCACAGGGGGTACCGGTCGGTGCTGTCTGTCAGAACTAGTGCTGGATTTTTCCTTCTGCAGACCTCTTCTTCCATGGAGCTTGTGTTGAGATGTTTTCCGCAGAATGAAGTCCTGTTCTGTGGATTATTTTTCCACAGATCTTAGTGAGTGGCGGTCTGCGTGGGATCTTGTGACATCCAGCGGTTTTCCTCTGAAGGAACTCTTCTGTGCTGTTCTGCCAGCAGAATCCCTCATTCCGCTCAGCACTTTCTTGGCTGTTTACGTGGTTCTGAGCTCCTCGACACCCTTCCTAGTGGCAGAGTCTCTAGTGGCTCTGACCTAGACCTCCCTTTAGGGGTCCTCCTGGGGTAGAAGTGCATCTGGATGAGTCTTTCCTTGTCCTACTTGTCGGTGATACAGCGGATGGCTCATTTTGTAGACTGGAGGGCATGCCTTCTCTATCACCAGAGTCTGTGATGGAAGATCTTTTCAGTTGTTCCTCAGTAATGGGGTCCACTATAGTATTTCAGACTGCATCCATGGACCAAATGCTTCTGTGTCTAGACTCTTTTCAGTCGTCAGGACAGTTACACTCCATGGAACATTCTAATTCAATGGTCGGGAGCCATACAGGCTCTTCCGCTCCTTTGATAGGGGTATATAGCCCCCTTGTGATACTGCCCCTCCGGTGGCTTCATCGGCAACAGGTGGTTAACATCTCTTCAGCTGTGATTGTTGGTCCGGTAACGATTTCAGTTATGGACGCTCAGGCTCCTCCTGCCTTTCCTATGGACGACATCTTCATCATTTTTGTATCAGGCAGTCCTTGCGAGATAGCAACCTTGAAAGCATTGTCAGGCTCGGACTAATGGTAAAAAAAAAAAAAGAAAATTCATCACAGCACAGGCCTAGCTCGAAATTACCCAATACCATCCTTCTGGATCTGGCCAGATTCCACCTCAGCCCCTGAGGTGGACGTCTCTAAACTACAGATATGGGTCATCTCTTTTCTCCAAGAGAGATTTCTCTCTTTTTCAGAGATATTCCCTAGGCCTAGGCGGCTGCCCAGTCTGTTGGTTTCCCTTTTTTCATCAGGCTTTCTTCTCTTGATCAGAGCCTCGCAGCAACAGAAGTGACTCTCCAGTGAGTCAGAACTCAGGTTCCTAATTCCTTGCTTGCTTCAAGTTAACAGACTGCATGCTCCTTTCTTGACCGTAGGTCAAGTAGGTTTTTTTTTTTTAAGAGATGGCTTCTCGATATTCACACCTTTAGTTCCTGCGCACTGGTTCCATGCTAGTCGCTCACGTAGTTACCCACTTTGAGTGGGTGACGAAACTGTGATGTTTGTTTTTCATCAGCGAGCAAACTAGAGTCCTTTCCTACTCCATTTCAGGAAGGCCGGAGCACCGCATTGAGTCACTTCTGCTGTTTTTCAGTCACTTTCAACAAATGGGTTAGCCCAAACTTGGTCCTACTGCGTCCTCTCTCGACGCACATCTGCCTCTATTTGCCTTAGAAATCCAGACCCTGTTTTTTTCTGTCGGAATGTTTTTCTGCAGTGTATACGTCCCCTCTCTCCCCTTAATTCAGAGACTGCTACTACAGTTGTAGGCACACAGGGGCAGAATGATTCCTGTTGGAATGTGAAGTGGGTAGAATCTGGTTCTACTAGACCACCACAAGAAGCTTCTAAGTCGTGCTTGGCCTTCCATCAGGAAGGTTTCAGTGACTAAGTGGAAACCATTCTCCTTGATGGGTTAACCCCACCTGGACCCCCTTTGCTCACCAAGTAAGGGCTTCAAGTGCTCCTGGACCTGTTGTTCACACGTTAGCCATACTTGGTAGTGGGGGTTTCCATCTGCGCCTTCTGGTCTACCCTGAACCAGTAGACTTTACCTCTGTATCTTTCAGTTCCTGAGGTCCCTTTACATTACATTGGTACATATATTTGATGCCATTAATTTTTGTCCTAGTCCAAATTTTGGGATTGGGTTCTCGCCGCTCTTCTACAGTGGTTGTGGCCTCCTGGCAGAGTTTTATTTTGTGTCCATTGCAGTTTTATGCACAGTGGTGAGTTAGAACTCAAGCGCTTTTCTTGTAAGCACTATGTTAGATGATCTTTCCAAGACTGCTCTGTTTATTAGCAGGACAGTCCTTGGCTGTCCTTTCTGAGTGAGCCCTATCTCCTACCACCCTAATCAGGGTTGTTGGTTTTATCTCGGTACTCTCCCACTAGTGTGAATAAGTGGTGCAGACTTGGGTCCAGGAAGATATGGAAGTTACGTACTTACCGTAATTGTTGATATTCTTGGACACAGTCTCCATCACTCATTCACACGCCCATCCTCCATCCACTGGGCTGACTCGTTTTCTTTCGTGATCTTCACAGTCCTATGGTTCAGGCTGTGAAGACATTGTTCTTTGACCCTTCTTGCAAGGGCCATCCGGGCCCTCTCAGGCCCAGAAAGTCAAGATAAGCTACTTTCATTAGTTATGCTGCATCTTCTCGGTCGAAAAGGTACTGCGGCAGTTGGAGGGTCGACGCCAAGATAGCCTACACAGGCGCGAGCTAGTCTCGTGGTACCACGCATGCGTGGTCCTGTCTCGGTGCCGACCCTTCCGAAAATGTTTGGCTCTCGTTTGGTCCTAGCACCTCTGGTGCTATCACACTAGTGTAAATGAGTGATGGAGACTGTGTCCAAGAAGATCAACAATTACGGTAAGTATGTAATTTCCATTTACTGTATATTCTTGTACGTTTAAAAATGCCACATGGTAAATGCCAATGCGAAGAGAAGGGAATGTTTTTTTAATGGCTGATAGACTTGTAACCTACGAAACAGTTTGCTTGGCAAGAAACTAATTGCATTTCCTGACTAGATGACCCAGAGGTAATAAATTCAGCTTATCTAGTCATAAACCTTACAGGATCTTCCTTGTAATTTAATTGAAAGAAGCCAGTTCAAAGCCCAGGATGTTTTACATAGAAACACAGAAGTTGTCAGCAGATGTGGACCATACGATTCATCATGTCTGCCCTTGGCTTCCAACCACATCCTATTTAGCTGCCTGCTTGTATATCCCAGTGTCTGTCCCATGCCCTCTTGAATTCACCCACTGTCTTAGCACCCACCACCCCCTCTGGCAGGCTATTTCATGGTTCCACAACACGCTCTGTAAAGAAGAATTTCCTTGTATTGCTTCTGAACTTTCCTCCCTTAAGTTGAAGGTTGTGCCTTCTAGTCCTGCTGTAGTCCTTTACGTGAAAGAGGTTCTGCACGTGCACCCTGTTGTTGTCTTTAAGGTATTTGAATGTTTCTGTCATGTCCGCATGATTCCTGCGTTGTTCACGGGAGTATAATTTGAGATCATTCAGTCTTGCCTCGTACGGTTTCTGATACAAGCCCTGCACCATCTTTGTTGCTGTTCTCTGTACCATCTCCAGTCTATCTATGTCCTTCCTGAGGTGTGGCCTCCAGAATTGGACACAGTACTCCAGGTGAGGCCTGACCAGGGACCGATAAAGGGGCATGAATACTTCATGCCTTCTGCTCGTGATGCCCCTCCCTGTGCATCCCAGGATACCACTAGCCTTTAGTACTGTCTTTTCACATTGTCTACTAACCTTGAGGTCTTCTAATATGATCACCCCTTGGTCTCGCTCCTGCCTGGTAGCCACCAGCTACTCCCCTCCCATTGAGTACAGTTTCCCTGGGTTAAGCTTTGCCAGGTGCATGACCTTGCATTTTTTGGCATTGAATTTCAGTTGTTAGGTCTTGAACAGCTCCTCCAGTTTTTGGAGATCAGCTTCCATGCTTTGCTTTCCCTCCTGACACCAAAATCATCAACATGGTAGAAACGATGTCTTCCCTGTTGCCGATTTTGGTGTCATCTGCAAACAGACAAACCTTTCCCTCCAGTTCATCCGCAATGTTGCTGATGAATATGTTGAAGAGGATCAGCCCCAGAACTGAGCCCTGCGGGACCCCACTAGTCACCCTCCTCTCCACAGACAGAGTGCCATTTACTAATACTCTCTGAGTTCTCCCGTGTAACCATTTGCTGACCCAGTTTGTAACCTCTGGCCCAATTCCCATGTTTTCCAGTTTTTGACTAGTCTCCTGTGTGGAACGGAGTCAAAAGCTTTGCTGAAGTCCAGGTAAACCACATTCACTGCCCCACCCTGATCCACTGTTTTGGTGACCCAATTGAAAAAAATCAACCAGGTTTGTCTGGCAGGACCTCCCTGTCGTGAAACGGTATCGATTTTTGTTGAGCTGACCAGTTTGCTCCAAAAAAGCTATGATTCTTTTCTTCAGCAGGGACTCCATCAGTTTTCCCATGACTGACATTAGACTAACTGGATGGTAGTTACCTGGCTGTTCCTTGCTTCTACTTTGAGCAGCAAATAGCCATTCTGACAGGCTAATGTAAATTTTGTCTTACGGGTGCGAATTGTCTACAGGGGACTTCAAAACTCTGAATGTCATATCCATGTTAATTATATGTGTCTGGATTTCATGTTTGATATTCTTGGAATTTTGGAAACAGCGGAACAGTGACATCTCCTGGCCAAACGGAATAGTTGCTCTGACTCACCTGATAGGTAAATAGACCAGTTTCATTAGAACTAGGATAATTGATGGCACTGCAAGTTATGGAAGGTATTTAAAGCTCTCAGCTCATGGCATGTGGCACACTTTTCATCTTGACTCTTTCCTGAACACACAGAGAAGCAAAACTACCACAGCACAGAAACTAAGAACTAGAGACTGCACTTACTCTTTACGGACTTCAAGTCACTACAAGCTAAGGCAAAACTTTAGATAACTGTCATAGTGCGTTTTTTGGTACAGTTCTACGTTTGTTTTTTGTTATGCTGCGACCAAAACGATTATTTAAATATTTTTAGTTGTAACTGTATGATTAGTAACTATTTAGTAAAAACATTTTTGTTTTCAAGAAAACAGGCCTGAGTGAGATTTTCTTATATTGGGTGTACAGTTGTGGGAGGTTCAGTATTAATCTGTGACTAAACTGTTATTGCTACAGGGTGCCGTCATAAACTACCAAATCAAACAAAAGGGTCTGAAAAGGGAAAGTCTGGATAAAGGTAGGGGGAAATACCAAAGTCTCAAAGAAGGGTCTGTGGGATTTGAACCAGGTTATTGCACGCCTTGTGGGAGAAGGCAGAATCAGGGTTACAACGCTACCCCAAAGAGGTTGTAACGCCTGTATCTTCTACCTTTGTGTAATAACCCAGAAGGGTTCATATCTGGCTACAAGACTCGAGACTGCTATTGTACCCTGATCCAGAGTAAAGAGGGTACCCTGAGACTTTGTGCCGAGTGTTCAGTTGTAAAGCCAGCGAGCACTATAGAGGGAGTTAAAGAGGATGTCTCCTGATCTTATCTGTTCCAATCTTCACCATTCATCACTATTGGATATAGCTCACCGGAGCTAGGACCCCGCGGGAGACTTTTTTTTCCTCATGGGCGGAGCCGACGCAGGGCCGGCGCTGCCCTCGAGTCCTAGCTGTGGTGAGCTATACCCAATAGTGATGAATGGTGAAGATACACAGAAAGATCAACAATTATGGTAGGTATGTAATTTTCATTTTTCCCCCTCCCTGTCACAGATTGCACTTAGGGATGGGCACTGTGGGCTCAGTGGACTGGACCCTCAGGAGTAGGTTTGTGACAGATCTGACCTGGAAAGCATTGTTTCTAGAGGTTATTAACTCTGCATGCAGAGTTTCTGAGATACAGGCCCTAGTTACTGATTGTTTTCCCTCAAGGATAAAGCAATACTCCACACACATCCTAAATTTTTGCCAAAGGTGGTGTCAGAGTTTCACCTTAACCAATCATTAGTGCTCTCCATCTTCCTCCTCAAATCAGAGAACTCAGCAGAAGTGATGCTGCACTCTCAATATTTAATGGATCCTAGGCTACTACCTTGATAGAAATAAGGACTACAGACAAGTTTAGCTAGTTGTTGCTTTCATTCCCTATTGTAAGGGATTCACCATTTATAGTGTCTGTCAAATTAGACTATCAGTTGCATTCAGCACTGCTACACATTAGCAGGACAGCAGTTGAAGGGCCCTGTCAAAGCTCATTCTGCCAGAGCAATTTTTGCTTCAGTGGCTTCACTCCATTCGGTCCCTATTTCAGATGTTTTAGGACCATTACCTGGAGTGTTCATACTTTAATCAACACTGTGCTTTGGACAGTCACTCCAGAAACATAGAAACTGACGGCAGATAAGGACCATCAGACCCATCTAGTCTGCCCTGCATCCCCACGTATAGTAAGCTGTCATGACCCTTGCCATAGTCACCAGCTGCCTCTTCTCCCCTTAAGGGTTCCCTATGCCTATCCCATGCATGCTAAATCTCCCACTTTTTCACACCCATCACTTCCTGGTAGGCCATTCCAAGCATCCACCACCCTTTCCGTGAAAAAGTACTTTCTCATGTTGCCCCTTAGTCTACACCCTTCCAGTCTCATGCCATGCCCTCTTGTTGTTTTAGAGCAGCTTCTCTTCTGGAGATGCTTGAAGGTCTCTATCATGTCTCTCCTCTCCCTCCTCACCTCCAGGGTATACATATTGAGTTCCTCCAACCTCTCCTCTTATGACCTGTGGTGCAAGCCTTGCACTATTTTTGCTGCCCTTCTTTGAACTGCCTCCACCCTATCTATGTCCTTCCAGAGATGCGGCCTCCAGAACTGGACACAGTATTCCAAATGAGATCTCACCAATGACCTGTACAGTGATGTTATGACCTCTTTTTCTCTACTGGTAATTCCCCTCCCTTTGCACCCCAGCATCCCACTGGCTCTCCCCACTGCCTTGGCACATTGTTTGGCCACCTTTAGGTCATCAGATATGATGACCCCCAGATCTCTTTCCTGTTTTGTGGCCACTAATATCTCCCCCTCATCATGCAATCCTCCCCTGGGTTCCTGCACCCCAAGTGCATGATTTTGCACTTCTTTGCATTGAATCCTAGCTGCCACACTGGACCATTCTTCCATTTTAGCTAGGTCACTCCTCATTTTCTCGACCCCTTCCGGACTCTACCCTATTGTAGATCTTTGTGTCATCTGCAAAGAGGCACACCTTCCCCTCCAGCTCCTCTGCAGTGTCACTGATGTAGATATTAAACAGCACTGGTCCAAGAACTGAACCCTGTGGCACCCTGCTGGTCACACTCCCTACTTTGAATTTAGCCCTGTTTACCACCACCCTCTGCATTCTATTCATCAACCAATTTCCAACCCAGTTCACCACCTTGTTTCCCAATCCCAGGCTGTTCAGCCTGGTCACAAGCCTCCTATGTGGAACAGTGTTGAACGCCTTGCTGAACTTGAAGTCAAGGCAGGCCACATCCACCACTCCCCCCGATCCACCTCCCTAGTGACCCAGTCAAAGAAATCAATCAGATATAATTCATGAATATCCTTGATAAGATAGCAAATGTGTTCCCTCACCTAGAATTGGACCTCTGACCCTTTGCTTGTAAAGCAAGAACACATCCAGGGTGCCACCTGAGGAGCTCAGCTTGAGAAAGCTTGCAGGTCTGGGAATTGGCTCTATTGCGAGGCCTACTCTTCTCATGAGTCATAGGTCTCTAGCCTCCCTATTTTGGGGGATTTATTTCTGACTGCTTGCTAGTTGAGACCAGAGTGGGACTGTATGGGCTCTGTGGAGAAGATTGATTCTTAGTAGATAGGAAGGTTACTCATCATAAATCTAGATCTTCAAGAATATGTTCTCCAAAGAGTATCACTCACCCACCCTCCATCCATTGGACTCGCATCACTTCAGTTTCATTCATATTGTAACCCCCCCCCCCCCAACAGGTATGGGCTGTGAAGACACTTTTCATTATTGTTGTCTCTTCTTACAGGGACCAATGTTCTATCTTACGCCCTTAGTTCTTTTAATTGTTACTAGTTGTGATAGATAGCCCTTCCTCCTTGGTGAAATTTGTACTGAAGAAGATGGTTCAGGCACTACTATATACCTTGCCCTTATTGATTATTAATACTAAAAAGAGATTCTCAAACATGTCACTCTTCTAATATGCCCGATATTGCAGGGGTCTGTGTTTAATCTAAAGCCATTCACACTCTTCCCCCTACCATGAGGGAAGCAACCATAACAGCCCTTCAAAAAAAGGTAAGCATCCTACTCAGCCAGACCACTGCAGACCAATCTCACTAATTAACACTGTTGTTAAAATCCTTGTCAAAGCCCAAGCCGTGCCTTTAGAGTTTTTCTTCCTGGCGCTGATACATCCATCACAAGTCAGATTTGTCCATGGCACGCTCAGCTTATCCCACCTCAGATCCCTTGTCAGCATCATCCACGAGGCTAAGTCTAGTCCTACTCCAGCTGCAGCAGTAAACATTGATTTTGAAAAGGCCTTTGACTCAGTGGAGTATGGGTACCTCTGTAGAGTCCTGCACTTCATGTTATTCAGTCCAGGATTCCTCTCTTGGATGAATACCCTCCATACACGCCGCTCAGTCAGGATATTCATAGACTCGGTACATGGGATTCGGTCCAGCATTCCTCTCCTGGGTGAGTACCCTGTATACACGTCGCTCAGTCAGGATATTCACAAACTCAGTACATGGGATTCGGTCCAGGATTCCTCTACTGGATGAATACCCTGTATACACACCCCTTATTCAGGATATTTACAAACTCAGTTCATGGGATTCAGTACAGCATTCCTCTCCTGGGTAAATACCCTGTAAATGCACCCCTCAGACAGGATATTTACAAACTCGGTACATGGGACTCGGTCCAGGATTCCTCTCCTGGGTGAATACACTGTATACGCACCCCCTCAGTCAGGATGCAAACTTGGTACTTTCTCCTTCCTTTGTGCTTTGATCTTTTTTTTTGTGTCAACTATTATTTCCCTCCTTACACCGATGCCAAGGCATTTCTCTGGTGGACCCGCTCGGTCCAGTGCCTCCACCACCCGCCTGAACCCCTTCCCCGACCAAAGAATCAGGTAAGCTGGGGCCCCCCCACCGGGCCTTCACGAGAGATGGCGGGAGACCACGGAGAGTCAAGTCGGGTCAGGGCTGGTACTGGGAGTGTGGGCACAGCTACTGGATGTCCACCACAGCCCCCCCAACACCAGGGAGTTTCCACTTTTCTTATCCCCCACGCAGGATGTGCAGTGCCGTCCAGCGCGTGACATGCGCGTTCCTACCCGCACCCACAGGTCGGCTGCCTGACATCGCCCCTCTACAAGGTCCCAGACTGCAGTGCACCCAGTCTCCACTGGGCACCACTAGTGTCGCGGGACATGGACCCCACTCCCTCCCAGGAGAGGAGAGCAGTCCACCGGACGCTCAATCCTCTCCTCCCCAACCAACTCCTGGCTCCCCGGGCTCATTCCCAAACCCGGGTTGCCAGCGTGGTGCGAGGTAAAGCAGATGCCTCAGCCTTCAGCACCATCAGGCCAGCTGAGCTTTGATCTTGAAAGAGCGTCAGAGTGACATGAAACACTGACAGCAGGTGGGGGGCTACTAACTTTTTAAACATTTGGCATTTTGTAATAAAGCCTGTAACTTTTCCAAGATGGTGGTGAAATTTTTCAGTCCTTGACAGGTAGCCAAGTTGTTTTTTTGAATATGTAAGAGTGCAGGTAGTACTTGGCTTTATCTGCACAGTCTTGAGCCACTGCTGACCTCCTATAGTATGTCCCTTTCACCCTTTTGAAAGTGTGCTTCCTTGAGTGGGAACCTACTTCATATACTCTGGGCCTTCCCTGCCCTGGTACCATTGTGGCAAGGGGTCCACAGTTTCTGTCATAGTGTCTGTCTCCAGATGATACCACCCCAACTCTTTTCTATTGGGTTTGTCAGACGTTTGGTTCACCTGTCCACCTTTAAACTGAGGTGGCTGATGGTGGTCAGTATAGAGGCCAAATGTCTTGCCCTCAGGTGCCGGCATACCCCTGATATATCTAGAGTAAGGGAACTGCAGAGCTCCTTAGCACAAGTGGCTACTTGTAAAAAAATTATTACACTTAGCATCCCGAGATCTACACTCCTACTACTCTGCCTGGAGTGACTTCCAGACCTTTCTCAATCCTCCCAGCCTGACTTGCCTGCATACCAATCCCCCATACCCCCCTTAACCCCTCCACCTTAATGCTAGAGTAGCCCCCATTGGAGATCCCCCTCCCCCCATTAAACTGGGTATGGTCATGCTTTGGCATATACTAGCAACTTGTTTATTCAGGAACATTGTGTGATAATTACTTGTTATACTCTTGGCTCTTTTTTAACTGTCTGCTTTGATATTTTATGATGCGTTTACTGTAGTGTACCAGCAGCATATTTTTGTCTGTGGCATTCACTGTACTGCCAATATTGTACATGGTGGCTGTTTGTTCTTATGCATTGTACTGTATGAATTTCTGGATTAAGTGTAACTAAAACTGAGACTTAAGATGGCAGCCAGGCTGGGCGTGCTGTTGGCTGCTCTGTAACAGTCATAGTTGCAGTTTTAGCTTTTCAGCGTTTTCTTTTTTAAAGTGTATATTTTTGGTTTATTTTGTTGCGTTTGGGCATTTTATTTTTTGTCTTGCTGCTTCTGCTACTTATAGTCGAGTGGGACTGTTTCGTGTGAGCAGATTTACGGGCCTCTGTGGAACGGCCTGTCCTTTTCTTACTGGGACTTTTGGACCTGACTTCTGTGTCCGGAGCAGGTGTCGGGCAGTCCTTTAGCCGACAGCGTTGGTGTTTGTGGTCGTCTGCACTCGATTGAGGACTTGGTTTGTGCTTTTTCCTTGACCCACAGTACAGCTATCATATCGCCGTGTGAGCACTGTTTTCCGGGGGTCTGTTAACTGACCTAGGAAACTAATCATACGTGGATTGTCTGTCTGAGACTGTTTTGGGAAGGACAGTTATCTTGGTGGAGGACTGCTACCTGGAATGCGGAATTTTAACATCTGGTATCATGGGATCTACAGATTTTTGGTGGTGGATCTGGGGACTGTAGTTGGCTCAATTTGCAGCTGGTAAATTGGCCCATCTAGCCGGTGGCCCGTGTTCTGGGCTGTAGCAGCACAGGGGTTCGGGCTTTTTCTGCCGGGGAGCCGGTGGCTGATGCTCTTTTCCCCCTTGGGATCCCCAGGGGACCTATTAAGTTGGTTTTTTTGGGGGCTTTTTGGTAGCTGGTGCGGCCTGGTGGTGGACCCTGGAGTGGATTTGTGGGCCCCCCAGCTGTAGAGCTAACTGGTCCTGGAGAGGATTCCCTGGGCCTTCTTCCTGGACTTGGTTCTGGTCAAATTTATATATTTTCTTTCTTTGGGCAGTGAGAGTGCCCTAGACATTACTCATACAAGTCATGCTGTGGAAATTCTGGATATTTTGGTTTTCTGCTTTATTTGACTATCAAATCATTTTGTGGTAGTGGGAGTACCATAACAGTTTCTCTGGGCACTGGTAGTGAGAGCACCAGATGCCGGGGACCTTCAGACTTTTTCTGCTGGTGACATTACTCATATAAGGTCTGCAGCGAAAACTCTGGATATTCTGGTTTTTGGTTTTTGTTTGACTATCGTATTGCTTTGTGGCAGTGAGAGTATCATACCAGTTTCTTTGGGCACAGGTAGTGAGAGCACCAGATTCCCGGGGACCTTCAGACGTTATTACTGGTAAAAAGGGAGTGTTTTTATTTTATTTGTTTAGTAATGCAAGCCTCTGAAGACTATTTCTTTTTTGTATTTATTGATGCTCTGTTTTTTTGATTTAGTTATTTTCAGTTTTTTCCACTCTGAAATTGTGAGGGTTTTGGGGTGGGGATGTTTTGTTATTTAGTTATTTTTATGTGGGTTTTATGATTTTTAGTTTTAAGCTGCAACTATTTTAGGGTTCTTATTTCATAAGGAAATTAGGATTACCTGTTGTAGAACTTTAGCCCTAGTTTGGTGGTTATTTATTTGCAGAATGTGCCTGTTTGTTCCCCCAGTCCTGTGCTATTTGTCCTCCTTTCTCCATGCCCTCTGCCTGTTCTCTCCCTTCCTTGCCTGCTTCTGCTTCCACAGCACTGCATGTGCTGGGAATTGCCTGAGCGATTGGGGGAGTGATGGGGGGGTGAACATTGAGTTTGAATGAGTGGACCTCTCAAGAGGGGTGGTTAGGTCTCAGAAGATGCCCTGGGGGCGAAATGGTGCCTGGAACTGGTGGTCCATGTCTAGTCCCCATACCCAAGGGCACCACCTTATTGGATGGGCATGTAGCTGGGACGGCTCATGAACGCCGTCCAACTCAGGCGCTGTTATGCGATGCCATATCTATTAAGAACAAAACTGCACTTATTGCAGATTTTGTTGGAACAACTGATCTGGTTTGCATCACCAAGACCTGGCTGGATGGAAATGCTGCTCCCATTTTGGAGGCAGCTATTCCAGCTAGGTACTCGGTGATACATCGCCTGAGATTGGATTGTTTGGGGGGGGGGGGCGGTAGCGTCTGTTTCAAGACCAAATTGGGCCTCACAGGTGTACCAGTAGAGGAGGCCGAATTCTTTGTGTGTACTGTGGTAGCTGGTGTGGGTTGCAGGATAGCTCTCGTCTACCGTCCACCTGGGGATGAAAGCTACTTCTGCAGGAAGTAGCGGATTTCGCCGCCGATATGGCATTGGAGTCACCCAGATTGATGGTTCTGGGCAACTTCAATGCCTGGGTCAACGACGAACTCTCACCTTTTGGACAGCACTTCCTCCAGTCGATGACATCACTAGGCTTTACACAGGTTGTTTCCTCAGCTACCTATAATTGTGGTCATTCTCTGGATTTGGTCTTCCTCCTGGGGATTGAGACCTCTGATTTGGGGGTGGAACCTGTCGGTTGGTCCGATCACTTCACCATGAGGTTCAATTTCTGCACCCCCCTTTGCAGGTCTGCTCCTGTGGAGATGGTCAGTTTCCGCCCTTTACGGGATGTTGGCCCTGAAGACCTCGCGACGGTGATTGACCTCTCGGAGTTCTTTGATGCCAGCTCAGGTCCAGAGCCGTTGGTCCAGGCCTATAATAAGGCCATTTCTTCAGCTCTTGACCTGATTGCTCCAGTCCGTGTTCGTCCCCTTCCACTTCGTCCTCGGGCCTTATGGTTTGATGGGTCTTTGAGGGAGTTGCATAAGTCGGGACGAAGGTTAGAACATTGTTGGCAGAAATCCACCCTGGAGGCTGACCATCTTAGTTTGTTGGAGCATTATCAGCTCTACCAATCAGCGATCTACTGTAAGAAGGCAGAGTTCCTGTCCAGGGAGATCACTGTTGCTCAGAATCGACCAGCTCAACTCTTCCGAACTGTGGACAGGTTGTGCAACCCAGCCTGTCTGCAGTTCTGTCGAGTCTTTTTCACAAAATGAGTGTGATGAGATTGCTCAATTCTTAGCGAATAAAGTGGCCAACATCAGGTCGGAGATCCGCCTGACTCGCTCTGTGGGGGATGCTGTTGGTCGTGCTTGGTTACTATGCCTCCTGCTTCCTGGAGTACCTTTGACCTACTGGAGTTCGCAGATATTATGAGGATTGTCCAGGGGATGCGCCCCACATGCTGTAGTTTAGATCTGGGCCCAACTTCCCGGGCCCAACTTCCCGATTTTGGGTTGTGGTCACATCATCGGCCTGGTCTTGTTTCAGATTATCCGCTGCTCCTTGGAATCGGGTGAGTTTCCATGCTCCCTGAAGGAGGTGGTGGTGACACCCCTTCTGAAGAAAGCTTCATTGGACCCGGATACTCTAGACAACTACAGACCTCTCTCGAACCTTCCTTTTGTAGGAAAGGTAATTGAGAAAGTAGTGGCAACTCAACTGGAGAACCATTTGACCATCCATAGTACATACAAACCTCTCCAGTCTGGTTTTCAAAAGAGGCATACTGTAGTACTGAGACTGCTCTGGTTCGGGTGCTCAATGATCTCCTGATGGCGAGAGATCAGAGAAACCACTCCATCTTGGTACTCCTCGATCGCTCCTCAGCTTTTAACACTGTAGACCATGGGGTACTGCTGGAATGCTTGGGGTCCATCTGTGGCCTGACTGGTACAGTGCTCAGATGGTTTTCATCTTTCCTTACTGGCAGAACTCAGTCTCTGGGATTTTTTCTTCCGAGTCTTTCTCTCTGCCTTGTGGGGTGCCTCAGGGCTCGGTGCTGTCCCCCATGTTGTTTGCAGTGTATGTGCTACTCGTCGGAGACATTGTAAGACGGTATGGGCTGAGGTTTCACTGCTATGCTGATGATACCCAGATCTGCCTGCCTTTTGCTCCCGACCAGGTTAATGCGCTTTCAGCATTTAATAGCTGCCTCGCTGAAATCCAAAACTGGATGAATTTGAGCAGGTTAAAGTTGAACATGGGTAAGACTGAGGTTATGGTTGTGGACCCGGGACATAGGATAGAGGGATTGAGGACTGATTTGCCCTCTGGTTTATTCTTGGGGGGCGCTCAGATCCTTACCTCTGAACGGGTGCGCGACCTGGGAGCTGTACTTGAGGATGGACTGACCTTCCATTATCAGGTGTCGGCAGTCATGAAGTTAGTCTTTTATCATCGCAGGAACATTGCCAGGATCAGCCACCTCATTCCGTCCAGTGATCTGCCTGTACTGGTCCATGCCTTTGTGACCTCGCGTCTTGACTATTGCAACTCCCTTTACTTGGGGCTTCCTGGGGTTGATATCTGCCGCTTGCAGCTAGTGCAGAACACTGCTGCCCATTTATTGACTGGGGTGTCTAGGAGATCACCTATTACCCCAGTGCTGCGCGACCTGCACTGGCTGCCAATTCAGTGGCAGATCACCTTTAAGGTAGGTTTATTAACCTACAAAGCCCTACACAGACTTGGTTCTGACTACTTGAAAGAGCTTCTGATTCCTTACATCCCTGTGCGGCAGCTTCGCTCAGCTGACGAGGGGTTGCTGGAGAGTCCGAGGGTTACTTTGAATTCTTCTGGGGCCCACGCTTTTATGTTTGTGGCCCAAATCCTCTGGAGTTCTGTGCCACGTTAGCTTCGGGAGTGCAGGACCATGGGGAACTTTAAGCAGGCTTTAAAAATGTTTTTGTGGAATAAGGCTTTTCCTGATTTGCCATGATTTTGATACTGTGTTTTAATGAACTGTTTTTTAAATTTTGTGAAGCACCTTGATAATTGAAAGGAGCTCAATAAATAAAGATATTATTAAAATACAATACAGTAAAGAGATAAGAAGCTGATAAAATCTGATCTATTTCACAGACTGTGTTGGCCTCTTGAAACAGTTTATTTAAGCTAAGTGTAACCATGGCAAAATTAATAACAATTCTTCCAAATCCAACAAAAACTATAATTTACAACTGTAAATGTACCTATAATCTGTGCTGTGCTGTGCAGCTTATAGCTGCTTAGAAAAGGAACAGGTTTTGTTCTTATGGCAGTTGCTACAGAGGAAGAATAATCAAGGCCTTATCTTTTCTTCCTTTAGGAATGGTATGAGGAACATGCTCGAAAACAGGATCGGCAGCAGGAGAGGCCACTGGAGGACTTCCCTCCCACCAGGAACACCACACCTCTCTCTGCAGAGCTTCGACAGCGTTCCCAGACTGTCATATAGGGTGAACCAAGGACCTCGCTACTGTACTATGCAATTTTTCTTCAGTTTTTGACTGTAGCCCTTGTACTTCTGCTCTATGGGGCTCCATGTGAGCAGGGAAATGTGCAGACCAGTGCTGCTGAGATGACTTATGGAAAATGGAACAACAAAGGAAAATTTGTTGGAATGATATACACACAGACATCCGGAGCCCTGTAATGAGCCCCTGGAAAAATGGAAACTCGAACTGTCCCGAGTCGGCAGCCAAATGGCAGCCATCCCCATTTATCCACCAAAAAAAAAAAAAAAACAACACAACAGGCAAAGCTATCCCGCAGTCCTTGTCACTGGGGCTCAGTACAGCCATTCCTATTCAGAGCCCCATGCTCTTGCTAACCATGTGTTATTTTCATGCACTTGTGAAACTAGGAGATGGGGACATATCTGTAGGCAGTATATGGGTAACTAGTTTCTGTACTTGTGTTCTCATGTAACATCAGCTACCACAGGTCATCTGGGCTTGATCTGAAAGCTATCCTATGGCATTGAACCAGTGAGTTCCATCTTGGGTTCACAGCTCCTTCCAAATCAATCAGCTGCCCTTGTGAGGGCAAACTTGATGCGATGGTAAGTGCACTGCTCAAGAAAGAATCTCAACAGCTCTGGCAATTTTTGTTTAATATGGAATTGCCAGTAATATAGTAGTCAAGTAACCAAGCAGGTGAAAAGGAAAAAAAAAGACTTCTACAGGACTACAACAAAAGGAGATAAGGTTGTCAAAGTGAACCTGGGAGATGTAATGACAGTGAGCTGAGGGCTTGCATTGGTAGCCTTGCTGTGAGACAGAGTCCACAGTATCACAGCATTAAATTGGTTTACAGCAGCTCCAGGTCTGCTTTATAAATGAGCCTAAACCTGGAGAAGGAGGGGGTGACTATAAATAGGTGTGCTCCTATCAGGGTTGTTGAACTGTGCTGTTATATTCTGAAAGTCTGGCATTCCTACCGAACATGACCTTTCAGTAGTAACTGCATTAGAACCATTGCTTGACCCCCACAGTTTACTGCCAAATGTACAGATTTAAAATACATCGGCCCATGACCATGAAGCAGTGTTCCAGGGCATGAGGAGTTGTATTTTACTCTGCTAACCATAAAACGTTTGCTGTGTTCTTCTTGTTTTACTCCACTCCAGACTATGTGCTGTCCATGAGGAGTGGAGTAAAGCAACAAGAGTAAAATCATAATGTGACAGCAATGCTGTAAAAGTGTACCATGAATAGTGTGGTACAATAAAGATAAAATACTTGAGCACTTCGAGAATATCAAAGGTTCATGAATCCAGGTAATTCTGCCTGTTATAATAATGCCTGGCGTGGCATCACTTGCTGCGCTGCTGAACAGAATGCAGTACATTATTTCTGTACAGCGGGGTTTGCATTCGACATGAGCACTGGGGAGAGCGGCGGAGGAAACTTGCTTGCATAGTGGTGTATGGGGAGCTGAGAATAACCTTCATCTTCCATTGAAAGGAGCAGGATTACATTCATGTCCACTCTTATTTATCACAGTATTATTAACAACTTAAGTATTTAAATTTCCCTCGGACTCAGGTTCAGTTGATATCCTTACTTTACCAATGATTAAGAAATGTCAATGTTTTGGTGAAGTGGCTTAATCTGTTGCTAACATATTAACCTATTGTAACCTCCCGTGCTGTGCCTGAAAATAGGCAATTACTATGTCTAGTGCACTTACCTGGTAAACAAAAACTAACTAAATAAATGTAATCTTGCTGAAATGTCCACATTCCACCCTGCTGACCCACCTTACCCACAACATGGGACTTTGGAAACAGACGGTAGGTGACTTTTTTGTCATCTGACATCCATGCCACTTACAGGCCTGTAAAGGGGTTTGAATTGTGATTTAGATAATTCTATTAAAATCATGTGCATAGGACTGGCCTTTAGGGTAGCCACTTACCAGTGACCAGGGTTTCTGCTGCTAGCCTGGGACATCAGAGTGGGTCTGCAGAAGGACTGCTCATCCCAGTAAATGCTGTCGTCCTCCATGGTGGGACGGCAATGTCCCCTTCAGCTTTTCTGGAGATGCTTTGCTCTTTCAGAGTGGGAGGACAATGCCCCCTTCAGCTTTTCTGGTGATGCTTTCTTCTTTCAGAGTGGGAGGACAATGCCCCCTTCAGCTTTTCTGGCGATGCTTTCCTCCTTCAGAGTGGGAGGACATTGCCCCCTTCAGCTTTTCTGAAGATGCTTTCCTCCTCCAGAGTAGGAGGACAATGCCCCCTTCAGCTTTTCTGGCACCATATTTTACCACAGATGCTAATGCAGTTGAAAAGAGCTTGTGTGGGTGGGTATACTTTGGTGTGTCAGGCTTGCAGGCACCAGGAAAATCCCTGCACCCTTGTGGGCAAGATATTGCAACATAAATGAGAAAAGATTCACACCACTTACTTCACTCTTGCCTCAAGTTCATTATAGACTTCCTCCTTTCACCTCTGAGGAATGACCTCAGGCTTCACTCCCCACTTCTTGTGACTTGATTTCTAGGGGGTCACCTGCCGAAGAGCTGTATGACAGGCCCTTCTTGGGGGTGTAAACTGGGTGGTGGTGCTGCACAGTAGGATGAAAGCAGCATCATGATGCTTTGCATTTGCAGACTGCACAGATGAAGGAAACCAGTCATCCTAGCAAGTAGGTAAATAGATAAGGGGGAGCCTGTATGCATGGGGGGGAAACAGTCTGTGGGTGGCAGCCATCATCCAGTTGTATCCCTTGAGCAAAAGGTGCTGGGACTTTGGGCCTTTTTTTAAAAGTGTAGCCCGAGGGTTTGTTTACTCTGAAGAACTGGCTATTGAATGGGACCTTACAGAAGCAGACAAAATTCAAAGAGGAAAAGAGAAAATGACTGCAGATAGTTCAGGTTATCTTGATTCAAAAACAAGGGGACATACTCTTAAACTTGGGAAATACTTGAATCTTGAGGCATTCAGACAATTTTATTTTCCAACACAGAAAGTAGGTAATACATGGAAAAAAAAACTGCTCAGGGCAGCAATAGAAGCCAACAGTGTAAATTATTTTAGAGTTGAAAGTTCAGCCCAGTGGCTTGAAACTCAGGTTTGTGTTGGGATCTCAACTGCCAGTCTTGGGTGCACTGTGGAGGTGGTGTGTTCAGACAGGATGGGGGGGGGTGCAGCACATTCTGCTGCTTGGGCACCCATAGTGACATTGATAATGTGGGTAACACTACGATCTGTGTGCCCCTCCCCAGTCAGGTACTGTGGTGACTGCCTCAGTGAGGCAGAAGAAAGGTAAAGTAGAAGCTGCAGAATTGATAAAGGTTCTGCCAGCCCAGTTCTTGTGGCTGCTGTCTCTACCGGGTATTCCGTAGTGCACTCCCCAAGGAAGGATCGCGGGGAGGGGGTGGCCATTGTTTTTCGAGCTAGCCTGGGCTTCACGGTGCACCCAATCTTTTGAGTGCATTGCTGTGCATGGGGGCGCAGGTGCAGGTTGCAGGGTTCTCCTCGTTTACCGCCCTCCTGGGGTGGAGGGAGACTTCCTGCAGGAGGTGGTGGACTTCGTTGTCGACCAGGTGTTTAATCCTGGGGGACTTCAGTGCCTGGATCGACGACAAATCCTTGCGTTTCCGTAATGACCTCCTCCAGTTGATGCATTCAGTGGGCCTGTCACAAGTGGTTGCTTCTTCGACCCACCAGCATGGCCACACATTCGATCTGGTGTTCCAGCTGGGTCTTGAAGTTGATAGCCTCAAGATTGATCAGGTTGCTTGGTCTGATCACTGTACAATGGAGTTCATGTTTGGGGGCCCCTCAGTAGTCACACCACCCCCCCATGGAGATGGTCAACTTGTGGTATTAGCTGACCTTTCTCGGGTTGACGCGGCACGTGCGATGGGTTCCGGAGAGGCGGTGGCCACCTATAATAGGGTGGTCTCCGAAGCTCTGGATGCTCTTGCACCAGTTCGTATACAACCCAGATCTTCTCACTTGAGGTCCCCTGGTTTGATGGGGACCTCAGAGCGATGAAGATCAAGGGTTGGAGCATTGCTGGCAGAGGACCTAGCCAGAGGCCGCTAGGCTGGCCCTACATGCTCAGTATGTGGAGTACCAGGGGGCAATTTCCCTTAAGAAGGCAGAATTCCTGTCCAGGGAAATTGCTGCAGGGAAAAACAGACCATCTCAGCTATTTCAGACTGTAGACAGGCTTCTTCACCCTGCCTGCCTGCAGACGAGAAAAGCGTTGTCATCCACCTTGTGTGAGGAGTTTGCTCTGTTTTTCTCTGACAGAGTGTTGGCCATCTAATCAGGGATCCTGCCAGGGAGGCATTTGCCTCGCAGTGGTCGGGCTGGGGGTCTTGGAGGCACTCCGCCTGTCTGGGAGGAGTTTAGGCCAGTGGAGGTGTATGAAGTGACTAAGGTAATCTTAGAGCTGAAGCACACTTCTTGTGAGCTGGACCCAGCCCGACACGTTTCTTAATGGGATGTGTCAAGGCTGTTGGCCCGGTGTTCGCCAGGATTGCCAGGTGCTCGATGGCGGAGAGGGGTCCTCCCTCTGGCTTTGAAAGAAGCGCTGGTGAGGCCCCTCCTTAAGAAACCTTCTCTCGACCCTGATGTCCTGGCGAATTACCGTCCTGTCTCTAACCTGCCCTTTTTGGGCAAGGTTGTTGAAAAGTTAGTGGCACATCAGCTTGAGGATCGCCTGATGTCCTCAGACATCTATGAACCATTTCAGTCGGGTTTTTGGGCTAGACATAGCACGGGAACTGCTCTAGTGAGGGTGCATAATGATCTGCTCAGGGCTAGAGATAGAGGAGACAGGTCAGTTCTTGTTCTCCTTGATCTCTCTTCAGCATTTGACACTGTGGACCACACTGTGCTTCTTGATCAGCTCTGTGAGTTTTGTGGACTCGCTGGTACTGTCATCAGGTGGTTCAAGTCCTATCTCTCAAACAGGGTGCAGTGAGTAGTGATAGGGAATTTCTCCTCCTCTTCCTCAATGCCCCTGTCTTGTGGAGTGCTACAGGGCTCGATCTTGTCACCAATGCTGTTCACAGTGTGTACATGCTGCCCCTGGGCAAGATCATTCGACAGTACAGCGTGGAGCTTCACCGTTATGCAGATGATACCCAGCTGTGCTTGTCCTTTGCCCCCAGACCATCAGGAGCAGTCAATGGGCTTAACAACTGTCTGGCTAAAATCAACGTCTGGATGGCTTCCAGCTGGCTAAGACTTAACCCGGGCCAAGACGGAAGTACTGGTGATGGAGCCCGGTTGCAGACCTGATAGGTTGCCACCTGGGGCTGACTCAAGGCTTTTCCTGGGTTCTGCTTTGTTGGTGGCTTCCGCGGGGGTGCGAAATCTGGGCGTGATCCTTGATAACAGATTGACTTTTGAAGATCAGGTGTCATCTGTTGTCAGTAGCGGTTTCTACCATCTGCAGAACATTGCCTGGATTAAGCCCCTCATTCCGTCCAAGGACCTGCTGACACTAGTGTATGCCTTTGTGACCTCCACACTCTATACTTCGGGGTCACGGGAGGGACCCTCTGCACACTTCAGCTAGTGCAGAACACGGCAGCCCGGTCGAGGTTTAGTCATGTGACCCCCAGTCCTGCAGGCTCTACATTGGCTGCCGGTCAGGTGGAGGGTCCTTTTCAAGGTGGGTCTTCTCACCTTTAAGGCCTATATAGACTGGGTCCTGGTTACCTGTCAGCGCTCCTGACACCGGTGACCTCTGCTCGCTCCCTCCGCTCCTCTTCAGGGGGTCTCCTCAACATTCCCAGGGTTCGGCTAAAGACCTCAGGAGATCGTGCATTCAGCATCCTGGGCCGACCCTGTAGAATTTCTTACCATCTTCCATCTGGGAGGCTCCTTCGGGTTGAGATGTTCAAGCGGAGGCTGAAGGCCCACCTCTTTTTCCTGACTTTTCTGGATTTCTGAGTCCATCTTGCTCTAGTCCCTTTCTGTGACAGTCTGAAAGCCTTTTAATCTATCTTAAATTGTCATACTTATATTTATGCATAATTTTTCTTTTTTATTTATTCATGCTGTTTCTCGCTTTGCTTTGTTATAATTCCTGTTAGGTGCCCAGGGCCTCTGGGATTGGGCGTCCTACAAATAAAATTGCCTTGCCTTGCCTAAAGCAACATGAAGCTAGGCCCACCAATGTGCCAACAGCCTGACCATCTCTCTGGGGCTCCAGACCACCTGCTGTACTGGCTCCATATGATGACAGAGATGCTCTGCCAAAGAGGGGGTAATAGCTGGACCAGGCCCACAGCAGGCTTGCAGGTGCCAGAATGGGAGTGAGAACCATGGACCGATGTAGGCAGATTTCTACAAGTGAGTAAATATTGATTTAGAAAAGGCCAAACAGCTTCTAGAAGAAGGAGGGAATGGGAGGGTACTGATGCTAGCTATACTAACACACAGGTTCAGGAGAGAATAGTCATACCGTAAATGTATAACAGAAGGGTTGGACATTGTTTTTACATTTTTACATTTTTTTTTGAATGTGTAGATAGGAACTCCAGTTTGCGGGTGTTTCAGGTTTTAAATAGGCTGCACAACATAAAATTTACTAGTAGTGGCAAAAAATAGCAGCCAGAAAATTTTAGTCCTTTATTTTTATTTCCCAAGTATTTTTCGTCTTCCATTTGCTCCTTAGATGGATTTATATCTCATAGTATTGGCTGTGATGTGAAAAGCAGTGCTTTACCTGGAATCAGATACATCTAGTTCTGTTCCTTCTACTACATCATCAGCATGTGACCTTGCTCAGTGTTGCATCACAAGCCGTGCTGCCTGATTGGTAACGTGTCACAAGTTAACAGTCAAGCAGCAAGAGATTGGCTCATCCTGGTTACTAGTGATGTCACGATGCTGATGTACAGGGAGGAATAGAACTATGTCAGCCTCCATATAGAATACAAAGAACCTTAGTGTGAAACCACTGATGCAAGGGTTACCCCAAAGGGCATTGGCCGGGAAGCCAAGTTTCAAAGAAATACAAAATCACACATACTCCCATAATGCAAAGCATCATGGGCTGTATATGCAAATCACCACAGACACAAACAGACGAGGCACACTGATGAGTCCTGGTAGGACGAAACACGTGTCTGTGTCTTCTGTTTGCACCCTTTGCAGATTGTGTGAGAGGCCTTTCGGCACCATGCATTCCTGCTTAAAGCTGAACCAGCCTAAAATGTTGTGGGGATTTGCATATACCGCCCATGATGCTTTGCATTGTGGGGCTATGTGTGATTTTGTATTTCTCCAAATAGAATGCTGTTTTACACATCACACCTAGTGCTGTCAGGTAGAAAATCTAAGTAGCAAAACAGAAAAGTATACCTCAGATATAAGAAGCTTGCTGACTGCTTCTGAAAGTTACTGTTAATTCCAGGCAGTACACTAGCTCTTAAATGTAAAATTATTTTTTCCCCCAGAATATACCTTCTGTTGCATGGATTCTCTTTCAAATTAAGTTAAAAGCATTTTAAAGCAGTCTGCTGCTGTCCTGTATCTCAACCAGCTTTGTATTTTTTAACTTAATGCTGTTCCACTGATTGAAATGTGATTGGGGGGTCAAAATGCTTTCACTGACTCTCCTGGTATTAAAGGAGGGGTCTGCTGATACTCTTGTTTCTCCACCTATGGGAGAATACCACATAGCGGAAGTGGTATGTCTGGGAGGAGTAAGCAGATCACTTTGCTTTGGGTTCCCAGAGGTTCCTGCCTTTAGTAGTGTTCCACTCCATAGTGGCAGAGCCCATAAAATCTGTTTGTAGCTCATCCCATTAACCAGTGGCCACAGCTATTTCTCATTAAAAATTGCTAACAGGATTTCAGCCATTCAGCATGCAGAGCCACTGTACCCTGTTACCCTGTGTGCACTGAGCTCTCAGGCGGGAGTGTTAGGAGGGAGCACTCCACTTTAGCAACAGGGGGAGGATGACATAACAAAATAAAAAAAAAAAGGCTCTAAACTTATTATAAATTGCTAAACTCGAATGATTTCTAAGTTAATAGGGCCTCCACTGAGTGTCTCTTCTGGTGTATGAGACTCCTCTCACAAGGTTTGGGCAGAAACACTGCTCAGCTTCGCCTTGTGGTCCTCTCATCCAAACTTCATTCTTGGGGTTTGTTGTGCCAGAAGAGACCCTCTTCTTAGCCCTATTACAGTAACTTATAAAGTACTGAATGCTGCAGCTACCTGTATAGCAGGAGACAGGCATGATGGGTCACCGGGTCTCATCTAGTATTTCCTAAGTTCCTCTGTAAAAAGTGCTACACTATGCAAGGCAATCATTTGCCTGCCTTACTGGACAGAGAAAAGGGTGATGCATAGGATGGGATGCCCCATCACAAGTAGAAAGAGGGAAGTGATCATGCCACTATACAAGTCCCTGGTAAGGCCCCACCTTGAGTACTGCATACAGTTCTGGAGGCCTTCTCTCAGGAAGGATGTAGATAGACTAAAGACGGTTCAGAGGAGGGCAACAAAAATGGTACAAAGGCTTCATGAATTGCCATACGAAAGCAGATTACGGCAATTCAATATGTGCTCACTGGAGCAGCGCAGAGATAGGGGGTGACATGATAGAGACATTCAGGTTCCTGAAGGGCATAAACAGAATCCCTACCCAGGAACTCATTCTGATCAGTAGCTCCACAAGGACAAGGAGTCATGAAATGAAATTAAGGGGAGGGAGGTTCCGGGGGAACATGTGTAAGTTCTTCTTTATGGAAAGGGTGGCAGCTCCATGGAATAGCCTACCTGCAGAAGTCATTGACTCCAAAACAGTAGGGCAATTCAAATCTGCTTGGGATAGGCATAAGGGGATTGTCTCTAAGAAATTCTATGGTGGGGTTATCACTCAGGGCAGACTAGATGGATCTTTGGTGTCCCCATCTGCCGTCACTTACTGTGTGTCTGAGAATCAGTCTTCTCCATATAGCCCTACTCCTTGGTCTAAGGGTCGGTTGCTCTAGGACCCCCCAGAAGTAAAATCTTCAGTCAGGGTAATGGTGACAACACTGGCATATGCATGACACTGTACTCCAGAGCCAATAACCGTTGATGACGGCCATAACTGTCTGAGTTCTGTTTTTTCCATGTCAAGTGCACACTGTGGGATATGTCTTATGAGGAGAGACTGAAGGAGTTGAACATGTTTCCTCTGGAGAGAGAAGATAGAAGGAGCACATGATCCTGGTCGTCAGAGCCACAAGGGAACCATCACTCCTAGGGCTATGGAGGCAGTATAACACTGTGATTTAGGGCACTGAGCTGCAAACCTGGAGACCTGAGTTCGTACTGTGTGACCCTGAGCAAGTCACTTAACTTCCTTGTGCTCCCAGGTCGCACCTGGAAACATGCTTAGGCTTAGTGTGCCTTTTCTGGTTAAAGAATTTCCCCTTTCCCTTACTAAATCTGAAGGGGAAGGATACCAGGGAAGGAATGAGAGGACACGGTTAAAACTCATGGGGGGAGAATTATGTGACAGATCTTAGGAAAGGATGGTTCCCACAGGGGGTGGTATCACAGTGGAATTGTCTACCAGCAGAGGTGGTCTACAGTGATAACCTGCACATATTTAAGGAAAAATTAGACAAACATGGATAATGGGTACATCCACAGATACACTTAATATGCGCGACTGCCTTCTTCTGCCTGCACTTTTCTTATGTGGGAGCCTAACTGCTGAAGTTCTCAGTTCGTTGTCTCTTCTCATAAATCTGTTTGTTTCTTTCCAGAACTATGTCTGGTTTGTACAAGCATAAACAAAAGCTTTTGAGGCCGCTTTTCTGGCATTTCAGGTGTGGGAAAATTATAGCCTGCAGTGACCAGCACTTACTTTGTTTCTCCTGCCTTGGACCTGCTCATAATATTGGGTCTGCAATGCCCATGATGCATTTTACTACCAGATACTGGAACTGTGAATACTGAAACTGGGATGGCCACTCCCAGATTTAAGAGACAGGCATCGGAGCAGGCAATCTCAAGGTAGGTCACCAGATCGTTACCCCTGTCCCCTCACTACTATTTGGAGCCAGTTGAGGTTCTGATCTCTGTCCCCTGCCCCCACAGTGCTCAAATTGTGACATAGTCTCAGGTGGTGGTGTCAGGCAGACCTTGGACCCCTTCTAGGTGGCTGGAGGAGCACCTAGCACTGTCCAGTCATCCTGGACACCAGACACCCTGTCACTGAGTTCGGTACCATTCTCAGTACCAACCAATCTGTCAATGCTGCCTAGAGACGTGCTAAGTCAAGGAACTGCACTTTGTGACTTGCATCACAGTGTGTTTCAGGCTTCACTTTGCCTGCAGTTACACTTCGCTTAGTTTCGCATGACAAAGTTCCCACCTTCGCCCAGTAAAGACTATACATTGTGGCATTTCACCAAGAAAAGCATTAGCAAAGTGCCACTATGGGTAGTTTTTACCATGAAAAGTAGCATTTTGCTAGTGAAAACTACCCAAAGTGTTTTTTTTTGTTTTAAACCTTATAATCCAGCCAGCCCGGTGGTGCTGAGGGTTGAGGCACTGGACGCCACACCTCACGCCATGCTGGCGACCCAGGTTCAGATGCGAGCCCGGGGTATCAAGGGTCGGCAGGGGAGGGATGGGATTGGGCATCCATAGGACTGCGCTCTCATCCCGGGAAGGGATCCAGGGAATCACCGCTTTGTAGCAGCCCCTGGTGACGACCGGAGGTACTACTAGAGTGGTGCAGAAAAAGGTGGAGTGCTGCAGGCGCCAGCGGCCGTGGCGTCATTGCACTGCGCACTCCAGGGGAACACATATGAGGAAAAACGCAGCACAAAGCCCATGGCAGCTTGATGGCCGCAGCTTCACCGGCTGGCGAATGCCTGGAAAGGATCCTGGCCAGGCGCGGGGGCATCGGAGGGTGACCCTCTCGACGGTACAGCAGCGTATGCCAGCTGGGCATGCACAAACTCTGGGGTCAGCGTTGAGGAGGAGCGGTGGCTGGAGGTAGGCAGGGACTGTGGCTGCAGAAGGAAAAAATAGAGAGGAGATAAAAAAAAATAAACCTTGTAATCCACCCCTTATCTTCTGTGACAAACTGTCCCCACTTTCCTCAAACCAGAAAGACCTTTATAAATACAGTACCACCGGCCTCTGGTATCTACCTCCCCCACAGTACCAGCAACGTCTGTTAAAACACATGCCTTATAAGGCCCTTATTGCCTTTTTTGACTTCACTTACCCCCACCTCGTCATGTTTGTAAAACACCTACTGCTCACCTCACCCACCTCATCCCCTGAGTCACAAAAATAACCCCCACTCTACTTACGGTCTAGCAACCAACTTCCCTTCTCCCCTCCAAGCCCCCAAAGTAATAAAGATTCATAAAAACTTGTAAAATAAAAAAATCCATGTTGTAGTGAGTATGTTCACCCTTCAGTGTTCTGCTTCAGAATGAATGAATGATAATGTCCCCACACCAGATTGAAGTTCCCAGTTTTGCACCAGTGTCATCAGCATAGTACAGATTTACTGCATCTCTAACACAGCTGTTGGCGTTGCTGCTGCTTGCACTGTTAGTGTGGCTGCTAGTGCAGGTGTCAGCATGGGCATAGGGGTTGATGCCGCTCACAGTTTCAAGGGTGGTACAGCTGTTGGAGTTGGGGCTGGCAGTGTTGAATTTGGCTCTGATATTGGCATTGCTGGCAGTGTTGGCACCAAGGTCAGACACGACGTCGATGTTGCTACTACTGCTGGTGTCAACTCTGAAGTGGTCCCTGCAGCAGGACCCTCCAGGAATCAGCCAGTTATTATCCAGCCTGGGGCCTCCCCTCCTCAGACACCCTCCTACAAGCCACCACCAAAGTTGGTGCTTCTGGGCCAGAAAGTTCTGATCACTCCTGTTCTTATGGGAGGATGCCAGGTGAACCACAGTGTCCAGGACTGAGTACAGGTAGGGGTGGATTCCTGTGCCACCAATGTATCCTTTAGGCTACTCCTCAGATAACTCTGTCTGTTTTTGACATGGTGGCTGATACTCTTAGGCCTCTGGTCCAACTGTCTCAGCAACAGTTCCGCCATTGGATGGGGAACATACAGTGCTGGTTTTGAGAGACCAACCTTGTACTTTTTCCAAGTGCACCCCCCCAACTCCATCTTCTGGTGGGGTTCCGACCTCTTCCTCCAAACCTTCTGTCCATGTGCTTTCCACTGCTGAAGACAGTTTTTCACAAGGGACATGCAGGCAGCTTTGAACTGACCCTATCTAGTGGATAAGGACTGTATACTTTGCCTCTGAGTTTCTTGACGTTATCCAGTCAGGACACTGTGGTGATCCTTCTCTGGCATACAGTCATGGAAAAGGCAACAGTGGTGGTCTGGAGACATCCCTTCACTGTTAGATCCCCAGAAGAGGTATTTAGCTCCCACTGGATCTCCTGGAGAAATCAGTCACCCCATAGTGAGGTTGACTTCCCTCTTGATTCCAGTGGTAAGTATTGTCATCTTTCAGACTAAGTCATTCTCTACATCATCCGACCACAGGCAGGTGGACACTCAGGGAAGGAGAATGTTCATTTCAGCTAGGTGTTCCATATCAGTAGAGGCACACCGGGCACATCGGGCTGTTTACCAGGGACATCTGCAGTCTTGGATGCACATTATGTTATCTGAGATGCCTGCAAGTGACAAGGTTAGAGCCAGCAACAAGGTAAGGGCCAGCAGTGGCATAGATGCAAATGGCTTGGAGGCAGCTTGGCACCAGACCAGGGCATCATATGATACCTCAGAAATGGCCTCACACTCTGTAGCATCTGCCTACATAGATGTAATGGCTACGCCTGTCCCAAATATGTCTAATTGCTTTCCTCAAGGCCCTGAATGCCCCGTCCTTTTTTCCCAATGGATGGTGGAGTAGCTGTGGGAGCCAGCTACCCCTCTGGTCAGATGAGGAGGTAGGAAAGTACTCGGGGGTTACTAGGTACAAGACTTACAAAAGCACTAGAAGTAGCCATCCCAGTGGCTTGGCAATAGAGCTACTGACCACCATACCAGTAACTCGAGTTTGGGAGCAAATTCAGGTTGCTGAAGGTTGGCCCGGGGGGGGGGTGATTGAATGGCTGTCAGACTGCTCTCCTGTCCCGGGACAGGAAGGCTTGCCACCTCCCCCGATGACTGAAACCTGGTGGAGGCAGGGTGGCAGTGCAGGTCAGAGTGACATGAAGGGAGGCAGCTGTGGGGCTTCTGCAGAGTGTGTCTGCCTTCACAAGCATGCGCTGACATATGCGCCCCAGCAGGGGAATTGGCAGAAAAACAAGGAGTAAAATTGCGGGGTAGGCATAATTGAAGCCCTGCTCCTATGTCATCACTAGCACCCTGAGCCTAGCAATGTGTCACTTTGGGGGGGGATGGCCCTTCCCCTCCTGGCTGTGCCAAGGGGGGCAATCCGTGTAGTACTGAGCAAAGCCCAGAGAGTCCCAGGGAGGTGGTTGCTGGCGGAGGGTGGCAGAGACACGGTTGGAGAGCCAGCCTGCTCCAGCTAAGAGACTACAACCTTGATTGAGTGTGGAAAAGCACTAGAGCTATAGTTATTAAAGTGAATCCAGTCTTAGTCTGACAGTACATAGAAACATAGAATCTGATGGCAGATAAGGACCACTTGGCCCACCTTGTCTGCCCATTTCCCTACCTAACAGATAAGCTGCAGATCCTAGTTAACCAACAGCCTGCTTCCTCCTACCCACCACTAGAATTGCCTTATGTCTGTCCCATGCATTCTTGAATTCCCCCACTGTTTTTCACTCTACAACCTCCTCAGGAAGGCTGTTCCATGCATCTACGACCCTCTCTGTGAAGAAATACTTCCTCACATTACCTCTGAGCTGTCCCCCCTCTATCTTCAGATTGTGCCCTCTTGTTCTTGCACATCTCTTTTTCTGAAAGATGCTACCCCCTTGGACTTTGTTGATTCCCTTGAGGTATGTGAAAGTTTCTATCATGTCCCCCCCTCTCCTTCCTTTCCTCGAGGCTATACATCTTAAGCTCCTTTAGTCTTTCTTCATATGTCTTCTGGTGCAGACTCTGCACCATTTTAGTTGCCGTCCTCTGGACAGCTTCCATCTTGTCTATGTCTTTTCGGAGATGGGGTCTCAAGAACTGTACACAGTACTCCAAATGAGGTCTTACCAACTGTCTGTACAGAGGGCCAACAACTTCCTGTTTTCTACTGGTGATGCCTCTCCCTACGCATCCCAGTATGCCCCCAGCCCTCCTTACTGCCTTCTCACATTGCTGGCCCACCTTTAGGCTGTCTGATATGACTACCCCCAGGTCCCTTTCCATTTTTGTTGTTGTCAGCATCTCACCCCCCCATTGTGCACTCTTCTCCTGGGTTTTTGTTTCCCAGGTGCATTACTTTGCACATCTTTGCGTTGAATCTAAGCTGCCATACCTTTGACCATTCCTCCAACCTTGCCAAGTCCCTTTTCATCCTTTCCACCCCACCTTGCTTGTCAACCATGTTGTAGATCTTTGTGTCATCTGCAAAGAGACATACTTTTCCTTCCAGTCCCTCTGCAATGTCACTTATAAAGACATTAAAAAGGACCGGACCCAGTGCTGAACCCTGCGGTACTCACTAGTAACCCCCCTTTCTTCACTGTGGACTTCATTTACTATTACCCTCTGTGTCCTGTTGTCCAGCCAGTGTTTTACCCAATCTACCACCCTGGGACCCACTCCCAGACTGGCTAATTTGTTTATTAATCTTTTGTGCGGGATTGTGTCAAATGCCTTGCTAAAGTCTAGCTAGGCCATATCCACAGCCCCTCCCTGGTCTACTACTTTGGTCACTCAGTCAAAAAAATCAATTAGATTTGTCTGACATAACCTTCCTGCTGTGAATCCATGCTGCCTTGGGTCCTGTGCCCCACTGGCCTCTAGGTACCCAACAGTTCTTTCCTTCAGAAACAATTCCATCCTTTTCCCTACCACTGAGGTCAAACTGACAGGTCTGTAGTTTTCTGCCTCTGTCTTGCTCCCACTTTTGTGAAGGGGAATCACATCCACCCTCCTCCAGTCCTCAGGTACCACACCATCCTCCCATGATTTATTAAAAAGGGTAGTCAGTGGTGTTACTAGTTCTTCCCTTAGTTTTTACAGAATTCTGGGGTGAATCCCATCAGGCCCTATTGCTTTATCCACCTTCAGTTTTAAGAGTTCTTCCTACATTCATACATTCCCCTACCTCCTGGCTTCTTGCTTCTAGGTCTACCCTAGTCCCTCCCTTTACTATTACCCACCTAACCCAAATTAGCATACTGTCACTTAAATCTGAGATATCCACAGTTTGTCACTTGCAGATTATACTGCTGCAACATTGTTTGTTCTGTGCTATTGGCTGATGTCTTGTATGCTATGACCTATATGTATCAAATTGTCCCATTTTCATTAGATATGTATCTTTTGTATTTTGTCTGAGATTGTATCATAACCAGGTCCATCTTGCAAATGAGCTCTGCTCAATAATGTTCGCATGGATAAAGATTTTGTTTGATTGATTGAGTTCTTTCAGAACCCTTTCTTATGTGAAAGGACTAATATCAACCCCCTCTCCAGAGTGCTTCTACTGACTGGATTAGAGATCTCCCTCTGCTCTTCCACTGTGAATACTGAGCATAAGTATTTGTTCAGTATCCCTGCTTTTTCACTGTCACTCTCTGCCCAACCACTTTCCTCTTTATTCAGCCTCAGTATCCCTGCCTTAGTCTTTCTTTGCTCCCTAATGTACCTATAAAAGGTTTTATCCTCGGTTTGGGCCTTTGCTATTCTGACTGTCTTCCCAGCTTCCTTCTTCTTTAACTGGTAGATCTCTGTCCTGCTCCTTGTGTGTTTCCTTATACTTCCTGAATGCTATCTTTTTCTTCCTAACTTTCCCTGCCACTTCTTTTGAGAACCATAGTTTTTTTCTTTCATTTTGATTTGTTTATTTGCTTCACACAAAGGCTTGTTGCGTCTGTGATGGCAGTTTTGATGTTTCCCCATTGTTGCTCCACCCCACCTTCTTGCCTGTTTGCTAGTGTTTTCTGAGGCACTTTCCCATTTTGACAAAATCAACCCTCCTGAAGTCCAGTACCTTCACTTTTGTATGGCTTGACTCTACAGCTAAGTTTATCATGAACCACACTGTTTGGTGGTTGCTTGTTCCCAGATGGCTACCCACTTCAAGATCAGAGATCCTTTCTTCGTCCCCATTTGAGAGTACCAGGTCTAAGATTGCTCCCTCTCGAGTGGGTTCCAAAACTAGCTGACTGAGGCATGCCCCCCTAGGGCATCGAGAATGGCCCTGCTCTTGGATGTGGCTGCGGCAAAGGTGCTCCAGTTAACATCTGGCATATTCAGGACCCCCCAGCAGCAATATCTCCCCTTTCTCTGCCATCCTAAGGATGCCTTCTATCATTTCCTTGTCCATTTTCTCCCCCTGAGACAGGGGTCTGTATGCAATCCCTGTGTGGATTGTGGTACTGTTTCCAGTCTCCAGGGTGACCCACAGTGCCTCCTCTCTTCCCTGCTTACCCATTAGTTCTGTTGCTTTGATCCCTTCCCTTACATAGAGAGCTACTCCTCCTCCTCCCCCTCTTCCCTCCCTGTCCCTCCTGTAGATTGTGTGCCCTGGTATGTTGGCATCCCAGTCATGGTTCTCTGTGTACCATGTTTCTGTGACTGCCACGATATCCAGGCATCCCTCTTCCATCAAGGCCACCATTTCTGGGAGCTTTTTACCTATACTACTGGCATTGGTACTCATTACCCTCCATTTTTTTATGGCTTTATTTTTTCTTTTTGTCCCATCCCTGTCCTTACTGCCTTTGTCTTTTTCTCCATTTACCCCGTCCTTCTCCCTATCGACTGCTCTATCTTGGTGTTTTGGTGTAGCCTAGCGGTCAGAGTAACGAGCTGTGAATGACCTTGGTACATCCAGCAGTCCTGGGTTCGATTCCCCCAACCTCCACTTGCATACTGTGCAACTCTGAGCAAGTCATTTAACCACCCAGTGCTCCCAGGTCGCCCCTGAAAACAGGCACTTGTGCCTAGGGGACCTTACCTGGTTACCAAAATGAATAAAGTAAAAAAAATGATGTCAAAAAGACATTTATTCTTGATGCCAACTGGATAGCAGCCATGTGTGCGGTCCAGGTACATGACTGTGGTCTTTGCACAGTTATATGCTGTTTATTTGTATAATCTTTTCCATAGGTGTGTATGATTGAATGACTGTTGGATATGAACTCTTGGCATCAAGATTACATGTTTTTGATATTATACTTTGAGACTGGATTCACTTTAATTACGACAGCTCTGGTGCTTTTAGAAGTCTAGTACCTAGTAACCCCTGAGTGCATTCCTACCTCCTGGTCAGCCCCTCCCCTGAGTGCATTCCTACCTCCTGGTCACCCCCCCCCGAGTGCATTCCTACCTCCTGGTCAGACTAGTTAAACATTGGGGTTTAGCCTACCCTTGTTTTTTTTTTATTTACTCTGCTTTATCCCATCTCCCAATCACCCCACATATCAATTTGCCGCTCTTCCCAGTCCCATCACCCACCATCCCTGGGATTTACCTTTTGCTCCTTGTTGCCTCCCATAGATACCCCCCTTTGTGAAGGGCTGCTGGAGGCTACCACTTACACCCAGACAGAGTAGAAGGTTGGGTATCAGAGTGAGAGCCTGGTCAATGGTATGGGTCCTGTGGCAGGGCGGTAGATGGCATTCCATGCAGCTGGTTGTTTTTCAACTCTTTCTCCCCCCTCCAAACATTGTGGAGGTGGTGTGTCTGTTGCAGGATGCATCAGAGCAGCAACATCCCCCTCCCTTACCACTGGTTCCAGCCTGCACTGCCACTCATGGTCATGCAGGTTGCGGTACTGTGGCAAAGACCAGGAACCTTCCCTCACCCGAACAGGCATGTGTCTGCTGCTATGCTTAACCATCCTCCCCTGGCAATCCCTCCAATGACCGAGGCTCATTTACGAACCCAGGTTGCTGGTGTCACAAGTGGTAACACTACCACTGCGCTGCCTAGCCCTGGTTTGCGTCAGTCATCATAGATATATAGATACTGTCAGCAGATAAGGGCTGCAAGTCCCATCCAGTCTGCCCGTTTATGCTACCAGTCCCTGCATCTTTTGCGTCAGCCCTTCTCTCTGGATTCGTACCGCTCTAGTTCTCCTGGACCAACCACACCCTTCCCGACCCTGGGTGAAAATGACCAGGTGGCCCCCTCCTCAGTTTTCTCCCACTGAAGACTGAGGCTTGCATGCCATTGCCCCTATAATTGAGCCAGCTCCTCCCTAATCAATAGGAAGCTTGTTACTCGACCAGAGAGTGAGGCTGTATGGAGAAGATTAATTCTTGGAAGATAGAAAAGTTACTTACTGTAACTTTAGATCTTTAAGAATATCTTCTCCATGGAACCACACTCACCTGCCCACTGTTACCCTCTCTCGTGTCTCCCCCCCCCCCCCTTTTTAATGAGGACTTCAAGCCAGGGTGTCTAACTCTTAGTGCTTGTCTTATTCAACAGGTTGCCATTTGATTTCTCCCACAGGCTGATGTATGTTGCACAAAGTTTTTCTTTTTGTTGACCAGCCTCCACTGTACACAGTCTTATTACTAAAACAAAAAAGTCAGAGAGCTTTATTTTCTCTGCAGAGAACATGGTGATTTTCTACAGAGGAAATGCAATCCCTACCCCCAATCTTTCCTGTGGCCCAAAGGGTTACATCCCTTTGTCTAATCTAATTTGTGAAGTACATCTTCAAATGGGTACATTCCCATGTCTTCATTCACAATTCAGAGCACCTCTGCAATGTAACAGGTAGGGGCTAACTTTACAATTGAGTAGTCGATCGACAGCCCGTGTAGCCTTACGGCATGTATGCTCAGACAGACACCTTTCTCCTGTCACCTCCAGGTGATAGAAATGTGTTCCCCAAATCACTCTAATGTTGGGTTCTTTCTCCAACATCAGGTTACTTCTTGACCCCACACTTCCTTTCTGTTGTACTCATGTGACATCTCGGTGCTCTTCAGTACATCAGCCATCAGGGTGGTTTCCCATTTTCCTGTGTAAGAAACAAAGCATTTCGTTTTTTTCTTACAGTGTCTTAACTAAAAAGTCTTTGTTTCTGTGCTCCATTTCCCCCTGTTCTGTGCAGATTACAGAGACAAAGTCTCCTTTATGTACATACTCTGGTCCTCTAAATGTCTGGACGCTCCTCATCCCTAGGAAGCAGCATTTATTTCTAAATGCTTTGTAAGTTGTTACATACTGGTCACCTCAGATGCCCTTGGACAAGTGAGTGCTTTATTGGTAAACACTGTAATCTGCTTCATGAGCATGGGGTGTGGCTGTTAGGCACTTTTTAGAATCTTCTTTTTGTCTGTTTTTCTTTTCTATCAACACTTTGCACTCCTCTATCCAAATCCCGGTGGCACCCCCCCCCGTCCTGTCACCGACCCATCCAATGGACCTACTGGTTATCCACCTCTTACTTAGAGCTGTGTTTGACATGTGGCCTGCCACTTAGGGTCATGTGTGGCCTGTGGGGGGTGCTGAGCTTTCTGGGGCTTTTTTCTCCTGTTCGGTTTTCTTCCCAAGACCCTGGTGTGAAATGACATGTGTGCACAAACATGCCACATCTGCAGATGTCACACCCACCTCGCTGTTACCTGGCCTCCATCAAATGATGATACACAGGACCCCCCCCCCAGAACCCAGTTGTCAATGTGGCAGGCGGTAAAGTGTCCAGTGCCGTTTTGTCTTTCTTTACCCATCCTTGCTCCACATAGACATAGTCCTGGTTCGGAGTCTCCTATTTTTGCCCACAAGGCCTACTGGTCTATCTCCTTTATAAAGGGGGGGTTGTAGGAAGGTATGCTATTCCCATCTTTTCCTTTAAGTTGGTAGTCATTTTTTTTAGATTGTTTCTTTTCTCTATTATATCCTTTTTCTATTCTTCTTGCAAGCATGTTGCTGTGTTCTCACTCACCCTCCTGACAGAACTGAGGCAGTTAGGACATAGTCAGTGGTTACTGTCTCCGGCGTGGGGTGTCATGTACGCACCAGTGCCAGCACCCTAACCAAAGGTTTTGCTCCAGCAGGGTTCGATTACCTCCAGCCCTAAGACTAAAGAGTATGGCAGTATGGAGAAGATATCCCTGAAGATGTGGAGTTACAGTAGGTAACTTATCTTTCTCCCCATACTTCATTCTCCTCTGCAGCTATTCTCTTTCTCCCACCTGCTTTGTACTTTTCCCAGGAGAGTGCTAATAAATTGGTTAGGGTAACTGCAGGTGACGCCTCCTGTGGGAAAAGGAACATTGTTTAACCAGGAGTAGCACACTAAGCCGAAGCTTGTTTCCAGATGTGACCTGGGAGCACAAGGAAGTTAAGTGACTTGCTCAGGATCAAACAGTATGCACCTAGATGGCTGTGGGATTCAAACCCAGGTCTCCAGATCTGCATTTCAGAGCCTTAAATCACTTCGCTATACCGCCTCCACTGTGGCATTTATGTATGACACCATCATGGGCAGCTGTGCCTGCTACCACTAGGGCTGTCCCTGCCATGTATCAGAGGCGGGCATATTTGTACACCTTTGGTCACATTAGATCAATGTGTTGCAAGCTGAGATTTCCTACAAACTTTCTATGGTGTGAAAAGCCCCCCTCTCCACACACACACACAGTAAAAGTAGAGCAGAAAAAGGGTTTGTTTTCTCCTGGAACAATAATAGTGAGAAACAAAATGTGTATGTTAGGTAGCCTTATGCAGTTGTGATCCGGAGTACAGAATAGACACTGATGTTTTTTATGATCGCTGCGCACCAACAGTTAATATGCTCAAGGTGAAAAGGAAATTCTCTCACAGGGTTAATACACAGACTGCACATGAAGGATTAGTATATTTATGGCAATCATGGTTAATTTGTTCAGTGGCACAGGTTAGGAGGACACATGAAAGGGTTGATACCCTCTTGGCAAGAGGTTAGCATGCTCATGGCACATGGATGTATAATACACCAGTAGCGCACAATGGGTTAATATGCTCTCTGCTTTGTCTTTTGAGATTGAAGTTGTTCATAAACCAGTACTGTCCCTGTCCAGACTGGAATGTGTACCAGATACAAAGCTGTCTCTCTCCATTATCGGACATGTAAACTTGTGTTTTGCACTGGAATTCCACAGAAGTAGATGTCTAAGTAAATAAAACCAAATACAGTTTAGTAGTTTATATGAATGAAATGGAAAATGTAAACCTAATATACAACATGTAAGTTATATTGTGATCTTTCCTACAATATTAATATTGCCATATCCCTACTGTGCAGTGAAGTTGTCATTTTGTTGTAAAAATCAGAATTTGCTAAAATGCATTGATAATAACATTTGTGACATTTTAAAGAGCAGCTGACACCTTCAGGACAGCTTTAACAAAACAATATTTATACAGAGTTCAGCTTGTATGTCACGTTAGTTCTATATTCCTGCTCCACATTATTTACTGCTGAGATCATTTGCTTTAAAACAAAATCTCTGCTCCTGAAGAGTTCAGTTATTCCTGTTGCTTTCTCCCTACCTGAGGGCATAATGCACTGCTTGTGACATCACACTTACTTTCATGCTAACAGATTATGATCTCACAATAGAGGATTATGACATGAAGTAGGGAGTAAGCTATAGAGGCAGATGAACTGTAGGGGAACTCTAAAGAATAAAGATTATGTATTCATGCAAATTTACTCAGTAATAAATAATGGAGACTAGAAATATATTTTATATATATATATATATATATATATATAGAATGCTAGCTAAATTGTATCCGATTATGTTTTTCATAGTTTTCTTTGAAGTGTCAGTACCTCTTTAAGAAAAGTGTTTTGTCCTGCTCTAACGAAAACACCTAATTCTAGCAGCACTATCTCTTATACCGTAATGTCGTTTGCTCACCTTACAGTATGTCTCGATGCAAACTTTCAGATCCATAATTGAATTTATAAGGACGTTTTTGTGTTTGTGAAGCACTTACTGTCAGGTTCAGAAGGACTTCCTCAAATTGGTATATAGGGTGGCTGCACACCAGTGCAGATGTAACACTTCTTTAATCTTCTACCTGTTTATTAATTAATAACTATAAATCCACACACCAGGAGGAGGCTATACAAAAACGATCGAGTCCTTTAAACTGGGAGGTATAGTAGATACACAGGACTAGGTAAATGTCTTGAAATTGAAAAGTGATTGGGATAGATGGTCTGGATGGGATGAAATGTAGATGGAAAAATGTGCTGTAATGTACCTAAGGCAAAAACACAAGGCTGAGTAGCTTGGCAGAAGACACCAGGAGGAAGGACTGCTGTGTGACTGGACTTCTCTACTGGGACTATATTGCCCTCCTTCCCTCCCACCCAAAGCTAGTTCTACTTTTATAGGCACAGGATTTGACTGACAACAGGAGCTTCCTGTTTGGGAGCAGGAAGTGAGTGATCACAGAGCCACCAAAGACCCGCCATCCTAGAAGGGCAAGAGTAGCTGTCCAGCCCCCTCTAGCTGCTGGAGGTCTGCCTCTGAGCAAGTAAGGGGTCTACTGAGAAACATAGGATATTCTTGTCTCAGAACAGGACAATCAGGAGCTTAAAGGGCACACAGGCAGAAAGTAAGTAGAGAAGAGAAAAAATCAGAGGAAAGAATAAGGATTCCAAACAGTTAAGGGGCCAGAAATAAGACATGATGGGAGTGGTGCAGTGCAGTGGCTGTGGAGCAGTAGTCTTCTGGGAGACGTTCTGGAGGATGCTGTGTTGTCCCATCTGCAGGCACCTCTCTGGGCTGAGGGAGGAGGTTGCTCATCTCCAGGCTGAGTTAGCCAGGATTTGTGGGACCTCCTCTTCCATCCAGGGACCACTGTTGCCTCAGAGGTTGCCAAGAAAGAGGAGCAGTTGGACCACAGTGGGCTCAGGGAGGGTGAGGATGGTGGAACAGAGGTGCATCCCTCCAGTTGTACCTCTCCACAATTCCTATGCCATTCTGGCAAAGTGTGGTTCCTCTATGGAGACACCCGCAGTGGAGACCAAGGAGGATGCTGGGAACCTCCACAAAGGAGACCCACAGGGGAAGGAAATGACGCCTGGTGGGGGACTCCATTGTTAGAAAGGTAGAACTGGGGGAGGGAGGGAGGTGAGGTGCCTGCCTGGCACCATGGCTTGGAGGGACAGGGAGCGAATCCTCAGGATTGCCGGAGCAGCTGCACAGGGGAGGGAGCTGGATGTCATTGTCCACCTAGGGACAAATGACCTGGCTAAGAAAGGGATTAGAGAAGTGCAGGAAGAGTTTGTGGAATTGGGGAGGGGCCTTAGACAAGTAGCACACACGGTAACCTTCTCGGAGGTGCTGCCCATCTATGGCATAGGAGAGGCTAGGGTGTTCCGCACCATGGGATTCAATCAGTGGTTGAAAACTGGTGTGGAGCTCAGGATTTGGCTTCATTGGGGACTGGGGGTCCACCTGGGTGATGCTGAGCCTATACTGGCATGATGGGCTGCATCTGTCCAGGAGGGGAACCAGGATCCTAGGTGATAGGTTTAAATGCTTCATTGGCAAGCATTTAAACTAGCCAAGGGGGGAGGTACTGGAAAGGAGCAGGGAAATCCTAGCCCCCAAAAATCACGGTAGTAAGTGCGATAAACACCAACATAGAGGTGTCGATAGGGAGAAGGGCAGGGGTTAATGGAGAAAGTGACAAAGGCAAGAAGGACAGGGATGGGGCAAAAAGGAGTAAGGCCATCAGGAAATGGAGGGTAATGAGTACCAATGCCCGTAGTCTGGGCAACAAGCTCCTTGAGCTGGTGGCCTTGATGGAAGAGGGATGCCTGGATGTCGTAGCACTCACAGAAACATGGTACACAGAGAACCATGACTGGGATGTTAACATACCAGGGTACATAACCTACAGGAGAGACAGGCAGGGGAGAAGAGGGGGAGGAGTAGCTCTCTATGTAAAGAAAGGGATAAAAGCAACTGAACAAAAGAGTAAACAGGGAGGAGAGGAGGCACTGTGGGTCACCTTGGAGACTGGAAAGGGCACCACAATCCACACAGGGGTTGTGTACAGACCCCCATGTCAGGGGGAGGGAATGGACAAGGATATGATAGAAAGCATTCTTAGGATGCAGAGAAAGGGGAGATACTGTTGATAGGAGACCTGAATATGCCAGATGTTAACTGGAGCACATTTGCTGCAGGGCCATTCTCAATGCCCTACAGGTGGCAGGCCTCAGACAGCTAGTTTCGGAACCCACTCATAAGGGAGCAATCTTAGACCTCATACTCTCAAATGGAGGCAGTGAGAGGATCTCAGATCTATAAATGGGTTGCCATCTGGGAACAAGTGACCATCAAACAGTGTGGTTCACATTAAACTCAGTTACAGAGTCAAGCCATACAAAAGTGAGAGTACTGGACTTCAGGAGGGCTGACTTTGGCAAGATGGGAGAGTGCCTCAGAAAAGCACTAGCAAACAGGCTAGAAGGAGGGGTGGAGCAACAACGGGGAATCATCAAAACTGCCATCACAGAGGCAACAAGCCTTTGTGTGAAGCAAATAAATCAAAATGAAAGAAAAAGCCACTATGGTTCTCAAAAGGGGTGGCTGGGAAAGTCAGGGAGAAAAAGATAGCATTCCGGAAGTATAAGGAAACACAGAAGGAGAAGGACAGAGAGCGCTACCAGTTAAGGCAGAAGGAAGCAGGGAGGGAAGTCAGAATAGCAAAGGCCCAAACTGAGGAAAAGATAGCCAACTCGGTTAAGAAGGGGAATAAAACCTTTTACAGGTACATCAGCGAGCGTAGAAAGACAAAGGGAGGGATAGTGAGGCTGAATAGAATGAACGGTGGGTGGGCAGAGGGGGACAGTGAAAAAGCAGGGATACTGAATGAATATTTCTGTTCAGTATTGACAAAAGAGGAGGGGGAAGTGCCTAATCCAATTAACAGAAGCACTCTTGATAGGGAGGTCGATCCCAGTCCTTTCACAGAAGAAAGGGTTCTGCAAGAACTCCTAAAACTGAAGGTGGACAAAGCAATGGGGCCTGATGGAATTCACCCCAGAATTCTAAAAGAATTAAGGGGGGAACTAGTGAAACCACTGGCTACTCTTTTAATAAATCATGGGAGGATGGTGTGGTACCCAAGGACTGGAGGAAGGGATGTGATTCCTCTTACAAAGTGGGACCAAGACAGAGGCAGGAAACTACAGACCTGTCAGTTTGACCTCTGTGGCAGGGAAAGTGATGGAGTCACTTCTGAAGGAAATAATTGTTGAGTATCTAGAGGCCAGTGGGGCACAGGACCCAAGGCAGCATGGGTTCACAGCGGAAGGTCATGTCAGATGAATCTAATAGATTTCTTTGACTGGGTGACCAAAGTAGTAGACCAGGGAGGGCTGTGGACATGGCCTACCTAGACTTTAGCAAGGCATTTGACACAGTCCCACACAAAAGAGTAATAGTCAAATTAACCAGCCTGGGAGTGGGTCCCAGGGTGGTAGTCTGGGTAAAACATTGGCTGGACAACAGGACACAGAAGGTAATTCTAAATGGAGCCCACTCTGAAGAAAGAGGGGTTACTAGTGGGGTACCGCAGGGTTCAGTGCTGGGTCCAGTCCTTTTTAATGTCTTTACAAGTGACATTGCAGAGGGACTGGAAAAAAAAGTATGCCTCTTTGCAGATGATACAAAGATCTGCAACAGGGTTGATACACAAGGAGGTATGGAAAGGATGAGAAGGGACTTGGCAATATTGGAGGAATGGTCAGAAGTATGGCAGATAGGATTTAATGCAAATAAGTGCAAAATAATGCACCTGGGAAACAAGAACCCAGGGGAAGAATACACAGTGGGGGGGTAGTAACAACAACAAAAAAGGAAAGGGACCTGGGGATAATCATATCAGATGACCTTAAGGTTAGCAAGCAATGTGAGAAGGCAGTAGGGAGGGCTGGGGGTATACTGGGATGCATGGGGGAGGCATCACCAGCAGAAAACAGGAAGTTGTTGTCCCACTGTACAGACAGTTGGTGAGACCCCATCTGGAGTACTGCGTCCAGTTCTGGAGACCTCATCTCCGCAAGGACATAGGATAGAGGCAGTCCAGATGAGGACAACTAAAATGGTGCAGGGTCTGCAAGAGAAGCCGTATGAGGAGAGACTTAAGGAGCTTAATACGTATACCATTGAGGAAAGAAGGGAGAGGGGGGACATGATAGAAACTTTTAAGGACCTCAGTGGAATCAACAAAGTCCAAGAGGGTACATCTTTCAGGAAAAGAGACGTGCAAGAACAAGGGGACACAATTTAAAGATGGGGGGGCGGTTCAGGAAGTATTTTTTCACAGGGAGGGTAGTGGATGCATGGTCAGAAGTATGGCAGATAGGATTCAATGCCAAAAAGTGCAAAATAATGCACCTGGGAAACAAGAACCCAGGGGAAGAATACACAGTGGGGGGGAGGTAGTAACAACAACAAAAAAGGAAAGGGACCTGGGGATAATCATATCAGATGACCTTAAGGTTAGCAAGTAATGTGAGAAGGCAGTAGGGAGAGCTGGGGGTATACTGGGATGCATAGGGGAAGGCATCACCAGCAGAAAACAGGAAGTTGTTGTCCCACTGTACAGACAGTTGGTGAGACCCCATCTGGAGTACTGCATCCAGTTCTGGAGACCTCATCTCCGCAAGGACATAGACAGGATAGAGGCAGTCCAGATGAGGGCAACTAAAATGGTGCAGGGTCTGCAAGAGAAGCCGTATGAGGAGAGACTTAAGGAGCTTAATACGTATACCATTGAGGAAAGAAGGAAGGGGGGGACATGATAGAAACTTTTAAGTACCTCATTGGAATCAACAAAGTCCGAGAGGGTACATCTTTCAGAAAAAGAGATGTGCAAGAACAAGGGGACACAATTTAGAGATGGGGGCGGTTCAGGAAGTATTTTTTCACAGAGAGGGTAGTGGATGCATGGTACAGCCTTCCTGAGGAGGTTGTGGGGTCTAAAACTGTGGGAGAATTCAAGAATGCATGGGACAGACATAAGGCAATTCTTGTGGGGGTTAGGAAGAAATAGGCTGTTGGTTAACTAGGATCTGCGGCCTATTCTGTAGGTAGGGAAATGGGCAGACTAGATGGGCCAAGCGGTCCTTATCTGCCGTCAAAGTCTATGTTTCTATGAATAGTACTTACAGTAAATGGGAATAAAGTCAGGGAATCAATGTAGAAGATCGACCAAGGAATACTTGCTAACAATCTGAATCATGGGAAACATGAGTTAGTACTGAAAAGGGAAAGCAGATCTGGTGTATCAAGAGAAATGGTTTCAGTAGACCATGATTCCATCATTCCATCTGACGTGGTGAGACTGCATTTGGAGGATTCCTGCCAGTTCTAGGACCAGACTACCAAAAAGACATCAAGCAAGCGAAGTGGGTACAAAAATTCAACAAACTTGATAATGGGACTAGAGGAGGAAAACTAAACTTTAGCTAAAGGCTAAAAGGAAAGGAAGTTTGTTTCTTTCTACCTAGATTCAGTTCACTACCCACATTTAGATAGTCTTCCACTAAGCATGTTCAGTCACCGGAACAGTCTTAAAGCTTGACTACTCTTACCACCCAATAATGTGGTTGTCTGACTCCACTCCTTCTGCTCTCATATCTTTGTTATGCTGGAAAAAAAACAGGTCTCATTTACTGCTCTTGCTGGGGAATTTGGATTATGCAAAGCTTTCAGGCTTTTTTCAGTATTTGTTTAAAGGTTTGGATTCTTCTGACGACTGATCGTGTGCACCTCTACGCTGGCTCACTGCTCCCTGAGATGCAACCATGGAACAGTAAAGGTAGCCAGCATTTCAGTAGTTTGTGGTTTGCAGGGTTACTTTGTCAGTCACCTTGCTGATGGCTATGATGCCTGCATTCACTGTTTGGAGATCTCTCATGATGTGGAACACTGCCACAGGTGCCAGGCCATTCACCCACAGGCAAAAGAGAATCATTGGGCAGAGGTAGACCGTCGATTTATCTATAGAGCTTCTATCTAGACTGCCAGAGGCCTCAACACTGGTTGACCCATCTGCAAGGACCTTGGGCCTGGCTGATAATGACCCCAGCAAGAGAGAAGTATCATCTCTCATGGACTCTGGTGTACCAGAACCCCATCCCAAGTCGGGGATGGTTCAGACATGCTCCCTATCAAACCAGTGCTTGTTAAGTCTCCACCTGTTATTTAACCCCCAGTACTGCAGCCACTCCATCACGTGTCAGTCTCATATCCTGTGGGAAAGCAGCACTGACAGAGCCTGCCTCATGCTGACTAGATCATCAGCAGTCAGGATCCCTGTTCTGATCTCAAAATCACCACTGAATCATCAATGAATGTTATCTAGTTCCTCATTCTCATCATCGGACCTCCATCACTGACATTGAGCCCCTCCTAGATAGGAGAAAACTTTGTTGGAGCAGTTAGCATACAAGATGTTTACCCTGGGTCGACAGTTACTGATGAACTGGCCAGGTTGTGGCAGACCTTCTCGGCTCCAACCCCACCTGCATGCTTAATCACACCGACCCAGAGTTAGTAGGGGTGCCTCAGCAACCTATGTTGGTCCCTCCCTACCACCCCTGGTGGGGTGTCCCAACCAAGAATTCCAAGCCAGGAACAGGGATGCCCCATCCCCTGTTGGTAGTGACCATATGCAGGACTGGCAAAAGTCCAGTGCACTTCATTGGTAATGGGTGCACAGCTCAAAGCAAGCTCCAACAAAGTCCAAAGGAGAGCTGACACACCATGATTAGAGTGCTACAGTGGTTCATTTATTCTATAAAATACAAACACATAAACACTGTCAGTGCACAAACAGCAGGAGAGGGTCAAAATCTGCTCCTACATAGTGGCAACCTGATGAAGGCATGAGTGCATGCTGGCTCTCCTTTGGACTTTGTTGGTGTTGGTCATGTGACTAAACAGGTGGTCTTCTTACATCGTCAGTATGTGGCACTGCTGTATCCAGACTCGGATGAGTACTCCTTTAACTTGACACCTTGGCTGTGAGATGGTAGCTTGCCAATGGAGAGTAGTGTGTCGGGGGACCATTCCTCATTTGCCTTATTGTTGGACGGAATGTCTGTGTTGCTGGACACTCCACTAGAATAGGTCCAAAAGAAGGAAACCTACCTGCTGATGAACATCCTAGAAAGGGATACCTCACTTGGGGTGGTATTTCATTGCTCGTGCTATGCTGGGTCCCACCCTCTCTCTGGCTTCTTGCCCAACCCCACTATATCTGATGGGCTGCAAGTATATTGTCCCCATGGGTGAGCTATCCTGGTTCACAGAGCACCCTCCGCAGAAGTTCTTACTCTGTTTTTGGTAAGGCAAAAATGTAGAGAGAGGTGGAAAAGTCTCTGGACAAGGACTCCAGAAGACAGGACCAGTTGAGCCACAGAGTATACATTGTTGTGTCCCTGGATATGTGTCAGACATGTTCTGCAGCCCTGACAGCTAGGTATAGCCACAAGCTGTTTGAATGATTGTCAGACCTGTTGCTCTGCTACCAGAGGATGTCTTGCAGACCTGACTGACATGAAGGACAAGGTGTTCTTGGCCAAGCACCAGCTGCTGGCAGCTTTTGACTCATGGCAGGCATGACTACATCTTCTACCATCACACAAGAAATCATGCAGAGGGTGGAGGATCTTCCCTTTGCACAGAAGGACCTGTTTGGGCCAGAGGTTGAAGAGTACATGACTAGGGCTGAGAAGTTCCAACATCATCCTGGACCCTCTGACTTCAGTCAGTAACACTAAGCAGCTGTCACAGAGCAGTGCCTCTTTTCATGGTTCTTCAAAGCCAGCAGCAGCCACGGCAGCAATAGAGGCAGCAGTATCAATTATACCACCCAACCAAGTCCTTCATCCCCAAGAACTCCAGACAGGGCCTGTACAAGGCTGTAGAGGTGGTTCCTCTGGTGGTCAGACCTTTGGATCTGTGTCCAAAGGCAAAAAGTGATAGAATGAGGGAGCCCCATTCAAACTCCATTGTAGTCCCTGCAGCAGTTTCCAGGTTGACTCTTCCAGTTAATTCTGCAGTTGTCCATTAATCCCTCAGAGAGACGAGTCCTGGAAGTTGGAGGTTTGGGCTTGTCTCTGGAATTGAAGAATGTCTTCATGATGGCTCTGTTCTTTTCTGGAAAACATGCTCTTGCTGGAGTCTCTCAGCACTATGAAATGAGGTACAACAATTCCTTGCATGACAAACGATAAGAGCCTGTTCCAAAAAGTCAAGCTCAGCAGGGAGTTCTGTTGTGGTACTTTCTGGTACCCAAGCAGATGGGGGGATTCCTTATGTTTAATCTGCGGATCCTGAACAAGTTCATCCTTAAACAGAAGTTTTGCATGGTGATTCTGAATTGGATCACTCCATCCCTGGTTTGGTTCAGTTCCCTGGAACTCCAGGATGCAGACTTCCACATCCCTAGCCATCCTAAACCCAAAATGTTCTTCAAATTCAATGGCTGAAACTCTCTATTAGTCTCTAGTCATGTGTTATGGCAGTTTTCCTCAGAGGTATGGGCATCAAGGCGTTCCCCTATTTCAGCCACTGACTTCTCATGAGCAGTTGGGTGTAGAATCTGGAACTCACCAGGGACCTGGCCATCCTGATGTTCCAGCAGTTGAGTCTTAGAGTCAACCTGGCCAAATCCAAGCTGACCTCTGAAACGGGCTGAACTCACTGTAAGCTAGAGCTTGCCTACTTTCTCACCAGATCAAGGATCTGTCATCCTTTCCCCAATAATATTGGGTTGGGCAGTAATGCCTGGCCCAGGATTTCCTTGAGCTCCTGGGCTTCATAGTATCTAAAATGGCTGTTGCCATTGAGCCCACTGATGCATGAAGAAATCCAGGGGAAACTGGGGAAATCCAGTTGATGCTGGATGCCATCCTGTTGTGCTGTTTCCACCAAATCTCTTGAATGGAATTCCATTTGTCTGGCCAGAGCCCTCAGTCGTGCAGATTACAGACACCTCCCTAGTGGGCTGCAATGCATCTTCAGGACAGCAGGGAGCATAGTATTTGGTTACTGAGCAAGTCCAAAATGCATATCAACCTGCTGGAGCTCTGCACAGTGTGTCTGGTGTTGGGAGTTTTCTCCACTGGTTAAAAGGCAGACTGTTCAGGTCAGCATAGAAAATATGACCACCATTTTCTTCTTGAAAAAGCAGAGTAGAATGCACAACTTCCTTTTGTATCAGGAGGGATGGTAGATGTGGATCTTCTTCGAGATACAGCACTTGCAGCAGGTTACACCATTAGGACTGAAGCCATCAGGCCTCAGGACCCCACAGAAATTTTCTAGCTAGCAGTCTTCAGCGGGGACCGCCTCCGACGTCAGTCCCGCCCTGACGTCAGGCATAGTACATAAGGAGGTGGTCCCGCCACAATCCCCAGTTCTTTTCCCGCCGTCGACTTTGCAGCATCTGCCCCTCGGTCAGTTCTAGCGCGCGACGACTAGGAGAATTTCTACAGTTAATTTCATCGGATTTCATCTGATGTCCTCTTCAACCTCCGTGGAGGACCATTCATCGAAGTGTGGCTGCAGCAAACAGATTCCCTTTAAGGATCCTCACTCAGCCTGCGTCCGCTGCCTGGGCCCGGACCACGACACCCAGGCCTGCTCCTTCTGCCAGGGCTTTAACAGCCGTACAAGGATCCGCCGCCAGAAGGCCCTCCAAGCTTTCCTCCTTGAGGAGAAACTTAAGGCAATGGACCGAGACCCTTCCTCCAGAGGGGAATCTTCAGGGAAGTCCCACAGGCACCATGAAAAGCACCGGAAGAAGGAGAGACCCAGATCCCCTTCCAGGGCCTTGGACTCCCGCAGTTCCGGCTCCAGGTCGGACCGCTCTCCATCAAGGGCCCGCTCTCGGCCTTCCCCGGTCCTTATCAAATCGGCTAGTGGTTCCTCCTCTCTGCAGCCTGTCAAGACCTCCAGGCCTGCATCTTCCACTCCAGCTAAGGCCTCGTCCAGGTCTGGGGAGCACCATAAGTCGTCCTCCCGGCATCCGGCCTCCGACATCAGGTCTGTCTCCCAACCGCCGCCACCCCAGCGCAAGACTAAGGAGCTGACTTTCCTTAAGTGGACATCGGACCGAACGTCAGCCAAAGCACATAGGCACTCCAAGGAACCGGTGATCACCGTCGCGGTCAGGCATTTGTCTCAAGGACGCCGGGCGGGGAACCGGCGTCCTCACACTGCAGAGAAGAGGACCACCACCACCTACCTACGTCGGTCGGGAGGCGTTGTTGGAGGAGGAGTCTACCCAGCCCAAAGACCAGGTGGGTGACCCGGGCCTGTCGAACTCCCACGGGAACCCTCTCCGGAACCAGAGACCCCCAAGGATCCAACGCCCGGCCCCGACAACAGGCCACCAGTGCCCGGTCCGTCGTCGGGCCTAAATCTGGCAGAAGTGAAGGAGCTTTTCACCTTCTAGTGGGACACCATCAAGAAGGATGTGATCACCACGCAACCTCCTCCTGCGCCCGTTGCCCCTCCAATGCCTGCACCCCCTCCTACACCTAGGGGGTCGGCAGGACGGGCATCGTCCCCAAAGAAGCCAGCATCACCTCCTAGGGGCAGATCTTTGGAGAAGAGAAGGCCTCTGTCAAGATCCATTTCAGGGTCACCCAGCCCCAAGAGACCCAGAAGACGTCGGTATACCTCGTCCACGGAGGATTCCAGATCTATCATCTCTGAGTGCTCCAGATCTCCTTCACCAATCAGCGTCCCCTCTCCAGACCCACACGACCTTCCCAGGTCCCCTCCAGATGACCCCTCGTTCTCTGAGATAATGAGGCATATTCAGGAGAACATGGGGTGGGACACTGAAGAGCTTGACCCCGAAAGACTACGCCTTGCCCGCTACCTTCGGCAAAAAGACCCCAAGCCTTTGGTAGTGCCACCCTTGGTGGACACCTTTGTAGACGTCACCAAGGCTGCATGGAAGCGTCCACATTCGACCCCGGCAATGCCGAAGAAGACCGACTGCCTGTACAAGGCCTCAAGGGAGGACCAGTACCTGGCTGAACCATCCTCTGGCCGACTCCCTGGTCATTACAGCCTCAGATGACTGGTCTCAGAAACTGCAGCATTTGAGCACGCAGCCACCGGACCCGGAGTCCAAGCAGTTGGACGTCCTGGGCAGGCGCATGTACGCGGCCGTGACTTGCGCCATTAGGTCGTTGAATTACCTCACCCACATGGTTCAGTTCCAGAATGCATTGTGGGAGCAGGGACAGGACCTAGCTGAGAAATTGCCAGACGGTGGCCAGAAGGAGGAGCTGTTGCAACTTCTCCGTACGGGTTCAGACGTGGGGACCCAGTTTCTTAGAGCCGCATACGACTCTGCGGACTCTTTGGCCAGAGCTGCGGCCTCAGGCGTGTGTCTCCGGAGACACTCATGGCTCTGTGTCTCCGGGTTTACCCCAGACGTCCAGAAGAACATCATGGACACCCCTTATCATGGCGAAGTTCTGTTTGGTGAAGCCTCGGAGAAGGTGATCACCAAATTGCAGGAAGCCGGGAAGGCGATTAGATCTGTTCATGCTATGTACAGGTCTCGGCTTAGTTCCTTTTGCAGGAACCAGGGTCGCTTTCGCAGCCGGACCCAAAGGCAACAACCTTGTTCTGGTCAGCAACAGAGGGGCTCCTTCACCCGGAAGGCCCAGGCCAAGACATCCTCAGGCAGAGGCCAACGAGCCATAAAGTCAGCCCAACCTGCAGGATCCAATGCTGCCACAGCATGACTCCTTCCCAGCCCCACCCCTCCTCAGGATCAACGGGAAATGAAGGTCGGGGTTCACATCGCGGACCACCTGCCAGGGTGGCGGTCGATCACCACTGACAGGTGGGTGTTACAGTTGGTCGAAAAAGACCATTATATAGAGTTTGTAGACAACCCACCCACAAGGCCTCCTCTGCTTTCCCGCTATTCAGGTCAGCATGCCCTGCTTATACGGCAGGAGGTGCTCACGCTTCTAGAGAAGGAAGCTTTGGAGCACGTTCAAGGGAACCAGAGAGGAGCAGGATACTATTCGCACTTCTTCCTGGTTCCAAAGAAAACAGGGGACCTCCGTCCAATCTTGGACCTCAGCGACCTCAATCTGTCGGTCGTCTACAAGCGCTTTCACATGGTGACCCTTCCGGGGCTAATCCCCATGTTGAAGAAGGACGCTTTCTTGGCATCCCTGGACATGCAGGACGCTTACCTGCATGTTCCTATTGCTCAGGCACACAGGAGGTTCCTGCGCTTAGACTTTCTCGGCTGCCATTATCAGCTCTGGGTGCTTCCCTTCAGACTGTCATCAGCACCTCAGGTTTTTACCAAGTGCATGGCAGTTGTGGCAGCATCTCTGAGGAGACAGGGCCACTACGTGTTCCCGTACCTGGATGATTGGCTTCTCATGGCTCCTTCCAGGGAGGCACTACTTGTAGCCATTCAATGTACCCAGACCCTTTTTCAGTCTCTGGGCATCCTCATCAACTACGAGACGTCTCTCCTGGTACCGTCCCAGAAACTGCAGTTCATAGGGGCAGTTCTGGACACCATCAAGGGAAAAGCCTTTCTTCCCGAAGACAGAGTGGAACGTATTCGATCCCTCATCAGGGACCTGTCAACGAAGAAGACCGTCCCAGCCAGACTGGTCCTTCGCCTGCTCGGACACATGGCTGCGGCCATTCCTACAGTCCCGATGGCAAGACTCCTCATGCGGGTAACTCAGTGGATGTTAAGGGTACAATGGGCCCAACAGCAAGACCATCTGCAGCATCCAGTCAGAATCACGAAGTCCATGGTTCGGGACTAGCAATGGTGGCTAGATCTGGGATCCCTCTCTGTGGGGGTTCCTTTCACAGCGCTGTCCCCGGTTATAACCCTCTCCACAGATGCCTCAGGGCTGGGGTGGGGAGCACACTTGAACGGGGTGAGGTCTCAGGGAACCTGGACTACCCAGGAATCTCATCTCCATATCAACATATTGGAGATGAGGGCAGTCCTTTATGCCCTGCAAGCCTTCCAGTCAGAGATTCCACCGAGTACTCTCTTGTTGCAAACAGACAATACTGCGGTGATGTATTACCTCGACAAACAAGGAGGCACACACTCTTACCCCCTTTGCTGGGAGGCCATGAGAGTGTGGGAATGGGTAATTCGACACGGCGCAAACCTTATTACTGTTCACGTTCCTGGGGTGGACAACACAGTCGCAGACAGCCTGAGTCATTCCCAGGCCAGAGTCCACGAGTGGAAACTTCTACAGGAGGTGGCAGAGGATCTGTTCCACAGATGGGGCACTCCAGAATTAGATCTATTCGCGTCCCCATCCAAAGCAAAACTGCCCAATTTTTGCTCGCTAGATCCAGGGCCTGGTGTTTTCTGGCGAGACGCATTGTCCCTCTCCTGGGCAGGCAGATTCCTCTACACCTTCCCTTCTTTCCCGTTGATCTAGAGAGTTCTTCTCAAACTTCGCAGGGAGCACGCGATGCTGATCTTGATAGCGCCTTTCTGGCCCAGACAAATCTGGTTCCCGCTACTGCATCAGCTATCTCGGGAACCTCTGCTTCCTTTTCCAATCAGCTCCCATCTGTTGTCTCAGGAGGAGGGTTCACTAGTTCACCCGGACTTACATTCATTGAACCTACATGCCTGGCTCCTAGAGACATAGCCATGATGCGGGGTTTATCAAGAGGTGGCAGGCGTGCTGTCTGGCTAGAAAAACAAGCAACAACGCCATCGCCATGAAGTGGTGCAGGTTTTGCCTGTGGGCTCAAAGCCATGGTTTCTCACCCTTAGACTGTCCTGAGAAGCTGGTTCTGGAGTACCTGCTTTCCCTTTTTCAATCTGGGCTAGCTTACTCCTCGATCAAAGTGCACCTTTGTGCAATCTCAGCTTATCATGCCCCCATAGGCCATCGTATGGTGGCTCAATTGGATATTACTTGTGCCTTTTTAAGTGGGGTCCTCCACCTTAGGCGCCTATCAAGGACCCGGTTCCTCCTTGGGACTTGCCCTTCATCCTGGAGCAGCTTACGCTGCCACCCTTTGAACCAGCCGCGGATTGTGAGCCACGTTTTCTATCGTGGAAAACGTTGTTTTTAGTTGCAGTTACTTCGGCGCGAAGAATCTCTGAATTGCATGCACTCATGTGCAAAGAGCCTTATTTAATCTTCCACCAGGATAGGGTATCCCTGAGGACAAATCCTAAGTTCCTGCCTAAGGTGGTTTCAGCCCTTACCCTTAATCAGGATATCGACTTAAACCAGTGTACTTTCCTAAGTACACCAATCGAGGAGAAGCGTTGCTTCACACCCTGGATGTTCACAGGTGTCTTAGATATTACCTGACCAGAACCAAACAGCACCGGAAAGCCGATCAGCTGTTTGTATCTTTTGCTGAGAGGATGAAAGGGGCCCCTGTTTTGAAGCAGACCCTTTCACGTTGGCTCATTCAATGTATCTCTTTTTATTATGACAAGCGCAGCAAACCCTTGCCAGGCGCGGTCAAGGGCCATTCTACTAGAGGAGTGGCCACCTCCTTTGCAGCGCTGAAGAATGTGTCCACTTCAGCTATTTGTGATGCAGCCACCTGGAGCTCAGTGCGTACCTTTATTAGGCATTATAGCCTGGACATCGCTTCAAGGCGAAGGGCTGGTTTTGGTCTAGCCGTCCTTCAGAGACTTCTGTCCTAGGCGCGAGCAGAGTGGTAATCTCTGTCTTTCCTCCTCCCGATGGCTTTAGGGTGTCGCCATTGCTTGGGAATCAGTCCTAATGGTGTAACCTGCTGCAAGAGCTGTATCTCGAAGAAGATAGTACAGTTATGTAAGAACTTACTGTAACAGTAGATCTTCGAGAACAGCTCTTGCAGCAGTTACCTTCCCGCCCACCATTCCCCCTTAGAGGAGGTAGGTTATTGCCTAACATCCATCTGCTAGGATGGGACGATTCGTTCTTTAGTTTTGGCCATCTGATGGCGGATCCTCGGTCTCCTCTTCTGATGTCATCCAGCGGCCGAGAGTCTCCGGCGGGAGAAATGGGGATTGTGGCGGGACCACCTCCTTATGTACTACACCTGACGTCGGGGGCGGGACCGTCGTCGGAGGCAGTCTCCGCTGAAGACTGCTAGCTAGAAAATTCCTGTGAGGTCCTGACACCTGATGGCTTCAGTCCTAATGGTGTAACCTGCTGCAAGAGCTGTTCTTGAAGATCTACTGTTACGGTAAGTTCTTACATAACTGTACTTTCCTAACTCACTTGCTGCATGCTGACTTCATGGTGGTCCAAGTGGAGGGAGTGAACAACCAGCTGATGGACATCCTCAGCCATGTGGCAGAGGCATCTGATCCTACAAGTGGTCTCTGCACCTGCGGGTGGTGTTCAAGATGCTATCAGTTGAGGAACACATTAGTGGATCTGTTTGCTTCCTGGGAAAACAAGTTGGGTCTATTTTGTACCCATTTCCCTCAGCAGGGTGCCTTGCCAGAGGATGCATTTGCCTGGATGTGGAAAGAAGGTCTGTTGTATGATAGAGATTTCCTCTGGTCCACAGGGTGATCCTAAGTGCCCAGAGAGACTGGGCATCCCTGATTCTGATACCTTATCAGTTCTGATACCAGGATCTCCACCTCAGTTGCAAGCCACCTGCACTGCTCCCACTTTGTCTGGACCTGCTTGTGAGGTCAGAGGGGACAGTTTTCCACCAGGACTTATAGTCCTTGTTCCTCACAGCTGGTCCCTGAGCAACTAGAGTGCCAGGATTTTGGGTTTTTCAGCAGGACCTGTGCTTCTGCAGCCAGAGACAGAAATCCAAGATGCCCAGATTGCAACACTACTTCTGTCTGCAGAAATGCAGACCCCTGCAGATACACATGCACACTACAAAACATACATTCTCACACTTTTACATTTCTAAACAGCACTGATGAAGTGTATTTTCAAAGGTACCATATCAGTGCTACTGCATTTGTGTCATGTGGAATCAGTTGTATGTTTGTATTGTGTGATAATGGCTGTCTGTGGCTGCTAGCATGGTCTTGCCATTTTGTTGCTTGAGGGGGTGAAGAGTTGGGGTTAGTTTCCCTACTTTTGTGGCATTAAGTTAAACCCTAGCTGATGCATTAACACAGATCTTCCAGAAATCAATCTTCACTATTGATTCCCATTTATGGGGCTGGGGCTAGTGGCTGTAGGACATGACAGGAATACATTTTATTGCAGGGAGGGAGCCAATTTCCAGTAGCGATGGTACCTGGGCACCTCACGTGGTGCTCTTTGTGCTAGCCAGTAACTGGTGGAGGCTCCCTCAGCACCTCACTTCTGTTCTTCCCACCATCAAATGTACACTGTGGGAGCAGCAGCACCTCAGTTTGACTGCATCACCATTCCTAAGTACCCAACAATGCCTTTTACCTTTCTTTCTTTCTTTTCTTAGTTTTCAATGATGCTGAAACCAGATAAAGAGAAGGGGTTTCAGAAACGTCACCTGCCTCCCATCATGTGCCAGTGCTCCTGTGGAAAACAAATAATGATGACCAACTGGCATCAAATGTGCATGGCCTGCCTTGGCCCAGATCACAACATAGATAAGTGCACTGTCTGCTTCTCAATGGACTGTCGTATTCTTGAAATCTGTGCAGTGAGGTGGAGTCAGCCAACCCCCACTTTCAGAGGCAGGTGTATACCTCATGAGGCCAAGTTACAGTCTCTCTACCCTTTCACAGCATCTCTGGTGTTGAGAAAGTACATGATCTTTCTTGATCTTGCTTTGCCAAGCCATCAGAGGTCCTGGGAGATGGGTCATGTAGATGGCTGGATCCTTCTGGGTGGCTGGCTGGCTGCAAGCTCCCCTTGTCTGTCCTGAACAGCAGACATCCCCAGTGGTGAGGCTGAAACTATATGCTTGGTCTCCCTTGGTGGACACCTTGGTGTCACGGCCTGGTGCCACCGTTGCTCATGGCACTGGTCATGGGGCAGCACTGGCCACAACATCACAGGTCCCCTTCTGACACAGCTTTGTTGAGAGTGGGACTGACACCAAAGCTGTGCAGCATCCAGTTGCTGAGGAGCTGGTGGTTCTCTCCTCTGATGTCGCTAGCAGCATCGAGGGGGAGGACACCACCCCAGTGAAAGACGAAGCAACAGCCATGTTGTCAGTCCTGGGTCCGACACCAAGCACAATACCTGTGATGGTGTCATCCCTGGTCACAGCACTGGGGACAGGGATGGCTCCAGGGCTGATGCTGAACCCAATGTCAGGCCTGGCACTGAGGATGACACTGGGAGTATACCCATCTCCAGGCCTATTGTAATTGTCTCCAGGTCTGATGTCGGCTCTGAGCCCAGTGCCAGAGCAGCATCGTCTCAGAGTCAGATGGTGGCCGGGAGGCAGTGTTCTTCCCAGAGAATGTACCTGACATCATCACCAGTGGGGACCAGGGGCCACCGTATGGGGTCTGTCCGGCTCTGCTCTCCCCACCAGCCACCAGTGTGAATCCCCTCATGGGCACTGACATGGTCGTTTCTCAGATGCAGATCGACCCTGTTGGGGCAGTCCTGCCAGGCCCTCCCCTCTGGAGAGGATGCCTGCACAGCCCAGGTAGAGGTCCTAAGGACCGTGAGTCTCTTTTCCCTCTCGGACCTCTGTCACCTTTGTCAGAGCTACCAGGACACATGGGCCTTCCGGGACCAGTCACCTGGTCTCAGCCCAGAAAAGTGGTTGGTGCCATACACCAGTACCACAGGGAGTCTGACAGAGTCCAGTTTAGACCTGTCCCCTTGGTGCCACCACCCTCTGGTTTCAGTGCCTCCTCTTCATCAGCGTCCTCCTCAGAGGACAACAAATCAATCTTTCATTTGTCGTCAACTTCTGAGCACACTGTGTACCAGAGATTCCTGGTGGACATACTAGAGTTGTTGGAAATAGGCTTATATTCCTATTGCTATCCCATATCCTTGGAGCTGGGACTCCTCGGAGCTTTCAGCAATGGCTCTGTAGTCATCCCTCCTTGGCCTAGGGCCTTTGAGAACCATCAAGGATGGTCTGGAGGTGTTCCATCTCTTGCCCTCCAGCCCCCAGGGACCTCAGTCTATGGTATTGCACACCCTTGGGATCTGCAGGGGCAAAGCGTTGCCCCCCTTGAGAGTTTGAGGTCTTGCTGACTCCAACAGGGCCAAAATGCCCTATAAGTGACTGACATCATGAAGCTGATTCTGCTCAGACAGATGCCTTGGGCAGGAAGGTATTTTCCTCAGCATACATCATGATGTGCATTGCTGCACAGCAGGCGCCTGTGATTGCAGTTAGGTCAGCTCCTGGCTGCAGTGCCAAGTGAGTTAGTTGGAGAAGCCATTTGTCTTTCTGCTAGAGGCCTGGAGTTGGCAAAGCATCAATCAAGGACTCTGTATATTGCCAGTGAGATGGCCTCCAGGCTTGTAGGAACTGCAGTCTGCAGCAGGTGGACAGCATGGCTTTGCCTTTCCAGAACAGCAGCTTTGGTCCGGCAAAAGGTGCTAAGCCCACACTTCTAAGGGCTTAGTTTTTTCTCCTGCAGAGTCAGGTGACAGCTGTCGGGGTACACTCCCACTCCTGTGCCACAGGAGCACCTGGCTGACCCTGACCAGTCTCAGGTCCTGCCAGACCCATAAGGAGCCTCATCCCTCAGGTGTTCTCTCCCCCCCCACACACAGAGGGTTGGGGGATCTCTGTTTCCCTCAGGGTGAGCCAGCTTCTCCATCATAAAAAAGGAAAGCTTGGTACTCGGACCCATCAGTGGGAATCACTCCTGAACATCAATTCATTCCTAGAAGATAAGAAAATTATGTACTTACCATAATTGTTGATCTTCGAGGTTATATCTTTCATCAGGCCACACCTTTGGAACTGTAATCATGTCAGTGCTAGGACCACATGGAAACTTTGGCAAGCAGTCAGCCAGGGGCCGCCCATGATGATGTCAGTGTATACCTAAACATGGGCAGCCCCTCCTCTCCTCAGTTCTTTTCCTGCTGTCGATCAGACTCATTGGGAAACATGCTGCTCATAGCCAACATTTTATTTTTTCTTATACCGACAGTAATCACTTTTATAGTGATTTTCAGCAACCTGTATGCCACTGAAGGAACCATCTAAACTCTTCTGTACAGCAAGTGCAGAGGATCTACAAAGAAGAAACATAGAAGTTGTTGGCAGATGGGGACCGTATGATCCATCAAGTCTGCCCTTGGCTTCCTACCCCCTACTTAGCTGCCTGCTTGTGTATTCCACAGTGTCTGTCCCATGCCCACTTGAATTCCCCCACTGTCTTGGCTCCCACCATCCCCTCCGGCAGGCTATTCCGTGGTTCCACAACACGCTCTGTGAAGAATTTCCTCATATTGCTTCTGAACTTTCCTCCCTTAACTTAAAGATTGTGTCCTCTAGTACTGCTGTAGTCCTATACCTGAAAGAGGTTCTGCACGTGCACCCTGTTGTTGCCTTTAAGGTAGTTGAATGTTTCTATGATGTCCCCATGATTCCTGCATTGTTCTAGGGAGTATAATTTGAGGTCATCCAGTCTAGCCTCGTACAGTTTCTGATGCAAGCCCTGCACCATCTTTGTTGCTCTTCTCTGTACCATCTCCAGTCTATGTCCTTCCTGAGGTGTGGCCTCCAGAACTGGACATAGTACTCCAGGTGAGGCCTGACCAGAGACCAATACAGGGGCATGATTACTTCATGCCTTCTGCTCGTGATGCCCCTCTCTATGCATCCCAGGATACCACTAGCCTTTAGTGCTGCCTTTCACATTGTCTACTGGCCTTGAAGTCATCTGATATGAATACTCCTAGGTCTTGCTCCTGCCTGGTAGCCACCAGCTGCTCCCCTCCCATTGAGTACAGTTTCCGTGGGTCACGCTTTCCCAGGTGAATGACCTTGCATTTTTTGGCACTGAATTTCAATTGCCAGGTTTTGGCCCACTCCTCCAGTTTTCGGAGATCAGCTTCCATGCTTTGCTGTCTCTCTGCTTTATCTACCCTGTTGCCGATTTTGTTGTCATCTGCAAACAGGCACACCTTTCCCTCCAGTTCATCCGCAGTGTCACTGATGAATATGTTGAAGAGGATCAGCCCCAGAACTGAGCCCTGCAGGACCCCACTAGTCACCCCACCTCCACAGACACAGTGCCATTTACCAATACTCTCTGAGTTCTCCCATGTAACCAGTTTCTGACCCAGTTTGTAACCTCTGGCCCAATTCCCATATTCTCCAGCTTTTTGACTAGTCTTCTGTGCAGAACAGAGTCAAAAGCTTTGCTGAAGTCCAGGTAAACCACATCCACTGCCCCACCCTGATCTACTGTTTTGGTGACCCAATTGAAAAAATCAACCAGGTTTGTCTGGCAGGACCTCCCTGCCGTGAAACCATGTTGATTTTTGTTGAGCTGACCTGTTTGCTCCAAAAAAGCTATGATTCTTTTCTTCAGCAGGGACTCTATCAGTTTTCCCTTGACTGATGTTAGACTTACAGAACGGTAGTTGCCTGGCTGTTCCTTGCTTCCACCCTTGTGGAGTGGTACTACTGTTGCACTCTTCCAATCCGCGGGCACCTCCCAGCTCCTTAATGATTTGTTGAAGAGCACTGCTAAAGGGGCTGCCAGTTCCCTCCCTAGTTCTTTCAATATTCTTGGGTGTATCCCATCTGGCCCCATAGCTTTATCTACCTTTAACTTGTCTATTTCCTCCAGGACCCTTTCCTATGTGAAGGGACCCGTGTCTGTTACTTCAATCGGACACTTCTTTATGACTATTGTTGGTCCATTACCATCTGTTTCCTGTGTGAATACTGAGCAGAAGTACTCCTTGAGTGCCTCTGCCTTCTCCCTGTCTTGCTCTGTGGTTTGTCTTTTTTTGTGATTCTAACAATGCCCCCTTTGGTCTTCCTTTTTTCACCTATGTATCTGTAGAAGGTTTTGTTACCCTTTTTTACTTCCTGAGCTATCCTAACCTCTGTTTGAGCCTTTGCATTTATCACTTTCCCTGTCTCTTTTAGTTTCTTTTTATATTCTGTTTTGTCCGCCTCGTTCCCTGACTCCTTGTGCTTTCTGAAGGCTATGCACTTTTCTCTCACCATGGTTGCCACCTCCTAGGTTTTTCCTCTTTTTGTTCTTACTAACCTGACAGGCACACCGTGATGTGGCCATGATTATTGCATCCTTCAGCCTTGTCCAATATTCCTCAATGCTCACTTCTGTCCAGTTACTAAGGTTGTCTCTTAGGCAGGCCTTCATGTTTGTGAAGTCTGCTCTCCTGAAGTCAAGGACCTTCAGTCTGGAGTGTGTGGAGTCTACAGTCCTTTTATCCCTGAACCATACCGTGTTATGATCACTGTTGCCCAGGTGGTTCCCTAATTCGACACCCATAACCCTATCACTATTTGTGAATATCAGATCTAGAACCACGTTATCCCCTTGTGGGTGATGTCACTAATTAACTTAGGCCTGCTTGCTGTAGTATAACTAGGAATTCCCTGCTCTTCTGTGATGCCACTGTGTGGGTATTCCAGTCTATGTCCATCAGAATGAAATCCCTCACCAGCACCATGTCCCCTTTGCCTGACATCTGGAGGATGGTTTCCAAGATTTCCTTATCCCTGGCTTCCTCCTGATTTGGAGGTCTGTAGATTATTCCTACCCAAATGGGTTTCCTTCTGGCCCCTATTGTGATCCATAGATCCTCCATTTCCCCTAGTGCCTGCTGCATTTCTGTAGCATTGATGGTATCCTTAACATAGCTACCCCCCTCCCTTTTTCCCAGTCCTATCTCTCCTAAACAAGTTGTACCCCGGGATAGTCACCTCCCAACCATGATTATTTGTGAACCATGTTTCAGTCATGGCCACCCAGTCTAGTCCTGCCTCAGCTATTGTGGCAGTGAGGTCAGTTATCTTGTTAGCCAGTCTGTGTGCATTGAGGCATAGTGCTGACCACTTTTGCTGTGTCACTTTGTTTGTCATGCCTCCCTTGATCTTATTGTTCATCCCTTTGTAGTTTCCCCTGTTTATGGTTCCTCCCTTTCTATTGTGATGGTCAACGCCAGAGTCAGAAAGGGTTTAATGTTCCCGGCTATCTGCTTTTGCTAGCTGGAGGGGGAGAGACAGCAGACTCTATGTGTGCTTCTTCTAGAGCTACCATCATCTCCCCTCCTGCTAGTTTAAATGTCCTATGTGGATGTCATATTTCTGGCCCTGTGCTCTGACTCTATCTTTAGTCAGGTGGAGGCCATTGAATTTGAAGAACTCCCTTTCCCAGAAGTTGCCCCAGTTTCTGATGAAGTGGTCCCCTTTGTGAGGCACCAGTCCTTGAGCCATGCGTTGAGCTCACTCATTTCTTTCTCTCTGATTTTCTGCATGTTCTTCCCCTTTTCCCAAACAGGCAGCATCTCAGAGAATGCAATGCTGGATGAAAATGAAACCAATTTCTCACCGAGCTGCACAGTGTGCTCCTTAACCTCCTCGACCAGCTGGCTAGAAAGGTCATTGGTCCCTAGGTGGACCAGGATGTTTGAGCCCTCTTCTTCCTTTTTAACTATGTTGCCTGTTTGGTCAGTGTCCCTCCAAGTGGATGCTCCTGGATCTGACCTGCACATCTGCATGTTTGTTTTGCCTCAGTCGGGGGTCCACACCACAAATCATGGAGTCCCCTAAGATTATGATTTTTTTTCCCTGTGGAGGTTTTGTTTATGATGTTGTTCTGCTATCCTGTTGCATTTGGCATTCCTTTGGCCCAAGACATCCTCTATCATTACGGATGGTATGGATGCAAGAGGTGTGTACCTGTTTGCTGTGTTTAGAGTGCTTTGTTGGTTTGGAAGAGTTGCCCAAGCTCTTCTCCCTGTTCCTGCAACCAGCTGCCATCCCCCAGGCCTGGTCGTTCTCTGGCTGGGAAGTGTGCTGGTTTGGTGTCAGCAATGTGGAGGTGCACTCCTAAAAGAAATGTTTCTCTGTAGGTGGTTATGCAGGATGCTGATCTCACCCCATGCATCCTACAGCTGAGCCCTGAGGTGACATATCTCCGAGCATATGGGACAGCGGCCCTGCCTTCGGGCAATATGACCATTGAAGAGTGTCCTGCAGTGTTGGCAGCCAATGATATCCATGTGTGTGCCAGTGGACGGAAAGAAAGAGTACATAATTATGCAAATTTAGTGGAAGACGATCTGTTCCAGGTGTACGAAAGAGAAACAGGCTTATTTTTATTGTCTTCTAGTCAGGTCAGGCAGGAAGTGGGCAGTGACATGCAGAACCTATATAGGAAAAGGACCCAGGGTGGGTGGGATTAGGGGTAGGTGGGAGGGCAGAACCTTTGTCACTCCTTCCTGCTGAAAAAAAACAATCAGTTTAAGGTCTGCCACTTAGTAGCACAACTAGAGACTAGAGGAGAGAAGGTCTCTTTCCCAATCGGTGAAGATAAGTGAAGCTCGGCAGACAGTTAGGCTAGGGGCTGGACAGCACTTCGCGTATGCCTCCTAGGGTTGCCCTTTGTATCTGAGCTGTTGCTTCTGGTTGTTTCTGTCTGAGAACATCTGTGTCTACTGCTTAGGCCTCTCTCACAGCATGAAAGCTCTGAGATCTGCTGGGGATTTAACTCTGCAACCAGGTGATACAGAAAGGTGGCTTTGAAGAAATTCCTCCTCCAAAAGACTACTGAAAGAATGGAGAAGCAGCTTCACGAAAAATCCACATCACCAGGCTCATTGACCAAATTGTGGTCATCGAAGTCCCAGGAAAATCTGTGGGGAGTCGCAAAGACAAATCCTCCCTGGCAAGCTCCAGCTTGCCCCTGTGGACTGCAGATACAACCTCTGCTTTGATGTGGACCACTCTGGCAGTGACATTGACCCCCCCCCTTCCCCACCACCACCATCGACCAGACACCAAGGTTGGGACTTGGTGTTGGCACTACCATGCTGACTACAGCTTGTACTTCACCGTTGTCGAGGGAGATCCAACCTCCAATGTCGACCACTTTAGCCCTGCCTACCATCCAAAGTGGCGCTTATGCTCAGGCAGTACTCATTACATTTTCAGACATGATAAGACATCTACCGCCTGGCCTCTCTGTTCCAGGGGGCCCATCAATGGGGACTACCACAAATACTCCATCGATGCTGCAAGGTAATCCTTTGCAAAATAGACCTCCTCTGCTGCTACTGGCATTGCTGGCAAGGTCATTCATTCTCGTCAGTGACAAATATGAATATAATCCTGATCTCTTGATGCAAGAGGATGAGGAGTAGGAGGAAGACTATGCTGATACCCACAATGGACATAGCACCAGCTCCACCATCTCCTCCTACAGTGAGGATTCTGTTGTGAACACACCAAGATCACCTCCAAAGGATCCCTCATTTTTTAACATGATGCACTAAATGCAAGCTACTATGGGCTTCACTTTAGAGGAGCAATAATCTACCAAAAAGAACCTGCTGGAGTTTCTGGAGATGCAAGGATCTCCCTCTGCTGTGGTTCCTCTCATTTCCAGCCTTGGAGGATGCCACTTATGCAGCCTGGTATAGGCCAAACGATATACCAGCTGTGCCCAGAAAGGCAGATAAAATGTATTCTGCACCCTCTGGAAAGCCCTTTTATGCTAACCAGCCTGATGTTGGCTCAGTGGTGATCACAGCTGCCCATGAGAGGTCCAGGGCACCTAGATAACTGAGCTCCTTTCCTCCTAATAGAGAACCCAGGAGGTTGGATTTCCTAGGCAAACATACATATGCCTCTGTCTCATTGGGCCTATGTAGTGTTAATTACAAGGCCCATATGATAAAATATCAGAACAGCCTCTGGAGGAAGGCTAAGGCTGCCGCACAGGCCTTGTCTAAGGGTTCTACTAAGCAAGAATTAATGAAAACTCTTACTGCTAGTGGTGATGTGGGGAAACATTTGATCCGCGCAGTGCAGCTTATGATATTTCTGTATCGCTCCATGTTATCAATGGGATGTCTTTAGATATAGGTAATGAACACCCCTAGTGGCATATGAGCATTCCAAAGGCTGAGATTCCCCAGTCTTTGCTGTGCCACCGAGGGGTAGCCAACATAGGAGACCTCTCCCAGATTTCATGGGATGCACAGCCCATTTGTTATTTTCAAGGCAGATCTGTGCAACTGTGGAGCAGGTTGGGGCTTCCTGTTTTCAGGGAGCACCCTTAAATTTAGAAACTGTGCCTGTTCAACTGCAGCTTTCAGATTGGCTAATCTGCCTTTTTTCCTCTGACCCCATTCTTACTGCTTTGTTGCATGAACTGGGAGACATGTGCCATTAGGGTGTTTGCTACAGGTCTCTTGTTATCATCATAATGGTGCCTTGCAGACTAGTGATTTTCCTTTTCAGTTTACCTTACTTTGCCCTCCCTCCCCCTTCCTGTGCATTCTCTGGTTGACGGCACCCCCCCCCGCCCCACCTATCCTCCAGAGGGAATTTGTTCCCTGGGCTGTCTCTGCTGAGAAAGAGTTTGAGTTCTCTCAGGACAGTTTTATTTTATAGCAATTCCTGTCCTTAGCTCCTGTTGCCTTGTGTGGGACTGATTCTGGTGGTGGTGGTGGTGGGGGGGTGCTGCTTGTACTGTGTTTAGGGTTTCATTAGTTTACAGAGCAATCCTGCTGTTTTCTCTTTTTCAGGGTTGTTTAAGGCCTTTTGGAGCCCCACCAGCTTAGAGGCTCTTCGTTTTTGATGCAACTGCACTGCTAGCATGACCACCTCGGCGGAAGTGATCCTCGCACCTCACCACCATTGCTGGCATCCTACCAATGGTTTTTCATGCCTATTCTCCTCAGACACTTTGTGGGTCTTGGGTTTTCATGCCCTTGGAGGTTAACTACGTTCCCATCTGCTGCAGTGGCATCAAACACTGGTCAGTAAAGTCATCACATTAGCGTGTGGTCGAACGTACTCTCACTCCTCCCGACACTGCCCGAGTCAAAGCAGCGTGAATCTTTTCCCACCATTGATTTTTCCTGCAAGTTATAGGAAATGTCTTGTGCAAGCAGCTAGTTTAAACACTGTTGCACGACAGCTGGTTGTGCTGCTGGTACTGGCTGCGCAACTAAGTAACCTACCAAATCCCGAAGGCTCATTTTAGACAGATTACTTTCTGGAGCTGATTCCTGAGATTACTGACAGCAGAGGACAGCAGAAGGCTGTAGGGGCCCTGTGGGAGTTACAGACCTAGTTATTTACTGATTTTTTTTCTGTTTGTTTTGTTTTGTTTTTTGTTCCCTTGGCAGTTCATGGCCCCATGGCTTATCGGAGACCTTTTTTTTTTTAAGAGATGTAGGACCTGCAGGAGGATGCTGAGACCCTCTCCCTTATGGTCTTATTGCCCTACTTGTGTAATGCAATCTAACATGTTCATCTTGGTTTCCCCCAGCTGGAATCCCCGAGCTTGGGGGGGGTGCATCTGGGGTACCGACTGGCAGTGGCAGGACCGAGTTGCACATATCTTTTTTGCCACTCTTAACTGAGCTGCTAGGCTCTGATGTTCTGCAGGACATCTCTGCCAATACACCCGAACCCAAGGCAGGCCCCTCAGGTTGGGAGGGCCCATACAGGCACATCCAGGTGCAGCAGAGCAAAACGATGCTCACCGAGATCCGCAGGCAACTCCTAACCTTGACGCTGCTGAGGTTGAAGATGAGGATATGGGGGCCAGAGGGGAAAATCCTGACCTGTCTGTGCTATTTGATGAAGAGGAAGATCCTTCCAAGGAAGGGGGGGAGTGGATGGAGTCCAAGAAACAAATTCCAGTCCCTCCCCTCTTTGATATGAAGTTACTTTTCTATCTTATAACATAAGCTTATCAGACATTGCAGCTGAAGGAGGTACAAGTCATGAAGTCCTTGGACTTAAATCCTATTCTGTCCACTTCCTCCTCAGCGCCAAAGTATTTTTCCAACTTCGTGCACTGGGACCAGATCACTGAGCAGGAATTGGCCAGCTCAGATAAGCACAAACATCTCCCTAAAGGAAGCGTAAGGTGTTATCCTTTTTTGGAGGAGAACTCCCAGAATTGGGAGGTTCCCCCATTGGCAGACAAGGCCATGCATAATTCTGTTAAGCACATGACCATTCCTATTGAGGGCTCTGTGGCTCTAACCAATGCCCATGATAAGAGGGTGGATGCCTCATGCAGGTGAGCCTTTGCCTCATATGGGGCAAATCTTTGCATCTCATATGCAGCTTTTATTATTTCCAGAGCCTTGAACTCATGGGTTACGGCTCTGGGTGATTTTGCCCCCCCCCCGATTCAGAAGGGGTGAACATTTTACAGTAGATATTCATGGTATCGGCATGTCTTGGGGATGCCACGGTGGACAGTTTATGGATGTCAGCCTGCTCCGCTTACAGCATTGCTGTAGCCATGCAGGTGTTTGACTCAGGCATTGGGTCGCAGATCAGGCATCAAAGGCGAGGCTGCTTAACCTGGCTTTTGAAGGTGGACTGCTGTTTAGTTCAGGATTGGACATCTTGAAGGCTGTCCAGGATAAGAATGGACAACTCCCAGTGTCAAACAGCAACAGAAAACAAACTCCATGTCCAGGGGGCAAGGAGGTATATGATGATGGCAGTCACAAGGTAGCTTTCATTTCTTTCGGAATTTCAGAAACCAGCAAAATAAGGGAGCCTGTTCTGGTTTCAAGGACAACAGTAACAGAGGATCCTTCATCTGCAGGTGTAAGGGGGGTGCAGAATGTTGAGGTACCTCACAATGAAGGTACGCAGGTCCATCTCTACCTCCCTTCCCTTGGTAGAAGATTGCAGAGTTTTTACCAGAGATGGGGCCCAAATGACATCAGATGTATGGGTACTGGAAATCTTGGCTCTAGGATATGCAAAAGAGTTTTTTTATTTTTTTTTTCCCTCCATATTGCTATGTACCTTTGGGTCTGGCAGGCAGGCTACGGCCCCCCTCAGAGGGCTCAGTTGTTGTTCCATGGATCTGGTGTCCATAGACCTGAAGGATGCCTATCTCCACATCCCCATTCACCAGTCGCACCAAAAGTTTCTGAGGTTTGCGACTTGGGGGCAACATTTCCAGTACCAAGCACTTCCCTTCGGGCTGGTGATGGCACCATGGGTATTCTCATACTGGTAGCACAACTGAGACAGGAGGGACAACCTGTGTACCCCTACCTGGACAACCTGCATATCCCAGCATTGTCAGCTCAGATGGCGCAGATGTTAGTGTCATGGACCCTGGTGGCGCTGGAGTCACACGGGGGGGTATCAATCAGCAGAAGAGCTCCCTCATCCCATCCCAGAGGCTGAAGCACTTGGACATGGTGTTCAGGACAGACGAGGGGAAAGTTTTCCTCTCTTCCTTCAGGTTGGAGACACTGAGGCAAGAGGTACAGTGGCTGAGCAGCCAGATGTCAGTCTCAGCTCACAAGCATCTCTGGATTCTGGGGCTGATGACCACAGTGATAGAGCTAGTTCTGTGGGCCTGCTTACATATGTGACCTCTCCAGAACAGGATGTTGGATGCCTAGAATCTGGCCTCAGAAGACCACCAGGCCCAGATTGTACTTCTTCAGCCAGTCCAACTATCACTGGAAACACCACTGGATCTGATACTGACAACCAATGCCAGCCTGTTCACCTGGGGCACAGTCCTGGATCACGTTCTGGTCCAGGGTGTTTGAACTCCTCAGAAACAGAGGCTCCAGATAAACATATTGGTGATGAGGGCAGAATGCCTTGCTCTTCATTTCCACAATCAAGTGTGGTCCAAGGTAGTGAAGGTAAGGTCGAGCAATGCTGCCGCCATGGCGTACATAAAGAACCAAGGAGGCACAAGAAGCAGGAAGTACTGGCGGAAGCAACAGCAGTTCTGCTGTGAGCAGAATCGAATCTTCTGACTCTCTTGGCTGTTCATCTGGCAGGCAAACTGAACATCCATGCCAACTGGCTGAGTTGAGAGACTGTCCATCCAAGGGAATGTATGTTGAACCCAGAGGTGTTTGGACTACTGTGCGGATGGTTCCATTGACCTCAGATCAACTTTTTTGCATCCAAGGAAAATGCTCAGGTACCAAGGTTCTTCAGCAGCCACCAGTGTCATTAGGTGGAGGCAGCAGATGCTCTGTCCCAGATGTGGGATTTCTCCAAACCCTACCTGTTACCTCCACTACCGCTACTCTCCAAGGTGCTTCAAAAGATAAGGTGCTCAAAAGGAAGCTTCCTGCTGATAGCCCCCAAATGGCCAAGAAGCCCATGATTCTCAGACCTTGTGAGTCTAACTCAGCATGGCCCATTACAGCTCCAGCACCTGGAGCATCTTCTCTTCCAAAGGCTCATTCTGCATCCAGACCTGCAGTAGATGCAGCTGATGGCCTGGCTTCTGAGAGGAGATTGTTAAAACAGATTTTCTGAAAAGTGGTGAACACCCTTATGGCCACCAGGAAAGTGTTTACATCTGCAGCCTGTGACAGGGTGTGGAACACCTTTTTTGCCTGGGCCAGAGAGAGAGGTGTCCTACCCTCCAAAGCCATGGATCTTCCTGGACATAAAGTCTCCACCACTCATTCACACTAATGGGATCTGCGCCGGAGGCAGTAAGACCCAGTGGGAGCAAACGTTTTGCTAGAGGGTCGGCGCCAGAGATGGAGGCACGAGGAGCGGCACCGCAAGCCCCAGCTCATGCAGTAATGACTATCTTGGCATCGACCCTCCCAACTGCCTCAGTTCCTTTTTTCCTGCCATCAAGTGCACTTCAGTGACGACGTCGCTCGCCCACCGGGAGTCAAACTTCAAACTAGCAGCATAGTTTTATTGTTTTGTAGTAATATCTCGAATAAAGTATCGCTTACTTAATTTATTCTTATTAAAGGAAGAAGTCTCAACCTACATTGATGGAGTCGACCATGAGCAGGTCAGGTGATGGTAGGGAGACTTCGTGTGAAAGCTGTTCAGTCAGCCAGGCTGGGTCCGGTCCGTCGCCTTCTCCGGGGGGGGGTCTGACAACGGACAGTCCAGTGCCCGAGGGAGTGGGTGGTCCCCTCGAAAGCATAAAAGTGAACAGTCGCACTCTCAGCACCATTTTGCCTCGAGCTCTTCTTCAGCCCACAGGTCAAAAAAGAGAAGGCATCACTCGAGGTCGCCCTCTGATATGTCTGCGCGTAGACGGTCGGTTATTGGGGCTAGTTGCCAGTCTCCTCCTTCAGAGTCGCCGGTTTCTGTTTCTGGTCGCTGACGTCTTCAACATCGGAGCCCTACCCCGCCCTCTGGTAGGTCTTCAGATGAGCAGTTTCATCAGTGGACTGCTCTTATGAGCAATGGGCTTGGAGGTTGGTCCAGCTGCCTGGCCCAGTCACTCAGGGGCCTTCGGGCTTTTTGGGAGATCAGGTAGGGTGGTTGAGCCTCCCTAGTCATGCGGCCCCATCTTCAGTGCCATCGAATCCGCGCTTAGGTGTTTCCCCCCCTCAAATGACTGTGGCGCAGGGGACCACACCGATGCCTCTGTTTCCTGGTATTCATCCTTCTTTCTCTTCAAATCCTGTTTTTCAGAGCCTTGGGATGTTTTCAATGCCCTCGGCATCGATGGCACGCTCGGCACCGTCTTCGGCGCTGATGCATCTGTCGGTGCCGTCCTCAGCACCGTTCAGATTGTCAGCACCGTGCACCATCCTCGGTGCCTCATTAGCACCGTCCTCCATGCCGTGCAGCTTCTTGGTGCCATCCTCGGTGCCATGCAGCTTCTCGGTGCCGTCTTCAGCTCCGTGTGGCTCTTTGGCACCGTGCGTTTTTTCAGCGCCGTGCTCTTCTTTGGCGCCAAGGCCTGTTAGGGCGTCATCCAGTCTTCAGGGCTCCTCTTCTTTGAATCCTCTCCCTTCCTCATTTCCTTCCAATTTTCACTCCTTTCCTGCCCATACAGTCCCTCCTGGGCTGTCAGGAGATGACATTGAGCCTGACCCAGACCTTAGGCTGGGTGATGATGTGGAAGGAACAGGATCTATTCCTGCTGCAGAGCCTGTGGTTGAGGACCTGTCATTTTAGTCTCTGCTGAAAAACTTGAATTCCACTATTTCTCTCCAGACTACAGATATCAATCCTGGGAAACTGTTAAGACTCCAATACCTATGCCCAGTGCTTTCCACTTTCCTATCAGAGCTGCAGCAAGCCTTAAGGGAAATATTTATCCCAGACTTGACATTATCTCCCATGTGTTATATATTTCTAGAGATTCCGTAGAGAATTAGAGACCCTTTGTCAGTGAGGTTTCTGAGAATAGCCTTCTTGGCTGCCCAGAAGGTGACAACTAGGAATTGGAAATCTCATACTCCTATCTCCATAAATCAATGGCAGGATAACATGATAAATATATATAGGATGGAAGCATTAACAGCCATTCTGAATAAAAGAACCCCTCAATTTGAAATCTTGTGGAAACGCTGGGTCCTGTATATGGCAGGGGAGAGACCTGACTTTACTCCTTAGGCTGAGAACGCTTTGGGAGAATGTATGGGCCACGTAGAAACATAGGGTCCTCTTAAGCATTCTACTAGATATGGTCCAGGAATCTCCCAGTTCATGTTTAACCCCTAGTCCTCACAATAGAAGCCTAAATTGAGGAGGTAATTGATGCAGTCAGGACCCCTCCTGCGTATGGGAAATTGACTGACCCATATGATTAATTTAATATTTTTCTTTAACTAAGAACTCCTGTTTCACTGGTTGTATACACTGAACTTGCCTATGAACTCTCTCCTGTAACTATGTATGACAGAAGAATGAATGTAATTTGTATGTGTCTGTATTTATAAAATCAATAAATAATGAGAGTTTAAAAAGACTCCAATACCTCCATGTTCCAGAGATCCCTATGGATTTGACTCCTCCGGTACAGCCCTCCTTTGAGACGCTTTCTCAAATGGTATGGTATGGAATAATCCTGCTGTCATTCCTTCTGTGGATAAGTCCATAGATAGGAAATATGCTGCTCTCAAGGATCAACCCATTTTTGCATCCCAAGTTTTTGCAGATCCTATTGTAGTCTTGGCAGAAAATGATAAGGTCATCCTTCCCCAGACTACTACAGCTCGACCTATTAACAAAGAATCTCATAAAATAGACACTTTAGGTAAGAGAGTCTTTGCAGTTTCCACCTTAGGTATGCGTATTGCCAGCTACCAAGGCTATTTCTCTCAATATGAGTATATTCTTTGGCATTCACTCAAACAAATGGTTGAAGCTCTACCAGAGTCAGACACTAATTCAGAGCTTCTTCAAACCATAACCAGGGGTATCGAGTCCAACAACCAGCAGGTTAAAGCAGTTATGGATGCCTTCAAAACTGCCTCCTGAGCGGCGGCGGGCATTTTTACCCGCCGTCATTCCTGGCTGCACACTTCAGGTTTCACAATTGATGCCCAGCAACAGATAATGGCGTTGCCTTTTGATGGTGTGTATCTCTTCAGCCCTCAAGTAGAACAGGCTTTAGAGGCCACACAAAAGACTAGGTCAGCCATTAAACTGGCTCGACCTCCTCCCGCTCCCTCTCAAGGGGGTGTTAACAAACGCCAGTTTCATAACCATCAGTCCTTTTGAGGCAAAGGCGGGGAGGTTTTAATAAAAACCAAGCCCCTCAGCCTCAAAAGAAAATGCAGCAGAAGGCGTAAGGACCCAAAGCACCCAGTGCTGCCTTCTGAGTTGTTGGCCCAAGTTCCACCTCAGCTACCCGAGGGGGGGGACTCTTCCTCAGTGGTGGGAGGTCATCTGACTCACTTCTACAATCAATGGAAGTCCATAACCTCAGACAAATGGGTCCTCCGTATAATCTGCGAGTGGTATTCCCTCAATCTTTTACAGACCCCTCCGGATTATCGCCCAAGATGACAGCCCAGGCTGTCAGTTCTTCAGTCAGAACTTCTCGCCTCCGAGATACAAGGCCTTCTGAACAACAGGGCAGTGGAAACAGTTCCGCTGGATCAACGGAACACAGAGTTCTACTCCCATTACTTTCTGGTTCCAAAGAAATCCAGGGCCATGCGCCCCATTTTGGACCTCAGAAAATTAAACAAATTTCTTCCCAAAGAGAAATTCAGAATGATATTGCTAGGAACCCTGTTACCTTTGCTTCATCAACATGACTGGTTAGCCTCCCTGGACATGCAGAATGCTTACCAGCACATTCCTATTCACCCAAAGCATCACAAATACCTAAGGCTCGTGACTTTGGGACAGCATTATCAGTTCAGAGTCCTGCCCTTTGGGCTATCCTCAGCGCCGCAAGTTTTTACAAAGTGTTGTGCAATTCTCGCAGCGCATCTCAGAAAAATCGGAATACAAGTGTTCCCATATCTGGACGATTGGCTTCTAGCGAATTCTTCCAGGCAGAGAACTCTAGACACTGTAGCCACGGCTTCACACTTTCTCACGTCCATGGGAGTCCTGCTAAACCTCAATAAATCGGTGCTGCAGCCCTCCCAGAGGCTCCTTTTCATAGGAACTCTTCTGGACACCTCCTGTGCAAAAGCAGTTCTTCCAGAGGACAGGAGGAGCGATATCCTTCAGATGGCCTGATACATCAGCGAGAGCAGCTCGGTGTCAGCTCTCTCGATGCAATGGATGCTAGGTCTCATGGCATCCTCGGTGTTCACTGTACCCCTAGCATGTCTCCACATGAGAACCTCTCAATGGATGCTCAGTACTCAGTGGTCCCTGACCACTCACCCTCAGTCCATTCTCATCAAGGTGACAGAACCTCTGAAGAGATCACTCACCTGGTGGTCGCAAGAGGACAATCTTCTGGAAGGGTATCCCTTTGCTCCTCTGGACCATCAGATTTCCATTACCACGGATGCGTCCCTGATGGGGTGGGGAGCTTACTGTCAGACTCTCCACACTCAAGGCACGTGGACTCAGGATGAGTCCCGGCTTCACATAAATATTTTAGAAATGAAAGCCGTCCTTTATGCAGTTCGGGCTTTGAAGGACGTTCTCTGTCACAAGAACATTCTCCTTCAAACCGACAACAAAGCAGTGATGTATTACATCAACAAGCAGGGCAGTGCTCACTCTTACCCCTTATGCAGGGAAGCAATGAGGGTGTGGGAATGGTGCTAAGAGCACAAGGCTCTAATTCATGCGGTCTACCTGCCGGGGGTGCAGAACGAACTGGCAGACCGTCTTAGCAGAACAGAGACAGATCCTCACGAATGGTCTCTCGACTCAACCATAACTCAGTCACTATTCTCAGAGTGGAGAACTCCAGACCTGGACCTTTTTGCATCCCCACTCAACACAAAACTGCCTCTCTTCTGCTCCAGAAATCCAGGGCCTGGTATTTTCTGTCAGGATGCGTTCAGGCTGTGGTGGACAAAACTCTTTCTATACGCCTTTCCGCCTCTTCCTCTAATTCAGAGAGTACTTCTCAAATTCGAGTCCCAGGAGGACAAAATGATCCTCATTGCTCCCTTCTGGCCTCGACAGATATGGTTTCCACTACTCAACAGTATGTCGGAAACTCCTCCAAAACCACTTCCCCTTCAGACGAACCTTCTGACTCAGAGGCCTGTGGTCCATCCCAATCTGAGGTCACTTCACCTTCACGCTTGCTTCCTGAAGAGATAGAAGTGAACAGGTTCAGTGTCTCTTGCAGGGTTTCAGATATTCTTCTGGCTGCGCACAAGCCAGCCACTAGGAAAACCTACACAGCCAAATGGAAGCGTTTTTCGCTCTGGTGTGCAAAATCCACTTTGAATCCTTTTTCCTGCCCACCAGATAAAGTTCTAGAGTACCTTTTAGATATCTCAAATTCAGGTCTGCGATACTCTACAGTTAAGGTTCACCTTTGTGCCATTTCAGCTTATCATGAGCCAGTACTTTCCTTATCACTGGCTCAGTTACCTGTGGTTAAGAGGTTTCTTAAGGGAATTCTGCATACCAGACCTCCTATAAGACGTGCAGTCGCAGCCTGGGATAGTAATCTAGTGCTAGACATGCTCACTCAAAAGCCTTTCGAGTCTCTAGCTACCTGTGAGTTAAAATTTCTCACTTGCGGGCGGCCGGGGGTCGGTGGGGAGAGGGAGGATCGAGCGTCCCAACGGATGCTCTCCTCCCTCAGGGCGAGTTACCAAGAGCTCTGTGCTCTGCATCCTTCCGTGGCAATTGGAAGCACGGCATTGGGAAAAGTGGAGAGCAACGCTCTTTGGAGCTGGGAGGGAGACATCACGGCGCATGAGGGTGTGCGTGCGTCAGCACGCTACCACTCGGGACATACGTCCCAAGCGCTGACGTCCCAGGGGGAGTGGGATGTAAAGGGGAGAATACTGGAAAAACCCCTCCGGTAGCCCTAGATGAAGGCCGCTCCAGGTCCACCCGGGCCACCTACACTACAAGACAGACCCCACTGTGCGAGGTGAAGAAGAGGAGGAAGCACTCTAGGGGCAGATCCCTAAGGTAGGTGATTCGGGGGACATGAGCGGACGGAAGAAGTGGGCACCGGAGGTAGGCAGGAGGATAAATAAGAAAGTAAAAAAAAAAAAAAATTTCTCACTTGGAAAATGGCCTTCCTAGTGGCCATTACCTCAGCCTGCAGGGTCTCTGAGATACATGCCTTGGTCACAGACCCTCTGTATACTGGGTTTCATAAGGACAAAGTAGTTCTTAGGACCCATCCTAAGTTTCTCCCTAAGGTTGTTTCAAAATTCCATCTAAACCAACCTTTGGTCCTTCCATCTTACTTTGCGAACTTCCAAAATGAAGGAGAGCATTCTCTTCATTCCTTGGATGTCAAAAGAGCTTTGCATTTCTATCTAGATAGAACAAAAGACTTCCACAAAGCTCAACAACTGTTTGTTTCCTTCAACGAGACCCGGCTGGGTCAACCTGTCGCTATCAGATGTATTTCAGCATGGCTGGTGGCATGCCTTTGCCACTGTTATTCCATAGCGCAGGTTAAGCTGGAGGGCAGAGTGTACGCTCACTCTACTAGAGCGGTCACAGCATCCCTAGTGGAAATCCGCAAGATGCCCATTGTGGATATTTGCAATGCGGCCACCTGGAGCTCAGTGCATACTTTCATCAAACACTATGCCCTGGGTGTCCATGCCAGACGACATCTTTCTTTTGGCAGAACCATCCTTAATGGACTCCTGTCCTAAAACTGTGAGCTCTTGGTCTCTCCTACCGCCCTCTCAGGGGATTATTAGCTTGGTACTCTCCCATAGTGTGAATGAGTGGTGGAGGTTTTATGTCCAGGAAGATATGGAAATTACGTACCTACCCTAATTCTTGATCTTCTTGGACAAGTCTCCACCACTCATTCACATGCCCACCCACCATCCCCCGAGCTCACCTCTGTTGTAGGTCTTCGCTCCCTCAATCTTTAGGCTGTGAAGACTTCTTTGTTGACTCTTCTTATACAGGTCGTCCGGACTATCTTATGCCCATTTTTTGGTTAGGCTGTCCTTCTAGGTTAGTTACGCTGCACCTCCTCGGGGAAAAAAGGTACTGAGGCAGTTGGAAGGTCGACGCCGAGATAGTCATTACCGCATGAGCTGGGTCTTGCAGTGCCACACCTCGCGGCTCCATCTCTGGCGTCGACCCTCTAGCAAAAAGTTTGCTCCCTCTGGGTCCTAGTGCCTCTGGCGTAGATCCCATTAATGTGAATGAGTGGTGGAAACTCGTCCAAGAAGATAAAGAATTACAATAGGTATATAATTTCCATTTCTACAGATTTTGGACTTTTTGCAGGTGGGGGTAGACAAAGGGCTTGCGCTAAGCACTCTGAGAGGTCAGGTGTCCTTGCTAGGAGCAGCCCTGTGCACAACCCTGGGGACCAACTAGGAGACTGTGTTTCCTTAGATTGAATCGCAGAAGCAGACCCTTGTTCCAGTGTCCAGTTCCCCCATGGGATCTAAATCTGGTACTGAATGCTCTTTGCAAGGCACCTTTTGAGCCTTTCTCATCAACTGTTGGAATCCTGTCATACAGGGTGCATTTCCTAACTGCTGTCTGCTGTACCAGAAGGACTGGTGAACATCATGCATTTTCCCACAAAGAGCCTTACCTTATCATTCATAAGGAAAAGGTAGTATTGAGAACAGTTCCATCTTTTGTTCCTGAGATACCAATAGCTTTTCATGTAAATCAGGAAATCTGTTTGCCATCCTTTTGTCCTAAGCAGGCAAACGTGAAGAAGCAGGAGCTGCACAACTTGGATCTGAGCAGGGCAGTCAGAACGTACCTTAAAATGACAACAGAATTCAGGAAGTCTGAAAGACTGTCTTTTGGGGGGGATTTTTGAGCAGCAAAAAAGGGTCAGAAGGCTTCCAAGGCCACCCTAGCTAGGTGGGTGAGGGCTTGCATTGCCAAAGCCTATGTGACATAGAATAAGAAAGCTCTGGCCCTCATTTCTACACACTATACCAGAGCCCTGGCTACTTCCTCGGTGGAGAGAGAAGCTTCTGTGTTAGACTTGTGTAAAGTGGCAATGTGCTCCTCCGTCCATACATTCACTAAGCACCACAAGTTGGATGTTCAAAGTTCAGCCAATGCAGCCTTTGGTCGTAGAGTTTCACAGGTGGTGGTTAGCAGATAATTAGTCATTCTCATCTGTATGGTTATATATGGGACATTAGAAAATGGTCTAAGAAATCTCCAGGCTCTGACTGGCTGATAGCTCTGCCAAGGTGGGCGTCTATCAGACAACAGAGCCCAGGTATTAAAAGTGCCAGTCCCTACTGACCTCATTACCATTATCATTGGGCACTGGCAATTTTGAAATTGCAGACCAGCCTTTTTTTCTCGCTAACCAAGATTCCTTAGCAAGAGATATTGGCCAGGCGCCCCCACCAATATCTCACATAACCCTTCCCCTAGCCCTACGTCTTCTATAAGTATCAACAATCAAGAAAAACATTAATCTTTTGTATAAAATTACCCATTTCAAGCAAAGTAGAGTGCTTCAACATGAAAGAGCTACTCACGTCCCCTACTGCCCCAAAGACTGACTGACGTAGCTTCTAAAAGCCGGCAGTGCATCTAGATCTTCAGGGACTCCAAGCAAGGAAAAGCTGCCACTGCTACTCGGACTGATTCGCGTATCATCAGTTTTAAATTTGGAGCCCACCCTGGCAGGTAACCGCACCCAATGCATGTGTGTTGCCTTGCTAACAGAGCCTGAAACTCTCGGTTGATCTCCCCCATCCACCTTACAGGACCATCAGTGGCACATTTTTTTGGGGGGGAAAAAAAAACTTGAAGCACACACACACACACATGCAGCTAGAACAAATTAAGGCTGCAAAATCCACCAGCGAGTTGAGCAGCAGCGAGAGCACTAGCTCAGGTAGCCGAACTGCTTATGAAAGCAGCGGTACTTTCTTTGCTTTCCGTACCGCAGATAGACAACCATCTGCGGTACATAGAACGAAGAAAGTACTGTTCCTGTCACACACAGTAGCGATAATGGAGCTAGCGCTCTCTCGCCGATTTCAAGTAAAGGTATTTTGTTTTCCCAAATCAAGAGAGAAACTCATTCTCCTGTAATTATCTTTTATCTTACCATATCAAGTGCTGTGCTTATTTCTTTTACGGGGGGAGGGGAGGAATGAAAGTGCGACCAGTTAAAAATTATTCAGTAACTGTAAAGTATTCAGACTGCCACATTTTCTATCTCTAAATGATCCAGGAGAAAAACACTAATGTCTCATCCTCCTGCAGCATCCATCTGTGAAAGATATTCACTGTAAGCAGTGACTGAATCACCAAACTGAGCAACACCCTACTAAGCCAGTTAAAACTAATGAATCTATTCCCTGTAGTCATGTAACACTGTCAGAAGCTCACCTCAGACAAAGAAGAGCTGAATACTAAGAAAAATATTGTGGAGGAGGAGGAATCATTTTTCATTATAGAGCTGCTGAGGAGGGAATTTCCAATAGAACAAATGTCCCTAGCTCAAAAAAAAAAAAACACAAGCAGAGGAACTATTTTATTACAAAACTCACTTAAAATTATTTTTTTATTAAAAGGTTTAATTGATCTTAATTTTTTTAATTTTACAGTGCCCATTTTCAAAGCGCAATAATACTCTCCAGGGTGGGCGGTATTGTGCTATACTGGACCTTTCAGGGGCTCATTACACCCCTGGGCGGTCCGGTATAGCACAATACTGCCCACCCTGTTGGGTATTATTGCTTACATATTCTCCCCATCACAGTTGAAAAATGGGTACTGCTTCTTAGACCCCATATGTAAAGACTTCCCACTGACAATGTGGAGCGATACAGAAAGGAGAAATTCCTTCATACTTGCCATAATTCCCTTTTCTGTTAATTGTAATGTTGTCAGTGGGGCCTCTCAGGAACCCATGGCTGCCGCCAGAGAATACTGTCTGATATATCTCAGGCTTTCAGAAAAGTTAATAATTTCTTACGAATTTCACTGACTTTTCTGCTAACCAGGAAAACATTTGCAGTTTATTGGTTACAGGCAGGCAGAGTAACAGGTGCACATTTCTGATCCATGTAGGTGCTCTCCCTGTTACAGGTTAATGCTTATCCTGGCTCTTGCAGCCATGTTTTCTGTTGTTGTTGTTATTGTTAATGTTCTCTACATTTTATGCTGCAAGTGTTATTGCAGAAAGCCACATATTTTAAGGGACCAGTGGTTGGACATCTTCAAGGAGGCACTGTAAAGTGGATAGACAGGTCTATGCCAGACAGCTCTCCCGAGTAAGGTAGGGCATCAGTTTTTCCCTTATTTTTTCTGACAGTTGGTTTTACATGTATATTTATTGGTGTCAGGTTAAGAAGAGAGCTCATTCACCTAAGAATTTTGCAGCATATTGGTTATGTAGCAGTGGATAGGTACTGCGTGGACAAGAAGTGACTGAAGACTCTCAGCCTTTGGAATGTTCGTATGCCCAGGGTTCTATGCTGATTTACAGCTTGGGCTATACCACTACCCCAGCAGGGGTTTTTCATTACTCATATGCAAAGACTTGCCATTGACAATGTTGGAGTTAACAGAAAATAACATTATGGTAAGCATGAAGGAATTCTTCTTTTCTGATGCCTCTTCCAGAACTGTAACCTCTGGCATCTCTCAGGTGCTACTCTTGGCTCAGGGTAGTAGGGCCACTGATGTGCAGCAAACAGTTCTCAAAGCCCCATTCAGAGGGCGGAAACTGTTTGGCCATGATGCAGAAGCTTTGAAAAATTTTCAGTCATCTGTCAAGACTCTGAAGTCAGTAAAATACCTGTACCATACCTAAAATGGGTAGGAGCACGGGTAACTTTCACCCATCTGCTGTCAGGGGGCAGCATCCAGTTTACAGAAAGCATGGAAGAGGCAAAGGTGCAAGGGTCTTGCCTGCCCCATCACAACCCCAGGTGCCCATTCAAAAGCACCTAAGAGTAGTGGAGCTGGTGACTTTGCCCCCCCCACCATGGCTCAGCAAGACTCCTTATATACCCCTCAACCATCTTTATCTCCAGGGGCAGTTGTAGGGGGTCACTGGAGGGCGGTGACTACAGACCAATGGATTCTAGAGATTATAAAGAAGGGTCATGCTCTGGAGCTTCTGGACAACCCTCCAGATCATCTGTCAGTGGTGACAGCTTACCCAGTAGGGCGCATGTCCCAGTTGCTGGAGGAAGTACAGACTGCTTCAAAAATGGGCCATAGAACCTGTCCCTGTAGAACAGAGGAACACAGGTTTTACTCCAGATACTTCCTCATCCCAAAGTGGACAGGGGATCCGAGGCCTATCTCGATCTAAGGGATTGAAACTTCTTTATAGAATACAACAAATTCCAGCTGGTCACTCTGCAGGGCCTTCTTTCCCTATTGCAAACAGGAGACTGGATGTTCTCCCTAGATATGAAAGATGTGTACCTCCATATCAAGATCCAGAAACCTCACAGAAAATATCTGAGGTTCATGATTCAGGGGAGCATTACTAGCTCAGAGTGTTACCCTTTGGCTTATCTTCTGCACCACAAGTCTTTAGCAGCAGCCCTTCACAGGGAAGGTCTGTACATCTTTCCTTACCTGGATGACTGGCTATTAAAGGCCCCCTCCAGGGACCAACTGTTGCAGACCTTAGCTGAAACCAGACAGCTGTTCGATGCTCTGGATGTGACTGTCAGCATACCAAAGTTTGTCTTGACACCCTACCAATGACTGCAGTACATAGAGGCAGTTCTGGATATGGCCCAGGGTTTGGCATTCTTGCCTCTGGACAGGGCAGCCCACCTGATTGCCCAAGCACAGTTGGTGCATGACAGCCGTTATGTCTCAGCAAGGACATTTCTAAGCCTTCTGGAACTCATGGCGGCTGCCATTGGTTTTTTTTTTTGTTTGTTTCTTCGTTTTTTTGTTGACCGGATAAGTGCACTAGACAAATCCTGCCTATTTTCAGGCACGACCCGGGGGAGGGGGATACAGATGAATGCCAACTGACCTTGAACCAGATTAAGCTGTTGGTGGTTGCACATGTAGATCCCACAGTGGGTTCTGAGAGTTCAGTGGGACTAGCTGACCGATAATCTAGAACAGATGGTTCTAGTCATGTCTCCCTTACGCAAATTGCTTAAGTGGTGGATGGAACACAACAGCCTGCTCAAGGGTGTTCCATTCTTGATTCCTTCCCCATATCAGATCCACACCACGGATGCACTGGGATTAGGATGGGGAGCCCACCTGGGACCCCTGCAGACACAAGGCACGTGGAACCAGATGGAGCATGCTTTGCACATAAATGAGAGCAGTAGTATATGATCTTTAAGCCTTCCAGAACCACTTGTCCACTGGTCCTCTGTTAATACAGACCGACAACATCGGTGTGATGCATCACATCAACAAACAAGGGATGACTAATTCTTACCTGTTGTGCAGGGAAGCAATGAAAGTTTAGTATTGGGCTCTAGAACATGGTCTAGAACTAACAGCCAGGTCATGTTGCAGGTGTCCAAAACATCTTGGCAGACTAAGCAGGTCACAGTCCAGGATGCACAAGTGGGAACCGTTGACCTCAATGGCTGACTATATGTTTGAAAGATAGGGACATCCAAAGTTGGACCGTTTTGCATCCCCACACAATGCAAAACTGCCAAGTTTCTGCTCGGTCACTCCAGATCCTGGAGATTTCTGGCAAGACGTGTTGTTCCTATCCTGGAAAGGAAAGTTTCTGTATGCCTTCCCTCCCTTTCCACTCATTCAGAGAGTAATTCTCAAGCTAAAGATGGAGGGGGCAACTCTAATACTCATGGCTCTCCTATGGCATTGACAGATATGGTATCCTCTGCTGCAGCAGCAGGCAGTGGAACCCCCAGTACCTCTGCCCCCTGTGCAAGGGTCTATTGTCCTGGGAACAGGGTATCCTAGTCCACCTGGACTTGAAGTCCCTGCACCTGCATGCATGGCTCCTGAAGATGTAGCCGTAGTTCACTTTGGGGTGTCACAGAAAGTGATAGATGTCCTGATGACTGCTAGAAAACCATCCACTAGATATACTCACTCCATGAAATGGAAGCGGTTTGCTTTATCGGCTGCATCCCATAACCTGAATCCATTTACCTGCCAGTCAATCAGGTTCTAGAGTGCCTGCTGTGCTGATGGGATTCAGGCTTGCAGTATTCTTCCATCAAAGTGTTAGTGCACATGACTGCAATATCAGCTTTCCGTGTGCCTGTGGATGGTCATACGGTTGCTCAGTTGGAGGTAGCCCATACGTTCCTGAGAGGCATTTTACACATAAAGTCTCCCATTTGAAATCCAGTCCCGGCTTGGGACCTGTATTTTATTTTGGAAAAGCTGACTTTGGCTACTTTTGAGCCAGCTGTGATTTGTGGCTTATGCTTTCTCTCTTTGAAAACATTTTTGGTTGCAATCACTTCTGCTGAAAGGATTTCAGAGCCGCAGGCTCTAACGTGTGAGTCTTCTTATTTAATTTTCCAGAAGAAGTAGTAAGAGCGCCCACAACAATCAGAGAGCACAGGACTTTGATGAAAGAAATGACGTCCTTTTATTTAAATACAAAATTGCATGTTACATGTCCACCAAGTCCTAAAAATAAGCAGTAAAAGCTGGGACTTGGTGCACATGTAACATGCAGTTTTGTATTTAAATAAAAGTACTTCTTTTTTTTTTTTCATCAAAGTCTTGTCCTCTCTGATTTTTGTGGGTGCTCTTACTACTACTTCTGTTACTTTTGGTCAAAATGAGCACCACAGTAAATTGCCTGGTGCTCTACTTCACTGTTTTTCTGCTTATTTAATTTCCCACAAAGATAAAGTGTCTTTGCGTACTAATCCTAAGTTTCTACCAAAGGTGGGGTCTGAGTTTACTTTAAATCAAACCATCCACCTGCCAGTGTATTATCCAGAACATTCCAGTCCAGGGAAGCATTATTCCATACCTCAGATGTGCATAGGCTACTCAAGTACTATACACACCGTACCAAGGACTGCAGAAAGTTCTCACAGCTTTTTGTTTCATTCGCCCTGGGAAAGAGGGTGCTCCATTTTCTAAACAGTGCTTGTCCAAATGTCTAGCACACCGTATTATGTTCAGTTACAGGAAGTATGGTAAAGAACTTCCTGGTTTGGTTTAGAATGTTTCCTCTGTCACAAACGCGCTCCACAGGTCAGGCCCTCTGCTCCCACAGTGCCAACCTCAAATTGCGATAGTGTTAACAGGTGCCAAACAGGGTAACCCTCCTGTCTGTTTTGGGTCTGAATCACCTACTAGTCTTGAGTCCTGGGGGCCAAAATGTGAACCTTATGCTAGCATACCCAGTTAGGCTCAGATACATACCCTCTTCGGGGGTGCAGTACAATCCTTCACCCGGGGCACCCAGCCAGATTTCCAAAATGTACCCTTACGACTCAGTATGATACCTTGGTATAGTCTTACCTTTAGCAAGCTTAGTAACACATTCAGGCCCTTAACAGCTGTCAGAATTAAACACGGGTTCAGCATTCGCATGCAAAAGAAAACTGAGAAGCTACAGGCAGTATTTCAAGGAAAACATTGTTTACTAAAAATGGTAAAATAGGGACAATATCAAATACAGAACAATCGTATCAATAAATTATAGTCACATAAAATAAATGGGAAGTTACAGAACACAAAATACACCTACCACAAATACTTAAGTTCCAGTTGAATTATTTTTGTAAGAGTGCCTAGTTACCAGTCCACAGGATAAGTGCGTCTTTGATTTTCAGAGAGTCCTTCTGCATAAACCTCTCTTGCAAGCAATATTCAAAAGTTAGTTTTCTCCACCTCCTGGTGATATCACCCATGAGGTCACTGTTAGATCTGTGATAAATCTGTAATCTGAGTAGGGATATCCAGAAAGGATGTTATTATTCTTCTGCTGGCTGGAATCAGTAGTTACCAATAAAAAAAAATATGTGACAGTCTTTGCAAGTAGGTTCCTTTGATGGCTCATAAACCCACATCCTGTCACTAGTCCCCTTCTAGGTGAGAAAACAAACAGGAATCGGGCAAATTACTTCCCTTCCTGCTATGTCATAAAATGCATACAAAGGGACCAACTTCAAAAGCAGGAGCAGGTTATAACGGGTAATAAACTGTCCCTCTGGAAGGAAGGCATTTAATTAGGTTTCACTGGTCAGTTTCATGACATCCTCACTGACACCTTGAAGGTCAAAGATCGAGTCTCTCACACTCTGGCTGCTTGTCCTAGGCAGACAATCACATACCATGTATTTATATTACAAATATCATACATATAACCATAAGCAGATGGCAGAGCATCACATCCTCTACAGAAATTTGTGCAGCTGCCCCATGGAGTACTGTCCACACCTTCACTAAGCACTATGGTCTGGACATTTGTCTCTTTTAGATAAGCTGGATTTGGCCTAGCTGTGCTACAAGGCCTACTATCATAAGATACTATATGGCTCCAGCCACCCAGACTGTTACCAAAATATCCTCAAAGAAGACAGAACAGTATGTAAGAACTTACCATAACAGTAGAACTTTGAGAGAATCTTTTTCATCAGGCCATGACATCCCACCCTCCTTCTCTCTCAGGGGTTGCGACAAAGGATTCTTGTACTGCTGTGTCCATTGCTATCTTTCCAGCACTCTAGCTCACATGATATATGGAGTGCTGGGGTCTCTCATGGTTCCATAGAGGGGAAATTCTCCAAGCATGATCTCGGGCGGGGAACTGAGGAGATGAGGGGACACCCATGTTTATGTATACGCTGATGTCGTGGACGGCCCCTGACTGACTGCTTGCAAATGTTTCCGTGTGGTCCTAGCACTGATGTGGTTATAGCTCCAAAAGTGTGGCCTGATGAAAAAGATTCTCTCAAAGATCTACTGTTACTAACTTTTCTTTTCAGAGGCAGGCATTGCACCATGGATGCCAGGGTCCCTCAGCTCTTCCCCTGGGCCCCTTCTCAGTACTATACGCACTGTGGAAGACCATGCCTCTCCATGCACTTGACCCGCCGAGACATCGAAGAGCCTAGGGGAGGGATCTGGTGGACAGACGGTCTTCCTGGGGGGGGGGACCAGCTGAGCACCCTTCCCAGACCGTCAGCCCTCTAGGACAGCGGGCACCCTCGGTGGTAAGGTCAAAGCTATATGCTGGATCTGCACCGGTGGACAGCTTTGCATTGCGGCCCAGTGATGCCTCGGCTCCTTTTCATTTTTTATTTTTAACCAGGTAGTGGACTGGGCACAACCCTTTTTCAGCCACTCCTGACATTTAAACAGTAACAAAACTTACAGCCATATACATAAAAATACAGATACACACAGTAAAATAATTTCACATACAACTGCACACAATCCCATTATTTAAATATGTAAAAAAACCCTTCCTAAAGTGCGTTAGATTATGTACTCCCTTAGTCAAGTGCGTGTATTCATTCAAGAGAAGGGGTGCATACCAAGAGAAGGCCCTCCTAGTCATCTGCTGCTTGTATCTTGGAACCTCATGATCCTGAGCCCCACTACTTCTTGTTATTTGTTCCCTCTTCATTAGACCCAGTGCCCCAGAAAGCACCTTGGGATCATTAGCTCTTGATACCCTAAATGCAAAATTCCCCAGTTGGTATCTAATTCTCATTTCTAGTGGCAATACTCCCAATTTCTCATAAAGCACACAATGGTGGTACGTCTTGGCACCCAAAGTGCAAACCTACAGATGTTATTAAATAAAGACCTGTACTTTGTCTCAAACACCCTGTTACTATTAAAAAACAGTGTACTCCCATATTCCAGTGTAGGCATCAGAACTTGCTTAGCTATAACTGTCCGGGCTTCTTCAGTCAGTGAGTTTATGTTCCTATACAAGTACCCTATATTTTGATTGTCTCTTTCCTACTTTTTCAATATGTGGAACTAAGCTCAAACAGGGGTCCAGAAAAACTCCTAAATATTTTAAAATAGTAACTATAGAAAGATTTATCCTGGCACTCAGGCGGTTACCAGTGAGTGACGCTGTGCCACCCTGAAGACTGGGCCCCCTTCTGGTGCCACTCACAGTGCCAGGAGAGGGAAGGTCTCCGGAGTTAGTCCATCTTGGGCTCTTGAGGTTGTCAGGATATCTTCTCCAACACGGTTGGATGACTTGGCAGAGGGTTTTAGTGTAGATCTTGGGCCTATGGAGGAGACTGGTGATGATGGGGGCCTTCCTGGGTCTAGTTCTGAGCCTCACTCAGGGCTGAGGGCTTCTCAGGGGTTGGTGCCTGTGGTCAGTGCCTTGGCACCTTCTGGCATTGCTCAAGGTGCCGGTTTGGGTTCCATTGCCTTTCTGGAGCCAACCCTGGTCCTGGCCCCATTCGCAGCACCAAGGAGGGAGTCATTGCCATTTTTGGCACTGGTTCTGGCACCTTTTTTGCTGGAGGCTCTGGTCTGGAAACTGGGGCTAGCCCAAGGAGCAGAGCTGGTTCTGGTGGAGGGGGATGACTTTGGAAGCCGGGCCTGTGGCTCACACCTTTTTTAGAGTAGGTGGCAGCCCTTAACAGGAGTTGCAGTGCTGGTTCAGACCCATCTTTCTCCCTGGAACTGTCTGGCTCTGCCACTGGTGGGGATCAAGGCCACCCTGTGGGACCTGCAGGCTCTGCTGTCCCTACATCATCTCAGCTGGTTTGCAGCTGTTGGTCGTTCATTGATGGGCAAGTTTGCCAAGCCCTTCCCCAGGAGAGGTCCCCTGAGCATTCCTGCAACCCTGCTAGTGAACCTGGCTTGGTCTCCCATGACTCTCCTCCCCCCATCATCTGCCCCCTCCTCCTTCCTCCTCTTCTAGGCATTTTTGGTCCTCTTGGGCCTCTGACCTGGGACCATTTCAGGATGATGGCTGGTGCATTCTCCCTCTATAAGCTTAGGTCAGACCAAGCCATTTTCTGACCTGAAGTCCCTACATCACAGTCTTCTGACTCCTGCTCCTCATACTCTCCCATTTCCTCCTCTGAGAAAGAGTATACCTCCATTCACCTCTCCTCTGATGCTGAGTACGCCTCATATGAACAGTTCTTAGGGAAGATGAGGCAGGAGCTCAGCCTCCAACACTTTTTAGGTCACAGTGCTTCTATCCTGGTGCTGTCATTCCTTGGGAATTACAGTAGAGACTCAACAGACTAGATGGGCCTAGCAGTCCTTATCTGCCAACAATTTCTATGTTTCTATGTAACTGTCATCCCTCTGTGGCCTCAGCCTTTCATGAAAGCATCCAAGAACATCTGGTTTAGTCCTTCTGCCCCTTTTCTAGCCCTGAGGGATATATGGCACAGATACTGCACTCCCATGAAGACTCCAGGTACCCTGCCACTTCCCCTTTCTGGGATCCTGCTCCTGGAGACCCCCTCTGGGCCTAGACACCCAGTGCATGACCACCCCCCTGACACTGATTCCACAGAGTTTGATGTCTGTGGCAGTTGGGTTTTCTCTGCAGCAAGGACCATGATGTACATTTCTGCACATCTGGCCCATCAGGTGGCCGAAGGCAGGCACCTATTCATGACACTAGGTCAGCTCCGAGCATCACTACCAGACAGCGAGTCAACTATGCAGACCATTCACCTTTCCGCCCAGGGTCTGGAGATGGCTAGTCACCAAGTGAGGGCATCTTATGATGCCAACAAGGTAGCTTCCAGGCTGGTGGGAACCACAATCTGCATTTTCAGATAGTGTGACTGCACCTTTCCTGGTTGGCATCCCTGGCTGTTCATAGGCTGTTCAACTTGCGATTCCAGGGAACTAATTTTTTCTCCTGCAGAGTCAGGTGAGAGCTGTCGGGGTAACCTCCTACTCCCAGGCCGTGGGGGCCTCCACCAATCTCAGGTTCTGCCAGACCCATGAGAAGTCCCTGACCTTCTGTGGTCCTCTCCCCCCAAGGGCTGAGGGAATAACCCTTTCTCTCAGTATGAGCCAACTCTGCCGTTTTGGGTGAAAAGCTTAGCACTTTGACCCACAAATGGGAATAAATGGTGAAGACTTATTCTCTAGTAGATATGAAAATTACGTACTCATACTACTCACTGTAATTCTTGATCTCTCAGAATATCTTAACCATTTATTCACATGCCCACCCACTATCCCCCACTCAGCTAGGAGCCAGGGCCTCTGGACAGCTCATCCTTTGTCTTTCCTCTTTTTAATCTTCTTGCCACTCCCTTACAGGTTTCTAGGGGTCTCCCCATCTCTGGCAAGCCTGCCCTTCTGCTTTCATTTTTTTTTAAAGGGATAGTAAGGGAGAATGACCCCATTTTGCAGTTCTTATCCCTCCTCAAAAAAATAAAAACTCAGTTTTTCTAAGGGAATTTTTATTCCCTCTCTAGCTCAAACTTCACTCCTTAACCCTCAGCGGCTGGGCAGTCTAAACCGTCTCCCTTGCCTTATGGCTCTGCCATTTCTTCTTAACCCTGTGTGGGTGCCAAAGCCTTTAGCCTGGAGGGCAAGATATAAATAGGATCCCTACTTCCTACTTTTCTCCTTCTTTCTATCCCTTGAGGGGGTGGCAAGAGGATGTCTCTCCTTTTCTGTCTCTTTTACTTCTGTTCTGTACCATTTGTACAAGATTTTCTTTCAAACCCTATTGGGAGATTTCCTCCAGTCTCTTCTATACCAGTCAGAACTCCAAACCAGTGCTGCTGCCCTTCCACCCTCCTGTCAGGTGGCTTGTAGACCCTGGCCCCTTTTTTACCCACTACCCTTGTGCCCATTAGACCCATACCTTAGCTCTTCTTCTCAATACTGGTAGGCAGGTCCTATTGTTTTTATGATTTTATATCCTATACCCTTTTGTCTGTATCTGGAGGGGGGGAAAAAGGGCAGACTAGATGGGTCGGTGTTGTCCTTTTCTGACGTCAAGCTTCTATGATGCTATGATTCTTTTCCTTTCCCTTTGGGCTAGAACTCTAGTCCCTCTCTCTCACTCTTTTTTCTGTCCCACTTTTTTCTCTGCTCAGAATGAAGGGTGATTGGCTGGTGTCAGTTACTGGCCAGCCCACGAGTGCCACATCATTATGTCTGCCTTGTGGGTGGTGCCGGCACCAATGTCAGTCCCCCAAGCTGTAGACTGCAAAAGACTTAGCACTCACAGGGTCCTAGTGCTTCCGGCACAAACCCATATGTGTGAATAAATGGGGAACATATTCTGGAACATCAGCAGCTACGGTGAGTATGTAATTTTAATTTCTGTGCTCTGCAGTATGTCGTGATTAAGCAAATGTAACATAAAGCAACAAAATAAAAAAAAGAAATAAAGTGTTCAGCACTGCTGTGTGCTTTTTTGGGGGGGAGTAACCTGTTGACTGCTGCCAGGAGGTGGGGTTGTTGGTGCTGGGCTCAAACTATTGCTGCTGCACAGAGGGAGGGGGATGATAAAAACCTTGCCTACAACGCTGATGTTAAAGGAGAACTGCGCTGAACCTGTAAGCCATTTCCTCCAGTAGCAACTGTTTTTAAGTACTGGTTCCATTTCTGTTATTTTTCCCTCTGTGCAGGCCTTTCAGTAAACACATTTGATGTTTCTGACATACATTCTGATGTTAAGTGCCATTTTGGAACTGTATGATGTACATTATGTCCCTCTCTGCTTTAGAGTTGTATAATAGAACACAGATGCATTGTGCCAACAATGGAAGAGCTAAGCAAGGGACATAAACTACATCACACAGTTCTAAAATGGCTTGCACTACTTCTGTGTGAATCAGAAATACTCACTAGAATAAGTAAAAAGGTTGTAGAAATGGAACAGTAACAGAATTTAAACCATTATTTAAAAATAGGCTTTTACAGGGGAAAATGACATAGAGGTTCAGCGCAGTTCTCCTTTAACTTGCCAGTCTGTGTGTATGTGGGGTGGGGGTAAGACCTCTTAGCAGTAGTGTATGTTTATGAAAATTAATAATCTTTGACAGTTCACCCCCTCTTCTCTACTGTCTCTCCTGGGTCTGTACTTGCTTTTCATATTTGAAGTTATAATACTAGGAGGCCGCAGTTCACCTTCATGGAGAGAAGCCCACATGGAAACTGTATTTGGAGCAGAGATGCAGGGCAGGGGCACTGACGGTTATCAGTTATTCACCAACATACACTGCTGCTGTGAACTTCATGCCAGCCTGCCTGTGACCTCGCAGTTCTGGGGAAAAGTTTGATTTGTCCTGTTCACCAAGTTCAGCTTGACGCATCATTCCTCATGCCCAACTCACTAAGAAGAGCTGTAGCACTGGGGAGCCATATTGGCAGCTAGGAGGAACTATTTTGGGGATCCAGGAGCTGCATCGGTGGCATGGGCGGGAGGAGCTGTTAACGGCCGCACTGGTGGCAGGTGAGGTCTGCGTGCTTTTTTGCCACATCAGTGGCAGCAGTGCCAAGGCTGGAGGGACTGATTCAGGGGTCCAGAAACTGCACTGGCAGTGTGAGCAAGAGAAGTAGTTAACGGCCGCATCAGCGGCAGGAGATGTCTGGGTGTTTTCGGCCACATCGGCAATGCCAGAGCCAAGTCCAACCGCACCAACAGTAGCAGGTTTTCAGCCACAACTGCTGGAAGAGGGCAGGTCTTGAGAGAGGCCCAGCGGCTAATCAGGGCCAGATGTGCCAGATTCAAAGGAGCAGCTGGGCAGAAAAGGAGGAAAGCCCAGCCACAAACAAGTCTGACTCACTAAGAAGGGCTGTCACACCAGGGAGCCGCATTGGTGGCTAGGAGGGACTGATTTTTTTTGTTCCACCCACCTACCCCGGCCCCTGTCCCACCCACCCACCCTGGCTCTGAACTCTATTAAATGCACAATGAAGGTGGAGCTGACATCAGGAAAGACCACACTGATTGGCCATAAGGATCATAGGATCACTGGACTTGGCTAAAAAAAGGGCTGAACACTTGAAGTAAACCTTAAGGCACTGCTGGGACTTGAAGCAAAACTTTCATACCCTAGGTGGGCTTGCTCTAGGCTATTGGGTGCTGGTAAGGGTGGGAAATTTTTAAGGTTGCTTGGTACAGGGGGGGCGTTCTCTAGGCTGTTGGGCACTGTTAAGGGTTGGAAATGTAATGGTTGCCTGGTACTATACTGAATCAATACTGAAACTGCAGATTTGTTGTTTGCCTGGTTCTGTACTGAAACTGCAGATTTTTTTCTTGTTCTGAAAGGGCCCTTACTGACCAGGTATTAATTAAATAAGAGAGCAGGAAAGAGAAAATGTGGAGAACTGGGGAGTAACCGGTTTGGACCCAGGGGGGGAATCACAGCAGATGGAGCTGGAAGGGTAAGGGGCATCAGTAGTTGGATCCGCCCTGGAGGGTAAGGGGGCAAATTACTAGGAAAGGAGAGGGAGCATGGGATAGTTGGTTGTAATAGCTGTGGAGCTGCTGTATTCATGAGCACTCTGTGGAAGCTAGGGGGATACCCTATCTATCAAAAACTGAGGAGTACAGAGGGTGAATTGGTAAGGTTAAAGAGGGGAGACAGGGAGGGGCATGGATGGGAGGAGAGAGGGAGGACAGGGAGGAGAACTGAGCAGGCAGAGGAGGAAACAAGATGGTGGGAAGGGGATAGGGGGACAAAGAGTCTACAGACAGGCAATGGGGAAAGTGTACTCAACAGGAGTTATACCATGGAGTCAAACAGGTACTGGCCACTGGCTGAGTTAAGGGAGAAGGAGGGAGTGAAGGGAAGAAGGGCAGAGAGTCCAGGATGGCCACGCCAGGGAAGGGGAAAAGAGGGTGGTGCACATGAGGTGCACAGAGGGAGAGAACAAAGGAGAACAAGCAAGGTTGGTACACATACAGGTGGTACGGTCAAGGAGGATTGAGAAGGATGTGAAACATATGGGAAGAATGGAGTGGAGGGCTCGGAAAAAGGTAGGGCATTGGAAGGGGGAGGCAGGATCTGGGAGCCAGGGCCCAGATGGAAGAAGATGGTCAAAAGGGGACCGGGAGGATAGCCTGCAGCAAGGAAAGGAGAGGCCGGGGGGGGTCAAGTCAGAGTGGTCAGAGAGCAGAGAAAAGCACCTACACTGGGTGGGGGGTGAATGGAAGGTCAGGACAGTGTAGACGAGGCACTCTCAAGGACAAAAAATGCAGGGGCTGCTGCAGTGTGCGGGGATTAAATCATTAAGGGGATTCATAGGCAAAGGAGGAAAGTAGCTTTTAGGGGGAGGTCAGTTTTTTGTGACCAAGGCATGGAAGCTAGATGGGTGCTCCCCAGAATAAAGGACTGCATCAATTTAGTGGGATGTAAGCCTTACCTAGTATTGCATCTAGGTACAAATGACTTAGCAGGGGAAGAGGTAGAGATGGTTCAAAGGAGGTTCAGAGAGCTGGTGGAAGGATGTAGAGGGCTGGTCAGTTCCCTGACCTTCTCAGAGGTCCTGCCAGCATATTGTGCTAGCATTGCCAGGCAATTCAGGGTAAAGGAATTTAACCTCTGGCTAAGGCAGTGGTGTGGGGAGGAAGGCTTCACATGGTCCTTTTCTGCCAGCAGGATTCTGTGATCATTTTTCTCCCTCAGACATGCCCAAAATGAACAGATTCACACAGAAATGTGCTAATGTTCACCCTGCAGTGACGCATTAACCACTCCTCTTGTTCTGCCCTCACCTTCTAACTTTAAACTTTTCAGTTCTTTTTAGTCCTTTGAATAATCGCTAGGAGAGTAAAACTATCAACAGCTGAAGGGTGGCTCAAAAACTCTAATTCAGAGTAAAATTGGCCACAGATTGTTAATGAAGGAGATTTTCCAGTGCGTGCAAGTTGTAAATTGTGCTGTGAATACAGAGATATGAACATACGAAATTGCCAGCAGAAACAGGCCATATTGGTCTATCCAGTCTGCTCGAGTGTGCAGCTCAACTAATTCTTGGGAGCTGGCCCCCCTCCCCAACTCTTCCTGGAATCAACCCCAACCATCCCTATCCCTTCCCCTATTTATGTCCCGATAGTGTCCCCTTTAGTCCTAATCCTCCTCTTCACCCTATCCCACTCGGCCTTGAAACTGGCCACAGTCTTTGCTGCCACCACCTCAGGCAACTCATTCCACCCCTTCACTACTCTTTCAGTGAAAAAGTGCCTCCTCATTTCCTTATTGAATCTACCCCCCACATATTTCAGACTATACCCCCTAGTTGCACCCTCCATCCTTACATTGAAGATGCCCTCTGTACCAACCCTGTTTATGCTCTTAAGGTACTTGAAGGTTTCAATCATGTCCCCCCCTCCCTTCTAACCTCCAGAGAGTACATGTTCAAATCCCTCAGCCTCTCCTCATGTGCTCTGTCCCCCATACCCTTCATCATTTTGGTTGACCTCTGCTGGACCCCCTCCAGTAATCTGATATCTTTCTTCAGGTAAGGGCACCAGAACTGAACACAGTACTTCAGGTGTGGTCTCACCAGTGACTTGTACAGTGGCAGAATAACTTCCTCCCTCCTAGAGGTGATTCCCCTGGCGATGCATCCCAACATTTTGTTTGCCTTGGTTGCTGCCTTACGGCACTGTGCTGTGTGTTTCATATCACCCCTGACCATTACTCCCAGGTCCTTTTCCTCCTCTGATACTGTCACCTGTATTCCCCCCAGCCAATAACTGACCTTTAGGATTTTGGCTCCCATGTGCATTACTTTACATTTCTGAGCATTAAAGACCAGCTGCCAGATGCATGACCATTTCTCCAGCATGGCCAGGTCTTCCCTTAGTGCCTGCCTCCCCTCCTCCATGTCCACCCTCCCAGAGAGTTTAGTATCATCTGCAAAAAGGCAGATCTTACTAATAACCCCTTCAGCGATGCCACCAATGAATATGTTGAACAGCACAGGACGGAGTACTTAGCCCTGTGGTACCCCACTGGTTACAGGCCTAGATTCGGACAGTTCTCCCCATGGTAGGGTTGAATAAGACCCTGCCTCATTTGTTATGCAAAAGAGTTTAAATGCAAGGGTCTGTTCTATCCTCTCTTTTTCTGTCTCTTCTCTGTCTGGTTGCACAACCAAATTTTCTTGTGAGACCTACGAACTGATCACTCCGACAGTTTTGTATTTCTGTCTCGCTATCTCTCTGCCTTCCCTTGCTATTTCTGTCTTTTCTCCCCTCTTGCATACCTGCAGTTATAAAAAATATATATGAATCTTTATGTGGAAATGTCACTGATGCTGGAATTCCTTAGTTTAAAACTGTATATTGTTATACCATTGAAATGATTGCAAAGCTAAAATGGTATATAGTTATACTGTTGAAATGATTGCAAAAAGCTATTTGGAACTCAAGGGGTTAACCTGAGATGCCGTTTTTAAACCTTTTGCAGAACTCTAAATAAGAGATCAGTTCTGGCTCACTATGTTCTTTTTCTTGAACCTGCAAGGAATGAAACTAACAAGAACATTCTGTGAGAAGCAGGACATCTTTTAACGAGGTTCCTAGGCAATGACTTATGAAAGAGAAGCAATGCTTTTGCTAGAGAGACAAGGAAAATGAGAGACTGAAACTTGGAATTAAGAGATACCCTCAGAAGAAGGACTTGTTTTCTCTGTTTGCACTGCCTTTGTAAATAGTTATACTAAATAATTTTTATTTTTTATTTTGCTGTTATTGAGAAAAATAAAACACTATTTGCAAATTTTGAAACTGCTCCTAGTTTTCCTATGCTTCCTGACCAGTGCCTTGACGACACCCCCTACCACCACCCTTTGGTTCCTGCCACTTAGCCAGCTCCTGACCAACCCCAGCATTTTGTCCCCTAGACTCTGGTCCCCCAGTTTGCTGATTAGCCTGCCATGAGGCACTGAGTCACATGCCTTGCTGAAGTCCAAGTACAGTATGTTCACCGCCTGCCCCCTGTCCAGAGACCTCATCAATCAATCAAAGAAGTCAATCATGTTGGTGTGACAGGACCTCCCCCTGACATACCCATGCTGCCTGTGATCCTGAAGACCACTGTCTTCAAGGAAGGACACCAGCCTTTCCTTTAGAATGGCTTCCATTAACTTGCCAACTGTGGAGGTTAGGCTAACTGGCCTGTAGTTACCTGGCTTATCTGTGGGTCCACTCTTATGGAGGGGTACCACATGAGCTGTCCTCTAGTCCTGTGGCACACAACCCATCTCCAGTAAGGTATTAAACAGGTCTATCAGTGGTGTTGCTAATACTCCCGCCAGTTCTTTCAAGACCCTTGGGTGTACCCATCTGGGACTGGTGCCCTGTCCACCCTCAGGTCCCTGAGCCCTCTTAAAACCCTGTCTACCCTGATCTCCCCCTCATACTCCTTCCCTCACCAAGGATCCCCCATAATCTTCCGATGTGGTGATGACTGAGCAAAACTACTCATTCAGTGCCTGTGCTTGCTCCTCCCCTTTTTCTGCCCATCCCCCTCCCTCTTTATTCCAACTATCCCATCCCTAGTGCCTCTTCTCTCTTTGATGTATTGTAAGAAGTCCTTCTCCCCTTCCTTAATCCCCTGGGCCAGTTTTAGTTCTTTCTCTGAGCCACATGACTTAAGGAACTTCAGTGAGGCATTAGTAGCAGGGATAAAAGGCCCCCAGCTAAATGAAGACAAGACCTGGAAACATCAAGAGACAGGGCAGCACAAGAAACCTGTTAATATTATTGACATATAAGCTGAGTTGGGGGGGAGGTTGGGACAGAGACCCAGAAGAGTGCAGCTTTGACAATAAACAATTTTAATTTATTTGCAGGAGGAACTTTTTGGTTATTTATTTATTTATTCATTACAAATTGGGTTTACAACCTTTGAGTCACAGGCTCATTTACAAAGGCACCTCGTCCCGGGGGGCGCAGATATCAAGACAGTTATTACAGTGCAGATTAAAACAGAGGATAACATTACAAGTGCAGTAAAAGGAACATTTAACATAGATACATTTAGGTTACATAACGTAGTAGTTTGTATGTTACTTAGGTTACATAATGTTACAAAATTGTGAGATACACTCATGCATATAGTAGGTCCTCAGAGATGACAGTGGGTTACATCCCTGTTTGGACCTAGTAGGGAAGGGGTAGGTCTGGGGGAGGGAGAGGCTGTCCAGTGGACGTTGTCAAGAAATTATGCAGAGGAGCAGCACAGAATGACAGCAGGCAGGCAGATGGAGATCCTGTATATGACAGCAAAAGAGGACATCCGAGCTGGCCCAGTGGCGTGGAGGGCTGAGGTGCTGTGTGCCTTATGTTCTACCACACCAACAACCCAAATTCCAGAATAAGCTCAGGTTGCTGGGGGTCAAGTGAGGGGAGAGAGGACTGAGCATCCACCAGACCTTTTATCCCATCTGACGACCTGCCCTCACTGGTACACGCCTTTGTGACATCCAGGTTTCACTACTGCAACCCCCTGTACCTGAGGCTAAATGGAGGAGCCCTGCATCACCTGCAGCTAGTGCAGAAAATGGTGATCAGATTGTTGGCAGGCCTTCCTAGGTCCTGCCACATAACATCGGGTCTTACCAACCTTCTTTGGCTGCCAGTGAGATGACGAATTACCTTCAAAGTCGGATTGCTGATCTATAAAGCCCTACACTGTCTGGGGCCTATCTACCTGCGTGACCTACTGTCTCCTTACCAACCTCTCCATCCTCTCCATTCTCTGAGGAGGGCCTCCTAGTGGTTCCCAGGGTTTGGCTGAAGTTGTCTGGGGAGCATGCTTTTTCAGTAGCCAGTCCGACCCTGTGGAACTCGCTCCCAAGGTCTTCGAGGGAGGCTCCCTCACTGGAAGTCTTTAAGAGGGGTCTGAAGTTCCACCTCTTTAAGAAGACCTTTTCCTTATACTAATCTTACTGGCAATCAGGGCTCCAGATAAGGTGTGTACCAACCTATTTTACTCACCTCATTTTAGAAATAGTCTTCAGAAATTTTTTTTTAATGAGTACCCAACATTTATAATACTGCTTCATAACATAACTGGTGATTCAAAAGGAGCAGTTTTGTATGGATTACCACACTTGTACACATCCCAATCTTTTATTTTAAAACTGGTGAGTAAATTACTCTTATAGGAGTGTGGATATGTTGTTCATCCACACATGTTGGCATCTCCCTTTCCCCTTTAAGGATCACTGGAAGTCTTCAAGCTGGCTCCTCCCACCCAACCGGGTGATATATACCTTGGCTGCACCCCATGACGCTAGATCTTCCTTTCCACTGGAAGATTCAGGTTGCCTCCCTCATGCTCATGCATTTTGTAGGCCCTGGATTTCAAACCTTCGGTTTTGCCGAAACTTCATATCTTTTGAGTTAGCGATCGCCTTTTCGCATCCTCGATTATGGAAGAAAAATCTTCCCCGGATTTCAAAAGTGCTCCTGCAGCCAAAAGATGTCATATAAAATTCCCCACTCCGGGTGCGTCTACTGCCTCGGTGTCGATCATGACAACTCATCCTGCAGTTTCAGCTTGGCCTTCCATCCCAAAGTCCTGGACAACCATCTTGCACGCTTGCAACTGGGGAGACTGGAGAAGAGGAATCCAGTGAAATCAAAAGAGGCTAGGTGGGCGGTTTCCGTGGCCGCGGGATCCACCGAGCAATTGGAACGCATGTAAGTATTCGAGGAAGAAGCAGCTCGCTCTTCCCGGAGCTTCTTCGTTCCACTCAACCTGGGCTCCACCTTCTCGGGTTCCTTCAGGGAATTGTGCCAGTCTCTCCCTACCAAGGGGGAGGCACCTGCGGGCCCACACTCTTCTCGATCCCGTAATCAGGAGAAGGATCAAAAGCAAGTCTTCATCTCAACGATGGCGCTCTTGGTACTGAGAGAGGTCTCAGTCCCAGGAGCATGCAGTCTCGACCTCGGTCGAAGTTGCTTCTTTGGCCACTAGCTTCTCGGACCCCCTGTCGGGCCAGTGGACCGAGGATGTGGTCGATGAGGTCGAAATAGTTATTGACCCAATCGATCCCATGTCGCCAGCTTCTGTCGATGACTCCTTAGAAAGGACTCCTGTCCTTGTTTTCCCCAATGAGGAGACTCAGCCTGCTGGAGTCCCCATCACGAATCCAGTCCCGGACTCTGGGAGGTCACCACCCCTACCTTTGTCTCCCGACTGACCGAGTCAGCATGCCTGATCTTGGTCGCGGTCTAGGACCCCCTTGTCCAACAGGCCGAGGAAGGGCCACAAACGCTCTAAGAAGAGGCAACGCCATTGGTCGTCCTCACCTCCTCAGATGAGGAGAGGCTCTGGCGGAAACTCCATCAGCGCTACGAGGACCTCATGTGGCAGCAGCTGATTCTGTCCAGGTATACGCCTACCATGGCTTCCTCCCCGGCCATTACTTGGCTTTCATCTCCCAAGCCGAAGCCGACTCCCTTGGAGCTGATCAAATTGGTTCCACTGACGCAGAGCCGGCAAGACCACCTGTTTGGCCCATAATGGTCTCTCCACCTATTGTGGTGGAACCACCACCCAAGCAGCCTGTGGGAGGGGCTCCTTCCAAGGAAGATAGACCAGACACCGGGCTTCCCCGGCGATTGTCGGTCATGGTCACCCCAGACCACCCCCAGCGAGTCAAAGGTGACATGGGTGGTAGGCCGTTGTATCCAGATTCTTCGGATTCGGACATCACTGGTCTTCATTCACATCCAGGGGATGATGACTGGATTGTTGGCCTAGAGATGGAGGAAGGTCCCTCATCCTTTCAAGGGATCCTCCGCTTCATCTCTGAGTCTACAGGGATGCCCCTGGAGCCCATCCAGAAAAAGGCAGAGTACCCTCTCACCGATATCCTCAAGAGAGGGGATACCCCAACGGAGACCTTTCCTGTGGCAGAGGCCATTGTTGGACTGGCCTTAGAACTTTGGCAGTGTCCTGCCTCTTGTCCAGCTCCATTTGCCCACATGGCCCACAAGTACACGGTGCCCATGGGGTCCCTTGCAGGGTTCACAGAGCACCCTTTGGCTGCGAGCCTGGTGACCGCCTCTGTGTTCAGGTGTACTGGCAGTTCTGCTGACACTGACTGACCTCCTGATAAAGAGTCCAAACTCTTGGGCCATTCAGCCAGGAAGGTCTATGCTGCATCCTCCTTGGGCCTTCGTCAGGCAAGTTCAGCTGTCATCATGGCACACTTCTCTCACGCCCTTCTGGGGTCAGTGGATGAGGTCCTCCCACATCTCCCCATGGACATGCAGACCACGGTCAAGCAGGTCCAGGATCAGCAGCTCCAGATGGCCCTAGATCTTGGGGATTCTTGTGCCCGTTCAATGGCTGCCACAGTTGCCTCTCGTCGCAGGGCTTGGCTGAGGCTTTCCTTCTTCCCAGCAGATACCCAGTATAAATTAGCTGATGTGCCCTTCCTTGGGGATGACTTTTTTGGCCTGGGAGTGGACAGTCACCTTCAGTGCATTGAGCAGTCCAATACCACCTTGGATGCTACCTCTGCCAAGAGTTCTTTGGGCAAGAACCAGCAGAGAAAAAAGAAGAAGCCCTTTCAACATTCTGCTCCTGCGATTCAGCAGTCCTCCTTTCAAGGCAGACAGTAGCACCAGCAACAGCAGCAGGCTCAAGCTTGGCGTCCTTGGCCCAAGCAGGGTCCCCAACAGGCCCGTAAAGGAGGTCAAGGTTCAGTTCCTGGATCCTCCTCCTCCAAGCCTGCTCAGTTATGGGGCGGGGGCTACCATCCCCGCTCCCATCATGCCAGCTCTGGGTCCTCCCATGGGGGACCAGCTCCGCCACATTCTTTCCGCCTGGTCCTTTGTCACCATGGACAGGTGGGTTCTAGAAGTGGTCAGTCAGGGACTGTCTCTGGAATTTGAGCAGTACCCTCCAAGCCAAGCCCGCACCCCTCGGGAGGAAAGAGTGTCCGCCCAGACACAGTCAGCTCTCTGAGATGACATTCCTCATCTCCTCGTCAAGGAGGCAGTAGCTCCAGTGGTGGATCCTCCAGCAGACCCAGGCTTTGTCTCCAGCTACTTCCTGGTGCCCAAGCAGATGGGGGCTGGTGCCCCATTCTAGATCTGCACAACCTGAATCAATATCTCAGGTCACGCACCTTTCGGATGGTCACTCTTTCCCAGATCATACCATCCTTGGAGCGAAACATGTGGTTCTGTTCACTGGATCTACAGGACGTGTTCTTTCATTTACCAATCTGTCCATCCCATCAGTGGTTCCTCCGCTTCAGGATCGAAGGGACCCTGTACGAGTTCCGAGCCATGCCATTCGGCCTGTCATCGGCCCCATGGGTCTTCACCAAATGCATTGGTGGTGGCCCATCTCTGGCATTGAGGGGTCAGAATTTATGCCTATCTCAATGATTGGCTCCTAGCAGGTTCCACCCAACAGGATGTGGAGAGGTCCAGGGACCTGGCCCTCCAGACCTGCTCTCAACTGGGCCTCCTGATCAATGAAGCCAAGTCAGAACTCATGCCTTCTCAGGTGATGGGCTTCATCGGGGCAGAGCTCAACTCTTGTCAAACCAGAGCTCAGCTCCCGGCAGACAGGGCAGAGATTCTATCCACCTTTGCCCAATAATTTCTGGTTGGGCACTTGCGCCCTGCCTGGGAATTTCTGTGCCTTCTGGGTTACACAGCAGCATGCACCTCAGTGGTCCATTTGGCCTGGTTGCACATGTACCCCCTCCAATGGGAGCCAGCCACCCAGTGGACTCAGCGCCATGGTCATTTCAACCAGCTGGTCACTGTGACCCAGAAGATGTGGGACACTCTCCAGTGGTAGACCACCCCAGACCGGTTGCAGGAAGGGATCCCATTTGTCCGCCTCAAGCCGACAATCATCCTCATGACTGATGCCTCTCTCATGGGCTGGGGAGTCCACATGGGGGACGAAAGGGTCCACGGGCTCTGGACCTCCGAGGAGTCCCAATGTCACATCAACCTGTTGGAGCTCAGAGCAGTCAGACTGGCACTGTCAGCTTTCGCTCCTCAGCTCCGGGGTCAAGTGGTTCAAGTCCAGACAGACAATACCATGACCATGTACTACCTCAACAAACAGGGTGGCACGAACTCCCATCTTCTGTGCAAGGAGGTGCTCCGCATCTGGATCCTCATGAGCCGGTTGGAGGCGGATCTCCTAGCCATGCATGTGGCAGGAGCCTCAAACCATCTAGCAGATGCTCTCAGCCACTTAGGCCAGGCATCCCATGAGTGGTCTCTCCATCCAGAGGTAGCTTACAGAACAAGAGAAGTGGTATGGAGTGCATTTGGGCAATAAATAGATAAATGCTGTTAGTGGGATAGAACTCACAATGTGTATTGGCAAGAACCTTGAAGAAAACCTGCTGGCAACTGTCAAAAGTGCGAATTATTTTTCAGTGCTTATGGACAATAGTACTGACAGTAGTATAATTAAAAAGGAACTCTTAGACATAATATATGTTTATCCCCAAAATGGTCAACTTGAAACTAGTTTTCTATGAATGTAAGCTGTATCAGATGGCACAAATGAGGGATTGAAAAATCTCTTCTTGAATGTTCTTGCAGACTGTGAGTTAAGTCTTGAAAAAATACTGGGGTTTGGGGCTGATTGGGCATCAGTCAACATGGGTGTAAGATGAGGATGTGCCTCGCTCCTACAGGCAGAACAGGTTGAGTGGTTAATTTATCAGTGTCAGTGGCTCAGTAGGTAGCACACTCACCTCTGAGGCCGGGAGATCAGAGAGCTGTGGATTCTGTTCCCACATCTGGCACTTGGGTTAATATCCCAGTACTGACACTGTAGTGCAGCATGAGAGGGGTGCTGCACTTCTGAGGTGCCGTCTTTCGGATAAGACATTAAACCGAGGTCCCATCTGCCTGGATTGGTGGTAGTTCAGGTGGATGTTAAAGATCCCATGGCACTTATCGAAAAGAGCAGGGGCATTTCCCCGGTGTTCTGGCAAAATTTCCCTCATTCACTAAAAAAATACCACCAACAGTTTAATCTGGTTCAAGGTCAGTTGGCATTCATCTGTATCCCCTTCCCCTGGGTCGTGCCTAAAAATAGGCAGGATTTGTCTAGTGCACTTACTCGGTTAACAAAAACTAAATAAAAATAAAAGAAAAAAATTGCTGTTCACCATTTCTCACACAGATTTAAAATGACCATAAAAGATGCTTTGGATAAAACCTGTTTTCTGATCCAGCTTTTTTATTACTATCAGGAAAGTCCTAAGCAACTGAGAGAGTTGTGGTCCCTTGCCCAGGTAATGGAGATGTTAACTGAAAAGTCACAAAAGGCTTACGAGCAGCATAGACATTTTGCTACCTGGACTGTTACCAAATAATTCCCTGTAATTTATGCCCAGTTAGAATCTGTGGCTGCAGATCTTCCTGGTCTCCATCACTCATTCACACTGATGGGATCTATGCCGGAGGTGCTAGGACCCAGAGGGAGCAAACTCTTTGCAAGAGGATCAGTGCCGCGAGCCTTAGCTCGTGCGGCAATGACTATCTCAACGTCAACCCTCCAACTGCCTCAGTTCCTTTTTTCCTGCCGTCAAGTGTGCTACAGTGACAACGTCACTCGCCCACCGGGAGTCAAACTTCAAACTAGCAGCATAGTTTTTAGTTTATTATTTTGTAGTATTTCTCAAATAAGTACCGCTTACTATAATTTATTCTTATTACAAGAAAGAAGTCTCAGCCTACATTGACGGAGTCGACCATGAGCGGGTCAGGTGACGGTAGGGAGACTTCATATGAAAGCTGTTCAGTCAGCCAGGCTGGGTCTGATCTGCTGCCCTCTCCAGAGGGCGGTCTGACAATGGACGGTCCAGTGCCCGAGGGGAGGGGTGGTCCCCCTGGAAGCATAAAAGAAAACGGTCGCATTCTCGGCACCGTTCAGCCTCGAGCTCTTCTTCAGCCCACAGGTTAAAAAGAAGGCATCACTCGAGGTCACCTTCTGGTATGTCTGCACGTTGATGGTCGGACATTGGGGTCAGTTGCCGGTCTCCTCCTCCGGAGTCACCGATTTCTGTTTCCAGTCACTGACCTCTTCAACATCGGAGTCCTTTCCCGCCTTCCGGTAGGGCTTCAGATGAGCAGTTTCATCAGTGGACCGCTCTGATGGAGCAATGGGCTCAGAGGTTGGTCCAGCTGCCTGGCCCGGTCACTCAGAGGCCCTCAGAACCTTTGAGGGATCGGGTAGGGCGGTTGGCCTTCCCTAGTCACATGGCACCTTCTTCATTGCCGTCGACTCCACGCTCAGGTGTTTTTCCCCCCTTACATGGCTGCGGCACAGGGGGCCACACCAATGCCTCTGTCTCCTGGTATTCTTCCTTCTTTCTCCTCAAACTTTAGTTTTCGGAGCCCTGCATTGGTTTCGGCACCATCCTCGGCATCGATGTGTCTGTCAGTACCATCCTCGGTCCTGTTAAGATTGTCAGCACCACCCTCGGTGCCTTCCTCAGCGCTGTGCGGGTAGTCGGCACCATTCTCGGTGCCGAGGGCTCTGTCAGTCCCGTGCTCTTCTTCGGCACCGAGACTTGGTGTGACACCTTCCACTCTTCAGGGCCTCTCAACTCCGAACCCTTTTCCTTCCTATTTTGCTTCTGATTTTCATTCCTTTCCTGTCCATACAGTCCCTCCTGGGCTGTCAGGAGATGATATTGAGCTTGACCCAGACCTTAGGCTGGGTGATGACGTGGAAGGAACAGGATCTAATCCTGTTGCAGAGCCTGTGGTCTAGGACCTGTCATTTAAGTCTCTGCTGAAAAAGTTGAATTTCACTGTTTTTCTCCAGACTATGGATATCAATCCTGGGAAGCTTTTAAGACTCCAATACCTTCATGTCCCAGACATCCCTATGGATTTAACTCCACTGGTACAGCCTTCCTTTGAGACGTTTTCTCAAATGGTATGGAATAATCATGCTCTCATTCCTTCTGTGGCTAAGTCCATAGATAGAAAGTATGCTGCTCCCAAGGATCGGCCCATTTTTGGCCTCCCAAGCCTTTAAGGACCCTATTGTAGTCTTGGCAGAGAATGATAAGGTCATTCTCCTTCAGACTACTACAGCCTGACCTATAAACAAAGACTCTCATAAGATAGATACTTTAGGTAAGAGAGTCTTTGCTGCATCCACCCTGGGTATGCGTATTGCCAGCTAAAAAGGGCTATTTCTCTCAATATGAGTATATCCTTTGGCATTCACTCAAAATAATGGTAGAAGCTCTACTGGAGTCAGACACTAATTCTGAGTTTCTTCATACCATAACCAGGGGTATTGAGTCCAACAACCAGCAGGTTAAAGCAGCTATGGACGCTTTCGATACTGCCTCCCGAGCAGCAGCGACAGGCATTTGTACCCGCCGTCACTCCTGGCTGCGGACTTCAGGCTTCACGAATGATGCCCAGCAACAGGTCATGGCGTTACCCTTCAGTGTGTATCTCTTTGGTCCTCAGGTAGAAGAAGCTGTAGAGGCCACACAAAAGACTAGGTCTGCCAATAAATTGGCTCGACCTACTCCTGCCCCTTCTCTGGGGGGGTGTTAATAAGTGCCTGTTTCACAACCATCAGTCCTTTTGAGGCAAAGGCAGGGGAGGTTTTAATAAAAACCTAGCCCCCCAGCCTCAAAAGAAAATGCAACAGAAAGCACAAGGGCCCAAAGCACCCAGTGCCGCCTTCTGAGTTTCTGGCCCAAGTTCCACCTCAGCTGCCCGAGGGGACTCTTCCTCAGTGGTGGGAGGTTGTCTGACTCAATTCTACAACCAGTGGAAGTCCATAACATTGGACAAATGGGTCCTCTGGATAATCCGCGAGGGGGTATTCCCTCAATCTTTCAGAGACCCCTCCGGATCATCCCCCCAAATGACAGCCCAGGCTGTCAGTACTTCAGTCAGAATTTCTTGCTTGTGAGATACAAGGCCTTCTGAACAACAAGGCAGTAGAGCTAGTGCTGCCGGATCAACAGAACACAGGCTTCTACTCTCATTACTTTCTAGTTCCAAAGAAAACCGGGGGCATGTGCCCCATTTTGGACGTCAGAAAATTGAACAAATTTCTTCCCAAAGAGAAGTTCAAAATGATATTGCTAGGAACCCTATTACCTTTGCTTCATCAGCACGATTGGTTAGCCTCCCTGGACATGCAGGATGCTTACCAACATATTCCTATTCACCCAAAGCATCACAAATGCCTAAAGTTTGTGACTTTGGGGCCAACATTATCAGTTCAGAGTCCTGCCCTTTGGGCTATCCTTGGCGCCACAAGTTTTTACAAAGTGTTGTGCAATTCTCTCAGCGCACCTCAGAAAGATTGGAATACAAGTGTTCCCATATCTGGACGACTGGCTTCTAGCAAGTCCCTCCAGGCAAGGAACTCTTGATGCTGTATCCACGGCCTCAGACTTTCTCACATCCATGGGGGTTCTGCTGAATCTCAAGAAATCCCAGTTTTAGCCCTCCCAGAAGCTCTTTTTATAGTAACTCTTCTGGATACCTCCTGTGCCAAAGCCTTTCTTCCAGAGGACAGAAGGAGCGATATCCTACAGATGGCCCGATACATCAGAGAGAACAGCTCGATTTGAGCTATCTCAATGCAACAGATGCTGGGTCTAGGGTATCCCTTTGCTCCCTGAATCACCAGATCTCCATTACCATGGACACGTCCCTGATGGGGTGGGGAGCTCACTGTCAGAATCTCCACACCCAAGGTACGTGGACTCAAGACGAGTCCCAGCTTCATATAAATGTCCTAGAAATGAGAGCTGTCCTTTATGCAGTCCGGGCTTTGAAGGACATTCTCTGTCACAAGAACATTCTCCTTCAAATGGACAACAAAGCAGTGATGTACTACATCAACAAGCAGGATGGTGCACACTCTTACCCCTTATGCAGGGAAGCGATGAGAGTGTGGAAATCGTGCTTGGAGCACAAAGCTCTAATCCAGGCAGTCTACCTGCAGAACAGAGACAGATCCTCACGAGTGGTCTCTAGACTCAACCATAGTTCAGTCACTGTTCGCAGAGTGGAAAACCCCAGACCTGGACCTTTTTGCATCCCCACTCAACACAAAACTGCCTCTCTTCTGCTCCAGAAATCTAGGGCCTGGCATTTTCTGTCAGGATGCGTTCAGGCTGCGGTGAACAAAATGCTTTCTATATGCCTTTCCTCATCTTCCTCTAATTTAGAGGGTACTTCTCAAGTTCGAGTCCCAGGGGGACAAAATGATCCTCATTGCTCCCTTCTGGCCTTGACAGATATGGTTTCCATTGCTCAACAGTATGTCGGAAAACCCTCCAAAAGTGCTTCCCCTTCAGACGAACCTTCTGACTCGGGGACCTGTGGTCCATCCCAATCTGAGATCACTTCAATTTCATGCTTGGCTCCTGAAGAGATAGAAGTGAACAGGTTCGATGTCTCTCGCAGAGTTTCAGATATTCTCTTGGCTGTGCGCAAGCCAGCCTCTTGAAAAACTTACACAGCCAAATGGGAGCTTTTTTCTCTCTCTGGTGTGCAATCCTCTTTGAATCCTTTTTCCTGCCCACCAAATAAAGTTGTAGAGTACCTTTTAGACCTTTCAAACTCAGGTCTACAATACTCTACAGCCAGAGTCCACCTTTGTGCCATTTCAGCTCATCATGAGCCAGTACTTTCCTTGTCACTGGCTCAATTACCTGTGGTTAAGAGGTTTCTTAAGGGAATTCTGCATACCAGACCCCATATCAGATGTCCAATCGCAGCCTGGGACATTAATCTTGTACTAGACTTGCTCACTTGAAAGCCTTTCAAGCCTCTAGCTACCTGTGAGCTAAATTTTCTCACTTGGAAAACAGCCTTCCTGGTGGCCATTACCTCAGCCTGCAGGGTCTCTGAAATACATGCCTTGGTCACAGACCCTCCGTATACTGTGTTTCATAAGAGCAATGTAGTTCATAGGACCCATCCTAAGTTTCTCCCAAAGGTTGTTTCAGAATTCCATCTAAACCAATCTTTAATCCTTCCTACCTACCTCGCAGACTTCCAAAATGAAGGAGAGCATACCCTTCATTCCTTAGATGTCAAAAGAGCTCTGCATTTCTATTTAGATAGAACAAAACAAATTCACAAAGCTCAACCACTGTTTGTTTCCTTCAGCAAGACCCAGCTGGGCCAACCTGTCATTATAAGATGCATTTCAGCATGGCTGGTGGCATGCCTTCACTAGTGCTATTCCATGGCACAGGTTAAGCTGAAGGGCAGAGTGTACACCCACTCTACTAAAGCAGTCGCAGCATCCCTGGCAGAAATCTGCAACGTGCCCATTGCAGACATTTTCAATGTGGCTACCTGGAGCTCAGTGCATACTTTCATCAAGCACTATGCCCTGGATGTCCATGCCAGATGACATCTTTCATTCGGCAGGACCATCCTTAACGGACTTCTGTCCTAAATTGTGAGCTTCTGGTCTCTCCTGCTGCCCTCTCGGGGGATTATTAGCTCGGTACTCTCCCATCAGTGTGACTGAGTGGTGGAGACTTTATATCCAGGAAGATAAGGAAATTACATACCTACCGTAATTCTTGATCTTCTTGGATGAAGTCTCCAACACTCATTTACACGCCCTCCCACCATCCCCCGAGCTCACCTCTGTTGTTGGTCTTCACTCCCTCAGTCTTAGGCTGTGAAGACTTCTTTGTTAATCCTTCTTATACAGGTCATACGGACTATCTTATGTCTGGTTTTTGTTAGGCTATCCTTCTGGGTTAGTTATGCTGCACCTCCTCTGAAAAAAGGTACTGAGGCGGTTGGAGGGTCGACGCCGAGATAGTCATTGCTGCACGAACCGAGGCTCGCGGTGCCGCTCCTCATAGCTCCATCTCTGGTACCGACCCTCTTGCAAAAAGTTTGCTCCTGCTGGGTCCTAGTGCCTCCAGCATAGATCCCATCAGTGTGAATGAGTGGTGGAGACTTCATCCAAGAAGACCAAGAATTACGGTAGGTACGTAATTTCCATGTCCAGCTCATAACAAGGTCAAAATCAAGGGTGTGCCAGAACAAAAGGTTATAATATCACTTTTATAATACAGCACTTGGATTTACCTCGGGTCTTACTCAAAAATATTTTCAAAAATTATCATAAATAATTATAAAATTCAGATATATTATCCCTGTTCTCCAGGTTCTGGATAATGGCAATAATGTTTCTGCCACACTTAGGAATATGAAAAATATATATATATATCTTATTAACACCTGTACAATAATTCTAATTATTCCTTATTAACATGATTATACCTTGTAAACATAATAAACTATAAACATAAACAACAAAGGTTTCAGAAAATCAAATAAGCCACAAAGAAAATAAAACAAATTTCGGCAAATAATGCAAATGAATAAGCAATATTCAACACAATAAATGGCACTGGCTATATACTAGACTTTCGGTATACTTAGTATTTAGCATGACCTTATATAAGAACATGTAAACTCATTACATTAGTGTTTTGGATTATTTCTGCATAAGACTTATTTCAAAACTTCATAGCATGTAAAATGTATTTCCTTTTTGTTCAAATTTCTTAACCTATATACCCAAGGTTTTGCAATTAAAAGTTAAGTTCACTATGTTACCACCCTAAATAGTCAAATTAAAATATTACGATATTATTAATTACAATAATTAAAAATAATATTTACAGTTTTGGTTGTCTGTAGGCTTGGTCTTCTTCACTTTTAGCTTTCAAAATCTCAGTTGAGTCTGCCTTTGAATGAAAAACTTTCTCTCTCAGTCAGCTTGTCTTTTCCTGGACCCTGGAACTGTAAAACTCTAGATTCTTCTTGCATCAGTTTGGGATGTCACTAATCATCAAAAGTCAGTTGTAGGATTCAACAGAAAACCTAAGGCAACAAGATTTGAACAGTCCCATAGCAACAGCTTGTTTTACATGATCTTTTCTTGTGGATAGTGAAGTTGTCTTAATAACTGGACTCTAATGACTTCTTCATGTTAATTCATCTGCATTTAAACCTTAGGACACTGTACTTCTTCTATCCACAGTACTGAAGCTTGCTTTTGGCTGTGAATTTTAAAGTTAGTCTCTGGTCCAGGCTTTAGCAGACAACATTACTACAGTTAAAATACTCAGTTAAACATTGAGCTTGCTTCATACCACAGTGAAAGTCCTCATACCAAAAAGTTTGCATTTGGACTTTGTTGCAATCTTGTTAGCTTACAGGCTGGACCTCAGCAACTCTATGTAGGTTTCCAAGCTTGTTCTTAGCGCCCCCTGATGGATACATCAATGGTTAACCAAGGCTGGTCCCAGTATTTAAAAGTAACCGTGGTCTAAGCTTTTTTAGGCCTAGCAAAAGTTATGACGCCATTAAGGTTTCAGCCAAATTCTTAACTAGACTGACATAGGTCCTCTTTCATTGGTGTCTGGCCAAGATTGAGGTTGGGTTGACATCATCACCAGATTTTGACTGGTCCTTGAAGATGATGAATGTTGACATAGGCCAGTCCCCTTCAAAGGCTGCCCATTGGCTCCAGATTTACTTTTCTCAATGAAATTAATTTTCCTTCTGTCTTTTTTTATGCAAAATAATATAACTTGTAAACCAACATTTTTGAATTTTTCTCATCAAATGGAGTCCTTTGATGCGTTTTTCATATTTCTAGCATTAATAGTTCTGAATTAGACTATTAGAGGTTATAACTTTATATTTTTAATAAACTCTCTTAAAACATCTTTATCTTTAAATATTCCAGGCTACAGAATAATATAAGATTTGTTCATAAAATTCCTTCAGGAACGTTTTAAACACAAGATTTCTCTGCAAGTACATGGTTTTCTTTGTTCTGTCTAAAGAAGCAATAAATCTTGTTTTTAACAAATTTTTAGGCAGTCTTTCTCTGCATAGCAAGAAGCTACATATTCAAAAGTTATCTCTTTAAATCATGATATCCTTTATGACCTATGAAATGTTTAAACCAGCAGCATGTTGCGTTTTTAAATTATAAACAAAAGCATTTTCATTAATATAAAACTTAAGGCATTTTTTTTTCTAAAGGTACCTGGTATAGGCTGTATCAGATACAGGCTGGTGCGTCGGCAAGGCCTGTTATCTAGTTGTCAAGATTACCTAGCTTAAGGCATTTGAAACATGTGGATGGCCTCCTTTATCTCTGTGCTAGTATATTCAGAGTCCTGTAATATTGCTGTGTTAAAACTTAGGCCTAATGCAGCATCCCTTTCTCAATGCTCACTTAAGCAGAATGAAATATTTTCCTTGCAGGCAATCTTTCTTCTTGCTTTATAAAACTTACAGTATGCCCTCTTTAACCTTAATCCAATTAATTAAGCATTTATAAAGAATATAACATATCAATTATATAGGAATATGATAAAAAAATTATAATAAAATATTTTTAATCAGCTTAATTTTGTATCTACATTTTCCCCCTTTTGAATTAAAACTGCACCCAAAGAATGCATTTTGTAATTCAAAACTATAATCCTACTATATGGGTATATAGTTTAAGCATTGCAGATAAATTGAACCATAGAACACAAAGTTGCATCATCATGTGGTAACTTATGACATCATCACATATGACATCATTGGATGTGACATCATAAGATGTGACATCACTAGATGACATCATTGTAGATGTACTTTTTTGGCATAGAAACATGAACAGTACTACATGAATAAACATGATTACAACTATGTACACTTTTAAATAATGTAACAGTCTTTTACATTATTTTAAAAATTTCACCAATATAACAGATTCTCTTTACTCATCAGTTTCAAAGATCAGTATTACAATTAACATTTTAACTTGACATTTGTTCATTATTTTTACTTTTTATACAATCTAGTACCCTTTTAATGTTTAGTATTGCAGCACATGTAAGGCTAGTAGGCTACTTTTTGTCATATTTCATAAGTTCTGTCCCCCCTATGTGCGGAAGGTACTACTAAACTGGGCCCTTGTAACCTTTACCAGTATTTATCATGATATCATTCCTTGGGAGGGTCCACTAGACTATCAGGGAATGTAGCAATATGCATTTACTGCGATCGCAGCAATGGGCGGGGGGGTTCCATTAGTCCACCAGGGACAGGCATCATTACATTTTATGGGGCATCAGGGACTTGGGTGGGAGGAGGAACCACTAGACCACTAGGGATAGTCATATGTTATATTCATCGGAGAATCGGGGACTGGGGGGGCCACTAGACTACCAGGGTTTCCTTTTATATGTATACCACACAATCATGGCTACGGGGGGCCAGGTACAGTGAGTGCTTGTGGATGGTGTTCTGGGTGGGTGGGTGGCCAACCAAGGCTGGGCTGCTGTGTTGCGCCTTGGAGTACTGCAGCCCACCTTTGGGTGGCTGAGAGTTGCTCCTACTCTGCAGGGGCTCAACTTTGAGCCCCTCTATGCGGCGGACTGCAGGGTTGAGCCAGGATATGCACCACACATCCTCGGCTGAATATTGGGATGTGCCACATATGCATGGACACACCTCCTGCATCTGTGCTGCATACCATTACATTGCGCCATGGCGCATCGGGAGTTGCGCTGCACTGAGCAGCCTTTTCAATATCCCGCCAGTGTGCAATATGGGCTTGCGCTGGCACATCTCTGGTTTGCCAGGCACAACCCCTTTGAATATCTGGGCCCATGCCTAATCTGTGTGGTCTTTTCAGTTGTGGTTGTACAGTGTGAATGAGCACAGAGGGAATTAATAGACATAGGGTGTTGACGGTGCTCTGCTGTATATTATGGCATGTGCAGGAGTTTCTGCATGCTTGGAGAGCAAAATTAGCAAAAGAAGTCATAAGACCTTGTTTGGCACATTGACACAGGCAGTTACAAAACCAGAGAAAAAGTGATAGAATCAAATATTTAGTTTATGTAGTCATATGTGTTGAATGGGGAGGGGGTGCAAGTTGTGCTGTACCCAAGCAAGTGCTGTTGCTAATAAAAAAAATGCATTTTTATATTTGTTTAAAAACTGTGTTCTGCTGTCTGCTTGCTGACTTCTTTGGCCTATCATAAAAATGAGATGCCTCATACCATGGGGTTATCCCAGTAAAGGTAATTTTAAAACAATAAAAAAAATGTATTTATTTAAAAATTTATTTTCTTTGGAATAAGTTGCTCTATAGAATAAAATCTGTTTTGTAAAAATAGCAAGCAAACTTGAATTTATATTTTCAGAAACTAGATAGCAAAGAGACTTTGTTCCCATATTTCTATAGTTAGTGTATTTATTTTTTACTGAAGTAAGGTTGGGGATAGGTTAATCTGTACTGCAGGACAAACTGGGATGGGTTGGCTTTATGGTAATGTTGTAATGTGCTTGAGTGAGTGACAATTGTGAATTTGTTTACTTGGATTGTCATTTAATTTGTCTGCAATTTGTCTGTCACCAAGTCTCTTTCAACTTGTCTTATTTTTTTGTGTTTCAGATGTGCTGCTGCCCAGCTGCAGTCTTTTGGTATTTTGTTTTATTTTTGGGGTGGGAGGATATTTTGGGCAACATACTGTCATGTGGACTGTGGGGACTCTGGGGTCGGTGCTAAGGTGCAACTCACAAAGCACGGGAAGGGAGGGAGCAAATGGGTGGAAATTGCATTACAAATACCTTCCAAAATGCACCAAAATGTTAATAAATTTCTGGGGGCCTAAGCGGCCAACCAGACCCCTGGCCAATTATTATTTTTTATCTGACTTGAGCTCCCCCACCTATAGGACTCCTGGATCCGCCCCCCTGTAAAACTGCTGTGTTGCCAGGAAAGACAGACAAATTCTGCCTGGGCAACTTTATTCCCAAATGAAAAACAGATTTAACTGTGACATAAACATTGAAAACAGTCTAACTCATGAGGCTTTGCTTGATTGTGGGGCTGAAGTAAGTCTCATGTCTAAAAATCTCTTTGATGAATTGACTGATGCCTTAGGTAATGCAAATAAGCTGAAACCCCTTCCTAACAGCTTACAGATGGTAGGTTATGAAGCGGAAGCTCAGGAGACCTTAGGTAAAGTTTGGTTAAAATTAAAATTTGGTAAAATGCTGATTAAACAGTGTATATTACAAACTGAGCAGGTAATGATTTCTTGACTGGAAATTACCTTCTAAAGAGGTTGAAACCTATTCTGGACTACTTTGAAAAAACTTATGGTCACAGGTAAAAAGGCCTATTCCACTTAAAAAGAGTTGTAAAGTTTCTAAACAATAACATTCATGCTACTGTGATGATGTAATGATTAAACTGAATATTGTAGGTTCTAATGCAACTGATGTATCTAGTTTTGGTAATTCTGAAAATTGGTTAAATGGAGAAGTAAAGCTTATGTGGTTTATGTGTCAAAACAAGATGTGGTAAATCTGTAATTAAAACAGAGGTCTAACTTTCTTCACAGAGAGTAAATCCTGTTTTTCTCAGTGCCATCCTGTTTTTGCCAAAAGCATTAAACTCTAAGTACAAGGCCCACCGAGGACTGTGGAAAAGAGGTGCTGCTCAATAAAACAAGAGGTAAATCCAAGGTGCCAGACAAAACAGAAGTTGTAAAGTTCTGCATTGTCCAAACAGTGCACAGGTTTACCTGATGTTAAAATGAATGGTTACAAAATGTTCCAAACCACAAATAAAGTTTGAAAAGTAGTGGCACTTGCCTTGAACCTCCAGATATGGTAAAAATATACAACATCCTGTATGTAATACAAGGTTTAAAATCTCCCATGCCTTGGGATGGATGCACTTGTACAACTGGGTGTGTATATGAGCCTAGCCAATAAAGTTATGTAGTCACAACTAAGGGAAAACCTTTATCCAATAAAAGTGACATCACAGGCCTTGAGGTCTAGACAAACTATTCCTCAAGTGTGCCAGGTGGTAAGTGCGAGCACTGCAACAGTTAAAGATAAAAGTAAATTAATTGTCTGCTAGTGTTAATGGAAAGGTGTTTAACAAAACTGTATTGTTTTTTACCTAGGTATGTGCACTAGAGTAATGCGTGTTTGCCTAGTACATAAAACAAAGTTAACTATGGGTTAGAAAAAGAGAAAGGGTGGGGAGTCCTTCATGATTCAGAAGTCGTTCCAGTTATTGGGAAAGACTAACAGAAGGTATTACCTAAAGAGAGAAAGAAAATAGAGTTTTAAAGAAGTATATGTAGTTGATGATGAAAAACTAAAGTTGATAATGATGAAAAAAAATGTTGAAAAATATGGTCAATTCAGAAAAAAACTTACTTTTTCTAATTTTGAACAAGTTAACCAATACTTGTAGAGCTAAATTAGAAAAAAAAGTTTGTAAAATGTTCTTTCCATTGAAAAACCAAAAAAATGTTAAGTAAGCCTGATATTGATTTCAATTTTGTTTTTGTTTTAAAGAAAATGTACAAAGAAATAGTGAACATTTTAATATTTATTTAGTAAAAGTATAGAAAGGTAACAAAATAGTTAAAAACTTCTGTAATTTCATTAAGGAAATCCCAATGTACTGTACCTATGATTGCTAAAAAGGTAAACTACAAATAAACCTTAAATCTGTGTAATACCAAAAGGGTAACTTCCAGTTATGGTGCACCCTGCCCGCTTACAGCCCAGCCACCAACCAAATGACAGCTACAGTATGGGCTTGCAGGGCATACTGTACTACACAGTCCCAAATATGTGAATTTGGGATCTGTCTAGTCAGTATGTCTATAAAGCCTATTGGTCCACACGGGGAACAATGGGCTTACAGCCCATACTGTAGCTGTCATTCAGTGGGTGGTATGTGGGTGGGATGCAGCCACCTGCCAATGACAGGGGGCGGGGTGGGCAAAGGGTCCTGTGTGGGTGGGTGGGGTGTGTCACTGGATCACCAGAGAATGATATGTGTGCATTTTACCATGATTGGGGACTCAGGAGGGAGGGGGGTCCACTAGACTACCAGGGAATGTAGTAATACGCATTTACCATGATCATGGCAATGGGCGGGGGGGTTCCACTAGTCCACCAGGGATCGGCATCATTACATGTTACAGGGTATTGGGGACTCGGGTGGGAGGGGGAACCACTATACCACCAGGGATTGTCGTGATGTTATATTCATCAGGGAATCGGGGACTGGGGGGTCACTAGACTACCAGGGTTTCCTTTTATACATATACTGCATGATGGCGGCTACGGGGTATGGGATGCCTCAGGATCCCCACTGCACACATTGTGCTGTGCAGGGCACCAGGCACATGTCGCTGGGCTGCCCTGCACAAGGCATGCTAATGGGGCCATAATGACATGCAGATGGCTCCATTTGCACCTTGCATATATTATAGCCTAATTTGCATGCCCCCCTGCTGAATATCGCAGGTGATTCACCTAGCGCAGCTGCACTTGTGCTGGCGCATCCCTGTGCTCCCTAGCTGTGCCTTGCACTGGCGCAGTACCATTGTGCCATGTGCAGTATGTGCACTAGCACTGCCATATTCAACGGTGCTGTGCCATGGCGCATCCCCGTTGCATATCACCTGGACCTGGCCCCAGTGCATCACAGCTGCACTGCGCCCAGGCTTGCACCACTGCCTGGTGCGGTCTGAATATCCAGCCCCTAAAGTACATGCTGAAGTTTTTACCTCAGTTCAGAGGTCTCATGTACCAGTTTCTGCCTCTCCTGGTTCATGCTGTTGCTGAGACCAGACCTGCTCCACCATTAGTTTTGTACCATTCTTAGCATGCTGCTGGAGGGCACTACCCTCCGACTCCCTCTCCTGTAAATCCACATCAGAATCAATTTGCCATATAGGACAAAACCAGCAGTGACCTTAAACTATTTGAATGTTATTAATTTAAGCTCCCCATACTAGAAATTAATAACACTAGTACTACATTTATTACACACCCAGTCTGATGGAACACTAATGTCCTGTCCCATCCCAGCAGCCACCTCCCACCCACCATAGTCTGAGACTGTGAAAATCTTTTTTTTTAAAGCAAGAGATACCTGAATAAAAGAAGATGTGATCCATTTTCAGCAGGCTGAAGTCTATGTGCCCTTAGTTGAGTACTATCGCCAGTCACCTGGCCACCGAACTCTTTCTCTCTAGACAGCACACACTGACCCCATGACTCCTAATGAGTAGAGGTCTCAGCTATAGCTTGCTTCAGCTACTGGAAGATGACCTGAACCTCACTCCAACTCCTTGTGCTGATTTACCAAGGCCACACCGACCCCACATTACTGGACTGCTGCCGCCTGAAACCCCATTCTCTGCCCTTCACTTGCGGGCTCCTCTCTCTCTCTGTCTGCTCCTCAGTAGTACACTTGCTCCTCTCTTGCTCCAATGTTAATCTTCTGAGTGAATGAATTACAGCTCACTCTTGTTTTGGCAGCCCAGACATTTAGAGAAAGTGCCCCTTGCTAGCCACATCCACTACTGGACACAACAGCAAATCAGGGGCAGTGAGCACCAGGCGACCTGGTTGAGATCCGTATTGTTAAGGTCCGCTCCACTTTGTTGCAGCTGTACCCCCCCGTGCATGAACCCCCAGACACACACACACATGAACAAAGGAGCTGCACCAAGCCTGCAAAAGTAGAGAACAAATGCTCAGGCTCACCAAAGCAAGACCAGCTACTGCCACAATGCTGGGACATGACTACATGGTGCAGGATGAAAGTTAGTAAGAAATTCATGCTGGAGACCAGCTTTTCTGGGGGGGTCAACTGTGTAATGTGGGTGGGGGTGGTTGCTTACTGCATTACCAGGACACTGGAGGACAGATGAGACCCATGTGGCTCAGGTGTATTTCATGGGGGCATTAGTGCATACCAATTAAGAATGCAGCACAGTGTCACTAATAGAGGAGCTCCATGATGGGGGAGCTATAGCACCCTTAGTCCTCCCCCCAAATCTGCCTATGGCATCTTACACTGTGGTTGGAACTAACTCTGGATACCTTTTGAGAAAGACTAAGCACATGGATGGCTAAGTGCATGAAATGGCGTTATCGATGCTGGTCACAAAAGTCCACACAGACCAAACACAAGGAAAACAAAGACAGTGATAACTATTGCATCCATAAGAAGCCTTTATCAAGCCGGCCCGGTGGCGCTGAGGGTTGAAGCGTGGTACGCCACACCTCGCACCACGACGGCAACCCAGGTTCGGGAACGGACTCGGGCCACTGGGGGCTGGCAGGGAGAAGGAAGTATTGAGTGTCCTATGACAGCTCTCCTTCCTTCAGGGTGGGTGAGGGATACATGCGCCGCTGCAGCGACACCCAGCGGAGGCTGGGCATCCAACAGCGTGCGCATTGGACAGGGGGGAGAAGTCGGCAGATGTCTGCACGTAGTGCGCTGACGTCATTGCACATCCGGCTCTCCAGGGGGCATATAATATACAAAATAGGGACTCCGCCTCTATGAAGCCCTCCCCAGGGGTTCCTCTCAGGTCGCCGATCCCCCAACCAGTTATTAGGACTGCGGGCTGGAATATGGGGTGCCAGCTCCGCGGCCCCATCCTCTGGGGGGTAAGCCAGGGGTGACCAGGGGAATCGGCCGACATGGAGGACCTCAGGGGGCCGTGACCAGGGTGGATACTTGCCGAGAGTATCCACAAAAAAAAAAAAAGAAGCCTGTATCAAGAGATAATACAGATAAAATTAATGACATCCTATGCTTCTTTCTGTACAAATTTGAATGTCTTCTGTGAAAACTCCTGCTGTAAAGATGGCCAGTTTTGTGACATTTCTACCCAAGACTGCACTTTGTCATTTAATGCTACCTTGACAAACTTAGTTGTGCCCAATAAACTGTTTGCACCACTTGTGTTAGTGCTTATTTATGTTCTGGGCATTTAGGGCACTCGTCTGACTCCTCCACCCCACACCAGATCCCCCTGAACTTGGGCTCTTGAATATAACGGCCCTGGTCCTCTGCAGTTACATTCAGACATCTTGCCCAAACTGTTATTTAAAAATGCTTTTTTTATGTTTTAAGCACTGTGCTCCAGCATTGCAATGTATTGGAGCAGCAGTGCTTTTGCTGACTTTGCTTCCAATTTGTACTGTCCCATTTTCACCTGTGAGGTCACCTGTGACCTCTTCATGCCCACTCCTGGACGTTCATTACAATACGTCGCGGGATTCTGTTTCTGGCAGAGAAAGATTACCAGAGCGGTGACGTTGCTCCATGGTGGGCTGACTTTAGGGGGGGTTAAAACGTAGCATCCCAAGGAGTTTGTCCCCCTTACATTGCCAGGAATCCAAGAGAGAAGCTTGCTTTCCCCATTACATACGCACCAAGACATCCATCTGCACTCCAGGTAACGACCATTGCGAGGGGATTTGCTTACTCTTTGCTGGATTTTCGTCAGAATTGTGGGTTAACTTTTGCTTTTGCCAGATGAAATTTTGGTGCATTTTCAGTCTGTTCTTGGTAGAGCGCATTGGAGTTTGTTTCCAGACCAAATTGAGTGGAAGTTAAATAAAGGGGGAAATTAATTACTTTCTGGATTTTCTGGACCTCAAGCCTTTCTCTTTGCCACCTGAAACTCGCTGGATACTGAATGCAGGTTAAATAGGTTATTTTTTTACTTTTTATTTTTTAATTTTTAGGGACCCCAGGCCTTTCTCTTTACCACCTGAACCTGAATGCAGTTTAAATGGGGAATTTCTTTTTGAACCTTGCTAGGTCATATGTTTGGGCTGTTTGTGGACTGACTTTTTTTTTGTTGTGTGTGTGTGCTTCCTAGAACTTTTATGGGGGGGGTTACGGGCATCATATCATGATTTTTTGTGCATGTGGGTTGCTCACTGATTTGTGCCAGGTCTGCTGTGAACCTCAACTGTGCCTAATGAAATGCTGCATGGTTCTTTTAGGGGATGAATTGGTGGGAGCACACTGGTGACCTTTCTTTAGATTGTGGATTGCAAGAGGGGGGTCTAACATGCCAAAAGGGTGTTTTTGTCATAGCTGATTGGTAAATGCTTCATCGTGTTTGGGGGGGGACTAACATGCCACATGGTCTGGGTCTGTGTTTGGAAGCCTGCTGTGTTGTGTAGGCCTCGATCGGACCATTTGGAAACCAGTAGAGTCACTTTTGGGTTCCGGATGGTCTGAGTGAGGCCTACAGACAACAGCAGGCTTCCGAACACTGGCCCACACCTTGCGGCATGATGTTTTTGTTTTCTGGGTGTAGGGGGCTCTCCAGCTGCAATGTTTAAAATGTGTTTTATGCTAATTTGTTGTTCAATTGGAATTCTATTGTGAAAGCTACATTGTGTTTGGGGGGGGACTAACATGCCGCATGGTCTGGGCCTGTGTTTAGCAGCCTGCTGTGGTGTGTAGGCCTTGACTGGACCATTTGGAAATCAATAGAGTCACTTTTGGGTTCCTAATGGTCTGAGCGAGGCCTACACACTACAGCAGGCTTACAAACACTGGCCCACACCATGCAGCATGTTGGCCCAACCCCAAACACCATGAATCATTAAATCAGCCAGCAAATCAGTGACAGACTAAGCTGTACTGCATCTTTTGCTTATTGTGGGGAGAGCATCTGTTGTAATTGTTTACCTACAAAATAACGCCCATTTACTAATCCAAGTCCTAACTGTTTTGTACCATGTTGTGATGTGTGTGCCTATTTCTGTGTCTCCTTGTTTGCAGGCAGACTAATGCATGTCTCCATTTTGTTTGCAGGTGGGTGGATGCATGTCTCCATCTTGTTTACAGGTGGGTGGATGCATGTCTCCATTTTGGTTGCAGGTGGGTGGATGAGTGTCTACATGTTGTTTGCAAGTGGGTGGATGCAGACTTCCATTTTGTTTGCAAGCGGTTGGATGCAGGCTTCCATCGACTTCGTTTTGTGAATAATCACCTTCTGTCAACTTCATTTTGTGAATAATCACCTTCCGTCGACTTCATTTTGTGAATAATCACCTTCTATCAACTTCATTTTGTGTGCATTACCTCCTCTTCCATCAATGTTTTGTGAATAATCGCCTCTTCCGTCGACTTCATTTTGTGAAGAATCTCCTCTTCCGTTGACTTCTTTTTGTGAAGAATCTCTTTGTGCAGTGTCTCTTTTATGGTGCCGTATTTCTTGCATCAACTCTGTTCTGTGATCAATCTCATGTTGCGTCAAATCTTTAAATTATGACTAATCTCTTGTAGTGACCACTTTGTCACCACAAGAGGGGATTATTCAGACAACGTATTCTGACTGATCACTACTGTGTTGCATGCGGACCCTGTGAGGCAACACTTCATTATGTCAGTGACGTGTTTCATCGTCTCTGCTGTCACTTCAATCTTGTTTAGCAGCATGGTAGAATTTTTGCCTTACTGACCAAAATTCTTTTACTGTGAAAGTTGACTCATGATTTTTTTAATTCACTTGTGTTTCAACAGTTAACTTTTTCGCAAGGAATGGAATCTAGATGAAGGCCCTTGGTGTCTACTGCAGCCATGCTCACTGAAGCTCTGCGGACTACAGTCAGCCCTCAATCATCAAAAGAAAGGAACAAGCATTACTGAGCAAAGATAAAGAAATCCCCGGAACATTATCAAAACTACAAGGAGAAATGTTCAGCACGCTCAAGTGCATACCGCAGCAACATGAATGATGAGAAGCATGAACATTAGAACCAGATGGCTAAAGAGAGGATGAAAAGATATAGAGAGGCTCAGAAGCAGAAAAAATTGCAAGCTGACACCTGTAGTGCACCAAGCAACACACAAAGAAGGCCTGATGAGAACACGTCTGAAGCGCAAAGACAAGCATGGAGGGAGAAGAAACGCCGACAGCGTGGACAGATGACAAGTCAGAAACATTGATGAATTAATGAAAAGGAATGCCAGAAATACACAGGAAAAAAAGGAGCATGAAAAGCTTGCATGACTCTCAGCCACCAACACCACCACCACCCCACCAGCTGTACTGATTGGCACGCCAACTAGAGAGCTGTGTGTGATGTCGCAGGCCCACAGATATGACAGTGCAGCAGAGAGCAAGAAAAAGTCTTCCAAAATCACCAAATCAATTTTCTTATGTAATGAAGACGATCCTGTCATCTTGTTCACCAGCCAAACAAACCACATTGGCTCAGCACAAAATTATTCACTATCTGTGCAACCTACAAGAAAAACTGATGTCTGTTTTTATGGGAAAGATATCAGACCTAAAAAATGTCAAAAAACAGGACAGACACCTGAACAGAGAGTTCATCAATACAATTCTTGTGCTAAAAAAATACTGTTTGCTCAGAACCGCAAGTGCAACACTGGGCAACAGCTGGAAGAGGCTCATGAAGGTATCACATGTTGGAACAGAATGCAACAAATGGCACAAATCTGCACTGCCAGAGTCAACAAAGAGGAACGTGGGCATTTTTTTTGAAGAGTCTGCAACCCCACTACCTCACAAAAAAGCTTTTCCAAAAAGAACTGGCACATGTCAGTCATATCTGGACAAACCCATCCATGCTCTATACAACAAATTCACCCAACTGAACCAGGACACGCTGGTAGGAGTAAGGAAATTTGGAAGCCTACACCCTAAGTACATTAAACTGGCCAAAGAGCAAAAATTGGACCAGTGCCTCTGTGAATACTGCATGAATAGCTTACTGAAACTGAAGGTGCTGAACCATGTGGTGGATCTTCACCAGCTGACATCATGCAAAGCCCTCACTGTGCAACATGCAGTAGAGCTAACAATGTGTCCTCACCCTCCTTTACAAAGGTTTTGCAGGTAGGACTGTGTGGACAAAACATGTCAGCAGTGCAGCACAGAAACTTTTGTAAAAGCCATGGAGGACCTCATTAATGGACATGGACAAGACAATGTCACATTCCAGCTGTGGGAGAGTATAACAGTCATGTGAACTGTCAATGGCATCCAGGTACAGCAGACACAAAAAGTGTTAAAAAATAAAAAATTAACATTGCGGACACTGGTGGAAAGAGGAACTTTTGTTTCTGGGTCAGCACTCATGCATAGCAGCACCACCAGTTTGCTTGCATCAAAAAATACCTACCCCAGGGATGGATAGTGATGGTTCATGACTTTGCCGAGAACTATGCCTGCAGATTACAGGACAAAGTGCAGGCAGCCCACTGGCATTATGAACAAGCCACGGTTCACCCAGTAGTAGCATACTACCCTTGTGAGCAGTGTGACTCAACAGTAACAGAGTCATTAGTTTTTATATCCAGTTATTTAAAACATGATCACCATGTCATGTGCCACTTTGTGGAGATATCGAATTCACATCTACAAAATGTCCGCAAATTAAAAATCAGCAGAGAAGTTAATTTCACCGATGGCTGCAGTGCCCAGTGTAAATCTGAATGGGCCTTCTTTAACATTTCAGTGTCATCCAAGGAATTTGGCTTCCCCATTGAGAGGGCTTTTTTTCACTCACGACATTGAAAGGGTCCAGCAGATGATGAGAGTGCCGCTTTAAAATCAGCAGGAAGCAGAGCCATACGGTCATGACTGGCTATAATTAGAAAAGAAAGGAGCTCTATAAATTATGCCCTGCAACATTAACTAGAGAGCATGACACAGAAGGGTGCAGCAAACATTTCAGATGTACATTTTTCTGGGTTGATGAAAATGAAATTAGAAGACCTGCCCAAAACAATGTTAAAATGGTACCTGGAACATGAAAGCCTCACAGTGTGAAGTGTGCAACAGAAGGTGTGGTGGTAACAAGAAACCTGACTTGTTTTTGCACACACTGTGCTCATGAAGATGGGCCCTGCAAAAATGTGCATCATGTTGAAGAATGGAAGGTTAAAAAACGAACTTCTTCCGCATCATATAGAATGTCATCTTCAGATGCCAACACCGAGCTCATTGGTCCCTCTGCTCTTGCATATACAACAGCTTCCCAAGCTGCAGCCTCACATGTCAACACAACTCATGACTTGCTGGCCACAAGTGCTGATCCTGCTTTGGGGTCTCTCATAGACTGCAATGAGACTTAAGCTCTGCTGAGGCTACTCCTAAAATCCACAGGCAATGATAGTGCACACGATAGTGCGTCAAAGGAAGCTGAAGAGGATGCCACCACAAGTGAAAGCACTACACTCACCACTGATGTTTCAGCTCCATTACCCATAGAAACATAGAAACATAGAAGTTGACGGCAGATAAGGACAGCAAGGCCCATCCAGTCTGCCCATTTCTTTTTCTACCTTATAAATGTGCCATCGGCCTTTGCTCTGTCAGTGGCCTATCTATTCATAGTCATTTGTATTGCTCCCTTATGCCTATCCCATGCCTGTTTGAAGCCCTGCACTGTATTCATAGCCACCACTTTGTGGTAAGCCATTCCATGCATCCACCACCTTTTCTGTGAAAAAAATTTCCTCACATTCCCCTTAATCGCCTCCTCTAATCTCATGTTGTGTCCTCTTGTCCTGCTATTTTTCTTATATTTAAACATGTTAGACTCTTTTCACCTTGTTTATGCCCTTAAGGTGTTTGAATGCCTCGATCATATCACCTCTCCTCCTTTGCTCAAGGGTATACATATTGAGCTCCGTTAATCTGTCCTCATATGTCTTCTGATGCAGTCCCTGCACCATTTTGGCTGCCTTCTCTGGACTGCCTCAATTTGGTTAATGTCCTTGTGAAAGTGTGGCCTCCAATACTGCACGTAGTACTCAGATGGGGCCTAACCAGTGTCTTGTACAGAGGGATTATTACCTCCTCTACGACTTGTGATACCCCTACTAACACACCCTAACACCCCCTAGTCTTACCTACTGCTTTAGAGGTCTGCTTGATGATTTTAGGTCATCAGTGATGATGATGCCCAAGTCTCTTTCTTCCTTTGTGACTGCTAGCAACTCCTCCCAGCCTATAGGTGGCTTCAGGGTTTCTCTTCCTATATGCATGATTTTGCACTTCTTTGCATTAAATCCCAGTTGCCACTCTTCTGACCATTCTGCTAGTTTATCCAGATCTCTTCTCATTCTGCCCACCCCATCTGGATCATCTACTCTGTTGCAGATCTTGGTGTCATCTGCAAACAGACAAGCCTTCACCTCTAGTCCATCTGCAAGGTCACTAATGAAGATGTTGAAGAGGACTGGCCCCAGGACTGATCCCTGAGGTAACTTCTACTTTGTGACTTGCATCTCTTCTGACTCATACCATTTACCACCACTCTCTGTTTTCTGCCCACAACCAGTTTGCCACCCAGTTGACCAATCTCTGACCCACCCCGAGCCTACCCAGCTTATTAATCAATCTTCTATGTGGAACAGTATCAAAAGCTTTGCTGAAGTCAAGGTAGGCAACATCAACTGCTCCCCCTTGGTCCACCACTCTGGTTACCCAGTCAAAGAAATCTATGAGATTAGTTTGACAGGACCTTCCTTTTGTAAACCCATGCTGTCTTGGATCCTGTGCTCCTATGGATTCCAGGTGTTGCACTATCCTTTCCTTAAGGAGTGCCTCCATAATCTTGCCCACTACTGAGGTAAGACTGACCGGTCTGTAGTTCCCCGCCTCCTCCCTGCTACCACTCTTGTGGAGCGGGATCACATGAGCCCTCTCCAGTCTTCTGGGACCTCTCCTGTGCTCAGAGACTCACTAAACAATTCTGCTAATGGCTCTGCTAGTTCCTCCTTTAGCTCCTTGAGTACCCTGGGATGTATGCCATCAGGTCCCATTGCCTTATCCACCCTGAGCTTAGCAAGCTCTTGTAGGACCCTTTCTTTTGTGAAGGGAGTAGTGCTCACCTCCTCCCTGTGTCCATGATGCTGAGCTGTCGGCCCTGCCCTACCTTCTCTTCAGTAAATACTGAGCAAAAGTATCTATTTAGGATAGATGCCTTTACAGGGTCCTCCTCCTCACATGCTCCCTTTTCTCCATTTAGCTTAGCAATACCTCCTTCTTGATTTTCTCCTTTCACTAATGTATCTATAGAAAGTCTTGTCACCTTCTTTACTGTTCGTGCTAGTGTTTCCTCAGTTTGGGACTTTGCCTGCCTTACCCTTACCTGCTTCCCTTAGGGCAGTTTGGTATGCCTCCCTATCTTCATCCCGCTGTGTTCCTTATATTTCCTGAAGGCCAGCCTTTTGGCTCTGACCTTTTCTGCTACTGTATTTGAGAACCAAAGTGGTTTCCTCTTCTTTGCACTTCCTTTCTGTCTAACACAATGGGATGTTGCTTCAAGTATTGCATCCTTAATGCTTGCCCACTTTGCCTGTACCCCTCACCTGTGTTTCTTTTTGCCAGGGCTAGCTTAACTCTGTTGGCCATCTTATCAAAGTCAGCTCCTCTGAAGTCCCATATTTTGCCTTGGAATGGGATGATTTAGATGTAGTAGCCAAATTGAACCATACCATGTGATGGTCACTGGCCCCAGGTGACCTTCTACCTGGAGATCTGTGATCCTTCTTTGTTAGTCAGTACTAGATCTAGGATAGCCCTGTCTCTTGTGGGTTTTGCTACCAGTTGTTTGAGGCCTCCCTGCAGGGAATCCACTATGAGTCTAGTTCTGGCAGATGTTCCTGCTGGTATTGACCAATCTGTATCTGGCATGTTGAAGTCTCCATTATCAGAACCTCCCTTTAGCTGTCATGTTTTGTATATCTTCTAACAGTAATGTGTCTATGTCCTCCCTCTGGTCTGGGGCCTGTAGACAACCCCAGTTCTTATGGCTGTCCCATTTCCTGTTTCCAGGGTGACCCACAGTTCTTCTGGCTCCTTATGTGTATTCTGAATTTCTGTAGCTTTGATATTTTCATTAACATACAGCGCCTACCTCCCCTTTTGCACCTCGGTCCTTCTGAACAATACATAGCCAGGTACTGAAGTCTCCCAAGTGGTTACTGGTAAACCACATCTCACTAATTGCTACTATGTCCAGTTTAGCCTCTGACATTATTGCCTGCAGGTCTGGGATCTTATTTCCCAGGCTGTGAGCATTTGTGTACATGATTTTCCATTGGCCAGATTTGGTGTGTTAGTTGTTGGGTGAAGTTTGGCATTACTCCTGTGCATCGTATGGGGAGACAAACCTTTTTCTTACCTGGTGATGCAAATGAACGGCAAACATGCTGGATTCCTGTTTGACCACTAGCTGAGGGGGGGGTGTTCTTCCTGATTCGACGATGGGGTGCTGCACCCTCTCCCATTTGCTAGTTTAAATATTCTGCAAAGACATCAAACTTCTGCCCCAATGCACTGACTCTCTTTAGTCAGATGCAGTCCATCAAATTTAAAGAACTTTCACTCCCAGAACTGTTGCCAGTTCCCTACAAATCTGTGTCCTTTTTCCTGGCACCAGTCCTTGAGCCACGTGTTTAGCTCCCCTATCTCCCCTTCTCTGACCTTCCGTCCATCTGCTCCCCTCTCCCAGACTGGCAGGATCTCAGAGAAAATGAAACACACAGTCCCTAAAAAGTAGAGAACTTTGCTAGACCCACAAATGATCCAGACCAATCAGTATTATGCTGTGTAATACTCAAAATAATATTTTTGGGGGCAACTAACTGCAGTGGATCCTGTGGGACAGTGGTACTCATTGAAGTTCCTGAAACAGCATGGGAATGTCTTTACATGGCCATGTCATCAGGACACTGACTGTGTTTGAAGAAGATTACTTTTTCATGGGCCAATTCAGTTTTTGCATGAAGGTGGGACCTTTGAAATTAACAATGGTGAACTCACTGCAATCAATGAAAAGTTCCGCACACTTCAGGACAAATGGAAGTAAAAGGATTACCATTTTCAGTATACAGTGCTGAACTCCTAAAACATATCGGTTCCAGTTTGCCAAATAATTCATAATAGTGTGTTTGTATAGGGATAGTGTAGCCTTGTAGTCATAGTAGAGTAGCCTTGTAGTCATAGTAGAGTAGCCTATTGCTTTATGTAGAATTTATTTTTGTTGTAATGCTTAAGTACATATGTTGTAAATATTACATTTTTATTTTTATATGTTTACATGTTTGGTTATATTACCCATTTGACTTTTTTTTTACTTTGAATGATGAATTAGAAAATTGAACAGGTATTCCCTGTCTCTTATTACATGCTGTTGTATGTATCGTGTCCCCAATTACATGGGCAGTCATTTTCATGTCCCCGTTACACGTGCAGCCCTAACTTTCATGTCCCCAGTTACACATCAGACTTTGAGGAGGCTTTTTCTCAGGACCTGAAATGAGAGTTATCCTGCAGCATACCACATTTTTATAAGGTGGTCACAGTATAAAAAAATGCTAATAATCATTACTATACTTTGACTTTTAAAATTTGACTCCAATGTCACACTTTGGTACCACTTTTTCACACACAGAGCCAGATAGCATTTTTCATTTCACTTAGCATTTTATTTTTAAATCTCATTCCAATCTCATTATTCTTTTTAACAATAGCATTTTCTGTTACCATGTTAGCAATGGAGTGGACAGGATCTACAAGTCACATAACTCTTCTAGTCCCATCTGTACTGGGTACAGTCGAGGAATTTTGCACAGAAAAAGAGAAGGTCAGGAGGTGATTGCGCAACATGGAGTACATAGCTTTGAATAAAAGCTTTTACCTCCTCTAGTTCCTTTCTTAATTCCTCCATTTCTGTCTTATTTTGAATGTGTAACTCCTTGAGCATTTCCTCCATATTTGTAGAATTATGCTGAGACCTGTTTTGAGTTGCGCTACCATTTTGATCATAGTCAGAATAGTGGCACCCCCTGTGTTCAGTTTTGTATTTACTATGCTTACTGCCATTCCCTGCACTTGGGTCCCTCCCCCCCGGGAAGGACTCCAATGTTGACATTGTGGTGAATTTTGATAAGGTTGCTGAGCCACAGTTGGGTCAAGGATGGGTTTTAACTCTATTTCCTTCTTAGACATGGGTGATTTCTCTCCCCCTTAGCCAGATTAAAGGTGGCTGCCTCTAACACTTTTGCTTGAGGTACAGAGGAACTCCTCTTTTGCCTAATCATGTGCCTTTTCTTGTATTTCTCAATTTTTTTTTTCTGAATCAGAATTTGAATTACTGTTTGGTCTAGGGATTTTGTTTTGGCTCTGTAATTCATAATCTGAGTCAGAAGATTCTTGGGGTGAAATACCAGGATCAGCTTTCATAGTTTGTCCTTAATTCAATCAAATCTTTGTTAACCTGTTCATAAGCATTTGCTAGTTCAACTTTTTCTCTTTCCAAATGTAAACACTGCTCTTGCTATTGTTTAGCTTCTTGTAACTCACTTTGCAAAACAGCATTTTTAGCCTTTAGCTTGACTAAGACACAGTAGTTAGTAGAAAGGTCATTTTTACTTTCCTATAAAAGCTTTTCTAAAATCTCTACCTGACCTGCAAATTTCCCACACTCAAAACATTTATTCTAACATTTTCTCTAGCTGTTGTATTCTTTCATTTTTACGTTTAATAAACGTCAGCTGTGCTGGGGTACAAATTACTGTCTCAGTGCTAAGCATATTTGCAGTTAAGGTTATCATACCTATGCAATAGTGATTATCAACTTTAACAACAACAATAATAATGCTTTAAACAACAATTGAAATAGCAAAGCTTATATAACACAACAATTTAAACCAAACACAATCTTTTCTCTTGAGGCTTTAAATATTTTCTCTTGCAGCTTGTACTGTCTGTCAGATATTCTATTCTGCTCACTTCGAGGCTTTAGCTCTTTCCTTTTACAAAAGGTAACTTCAGATGATTGTGAAAGCAAAACAGAAAAATATTATTTCTGAAAATCAGTAACTTTGCAAATTATGATAATAATATTTACCTCTCATACATTCTTAAGTGTGGACTGTTATTCACTAACAATTATCCCGTGGATGACAGACCCAATTATGTCAGAACAAAAGGCTATAATATCACTTTTATAACACAGCACTTGGATTTACCTCGGGCCTTACCCAAAAATAGTTTCAAAAATTATCATAAATAATTATAAAATTCAAATATTATATTATCTCTGTTCTCTAGGTTCTGGATAATGACAATAACATTTCTGCCACATTTAGGAATATGAAAAATATATGTATTTTATTAACACCTGTACAATAATTCTAAGTATTCCTAATTAGCATAAATATACCTTGTAAACATAATAAACTGTAAACACAAACAACAAAGGTTTCAGAAAATCAAACAAACCACAAAGAAATAAAACAAATGAACATAAATTTCAGCAAATGATGCAAATGAATAAGACATATTTAACACAATAAATGGCATTGGCTATATATTAGGCTTTCAGTATACTTAGTATTTAGCATGACCTCCTGATAGAAGAACGTGCAAACTCATCATTACATTAGTGTTTCAGATTATTTTTGCATAAGACTTATTTCAAAACTCAAAAATGTATTTCCTTTTTGTTCACATTTCTTAAAGGTGACCTGCAGCTTGATGCCTAAAATCACATGTACAGCAAGGACCTGTCCAGGTGTTGCAGTACATATGATTTTAGGCATCAAGACCCACATAGAAGCAATAAAATAAATAATAGTAAACTGCAGCCACTGCTATTCATTCATAGCAGTGGTGTTTGCCATGTCACAAACTGGGTGGAATGCCCATAGTAATTTGCTCCCGCTCTATCGGGACCCCCAAGGCACTTCTGCATTTTCCAAAAAGTTTCAGTGCTTTTTTTAAATATTAATTTTATAAGAAAGATCATCATCGTAGCAGCCCCGGACTCCCGCAGTGCCATAGAAAGGTATGTTGGATGGGAGCGGGCTGCTACGATTAGTTTGCAGGTCACCTTTAACCTATATATCCAAGGTTTTGTAATTGAAAGTTAAATTCACTATGTTACCACCCAAAATAGCCAAATTAAAATATTAAGATATTAATTAAAATAATACTTACATTTTTGGTTGTCTGTAGGCTTGATCTTCTTCACTTTTAACTTTCGAAATCTCAGTTGAGTCTGCCTTTGAATGAAAAGGTCTGTCTCAGTCAGCTTGTCTTTTCCTGGACCCTGGAACTATAAAACTCTAGATTCTTCTTGCATCAGTTTGGGATGTCACTAATCATCAAAAGTCAGTTTGTAGGATTCAACAGGAAACCTCGGGCAACAAGATTTGAACAGTCCCATAGCAACAGCTTGTATTATAGGATCTTTTCTTGTGGATAGCGAAGTTGTCTTAATAACTGGACTCTAATGACTTCTTCATGTTAATTCATCTGCATTTAAACCTTAGGACACTGGACTTCTTCTCTCCATAGTGCTGTAGCTTGCTTTTGGCTGCGAATTTCAAAGTTCGTCTCTGGTCCAGGCTTTAGCAAACAACATTACTGCAGTCAAAATGCTCAGTAAATCAAACATAGACCTTGCTTCATACCACAGTGAAAGTCCTCATAACAAGAAGTTTGCATTTTGGACTTCGTTTTAATCTTATTAGCTTACAGACTGGACCTCAGCAACTCTATGTAGGCTTCCAAGCTTGTCCTTAGCACTCCCTGATGGATACATCAATGGTTAACCAAGGCGGGTCCCAGTATTCCAAATTTAGGTGTGGTCTAAGCTTTTTTAGGCCTAGCAAAGGTTATGAAGCCGTTAAGGTTTCAGCCAAATTCTTAACCAGACTGACATGGGTCCTCTTACATCTGTGTCTGGCCAAGACTGAGGTTGGGCTAGCAGAATTCACATATATGATTCTGCCTTGGGTGAAATCACCAGATTTTGATTGGTCCTTGCAGGTGATGAATGTTGACATTAGCCATTCCCCTTCAAAAACTGCCCACTGGCTCCAGATTTACTTTTATCAATGAAATTAATTTTCCTTCTGTCTTTTTTATGCAAAATAATATAACGTTTAAACCAGCATTTTTGAATTTTTCTCATCAAATGGAGTCCTTTGATATGTTTTTCATATTTCTAGCATTAATATTTTCTAAATTACTCTATTAAAGGTTATAACTTTATATTTTTAATAAAATCTCTTAAACCAAAAACACAGTTTATCTAAATATTCCAGGCTACAGAATAATATAAGATTTGTTTATAAAATTCCTTCAGGAAAGTTTTGAGAAAAAGATTTCTCTGCAAGTACATGGTTTTCTTTGTTCTGTCTAAAGAAGCAATAAATCATCTTGTTTTTAACACATTTTTAGACAGTCTTTTTCTGCATATCAACAAGCTACATATTCAAAAGTTATCTCTTTAAATTCATTAGGATGTCAGCTTTTCCTAGAGACTAAACTGGTCTGTTTAATTTGAAAGGAATGTTGTTTAAAATAATTTTATACATAACTTTTGATCTCTTTTACTTGCATTTATAAAACTTGGTTAACTGGTTAATCATGATATCCTTCATGAACGGTGAAATTTTCAGACCAGCAGCATGTTGCTTTTTTAAATTATAAACAACAGACTTTTCATCAGTATAACACTTAAGGCATTTTTAAGGTACCTGGTATAGGCTATATCAGATACAGGCTGTCTATTCACATGAGAAGAATTAGGGGAGATATGATATTATGCTGTAGTCTCTTGCAGGATCCTACTTTATATACAGAACTAGACTTAAGCTTTAAAACTCACGATAAAGGTACTAGGGGACACAACATGCAATTAAAACATAACAGGTTCCGTACTGAAAATTGGAGAGTGTTTTTCACACAGAGAGTGATAAATCCATGGAATGCATTACCTTCATATGTTGTTAACAGTAAAAATAAACAAGAGTTTAAAATGAAATTAGATTGTCACATACAAAATGTACATTATTTAACTTATTATAGTTAACTTACAAGAGCACATGTGGGCCAAAAGCCTTTTTAGCTCCTCAGACCTTAGTATGAACCCTAGTATAAGGCCTGTTATCTGGTTGTCAAGGTTACCTAGCTTAAGGCATTTGAAAAATGTGGATGGCTTCCCTTATTGCTATGCTGTTACATTCAGAGTCCTATAATATTGCTCTGTTAAAACTTAGGCCTGATGCAGCATCCCTTTCTCAATGCTCACTTAAGTAGAATGAAGTTGGAAGAAATATTTTCCTTGCAGGCAATCTTTCTTCTTGCTCTATAAAACTTACAGTGTGCCCTCTCTAACCTTAATCCAATTAATTAAGCATTTATAAGAAACATAAAATAGCAAGTAATAAGAGTATGATAAAAAGTATAATAAAATAGTGTTAATCAACTTAGTTTTGTTCCTGCAGGTGTGTTGCAGATCATAACTAAATTCCAAATGGTGGCACACCTTTTGTATTTCGAACAGTTGTTGCAGCCACTTGCCCAAGTCTCACTGGTATGTCTAAAAGAAGTAGCTGAAATGTCAGAGTTATGTTGAAACTTAGAGAAGCACTCAGATCTGCAAAGGAAAGTGGTCCATCAGGAGGCAGTGAACTTGAAATTCTCTTGAAAAATGGGTCAGATGTTCTTTCAGGAGACTGTCCTGAAGTTACTTACAAGGGTGTGAAATTAACATATTTCAGTGGCCAAGCTGTTAAAAGTTTTAAACAACAGTGTAAAAAATGTTTACAAACATTGACAAGTCAAGGCCTTTGATGCCATACCCCAAGAGGTTGATCAGGAAATTGGCGGATCTTAGGGTTGGTGAGACTGTACCCCACAAGAGGTTGATCAGAAAGTTGGCAGCTCTGGGGGTTGGTAAGGACTTAACCAGATGGATGGAAAACTGGTTGGAGAGCAGGACCCAGAGGGTGGTGGTGGGTGGTGAGTTATTAAGCACCAGGGAGGTCACCAGTAGGGTCCCACAGGGCTCAATGCTAGGACCAGTGTTGTTCAATGTCTCCATCAGTGATATTGGGGATGGGGATGGCACAAAGGGTAAAGTGAGCCTATTCACAGATGACACCAAGCTCTGTGGAAGGAATACATGACCTAAAGGAGGAGCTGGAAAAAACTAGGGAGGTGGTCTGGGATTTAGCAGCTTGGCTTCAATGCAAAGAAATGCAAAGTTACATACATTGGAGCCAAGGGTCCTAGGACTGAGTACAGCCTTGGAGGGGTCTGGGTATATGCATCAGGGAAGGAGAAGGACATGGTAGTGATGTTAACTAGTTATCTAAAGCACTCCACATAATGCAGGAATGCAGCAGCAAAGGCAAATAAAATGTTGGGCTGCCTTGTTAGGGGGATCAGCAGTAGGAGAGAGGAGGTTATACTGCCCTTGTACAGGTCATTAGTGAAGCCACATCTGGAGTACAGTGTACAGTATTGGAGCCCACACCTTAGGAAGGACACTAACCTGTGGGAGGTGGTCCAAGGATGGCAACAAACATAATCCATGGGCCAGCACTCCCTGGAGGAGGAGAGAGGGGACATAATTGAGACCTTCATGTACTTGAAAGGGATAAATAAGGTGGATAAGGAGGGTCTTTTTAAGCTAAGTGGCAACCAAAACATGAGGGGACACAGTCTTTTGTTGGAGGGGAGGGAGGGAGGGAGGTTTAGGAGGGGGGATAGGAAGCATTTCTTCATGGAGAGGGTGGCGGCCTGTTGAAATGCGCTGTCAGAAGAGGTGATCTTGTTGAAGATGAGCAGCTTCAAGAGAGGCTGGGATAAAGTTAAGGGAGAAAATAAGGGCCCAGCGAGGGGCAGAAGGATAAGAGGGGAGGTCTGTGGGGGGGACAGGGTCAGTATCTTAAGCTGAGGAAACAAATGAGCAAAAATGTGCACAAAATAACAGAAACAAGCAAAGAAGTTACTGCTCAGTGGTTTGCTGTGAAAGCGGTAAAACAGGCAATTGTTAAAAAAGCGCCAATGCTTTGAACTCCTGCAGGTTGTTCATCGGGGGAGGGTAGAAGGGCCCGCAGGGGTTCAAAGCACTGTTTTTTTTTTGTCTGTTGTCCATTTTACCACGTTTCAGTTATTTTATGCACCTTTTTGCTTGTTTGTTCTGTGTGAATTTCGGTGCTGACTTACTCCTTGGTGCCCTGCAGTTTTGCTCTGTTGCGTAAGCTAAGGACCCTATAATATGAGTAGAGTTAGACCAAATGGCATTATTCTGCTGTTTTGTTCATACGTATGCGAAGAAATGTTTTCTTTGATTAAACTAGTATCTGTAATAATGCCAAACTGCTAGATACCAGACTTTGGCCATCAGACTCGAAGAAATTGGAACTGTATGGTAAAACTGATGTTACTTTAGTAGCTAACCGTTTTTATTACCTGACTGTGACAGCGCTCTGATGCTTGCAGAATGGTAAGAGTTTGAGATTCTTGCTCAGACTGATTTTCAGAATATAACTGCCTCCAGTATCTGACAAAGCTGACATAATTCATATACAGTACTAACCTTTTAAGATTATGACTGTGATGAGAGTATTTCCTGTGTCTAATGCAGTTGTGTAAAGGTGGGATTTTTTTAAACTATGAACAAGGTAAAAACTGACTGGAAAGCATCTCTGGCAGAAGATGCTGTAGAAACATTGATTCGCCTAAAAAAAAGAAAAAAGTACCCCCCCCAGCTAAACTGAAAACAGAAAGAGCTGTAGATGTATTTTTTAGTTTAAAGTCAAAACATCCTGATAATATGGCAGCTCAGGATGTTGAACTAGTCGTGATCCCCCCCGCAAGCTAGAATTACAAGCTCCATGCCTGGTGGAGGAGATGCTGTGATCACTGTCTCAGATTGTTGGAGCATGTGGCTCCCTGGCTTTAGAATGTTGCGCCAGTTCATTTTCAGGTAATATCTGTTTTCAGAAAGAATCAAACTGACACTAGGGGTGTTGGATATTAATTTTATTAAGTGTGCTAATAGTCAAAACTGCCTTCAGTTTTATTCTTTACAATTACAGCCACAAACTGTCATCGTCCTCTTCTATCTCATGGTCTTCATCGCACTGTTCTAGAAGATGTATATTTTTAATTGGTGGTATCACAGAGTGCTGAATTGTCAGTCTGCACCTCTCAGGACCCAGTACTAAACCTATTTGGGCATTTGTTGTGTATACCAAACTTTACAAACTCAATCTGTTATATCTGAGAAAAAGGAAAAAATGGCATAAAATGGTAAGAGGCTCAATACTCTAAAAGTGTCTAGTTCATCAGTACATACACAGATAATTAGAAAGTGAATGGTTCAAGATAAAAACAAATTCCAGTCATGTTTTGTTTTGATTAGTGATGTCACTAATTAACTTTCTGACACAATGTATGTCTAGTGAAGCACAATTGGTAGCCATGGAAATTACTGTAATGTCACAAGCAGGAGATTATGACATCACATGTAGACAAACAGCAGATTTTTTTAATTAAATTCTTATGATTTATTTATCCAGGATAAGCCAGCTGAGATGCAACATCTTATTTCCAGTGAGGTCCTGCATCTACCCATTTCCACAGCAGGGTGGAATGGCACACTGTGAGTAACTTGCAAACAAGTATCCCAGTGTAGGAGGTCACGTGAGGACCTGGCTATGATGGGCACCTCCATGCTACCCCCACAGGACTCTAGCTTCATCCACTGACCGGCCCCAACTCCAGACTACCAACCCAGGGAGTAATACCAGTAGAAAGAAGCAACTTTGACTCAGCAGAATTGCCTCTCAAGCACAAGAAAGAAATCCTCGTTTAACCGCAAGCTCAGCTCCAGCCCACAGCTAACATGGTGGCTTCGCATGGCTCCTGCGCTTCTTCTCAGCAGATCCCAGTGCACCAAAATGACCTCCTTGAGTGATTCATGGACAAAGTGGAGGTGATCAAATGGTGACAGAAACGCAAATTAGTCTTGCCTCCCTGACCAGTGGAGTCTCTTCCACTAAAATGCAGATCACCACAGTAACAGAAACTCAAGCCTCCCATGACTAGAGATTGCATACAGCAGAAGTGTACATCGAGTGGCTCATTAATAAAATGAAAGACCTGGAGGGGAGAGGCAGCAGGAAAAAAACTCAGGATCATCAGACTGCAAGAGGGCCTGAAGGGGAAAGATCCAATCCAGTAATTCTCTGTACCAATCTCCTGATGTGACTCAGTCTAGACCCAGCAGTGTTTGATTTCATTTTTTTATACTTCCTTTATTAAGTATTTGTCTGCTGTACATTACATTTAAGATAACTTTAACTTGATAAGATCACACAGTCAGTAAAAATGAATACTCCTTGTTCAATATACATATGTGAATCTTGATACATAAGTTTATCAAACTTATACTTACTATTCAAACCTACTATATAATAACTTTGGGCCAATTTTACAAGAAACCATACTGGGCACTGTATTTCTTCTACATTAAATAGGAAGAAAGCAAAAGTAGTTGGGCTTAAGAATTTTCATAATTACAGAGTTACTCCAATTTATTAGGGTAGAAAGAGCCTGGACTAATATACCTATAATCTTCTCACAGGATAAAAAGAACTAAGTGTGCTTAATCCTGTATACACAAGGTCTCCTGTTGGGGGGCACGCAAGACCTGTAGATCCCACCCTTTCAAAGTTCTTTATTAGATCTGGCTCTGATTAAGTTCCCACCTGGTCCACCGAGAGGTAAAGGTCTCCATTTTATTGTTGAGAGCAAAAGACATCTCATTTTGGTGGATATTGAGGACTATTGTTTTCCATTTGATTATTGATGGTGGGTCCCCCTGCAGCCACTTTTTATTTATGACTTTGTATGCTGTGCACAACAGGATAGACCAGAGATATGGGGAATCCTTACCCCATGTCCCTCCCGGGCATACCTCTCAACCTCCTGCCTCATAAATCAGGGACAAGGCTTAAAAAAATCAGGGACAAAGAACCAAAATCAGGGACACATTTGCAAAATTGATCTTATCCACTCAGGAAGCTGGTAGAATAAAGGGCTTAGTGTGACATGCATTTTCTAAGGAAGAACAAGTCTGTAACTTTAAATGTTTGACATTATTTTATGCTTACAACCCCCACTGTTTGATCATGGAAACACAATTTTTAGGAGGGACAGTGTAAAATTTTGATGCAAAATCAGGGACGTCCCTGAAAATCAGGGACAGTTGAGAGGTATGCTCCCGGGAGAATACCCAACAGGCAGTGCTCCCCTGCCAGAGTGTGGGGGATGCCCAATATGCTGGATATATGTTGAGAGACCTTAGTCCAGAAATTGTGTAACTTGGGGCAGTCATAAAATATATGACTATGGGAAGCTAATGAGGCCCCACATTCCCTGCAGCACACTGGGGAAGCCCCTGGGTTTCTCTGTGCTACCATTATAGGGACCAGGAAGAAACAAACTTGGACCTTCCACATAAATTCCCTCCATGTAGGGGAGGAAGATGTGGACCATACTCCCCTCCATACCTTCATCCAATCTTTCATATTTATAGCCAGGTCAAGGTCTTTTTCCCAGCTTGCCTTGACTGGCTCCATGTGGTGGGCAAGTAAAATTATTAGGGATTTATAAATTATTTAAATAGTTTTCTCTTCCTGAGGGGAGTTCCATATTTGAGTATATGGAGTGGGATCCTCCAAGGCCCAAACATCTGTAGTCTTCTTTTTGATGAGCTTATTTATGTAATCTCTTGCCTGGTAATAGTATAACCTATCCTTTTCAGTCCAAACAAATTTTGCCTGCCCCTCCTCAAAGCTTATCACTATGTTCCCCAGAGTAGTTTCCAGGGGGCAGTCAGACCCCTTGCAGCCTGCCTCTTATACAATAGTCTGTATAGTTTATGGGAAAACTGTGGGGTTTTGGTAAACCATTGATATTTCCAAATCATGATGTTGGACTGCCCTATTTGTATACCCCTTTGCCATCCTACCAACATAGTTTTGGTGGCTTTGGGTACTAATTGTTTAGCTTGCCTGAGTAAGGGGGGTGTAAATAGGCTAGCCTGCAAAGGGAATGGTAATGGTCTTGCCAGGTCAATTAATTTCCAGTGGGTTACATTCCCCCACAATAGTGCCAGCCTCATTTGAGATGCTGTCCAGTAGAAAGAAAGGGAGGGTAGTGCCACCCCCCCCTAAATCTTTTGGGAGGTGAAGTTTATTTTGATTAACCAGTGGATTTTTGTAATTCCATTGAAAGGCATTGCACACCATTTGCCAAGATAGGATTTCCTTAAGGGGTATTGTATAGGGAATGCACTGGAAAAGGTATAAGAGCCTAGGAAGGGCATTCATTTTTAATGCAAGGGTACGAGAGTAAAAATACATTGGTAAGAGATTCCACCTCCTCATGTCCTATTTTAACGTTGTAATTAACAGGGTATAGTTTAAAGTATGTAGTTGTTATAAATCCCCAGGAATTCTGATCCCTAAGTATTTGAGGGCATGCAGGTCCCATTTAATCTTGAACTGGCTTCTAAGGGTAGGTGTCAGGGTAAAGTTAAGGGGTAGGGCTTCCAACTTATTTCAATTTAGAGTATAGCCTGACAATTTGGAAAAATCTTGAATTTTCTGAAAAAGTTCAGGCAGTGACATTTCTGGATTAGATAGATATACTAGTACATCATCTATGAACAGTGCTAGCTTGTGTTATGTGTCTTCCAATCGGATGCCCTTAATGGTAGGGGAGGCTCTAATGTACTATGCTAGGGGTTCTATGTAAAAGGCAAAAAGGAGGGGGGAACTAGGGACATCCCTGTCGGGTGCCCCAGTGTAGGAGGAAACTCTCTGAGATATGGCCATTGGCCCTTATATAGCCCTTAGGGGCCATCTAGAATTTGAAAATAATGTCTGAGAATTGTTTTGGGAATCCAAAGGAGGCAAGGACCCCATGTACAAGCTCCCAGGACACCATATCAAATGTCATCTCCACATCCAGGCTTAGGAAAAGGGCCAGATGTTGTTGGGATTGGATATGCTCAATTCAATCAATCAATCACTCACTTTATTTAAAACCAGGCATAAACACCATTGAGCAAGCTCATTTTCAAGGTGGTCCTGGGCATTAATACAATACAATACACTTCATAAGATTACAATTATGGTGGATAACGGTGCAAAAAAAAAAAAAAAAGAAAGAACATTGTGAAGGTGCCAGTCAATATGGGTCTATACATACTGGTCAACATAATTAACATGCAAAGGTACATAATGATAAGCTTTATTGAAATGAGAAGAGACAACAATCCCATATAGTCTCCGCTAAGTAAGAGCTCATACCTAAATGATAAAAAAATAAGAAGCTATTAAGGAATTAAATATATACAATTAATACAATTAAATATATAGTATGTCTAATATTGTCCTGAGCTTGTCTACCTGGGATAAAACCACATTGATCCATGTTAATGGCAAGGAAGGTTAAGGAAAAAAGGATAGCATTCATGAAATATTAGGAAACACAGAAGAAGCAGGACAGACAACTTTATCAGTTAAAGCAGAAAGAGGCAGGGAAGGCAGTCAGAATAGCAAAGGCCCAAATCGAGGAAAGGATAGCCAACTCTGTTAAGAAGGGGGATAAGACCTTTAATAGGTACATTAGGGAGTGAAGAAAGCCCAAAGAAGGGATACTGAGGCTTAATAAAGGGGAGGGAATGTGGGCAGAGGGTGACAGTGAAAAAGCAGGGATACTGAATGAATATTTCTGTTCAGCATTCACAAAGGAAGAGGAGGGGGAGATACCTAAACCAAACAAGAGAAACACTCTGAAGACAGGAGTCGATACCAGTCCATTTACAGAAGAAAGGGTTCTGAAAGAACTAATAAAATTGAAGGTGGACAAAGCAATGGGGCCTGATGGGATTCACCCAAGAATTCTGAAAGAACTAAGGGTAGAACTAGTAACACTGCTGACTACTCTCTTTACTAAATCATGGGAGGCAGGGGTGGTACCTGAGGACTGGAGAAGAGTGGATATGATTCCTCTTCACAAAAGTGGGAGCAGGACAGAGGCAGGAAATTACAGACCAGTTAGTTTGACCTCAGTGGTAGGGAAAATGATGGAATCACTTCTGAAGGAAAGAATTGTTGAGTACATAGAGGCCAGTGGGGCACAGGACCCAAGGTAGCATGGATTCATGATGGGAAGGTCATGTCAGATGAATCTAATAGATTTCTTTGACTGGGTGACCAAAGTAGTAGACCAGGGAGGGGCTGTGGACATGGCCTACCTAGATTTTAGTAAGGCATTTGATACAGTCCCATACAAAAGATTAATACACAAGTTAGCCAGCCTTGGAGTGGGTCCCAAGGTGGTAGCCTGGATAAAAAATTGGCTAGACAACAGGACACAAAGGGTAGTAGTAAACGGAGTCCACAGTGAAGAAAGGAGGGTTACTAGCGGGGTACCGCAGGGTTCAGTACTGGGACCGGTCCTTTTTAATGTCTTTATAAGTGACATTGCAGAGGAACTGGAAGGAAAAGTATGTCTTTTTGCAGACGACACAAAGATCTGCAACAGGGTTGATACATAAGATGGAGTCGAAAGAATGAGAAGGGAATTGGCAAGGTTGGAGGAATGGTCAAATGCATGACAGCTCAGATTCAATGCAAAGATGTGCAAGGTAATGCACCTGGGAAACAAAAACCCAGTGGAAGAGTACACAATGGGGGGTGAGATATTGACAACAGTAAAAATGGAAAGGGACCTGGGGGTATTTATATCAGATGACCTAAAGGTGGGCAAGCAATGTGAGAAGGTAGTAAGGAAGACTGGGGGGATACTGGGATGCATAGGGAGAGGCATCAATAATAGAAAACAGGAAGTTGTTATTCCTCTGTACAGACAGTTGGTGAGACCCCATCTGGAGTACTGTGTGCAGTTCTGGAGACCCCATCTCCGAAAGACATGGATAGAGTGAGGCTGTCCAGAGGAGGGCAACCAAAATGGTGCAGGGTCTACACCAGAAGACATATGAAGAAAGACTAAAAGAGCTTAATATGTATACCCTTGAGGAAAGAAGGGAGAGATGGGACATGATAGAAACTTTAAGTACTTCAAGAGAATCAACAAAATCCAAAGGGTAGCATATTTCAGAAAAAGAGATGTGCAAGAACAAGGGGGCACAATTTGAAGGTGGGGGGACGGCTCAGAGGTAATGTGAGGAAGTATTTTTTCACAGAGAGGGTTGTGGATGCATGGAACAGCCTCCCTGAGGAGGTCATGGAGTCAAGAACAGTGGAGGAATTCAAGAATGCATGAAACAGACATAAGGCAGTCCTGGGGGGGGGTAGGAGGAAGTAAACCGTTGGTTAACTAGGATCTGCAGCTTATCTGTTAGGTAGGAAAATGTGCAGACTAGGTGGGCCAAGTGGTGCTTATCTGCTGTCAAATGCTATGTTTCTATAAAGCAAGGATACTGAATGAATACTTCTGCTCAGTATTCTCAAAAGAGGAGGGGGGAGGTACCTAATCCAATTAACAGAAGCACTCTGGATAGTGGGATCGATCCCAGTCCTTTCACAGAAGAAGGGGTTCTGAAAGAACTCTTAAAACTGAAAGTGGACAAAGCAATGGGGCCTGATGGGATTCACCCCAGAATTCTAAAAGAATTAAGGGGAGAACTAGTGACACCACTGACTATCCTTTTTAACAAATCATGTGAGGATGGTGTGGTACCTGAGGACTGGAAGAGGGTGGATGTGATTCCCCTTCACAAAAGTGGGAGCAAGACAGAGGCAAAAAACTACAGACCTGTCAGTTTGATCTCTGTGGTAGGGAAAATGATGGCATCACTTCTGAAGGAAAGAACTGTTGAGTACATAGAGGCCAGTGGAGCACAGGACCCAAGGCAGCATGGATTCACAGTGGGAAGGTCATGTCAGATGAATCTAATAGATTTCTTTGACTGGGTGACCAAAGTAGTAGACCAGGGAGGGGCTGTGGACATGGTCTACCTACACTTTAGCAAGGCATTTGACACAGTCCCACACAAAAGATTAATAAACAAATTAGCCAGCCTGGGAGTGGGTCCCAGGGTTGTAGACTGGGTAAAACATTGGCTGGGCAACAGGACACAGAGGGCAATAGTAAATGGAGTCCACAGCAAAGAAAGGAGGGTTACTAGTGGGGTACCACAGGGTTCAGTATTGGGTCCAGTCCTTTTTAATGTCTTTATAAGTGACATTGCAGATGGACTGGAAGGAAAAGTATGCCTCTTTGCAGAGGACACAAAGCTATGCAACAGGGTTGATACACAAGGGGGTGTGGAAAGGATGAGAAGGGACTTGGCAAGGTTGGAGGAATAGTCAGAAGTATGGCAGCTTGGATTCAATGCAAAATAATGCGCCTGGGAAACAAATACCCTGGGGAAGAGTACACAATGAGGGGGTAGTAACAACAACAAAAATGGAAAGGGACCTGGGGGTAATCATATCAGATGACCTTAAGGTTGGCAAGCAATGTGAGAAGGCAGTAGGGAGGGCAGGGGGCATACTGGGATGTGTAGGGAGAGGCATCACCAGCAGAAAACAAGAAGTTGTTATCCCTCTGTGCAGACAGTAGTGAGACCCCATCTGAGTACTGCATCCAGTTCTGGAGACCCCATCTCCCAAGGACATAGACAGAATGGAGGCAGTCCAGAGGAGGGCAACTAAAATAGTGCAGGGTCTGCAAGAGAAGCCATATGAGGAGAGACTAAAGGAGCTTAATATGTATACCTTTGAGGAAAGGAGGGAGAGGGGGGACATGAGAGAAACTTTTAAGTACCTCAGAGGAAACAAAAAAGTCTGAGAGGGTAGCATCTTTCAGAAAAAGAGATGTGCAAGAACAAGGGGACACAATTTGAAGATAGAGGGGAGACGGCTCAGAGGTAATGTGAGGAAGTATTTTTTCACAGAGGTGGTGGTGGATGCATGGAACTGCCTTCCAGAAGGTTGTGGGGTCTAAAACTGTGGGAGAATTCAAGAATGCATGGGATAAACATAAGGCAATTCTTGTTGGGGGGGGTAGGAAGAAATAGGCTGTTGGTTAACTAGGATCTGTAGCTTATCCAGTAGGCAGGGAAATGGGCAGACTAGGTGGGCCAAGCAGTCCTTATCTGCCATCAAAGTCTATGTTTCTATGTTACTCAGATTAGGGGTAACTTGAATAAGGCATTTGGCTAAAATGGAGGAAAATAATTTGTGATCTGTATTTAAAACTGATATAGGCCTGTATGATGAGCATAAGGTGGGGTCCTTGCCTGGCTTGGGGATGACCGAGATTATGGCCTCATTCCAAGAGGGGGGATAGCTCCCTCTTTTGTAGCTATAAAGGAGAATACCCTATCTAAAATTGGGGAGATGGCCTTGGGGAATGTCTTGTAAAATTCTCCAGGGAGTCCATCGGACCCTGGGCATTTCCCAGTCTTCAATAACCCTATCTGCCTCTATTTCCCACACTGTTATTGGTGTGGTCAGCTGGGACCTCTGTGTGTCAGTGAGGGTGGGTAGGCACAAGGGAGAAAGGAAGTCAAAAATGGACTACTCAGAGGCTCTAGGGGCTGAGGAGTATAATTGAGAATAATAATTCAGAAAAGCCTCTGAGATACCCGATATGGTGTTCTTCTGCTCATTAGATGATTTTTAATTTTAATAATGGTAGCTTTGCCCCTATGGACCCTCAACCTGCCGGCCAGTAACTTTAGGGATCGAGGCCCCCCATCATAGAAATTATGCCTCAAAAAAATGAGCTTATAGGTTTCATAGGTGTTTCGGAGCATTTATTAGATCAAAATCCATATACTCGCCACAATATTAATCGTATCAAAAAATGTTATTACAAATCAGATGCTTGTCAAGCTTAGCCTTAAATTCAGTTATTGTTTTACTGACCACAATTTCAATAGGGAGCTTGTTCCAAATTTTGATCATTCAGTCGAGTAGTCTAGGATACTGCTGAGCTCTTTTTTCAGTTTTAACCATTGTTGATTTCTCACTGTAGATATATGCTGACATTGTTGATCCTCCAGGTCCTTAATTCTATGCTCAAGGGAGTTTCTTCGAGCCTCCTGCTGTTTCTTTTTAAAGGTCAAGATCCTTGTTAGTTTTCCCTTCAATATGGCTTTTATGGTATCCCATAATATGGCTGGGGTGGTGTCCTCAGTATCGTTATCTCCCAAAGCCTGTCTTATGGTCTTCTCAATCTCCTTCCTCACCCCCTCATTTCGAAGAAGCAACAGGTTTAATCTCCAAAAAGTAGATTTCCTAGTATGATTTGTTTGCACCTTTAAAAATATAGGGGAATGGTCTGATAGTACAAAGTCACCCAACCAAATTTTTGGAGCGTATCCATGTGCTCTCTGAAGGTCAGGAAGAAGTCCAGACAAGAATACAAACCATGAGCTTGTAAGTAAAAGGTATGCTGGGTAGTGGACTCATTTAAATGCTTCTAGGCATCCTCATATCGTAGCTCCTTGAGCAACTTCCCTACCACTCTAGTGGTTTTACTAATTTTACCCCTAGGAGTCTGTAACCCCACTCCTTCAGAGATGTTTAGATTTTGGTCACCTCTGCATAGCACCTGACCCTTAGCCCATTGTGCCATATGGAGAAAAAAGGATTTATAAAAGGTTAACTCCATGGCTGATGGGAAATAGGTGGAAGCGATGGTCACCTTCTGGCCATTCAAAGTACCCTTGATCATTGCATAGCACCCCTCTTTATCAGACTGCCGGTCATACACCTCGAAGGGAACTCCCTGTCAGATCAGAACTGCTGTTCCTCTTCTTCTCCCCCACCTCATAAGAGGAGGCCACCACGTGGGAGAATCCAAACCGTTCAAATTTATTTTGTTCAGTATGGAATACATAAGTCTCCTGCAGAAGCAGAACATCACCTCCTGCACGCTTTAAATATTGGAGTAATTTACTTCACTTTATGGGGTTATAAATTTCGTGCACATTATATGTACATATCGTGTATGTTTGTGTCATCATTTCGAGACTAGGAGTCTCCCACGTTGATAGCCCCCTCCTTTAAAAATCTTGATAAAAAGAAGTCTCCCTCTCATCACCCAGAGCCCACTTCGCTTCTTTAATCTACTATTGCTGCTCAGTTTTTCTTTTGGACCAGAAAAATACAGCTGAAGAAAATTTGCCAACATGGCAACATAGATAACATTAGCAAAGAACCATGTCGAATGAAAACTGACCTTGCTTCCAAGGCTGGAGGCTGAAATACCATTTCAGCCTCTGTGTCCTCTCGCCCTCAAGAAGATCGAGGAGGAATGCTTGTGCTTCCATTACTGGAAGACCCCCTTCAGAGCCACGATGAAAGTGGGCTCCAAAAATTAGAGTACCCTGGTCATGGGGTGCTTACTGAGTATATTACTCACCCGTATCCCAACCTACATTAAATATTAATAATATTTGTCATAGGACAGAACAAATAAACTGCTGATCGGGGGGGGGAGGGTGTACAGCCCCCCTGAAGAACCAGCAAAACTATTTGTCAACATTCCTGCAGGAACTCATTCCCAAACTAAACCCAAAACATATCTTAATTCCCCTCGTTCTACCCCTGCCATCTTTCCCTAATATCCCAGTCAATTTCACTCTGATGATGTATGTCAAGTTCAGTTACCAGTCTGTCACCAGTCTTTGAGATACAATGCTTTTAACAGTAGACCAGGTAGTTGTAAAACAATCCCCTGCTGCATCGCCAGCCTGAGGATCTACAGGCAGCCCCCCCACCCCAATGTTTTCTCTTTACCAGTTCTCCACAGACAGCTCCAAATCATGGTTCAAGGGGGTATATACTATATCAGTGAATCGGGAGTTGGGGGACATCGAAACAATGGGAATACTGTCTCTGGCAATTCGCTAGAAGCTTCTTCAGGTTGGCTTTTCCTCTGTAGCACTTTTCTTTGCTAGGAGCTGCTGGATCAGGTTCAAGGTCTCTTTGTGTGCCAATGTTTTGGGTCCAGGTTTCTTCCTTCCAGTGGTGCATTGCCATTCTGTTCCCTACCACCCTTCATTCTGGTTCCGGGAATCTGGCACCTGGATCTGTTTCTCCCTCAAGGTGGCTAATGCTTCTTCCACCGTGGTGTAGACTTTTGTTCCATCTTCCCAAAAGACACGGAGCCTGGCTGGGTAAGGTGTTTGGAACCTGATGGCCTTTTCTTTGACTTTTCGGATAATCGGCGGGTATTTAATTCTCTGCTGTTGTACTTCTTGAGGATAGTCATGATCCAGAAACAGCCAGTGAGTTAGATAAGAAATGTTCTTTTTAGCTCAGGCCCACAGCAAAATGTCCTCTTTTACACTGAAGGAGCTTACTTTGAATACGATGTATCGTGGGCGGTCCTTGGGGTCAGTTGGCTTGGATTGCAATGAACGATGCGCTCGCTTGATGTGGAGGGTATAGGTTGCTGGTAACTCCAGGCTATCCTTAAGAAGATTTTCAATGAAGGGTGCCATGGGGGAGACTTCCTTGCCCTCAGGGAGTCCATAAAGGTGCAGGTTGTCCCAGCGGGACCGGCCCTCGAGATCCAGGCACTTTGCTTTAAACTCTCCTGTTTGCACCACAAGAGAGTGGACTATCTGAGATAGCTGGGCCCTGCTTTCCTCTGTTTCTGCCACCCGGTCTTCCATCTGTCCCACTCGCGTTTCCATCGAGGATAGTTGCTTTTGGACAGCTCGAAACTCAAGCTTGTTCTCTTTTCTTGACTCTAATTTCTTTCAGTAAAGTTTTGAACTGGGCACAAGAAAGCCATTTGTTCTCACCATCTGTATCATAGTCGGCCACATGGGAGCTTGTAGGCGAGACCGACCAATTGGGAGATTCTTCGGTCAATCGCATGCCATCCTTATGCTTTGGTTTTCCTCTATTGCAATTTCTGTCTCTATCATGCTCTATAGTTCCCCCTCCTAATCTCAGAGACATTTTTAAATCAATTTTGTTGAGTTTTGGAGGACTTTTTCTAAGGTCAAGATCAGAGCTCCTGAGACTAAGCTCCTAGGCACTCCATGACATCACCGGAAGTCAGCAGTGTTTGAATTCAAAACAGAGTAAGCCAACCACTCAGAGAGCCAAGACAACATTTTCAACAGCAAAACTTTGCCTTCTAATATTTAAGTTACTATGTTTCCAGGACAAGGAGATTGTACTATGAACAGCGAGAGAACTAAAGGATATCCAAGTGGCAGATCAGAAGATCTCCTTTTACCCCAACTACCCCCTGTGGAGTACTTGACAAGCAGCACGCCTTTGACAAAATGAAGGGAGGCCTCCGCAACATGGATATTCAGTGCATCCTCCTTTACCAAGCAGTGCTGGCAGTTAACTTTGAAGGCAAGACCCACTTCTTCCAGAGTTTAGAAGAGGTCAACCACTTTTCCCAGACTGCCCTGGGACCTGCATGATTACCCTGAGATGCTTTCAATCAACTTGCCGTGCCTACTACTGAAATAGACATTGATGCCCAGCAACTACTGGGTTGAGATGATGTTCAACTTGCCCTCTGAGCCATAAGTACTTTTGTTATTTTTTTGAAGGGAGAGGACCGGGGCTCCAAATGACCGTTTAAAGCAATGTCAGCTAAGCTCCTGTACTAACCTTTCTGAGCACATGTCCCCATGTATTGCCTCCCACCCTACTACACTTTCTCCTCAGGACTTGTCTTCACATGACACCACCATTTCCTGACTACTGTCCTCAGAGAGACATGTTGCACTGAGCCCTAGTGCCTTAGCCTTGGTCACCCCATTTCACCCACTGACACGGGCCCCAGCTCTTCAGGGGGCTTGAGGTACTGATCTGCCTCTGAACTGATGAGCCGTCCTCCCTCTAGGCTTACAAACATAGACAGTGATGGCAGAAAAAGACCAAATTTCCCACCAGTCTTTCTGTGTTACCTATTTAGCACTGGGGCCTACTGTTCCTCCAGGGTCCCAGCCCTCCCCCCAACCATTTTCCTCCATGATTCTAACATCCTGAATAACCACTATACCTTTCATTCTGTTCCAGCCATGCTTAAAACCACTAACATTGTTTGCACGCACCACCTTGGTTTGCAGCCTTTTCCATGGGTCCACTACCCTTTCCGTAAAATAGTGTTTCCTCATGTCCCTCCTGACTGTCCCTCCTTTTAGCTTCCACTTATACCCACATGACCACAAACTGGTATTCAAGTTAAATACTGTATAACAGGAAATATTCGCGATCTGAAAATATTCACTATATTCATTGATGCAACTCACAGCGTGAACATTTACTGATCACCAATATTTTCTGACATTACAGAGATTCCAGCATTAGCCGTTGCCCCCGACTGCCTGGGCTGGGTGTGGTTGCCAGCTGTACACCAGCAGGCAGCTTCTCTGGGTGGTCTGTGTATATTCTTTTTTATTTGTGTTGGTGTTCTGGTTCTGGGGTCGATCCTTTAGTTCCCCATCTCTGCGCCCGATTGACTGTCCTGCAGGCTAGTCCCTGCCTGTCTTCTCTCCTTTCTGCAGTGCTTCCTCTCTGAGCTCCCCTGACCAACAAAACATCCCTCCGGATGGAGCGGTGGGTGGGTTAGAGGGTTTCTCTTCCCCCCTGGATCCCATGACCCACTCCCCTTTCAGCACACCTAGCACTGTCCCAGCCGCAGACCTGGTCCCCCCCAAGCTGCCGTCTGCTCTGCGTCAGGGAATGGGAACAGTTTGGAGCCCAGATTGCCTTGTGCCACCGCCAACCGCGTCTGGGTGGAAGCAGACACCCCTGTGCCTAGGTTCTGTCTTGTGGCTGTATGGGGCAACCGAGACAGGAGGGAAGAGCCCAGCTCCTTGATACCACCACAAACACCACCACCAAGCAAACGGAGGTCAGAGGGCCCGGTCCTGGCTGTAAGCCCAAATCAAATATTACTTAGTGCCGGCCCCCTAAGCCGCAGCTTGATTGGGGGTGACCTGGGAGCAAAGGAAAGTTGGGTGGTTTGCTCAGGGTCACACAGGGTGCAAGTGGGGCAGTGGGATTCAAACCCAGATCTCCAGGCTGGCAGCTCAAACCCTCAAAAGACACACTAGGCTGGAACTTGTTTAGCGGGGTAACCTGGGACAGCAGGGAGGTTAGGTGGCTTGCTCAGAGTCACACAGGGTGCAAGTGGGCAGTGTGAACTTTGACAGACACTGTCCAATTAGCTAATATGTCAGTTTGAAGTTGGGCAGCGTCTTTTGGGAGACCACATCAGTGGGACAATACAATTATACAGTACAATGCTGTACTGGGGCAAATCGCGAATGTTATCGGGCGCGAATAACTTTTAGGTGGTTAGAGCGCCAATATTAATGGGTGCCAATATACTGTATTCTGCTATACAGTAGTTCTCCGTGGTTCACCCTGTTAATTCCTTTTAGGCATCTGAAGGTCTGTATCATATCTCCCCTCTCCCTTTGGTCTCCAGCGAGTATATGATCTTACTGGACTAAAAGTCTTCGCCATTCAGTCACACTAGTGGGACTACACTGGAGGTGTTAGGACCCAGCAGGAGCCAAAAATCTTCAGGAGGGCTGGCGCCAAGGTAGGACCGCGCATATGCGGCACCACGAGACTGGCTCATGCCGTATAGGCTATGTTGGCATCGACCCTCCAACTGCCTCAGTTCCTTTTTTCCCCACCATCAAGAGCGCTTCAGTACGGCGTTGCTCGCCAGTGGGAGTCAAGTCTTCAAGTCTATTTGACAGCAGCATTTCATTCAGTTCATTAGCTTAGTTTTGTAATTTATTGTATTTATTTTTATTAAAAAAAAAAAAAAAACTTTTTCATAGCCATACCTTCAACTGAGTCGACCATGGACTGTGTCAATGACAGTAGGGAGACTTCGCTTGAAAGTTGTTCTGGCAGTGGGTCTGTCTCCTATCCACTGCCCTATTCAAAGGGGGGGTCCAACCACGGGAAGTCTGGTGCACTGGAGGGAAGACAGTCCTCCAGTAAGTACAAAAAGAAGTGGTCCCGTTCCCAATCAAAGTCAGGGACCCGGTACCACTTGGACTTGAGCTCTTCTTCATCCTGGTGGTCGAAGAAAAAGAGGTACCACTCGAGGTCACCCTCTGGTATGTCTGCAGGGGAATCATCAGTGGCTAGGAGTAGTGGGCTTGACTCAACTCTGGTAGGGTCCCCAGTGCCCGCCATTCCTGGCAGCCATGATTATCAACCCAGGAGCCCCTCGTTGTCCTCCATTGGGGCTTCCAGTGAGCAGTTCCATCATTGGGCCACTCTAATGGGACAGTGGGTGTGATGTTTGTCTCATCTTCCCTTGGCAGTGACTTCAGCTCCAAATCCTTCGGGATTCAGAGCCATTGAGCTGAGGCCAGGGTGTTTGAGTCAAGAGGCGCGGGCTCCTCCCTTGGCGCTAGCATCCTCCTCATCCACCACCCCCGTGCCTACCCCCAACTGTTGTCCAAGCAGGGGACAGCACAGGTACCTATAACCTCTTCTCCCCTTTCTTCCAGGTCTGTCAGGATTTTTTGGGGGATGACACAGGTCGCTTCAGAGTCAGGTGTCCAAACAACCGGTCTTGGTGCCAGCATTAGCGTTGCATGTGGCACCAGCTCTTGCAGCGCTGTCCCTGGTGCTGCAGATGGCACCATTGCCGTGACTGATGCCGAGGGCTTCGACGCAGGCAGCAGTGGTTCCTCATTTTTCCCGGCCCAAGCCTGTCATTGGTGACCCGTCTGGCACAGAGAGAGAACCTGATGAGTCTGATCCAGACATGATCTTTTCTGACAACAATGCGGATGACTCCGTTTTTGGGCTGGAGAGCAAGCCTTCAGTCTCTGCCAAATCCATAGTGGAAGATCTTTCTTTCCAGTCTTTACTCAAGAATATGGGATCCACCTTGGCTTTGCAAACCACTTCAGTGGACCCAGGTAAGCTGTTGCAGTTACAGTTCCTACATGTCCCTGAAATCCCAGTGGACTTCACTCCTCTGATTCCTCCTTCTCTGAAACTTTATCGGAGATGACGTGGGACAAGCCGGCTCTAATTTCCTCACTGTATAAAGTCATTGATAGGAAGTATGCCCCGCCCAATGATAGACCAATCCTGTCTTCACAGGCTTTTGCAGATGCTTTGGTGGTGCTTGCTGAAAATGACAAGGTAGTCCTTCCTCAAGAATTTTCAGCTCGACCTATCAATCACAAGATTGATAATCTGGGTAAGTGGACATTTGCATCTGCAACCTTGGGTATGTGTAGTGCTAGCTACCTAGGGCATTTTTTACAGTACAAGTATACTCTGTGGCACTCACTTAATGCTTTGGGTGAGATGCTCTGGAGTCTGAAGTCTCCTTGGAGCTACTACAGATCATCACCACAGGCACAGACTCCAATAACCAGCAGCTGAAGGTTGTAATGAATGCCTATGATGCTGCTTCCAGGGCTTCCACCACGGGGATTTGTATACGGCGTCACTCCTGGCTCAGGACATCAGGTTTTCCACCTGATGCCCAGCAGAGGGTTATGAATATTCCTTTTGATGGTGCCTACCTCTTCAGCTCTCAAGTAGAACAAGCACTAGAGGGTGCAGAGAAGACTAGGCCTGCTTTGAAAACAGCCAGACTAGTGCCCTCTGCCCCTCAGAAATGTGGGACCCACCGCAATTTCACAGCTGACAATCCTTTCAGGGTAGGGGGTGAGGAGTTGGTAATAAAAACTCAGCTCCCAGCTGCAGAAGAAAGTGCAGCAGAAGACACAGGCCCCAAAGGTACCTACCACCACTCTCTGAGAATTCAGCCCAGGTCCCCCCAAGTTGCCCAAGGGGGACTCTTCTTTGGTGGTGGGAAGTTGTCTGTCTCTTTTCTACAACCAGTGGAAGCAGATCCCATCAGACAAGTGGGTCCTCAGAATTGTCAGGGAGGGCAACTCCATCAATTTTGTTTACACCCCTCCAGACCTTCCACCAAAGTGGCAGCCCAATCTGTGAGCTGCTCAGTCAGATCTTTTTACTGGCAAGATCCAGGGCCTCCTGAAGAACAGGGCAATATAAGTTGTTCCCTCACAGAGAGGAACACCAGAGTCTATTCCCATTACTTTCTGGTTCTGAAGAAAATGGGGGGATGCGCCCGATTCTCAACCTCAGAAAGTTAAACAAGTATCTTTTCAGGGAGAAATTCAAGATGGTCTCCCTGGGAACACTACTTCTATTTATTCATCAGTTCAACTGGCTCACATCTCTCGACATGCAGGATGCTTACCAGCATGTTCCAGTGCACCTGGATCACCGCAAATACCTCCACTTTGTGGTTCCGGGTCAGCACTACGAGTTCCGAGTACTGTCATTTGGGCTGTCTTCGGCACCTCAAGTCTTCACAAAGTGCTTTGCAGTGCTCGCTGCACACCTCAGAAAGCAAGGTATGCAAGTCTTGCCCTATCTGGATGACTGGTTACTAGCAAGCTCCTCCAAGGATGGGACAAAGAAAGCGGTGGCTGAGGTCTTCCAGTTCCTTGCATCCACGGGAGTCCTCTTGAACCTAGAGAAGTCTCAGCTTCAGCCTTCTCAACAGCTCCTCTTCATTGGAGCTATATTGGATACCACCCAGGTGAGAGCCTTCCTCCCAGAGGACAGGAAGGACTCTGTTCTCCAGATGGCCCGCTTCATCAGGCAGAACATGTCAGTTTGAGCCACTGTGATGCAGTGGATGTTGGGCCTCATAGGATCGTCCGTTTTCACAGTACCCCTGGCACGATTTCACAGGAGGACCACTCAGTGGACATTCAGTACGCAGTGGTCTCTGACCATGCACCTGCAATCTTTTCACATAACAGTGACACAGCCTCTGGCTCGGTCCCTCCTATGGTGGATGCAGGAAATCAACCTGCATCAGGGTCTCACTTTGCCCCACCAGAGCTTCAGATCACTGTCATCACAGGTGCTTTGCTGGGGGGCTCACTATCAGGACCTCTACATTCAGGGAGTGTGGAGTCAGGATGAGTCTCACCTTCACATAAATGTTCTGGAGATGAGGGCGGTCCTGTACACTGTCCAAGCCATGAGGGATGTCCTCTATCAGAAAGCAATCCTACTCCAGATGGACAACAAGGCTGTGATGTTTTACATCGACAAGCAGGGTGGAGCACACTCCTACCCCTATGCAGGGAAGCAATAAGAGTGTGGGAATGGTGTCTCAAGAACAACGCATCTATCCAGGCAGTTTACCTCCTGGGAGTCCAGAACGACCTGGCGGACCACCTCAGCAGAACAGAGGTGGATCCTCACGAATGGTCGCTTGCAGTAGACATTGGGCACTCTGGACCTGGACCTTTTTGTGTCCCCACTTAATGCAAAACTGACTCGATTCTGCTCCAGAAATCCAGAACCTGCCATTTTCTGTCAGGATGCATTCAGACTGCAGTGGACAAGACACTTTCTGTATGCATTTCCTCTTCTTCTGTTGGTTCAGAGGGTGCTTCTCAAATTGGAAGCACAAGGGGGCAGAATGATTCTAATCACCCCATTCTGGCCTCGACAGGTATGGTTTCTGTTGATCAACAGATTGTCAGAGGTTCCTCCAAGGCACCTGCCTCTGTGAATGGACCTCTTGACACAGGGAACCCTAGTCCATACCAGCCTGCGTTCACGCCATCTCCATGCCTTGCTCCTGAGGAGATAGAAGTGAGTAGGTTCAAGGTCTCCCAGTGGATCTTGGAAATCCTGTTAGCAGCTCATTAGCCTTCCACAGGAAGACTTACACAGCAAAGTGGAAGCGTTTCTTGATTTGGTGTGCAAACTCCCACCCGGATCCTTTCTGTTGCCCACCAAACAAAGTGTTGGAGTACCTTCTAGATCTGTCGAATGCAGGACTGCAATATTCCACAGTGAAGGTGCACCTCTGCACAATTTCCTCCTACCATGAGCCAGTGCATAACCTTGCAATGGCTCAGCTTCCTCTGGTCAAAAGGTTCCTTAAATGCATCCTTCACACCAGGCCCTCGGTCAGAAGACCGGTAGCTGTATGTGATATCAACCTCATGCTAGATATTCTCACTTGCAAACCATTCGAACCTCTAGCCACTTGTGATTTGAAGTTTCTGACCTGGAAGACTGCCTTCCTGGTGGCCTTTACTTCTGCACGTAGGGTCTCTGAGATCCACGCATTGGTCACAGACCCTCCATACATGGTGTTTCACAAGGTTAAGGTGGTTATTCGCACACACCTTAAGTTTTTTCCAAAGGTGGTTTTGGAATTCCATCTTAACCAACCTTTGGTGCTTCCAACTTACTTTGCCAGCTCCAGAATAAAGGGGAATGCACTCTTCACTCCCTGGATGTAAAAAGAGCTTTGCGGTTCTACATTCACAGAACTAAGGAGATCGCCAATCTAAACAGCTCTTCGTTTCCTTCAGTGCAACCCGGCTGGGTCAGCCTGCCTCTGACACTGCTACTCCATGCGCAGGTCAAGCTAGAAGTTCGTGTTTACACTCACTCTACTAGAGCGGTAGCAGCTTCCCTGGCAGAGATCCATAACGTATACATTGCAGACATCTGCAGAGCGGCTACTTGGAGTTCATTGCACACCTTCATAAAGCACTATGCTCTCAATGTTCATGCCAGACAGCATACGTCCTTCGGCAGATCTATCCTTAATAGACTTCTGTCTTGAGTGAGCTCGATCTCCTGCCGCCCTGCTTGGGGGATTGATGTTTAGCTCTGTACTCTCCCACTAGTGTGAATGAATGATGAAGACTTGTAGTCCAGGAAGATACATACTAACATATTAAAATGCCAGCAGAATATGCCTAATGGTCTTTGGCGTCTGCTCGTTTGGTCAGCCCCCACCCTGGAAGCTGACCTTGCTGCCCCCCTCGCCTTCTCTGGCTTCTCCCTTCCCAGTTCCGGGTATTCTCGCTGCATTGGATTTTGCTTCCAGAACCCTTCCCCTGTACCTGTCCCACCCCCTCTTGAACCCCTCCACCGCCTCTGCCTCCACCAGCCCCCTGGGCATACCATGGCTCCACCACCCTCCTCAGTGAAGTAGCACCTCCTCCTTTCTCCCTGAATCTTCCCCTCCAGCTTCCACCCATGCCTCTAGTGGCTCCCTCCTCCTCCTTTCGAAGCACCCTGACTGTTCCTCCCCATTTACCCCTTCATGTACCTGAAGACCTCTATTATGTCCCTCGGTCCCTTTTCTCTTCTAATGTGTACATATTTAGCTCTTCAAGCCTCCCTCATAGGTCCTGTCCCCAAGCCCCAAATCATTTTGGTTGCTCCCTCTGGACCTTCTCCAGGAGTTTAATGTCCCTCTTTAAGTGTGGCCTCCAAAACTGCATGCAGTACTTGAGGTGCGGCCTCACCAAGCAGTTATACAGAGGAGTATCACTTCCTCCTTCTGGAGTGATCCCCTAGCGATGCATCCCAGCATCCTGTTGGCCTTGGCTGCTGCCCTCCTACAAGTCTCCAAGTTGTTCATCTTGACATCCACCACCACCCCAGGTCTCTCTCAGCCATCGAGACTTGTAGTATTCCCCTGGTGTACACTTGGCCAGGGTTTCTGGCCCCCAGGTGCAGTACCTTGCATTTCCTTGCATTGAACCTCAGCTTCCACTTTCTAGACCATCTTTCCAGAGCCTCCAGGTCCCCCTGTAGGGCCACCCTCCCCTCCTCCCTATTCACCACTGCCCCCAGTTTTGAGTCATCCGCAAAGAGACTCATCTCACTCCTGATACCTGTCCTTATGTCAGAGACGTAGGCATTGAACAGGAGGGGCCCAAGGACAGATCCCTGTGGGACCCCACTAATGACCCTCCTTGGGGATGAGACTATCCCACCAACTACGACCCTCTGGGTCCGGTCCTGGAGCCAATTGCCTATAAATCTGATCATCTGGTTCCCCACCCCCATTTCTCCCAGCTTATCAAACAGACCCACATGAGGAACAGAGTCAAATGCCTTGCTGAAGTCTAGAAAGAGGATGTCCACTGGTCTACCCAAGTCCAAGGCACTCGTCACCCAGTCATAGAACTCCACAAGGTTTGTCTGACACGATTTCCCCGGTACAAATCCATGCTGTCTATTGTCCAGGCACCCTGACTTTTCCAGGTCCCCTCCTAGCCTCTCCTTGACAATGCCCTCCATCACCTTGCCCACCACCAATGTCAGGCTGACAGGCCTGTAGTTTCCTGCCACCTCCCTTGATCCCCCCTTATGGATAGGCACTATATGCGCCACCTTCCAGTCCTGGGGCACCCACCCTGTCCTCAGACAGATGGTGAAATGCTCCGCCAGGGGTTTCGCCAGGACATCCAGAAGTTCCTTCAGCACTCTTGGGATGTAATTTATCCAGCCCCAGTGCTTTCTCCATCTTAAGGGACCTGAGGGCTTCCTCACTCTCTGCTGTGATTTCCACTTCCGCCACTCTTCTCCTGCTTTGCCTCCCCTCCTGCCAGTGATGCCTCCCTCTCCCCAGACCCGCCAATCAGTAAGGGTTCCCTCCTCAGTATCCTGTCTCTCCCATGTATGATGTAGCACCCCCATTTTCCTTGGTGAAAACTGAGGTGAAGTACTCATTTAGTACCTCAGCCTGCTCCCCGGGTCTTGTGCCCATCTCTCCCTGTTTTAACTTCTGCTAATCTGCCCCTTCACCCTTCTGTTTTTCCCCAATGTATCTAAAGAACCCTCTGCCCTCTCCCAATTTCCTGGCCAGGTTCTGCTCCTTCCTTGCTTAGCCACCCTCACCACCCTATTGGCCCTTCTAGCCATCAGCTTGTACTCCCTCGATCCCTTTCTCCTTGAGTTCTTGAATTGCCTATAGGCTGCCTCTTTCCCCACACCACCTCCTGACCTCCCTGTTCATCAGCAGGCTGGCCCCACCGCAGATTTCTCGTCTCCACTCTTTAAACAGGTGTTGGTAGCATCCCGGACCCCTCCTGATGATTTCCCCACCTACTATCAGCGTCCATGTCTGACCCAATCCCATCCAAATGCTCCTTAAGGAGCCTTCCCATCTCCTTAAAATCCGCCCCCCCTGAAGTCAGTTACCTCCGTCTTTGTGCAGCCGTCTACCCCTCCTAGGTGCAGGCAGAACCAGACTGTGGCATGGTCACTCCCCACCAATGGGTCCCTTACCTCCAGGCCCCCAATCTGGTCACTGTCTGCCAGGACCACATCCAGTACCCTTCTTTATCCTGGTTGGTTCCCCCACCTGCTGAGTTAGGAACGTGTCTTGAAAGACATCCAACAACCTCTGTTCCCTGGCCACCGAGGATGTCATAGTCTCCCAGTCTGTTCCTGGCATGTTTAAATCCCCCAACACCACCACCCTTCCCTGCCCAATCTGCAGTGTCTCCCGACATCTGCCACCAGACTCTCCTCCAGCTCCTCTACCATTGCAGGGGGTCTATACACCACTCCTATTTTAACTCTCTTGCCCCCCCCTTATCAAGGTGACCCAAATCGCCTCCACAGTTCCCTCCGCCTCCTCTACTCCCCCTATGCCAATGCAGTTTTTGACTATCATTGCTACTCCTCCTCCCCTTCCTTCCCCCCGTCCTTCCTGAACATAGTGTAACCCTCCAGGTTCAGGTCCCAGTCATGTCCTGCGGTGGCCCAGGTCTCAGTGACCACTGCCACATCCACCTCTCCATCAGTTAGCATCACCTGGAGCACAGGCATTTTGTTGCCCAAGCTCCTGGCATTTAGCAGGACTACCTTCCACCCTTTCCCTATACTTCCAAAGATATGGAAATGACATACCTACCATAATTCTTGATCTTCTTGGACAGAGTCTTCACCATTCATTCACATGCCCACCCACCATCTCCCGAGCTCACTCACTCTGTTTCTGGTCTTGACTCTCTTGTTGGTTGGGCTGTGAAGATGTTGTGTTGACCCTTCTTACACGGGTCACCCAGGCTATCTTATGCCTGGTTAGGATAGGTTTTCCTAGGTTAATTTACACTGCCGCTCCTTGGTCAAAAAGGTACTGAGGCAGTTGGACGGTCAATGCTGAGATAGCCTATATGGCATGAGCCGATCTCTCGGCACTGCACATGCATGGTCCTACCTCGGTGCCAGCCCTTCTGAAGATTTTTGGCTCCCGCTAGGTCCTAGTGCCTCCAGCATAGTCCCACTAGTGTGAATGAATGGTGAAGACTCTGTCCAAGAAGATCAAGAATTATGGTAGGTACATAATTTCCATTTTAGTGCCTTGAGGCACTCCTCGTAGGACATGCCCTGCTGGCACTGAATAATTGTTATTACTCAGTGCTGCACCATCTTGAGCTTATCTTTCATGAGGTGGGGACCATAGGACTGGGTGCAGTACTCTAGGTGTGGCTTCAACAAGGGTCTATACAGGGGAAGTATTACCTTCCTTTTTCTGCTATCAATACCCCCTCCTGATATACCCAAGCATTCTGTTTGCCTTGCTTTAAGCCTTGTTGTACTGACTTGATTGCTTTAGGCAGTCACTGATGATAACTCCAAGGTCTCATTCCATTCCGTGGTACCGAGTCTCACCCCTCTCATTCAATATCCCCTCCTGGGATTCTTGTTCCTTAGGTGCATCACCTTGCACTTTTTGGCTTTGAATTTCAACTGCCAAACCCCTGACCACCCCTCCAGCTTTTGCAAGTCTATCTGCATTTCCTTTATTCCCTTGTCACTATCCACCCTCCCACAGAGCTTAGTGTCATCTGCAAAGAGACACAGTCTGCTCTGGATCCCCTCACCAATGTCGATGACAAACATGTTGAAGAGGACTGGATTCAGGATAGATCCCAGTGGAACCCGCCCCTCATGATCTCCCTCTCTTCTGATTCAATCCTGCTGACCACTACCCTCCCTCTGCTGCTTACCCTTTAGCCAGTTATGTACCCAGTTTACTATGACCTTAGCCACACCCAGATCCTTCATTTTCACCAGTCTAGCATTGCTTGTAAAACACTTTGGGATACACTGTGTATGAAAAGCACTATATAAATGCTGATTCTTCTTCTTCAGCATCTGTGGGGTACCAAGTTGAAAGCCTTGCTTCAGTCGAAGTCGAACAAATGCACAGCATGGCCCCTATCCAGTTCCCTCACCAGTCAGTCAAATAAAACTATCAGGTTATGAAGCCATGCTGCTTACTGTCCTGGAGACTGTTGCCCTACAAGTAGTCCAAGAGATCCTCTTTTTTTTCCCCATATTCCTTTGTTCCTTGGTGGACTCAGGCTGGCCTGCTCTGCTCCATCCCAACCCCACCCATGACCATCTACTGTTTGCCCTTGTACTCACTGAGATCCAGACCCCCAGAGCTTGCCCCCTGTGGCAGGACCAGGAAGGGGAGGGCCATCCTCACCTCACCTGGAGATTCTTCATTCATTATGGATTGGTGGTCCAGGTGGTGGCACAGGTCAGGGCGGGCAGGCAGAGTGTCACTGAGCCTGAGTCCACCTTCTTTTCTGTGTTCTCTTCCCTGGTTCACCTGCTGCAGTGGCACACGGCCATGTGTGTATGGAGGCATGCACACATCACAGAACTGCAGCCCCTCCCTTCCTAACACTGAGATGCTGGCACTGCCCCCCAGCTCTCCACCTGGGGGCAGCCAAGAGCTGAGATGGCAGTCCTCTCTGGGCGCTCAATCCTCTTCCCCCAGGCCAACCCTGAGTAACCTGAACTTGTTCCTGAACTCAGGTCACCGGCGTGGCAGGAGGTGAGGTGTACAGTGCCTCAACCCTCCACACCAGTGGGGCAGCTCATGAGATCCTCTTTGACCAGTGACTCCATCCGTTTTTTTTCTCTTATTTATTTATTGAGAGTATCGCAATTACAGTCCTTTGAGTCAGGGACTCATTTACAAAGGCTCCACGTTAACAGGTACACAGACTAAAAGTAGAACCTGGATGCAACCAGGGTACAACAGGAAGAGACAGCAAAAATAATAAATTACTACCATAACAAGGTTATTAACAGGCACTAACAACAGGGAGAAAGTATACAGGAACATAAAAATACAATATACAGTAACGGATTAGTTTTCTTACAATAAAGATAAGACTGACAGATCTCTAGTTCTCTGCTTGTTTCTTGTCTCCCCCTTGTGGAACAGAACTGCATCCTCATTCTCCACTCCTTCTGTACCACCCCTGTCCTTAGACATCTGCTGAAAAGACCTACCGGGGATCAGCCAGTTCCACTGTCAATTCCTTGAGTATCCTTGAATGCAACACATCTTGTGATGGGGCCTTATCAATCTTTAGGGCTGCCAGCCCTTTCAAGACTCTTTGCTAGTAAATGCTGGCTGCCTCATCTCCAGGACCCTCTTTTTTTTTTTTTGTCAACTCTATTTTTGCATCTGGCAGATGTCACGGGGTCATTATGTCGCACAGCAGAATGCCGCAAGGCACAAGCGCGTAGCACGATTTCTGCCTGTTTTTGTTCTGTGGGAGGCTCCACCCCCTGGTCCCCCCCACTAAATATTCTCAACTCCAGGGGGGGTCCAACTCAGACAGTGCACAGGTCTGGGTTCGCCATAATGTTGTAAGCTATTATGCATGTGTCATTATGACCCAGTACGCTGGCAGACCAGGGCCTCTCTCAGGCAAGCTCACTCAGCATCACCTCTAACCACTTGGCTGAACACTTATCCCGACCGAGACATCGGTATCAGGATCCCCCCCTCTCCCACAGCCCCATACAGGAGGAAGCCAAAGATCCCCAGGGGGTAAGGTCAGGTTCATGGCTGGTACTGAGCATGTGAAGATCCACCCTGGGAGACGCGCTGTTGCCTCACCCAACTGCCAGTTTTTTTTTTTACCTTGTTTTCTCCCCTAGGAGTGTGGCATGCAATGACACCTACAAGCAGCTACCCTGCTGGCATCTGCCATACTCTGCCCCTCACATCGGCTGGTGTACCTGCAGGGCCCCTGATCTCCATCGGGGGCTGCTAGGACATCGAGCAACCCTGGATCCTTCCCCAGGGAGGAGAGCTGTCCCTACAGTGCTCCATCCTCTCCCTCCCCTGCCGACCCCTGGCTCCCTGAGTCCGTCACCGAACCTGGGTCACCGGCATGTCGCGAGGTGTGGTGTCCAGCACCTCAACTGTCAGCACCACCAGACCAGCCCAGGACCCTCTTAATGGACATTTTGATGCCACTCTCTGGCAAGGGCCTACTATTCTCCCTAGTGAAAAATGAGCAAAAGTAATCATTAAGGATGGCAGCTTTTTTACCTACCTGCCTCAATTACCCTTTTCTCCTCTGTCAGCATCACAGTTCCCCCTGCTTTCTTCCCTTTTTTTTTTTTTACTAAAACAGCTAAAGAACTGTCTTTCTCCGCTTTTGACCCCCTCCATAGTATGCAGCTCTGTGTCTGCTTTTGCATCCCTAACTGCCCTCTTTACTTCCTCATTTGTCAGCAAATACTCTTCCTCCTTCTGCTTTTCTTTAAATTTGCAGAATGTCTTTTTCTTGGCCCTCACCGTTTCCCTGACCCTTGCCAGGAACCATAGTTATCTCTTGAACCTGTTCTTTTTAGTTACCTTTCTCATGCGTACCTTAGATGCCCTGAGAATGGTTCCCTTAGTTACCCCATCTCTCTTCCACCCCATCTATGTTGTCCACCCCTCCTAACTTATCCCTGACCAGCTTCTTCAGCCTACTCAAGTATACCCTTCTAAAATCAAGGACTTCAGCTCTCAGTTGCAGTTTACCAGACCCGAGGGCCAATTTGAACCTGAGCTACAGTCACTGTTCCCCAACCGCTCCCCTACTCCCACAGCTCCTACCACCTCCAAGTTGGTGAGCACCACATTGAGAATTGCGATCTGCCTGGTGGGCTCCTTAACTAACTGTACCAGCAGACAGTCCTGGATCGCATCCAGCAAGACCCAGTTTCTGGTGCTCCTGGCCACTGAAATATCCCAATCGATGCCATCAGGTTCACATCCCACTTGACATCCAGCAGATTCAGATCACCAACCACCACTACCTCCCTCTTAGCTTTCCCACTTTCCAGCTGTCTGTCCCTTGCCTCCCCTTGTCCTGGTGATCACCCCCAAGCACAGTTTCTTACTCGAGGCTGCCAATAGATGCACCCACAATGACTCAGTCTCTCCATTACTACCCCTATGAACCCATCTTCCATCACCTCTAGGCCTTCCTTGACATAAAGGGCTACTCCTGCCCCTCTACCTCCTTCCTCCTAGACACTGAATACCCAGGGACTGTCAGTTTCCAGTCATTATTTGCCAAAGCCCATGTTTCTGTTATGGCCACGTTGTCCACCTCAGTGTTTGCCATCAGCATCTTATTACCTGTGCTCCTGGCATTAAGGCATACCCCCTTCCCTCTGATCCTTGATCCTGCTTTGCTACTACCCTTGCACTTCGCATGTTCTCTCATCACCTTGTTTTTCTTGGTGTTTGCACCCATTGCATTCCCCCTCGCCAAAGTCCCTTTACCAAGTCCAGTAAGGGCCACAGCTTTCTTTGTACCTGCTATGCTGCTACAAGCCCCCAGATGTGGGGGAGTACTAGCCCACATCTCCTTCCTCTCCCCTGCCACTGAGGTTCCCCTAGACCCAGTCTCCCCTGTAGTCAGTTTAAATGTCCAATATAGACGTCATCTGTCCCAGTGCACAGGACCCCTGTCTCGTCGACTCACCCTTGAAGAGCCTCCTGTTCCAAAAATCCCCCCAGACCCCCACAAAGTGTTACCCCTTATCCTTATACCATCCCTTAAGCCATCCTTTAAACTCCTCTATTACCTCTCTCCTTATCCTATCCTGCTACCCCTCCCTGGCCCACACAGGGAAGATTTCGGAAAAGGCCAAGGAAGCTGAGTGTGCTGCCAATCTGTCCCTCAGGCTACAAATGTTTTGCTTCACCATCTCCACTGACTGGCTTGCCAGATCACCAGTACCCAGGTGTACTAGCACCCCAGCTCCCCCTGCTCTCTCTCTACCATCCTCCCTATTCTATCTAAATCCCAGATGGCAGACACTCCAGGAAGGCACTGGACCATTCCCCTCCCATCCATCCCTCTTTACCACCCACCACCCTCTCTGCCCCCTTAAGGGGACTACTAGAACCATTTATTATCAAGGGATACAGAACTGGGGCAGACAAAGACTGTACCTGATCTCTTGCCTCTGGCTGTCTGGACCAAAATGGACTTGTTGTTTTCCAGTTGGACTTATAATATTTACACAGAAATATAGAATTTGATGACTGATAAGGATAATAGAACATGCAGGGAGGAAAGATGGGGCAGGGATTGCTCATAATGTAATGCTTGATCATGGGTCTAATTATACGGTGAATGCCAGGGTGCAGTGGGAGAGACAGCTGAGTACCAGGATCACAGAAGAAAGGTGGGGGAACATATGGCAGACAAAATTTCTAGGGAACTGAAAGGTAAGGAAATTCCATTTAAAATCCTTCACATTTATTACACACTGGAAAAGTTAGATGAAATACACAGCAAAGAATCGGACTGTTGCTGGAGCTGTAACAACAAAGGTGCCAATCTATACCATACCCTGTGGAAATGCCCCCTAATCACTACTATATGGTCACAGATAATTACATTCTGTGGAAAGATTTTTGGCACTTCCACACAGAAGGATCCACTATTCTGGATCCTTGGTTGTGCTGTAGCAACTAAAAACCTACCCCGATACCAAAATGTGGGTTCTGGAAGCCTCTCTCTGCCTCAAACAAATCCTTCTGCCAAATTGGAAAACTGATTAAGTTCCAGCCTTTTTGGAATAGATTCAGGCCATGGATATTATAGCTTATAATGAAAGAATTAACTATTCAGCATAAAAGGTGTCAGTGTGGCTCAGTTGGTAGCACATCCACCACTGGGCCAGAAGATTGAGGGTTCTCATCCCACACCAGGATTGGGCTCATACCTAAACGCTGGCACACGAGTGCCGTATTGGGGGGTGCTGTACTGTTGGGGTGTGCCGTCCTTCAGATGAGACATTAAACTGAGGTCCCTTCTACCCATCCTGGTGCTATCTTGGTGGGTGTCCAGGTGGCAGTAAAAGAACCAAAGACACACTTCGCAAAGAGTAGGGGACTTTCCCAGTGTCCTGGCCAATATTCCCCTTCCCATAAAACTGGTTCATGCAATTGTCTAGGCTGTGTATGGGTGCTGATGTGCGATATGGCCACCACTACACATTCAGTCACTTCTCTACCAGTCTAGCATTGCTTGTAAAACACGTTGGGATACAATGTGTATGAAAAGCACTATATAAATGCTGATTTTTTTTCTTCTTAAACAAACTTAGCCCATATAACAAAGTAGGGATCCCTTTTCTGGAAAATGGATAAAGTATCTTATCCCCCAAGCCTCACTTTTGTGTTGCTATCCAGTTTGTAGTGCTTTCGCAAAACTGACTATAGTGAAGAATAAACCCTTTAGTGAGTTTTTAATGGTAACAGACTAGCTGTTTTATTTTTCAAGACAAACTGTTTCTTTAAGATAAACTGTTCTTGTTTTCCTTCCATTTTAATTTGTGTGTCTTGTAATTTACTGTCTTATGCATAATGTTCCTGTTCTTGTATGTACCACTTTGTAAGTGCAATTGTACTGAATGTATATACTGTTTGCTGTTTTGATATTTTTTTTAAACTTTAATAAAAATTTATAAAGCAAAAAAAAGATAAGGACTGCTGGATAATTTCCCCCTACCTACAGTTTGACTGCAGACCCTACTTGATCTCCAGCTCTTTTTTCCTCCCCCTTTCCTTTCCCCTAAGATTCCATTATGCCTATTCCATGCATTCTTGAACCCTACCACTGTTTTCACCCCCACCATCTTGGCTGGCAGGCTGTTCCAGGAATCCACCACTCTTTCTGTGAAGAAGTAATTCCTCACATCTCTCCTGAATCTAATCCCTCCAACTTCATAGCATGTCTCTTTGTTCTTGAGCACCTTTTTTCCTGAAAAATACTTCTCTCTTGTACCTTCCCTCTTTTACCTCCATGAGGTAGATAGATAGATAGATAGATAGATAGATAGAGAGAGAGATAGATACATTTTTTATTCATATTAAAGTATGAACAAGGATAAACTTGATTGAGCCAAGGCTCATTTACAACGAGATCCCCTTTGTAATTTGTTACAGAATAGTACAGATATTAAAATTCATATATAAATTACAAAGGACAAATAGACAATCAAGAAAGAACAAGAAGTAGTGTGGAAAACAGTTATAGTAAGTTATATAATTACAATTAATCAAAAAAGAAAGCATTTAAGTGCCTGGCAACAAGACAAAGGTTCTGGCTTTATCATCAAGCCTAGTTTTATCTTACCCCAGCTGATCTTTCCAGAGGCTGGTCTTAATGTTTGAGGAATTACATTCCAACTACTGATCCTAGACAGAAGAGTGACAGTCTTCGTATTTCCAGCTATGTGGGAACCACTATTTCCAGCCTGGCCGCTGATCTTAAAGAGGCCTTTTTCTGTCTGAAGATGTAGTTAAAGGCCTCTATCATATTCTCCCTCTCCCTCCTCTCTTCCAGGGTGTACATATTGAGGTCCTTTGGTCTTTCCTCATAGGGCTTCTGATGCAGACCCTGCACCATTTTGGTTGCCCTCCTCTGGACCATTTCCACTCTATGTCCTTCTGGAGATGTCATCTCCACAACTAGACACAGTACTGTAGGTGGGGTCTTCTCAGTGATCTCTATACAGAAGTAACACCACCCCCCTCTTTCTGCTGGTGATACCCCTCCCTATGCACTGCAGCATCCTACTAACCCTCACAACTTCCTTGTTGCACTACCTGGCCACCTTCAGGTCATCAGATATGATTACCCCAGGTCTTGTTCCTGCTTGGTGGTCATCAATACCACGTTCCCCATTTTGTACACCACTCTCCACTTCTGTACCCCAGGAGCATTATTTTGCATTTTTAACATTGAAACCCAGCTGCCATACCCTTGATCACTCCTCAAGCTTTCTCAAGTCTCCGCTCATCCTTTCCACACATCCCCCAGAGTGTCCACCCTATTGCAGATTTTAGTGTCATCCGCAAAGAGACAGAACTTCCCTACCAGCTCCTCTACAATGTCACTTATAAAGACATTGAAGAGGACCAGACCCAGCATTGATCCCTGAGGCATCTTGCCGGTCACTCTCCCTTCCTTACAGTGAGCTCTATCTACTACCACCCTCTGCTGCCTATCCCCTAACCAATTTCTTACCCAGTTTACTACCTTTGTACCCACTGTGATGCTTGGCCAGCTGGTTATGATTATTCTATGATATTTGTAATATCAAAATGTAGTGTGTGATTGTCTCCATAAGGCAGCTGTGCCATGGGTCCCCCCCCCCCAGGTTTCAAAGAAGCTGCAGGATATATTAACCTGAGGCCAGAAGGTAATTAAAAGACAAGAGAGACTTAATTAAGGGTCTCCTGTTTTCCTATCTTAATTAGAACTGACCCAGCTGCCACGATAATAGGCTCGTAAACTTTTATGACGTCTTAGAGGAAAAACATTTTATACCATGGTGTGAAAAGTCATAAAAATCCTTTGATGTGCCCTGGGAAGAGGAACTGCTCGAGATCAAAGAGGGGATGTTAATTAAGGAGACATATTGGGAAATTAGTTTTTGCTGAAATCACAGTATTTAAAACATCTCCTGACAGGAAGATCATTGTTTGTATAATTTTTATATTCTAAAAGGAGGAGCTAGATGACATCATAGAAGGGTTGGAAACTCAGAGTTTTAAACTGTATTCTGTGTTTCAGTTGAGCGACATATATTTTTGGACTCTTAAGAAACAAGATCTCTAACTTAAGCACTTAGAGGTAATCCATCAGATAGAAAAAATCTAATTGTATTGTGGTAGGAGTTTTTGTTTGTACTTTTCCTTGTTTTGTATGCTTTTTGATATAGTGTTCTGTGTTTACATTTTACATATTTTTATCATCATTTAGTAAAATCATTAATTTGAAAGATTGCCTGAGTGTGTCTTCAAAGTTCTTTTTTGCATGTGATGTATAAGTGGTTAAGTTGACAGCTGTTCTGAAGGGCTCAGTGGTATTATCAAACTGGGAAAAGGTAAGAATATACCTAAGGTCTTTTATAGAGTTTTAAGGGTTCATTTTGGATACCTGGTTAGGTGCCCTTAGGCAAAAGATAGCTGGCATCCTCCCGAAGAGCAGATATCTGAGCTTGTATATTTGGGTATGCTAGCATAAGGTTCACAGTTTGAATCCCCCCAGAACTTGAGACCAAAGGTGATTCAGACCCACAAGCAGACAGGAGGGTTACCCTGTCTGTTAGCTGTTCACAGTACTGTGCTCAGAGGTTGGCACTGTGGTAGCAGAGGGCTGACCTGCTGAGTGCGTTTGTGACAGATTGGTTGGCAGCAGTGCAGATAAATTTGGTAACACAAGCTTTAACTGTTCAGTGTGTCAGCTTAATACTGTACAGCTCACTTGCAAAATAAGGCACTGATTTACTTTTTTAAAAAGAAAACAGATCTGTATCATTTGGCTTACAGTCAAGTTCCTACCCATTTTATTTTTTTTCTAAAGTGCAAGTTAGAGCAGCCGTAGTTAGGGAAGATGATGGCTTCCAACTACAGCAGACACACTGTAGACTACTTGAAGCAGTTGTGCCTAGACAGAGGAGTCCTGTATAAGGAGAGAGCCGCCAAGCAGAACCTCATGGATGCCCTGATAGCAGCAGATGCCCAGAGCATCGAGTCACAGACTGTGACTGTAAAAGACCAAACCTTGAGCATGGAGGGGCCAGCAGCCAGTACAGTGTCTAGATTCTGTGAGGATGACAGCAGGGCTAGTGCCAATGAAGGGCCACAGCAGCAAGAGAAAGTCACCAGCATTCTGGGGCCAGAAGCACTCAGGCTGCAGATTGAGTTGTACAGAATGGAGCTGGAGTTCCAGAAGGACGCTGAGTGAGAGAAACAAGCTACAGAGGAGAAGTGGGAGTGAGAACAGTAAGAGGCTGACCATGAAAAGTGTGAGCACCAGCGAGCTGCAGAGGAGAAGAGGGAGCGAAAATAGAGAGAAGCAGAGCGAGAGAGACAAGCTGCAGAGGAGAAGAGGGAGCATGAACAGCGAGAGGTGGACTGGAAAGAATGTGAGCGCCAGAGGCAACATGAACTGGAGAAGCTATGACTCCAATCACCAACACCAGAGCAGGTAAGTGGCTTGGGTTTAACTGGAACTATGGGACTGGGTTACAAATTGAATTCCAAATTAATAGCTGAATTTAAAGAGGGGGAGGATATGGATGTCTTTTTAAATTCCTTTGAAAAAGTTTGTATTCAGGCTAAAATTCCTAGAGGGTCCTGGAGCTTCCAGCTATCCTCGCTACTTACCGAGAAAGCTTGGGATGCATTGGGTCAAATGGACAATGAGGACAGTAATGATTACAGCAAACTTCAAGCTACACTTTAAAAAAAGTTTGATTTAACTGCTGAAGCATACAGAGCTAAATTCTGTAAGCTCAGGAGAAGCCCTGATATGAGCTACGAGGAGCTAGCCATGAAACAACATCAGTGTTTAAAACATTGGTGGGAAGGAATTGAAGCAAACTCTGTAGATAAAATTGAAAATGCTATTTTGTTAGAACAGTTTTTGGGGGCATGCCCAGCAGAGCTGAAAACCTGGCTGGAGGACCGAGATCCCAAAACAGTGCAAGAGGCTGCTGAATTATCAGACCACTATGCCAAGAGCAGACCTGCTCTGAGAGTGAATGGGGCAGGCGTGGCAGTGCAGAAAGGGAAAGCGCACCTTCAGGGCAGCTAAAACCCTCACAGCCTCCACCGAAACCAGTTAGCCCCAGGTTTCAGAGAAAAGATTTCTCTGTGAAAAGAAACAAATGTTGGGTCTGTAAAGAAACTGGACATATTGCCAGACAGTGTCCTAAAAGGGCAAGCAATATGCAACATGGGGCTAGGAAAGAAGTGGGTTGTTTGTGTCTCCCTGGAAGAATGTCTGTGAATATGAAGGAACACATGCACCCAGTCACGATGAATGGTGTACAGACACAAGGGTTAAGGGACACAGGGCCATCCCTGACATTGGTAAAGGAGGATCTGGTAGAGCCTGGTCAGCTTATACCCAGTGAATTTGTAACTGTACAAGACTTTACTGGTGAGGAGAAAACATTGCCCCTCGCTAGTGTTCTCCTAGACTGGGGTGAAACAGGGGGAACTGTGCAACAGGTGGCTGTAGCCAAAATGTTAGCAGTTGACGCCATCCTTGGCAACAATCTCAAACAGGGGATGGTGTGTGCAGTTACCCACAGCCAAGCGGGAAGGGGAAATTGTAGTTCCCTGGACCCCACAGAAGCCAGTGTGAAAATCCCTGGGAGGCCGATTCCCCAGCCTGTGTCTCCTGATCCGGAGACTAATGAAAAGGGGGTAGAAATTTCCCCAGTAGTAGTTAACCACACAGCTACAGAGGGTTACTCCGAAGAAAGAGGGGTGACCCATTGTTAAAGGGTTAGGGATGACAGTGATCCTGAGATCCCTGACGCTAGTGCTCGGGACCCTAGTTTAGCGACTGAAGGGGACCTGTCCCATGCCTTGGGAATGTGTAAGGAGTTTGCAGCTGCTCAGAAAAGTGACCCTAGTCTAGAGAAGCTGAGGGCTTGGGCAGACTCTTATGGAGCACAGGGAGGTGACGGTAAACATAAGATTTATTGGGGAAAATAGACTGATGTATACTTAGGCTGTGAAGACAGAGGGAGGGGTGATAGGCAGGTAGCTTGTCATTCCCCAGGGGTATCATGAGCAGTTGCTCAAGATTGCACATGATAGTCCCTTGCCTGGTCATCTGGGAATCATGCTCACCATGTACTGATTGGTCCAGAATTTCTAATGGCCCAACTTCACCCGGCAGGTGAAGGAGTACGGCAGGTCTTGTCACTGTTGCCAAGAAATAGGGAAGGCAGGTAAGAAAACCCAAGCTGCCCTAATTCCATTGCCCATAGTGGAGGAACCATTCCAGAGGGTGGGAATGGATATTGTGGGGCCTTTAAATACCCCCAGCTCCACCAGGAAGAGGTTCATCCTGACTGTGGTAGATTATGCCACCCGGTACCCAGAGGCAGTCGCTCTATCCTCACTGAGGACAAAGTGGCAGATGCCTTACTTGGGATTTTCTCCCGTGTTGGGTTTCTGCAGGAGGTTATCACCAATCGAGGGGGTTCCTTCATGCTGAACTTGATGAAATGCTTGTGGGAGAAGTGTGGGGTGGTGCAGAAATGCATGACACTTTATCACCCGCAAGCCAATGGGCTTGTGGAAAGATTTAACGGTACCCTGAAGTCAATACTCCAAGCGTTTGCTGAACAGCATGGGAGGGACTGGGAGAAATACCTTCCCCACCTGTTGTTTGCATACAGGGAGGTGCCCCAAGAGTCAACAGGACTTTCTCCCTTTGAGCTCTTATATGGACGCCGGGTATGTGGGCCCCTAGACTTGATCCAGGAGGACTGGGAAGGCAAACACACCACCCAGAGAACTCTCATAGTGGATTATGTCCTTAGGTTTAGGAAAAGGCTGAAGGAGCTTATGGGGACAGTCCAGAGCAACCTGGCAGCTGCCTAACAGAAACAAAAAAGTGTGGTATGACCGCAGAGTCAGAGCTCGCTCATATGTGATGGGTCAGGACGTCATGATCCTTAATCCAGTCCAGAAAGACAAGCTGCAGGCTGAGTGGGCAGAACCATACAAAGTAGTTAGAAAGGTAAATGACATGAACTATATCATAGAGTTACCTGACAGAAGACAGACAGAAAGAATGTACCAGGTCAACATGATGAAGCCATTTGCTAATAGGGCTGACATGGTGTTTGCAGTATGTAGTCCTGGGGAGGGGACGGATGAAGGAGACCCCCTTCTGGACTTGCTGGAAGAAAGCAAGCGGGAATCCTCTGTGGAGGCAGTTAAATTGTCTCCCCAGCTGGCCCAGGACAAGATCCAGGAACTAAGGGAGGTTTTGGAAGCCTTGGCCCCCCTGTTTAGTGCCAAGCCTGGATTACCCCCTTAGCGACGCACGATGTGGAGAGAGGGACACAGACGCCTATACGGCGGACAGCATATCAGGTGTCAGAGGCTGTCCAAAAGGACATTAGGAGGGAGGTGGAGGAAATGCTGGATTTAGGGGTAATCCAGAGATCCCACAGCACCTGGGCCTCACCCGTAGTCCTTGTGCCCAAGCCAGATAGCTCTACTCATCTCTGAGTGGACTATCATGGACTTAATGTAGTCACAAAGTCAGTGCCCACCCGATGCCCCGGACGGATGAACTTCTGGACAAGTTGGGAGACTACTGACCTGACAAAGGGGTATTGGCAGGTAGAGTTAACTGACAGAGCTCAGGGGAGGTCGGTCTTCATCACTCAGATAGGCTTATCTGAATTTAAAGTAATGCCTTTTGGAATGAAGAACGCCCCGGCCACTTTTCAAAGGTTGGTGAACCAGGTGTTAAATGGTACTGAGGAGTACACTGTGGTGTACGTGGATGACATTGCCATCTTTAGTGCCAGCTGGGAGGAACACCTGTCCCACCTTAGGGAAGTGCTGGACAGGATACAGAGGGCCGGGCTCACTGCCAAAGCTGAAAAGTGCCAGGTGGCCATGGCTAAAGTGGCATACCTTGGGCATGTTGTAGGCTGGGGACAGCTCCATCCTAACCAAGTAAAAATAGAGGTGATCAAGGCATGGCAGGTCACAAGCTTTCTAGGGACAGCAGGGTACTATAGGAAATTTGTACCCAATTTCAGTGTCCTTGCTGCTCCCCTATCTGACCTGGTAAAGAAAAGGATGCCTAAGAAAATTACCTGGGAACCAGCCTGTGAAAAAGCCTTTACCAGACTGAAGGAGGCACTTGGCAGTGCTCCTGTATTGACAAGTCCTGACTATAGCAGACCCTTTATACGAACATACAAAATTTGCCAGCAGATAAAGGCCTAGAGGTCTATCAAGTCTGCTCGAATGTCCAGCTAGCACCCCTTATTCTGCAGCTGCTCCTCCCTTCCACCCTTCCCCTCCATTGACCCCCCCTTGTCCTGTCCCATCCCCTTTGAAGCAGTCCACTGTTCTACTGGATACCACTTCTGCAGGTAACGATTCCACCCAGCTACCACCCTCTCTGTAAAAAGTGTCTCCTCATCTCCCTCCTGAATCTTCCTCCCTCCAGTCTCATTTCATGGCCCCTGGTGTCCCTCCCCCCCTCCCTTACTTTGAACAGCTCTTCTGTACCTGTCTTGTTTATTCCTTTCATGTACTTAAAGGTTTCAATCATAACCCCGCTGTCCCTCCTCCAGCGAGTACATGTTCAACTCCCTCAGCCTCCTCTCATATGATAAGCCCCCCAGTCCCTTGATCATCTTTGTCGCCCTGCGCTGCACTCCCTCCAGTAACTCAATGTCCCTCCTCAGATACAGGAACCAGTACTGCACGCAGTACTCCAGATGTGGTCTAACTAATGACCTATACAGTGGCAGAATCACTTCCACCATCCTCAAGGATACAGTATATCCCTTGCAATGCAACCCAGCATTTTGTTGGCCTTTGCAGCTACCTTCCTACATTGTGCTGAGTTGTTCATTGACCCTGTAATGAGCACCCCTAGATTCTTCTCCTCCTCTGTCTGGGCTAGCTGCACTCCCCCCAGCTGGTAACTCCTCCTTGGGTTCTTCACCCCAAAATGTCTGACCAGGTTTCAAGCTTTGCCAGATCATCCTGCAACTCCTGCCATCCCCCAGGTTGTCCACCACCACTCCCATCTTGGTATCATCAGCAAACAGACTGATCTTGCTCTTGATGTCCAATGATATGTCTGCAATGAATATCCCAAACAACACTGGTCCCAACACCGAACCCTATGGAACACTGCTTATCACTACCCTTGGGTGTGAGAGCTCCCAACCCACCACCACCCTCTGTTGCCTTCCCTGAAGCCAGTTCCCTACCCATCTCACCAGCTTTGCACCCATCCCTGTGCCTTGTAATTTACTTCCTAGCCTCCCATGTGGCACTGAGTCGAATGCCTTACTGAAGTCCAGATACAGGACATCCACTGTATGGCCCCTGTCCAGTTGCCTAGTTATCCAGTCATAGAACTCCACCAAGTTGGTTTGGCAGGATCTGCCATGTATGAAGCCATGCTGTCTGCTGTCCTGTAGTCCTTTGGCCTCTAGGAGGGCCACCAGCCTCTCCTTCAGGATAGTCTCCATCAGCTTACCCACAATGGACGTGAGGCTCACCGGTCTGTAGTTCCCAGGTTCATCCTTGGGACCACTCTTGTGGAGGGGCACCACATGAGCCATCCTCCAATCCTGAGGTACACACTTTGAGTGTAGTGAGGCATTAAATAGGTCTGCCAAAGGTCCCACAAGAACCTCTGCCAGCTCCTTCAGTACCCTGGGGTGGATGCCATCTGGGCCTGGCACCTTGTCCACTTCTCAGTACCTTCAGACCCTCCCAAACTCTGCCCTTCATGATTTCTTCATCTGTCACACCCTCCCCCCTGTTTCTGCTGTTCCTCCCCCCTTGGGTATCACCCCCTCTTCCCCTTAGTAAATACCGAGCAGAAGTAATCATTTAGCTCTTCTGCCTTATTGCACCCTGCTTCCCCCCAACCCCCCTCCATCCTAATCCTTACTATGTGGTCCTTACAGCTCCTTTTCTCCCTGATGTACCTAAAGAAGTCCTTCTCCCCTTCTTAATGATTTGTGCCAGCCTGAGCTCCATAGATGCCTTGGCTCCCCTTACTGCCCGTGTCACCTCCTTCGATTCTGTCAGGTACTCCTTCCTGTCCTCCCCCTCCCTGTTTTCTTGTACCTCCTAAAGGCAGCTCTTTTCCTCCTTACCTTTTTCCATGACCTCCTTGCTCAACTAGCTCAGTTTCTTAGCCCTAGCCTTCTTGCTCTGGAACTTGCAGCAGGTTTTGGTTGCTTCCACTATCCCCAGCTTTATGAGCTCCCACCTCTGGTTAGTGCCCATGCTAGGTTGAATTCTGGCCAGGTGCCCTTTTACCACTTCCCCCATCCTCCCAAAGTTGGCCCTCCTGAAGTTCAGCACTCTTGTGCCAGATTCCACTCCTTCCTTGCCCATATCCAATGTCAGCCATACTGAGTGGTGGTCACTCCCTGACAGTGGTTCTTCCACCGTAAGTTCTCTCATAAACTCCCCATTTGCCAGCACAAGGTCAAGGGTATTCCCTAACCTGGTTGGTTCACTGACCATTTGCTGCAGGAAGCTGTCCTGGAAGGCATCCAGCAGTACTGCTCCCTTCTATTCCTGGTTGTTTGGGTATTCCAGTCCACTCCAGGCATGTTGAAGTCCCCCATAATCACCACACTACCCTTCTTGCAAGTCCTCCTGATCTGTTCCGCTAGTTCCCTGTCTAACTTCTCCATCTGAGAGGGCGGCCTGTACACCACTCCCATTCTGAGAATCCTATTCTTGGAATCCTGGATTTGCATCCAAAGTGATTCCGTACTACCCTCCTCCCCTTCCTCCCTTACACACTTCAGTCCTTCTTTCACATATAGTGGCACCCCCTCCTTTTCCAATCGCCCTGTCCCTATGAAATAACCTGTACCCTGGTACAGACAGGTCCCATTCATTGTATTGAGTGGGCCATGTTTCTGTGATGGCTGCTATGTTTATTTATTTAGCTTTTGTTTACCAGGTAAGCACACTAGACAGTCACGTGCCTATTTTCAGGTGTGAGCCGGGAGAGTTACAGAGATACAAGCAATAACAATACAGAGGCTAGCATCAAGTTACACAAAGGTACAGTCAGAATACAAGCAAGAAGTACCAGCTGAAACAAAGTACAAAGGCTTGGGTCCAACTGTCAGGCAAGGTACAGACAGGTATAAGCAATCATCTACAGTCAGGTAACAGGCAGAGAACAATTTTAGTGCACTTCAGTATGAGGCAGAACAACCCAGGAAGGGCAGCCAGGAAAAATTAGAGCCAGTGTCAGCAGCAACAATATTTGTGAATATTGCTTATTTGTTATTTATTTTTGGAATAAGTGCAGGCCTGCAGCCAGGAATTTTTTTTTTTTAATTTCTTTTTTTTTTTTATTTCAGGCACTGTCCACCTACCCCTCTGCCATGAGCACCTGTAACTCTGCAGTTTTCCTCCCAAGGCTCCTAGCATTAAGAGTAACCACCTTCCACTCTTTCCTCCCCCTCTCGTCCTGCCCTCCTTTACTAGCATCACCAGTAGTACTTGCCATTTGTCCTTTGTCACTGTTATGGGGGTAAGCTCAAATGGTTTCCCAACCTGTGGTCTCTGCATGTCTCTTGCCCACTTGCCACCCCCGATCCTAGTTTAAATTCCCAACTTCCTCTATGTACTCCTCCATCCTCTGTTTCAACACTTTCTTTCCCTCCTCACTCAAGTTAGTCTGTCTTTGGCATAGAGACTACTGTCCTCCCAGGTCCCTCCCCACCCTCCAAAAAGCCCATACCCTTTAGCATGACACCAGGTTCTTAGCCATCCATTAAATTCCTTTATTCTCAGCTTTCTTGTTGTGCTTGCCTTGGGCACTGGAAGGATCTCTGAAAAAGTTACTGATCTTCCTGCCCCCTCACATAATTGTTCTAGTTCCTCAAACCTCCTCTGAACTATATCTACTGTCTTGTCAGCCAGGTCATTCGTCCCAAGACGTATAATTAAGTGAGGCTTGTCCCTACCTCTTCTAGCATATTTCAGAACAGACTGTCCCACCCTTTCCGCTGTCATTCCTGGAATGGCCTCCACCCAAATGTGACTATCTTTCTCCCCCTTGCTACCCCACCTGACTCCTCTGAGTCCCCTAGCACTAAGATTCCACCCCTCTTACTCCCTGCTTGCTTCCATTCATCTCCAGGTCTCATTCCCTGCTCCTCTTCTTCCTCCTCCTGCACATTATTTCCCCCTTTTGCCCCTGTTGCAATTCTCCCAGCAGAACTTCCCCCTGCTCCGGTTTGGTCCAGGCATTTATCAATTACTCCTCCAATTACTTCCCTCCTCCTTCTTCCACTCTAGCATTGCAAAACTATTTTCTGAAGACCCTTCACAAATGCCCTCTTCCTCTATCTTCATAGTAACCTGTTCCCTCTTTTCCACTCCATGACTGTTGCCACTTCTTCTCCTCCCCACACAAGTCCCTGTCTCCTCCTTCCATTTGTCTTTTGTCTCCTGACCTGGTTTCCTCAGCAATTGTTCTTCCTGACCTGGGCCCCTTTGTTTCCACTTCCCTTCTTCTGACCCTCTCCTCACCACTGTTGGCTCAAATTGCCCTCCCTCATCTCCCCTTCTCCCTCCCTCCAGTATTGGACTAAACCCACCTCCAGTCTGCCTTGCCTGTCTTAGTTCCTCCTGTAGACCCTCAATCTCCTAAGTTTCACTATGTGGTTGTACACACACTAAACATCCCCCCACCCTCCAGGCAATTTTTAGAAAGAATGGTGCACCGCAGTTGTTGCAGCCTACCACCCTACCCATTGCTCTTATTACCCACCAGTGACCCTCCACCCTTCCAGATGAAGGATACCAAACACTTCCCCAAGTCTCCCCCATCACTGCAAAACATTCTTCTCCTTTTCTTAATTTCCTTTACCCTCTTTGTCTTACACGTCTAGATAGATTGAGCAACTGCTTTTTACATTCCTATCCTTCCTGTCCACACACAAATAGAGACTTTAAGTAACTATTGCACAACCTTCTTCACACTCCTACTCCTCCTTTCTACAATGCAAATAGCAATGCAAAGAAGTAACAATGAAAGCTCCTTGTTTTGCAGTTACTTCCCTTCCACTGAGAAAGCAGTCACCTCTTCACTCGCTGCTGTTCCTTTCCTGGATGTCTGCTTCTGCTATGACAGGTGCATGTCCTTTGCCCTTTTGAGGAAGCGATGTCAGAACCCCTGGTATAAAGGAAATCATAAACCTGGGGAGGGTGGGACCAGCCCGTGCCTTCCAGAAACAATCAGGTAGCTGAGGCCCCTGGTCAAACCATTGGTACCCTTCCCCCACTATGCACTAAACTTTGCAGCTAGTGAAGCCAGCAAAAAGCAATCACAATTCCACTCAAAGCACAAAAAATAGGTTCACTACTAAAAGAAACAGGTCTCCAATTCAAACAGCCTCACCAACAACACATGAAAATAGGCTTGAAATTAGAAGATATAAGCCTCCAATTCAAGGAAATAGCCCCAATAAAATCACACCAAATTGTTTTTAAATCAGAAGAAATAGGCATCCCCAAACACAGCCTACTACACAGTGAAACATCAAACAAATGAGCCCACTTATAGCCACCAAAATCGGTTTCAAAATTCCAACAGTCCCAAAACAGTACTCTGCTAGCCCCTTAGAATTAGTAAGAAAGAAAAGAAATAACCTTCTACCAAATAAAATCCACAAGAAACAACGTAAAATCAGCAAGAAGAAGCTACTGTACTGGAATTGATCTGATCCCTTCCGCTTCTGGTTACTTCTTTATAGTTCAGACTGATGCCTCAGACGTGGGTATTGGAGCAGTACTGAGTCAAACATCCAACTAAGGGAAAGATCACCCTGTAATGTACCTGAGTAAAAAGTTACTTCCCAGGGAGCAGGCTTACTGTACTGTGGAAAAAGAGTGTCTTGCCATAGTGTGGGCCCTAAATAAGTTAAAGCCATACTTATATGGACAGCATTTTGAGGTACAAATGGACTACAACCCCCTGGTTTGGCAGACCCAAATGGGAAAAACTAATGACAGACTATTAAGATGGAGTCTTGCCTTGCAAGGATATGACATGACAATCTTACATAGGGCTGGAGCGACCAAGCTGAGCATCGATGGCCTGTCGCTGCATGGGGGAGGGAGCTGGATGTCACTGTCTACCAAGAGACAAATGATCTGGCTAAGAAAGGGATCAGAGCAGTGCAGGAAGAGTTTGTGGAGTTGGGGAGGGGCCTTAGACAAGTAGCACACATGGTAACCTTCTCAGAGGTGCTGCCTGTCTATGTCATGGATGAGGCTAGGGTGCTCCACACCATGGGATTCAATCAGTGGTTGAAAAACTGGTGCAGAGCTCAGGGATTTGGCTTCATTGGGGACTGGGGGTCCACCTGGAGTGGTGCAGGCCTCTACTGGCATGATGGTCTGCATCTGTCTAGGAGGGGAACCAGGATCCTAGGAGATAGGTTTAAATGCTTAATGGGCAAGCATTTAAACTAGCCAAGGGGGGAGGCACTGGAAAGGAGCAGGGAAATCCTAGCCACCCCCCAAAAAAAATCAGGGTAGTAAGTGAGGTAAACACCAAGACAGAGATGTCAATAGGGAGAAGGGCAGGGGTAAATGGAGAAACTGACAAAGGCAATAGGGATGGGGCAAAAAGTGGTAAGGCCATCAAGAAATGGAGGGTATTGAGTACCAATGCCCACAGTCTGGGCAACAAGCTCCCTGAACTGATGGCCTTGATGGAAGAGGGATGCCTGGATATTGTAGCAGTCGCAGAAACATGGTACACAGAGAACCATGACTGGGGTGTTAACAGGGTATACAACCTACAGGAGAGACAGGGAGGGTAGAAGAGAGGGAGGAGTAGCTCTCTATTTAAGGAAAGGGATAAAAGCAATGGAACAAAAAAGTAAACAGGGAGGAGAGGAGGCACTGTGGGTCACCTTAGAGACTGGAAATGGCACCACAATCCACACAGGGGTTGTATACAGACCCCCATGTCAGGGAGAGAGAATGGACAAGGATATGATAGAAGGCATCCTTAGGATGGCAGAGAAAGGGGAGATACTGTTGATGGGGGAACTGAATATTCCAGATGTTAACTGGGGCACCTTTGCTGCAGCCACATCCAAGAACAGGGCCATTCTGGATGCCCTACAGGTGGCATGCCTCAGACAGCTAGTTTTGGAACCCACTTGTGAGGGAGCAATCTTAGACCTCATACTCTCAAATGGGGACAGCGAGAGGATCTCAGATCTAGAAGTGGGTAGACTTCTGGGAACAAGTGACCACCAAACTGTGTGGTTCACGATAAACTCAGCTGCAGAGTCAAGCCATGCAAAAGTGAGGGTACTGGATTTCAGGAGGGCTGACTTTGGCAAGATGAGAGAGTGCCTTAGAAAAGCACTAGCAAACAGGCTAGAAGGAGGGGTGGAGCAACAATGGAGAAACATCAAAACTGCCATCACAGAGGCAAAAAGCCTTTGTGTGAAACAAATAAACAAATCAAAATGAAAGAAAAGCCATTATGGTTCTCAAAAGAGGTGGCAGGAAGGTTAGGGAGAAAAAGGTAGCATTTAGGAAATATAAAGAAAAACAGAAGGAGCAGGACATATAACTGTACCAGTTAAGGCAGAAGAAAGCAGGGAGGGAAGTCAGAATAGCAAAGGCCCAAACTAAGGAAAAGATAGCCAACTCAGTTAAGAAGGGGGATAAAACATTTTATAGGTACATCAGGGAGTGTAGAAAGACAAAGGGAGGGATAGTGAGGCTGAACAGAAAGGACGGTGGGTGGGCAGAGAGGGACAGTGAAAAAGCAAGGATACTGAACAAATACTTCTGCTCAGTATTCACAAAAGAGGAGGAGGTGCTGAATCCAATTAACAGAAGCACTCTGGATGGGGGGGTCGATCCCAGTCCTTTCACAGCAGAAAGGGTTCTGAAAGAAGAACTAAAACTGAAGGTGGACAAAGCAATGAGGCCTGATGGAATTCACCCCAGAATTCTAAAAGAATTAAGGGGAGAACTAGTGAGACCACTGACTATCCTTTTTAACAAATCATAGGAGGATGACGTGATACCTGAGGACTGAAGGAAGGCAGATGTGATCCCGTTCACAAAAGTGGGAGCAAGACAGAGGCAGGAAACTACAGACCTGTCAGTATGACCTCTGTGGTAGGGAAAGCATTGGAATCACTTCTGAAGGAAAGAATGTTGAGTACCTAGAGGAAAGTGGGGAACAGGACCCAAGGCAGCATGGGTTCACAGCGGGAAGGTCATGTCAGATGAATCTAATTTATTTCTTTGACCAGGTGACCAAAGTAGTGGACCAGGGAGGGGACTATGGACATGGCCTACCTAGACTTTAGCAAGGCATTTGACATAGTCCCACACAAAAGATTAATAATCAAATTAACCAGCCTGGGAGTGGGTCCCAGGGTGGTAGTCTGGGTAAAACATAGGCTGGACAACAAGACACAGAAGATAATTGTAAATGGAGTCCACTCTGAAGAAAGAGGGGTTACTAGTGGGGTACCGCAGGATTCAGTAATGGGTCCAGTCCTTTTAATGTCTTCATAAGTGACATTGCAGAGGGACTGGAAGGAAAAGTATGCCTCTTTGCAGATGATACAAAGATCTGCAACAGGGTTGATACACAAGGAGGTGTGGAAAGGATGAGAAGGGAATTGGCAAGTTTGGAGGAATGGTCAGAAGTGTGGCAGCTTGGATTCAATGCAAAGAAGTGCAAAATAATGCACCTGGGAAACAAAAACCCAGGGGAAGATTACACAATGGGGGGAGGTAGTAACAACAACAAAAATGGAAAGGGACCTGGAGGTAATCATATCAGATGACCTTAAGGTTAGCAAGCAATGTGAGAAGGCAGTAGAGAGGGCTGGGGGATACTGGGATGTATAGGGAGAGGCATCACCAGCAGAAAACAGGAAGTTGTTAACCCTCTGTACAGACAGTTGGTGAGACCCCATCTGGAGTACTGCGTCCCGTTCTGGAGACCCTGTCTCTGCAAGGACAAAGACTGGATAGAGGCAGTCCAGAGGAGGGCAACTAAAATGGTGCAGGGTTTGCAAGAGAAGCCATATGAGGAGAGACTTTTTTTTTCCAATTGTTTAACCAGGTGAGACACACTAAGCTGAAAGCTTGTTTACAGGTGCAACCTGGGAGCAAAGGGAAGTTAAGTGACTTGCCTAGGGTCACACAGTATGCAAGTGGGGCCTGTGGGATTCAAACCCAGGTCTCCAGATTTGCATCTCAGAGCCTTAAACCACTGCTCTATACTGCTCTCCTAAAGGAGCTTAATATGTATACCTTGAGGAAAGGGGGGACATGATAGAAACTTTTAAGTACCTCAGTAGAATCAACAAAGTCCAACAGGGTAGCATCTTTCAGAAAAGAGATGTGCAAGAACAAGGGGACACAATTTGAAGATAATGGGGGGACTGCTCAGGGGCAATGTGAGGAAGTATTTTTTCACAGAGATGGTGGTGAATGCATGGAACAGCCTTCCTGAGGAGGTTGTAGGGTCTAAAACTGTGGGAGAATTCAAGAATGCATGGGACAGACATAAGGCAAATCTTGTGGGGGTAGGAAGAAATTGGCTGTTGGTTAACTGGAATCTGCAGCTTATCCTGTAGGTAGGAAATGGGCAGACTAGGTGGTCCAAGCGGTCCTTATCTGCCATCAAAGTCTATTTTTCTATTTTTCATAGAAGGGGTGGAAACACAGAGTTTTAAACTGTATTCTGTGTTTCAACTAAGTGACATATCTTTTTGGACTCTTAAGAAACAAGGGACCAGATATTCAAAGCTTTGCGCTGGGCAAAAAACGTTTGCATGGGTTTAGCCCAAGTCTGCTATATTCAAAAGGCCAAATATCACGGGCAAACTGCATTGGCACTGGGTAAACCATAATTATATGCAAGGGGCAAAGTGAACATGACTACAGGCGCAATGAGATATTCAGTGACTAGCACCGCGCTAAGGTGTTTAGCATGACTTAGTGCGACCCATAGTGCAGTACAAATTACCACCCAGGAAAAGCTGGTCTTAACCCTGGGCAAACAAACAGCTTTGTGTGACATTGTTGCTTTGCACGATGTTAGCGCGGCTTGCACGACCCTAACATATGAGTATGACACTTAGAAACTGCCAGACATGGAGGACACATGCTGCTCATTGATGGCACCACCATGATGCCAACCGCTGCCACAGGTCCTAGCCATGCACAGGCAGTAAGGGATGATTGGGCCCACAGGGGACATCATGGTAGTGTGGCCATACAGCACACACCTGCAGACTATACAGCTGTGGTGCCCAACACATGCCAGCACACACAGGCAGCACTGTGGGCATGGTGGCCATTGAGGGGAGGGTGTACAGGTGTCCAGACCTCACCACAACCCAGGTGTGGCCACCAGACTGGGACACAGAATGCAGTGCACATGGGCCAGTAGTAGGAATACCCCACTGCCTGTGTGACTGTTGGATCCTACTTGCCCCCCCAGCCACATACAGCACAACTGTACAGATGCCACAGCATACACAGCTGGCCATGTATATGTCACTGTGTGCATCCCATGCCACAGGTGCAGCATCTGTGGCTCACACAATAGCGTAACAGTAATGTCCAGTGTCAGGAAACACCTGCAGGTTGGGCCTGTCACTGTGTACAGTGCAGCCAGCATCACTGCCTTACACACCATAGGCAGTGCTGTGTCCCACACACTACTGGTCACCTTGTAGTGTCTGCTGTGCACTGTAGCATGCCCTATGGTGTTATAGTTCCATGCAGCACCTCCACCACCTGTGCCTATGCTGTGTTGTCCCCGGGGTACAATATGCTATGCTATTCTGTACTGTGTACATGTAGCCTGCAGCTATCATCGTACATTGCCAGACAGACCTACAGGTGGAGCTGTGGTCGGACCTGGCCAGTCCCTGTACTTCCAGACTGACCTATAGGTGGCTCTGTCAGACTCTGCAGTAACGCTGGGCAAACTGCATGCAAATCAGGGCATAATGAGATGCTAATCTGGATGTTTGCCCAGAGACTACCTGAGTAGGCTCATTTGCATGTCACTTTTGAATATGGCAATGTTTATCGCCAGGCAAACAGCTTAGCTCCGCACTAATCCCGTGCAAACGCGTTAGCTCTGCACAAATGGTTTGGGGAATATTATACTGTTTTGCACATTGTACCTTCCCATAGACTGCTCCCTGCAGCTGTACTGGGTTCACACATTTGTTGGAACACACATTGGCCACATAAGTCGCCTCTAGCTACCTTCACATTGCTGTGCACTGTGTTGCTATTGTGGTCCGCTCTTCCTGGTTGCTATATTCAGAGCTGTCTTATTCCAGGGCTAAGTTTGCCCTGCACTCCCAGCCCAGTTTCGCCTGCCTCATTCCCATGCTATATTCAGAAGCTGTTTGCCCTGGGCTATTCTTTCTGAATATAGCTTGCTTTGTGCTCCAGGCTAAGTTTGCCCACCAGGCAGTGCTAATTTAGCCCAGGGGCAAAGCTTTGAATATCTGGCCCAAGATCTCTAACTTAGGCACTTAGAGGTAATACATCAGATAGAAAAAGTCTAATTGTATTGTGGTAAGAGTTTTTGTTTGTACCTTTCCTTGTTTTCTTTTAAGTGATTGTATGCTTTTTGATATAGTGTTCTGTGTTTACATTTTACATATTTTTATCATCATTTAATAAAATCATTAATTTGAAAGACTGCCTGGGTGTCTTCAAAGTTCTTTTTTGCATGTGATGTATACGTGGTTAAGTTAACAGCTGTTCTGAGGGGCTTGATGGTGTTGCTAAACTGGGAAAAGGTAAGAATATACCTAAGGTCTTTTATAGAGTTTTAAGGGTTCAGTTTGGATACCTGGTTAGGTGCCCTTAGGTGAAAGATAGCTGGCATACCCCCCAAAGAGCAGATTATCTGAGCCTGTACATTTGGGTATGCTAACATAAGGTTCACAGTTTGAATCCCCCCAGAACTTAAAACCAAAGGTGATTCAGACCCACAAGCAGACAGGAGGGTTACCCTGTCTGTTACCTGTTCACAGTACTGCGCTCGGAGGTTGGCACTGTAGGAGCAGTAGGCCTGACCTGCTGAGTGCATTTGTGACACCCACTACTATGGTACCCAGCTGACTTACTAGTCTCCTATGTGGAACAGTGTCTAAATTCTTACTGAAATCTAGGCAGACCACATCCACCGTGATCTAATTAGAAAATTACAGACCTATAAGTCTCACCTCGATACCTGGAAAAATATTGTAATCATTAATCAAGAATGACATTATTGAACACTGGAATAAAACACCAGATATTGATGAACAACAACATGACTTCAGAAAATCCAGATCTTGTGTTACCAATCTGGCTTCCTTTTATAAGAATGTTAGTCATGAAATAGATAATAATAAACATATTGTTATTTTAGCAGTGTCAGTGGCTCAGCAGGTAGCACACTCGCCTCTGAGGCTGGGCGATCAGAAGGCTGTGGGTTCTATCCCCACACCAGGCACTTGGGTTAATATCTTAATACTGACACTGCAGTGCAGCATGAGGGGGTGTGGCACTCCTGAGGTGCCATCTTTCGGATGAGACGTTAAACCAAGGTTCCATCTGCCTGTTCTGGTGGATGTTAAAGATTCCATGGCACTTCTCAAAAGAGTAGGGGAATTTTTTATTCAAAAACTGAAAACACAATATACAAAATGTATTACATCATACAAAATCAGGAAGCAAAAGCAATAAAAACATAAGCAAATATTGCAGCATACATGAACTTTGAACATAAATGATCCGTATATATATAGAACCCCCATCCCATCCCCACTAAAAGAGTACGGGAATTTTGTTTCAATCAAAAACTGGAATCCAGTCATAACATACAAAATAAGACAAGCAAGAAAACAAACTGAGTTACAACACTCATAATTGAGAAAACAAATTAAAACACATGATTGTAGATTCCCCAAATTAGTCCCTCTAAAAAAATAAGTTAGAGTTCAAGTCTCCCATAAAGTAACATACAAAATCAGAAATGAATAAAAGGAGAAAAGAAAAGGATTATAAGCAAAAACCATTAAAAGTATGTCAATCCCAAATATAGCCCAACTCCCAGCTCCCTGAGAAGGAAAACTCATCCAGTATCCAACCAATGTAACAGCTTCCAATGAGCATTGTACAGTGGAACAGATAACTGAAATTTGTCTTGTTTTTTAAATTGTTTACTGGCAAAAAGAATATTTGAAAAAGTTGTGCTGGAGAAACAAAATATTGTTGCAAGGACCATTGACACCGAGTTTGCCAAATGAAATATTTAATGTGGCCTAATATACTATGAACAGTAGAAATATCATAACATTGCCAACTGAGTGGTAATATCCCAAGCAACAATATATCATATGTAATATTAACGAAACTCAACATCAACCAATGTAAATTCCATATGGTCCAAAATTGTTGAATATAAGGATATGCAAAAAATAGATGGTCCATTGATTCAACTGTGTTCAAACAAGTCTGAGATCGAGGGCAAACATGTTCCTCAATCCTCTTATGTGACAAATTACCTTTCACATTAAGTCTACCATGAACTCCCAACCAAGTAACATCCCACATAGCAGCAGGCATACGGGAAGTAGTCAGCATTAATTGAATGAAAACCAAGTCTGGAGGAGATCTCTCAACATAGTGTGGAAAATGATAGAATAAATGTGATTGAATTATTTGATAAAATTGTTTTCAAGTATAATTTGTGATCATAATTTTGGTAATTTTCCATAACTTTAGTTTACTAAAACAATCCCAAACGTATATGAATATGTTTCTGTTTAGCAATGGGAGTATCAGATTTCCAGTCAAGTAACCACGGAGAAATACGATCTAATACCCAGGGGTCCCAGAGATTTGTAAGATGAATAAGTAAGGGTTTAATATTGACATAAACAAATTTGGAGAAAAAGAAAGAAATGGGATTTATCATTTGCAACCCACCTTGCTTTTTTGGAAGGTACAAAACTCCTCTCTTAATAGAGTTTAAACAACTTCCCCATACAGCACTAAAAAAGTGCTAAAATGGAAGTTTCCAAACATTTAGGAATAAGGTAAATAGAGGCCACATATAAAAAATGCCCAAGCAAAAAGGTTTTTATCATAAACACACATTTCAATTTTGACATCTTCCATTTATTCCACTGAGCAACTCTATTCTTTGCATCCTGGAGTAATTTTGTCCAATTAAATACAGCACCTTCAAGAATTCCAAAATAAATGCCCAAAATAAGCACAGCCTCTCTGGTTACCAGAACACCCATAACATTAGAATAAGAGCAATCTCCCAGACCAAGAAAAATGCATTTACTTTTAGTCTTGCTAATCCTTACCCCTGTGCTTTCCATGAAATTTAGCATCAGTGGCCATACGAGGTCGATTATCTGTTAAAAAGACACATAAATCATCAGCATAGGCAATCGTTTTTTAACTCCACCATATCACTATGACTCGAGAGACTTCTAACACCACTGTCATTATTAATTTTCCACAATAAGGGTTCCAAAGTTAAAATATATAAAAGAGGGCTAAGTGGACATCCTTGTTTTACTCCTCGGGAATGAGTGAGAAATGTACCCACCCAACCATTAACAAACAGGGCTACTGTTGTAGTTTCATGATAACACTGTAACCATGTAATAAATATTGATGGGAATCCCAATTTAGCCAGACACCTCCAAATATATTGATGTGACACCCTGTCAAAGGCTTTCAACTGATCAAAACTAAGAAGAAACCCTGTAAGTTCTCCAGAATAGCTTTTCTCCATAATTTCCCTGAGCAAAATTAATGCATCGGTAATTTTTCTCCCAGGAACAGAGCAAAATTGATACGGACAAACAATAAACGGCAGTACCACTGCCATCCTACTACACAAGATTTTAGACAAAATCTTACTATCAGAATTCAACAAGGTAATATGCCTCCAATTCCTAAGGTCTTCCTTTGGTCCAGATTTATGCAAAAAAATAACCAATCCTTGATTAAAATGGATAGGGACAGAGCCAGTGTCCAAAATATTATTAAAAAGGGACAAAAGTTGTTTTTGTAGGACATTATACATTACAGGATACAATTTGTTTGTAATCCCACCATAGCCAGGGGATTTGTTTTTTGGAAGTGCCGAAATAATAGAGGCAAATTCTTGCACTGTTATTGGACCACACAATGGAGTACTAAGGAAATCAGGAAGATATGGAAGTGTACAAGATCCCAACCACTCCTCAATTTTATCAATAGATACAGCAGAATCCGCTCTAAAAAGCTGTTGCAAAAATTGATCCAACTCTGATAAGATGTCTTTTTGTGTATCTACAAATCCTCCAGAACTTGTTTCCAATTTTCTCATTTTCTTATTTTTTCTATGAGATGCACAATTCTCAAAGGGATTGCAAGAACCTTGTGAACCAGAAACACCAAATCTCTGTTCTACCTCAAGGGACTTACGTCTGTCATACTGTATTTGTACCAGTTTCTCCTTCAAAGTGCAAATAACCTCCTGAGATACCTTGGTATTTGCATTTAATTGGGAATAAATGTGACTCAATTGTTGCCTCAAGTTATAATAAGAGGTACGGTTATAATGACCTTATAGTTTCCCAATAGATTTAAAGTAAGTAACAACATCCAGTTTTGTATCTGACCACCACAAAAGTGGAGAATCATAAAGAAAATAAACTGAGCGACTTGCCATTAACAAAGCATCAAAGCCGTCTCTAACTTCAGGAATATCTAATAAGGAAAAATTAAATTTCCAGTAGCCAGGCCCTTTGGAAAAGGCTGGAAAATCAGACCGTGTGACCTGAAGCAACATGTGATCTGAAGTGGCCATAGGTAGCTATTTTGTGCACAACATTGTAGATGAGGGGCTAGAAACCAATAATCAATCCTAGACTTCCTTGAACCAGAAAAATATGTGTATGCCAGGACAGTTCCTATATGTTCCCAGGCATCCTGGAGGCCTGAGAGACGTAATCAATCATTTAAATAGTGTGTGTCACAGTATAATTTCATACCTTGTGAGCCTCTATCTTTAAAGGACCTATTAATATTAAAATCATTCCCAAATAACACATTACAGTATCTAGACATTAATAACCTGCTTAATCCAGTCCAATCAGGGTTTAGAGCTAAACATAGCACCATCACAGCACTTGCCAAAGTGACTAATGACTGGCAAAGAGAGGTAGACAACAGGAATTACACCTGTGCCGTATTCTTGGACCTGAGCAAGGCCTTCGACACTGTTGACCATTCTCTAGTACTCTCTTCCCTCACCTCACTAGGTGCTGATCCATTATCTTTACAGTGGTTCAACAACTACCTCTCTGATCGTTTCCAGCAGGTGAAAGCGGAAGGAGATCTCTCAACTCTCAAGCCTCTCCTAAGAGGTGTTCCCCAGGGTTCTATCTTAGGACCGATCTTATTTGTAATATACATCAACAATATTGATGAAAGCATAACTAAGGCCAACATTAATCTGTTTGCAGATGACACAGTTCTTTACGTAAGCTGCCCATCATTACAATCTGCATGTAATGACCTTCAATCTGAGTTCAACCTGCTGCAACACCAACTCCTAAACAAAAAATTATTACTTAACGCCAAGAAAACAAAAGCAATGCTCTTTTCTCCCTCTGCCCAAATGGTAAATTCAGCTCTATCAGATCCTGTGCCTCAGATTACTACAATTCTTGGTGAGAAGTTGGAATTTGTCCCTAAATTCAAATACCTGGGAGTATGGCTGGACCATAGGATCTCCTTTATAGAGCACATTGAAGAATTACTCAAAAAATTACGACAGAGACTTGGCCTGTTCTTTAGGGTAGCCAACTTCTTAAGTAGAGATACCAAACTACAGCTGGTACAATCAACCTTTCTATCCTTGATAGATTATGTTGACATCCTCTACAGTCACTGTTCCATTTCCTACCTCACCAAACTTGACACATTATATCATAGAGCTTTGAGGTTCATCACAGGCCTGCCTTATTCCACTCACCACTGCTCCCCATATCAATCAGTGGGGTGGAGTTCTCTTCAATTCAGGCATGATAAAAATGCAGCCTTATGGACCCTGAGAGCCATCTCCAAAAAACTGCCCCAATATATTACAGACTGTCTTCCTATAAAACCAGAAGGCACTTACGCCCTGAGAAGTTGCAAATCTCTCCTACTGATGGTTCCCAAAGTTAACTCTCATTTTGGCAGGGCTGCTATAAGCTTTACACAGTCTTCCTTGTGGAATAAATTGCAAAAAAAAAACTGAAACTGAGGTCACCCATCGGCATCTCATCTTTCAAGCCCTTATATTCACATCTCAGAAATTATCAGTGCAATTGTTTCCCATGACCATGAATTGTCATCATGCTAACCTGTACCATTTAACCATGAATGAATTACTTCTAGTGCTTGTCTCCTCCTTGGCCCTGGTCTGTCATCATGCTTTCATGTAACACCTTGATGCCTCTGTCCTCCCTTTGATACGGGTCTATCTTCCCGCTTTCTCCAGCCTTCTTTTCACAACTCTATACTGCACTCATCCACAATATACACACAATCATACTATGAAAGGCCCAACTCCCCTTTTCCTCTCCCCATAGGCCCCACTGCTGCATCAGTTCTACTGACCTATCCTTGGGACTTCACTTCTCACGATGTTTATCCTTCGCTTACATATTACATACCCCTCCTGGTACCCCATCTGCCATTAATTGGTGGTTCTCCAAGCCATTTTCATAGCTAGTACTAGTGATTGCCCCTGGTAAATGAACTAACTGGTACTTCTATACAGAGAACATGGTTTATATACAGTTGCATGGTTCAATGGTGGACCTGCCCCCTTATATTTGAATCCTCCTCTGTTATGGCTTGCCTTGTCTTCCTTTTATCATTTGACTCCCCTATTACTGCACCATTGTGTTTGTGTTTGTATACTTATTTACATGAATTTATATGTTTTTATGATGGATGTTACCCGACCCTGTTCTAACCAGGTCCGTCTTGTAAAACAGCTCTGCTCAATGATGTTCACCTGGATAAATAAAGATTTTGATTGATTGATTGAGTCTACTATATAAAAATGGCTGAATTTTAGTCAAAAGAGCTATACATTCAGATTTCAACTGTGGGCCATAAATATTAATTAGACAAAAGTCAGCAGCCTGAATTGACACATCCAGTACAAGTGCCTTACCTGGCTCAAGGTCTACAACATTGGTCACCAAAATATCAGGATGAAGAAAGCAAATACCAACCCCTGAGCATGCAACCACTCCCCCATTTCCTGACCAATTACAATCGCCCCTCAACCAGGCCTGGGAAGCGGTGTCAAACTCTTTTTTTTTTTTTTTTTTTTTTATTTATTATTTTTGCCACCACCCTAGCTGCCTGCCTCCCGATACTTTCGGCCCGGTCACGGGCCATGGGCTTCCACTCCTCAGATCGGCCTCTGGCCCTCTGATACCCCGTGGCTTACCCCCCACGGCGGGGCTGCGGCACTCCACCTGCATGCCGCAGTCTTCGGGATAGGTCGGAGGGCCGGCCTGAGGAGCTAATTGAAGCTGTGGTGGGCTTCATTGAGGTGGCTGGCAGTTATTTTTCCATTTTCTGGGGGAGGCGGGGTCGTGCAATGACGCCTAGCATCTGCCCCGCCTCCTGTACATGCTAGTGCCGGTAGCTGTGTGACTCCTGGCCTCCGCCAGGGGTCATCAATGCTCCGGGCACTTTCCCCACCCTCCCCCCGGAGAAGGAGAGCAGTCCTTAGGACGCTCTATCCTTCTCCCCTGGCCGGCCCTCCAGTGACCCTGGTCCATTCCTGAACCCAGGTCGCCGGCGTCGCATGCGGAAATCCAACTGCTGCGCCGACAGGCCGGCTGGTGTCAAACTCTTCTAGAGAATAAAGTCTAGTATCCTGAAAAAAAATCAAATCTAAGTTGGAAGTCGTAAAAAATCAAATGTAGCTAAACATTTCTTTTCAGACCTGTTACTGTTAACATTAAATGAAGCTATATTGAGTTCATACCCCATAATTCACAAAGAGGGTGAGGAGGGAAAAAGATTTGTTCACTTTTTTTGAGTACTTTTTGGAGTACCTGGTCTGCTGCCCAGTGATTTCTTTTTTACTTTAGCAGTGCTCAAAGGCCTTGGATTGTGATCTATGTCAGAAACAGGATCAACCTGTAAAGATGTTCCAGAAGCCTCATCAGAGTCCAAATCTTCTAAAACATCCTCCACAGGAAGGCCCTCAAATTTATTAGAAAGAGGTAGAACTGAAACTGGGTCATCTGACATTCCAGCTTCTCCAGGAGGTGTTGCATGCCCCCGCAATCCAGATCTGGAACAGTCAGATACGGGGGGGTGCCATGTCACTAACAGTAATCTGTTCTCCAACAGTGGAAGCAACAATTTCAGTAACAGGAGTTGGCATAGTTCCAACATGTTTAACAGGTTCTGGAGTTATGGAAACTGTAGACAGTATGGTTGTGGACTCAGAAGGAACCCCAGGCCTTGATTGCCTAGGAGGTCTAGGGTCTATAGACCCTCGGCCTGATTGGGCTATAGAGATGTAAAAATCTTGCACTGCAAAATCTGCATTGTCTGTGTTATGGGAGGCTAATGGACATTCCACAAAACTGTGTCCAGGTTCATCACAGAAATTGCAGTTTGGGGTATTAATACAGTCTAAACCTGCATGCCCTAGTTCCCCACAGCGAAAACATTGAACTTTGTCACAAGCAGTACTTATATGTCTTAAAGATCCACATTTATGGCATCTTCTAGGTTGACCTGGGTAAAAAATAAAACCTTTGTCACGCCCTAAAAAGAAGCAATTAGGAAGGTGTTAAAAGTAATTTTCAAAGGAGAACAGTTTCATCTTGATCCTCCATCCCCCATTCCAAAATCCCTTCAGAGTCTAAAATAGGGTCCAGAGTACCTTAGACATCACACTTCTTACCTAACCATTGTAGAATGTCAGTTATATTTACCCCTTCATTTCTAAACAGAACAGTGATAATACGAAAGGACTGTTTTGTAAGGGGTATAACTTGAAAGTGCACCCATAAAGGGTTGGTTTTAAAGTAGCATATTTTGTCCAGAATCTTTCAAGTAGTGTAGCAGTCCTAAAGCTAATATCAAAATGATGTTCTCTGGGAGCGTGAATGAGGGCATAAATTTCACTAAGGTTGAAACCCAGTGATTGTTTTGAAAGTACTCTCCCAACAAAAAAATGATCAGGTAAGTCATCCATATCCCCTAAATAACGCAAACGAATTGCGTATCTTCCTTGTGAAACAATTCAGCGTAGTTTTTTTGGGGAGCTCCCTCTGTAGAAGGAGGTACGTCAGAGCATGTGTGATCTTCCCCTCCACTCCCCCCTACAGGCTGAAAGTCTGGTCTGGGTACAGGAGAAGAAACAAGGTGGGGAATAAGAGGGGGTACCTGCAGTAGAGATTCCTGATGCAATTTGGTGATTATCGGGAACTGTGACTGATAAATCCTTAGTCCAATCCATCTGAGGCGTCTCTTGAGGCGGTAAAGCCATACCACCTCCATCTGAAGGAGTAGTCAGTGCAACTGCCCACATGCCGTCTGCACGGCGAATCCAGCCAGCACGAGTCAGGGTCTCCTCAGCTGTCCAGCCAGCCTCTCCATGCTGTTTCTACAGAGACCACACTGATAGGAAGTTCACCGCAATAGGATTTTCCGGGTTCAATGTTCCGATTCCTTGGGAGGTTGCCAAGAAGACCTTAGGCATGGAGGTTTCAGGTGAAGACACAGACCCCTGCATCCGCTTCCGTTTTTTCCTCGTCCTGCAGCAAGGCTGACACTTGCATAGGATTCTGGTGAGTGAAATCGCTTTTTTCACTTAAACTTGACTGAGCTTGAGGCACCAAAGTCTATTCCGACACCGTTACTGGAACCGGCTCCATTCTTAAAGACTGTTGAGAACCAGGCGGTTGCTCCCCGCTGTTAGTGTTCAACACACTCATCAGGGAGCTCTCATCACAGACATCCTTCTCCTCTCCAAGCTGCAACATGACTGACCACTCACACCTCAAGGACAGCGCCCCCTCACACAGAGTAGGGGAATTTTCCCGGTGCCCTGGCCAGATTTCCCCCATTCATTAAAATGCCACCAACAGCTTAATCAGGTTCAAGGTCAGTGGGCATTCATCTGTATCCCCCTCCCCCCGGGCTGTGCCTGAAAATAGGTAAGAAATTGTCTAGTGCACTTACCTGGTCACAAAAACTAAATAAATATTTGTTTGGATTTTCATAGGGCGTTTGCTCTAGTACTGCACAGTACCATCATTGACACATTAGACATCTTAGGCTTAGACAATAATCTTATCTCTTGGATTGATGCTTAGTTAGAAGACAAGTCTCAGAAGGTATTAATTAATGTTTTTTATCACCCAGTGGTAGTGTAACAAGTGGGGTGCCTCAGGGGTCTGTTCTGGGCCCTATTTTGTTTAACATATTTATTGCAGACTTACACAAACAACTTATAAACTGGTGTTCAAAATATGCAGATGACACCAAATTGGGTGGAGTTTGTAGCACTGATGTACAAATAGCAACTATACAACAAGCCCTGCATAACATAAATGAGTGGGCTGATACTTGGAGTATGTCACTTAACAAGGACAAATGCGTAGTTTTACATTTAGGTAAGAACAACACTAAGCACTGCTACACGTTTAAGGGCTCAGCACTTCAGGCTAAGGAAATACTGAAGGATCTTGGTATATTGGCAGATAAATTCAGTTTTGAGGCACATTGTAATAGTGTAATTGCAAAAGCTAATAGAACTTGGTGGAATATCAGGAGATCCATCAAATCTAGACATTGTACTATACTGATACCTCTGTACAGAGCATACGTGTGTCCAATACTTGACTATGGTTTACAATTCAGGGATCCCTATAAAAGCAAACAAGTTAACAATATTGAGCTTTTTCAGAGGTACATAATGAAATGAATGAAGGGGATGAGAGGGATGGACTACACGAGCCGCCTTGATAAAATTAAGTTAGCTTCTTTAGAGTCAAGAAGGGTTAGAAGGGATCTAATGTTCTTGTATGATATACTGCAAGATGTAGAATTATAGATCTCTTTAAACTTGGATCTTAAACAATATATCAAAGAAACTAGAGGTCATCCATTAGGCCTAATAAGAAACAGAGTGAGAACCAACAAAAGAAAGTGCTTTTTCACCCAGAGAGTTGGGGGGGGGATAATCTCCTGGCTGAAACTGTGACTAGCAAGAATAAGGATGTATTTAAAAAAAGGTTGAATGAATACATGGCAACTAATCTTAACATCAAGTACTAACACTGATATAGCAAGACGGCAGTTCACATGGGCTAATAGCTTTTATCTGCTCTAATACTGTAGTAACCTCGAGCAACCATCTAGTTTGTTGGTTGCCCAGTTGAAGAAATGTATAGAAACATAGAAGTTGATGGCAGATAAGGACCGCAAGGCCCATCCAGTCTGCCCATTTTTCTACCTTATGAATGTGCCATCGGCTTTTGCTCTGTCAATGACCTATCTATTCATACTCATCTGTATTGCTCCTTATGCCTATCCCATGCCTGTTTGAAGCCCTGCACTGTATTCATATCCACCACTTCCTGAAGTAGGCCGTTACATGCATCCACCACCCTTTCTGTGAAAAAGAACTTCCTCATATTACCCCTTAATCGGCCTCCCTCTAATCTCATGCTGTGTCCTCTTGTCCTGCTATTTTTCTTATATTGAAACATGTAGAATTTAATCTAGTATGGACACTAACCAGAGGTGGGAGCTCATAAAGCTGGGGATAGTGGAGGCAACCAAAACCTGCTGCAAAGCCCAGAGCAAGAAGGCTAGGGCTAAGAAACCGATCTGGTTGAGCAAGGAGGTCATGGAAAAGGTAAGGAGGAAAAGAGCTGCCTTTAGGAAGTACAAGAAAACAGGGAGGGGGAGGACAGGGAGGAGTACTTGACAGAATCGAAGGAGGTGACAAGGGCAGTAAGGGGAGCCAAAGCATCTACGGAACTCAGGCTGGCACAAGGCATTAAGAAGGGGGAGAAGGACTTCTTTAAGTACATCAGGGAGAAAAGGAGCTGTAAGGACCACATAGTAAGGATTAAGAAAGAGGGGGGTTGGGTGGAAGCAGGGTGCGATAAGGCGGAAGTACTAAATGAGCACTTCTGCTCAGTATTTACTAAAGAGAAGAGGGGGGTGACACCCAAGGTGGGAGAAATGGCAGAAGCAGGGGGGGAAGTGGTGACAGATCGGGAAATCATGGAGAGTAGAGTTCGAGAGGGTTTGAAGGCACTGAGGGTGGACAAGGCGCCAGGCCCAGATGGCATCCACCCCAGGGTACTGAAGGAGCTGGCAGAGGTCCTTGCAGGACCTTTGGCAGACCTATTTAATGCCTCACTACATTCGAGGGTGTGTACCTCAGGACTGGAGGATGGCTCATGTGGTGCCCCTCCGCAAGAGTGGCCCCAAAGATGAACGGAAACTACAGACCAGTGAGCCTCACATCCATCGTGGGTGAGCTAATGGAGACTATCCTGAAGGAGAGGCTGGTGGCCCTCCTAGAGGCCAAAGGACTACAGGACAGCAGACAGCATGGCTTCATATGTGGCAGATCCTGCCAAACCAACCTGGTCGAGTTCTATGACTAGGTAACTAGGCAACTGGACAGGGGCCATGCAGTGGATGTCCTGTATCTGGACTTCAGTAAGGCATTCGACTCAGTGCCACAAGGAAGGCTGGGAAGGAAGTTAATAGGCACAGGGGCGGGTGCAAAGCTGGTGAGATGGGTAGGAAACTGGCTGCAGGGAAGGCAACAGAGGGTGGTGGTGGGTGGGGAGCTCTCACACCCAAGGGCAGTGACGAGCGGTGTGCCACAGGGCTCAGTGTTGGGACCAGTGTTGTTTGGGATATTCATTGCAGACATATCATGGGACATCAAGAGCAAGATCAGTCTGTTTGCTGATGATACCAAGGTAGGCGTGGTGGTGGATGACCTAGGGGGGTGGCAGGGGTTGCAAGATGATCTGGCAAAGCTTGAAACCTGGTCAGACACCTGACAACTGGGCTTTAATGCCAAAAAGTGCAAGGTGCTGCATTTTGGGATGAAGAACCCAAGGAGGAGTTACCAGCTAGGGGTGCAGCTAGCCCAGACAGAGGAGGAGAAGGATCTGGGTGTGCTCATTACAGGGTCAATGAACAACTCGGCACAATGTAGGAAGGCAGCTGCAAGGCCAACAAAATGCTGGGTTGTATTGCAAGGGTATATCCTCGAGGAGGGAGGGTGATTCTGCCACTGTATAGGTCATTAGTTAGACCACCTGGAGTACTGCGTGCAGTACTGGCGTCCATGATCTGAAGAGGGACATTAAGTTACTGGAGGTGGTGCAGCAGAGTGACAAAGATGATCAAGGGGCTGGGGACTTATCATACGAGAGGAGGCTGAAGGAGTTGAACATGTACTCACTGGAGGAGAGGAGAGACAGGGGTGACATGACTGAAACCTTTAAATACATGAAAGGAATAAACAAGATGGGTACAGAGGGCTGTTCAAAGTAAGGGAGGGGAGGGCCACCAGGGGCCATGATATGAGAATGGAGCGAGGAAGGTTCAGGAGGGAGATGAGGAGACACTTTTTACAGAGAGGGTGGTGGCTGGGTGGAATGTGTTACCTGCTGAAGTGGTATGCAGTAGAACAGTGGACTGCTTCAAACGAGGATGGGACAGGACAAGGGGAGGGTTAATGAAGGGAAGGGGTGGAAGGAGGGACAGCTGCAGAATAAGGGATGCTAGCTGCACATTCAAGCAGACTTGATAGACCTCTAGGCCTTTATCTGCTGGCAAATTTCATGTATGTTAAGTATGTTAGACTCTTTTCACCTTGTTAATGCCCTTCAGGTGTTTGAATGTTCTTGCACTATCACCTCTCTCCCTCCTTTGCTCTAGGGTATACATATTGAGCTCCATTAATCTGTTCTCATATGTTTTCTGATGCAGTCTCTGCACCATTTTGTTGCCCTTCTCTGGACTGCCTCAATTTGGTTAATGTCCTTGTGAAGGTATGGCCTTCAGCACTGCAAGCAGTACTCCAGATGGGCCTAACCAGTGTCTTGTAAAGAGGGATTATTACCTCCCTCTTCTGGCTTGCGATACCCCTACTAATACACCCCAACATCCCCCTAGCCTTACCTACTGCTTTAGTGGTCTGCTTGGATGATTTCAGGTCATCAGTGATGATGATGTCCAAGTCTCTTTCTTCTCTTGTGACTGCCAGCAACTCCCATCCCAGCCTATAGAGGACTTCAGGGTTTCTCTTCCCTATGTGCATGATCTTGCACTTCTTTGCATTAAACCCCAGTTGGCACTCTTTCGACCATTTTGCTAGTTTATCCAGCTCTCTTCTCATTCTGCCCACCCCATCTGGATCATCTACTCTGTTGCAGATCTTGGTGTCATCTGCAAACAGACAAACCTTACCCTCCAGTCCATCTGCAATGTCACTAATGAAGATATTGAAGAGGACTGGCCCCAGGACTGATCCCTGAGGTACCCCACTTGTGACTTGCATCTCTTCTGACTATATACTGTTTACCACTACTCTCTGTTTTCTATCCATCAACCAGTTTGCCACCCAGTTGACCAACTTCTGACCCACCCCGAGCTTACCCAGCTTACTTATCAATCTTCTATGTGGAATAGTATCGAAAGCTTTGCTGAAGTCAAGGTAGGCAACATCAACTGCTCCCCCTTGGTCCACCACCAGATTCACTATCAGATTCATTTAACATGAACCCCCCCCCCCCCGTAAATCCATGTTGCCTTGGGTCTTGTAACTCACTGGATTCAACATATTGCACAATCCTTTCTTTCAGCAGTGATTCCATTAACTTTGTCACCACTGATGTCAGGCTTACTGGCCTACAATTGCCAGCCTCCTCTGTTACCACTTTTGTGAAGTGGGACTACAACTGCCCTCCTCCAGGGCCATTCCTGTTTCCTTTGAGTTATTAAACAGGATTGTTTGAGGTGCAGCCAGTACCTCCCTGAGCTTCTTAAACACCCATGGATGCACCTCGTCTGGCCCCATTCCTTTGTCCATCTTCACATTAGAAAGTTCTTTCAGGAATGTCTCCTCTGAAAAAGGACTATGTCCACCTCCCTCCAATCTCCTGTTACTTTTTTCTGACCCTTCCCCTTCTCCTTCTATGAACACTGAACAAAAGTATTTGTTTATGAAGTCTGCCTTTTATTGGTCACCCTCTGTACAGTCCCCCACCTTCACTTTTTAACCTTACAATCCCTCCCCTGGTCATCCTCTTTTTATTTGCGTACTAAAAAATGTTGACCCCTTTTATTACTGCCTGGGCTATTATTTCTTCAGTTTGTGCCTTCATGCTCCTTACTGCTCTCCCTGCATCCCTTTGTTTCTCCTGATACACCTCCCAATCCTCCTTCCTCTGTGTCTCCATATACCATCTGAATGCTACCCTTCTCTCTTGAGAGCCACAGCAGCCTCCTTTTCCTCTTGCTTTTGCTCACTTGCTTAACGCAGAGGTTTATTGCCTTCGCTATGCATCCTTTTATCTTTGCCCACTGCTCCTCCACCCCACCCAGGTTATCCCCACTGCCAGGTTATCCCTGAGGGATTTACCCATGTTTATAAAATCTACCCTCCTAAAGTCTGCAACCCTCATCCTTGACTGGTTTGATTCCGCAGCCATCCTTATATTGAATCACACTGTACAGTGATTGTTGGTCCCTGGGTGGCCTCCCACCTTGACGTCTGCAATATTGTCCCTGTTAGTAAGTACCAGGTCCAATATTGCCCAGGGTTCACTGGCTAGTTGCTGGAGGAACACTCCAAAGAGTCCAGGATGTCCCTGCTTCTAGCTGAAGCCACAGCTGGGAGGCTCCAAATCTCATCCATCAGACTGACGTCTCCCCACCAGCAGCACCCCCACCTTTTCTGCTGCCATCTTGCCAATGGCTTCCACCAGTAAATCAGATAACTCCTCCCTCTGTGCTGCAGGTTTGTAGATTACACTATTTTGAAGAGTGACCGTTCCCCATCTCCAGGGTGACCCACAGTACCTCTGCCCCCCCCATATTCCCCGTGTCTCCATCACTTTTATGCTTTCCCTCACGTAAAGCACCACACCCTATCCTTTTCTTCCCACTCTGTTCTTCCTGAACAGAGTATAGCCTGGTATGGCCACATCCCAGTCATGGTTTTCAGTGCACCAAGACTCAGTAATGGCCACAATATTCCGGTCTTCTCTGCCATGATGGCCTCTAGGTCCGCAGTCTTACCGTATTTCACTAGACTTCTAACATTTGTAAACATGGCTTTCCAGATTTTGTTACCACTCTGCTCAGTACCTCCCTTTTTATCTTTTTGCCCTCCCTCCTTCCCCCTCTCTTTTTAACTCCTGTTCCCACCCCCTTCATTTCTACCACCTTGCTTCCTTTATTAATTTTCACCCTGGCAGAGTCCTTTCCCCGCTGGTTATCCCTACTCTCTACTTCCAGCTGTGGAGTGGGCCATTTCTGCCTCCCTGAATTCTTCCACCACCACCCTCGGCTAGTTTAGGTGTGCATCGAAGTAACATCTAAACCGTCCACCAAGGACTGTGGTTCTCCTTCAGGAAGTATACAGGCCATCACCCCTGTACAGGCCCTTATCTTTCCAGGTGAATCCCCAGTCCCCAATGTAGTCAAACCACCCCTCTGCAGCATTCCTTCAACTACGAGTTGAAGCTCTTGGTGCAGAGATCCCTCTCCTCCCTCCTGTCATAGACAGACAGCAACTCCATGAACGTCACTGAGTGCACTACCTAAGACCCCTTCTCAGCTCCCTAAACTCTCCCTGCACAATCCCAGTCCCATCCCTAACCATGGCATTAGTTCACAGGTGGACATTGACATCCAGCTATGTCTCCTGTTCTGTTGCCCTAGCAATCCCCAGGATCCGCTTCCCATCCCTCCGGGCCATGGCACCACGTAGGCACCTAACCTCCCTCTCCCGCCTTTCCTATTCTCAAATCTATTCCCCTCACAATTGAGTCCCCCACCAGAGGTCACTTCCACCTGCTCTGGGATCCTCTTCCACCCTCCTTGGGGTCTCTGCTACAGAAGAACCCCACATCCTCCCTGGTTTCTACCATGGGTGTTTCTGTTTTGCTTTCCATATGTAACTTATGAGGGTATCTTTTTCCTTGTCCCATTGTTAACTGTACTTAATTGTGTACCATGCTCCTTGAAGACCACCTTTCCCCATGGCAGCAACTTTGCCTCAGATGACTTATTTCTGGGTCACAGTATTCCCTCCCCAAGCAGCCTGCAAGCAGTTTCAGTCTTGGCCACCAGCAACCATGCTCTTTATAGTGGCTGATCTTTTTCATGCACAGAACCACTGGAATGAAACCTCCAGGAGCACAGAGGGGCTTGTAAAGCCAGCGGCCTGTCCAAAATGCCTATCTTTACTGCTGCTGTGGGCTTGCCGCACCCTGCTTCTCCACTGCAGGAAGCAGATTCTGGGTGCTAGCAGGAGTGCTCCTTCTCTGCTTTGGACAGGTTCTGTGACAGCAACAGCTTAAAAGCCTTCCATACTGTCAGTTAGTGGTAGTAGCTGGTTGTCTCAGCCAGTGGACCCGCTCATAAAATTGGTAGTTTTATTTTATGATTTTCTGTTCACAGGTTCCTGTACAAAGTTGTTTATTTAATAGACCTGTCAGGAGTTATCTTTACACCTCACCCTGTGTAGGGTCTGATGTTTATAGTAAGGTATATTCATATGCAGTTGTTCACGTATATGTTGGTGTCTGGATGGGGGGCTCAGAGGGGCTACTTTTTTACTTCCAACAGCCATGGTGGAACAACAGAGATGGCTTCATTTGCTGGCCTGTTGGCGCAGCAGTTGGATTTCCACTTGTGACGCCGCCAACCTGGGTTCGAGAATGGACCCGGGTCACTGGAGGGCCAGCCGGGGGGAGAAGGATAGAGCATCCTATGGACTGCTTTCCTTCTCCAGGGGGAGGGTGGGGAAGTGCCCAGCACGAGACGGACTCGCTGGAGGCGCGGAGTCATGTAGTCACTGGCGCCAGACGTACGGAGGCGGGCAGATGCTGGATGTCATTGCACGCCCCACCTCCCGGAGGAAAATGGAACAAAAGGGTGGGTCCTCTGTCTACATGAAGCCCTCCCAGGCTTCAATTAGCCACCATCTCCAGCTCTGCCAACTAGTTACTGGTTCATGCGCACTGGAATTGGGGAATCAGTGCCGGCTCCCCGCCCAGGGGCAAGGCAGGGTGACCGGGAATGCAGACTTACTGTTGGTGGGGTCCGGGGTGTGACACAGGGCAGAGCCTGGTGGAGGACCTGCCAGAAAAAAAAGGGAGAAAAAAAAGAGATGGCTTCATTTGATAGTTTAAAATTGTTTCTTCAAATATGAGAGGCTTTAACTGTCCCCTCAACTGGAGGAAAGTTGTGATACAGTTGAAAAATATGCAGTGTGACATAGCTCTCCTGCAGGAGACCCACCTGACGGAGGTGGAAGGCCACCAACTGCGATGTTCTTGGGTAGGTGCTTCCTACCATAATTTGTGTACCTCTAAGCAGCGGGGGTAGCCATCCTTTGCAGGAAGGATCTCCAATTAGGAATACACAGAGAACTTAAAGATGAAACAGGATGGATACTCATAGTAGAAGTCAGTTACCAGGGGGATCCAGTGGTACTGGGCAGCATTTACGCCCCCAATACTCCTGAGGTTACCTTTTTTGGCAATGTTCTTAGGGAGCTTCCCCACACCTAGCAGGCATTATCTTCTAATATTTGAAGCTAGCTCTCCCCTTCTTATGACATTGTCGTGGCTTGTGGTTGAACTGATGGACACTGACACAGAGTTGTAAGGTGTTGGAAAGGCAATTGCCAGACCAGAAATTTATTGTAGACAAAAATGAACTCAAAAAGACGTCAAAAGCAACTACATTTCGGCAAATAAAATACAAAATGAACAAAAACAACATCAAATTGAATTCAACTCCTGCTTTCTTGAGGCACAGGCAGCAATAGTCACCTAATCAGCAAACAGAGTTGGCTACAGGTCTGGAAAGGAGCAGATCTACACAGAGGGATCAGTAACCAGCTGATCCCAAGAGGAATCTGAGGTCTCCCAGCCAGGATACCTCTTTTATAGCAAAACATAATCATGTGACTATTGCTGTCTCCTCCCTCAAACCATCTAGTACAGCAAAATGCTTACAAACATTTTATTATTTCAGTACTATTAGCTCAACTGAATGCATGTCTTTTATACATGTTTACAAATGTTTCAGTTCATAAAACAAAACAATGTAACAGATAAAACAGCTTTGCTGCAGGAACAGGTGTCTCCTCCCCTTCCCCCAACTATAGCTAAGGGAAGAGAAGGGCCGGCTGCCTTCTAAGGAGCCAGCAGAAACAAACAGCCACAGAGAGAGAACCACACCCAGTCCACGTGTTTGCAGGTAGGAGTGAACTTTAGGTTTCTAACAGTGAGAAAGGCTGTTTGTTTACAATGAAAGCAACTTAAAATACAAAGAGTTAAACTATCTTTATGCTACCTTATCAGAATCACAGACAAAATGCACTTTGGGGAAAAATATTGCAGACTGCAACACACAGTGTTTCAAAGTGGGTAACCTTTAGCAGTTTCACAGCACACAACTTCTGAACTCTAGTTACCTAGCAAAGTGCTTTGTGCTATAAACTCAAAAAAGTATGCTTTATTTGGTGGTCTGGGAGCAGGGCTTTTTTTAAACAAACACAAACATGTTTTAAAACCAGCAGCTACACCCACAGTCTCATGTGTAGTTTCAACCCAAGTTCCTGTGTTTAAGCTATGCTTTTTAAAACACAAACCTCAGTGAATCTGACAAGGGAAGGCTGAGAGAAGGAAAAAGCACTAGACTGCTAGAAAATGAATACAGAAAAGAAGCACCCATTTTTAACTCAGGTGGCCAACCTGAAAAAATGGGGCAGTAGAGAAAAAGAAAAAGCAGAAAAAAGACAGATATGCTACTGCAGTAGACTTTTATTTTAGAAAACAGAGAGCATATGAACATAAATACCAGGCACCCTTCCACAGACATTATGGGGCCTGGGTATAGGGGTGAAACTGTTATAGCAGCTCATGTTACCTCCACTTTTGGCAAGATGGGCCTCAGAGATATCTGGCAAACCCTGCACCCAACTGAAACACTTTTCTACAGAATATGCCATGTACGTTATATTTGTATCTCAGGAGTTGGTCCCCAGGGCATGGGGGGGGACACCCTGGGTAATATCCTGATGTCCAACCACACTCCAGTAATTATCTCTCTAGCATGGAGTAGACTAGCTGGAACTTGTAACAAGCGGCATCTCAATCACCCCCTTCTGCAGCAAGAAGACTTTCAAGTCTGGCTTGAAGCAGAGCTGCAGAAATACTTCTCTTTTGATGACACGCCAGAGGTCTCAGCAGCAACCCTCTAATTTCACCCTATCCTATCCTTCTTTAGTGCTTTATTGTCCACCTCCCCACAACTACTCCCATAAGTCTCCACAAGAGGTCACTGTTCCTGCTTTTCACATGGATGCACAATTTAGTTTAGCTGCCTGTTCCCAATACAAAGCTTCTGTACCTGTCTTTACCTCTGTCCTTTTCTTCCCCTTCCTCCCCATCCTCTGAAGCTGTCTGTCCCCTGTCATGACACCATTCAAATGCTCCCTTCCCCAGCTTTTGTCCCCTGGTCTCTATTTCTCTTTTTTGCCCTGCCTCCTCCTGTCTCATTTTATGTCCCTAATCTCCTTACTTCTTCTTTCGGGGGATATGGAAAGCAACCCTGGCCCCACAAGTCCCTCCTTTTTTCTGCCTGCTCCTGCATGGAATAACACTAAAGGCCTGCGCATCATACAAATTGACATCCAAAGCTTTAGACCCACTCTGCCTGAGCTCAAGGCATGTACGCGTCACTATAGCCCTGATGTGCTTGCAGTCTCTGAGACCTGGTTGAAGCCATATATCCCCTCACATGATATAACTATTCCTGGCTACACAACCTTTTGAAATGATTGGCCTTCTAAACGTGGTGGTGGCGTACTTATCTATGCCAAATCCTCCTTGTTTGTGACTGAATTCCTACCGCCCCCTGTGAATCCTCTGTGGAATCAGTCTACATCTCTACAGTACTTGGGAAAATGAAAAAATTACTTATTGGGTGCATCTATTTCCCTCCCAGTGCTTCCTCCTCAACCATTTCCTCTCTCTTCGCCTCCTGGACCTCTCTCCCACCCACGGATTTGGTTTTATGAGGTGACTTTAATTGCAACTGGCTAGGCCCTGGGCTAGGTTCTGTTCACAATGCCCTATCTGATTTACATCTTTCCCATCTCATTAGCGATCCTACCAGGCTTAACAATAAATCCAGTCACCGTACTGTTCTTGACTGGGTTCTTACTAACAACCCCCAGCACACTAAAGCCTCTGGCATTCTGCCTGATGCCTTGAGTGATCACTCTCCCACCTTTTGTGTCTGGAGGAATAATTTCCCAAATCTACCCCCCAAAATAGTGCTCTCTAGGGATATGACCTTGTTCTGTCCCCAAGACTTCCAAACCTCTCTCTCCCAAGCTGACTGGTCCCTGGTCTACAGTCTACCTGGCCCTAGAATACTTTACTAGCATCTTCAATTCTATAGTCAACCATCACGCACCCTTGGTTAAGTGAAGGTCCAAGGGGACTTCTGCCCCTTGGCTCTCCAAGAATCTAAGAGCTCTCATGACTGCACGTGATGCTGCATGGAAGGTATACAAGAGTTCTGGCATGCTATCTGACTGGCAGGCCTACAGACACCTTCATAACCAATGTAAGTCCTGGATCCACTCGGCCAAATGTACATACTTGTGTACCCTCCAAACCAATAACCTTTCTAACCCCAAAGAATTCTGGGGAGAGATGAACTCCCTACTTATGGGCAAATCTGCTTCCTCACCCCACATCATGCTCCTTAATGGCTCTGAGATCACCGACCCTGTCTCAATTGTTACAGAATTTAAATTAGCATTCACAAACTTATCTAAATATAAGACCTCCCTACTGACACATGTTCCTCAGCCACCCTCCCCAACTTCCACTGATAGTAATCTATCCTTTCACCTTAAACTGGCCACCCAGAAGGAAGTTCTGCATCACCTCAGCAGCATCAAGGACACCTCATCACCTGGGTTTGACACTTTAGAACAGCGTTTTCTTAAACTGGGTGCTTCTGCCATTGCCCCTCCTGTGTGTGACCTAATCAACAAGTCCTTTTGCTCAAGTACCATGCCCAGTAAATGGAAAGCCGCAATAGTCATCCCAATACACAAGAGCGGTCCAAATTCCTTGTTTGAAAACTACCATTCCATTTCTATCCTTTGTCCCCTTGTTAAAATAAAAGAAAAAAAATAATTCATGCCCAGCTTCAGTCTTATCTTGAACTGAATAGCTCTTTCTCCATGTTCCAGCACAGCTTCAGAAAATCACATAGTACCGACACCGCCCTCATCACTGTTACATCTGACATCCTTAGCAGTATGGACAAAGGCCTTGTGACTGCTGCAATATTTGTTGACCTCACCAAGGCTTTTTTTTTTTCCATTATTATTTACTCTTTTTGGTGCCTTGCTCCACTTGCCGGCCATCAACCCAGTCACGGACCCCTCGGCTGTGGCATCCCCATATGAGCCACTCTCCTGGGACATGGTGCCATAAACAATGGGATAGGGTGGGAGTCAGCCTGGGGAGCCAGTTTGCAGCTGAGGGGCAGGCATCATAGAGGCAGTGGAGCAGGCATGAGTTTTTTCCCCTGTAGGTGGGGGGCAGGAACGTGCAATGATGCCCGCGTCCATCCTGCCCCCTTAGAACCTTGCTGATGCCAGTCACTGTGGTGCCCCTGGCCTCCGCTAGGGGTCCCTCATGCTCTGGCAACATCCCACACCTTCCCCCCAGAGATGGAGAGCAGTCGTAGGATGCTCAATCCTTCTCCTCCTAGCTGGTCCTCTGAGGACCTGGGTCTGTTCCCAAGCCTGGGTTGCCGGCGTCACAAGTGGAAATCCAGCCACTGCGCCGGCAGGCCGGCTGACCTCACCAAGGCTTCTGATCTTGTTAATCATAATCTCCTGTTGCATACTTTACTCACCTTTGGACTCAACACCCTAGCTCTGAATTGGTTCACAGACTACCATACTGGCCGTACTCAATGTGTCAAATGGACCATCCAGACTTCCCCTTTCTGTTTTTTTCAACTTTATTTATTCGCCAGCCTACCGAGGCATCTCTTGGAGGTACCCTTATGACACTAGCCCTTCTACTGCCTTCTGTGACAGGCCACCTCCAGAGCTCCCTTCATTCAAGGGACATCCCAGCACCCTGGATCTCCCCCAGGTCAGGGCCTGCCCTCCTGTGGCAGCATCTGTCTGAAATTAGAGAGTCCATCCCTCTCATGAAGTTGGCCATGGATCCCTGGTGTGGCCTGCCCAGAACTGGGGACGTGCGGGAAGTCCCTGGGGTCCTCGTCACTTCCTCAGCTAGCCAGGGTTTTTCCTTGGTGTTATTTTTGCCCTCTCCCCCCTTCCCCTGCAGAGCCTGATGTGCAGTGATGCCAGGGATATCTGTCATGGCTCTGCATCCCACTTTTTGAGCCCTGAGCATTGCAGAGCCTCTGGTCTCTACCGGGGGCCGCTACAGTGCTGGGCTTAACCCTGGATCCCTCCCTGAGAGAGGAGAGCAGTCCTCTGGATGTTCGATCCTCTCTCTCTCCCCCCTGCTGACCCAGTTCTTCCTGAACCTGGGTCGCCGGTGTGGCATGAGGTGTGGTGTCCAGCATCTCAACCCTCGGCACCACTTGGCTGGGCCAGACTTCCCCTTTCAGTGCCATAAAGGATGGGGTTCCTCAGGGCTCTAGTCTCAGTCCACTCCTGTTCTCCTTATTTATCAATGAGCTCCTGGAACATTATGGGGGTGCATCAGTTTAATTATATGCTGATGATGCCATCCTCTACCAGTCCTCTGACCACGTCCTGTTAAACCACCTTCTCCAGCAAGATTTCCTGAACCTCAAGACTTGGTTTCTTAATAACCTCCTGGTGCTTAATAGTAAGAAAACTAAATCTATGCTCTTCTTCCATTGGACCCCCAAGCCTCCCACCCCGCTCCCACTGTTAATCTACTCCTCTCAGGGTGATCCTCTTGAAATAGTGCAGGCATTTAAATATCTGGGCTTGATCTTGGATTCCCACCTCACCTTTGACACCCATGTTTCCTCAGTGGTCAAGACCCTCCATCAGAAGTTCAGAATGCTGTACCACCTCAAGCCCCATCTTACGCCTGCCTCCCGCCTTGTCATTGCCTCCTCCTCCCTACTTCTGATTATCTCCTACATTGCCCTAATCCTACACTCCACTCAGGTCTCCCCCCTTAACAAGCTAAAACAGTCTTACCAGAGGATAGCTTGATTTGCCCTTGACGCTAATGACAGAGATCACCACTGCACTGTCCTTGGCTCACTGGGCTGCCCTTCTTTTGAAGCCAGGCTGCAATTCCCCACCTTCTGCCTGACTTTCAAACTTGGGCATATTTACACTCCTCCTTGCCTCCTGCCCATGATTCAGCATAAACCTGTAACTAGACCTTTACGGTCTATGGCCTTACCTTTGCTCTTTATCCCTAAACCCCTTCTAGCAGTGGGTCAGCATGCCTTCACCTTCTCGGGTCCCTCTCTCTTTGGAACTCTCTTCTCTCCACTGTCATGACTTGTACCTCTATTCACTTGTTCAAGCGTCCTCTCAAATCTCACCTTGCCTCCACTCAACTGTGTACCTGTTCCTGCTGACCACTCCCCTTATCTCTCATCACTCTCCCCTCTCTTGCCCTCTTTCTGGGTTCCTTACCTGAGCCTGCTTATCCTCCCTTTATTTACTACACTGTGCTCTGGTGCTGTACAAGTCGCAGTTTGATTGTCGGGTTGGTCTCAGTTGTAAATAATTTCCCACTGTGCCTGCATACTCTGCAGTCAGTTATTTCATGTGAATTGGTTTTAAACACTGGGAAAAGAAAAGCTGTGGTGTTTACAGACCCTAGGACAGTCAAGGATATTAACGTCTCAATTGTTGATCTCAAGGGGGACAGGATAAAATTAGTGGACAGTTTGGGCTATTTGGGTGTGACCCTGGATTCACACCTTTCTTTTGATTTTCATGTCAGTAAAATAATTAAAAAAGTTAATCAGAGGTTGGGAACGTTATTTAGAGTAAGATATTATCTTATACCAGAATCCAGTCGATTGCTGGCACATAGTTTTTTGCTTAGTGCATTTGACTATGGACTAATGGTCTATTTGGGAACTAGTGAAAAAATGTTGCATACACTTCAAGTAACTTATCACAGTATTCTTTGATTTATGACTGGTCTTCCCCTAAGAACCCATCATTGTAACTTATTGAAGGAACCTAATTGTCCTTCTTTAATAGATAGGATTAATATTAAGATGGCTATCTTTTTTTTTTAAAGGAATTAAGGGTTTTCTTCCCCCTATATTCAATCTCTTTTTATTAGATCACAAAATTCCCAGGTAACAAGATCACAGACTTTAGGTCTGCTTAGGGTCCCCTTTTTTAAGAAAACTATTGGTCAAAGATCTGCAGTCTATAGGGCAACAACATTTTTAATAGTATCCCCTCTGTAGTAACTAATTGTAGAACTGTTGGGTCCTTTAAGTACAAGCTTGTACAATGGCTAGATTATTGTTCTGACTGTACCTGTTTCCAATAGATACTGATTATTATATGTATATATAATAATAATATGCTTTATTTGTTGAGCGCAATTCAAAAATCAAAGCACTGTACATAGGTAAAATATATAAAACTGAACAACAGTCTAAAATTATTTACAATACAAATTTAAATAAATCAGATACAAATATCACTAAATACTAATATGTATGTATGTATATTTTGTATCCTGTTTTATTTAGTATATACTGTTTGACAATATGTTTTTTACGGAAACTTGCTCACCTTGCCAACAAGTATAAAAAAATAAAAAAATTAAATTAAAATACATATTCTTTGCTTAGTTATTATCTGACTATTATCCTTATACCAGTTTTGAAACTGTAACCTAATTTACTGCCTGTGTAATGTTTTGCTTTGTTTATTATGTGTGCTTTTGTAAAAATGTCTGCGTACATTTACCATGTGCTATTATTTATTGTATCACGGTTTCTCCCTTTCCCCCCGGGTCACCCCTGAAAAAGGGACATTCTGTCTCAGTGGGCCTGCCCAGTTACCAAAATTCAAATAAATAAATAAACCAATGAAGGCTGTGCTCAGGGGAAAACTGATCACCCACACCTCCCAGTTGCATGAAGTGACAGATGCCTTGGCCTGAAAGAGAGAAAAGAATCTGAAAAAACTTGAGTCAGACTATCAGACTCTTCCCCCACCTATGCCCTATCTTCTGATCCCAGATCACAGAGGCCAGGGTGGCACTTAAAGAATCCCTACATTATAAAACAAAGCCTGTTCTGACTGAGTCAGACATACTGGGAAGCAGTCGAACAACTGGGGAAGCTCTTAGCATGCCGGCTGAAGGCAAGCGAGGTAGAAAAGTACATCCCCCTGATTCAGACAGGATAGGGCATCTCAGTCATCTTGCCTCAGTTTTTAAACAAAGAATTCCAACCCTACTATCAAACTCTGTATACCTCAGAGGTGTCCCAATTGACTAATAAACTTTTCTTCATCTACCAAGACCTTACACTTGCCCAGGTTTCCCATCAGGCAAACCAAACCCTTGTTGGCCCTATTGCAGACCAAGAAGTGTATGAAGCTATCTTGGGCATTTCATGGGGGAAATCCACTGAGTTAGATGGGTTCCCCAGTAATTTTTATGTGCTCTTCACAGAGATCTTGGCCCCCAGACTAGCCAGGTTCTATAATGAGGTGTGGGACTAAGGGACCCTTCCCTCCATCCTTCATGCAAGCCCTGATTACATGTATCCCCAAAAAAGGAAATATAGTGTTCTCTGCTCACAGTTCTGTCTGATATAATTTATTAATGTGGATGCCAAGATCTTCATGAAGGTCCTCACTGAGAGGTTAATTGACATTATGGATTCACTCATACACCCTTACCAGATGGGATTTGTCCCTGGACATTTAGGGATCAACAGCATGCACAGGACTCTAGGCCTACTGTGGGAGGCCTGGACCTACCAAATGGCCACTGCCATCCTATCCTTAGATGCTGAGAAAGCATCTGACAGGGTGAAGTGGGCATACCTTTTTAATGCCATGTCCAGATTCAGCTTTGACCCCAAATTTATTTAATTGGTCACCCTCCTCTATGCCAAACACTGTGCCTCTATCCTTACCAACTCTGTAGCCTCCCCAGCCTTCATCCTAGGCAGAGGCACCAGGCAGGGGAGTCCCCTGACCTTTACCTATTTCTCTTGGTAGTGGAACCCCTCACCCTTAAAATCTGTGCTTCCCCATCCTCTGGTGGCATAACAATAGCAGGGGCACCTCATAAGTTAACATTATTCACAGATGATATCACTCTGCTTCTCTCAGGCATCCCAAGCTCCCTGCAAGTCCTGGATACCATTATACTGGATTATAAAATGGCAAGAAAAAATCTAGAAATTTCATTGGCTGAGAGATGTCACCTGACCATGCATTAAATCTCTATAAATACACAGTCAGGTGCTGAATCCCATTTTCCTCCCTAAAACAGCTACTTAAAGACATTTTATAAGTGTAATAAGCCCCTTCAGGGTGTGCATCATAGGATTTTAATGCACTCCCCAGGGGCATAAGAACACTCGTCATTCAGCCTCATGCCTTACTACACCCCTGGGACATGCATTAAAATCCTATAATACACACCAGTAGTATATGTGTATGCTAACAGTCAAAATTTGATTGCCAGAAATGATGTATGCTTGATTACTGGATCTGACGTAATGTCCCGCCCTTCCGCTTCTGGTGTGTGCCTGAAATGATGCAATGTCCCACCCTTTCTGCTTCCTGTGTGTGCTGGAAATGATACAACATACCACCCCTTCCATGTGCACCAGATATGATGCACCCAACCCCTCTTTCTCATCTTTGTGCATCGGATATGACGCAGCCCCCCTCCATATTGTTATGCTGCTATGGGTGGAGCGAAGGTTGGCATGTTTAGGCTTGCCCAGGACATGTCAGAGCAGTTAAAAGATGTGCTTCTGTATTTTTTTTAATAAACTAGTAAAACCTTTGTTTAAGTGCACAATGTTTAAAATATGTTGTGCAGTATTTTCTGTTTCTAAAATGCTGTTTTGCACATTTTAGTATGTAAGTAAGTAAAATTGTATTTATAAAAAGAGCCCTTCCAATGCTCAGAGTGCCTTTACAATGAAACTACAAACAATACAATAAACATATTAAAATACAAACTATAATTCACTAAAATGATTCCTATGCCAGTATGCTTTATATCGACATTGAATGCCTACAGCTGTTGTTCCCTTACAGTTTTCATATTTTTATTTTGTCACAGCCTAAATGGCTTATAGGAGTTCAGTTATGTTTTCCCTGTTTATTTTATTTCTTTTTTTAATAAATGGAGAGGTTCTTTAATAAATGGGGTAAAGCCTCTGATCAGATGTTGCCTTTACACTGTTTAAAAGATGTGTTTTTGTATTTTTTGAATAAACCAGTAAAACTTTTGATCAAGTGCAACAATGTTTAAAATATGTTGTGCAGTATTATCTGTTTCAAAAATGCTGCTTTGCACATTTTAGTATGCTTTATATCAACACTGAATGCCTACAGATGTTGTTTCCTTACAGTTCTCATATTTTTAGTTTGTCACAGCCTAAAAGTCTTATAGTGGTTCATTTATGTTCTCCCTGCTCATTTTATTTTTTTTTTTTATAAATTGAGAGGTCTTTCGTTCTATAACCATCAATCTCCCCACCCCCAAATGCAGCATTTTTTCAGTGTGTTATGTATCCTTCATTATTTTACATTTCAAAAATAGTTGCACACATTGTTTTAACTTTAGCTAATCTCCTTTTACAAGAAAAGACAGGCATTGTTTTGGAGGTTATCAAAAAATATGTCTTTATAACATGCTATTTAGTGTATGCTAATATTTATTTTATGTAAAACTATAACATGTTTTTCTTAAATGTGCATGTCTTGAAATATTGTCTTTGGAATTACTTTGTTTCAAGAGCTGAATTTTAAACTCACATTATGGTGGTCTAGGATGCATATGTCATGCTTGAAATGTATCAATTGACGTTATCTGTTACGCCCTGTGAAACACAGTGCTGTCCATTGTTGGTTGGGCTTATGTTTGGGTGAAATCTGTTGTGTCCAAACTGATAGGAGAGGACTCCTGACCAGTTTAAACCGTTACCACTTTATCAAGAACTGCACAGTAAAGTCATCTCTTCATGAAAATAACAACTGTGCTGGCTAAAGATATTCCTTAGGCCTATTTGACCATTAGAGTGGTCACACACATGATCACACACAGTCACACACATGGACAAACACACACAGACACACCCCTGGAAAACTGTGACCAACTGAATTATGAGCATCTCCAGCACGTCAATTATATTAGCTTTGTAGCTAAAGTTATTACATTCATAAGCAATAAAATGTTATAATTGAGAGTGTCTCTTTTGTTAAAGAGCAGGTATGGATATTTTAAAATTAATCTTTACAATGAACCCCTACTGTAAAGGTTTTTATTGGAGAAACACACACACACACACTTAAGTTTGTGCTTTAATATTTGTATATATGTGTCAGAAGTGTTGTATCATATCATAGTTTTATTTCTGGTTCTTAAATAATTACATTTCAGAACAACCCCTCTTAATGTTTCTTTCCTTTTAAAACAAAGGCCCTATTCATTTCAGTGGAAGAAAGTTTGAATTATTTCATCTGCTTCTGTTTTACTGTACATAGTTTTTGCTTTAACATTTGTAAATATGTATTAAAAGTGTTATATTATATCATAGTTTTGTTTCTGGTTCTTAAATAATTAAGTTTTAAAACATCCCCGCTTAATGTTTTTTCCCCCTTTTAAACAAAGGCCCTATTCATTTTAATGGAAAGAAGTTTGGTTTATTTTATCTGCTTGTATTTCACACAGTGTGTGCTTTAATATTTGTAAATATGTGTTGTATCATATCATATATTTATTTCAGGTCGTATCTGTTTTAAACTATTTCCATCTAAAATATATTTGTGCTTGTATTGGCCAAGACCACCTCCAAGTATTTAAATGTAATGCTTACTAATCAGTGAGGCTTCTATACCATTATTGGTCTATGTTACAGTGGTTCTCGGTGTCCACCCCTGCTTAGGGGCGTGTTTAGATCCTTTGTACCTCATAAAAGTTGGCACATTAGCACACAACAGCCCATTTACAGCCAGCGAACCAGGGGTCGGTAAGACTTTTGAATAGTTTCAAGTTTTTAAAAACTGTTGTGGCCTAGTCTTTTAAATGGCTAATTATTTTGCAAAACAGCTTTCTCAGGTTGGCTTTCATGATCTTGTTTTAGAATCAAAAGGCTCACAGGGGGTGAAGGTAACTGCACTTAATGTTATTGTTTTTATTAATTTGAGTGGATAAAATGAAACTTATAAAACTATAACCTAACTTTTTTATAATTTAGATTTGCCGGCCTTGTCCATAGCAAGCAATTATCCAGCAGTGCCTAATATAGCTTTACATGGTATGCCAAATTAAATTTTTCAAAAATGTTATAATTGTGTGTATAGTAATGTATTTACTTTAAAAAGTTTTGCTGTTCATCATACAGAGAACCACAGTCTATTTTACAAATGTAAATAGGACTAGCAATAAGCTGTTAATCTTTACCTTTTGTGCATTTATAACTATCACTGTATACTGTGAGCCAGGGTTTTAAACCTCTAATAAACTGGTTTATTAAAGGTCTGAACTTTGTAGAAAGATGTTATAAATGTTGCTGCTAAAACATAAAAAGCAGCTAAAGTTTGCTCTTTAATGGGGCAGATGTGTTAAAGATTGTAAATGAGATGCTGTGCTTTGTTTTGTGAATTCAGTATAGTATACTCTCGATTTTACAAATACCAATTAACCGAACTGCCGGTTAATCCAAATTTGTTTCATGTCTCTCAATTGAGAACTGTTTTTTGCTAATTGCTAAACCGCTTATTTTTTATGACTGTCCAGTTTATGCTTGTGCTATGCTGTGCTGCTAAAATGAGGTTATAAGAAGCGACTTAAGTAAAGCTCAGTACAGTACATACAATACTGTAATTCAGTAGAGCCTGTAACTATGGTAAAACAGAAGCGTACTGCAATTGACATTGGTCAGAAGCTAGAGATCCTGGATGCCCTAGAATGTGGTGAGCAAGCAGTGGATGTTGCCTACAAATTTGGAATTGGTAATTCCACTTTCTGCGATATAAAAAAAAAAGCTAAGCAAAAAATCCGGGACTTTGCCTCGACACTGGATTGCAGTGACACACCTCAGCAGCGAAAGATGATGAAGGGCTGCCAAGATGAACAACTGCATAAAGCTCTGTACCTCTAGTTTGTGCAGAACAGGGCAAGAGGCACACCTATTTCAGGCCCCATACTGAAGGAGAAAGCCCTTCAGTTTCATAGAAACCTAAATGGGGAAGATGACATGTTCACGGCTAGTGATGGGTGGTTGACATGCTTCAAGCAAAGGCACACAATGAGACAGCTTGCTGTTGCTGGAGAGCTTCTCATCAGCAAATGAGTCCATTACTCCATTCTGTGCAAAACTAACAGAGATCATGGCACTAGAGGGGTTGTCAGCACCTCAAGTGTACAACGCTGATGAGACGGGCCTTTTTTGGAAATTTTTGCCCGATAAAACCCTTGCTGGCAGCGCTGAGAAATTCGCACCTGGGTTTAAAAAAAAATAAAGATCGCATAACTTTGCTTGGCTACACAAATGCAAGTGGCAGCCACAAGCTGAAGTTGCTAGTTATCATTAAGTCACCAAGATGTTTTAAGCACATCAGTATGCGATCGGATACCATACAGCGATGCTGGAATAAATCAGCTGTCCTCAAAGCCCCAACACAATGGGCAGACTGGGTGGGCTGTAGGCCCTTATCTGCCAACACTATCTATGTAATAGCTACCAGTGACATACACTGCCCAAAGAAGTGCCTGGATGTCATCAACCATTTTCAACAATTGTTTTTTCCAGGACTTTGTCCCTAGTGTTTGTGCCCACCTCAGGTCACAAAAATTGCCACCATGAGCCATTCTGCTTCTGGACAATGCTGGTGTGCACCCTGACAGTGACGTTTTGAAAATGAGAGATGGGGCCATAAGGTGCATTTTTCTACCTGCAAACACAATGGCTAAATTGCAGCCTATGGACCAGGGCATTCTGGCAACTGTTAAGCGGATCTACAGCAGTAAGCTGCTGTCTTCTGTTCTGGCACAGGAAAATTCAGAACTTCCTTTGCAGGACTTAATAAAAAAAAATCAAAATCAGTGATGTCTGCTACATCATTGGAGAGGCTTGGTCAGAGGTGCGATCAGATACCATACAGCGATGCTGGGATAATTAGCTATCCTCAAAGCCCCAACACCACTGATGGCAAATGATGACACATTGATCGCACAACAGGAAGAAGTCAAACTGATCGTAGAGGGACTAGTTGAATCAATGGATATCCCATAAATCAGGATTGAGAAATGGATGGCATTCAGTGAAGGGGATGATGGCTATGGTGACCTCACAGATGAGTCCGCTGTCACCATAATAATGAGCAACGTTTCCCTTCAGGAGGAGTCAACCTCTGAACTCTAACTCTAGCGTGACGATGATAGTGAGGTGGTGAAGGTCCCGACAGCAGCTGAAGCAGTGGCTGGCTTCGAAACATGCATTTCCTGGCTAGAAAGCCAACCTGATAAGACTACCTTAACATGCTTTTACTGGGGGCGTGGCTAGCACGGACAAGATGGAGGACGCATTTTAGCTCGGCTCTCATGGCATCCAACTTTAAAATTGCCCTTTATCGGTGACCCAGTCTAGAATGATGAATAATCATCTATAAGGTGGTGAAGTGACTAGATGGCAGCAAAAGGAAGTACACATCGGCAGTCATAACTACAGTTTGGGGAGTCAGAGCCACGTAAAGAATTGAAATGGGGCCTGGATTCCAACGACATTCTGCAGGCTGAGAGCACCGCGGCTGATGAGCTGACTATGTCTGGCCTGGAACACTCTCTTGCGGGAATACCTGCAACTTTGGAAAGCATGCAGCAAGAGATGTGGGCAGGTTTTGTTATGGTAACTGCTCAGATGGGGCATCTTCAGTCAGTGGTGACAGGGCTCACAGAAACTACCACCACCCACTCCACACAGATTAGCAAGCTTCAACAATGGGTCAGTGAGCTCGAAGATTCGCTCCACATGGTCTCCCAAGAGCATAGTGGCCTTGCTTATGTTATAGAAGAATTGAAGGGAAAGGTGGACGAGCAAGAAAACTGCTCACGCCGCTCCAACCTGAGGATTGTGGGGCTCCCAGAGGGAATTGAGGGGAAATCCCCAGCAGAGGGCTTGCAGCAATGGCTTGTCCAGAACCTCGAGCTGCCTCTGGAAGCCGCGAATCTGGAAATTGAGTGGGCGCATAGAGTAGGCCCTCCACCCAAGCCAAACGAGCGACCGTGACACTGCTTAATAAAATACTTGCGGGTTACAGATAAGGAAATGGTATTAGCAGCAGCAAAAAAGCAAGGCACCCTTCGATGCAGTGGTTCAAGAGTGGGAATCTACCAAGATTACAGCCGGGACTTGCAAGCCAAAAGGCAGAAGTTCAACAGGGTGAAGACCAGGCTGCATGACCTTGGATGGCCATTTGCATTCCTCTATCCAGCTAAATTGAGGATTAATAAACCGGGAGCCCCAGCCAAGTTTTTCAGCAACTACCTGGAGGCCGATAAATGGGTGGCAATTGCATCTCATCAGGAAGAGGAGAGATAAAGGTGTGCTGGGGCAGAGACCACATCATAGACAAGGTTGGTGGTGCTTTTGGTTTGGATGGCTGATTCGGAGGATGGCCCCAGTGGGAGGGGGGTATTCTGGCCCTTAATAAACTGGAGGACATTATTCCCATAACGGGGGCCCTCATGTTCCCTTTTTGGCGTGAAAGATAATAGTCCCTGGCGTGGAAATCTCCTGGTGGTGCCATGCTCAGGTGGCAGCTTGTAAATAATTTGTAAAGTGGTTGGAAGAGATCCAGTGCTGGAGGAACTCTGGATCCCACATAAAGTCGAGGGGCTGTGGAGAACTTTTCTGTGTCCTGACCAGCTGGCTTTAAACTGGTGGAAATGTGGGCGTCTGTCAGCATGAAACATATTCCTCCAACTTGTTATTTTCCCTGAGAGGGCAGTGCTCTTCACATTGCTGGATATACCCAACCGCACCTGGGGGTGCGGGTACCAACGGGCATACAGGAACTATGGGCTCTCATAAGGGAACTGAACATTTTCCTACTTGCATGTCATGGGACCTTATACACGGAGTTTAGGGAAATGCATGCAGGATTATGGTTAGGGACTTGGGGTATGAATGGCGGGCCCTGGGAAATACAGGATCCCAGATCAGGGTTTGATTGGGGGAGGAGGGAGCAGACACAGCCTTATATAACTGGCAGTAATACAAAAGGGTAGCTTGAATGGGTTATGCCCCCCAAATTGAAGGATAAGACAGTTGACTTGCAAGGGACATAAGCCTCTGTGTCCGAGGTAATTGGGGGAGAATGTTATCTACCCTTGTTGTTGCATGAAAATGCTCAGCACTATAACATATTTATGGTTTACAATGTATGATGAATTGCAATGCTGTTTGGGCACTGGGAAATGTGGGGGGGTGATGGAGGTGAGAGCTCGATACTTGGCGGTTTCTCTCTTTTCTCTTTCCTGCAGGGCGGAGGTTGCCATGCATCCCACCCACGGAGAAAATTACCTGAAACTGCAAAGGTAAGAAGTGCTCACACCAGGGTCAGGTAAGTGGTGCAAGCTGCACATTCATTTATTTCTTCTATGGGTGCAGGCCTACCAGGGAGGATATTGAATAAAGAAGGGAAAAGGAGAAGAGAGGGGAAGAAAGGGGGTGTAGGGAAGGAAAAATGAAACAAGGTCACCGATTGAAGAATTCAAGATGGAGTGTATGCTCTATTGGGAAGGGATGCTTGAGCAGCTAATGAATTTTGCCATATTCATGAAAGACAACACTGACGGGGCATGGTATGACCCAATCAAGGGGGGTGGGGGATACAAAGGAAGTTGTGTTAAGTGCCCGGTTGGCACACAGGTTACAACAGTTGAATGTTTTGAAGACTGGTGGGGGAAAAGTTGGGGGTCTGTTGAGGATGGTTACAGTTAAAAAAACAGTTAAGAGAAAAGAAATGCAGATACTGATAGAAATGCCCTTTCTAATAAACACATTGGAAGCATGCAGGGTAACAAACAGTGACCTGTCTAAGATCAAAGATAATAGGTAGTTTAACTAAAGTGGTGACTTGGAATGTTAATGGGTTAAAATCAGTGGTGAAAAGGAAAAAGGTTTCGAACAAAATGAAAAGAGTACGGGCTCAAATTGTCCTCCTACAGGAGACACATATGTCAGCACAGGAAGCCTTAAAACTGGAGAGATACATGAGTGGCCAATGGGCATCGTCCTGCTACTCTACCAAAGCTAGAGGAGCCTCTACCTGGCTACCCAAACATTTGAATGCTAAAATCCAAAAAGTGATTATAGACGGAGGTGGTACGTATGTGTTGGCACACATGACTATAGAGGAAGGGGGGGCCCTTTTGGTGGGGACAGTCTATGCCCCAAATGTAGAGGACCAAGGGTTTTTCCAGTGTTTGGCCCTAGATATGTCACACACGCCGGGCCCTTGGGTATTGGGAAGGGTTTACAATTGTGTAACTGACACCATACTGGACAGATCCAATCCCAAACCCATGTCATTGTGTAAAAATGAATTGGCAAATGAAGAAATAGAAAAGGCTTACACACAGGTAGATGTGTGGCAACACATGAACCCCACTGGTAGGGAGTACAGCTTCTACTCGCACGCACACAGCTCCTATGTCAGATTGGACCATGTATTAGCCAGTGCCCCACTGCTGAGCGGCTTCACGGCCATTCAGTATTCCCCAATCTTAATATCAGATCATGCTTACCTTCAAGTGGTTCTGAAGCTTGGCGATTGTGAGGGTCTGGGGCGAGGGACATGGAAGTTGGACCCTCATTGTTAAAAGACAACCTTTCTGGTGTACATGACGAAGGCCCTAGAGGAATTTTGGGAATACAATAGGAAGGGAGAAACTTCTTGCTCTGTTAGGTGGGAGGCCATGAAAGCTTATGTTAGAGGGCAGGTGATCTCCTACTCTGCGCATAAAAAAAGAGAATCACAGAAGGGTCTAGAACTACTCAGGCAAAAAATAGTAGTCCTGGAAGAAGCCCATATGAAGAACCCCCCTCCCAGCCTATGTTCAGGCAGGTGCAGAAACTAAAATGGGAATTTAACCTGTTAAACATGGCTCAGATAGAGAGGTCAATACTGCTGGCAGGTGCGGTCTCCTACTTTGAGGGCGACAGAGAGGAAAAGTTCCTAGCATGGCAACTAAGGAAAAAGGGAGGGGGACAGAACTATCACACCAATTCAGTCGGCTACAGGGGTTTGTACAACCCCAACCACTGGAATAGGAGATGAATTTAATAGCTTCTAACGTGGTTTATACACATCAGATGTGACCCCCACCTCACAACAAATGCACGCCTTTTTTGATAAAGCCCCCCTCCAGACACTGTCCCCAGAAATGGCGAAAGTCCTGGACAGGCCAATAGAGAAGATGAAAGTATTGAAGGCCATTAAATCGCTGGTGGGGGGTAAAGCACCCAGGCCTGATGGGCTACCTATTGATTTTTTCAAGGCATTTAAAGACCAGCTATTAGACCCACTCTTTGATACAATTCAAGAAGGACTGGTAAAAGGGAATCTCCCATCTTCTATGAGAATGGCCACCATCACTGTCCTCCCAAAACTGGGAAAGGACCCAACCTTATGTGCCTCATACCACCCTATTTCATTACTCACAGCTGATTATAAGATACTGGCTAAGGTAATGGCCTCTCACCTTGAGCCGACCCTTCCAGAGTTGATACACGCCGGCCAAGCAGGGTTCATGGGTGGCAGGCAGGGTAAACATAACATCAGGAGAACATTAAAGTTCAGTACTGTTTTACGAATTTCTACCTGTTTATTGTGCGTTCTCTGTATTTGTTTACCCTCCACCCTCTGTAACCAACGTGGAGTCTTTGCAAAAGAGTCTGTGACTCAAAGGATTGTAATTCCGATTGTATCCAATAAATAAAAAATTAAAAAAAAATGTCCTGCACTCTTGGAGTAAATTGGCGGCCAAGCATGGGGTGGCCATATTAGCGCTAGATGCAGAAAAAGCATTTGACAGGGTCGAGTGGAGATACATGTTCGAGGCCCTGACGAGGACAAGGGGTGGGACAAGAACTGTTGAAGTGTATAAAAACCCTGCACACCTCCCCTAGAGCCCAAATAGCAGTGAACGGATCACTCTCTGCCCCCTTCGAGTTAGAAAGGGGCACTAGGCAGGGCTGCCCTCTTTCCCCACTCCTATATGTACTGACACTAGAACCATTAGCAGCGGCCATTATTCCTAATGTGTCATGAAGGGATACAGGGTTTCACAGGGGGAGGCAGGAATCATAAAATAGCGTTATATGCAGACGATATTCTGCTATACCTTTGGAACCCTGGAGAAGACCTGCCCCTGGTTCATAGAATATTGCAGGAGTATGGGGCACTGTTGGGCCATAGGGTCAATTGGACAAAAAGTGAGATCCTCCCTGTAGGTCAATTAAACAGGCACCGGCTGGCACAAGTCTTGGGGGGGCTGCTGATGGTGGACCAGGTGAAATACCTGGGGATCATCATATCTGCTAGGACTGGGGCACTGTATGCTCAGAACTACGACACACTGATAAAAGCAATAGGTCAGGACTGTGACAGATGGCAGAGCCTGCCCCTAACCCTGATAGAAAGAATTAATACAGTAAAGATGATGATCCTGCCAAGTTGTCTGTACTTGTACCAGTCCTTGCCAGTCAAGGTACCCTTGACTCACTTTAAACAAGTAAATGCCCTGATCCATGTTTTTTTATGGCGAGGGAAACCTGCCCGCATTAAGAAATCAATATTACAGATGCCGGCCAGTAGAGGAGGAATGGGTCTACCTAATTTCAAGCTTTATTATCTGGCTGCAAGGCTGGCATGCCTACCTAGGGGACTGAACCCACAGAGATTAGACATGGAGGAAGAGCAGATTGTGGGATCCCTTAGACACATGTGCCTGTCTGGCGGCTCAGGGGGCCTAAGTTCAGAGGAACATCGGTAATCCTTGCACACTGGCCATGCTGGGAGTGTGGCAGAGTGCCCATAACAGGCTAACTGGTGGGGGGAGCAACACTTTCCCTATGCTGACTTGTCCACAGTTTTACAAAGCAGAGGCAAAACACAGTTCTTCTGCATCAGAGGATAAGACGGGACTCCAAAGGCATTAGATGTGCCCTGTAATTATACAAGGGAGGAAGAATCCTAGAATTCTCTGAAGATCGGAGCAGGTTCATGCTAGACCCTGGGGACTATTTTATATACCAGGTGGTTCGGTATAGACTGGGTGAGAATCTGAATGCAGAATTTGGATGGGCGGAACCTACTCCTGTTGAGGAAGGCCTCTATAACCCTCCCACAGTAACTAAAGCACTATCAGTTTACTATCACACTCTCCTGGGAGCAGGCTCCAATCAAGCTACCCAAACTAGAGCAAAACGGGAAGGGGACCTAGGCATTAGCATAGATCATGGAATGTGGCAGAATGCAATTAAACATTTAAATAATTGCTCCAGAAATAATAGGTTATGCCAGATCCAGCTCAATTTTATGTACAGGGCCTACTTGACCCCAGCCAGACTACACACTATGAAAGCAGACAACTCACACCAATGCCCAAAACGCTATCACAAACATGCAGACTTTCTTCATATGGCCCTGACTTGCCCAAAAGTGGCCCCTTTCTGGATGGAGGTGCACAGAATCATGGAGTCAACCCTCCTAAGGAAGATCTCCAATACCCCTCTGGAATTATTGCTCAGAGCCAAGCCACATAGAGTAAATGAGCAAAGGAGCCACCAATTGTGTGTGGTAGCCCTGGTCAATGCAAAGAAAACAATAGCCTAAAATTGGTTAACTGGTGGCCCTCCCATGGTGTGCCAATTGGTCAGCAACCTAAAGCAGTGTCTTACATTAGAAAAAGCCCAGCACTCAGCAAATGGGAATATGGATATCTTTCACCAGATGTGGAGCCCAGTAGAGAAAGCCATGGAGACAGGGTGTTTGCCACTATAACTCAAATCTAGAATAACTAGAGGGGAACAGACATGTACCTATTGACAGGACCAGGTTGCTGGTCTGGGCACCACTGTGAATGGCATCTCTTTGTTCAGAGCCAATCAAATCATTCAAAGTCCACTATAGATGCCCAGGGCATTCCATGAATGGTCACCTACTACACACAATCTACAACGAACTGTCCTCATTCTCCATGCGTATTGTATATACATAGTGTATGTAGGGATTTACAAGGGGAAATTTATATAAAGCATACTGATAATGCCTTGCATGTCTGTTGAACCTTGTCATCAATGTAACTGATGTGTATGAATAGTGTATTTTCTGGATAAACTGCTACTTTTCTTAATAAAAAAAGTCTACAAAAAAAAACAAAAAAGCATGCTTTTACTGAGACAGATGCGATTAAAAGCAGTTAAGAAAATGAACGAGTCAAAGCGGCACTAAGTATCACCAATTTTTTTTTTTTTTTAACAAAGTTAATGAAATCCAGCTGCATTTGCCATTCTTTTGCTTTTATTTAAGCACATTGTAGTTCACCTAAGTTAAAGATTTTTCCAAGCACTAAAAGCTGTATCATGGTCTGTTAATGTCAGAGGCACAATTAGCATTGGGTAACATTGGTTCCAATGGAGCTCCCGATTATACAAATGTTTGATTATCTGAATAGTTTTGGCATCCCGAATGCATTCATACAATCAAGAGTATACTGTATGCCTCCTTGTAAGAAAAATTATACTATATAGCCATATGTTTCTAAAGTATACATTAAGAAGTTCTGGTGTGGCAATGCCCACCCCCCTCCACACCCTTTTCCTGTTATTTATAGTTTTAAATCAAGGATGTTTAATGCAGCAATATTTTTATTGAGGGTACCAATCAACTAAAATGGATCAAAATACAATAAAGGAAATGTATATCTGTCATGAAATGTACCTAATATAATAATCAGCCTGCAAAAAAAAAAACAGTACTATTATAAAGCAATATGCATTACAGGGGCTATATATTTATGTATTTTTTTATTTAAGGTTTCCTAGATAATATCAATTTTAAGCCCCTAGTAGCAGTATTTCCAAAGCATGCAAGAGGCCACCACACACATTCAAGGTTATCCAGACAGAAAGAGAGTCTTCCTGACCAGACAGGACTGCTGCTACCTCCAGTACCTGCATCCCCAACAGCAAACAAAAGGGATGAAGGCTGTGTGAAAATGTGTTCAGCCCTACCCTGAGAATCTTTATGGACAGACCAACCACACCCCACAAACAGAAGTGAAAAATGTGAACACTGTTGCCGTATGGTTGTTGGGGTAAGCGCTGCTGCAAACATAACAATAAGCATACACAAACACCTGTAGCATTAACCAATGCCCCTGATAGTGTATCTGCAGAGCTGTCACACATTAAATCACCTGCTGTGTGTGTGTATGCCCCCTGTACGGTGACACCAACACAGTGAACTATGCTTCTGTCAGCAAAATCGACACTTTACCAACAGGTCGCTGTGATGGTGTGCCTAAGACAGGAGCATGCTGTCTCCCAGTCCTGCACCCCTGCCCTGAGTTAACTCTGACTGGAGTTAATCCTTTAGTCGGGGGTGTGGGGGCAGAGAACTGGGAGTCTGCAAGGAATTGTGCCGACCATGATTTGCAGTTGACATGATTCCTGTCACTGTAATGTTGGTCGACATTAGAAATGTTAAACCAGCATGGTAGAGCTCTGTGTGTGTGTGCGTGTGTGTGTGTGTGTGTGTGTGTGTGTGTGTGTGTGTGTGTGTAAAGCTAACCATGTAATTATGCCTGCAACTTTGACACCCCAAAAATTGTTACCACATGAGTAAAACTCAACTGGTGGCACCCTTGTATATACATACAGTTATAATTTAGATCCTTATTGCATACTTGTGGTTTCTTCACATGTGATGCTGCCCCCGTGATTGCAAACTAACATTTGAAATTTTTAATAACACATTTAAGGGGGCTAGCTTCACAAAAACAAAACCATCATAATACAAGATTTACAACTGTAAATATACATTTTAGCAGTTGTTTAAATACTAGAAATGGTGAGCACTAGAAAACTAAAAAATTAGCCTGTAGTGGGGCAAACATTTCTACTATACAAAATAACTGTGACAAAATGATTGATAAAATTATATAATGTGGGCGGGTCATTAGAAACACTAGGCATAATACAGTGAATCAGTATATTATGTGTAGAATTAGAAAGGCTAAAAAAATATTGGCTACCCATAACAAAATGCAGCAGCATCAGGCATCCCTGCCAAAACACAGGGCACCACCATAGAACAATGTGGTATCTGGGTCTGCCACACCATGCTGTGTCTGTGATTGTTGTGTAAGTTCCCCATTTCAAAAATCTCCTGAATGTCAAAGTAGTGAGTGTGTAACTGAGTGTTGTATGTGTGAACAATGTGGGTGGGGGCAATGTGATAATTCTCATGTGCACACAGATTTGACAGACAGTGAATATTTTATGAGTCCTGCACAAAATAACACCTCTGAAGACATGCAGATAGAGGGCAGTGCCACATCAAGCCATGAAGAAAACATTTGTAGTCAGGAGGGTCAGCAGTTACTGGAAGAGGGTCTAGTGGAACCTGCCTATTTAGAATTAATAAATGAATATGAAGTACCCAGAAATAATTTTAATGGTGTTGAGTATCACCAGCAGTTTAGCTTTGCCAATCTAGATAGTATAACATCCATAGATCAATACTATTCTGCCATCCATACAGCTGTGCAGCAGTTGTTGGAGCGAGTAAGGCCTACTTTGGGCAGTAATGATTTTGTACAGCTACACTTGGATTGTGATAGTTTCAATGACCCCGTGTTTTCATTATGTAGAAACCCCCAAGAGTTAAATGCTGATGAGTTTCTAGAGCATACTGCTAATTTATTAAACAGCAAGATGGAGCTGTGTGCTAATGAGACACTAATGTTGGTAGTCACTGTTGTGAGAAATGTGCGTGGGAGAGTTTCCAGCAATGTTAAAAGTGTTTTATCTAGCCATATTGTCAAGCAGAAAGCAAGGCATCTACTTAATTTGGTGAATCAAAATAAAGCAGTATGCTTTTCCAGGAGTGTGGTGGCTTTGCTATACCCTCAACTAGTTGACCAACAGATATTAGCAAAAAGTAGAGATTTACAGAGAAGGGTAGGGCTGTCAGAACAAAGAATGGTAGATTTGAGCCATATACATCTATTTGAGGCAGAGCTAGATGTGACCATCTTTGTTTTTGTTTTTTTATGAACAAAGCTGGTGCATGGCAGAGGTTTCTTGCATCCCCTAATAAATGGGCAAAATCTGTATTTATTCTTTTACACGAAAACCATTACTATGGTATTAAAAACCTCATTGGCTTTTTTGGGGCCAGAAATGTACGTGAGCATTATAACACCCTTTTCGCACACAAAGGTTCACACACATGCTCTAACATGTGCTATATATGCAGATCATTTGGTTGTAGTGAAGTGCAAAGTGAGGTGGTACAGTGCCCTGATTGTCGTAGGTACTGTAGTGCCACAGCCTGCTACAGACAGCATAAACTGGTGCACCCCGATGGTCATTTATCTAAATTGTGCGCATCATGTGGAAAACCTCATGGTGAGAACCATATTTGTTTTAAGCCAAAGTGCCATAATTGTCTTGCAGCTTTACACCCTTTAGAAACTCACTTATGCTACTTCCAGCCCTTAAAGTCACCACCTTGTTCAGCTAGTTATATAGAAACACAGAAGTTGACAGCAGATAAAGACTGCAAGGCCCATCCAGTCTGCCCATATATTATGATTTTGAATGCATGCAAGATGTCAGCCCTGGTGACTCTAGACATATTCCAAATTATATCCTTCATCTCCTTGGCCTCAACCATTGATGCAGCGCTCGATGAGTTCAAGACCAATTTTCTAAGTGTCTGGGATAAACATGCCCCCTTGCGCACAAAAAGAGTCAGAGGGGCACACCTTCCTTGGATCACAGCTGAAATAATCAGGACCTGTCACTCAAGTGACCACGCATGGAAAGCACACAAGAAACAGGGCTCCCCAGCTTCCCTCCTTACCTATAGAGCCCTTCGCAACTCATGCACACACATCATCCGGCAGGCAAAAATAACTATTTTCTATTGGCTTTTAGTGTAAACATTAACCACCCCACAGACTTCTGAAATCACTCAAATCCCTGCTCCCCCACCAACCCCCCCCGACACTATCAGTCCAGGGCACCCTCATCACTGACCCCTCTTGGAGTAGCTGAGACCTTCAACACCCACTTCTCCAGCTGTGCCGATGCGCTTCTATCATCCCTCCGTGCCCGGCCCAAACTGTTCCCCCAGAAAACCAGCGCACCCCCACCAGTCCAACAGTTCTCCTTCCGCCCTGTAACCCAAGCTGAAGTCTTCAGATCCCTAAAAGCCCTAAACCCCAAAAAAGGCAAATGCCCTACGTCCCTGGATGCTTAGATGCTTTTCTTGTCCACCCCAGCCATTGCCGCCCCTCTCGCCGCACTTTTCAACCTCTCTTTCACTCTGGACAAGTTATCCACAGATTGGAAAAAGGCCACTGTCATACCCCTCCCTAAAGGGGGAGACCCCTCCTCCCCAGGCAACTATCACCCCATCTCCCTACTCCCAATTCTGGCCAAATTGCAGCAGTGCCTTGTCCTCACCCAACTCACCCCCCACCTGGACGCCTCCTCATTCTTCACCCCTTTCCAATCAGGCTTTCGCAAATCTCACTCTACCATCACCTCCCTTCTATGAGTCACTGGCGACATACTCACCGGTATGGACAACGGACACATCACCTCTGCCATCTTTATTGACCTAGCCAAAGCCTTCAACACCATCTCCCACTCCCTGCTCCTCTCCAAACTCACTGAAGCCAGGCTCTCCATACCAGCCACTGCCTGGTTCCATGACTACCTAGTGGGTAGACTCCAAGCAGTCAAAATCACCTCACATACCTCAAACCCACTGCCCGTTACCACCGGTGTCCCCTAAGGTTCAGTCCTGGGCCCATTACTTTTCTATATATTTCGAAATGACCTCCCATCAGCTTGCCGCCACTCCTCCATCCAGATGTATGCGGATGACACAGTCCTGTATGCTTTCGGCCCAACAACAAGCAGCGTGGCAACTCTCCTTCAGGAGGATTTCAACGCCATCCAGGAATGGTTCCAGTCTAACCAGTTATTTCTTAACCCTAAGAAAACTGTGTCGCTAACCTTCGGCTCCCATCAAAGACTCTCCCGCCAAGCCCCCTGCCTCCCTTTCAAAACCTTGGACGGGACCCCTCTGGACCAATGCTCCAGCTTTAGATACCTAGGTATCTGGCTCAACCAGCACCTTCATTTTGCCATTCATATCAACTCCCTACATAAGAGGCTACTCCCCAAACTTGGAGCATTATACAGAAACAAAAGCTGCCTCCCCTCTCCTACAAGGCAGGCTATAGTCCAAAAGATGATATTACCTGTACTTGACTATGGTGACATAGTGTACTCTATCACTCCCTCATCCACCCTGGCCAGCCTCGACACCCTATTCCACTCATTCTGTCACTTCATCCTCAGCTATCCACAATCCACCCACCACTGCTCACTATACAGCTCCCTAGCCCTGCCATCCCTCCAAGATCACAGACTTATCCATTGCACCAGATTCACAGCCAAATTCTGGTCCCTCTCCCTATCCCCTTACCTGGCATCTACCCTTGCCCAACAACCTCCTCCAGATTACTCCCTCAGACACACTGACCCCAGGCTGCTCCACGTCCCCTTCATGCACACAACTAAAGGTCAGGCTACTTTTTCCTACCGGATTCCTCAGATCTGGAATGCCCTGCCAGCTACTATAAGACATGCACCTAATCCTAGTCATCGCAACCAGCTACTCAGCACACATTTCTCCTCCAGCTGCACCTGTTTTTAACTACCAATGTACTATGCTGTTTATGTTGCTAAGACATTTCTTCTAAAGTTGAATCAGGTATCTCAAACATTTCCTCTGCTGTATCTATTTGCCTACCTGTAGCTATTCTGCTGTATGTCTGTAAGTCAGCTAGCCATACCTGTCACTGTTGAAAGTCTCTGTCTCAAACACCGTGTTTTGGATTGGGTCTTGGCCCCCAGGCCGCATCTGGAATTGAGCATTATTGCTCAGTATGCCTTCCTGGCAAAACTTGTAAATAAATAAATATTTATGCCCTTGGAAGAGATTGAAAGTGGGAGTTTGAAGGCACTAACTGTGTTGCCCAGTTTGTAAAAAAGTTTATCCAAAAAGGGTTTCAGGGGTACACTTTCATAGCTCACAATTCAAAGGGGTATGATGGCCACTTCATCTTAAACCAGCTTGTAATAGAAAAATGGAAGTGGAGTTATTGACTCAGGGAAGTAAATTGATGTCTGTAACTGTAAAACAGCTAAATATCTGATTTATAGACAGCTTAAATTTCCTTCCAATGAGGCTCGCAGCAATGCCGCAGGCTATGGGCTTTGAGGGAGTAAAAGACTACTTTCCACACTTTTTTAACAAACCAGAAAATCAGAATTATGTAGGTCCTAAGCCGCAACACAAAGATTATGGTGTAGACTACATGATGGCTAATGGGGGAAAAAAACGTTTTTGGAGTGGTATGAAATGCATAAAGATGATGTATTTGACTTTAAAAAGGAATTACATCATTACTGTAAGCCAGATGTGGAGATTCTAAAGCAGGCCTGTGAAATGTTTCAAGATGGTGTTGAGCAGATGTTTCAAGATGATGCAAAGGAATGGGGCCAAATGACCCCTTTCAGTATATCACTATAGCATCAGTTTGCATGGCCATGTTTGGTTTAAATTTTTAGAGTCAGACACCATAGGGATTATACCCATTGACAACTATCACCGCCAGTGCAAGCGTTACTCCACACCAACCATACAGTGGTTGATGTACATCAGTAAACAAGAAAACATTTCCATGCAGCATGCAATAAATGGTGGGGAAGTACAGGTAGGCCCTTATTTTCTTGATGGTTATTCTGTAATAGACGGTGTCCCCACAGCCTTTGAGTTTTTAAGCTGCTTTTATCACGGCTGCCAGGTGTGTTACTTTGAAGACCTGTTGAACCCAGTACTTAACACAACCTACAGACATTTATATTACCTAACCATCAAGAAATTAAACTATTTCAGACATGAAAAAGGTATGCATGTTAGGGTTATGCGGGAGCATGAATGGAAGCAGTTGGTGGGTGACAATCTAAAGGTGCATGCTTTTTTTTTTTAAAGCAACCCACTTTCCAGAGCCAATGGACCCCCGTGAATCACTTTATGGGGGACGCACAAATGCACTGCGTTTATATTACCATGCACAGCTTGATAAGAAAATTCATTGTTATGATTTTACAAGTTTGCATCCCTATGTGAACAAGACCAAGACATACCCCATAGGGCACCCAGTGGTCATATATGAGAATTTTAGGGATCTCAGACATTATTTTGGACTTATTAAAGCTAAAGTGTATCCACCTCGTGGCCTCTTTTTACCCATACTGCCTAGCAGGATAGGTGGAAAGCTGATGTTTACACTGTGCCTAGACAGCACTACAGTCACAGCCTTGTACCTATTTAGATGATCAGCAATCTCTGGAGGGTACATGGTGTTCCAAGGAATTAAATCTGGCTTTAGAAAGTGGGAACAAGGTGGCAGAGGTGTATGAAGTATGGCACTACCCAAAAAGAAATCTGACAGTCTTTTCACAGAGTATATTAAATTACACCTAAATGGGAAACAGGAAGCTTCAGTGTATCCAACTTAGTGTACTACTGATGTAGAACATAAAGCATATATCGATCAGTATTATGCTAAGGAGGGTGTTGATTTAGAGTCAGAAAATACAGCATACAACCCTGCACAAAGACAGATTTTGAAGCGTTTTTTGAATTCATTGTGGGGAAAATTTGGTCAGCGACCCAATTTGATGAACACTGCTGTTGTCAAGGATGATGAAGATCTCTTTCAGTATCTTTTTACGGATCTCTACCACGTATCTGGTCTGTATTTTATCAGTGATGATACAGCATCAGTACACTGGAAATACACTGAAAAACACTACGCTATTGCTATGAACATTAATGTAGTTATAGCGGCCTTTACCACAGTCTATGCCAGACTTAAACTGTACAGTTTACTTGAAAACCTACAGGGCCGCTGTCCATACCATGACACAGACTCTGTCATATTTGTTAGCAGGCCAGACGACTGGGATCCACCACTGGGTGACTATTTGGGTGATCTGACCAGTGAACTACCACCTAATGAACACATTGTGGAGTTTGTGTCAGGTGGTCCTAAAACCTATGGTTACAAACGGACCAATGGCAACATTTGTATGAAGTGTAAAGGAATTACGCTTCATGTGACAAATAATGAAAAGGTTAATTACAGCTGTCTCAGATCACTAGTTGACCATTTTGTCAAGGACAGGGGTGTGAATGGAAGTGTTGGGGTTCAGTCAGTCAGTATAGGATTGAAAAAAATTGTGCGGAACAAAAAAAGCGTCACTAATGAAAACAAGCCAGAAAAAAAACTTTCAGGGTTGTATACAACAAAGGGGTTTTAACTGGGGATTTTAAAACACTGCCTTATGGCTTCTGACTGTGGTATGGATATACACTTGGAGCACCCATTTTCCTGTATTTTGGTGGGTCCATCAAACTCTGGAAAAAGTTACCTTATTAAAAGCATGCTGGATGCAGGTCTCAATGGCTTAACCAAATTTCCAGAAAATATTATCTGGTGCTATAGTTGCTGGCAACCTTTGTATACAGACTTATGTGGCAAATTTCCTCAGCTGAAATTTATAGAGGGTATTCCTAACACTCTACAAGATGACGAACTATTACCTCCCCAAAAAGTCAATCTTTTAATTATAGATGACTTTAATGGAAACAGCATCTGAAAATTATGAAATTCAAAAAATGTTTTACTCAGTACTGCCATCACAAAAATGTTAGTATCATGTATGTCACACAAAATTTGTTTGTCCAGAGTAAAAAAAAAGAATGGACCATAAATTTAAATGCAGATTATATAGTATTATTTAAGAACCCAGAGATAAGCTACAGGTTAGTACACTGGCTCGCCAGATGTATCCTGGAAAGATGACATTTTTTGAAGAGGCCTTTGAGGATGCAACTCACAAGGCCTATGGTTATGTTTTTGGTCGACTTAAAAGCCTCAACACCTGAATCTTACCGCTTGAGGTCTGGCTTGTTTTCCCCTGATTTACCTGTTGCATACACCATGAAAAAAGAGCCCCACAAAAATGAGAGATGTGACAATTGTACTGTAGGCAGATGTTCATAGTACTGAGAAATGTCAGCACGTCTGAAAAGAAACCTTGCATTGCTTAAGCTGTTGGTGAAGGGGCCACCACAGCAAAGAAAAGCTATACTGTGTTCAGCCTCTGATGATGTCATAGCGGCAATTGCTGAAGTGGCACTCAATGCTATTAAAGGGACTATACCTTTCACAGCTTACCAGATTCAGATGCTGAAGAGGAGACGCAACATTACCAGAAAATTAAGTAATAAAAAGCTGTCTGTTAAACATAAAAACAAAACTTGTAATAAAGTCTGGGGATTTACAGGCACCTTGCTTAGTGTTGCTATACCCTTTTTAAAACACACTGAAATATTGTTAAACAAATTGAAAAGGTCTGTTGGTGTTACAGACTGGAATGATCGTGGTGAATTTATATATCACGGTATGCCTGTTGAAGGGTCTCATATGTATGACTTAGTCAAGGCTGTTACCTCACAAAGACACACATCTGATGCTAAAAAACCTAGGGGGTGGTAACATTTTATCAGAGCTTTAGAAGAAACTAATGCTCTTGAATCAATGGTGTCTAACATTGAAAACAGGTCTTTGATTCAGAGTGCTAAGAACAGCCTCTCAAAGGTTCTGACAGGTGTTTCTATAGCACTAATACCTGAAATCCCCACACCATCACCTGTGGCCAAAATAAGAAAAAACCCTTTTAAAAAACGTCATGGTTGATTGTGTAATGTCTTGGATAGGGCACCACACATTTCTGGTAACACTGTGTTTTTGTAAATATTTTATAAATTATGTACATGTTGACTTTGATTTTGCTGTCATGTTGTAAAAAACAGACAGTCTGATGCATTGTACAAATGGTTGTTTTATTGTCTCCTTACAATAAGAACATTTAGTAATTATACGCTATAAAAGTAAACTACATTTGTTAGCTATAACATACAGCATGCTTTATTTCTATATCTACCAGCAGTAATAGTGTTGGTTATAATAATAACATGAAATTACTGACTGTGGACTAGAAGAAAAAGAAGGCTTTAACCTTTTAACAATTCTCCATTGACAAATGCATAAACATTTTGATAATTTGACATTAAATTATCAGAATACATAGAAACATAGACTTTGACAGCAGATAAGGACCACTTGGCCCACCCAGTCTGCCCATTTCCCTACCTATTGGATAAGCTGCAGATTCTAGTTAACCAACAGCCTACTTCCTGCAACCCCCCCACTATCATTGCCTTATGTCTGTCTCATGCATGTTTGAATTCCCCCACTGTTTTAGACCCCACAACCTCTCCAGGAAGGCGGTTCCATGTGTCCACCACTCTCTCTGTGAAAAAGAATTTCCTCACATTACCCCTGAGCTGTCCCCCCTCTAACTTTAAATTGTGCCCCCTTGTTCTTACACATCTCTTTTTCTGAAAGATGCTACCCTCCTGGACTTTGTTGATTCCCTTGAGGTACTTAAAAGTTTCTATCATGTCCCCCCGTCCCTCCTTTCATCAAGGGTATACACATTAAGCTCTCAGTCTCTCTTCATATGGTTTCTGATGTAGACCCTGCACCATTTTAGTTGCCCTCCTCTGGACTGCTTCCATCCTGTCTATGTCCTTGCGTAGATGAGGTCTCCAAAACTGCATGCAGTACTCCAGATGGGGTCTCACCAACTGTCTGTATAGAGGGATAATCACTTCCCTTTTCTACTTGTGATGCCCCTCCTATGCATCCCAGTATCCCCTGGCTCTCCTTACTTGACTTCTCACATTGTACCCACCTTTAGGTCATCTGATATGACTACACCCAGATCCCTTTCCATTATTATTGTCGTTAGTACCTCCCTGCTATTGTGTACTCTTCTCCTGGATTTTATTTCCCAGGTGCATTACTTTGCACTTCTTTGCATTGAATCTAAGTTGCCATATGTCTGACTATTCCTCCAACCTTGCCAAGTCCTTCTCTTCCTTTCTACCCCCTTGTGAATCAACTCTGTTACAGATCTTTGTGTCATCCGCAAAGAGGCATACCTTTCCTTCCAGACCCTCTGCAATGTCACCTATAAAGACGTTAAAGAGGACTGGACCCAGTACTGAGCCCTGAGGTACTCCACTAGTAACCCCCCTTTCTTCAGAATGTGTTCCATTCACTATTACCTTCTGTGTCCTGTTGTGCAGCCAGTTTGCTACCCAGGCTACCACCCTGGGACCCACTCCCAGGCTGGCTAACTTGATTATTAATCTTTTGTGCGGGACTGTGTCAAATGCCTTGCTAAAGTCTAGGTAGGCCATATCCACAGCCCCTCCCTGGTCTGTTACTTTGGTCACCCAGTCAAAGAAATTGATTAGATTCATCTGACATGATGTCATGATAACACGATCAATAGGGTACTTTGCATTAGCAGCTTGTAAAGACTGAGCATGGCCAATACATAGAGCTGGTGACATTTTTACCCTTTTTACATAAATCGATGCAGATTTAATTTGTAGTTTATAATCTTCATCTGCATCACCACTAATTAACCAAAATTTGTTCTTGTTACTAACAAGTTTAATTTTAACATCCATGCCATACAGGAGCAGCTTTTCCTGTAAGAAGAGGTCTGCATGAATTGGTCCAAGCAGTTCTACACTGCGACTCTCTGCTGTAAAAGTTGCACACTTTTTAAAACCCTAATTGGGGCCATTAAGAGTGGTGTTCTCATGCTGCCCAGGTGTCCTTATAAAATAATCCAGATGAAAATTGTGTAGACAGGGTGTCATCGCTGTAATTAAGCAGTGACTCGATAATTGCTCTGTAGGCGAAGCGGTTATTACTCTGGCTAATCAGCCGGTCACCCACCACTATATCCACCTGGCTAAAGATGGTTGCCAGGGGGTAGTTAATTAAACTTACTCTAGGTACATCATCAATGTTGCTACCATCAGCCTTAGTGATCTTGCACAAAAGGTATAACAAGGTGTTGTTTAGGTCAATGTATTCTTCACTGTTACCAGACACATAAAATTCCAAGGGTGCATTATCACTTATAGCTGACAAGGGTGGGATCTCATCATGTTTTTCATGAACAAATTGAACAAATGAACAAACAAAATGATCTCAACATGTTTTTCATCTCACGTTTTTTCATGTTTGTCATCTCAACATGGGATCTCAACATGTTTTTCATGAACAAATTTCAACAAATTGAACAAATGAACAAACAAAATGAACACTTTTTTTCATGTTTTTCAAAATCAGGTTTTTCTCTATACTGGTTTGGGTTGGTGGTAACACGAAAAGGTCTAATTCTGACTTTCCACATTTTTGAGACATGCAGTTTGCCAGAGGCGTGGCTTAAAAGAAGTCTTTTTGACTGTTAGTTTTACAAGGTTCTCTCTCCTTGCGCTTACGTTTCACAACTGTTCTTTTCTTTTGAACAGGCCACCTTTTAATAACACTTTCACGGGCCCCTGGTAGGACCATTCCACTCTTCTTATTGGGCCTCTTGTAGGCAACCATTCCTGCCCCATCTTGCTGTTGTCTCAGACCTGGAGTCGTGAAGGAACTCGCAATGTTTCCCATGACATCTTTTACAATATATTTAGCAGCTGTTTTAAGATGTGGTTTTACTGTCTGGAAGCCTTTTTGTAATAGTGGTACAGCTTTTCTAAATAAAGTTCTAAATATACCACCTATACCAGCACCATACATAACAAGGGCGCCATGAAAACCATATAAGCCATGACCAGCTTGTGCTTTATAATAGGCTACATAAAGGTTTGGGTCACTGTACAACTTTTGTGACATGGTTGTCATTCAGAAGACTCCTTTAACAGGTCAGAAATGAAGCTTCATAATCACCTTGCCAAACAAGAATAACACATTTTTGTCTTGATCATTCTTTATCACAATAGTTATGGTGTCGAACTGCTGTTTGCTGATTGGTAGATAATCCAGCTTATCATAGCGGCTGGTTAAGATTGCATTATTCTTACCAGATATTTCCACATGATGGAGTGGGTCATGTTACTAGCACCGACTCTTTGGTGTTCAACAATGTCTGTATACACATACAGTGTGTAAAACTACCCATTGATGTCAGCATAATATGGTCCTGTGCTTGCCTTTAGTTGTGGCATACCATATGGTACCCCCAAAATATGAGCCAGATTATGGTGAGCAATAAATGCTCCACCACTAATGTTGCTGAATTTTGTTTTCCATTCCCGACTGCATGCCTAGTGGTGCCTGTTCCAGGGCCTCATTGATGGCTGCCATGACATCACCAACATTGTCATAATAATCTCTGGGAATTGATAATGCTAGTAATGTCTTAGAAGCCTCACCTGCTTGAAATCTCCCATCTTGTTGTGTAATATTGTCCCAAGTCCTTGGGTATTGTATTTCTGACAAGCTGACTTCCCACACCCCTACTAAATTGATAGGTTTCACCAGTTTCACTGTATATTCTGAAACAGTATTTTTTGGGAAACATTTCAAAAAATGCATTATTGGGCAATGTAATGTAAAACCCATTCTCAGACATTGCTTTACCAATAATGTCTTCTCTCAACTGATGTCATGCAAAACATGGGAGCACCCTTACAATTTTACATTTTTCAGCTATTTGGATTCTACCCAGCTGTTAAATTTTGATGGCCAGCCTAGCCATTTTACTAATACCAGTTTTTTTTTCCCTTGTCTTTTCTGTGACACTGTTTTTTCAACCCTGTATATGCGGTTTGTGGTGTCTCTGACTTTTACCAGTTCTTGCTCATGAAAAAACACCTCTTATTTCTTCTCCATCATAATCTTTTAATTTGTAAATGGGTAGAGCCTTAGATATACATTCAGAAATAATAAATATCTCACTTGTAAAGTTTTGCTCATAACCTTTTTCAAATGTTTTCTTAACTCTAGAAACCTGCACATGATCACTCACATGAAATTTAAAAGGCCTTTTCACTCTGAGTGTAAGATCACCATATAGAATTTTCCAGAAATGTAAAGAATTGGCCACTGTCACATCATTGGGTCTTATTTTGATGGACTGGAGATAACTTTGATTATACGCCATTGTTAAAGCTTGTAATACATCTATGTACCTATATGTGTTAAATGCTCTAAAATATCTCCACATTTTTGTTTTTAATGTACGGTTAAATTGTTCCACAATACAAGCCTTAATATCATTTGATGTCATAAAATGGTGTATGTTTTGTTCTTGTAAAAATAATTGAAAATTAGCATTAACAAATTCAGCCCCCCTTCATCTGTTTGTAATTTTTTAGGCTTGTGGCCCTCTCAGAGTATCATTTTAAAAGCCTCTGTCACATCTCTTCCAGATTTTTTTTTTAGCACTTTGGTCCATGTGTATTTTGATATGACATCAATAACTGTTAGAATAAACCAGAAGCCATCATTGTCTTTGGAAAGACTAGACATAGCAACCAAATCAGCCTGCCATTGTGCATCAATGTTGTTAACAACCACTCTGTTTCTAAGAAATTGTTTCCTCAGGTTTGTGCATAGTGTAGGCATCTTGTAAAGACAGCCACTGTGTTACATGAGTGTAATTCTTTTTCCCTGCTTTACGGCAGCACCATGCAGTCTCTGAACACCTCCTAAGCTACCAGGTGTATGAGGGTCATAATATATTTTTTTCAACAATTTCTTGACCATGACAGCTGTTTAGTAATACATCCGGGACACGGGTGTTTTTTTCAGATGTGAAAATGTTATTATGAAAGACCATACAATGTATACATCTAATTATATAACAACACAGAGCATGTTAGCTATTGTGATAAATTGATGTTATACTGTGTTATAAATATTACAACAAAAAAAAAGCTAGGCCTCATTTTGCTGTGTAACAAGAAAATTGGATGTAAATTCAGTTACATTGCTAACATCATCCTGTCTTTGACATTTTAAATTATAACAACAAATATCAACAATGTAGGTCACAGCTACCAATACTCGGCCATGAGAAACCACATCCAATTTTTTCAAATATTAGTGGTAGCACATTTTGAATAGTTTCTAACACATTATTGTTTAGGCACCTGCTCATGTTCATTATTTCACACCAACGTACATCTTTTTTAATGTCACTCATTAAAATCTGTATAAACTGAAGTTTTTCACAGTTTACAGGGTTACATGGAGTTTGAGCAGCATGGTTTAAAATTTGCATGGTTATCAAAGTCTGTAAAAGATTTTCTATTTTCTGCTTTCAGACATTCTTTGGTGATTTCCTCACAGGTTACCCATCTTAACAGCTCTCGCCATGCAGCACTGTGTTCCTCGTCAGAACTCCCAACATCATACAAGTACATATAATATGGCACAGGGCTTCCTTACTGCAGTGGGCTTTTAAAATATTTTTTATGACTTCCTGACCAGTTAAAGCAGAAGGAAGCGGGTAAGGCAGTCAGAATAGCAAAGGCCCAAACTGAGGAAAAAGATAGCCAACTCGGTTAAGAAGAGGGATAAAACCTTTTCTAGGTACATTAGGGAGCAAAGAAAGACTAAGACAGGGATTCTGAGGCTGAACAAAGAGGAAGGTGGTTGGGCAGAGAGCGACAGTGAAAAAGCAGGGATACTGAACGAATACTTCTGCTCAGTATTCACAATGGAAAAGCAGGGGGAAATACCTAATCCAGTCAATAGAAGCACTCTGGATAGGGGGGTTGATATTAGTCCTTTGACAGAAGAAAGGGTTCTGAAAGAACTCTTAAAACTGAAACTGGATAAAGCAATGAGGCCTGATGGGATTCACCCCAGAATTTTAAAAGAACTAAGGGAAGAATTAGTAACACCACTGACTGCCCTTTTTAATAAATCATAGGAGGATGGGGTGGTACCTGAGGACTGGAGGAGGGCGGATGTGATTCCCCTTCACAAAAATGGGAGCAAGACAGAGGCAGGAAACTACAGACCTGTCAGTTTGACCTCAGTGGTAGGGAAAATGATGGAATCACTTCTGAAGGAAAGAACTGTTGAGTACCTAGAGGCCAGTGAGGCACAGGACCCAAGGCAGCATGGATTCACAGTGGGAAGGTCATGTCAGACAAATCTAATTGATTTCTTTGACTGGGTGACCAAAGCAGTAGACCAGGGAGGGGCTGTGAACATGGCCTACCTTGACTTTAGCAAGGCATTTGACACAGTCCCACACACAAAAGATTAATAAACAAATTAGCCAACCTAGGAGTGGGTCCTAGGGTGGTAGCCTGGGTAAAACACTGGTTGGACAACTGGACAGAGCGGGTAATAGTAAATGAAGTCCACAGTGAAGAAAGGAGGGTTACTAGTGGGGTACCGCAGGGTTCAGTACTGGGGCCAGTCCTTTTTAATATCTTTATAAGTGACATTGAAGAGTGACTGGAAGGGAAAGTATGTCTCTTTGCAGATGACACAAAGATCTGCAACAGGGTTGATACACAAGGTGGGGTGGAAAGGATAAAAAGGGACTTGGCAAGGTTGGAGGAATGGTCAAATGTATGGCAGCTTAGAGTCAATGCAAAGAAGTGCAAAATAATGCACCTGGAAAACAAAAACCCAGAGGAAGAGTACACAACGGGGGGGGGTGAGATACTGACAACGGCAAAAACGGAAAGGAACCTGAGAGTAGTCATATCAGATGACCTAAATGTGGGCCAGCAATGTGAGACAGCAGTAAGGAGGGCTGGGGGGATACTGGGATGCATAGGGAGAGGCATCACCAGTAGAAAAAAGGAAGTTGTTGGCCCTCTGTACAGACAGTTGGTAAGACCACATCGGGGGCACTGTGTACAGTTCTGGAGACCCCATCTCCACAAAGACATAGACAGGGTGGAGGCTGTCCAGAGGAGGGCAACCAAAATGATGCAGGGTCTGCATCAGAAGACATATGGAGAATGACTAAAGATGTATAGCCTCGAGGAAAGGAGGGAGAGGGGGACATGACAGAAACTTTCAAATACCTCAAGGGAATCAACGAAGTCCAAGAGGGTAGTATCTTTCAGAAAAAGAGGTGTGCAAAAACAGGGGGGGACGGCTCAGAGGTAATGTGAGGAAGTATTTCTTCACAGAGAGGGTTGTGGATACATGGAACAGCCTTCCTGAGGAGGTCATAGAGTCAAAAACAGTGGGGGAATTCAAGAATGCATGGGACAGACATAAGGCAATTCTAGTGCGGGGGTAGGAGGAAGTAGGCTGTTGGTTAACTAGGATCTGCAGCTTATCCGTTAGGTAGGGAAATGGGCAGACTAGGTGGGCCAAATGGTCCTTATCTACTGTCAAATTCTATGTTTCTATGATGAAACTGCTTCAACAGCACTCCGTAGTGTTACACTCAACTGTTCATACAGTGTGTCAAGTCCCTTAGCAATACATGGCATGTCTTTAAATTCTGACAAAGTGTCATTTATGGCTTGTATTGTATCAAAATAGGATGCTGTGCTCCTGAGTTTCCATGCTGTTGATTCGACTAGTAGCTTGATCAGATGTGGGTGCAACCTCTCACAGACTTCAGGAAAAGCACGCTCCCAGTGCCCCTCCTCTGGCTCATATAAACAACTATGTCTAATCTGCGAGGGGTGTTCTTTGGCGCATCCCTCACAGTTTATCTTCAAGTCCTGAGCCATCAAGTCTTGCAGTAGCTGTATTAGAATACCCTTTATCAGGTCCAACATAATACCCTTTTCAGGTGGCACTTGAATTGCTGTCATGGTCACATCAGACTTTTCATCAGGGCATTTTTCAACATCTGGTTCTTCCCACTATTCATCCATATTAACACACTTATGATTATCATGCAAACCAAGTCTCAAAAATGATTCGATCAATTCCATCATACCATAATCCTCTGGTGTGGCACTAGCAGATGTTGCAGAAAACTGGCTAGGTTCATCCATTTTGCTGTTTTCCTCAGGCAATCCACACACACAGGAGCAAAACATAAACCAAAACACTATGGAGGCACAGCAGTGAATGTTTTTAATCAGCATCAAGTCTACTTTTAACTGCTCTGACATGTTCTAGGCAAGCCTAAACATGCCAACCTTTACTCCACCCATAGCAGCATCACAATATGGAGGGGGGGGCTGCATCATATCCAGTGCACAAAGGTGAGAAGGGGGGATGGGGTGCAATATATCCAGCACACACGGAAGGGGCAGGATGTTGCATCACTTCCAGCACACACGGGAAGTGGAAGGGGCAGGACACTGTGTCATTTCTGGTGCACACCAGAAGCGGAAGGCACGGGACATTACGTCATATCCGGTAATCAATCGTACGTCATTTCCGGCAATCAAATTTTGACAGTTAGTATGCATATATACTACTCACACCTTGTCATGGCTTAGTACTTACATATTCCTCCCTGTCTGGCTATGAGCTGAACAGTGCAAAATCACAGTTCATACCCCTTAATCAGGCCTGCATCCAGCAACTTTTCCTGAACTTTCCATATCAGCAGGCCACAGAGGGTGTAATATGCCTTGGGTGCAACTTAGACCCATGATACTGGCCACTGTAGCTGTCAACACAAGGGTCATGTTGGATAAAGTACCTGCAGACACTCGGCAATGGAGCAACCTTTTAATGTCCACCTGGGGGAGAGTGAACGCACTTAAAGCAAGAGTGCAACGACAAATGTTTTTCAAAAAAAGCTATTTTCAGCTACAATTAATAAAAATATTAACATACCGGTCAAATCTGCCATTTTTAGCTACTTCCTATGCTTCACGTGAGAAGGTTATTTATTTTCTTAATTCTAACCCTTAGTAGGTTTACAAGGGCATTTCTAAGCCAACTGTGGTGGCCATCTTCTTTTCTTGGGGAAAAAAATTAATTAAACCATTTATTAAATACTCAAATGTTGGTGGAACTAGACAGTTTTACCACCAAATAAAACTGGAAGATACCTGGAATCTTTTATAGTGAAGAAAAGGTAGGGTAACATGTTTTGCCCAATTTTTTGCACTGTAGCTTTACACTAATTACTCTCCCTAAACTCCAATCTATCCTCTCTCATCTGCCACCACAGATCCCAGGATCATTCTTTAAAGCATGATCATCAAAGCTGTCATCCTTTATCTGGGTGGAAAAGGCCCCCAAAATCAAGATGACCACTCTGCAACTCCACTAGCGTGCAGGGGGCTTCGACCTCCCTAACTTAAAGTCTATGCATGACAGTGGTGTTCTTTTTTTCCCATATGTAGTTTGTAGGGTTTCTCTAGTTTTTTTCTCCCCTTTCCCATCCCCTTGTCTCGGCACGGATGCATGCGTGTGGAGGCATGCGTACATCACGCTATGACATCCTCCCTTCGCATTGTCCGCTCCCACCTGCGCCATCACCGGACCTCCACCTGGTGATGGTGGAATTATAGAGGAGCGACCAACTCCCCAGGAGAGGAGAGCTGCCATTAGGGCCCTCCCTCCCCCCGTGCTGGCTACCTGTGGCCCAAGGTCATTCCCGAACCTGGGTCACCGGTGTGGCATGAGGTAAGGCATCCAGCACCTCAACCCTCAGTGCCACCGGGCCGACTATGACGTTGTTCTTAAGGAATTTCCTGTTGCAGACCAAGCCTAACTACACACCCTCTACACTGGTTCTCTGTGGAGATGGCACAAGGGGAACTCCCTGACCCAATAGCCATCATCCCACCAGATTGGGACCTACAACCTAACATCTCTCCATGTGCCAAACACAGTAGATAGATGTGGTATCAAATACTCAAAAAACATTTGGACTAGAATGCCAAAACATCCAGGTTTTGGCCCTTATGGCATAACCTGCAGCTCGCCTCTGAGGGATCCCCCATATGCTGGAAATCATGGATAGCCCAAGACATCAAAACCCTAGGGGACTTGTACCACCTGCAAATGGGGGTTTCTGCACTCTTTTGGAGGCCTTCAGGCTCAGTATCACCTACTGACTGTCCACTTTTGGAGATACCTCTAAATTAGAGAGCTGCTACGCACCAAAGTTTCCTCCGATAACACACTCCCTCACCCATTCACCCTTGCCAGCTGGATGGACGCCCTGAAAACACCTCAACACCTAGCTGCTAAACTGAAACAGCTTACTGAAAAGGAAATGTCTACCACTAGTTCTGTTGGTTCAAGAGACAAATGGGTCATAGAAATAGACACTCCCATAGCTCCCCTGGACTAGGACCCAGTGTGGACATAGGCCTACATGGCAAACAGGGAACTTGAAGTCAAGACCATACAGTACAAGCTGCCCCACCGTGCCTATAGAACTCCCCAATGGCTCTATAGAGCAGGCCTGACCCCCACAAGTGATGGAGATGCACTTCTCCTCAAGCATCTCTGTTCCACATTATGTGGTCAGCCCAGCACTAGCCCAATACTGGACTGATGTATGGATGTTTTGTAAGATACTGACACCCCCCCCAGGACTGAAAGACCCATACCTGACTTTACTAGGCCATCAAGCAGCCCCTACACTCTCTCTCACACAACTTCACTGGGTAAACAATGCCCTGGGGTCAACCAAGAGAGTCATACTCTGCCACTGGAGAGATCCTGGTCCCCCTGCCATAGGGAAGTGGAAGAACCTCCTTGCATTGACAGCATGGTACAGTAGAGTGGCACACATAGCAGTGGGGAAACTCTCACTGTACCTGAAGATCTGGGGCCCTTACCTATAGGCACACCCCAGCCCCAAACCCACTCTTCCTCCTGCCCTGTGAACCTGCTACCCCATACCCCTAGCCTTTGGGTTCTACCCACTATCCTCTATATAATGAAAGCCACTTCGACAACTTGATACCATCTTAAATGGGAGTAGCTGCTACCACTGAGCACCTCTTGTCTCCCTTTCCTCTCCCATACTCCCTACCCCATCCCTGTTCCCTTCCCCTCCCATATTACATGCACATACAAAGCAACAATACATCTCATTCCAACCTTTGCAGGTTACAGGATACTGTTGACCCCTCTCTACCAGGCAGCTACTATCTATTGAGCTCTATTTTGTACTAATATAATGCTATTAACCAGTAACTTAGCAACAGGATCACTTCCCTAAGAACGAGGGTGAGCAGGAAGAGGAGACAGGGCACCATCTCGATAAACTGAGCCCAACATATGCCCACAAGCCCCCTTAAGTTACTTCAAGTCTACTCAGCCTTGACATAGACCACATCTCAAATATAAGGAACTGAACTGATATATATCTGACACCTGTATTTGGGATTGTACTACCTAACCTTGCTTCAAAGAGCTTACTTACTGTATGTACACTATTGCCATGACAAACTCTGTCATGTGAATCAACTGCATTTGTATATCTACTCTGTTTTACCCATCACACTTGTCCATCGCTATACTAAGAAATATCTGAGGTTAACTCTTGAAACAGCAGTGTTAACTGCTATATGCACTGTTTATAGAATGTTGGAAAAAAGTATCCCATCGTAGCCTAACAAGGGATGAGAAACAATGGGAGGAGATTATTCCAATAGGAACCTGAGCAAACTGTTACAGATATTGGAATAATGACCCACTCACAATAAGCATATCAAAAATCCCAGTGCCTTTATTCATATTTAAGGAAGGTATTCAGTTTCTCCATGATAGTCATGCTAACTTTTCACCCAAAAGGGCTTTAGTAGGGAAGGGGAAAATTCTGTATAAAAATATACAGTATATACTGAACCACATCAAATATAAATGCATGTTTCTTTATCTTTTAGCATCATGTATGAAGTATCAAAAGAATTACAATAATCATACTAAAAAATACAAGTTTCCTCACACCCAGTTTAATTTCCTTATAGTTTCTGCTCCCATCTCCAGCCAAGCTCCATCAATGGCTACTACCCAGCCTAGAACCAAGGCATCTCTAGCACTTACAACCCAATACCCTTTGAAACACTTTGCTTACCCTGAGATGGTCCCTTTCCAACTGGGGCAGGTTCGGGGGATAGCCAGTTGCTGTAGCCCAAGTCCGAGTATGCCAGTCAGGGGCAGGGTCAAGGGGATGGCCACATGTTAGAGCCCAGACCAAAGTATGTTGGTCAGGGGGAGGGTCAGGGGGGATGGCCAGTCATTGGAGCCCAGGCTGAGTATGGTCAGGGGCAATAGTTAGTCACTGGAGCCCAGGCCCGAGTATGTCAGTCAAGGGAAGAGTTGGGGATATGGCCAGTTGTTGGAGCCCAGGCCCCAGTATGTTAATCAGGGGCAGGATTGGGAGATGGCCAGTTGTTGGAGCCCAGGCCTAAGTATGCCAGTCAGGGGTACGGTTGGGGGGGACAGCTAGTCGCTGGAGTCCAGGCCCGAGTATACTGGTCAGAGGGATGTCCAGTCATTGGAGCCCAGGCCTTAGTATGCCAGCCAGGGGCAGAGTTGGGAGGATAGCTAGTTGTTAGAGCCCAGGCCCAAGCAGGCTGATTAGGGGCACAGTTTGGGGGGATAGCCAGTCACTGGAGCCCAGGCTTGAGTATGCCGGTCAGGAGATGTCCAGTCACTGGAGCCCAGGCCCAAGTATGCCGGTCAGAGGCAGGGTCAGGAGGATGGCCAGTCATTGGTGCCCAGGCCTGAGCATGCCCATTAGAGGTAGGGTCAGGAAAATGGCCAGTTGTTGGAGCCCAGGTCTGAGTATGCTGGTCAGCAGCAGGATCAGGGGACTGGTCAGTCATTTGACCCCAGGCCCGAGTATGCTCATCAGGGTCAGGGGCAAGAGGATGGCCTGTCACTGGGACCCAGGCTCAAGTATGCTGGTCAGGGACAGTACCAGGAGGATGATCAGTCATTGGGAGCTTAAGTCAGAGTATATCCATCAGGGACAAGGTTGGGGTGATGGCCAGCCATTGGAGCCCAGGCTTGAGTATGCTGGTCAGGGTTGGGAGGGATTGCCAGTTGTTGAAGCCCAGGCCTGAGTATGCTGGCCAGAGGCAGGTTCAGGGAAATGGCCAATTGGAGCCCAGGCCCAAGTATGCTGGTCAGGGACAGAGTCAGGGGAATGGTCAGTCATTGAAACCCATGGCTAAGTACACCAGTCAGGGCAGGGTTGGGTCAGGGGTGACCAGTTATTAAAGCCCAGGTCCAAATATGCTGGTCATTGCAGGGTTGGGGGATGGCCAGTTGTTAAGAGTCCAGGCCTGAGTATACCAGTCAGGGCAGGTTTGGGGGACTAGCCAGTCACTGGAGCCCAGGCCTGAGAATGCTGATCAGGGGTAGGGTATCGGGGTATGGCCACTCGTTGGAGGCCAGGTTCAAGTATGCCGGTCAGGGGCAGGGTTGGGGCACAGGCAGTCACTGGAGCTGAGGCTTAAGTATGCTGGTGAGGGGCAGGAACAGGGGATGGCCCACCACTGCAGACCAGACCCAAGTATGGTGGTCAGGAGCAGGGTTGGGGCATGGGCAGTTATTGAAGCTGAGTCCTAAGTATGCCAGTCAGGGGCAGGGTTGGGAGGATGGCCAATCACTGGAGCCCAGGTCAGTGCATGCCTGTCACCCTGCTGTCCTTTTTTTTTTTTTCTGCTTTGTTCACTTATAGGTCTGGATCACCTCCAACATGGACGTCAGCGCTCAAGAAGCATCAAGTGCATGCATGCTATAGCAAGCCGTTGCATGACAGTCAGCTAGAAAGTGCCCCTGTTTGTTCCCTACTGCACTACGACCTGTTGTCATCCTGGTGGTAGTGCGACAGCAGGGACAAAGTTCCCTGTGGGATGCTCAATGCTCTCTCCCCTGCTGGTGCTCTGAATCTGGCTCATTCCCAAATCTGTGTCACTGGGATCATGAGTAGTAGTGATATTGCTTCGCTGGCACGCTGGCTACCCAGTTTTATTTTCAATCAAACTTTTGTAAACTAGTCTATTTTAACATGAAGGACTGCTGAAAAGTATAAATTTGACCCTCATTTTAATTAAAATAAGGCAAAGTACTTTCACTTAGTTTAGAAAATATAATGACAAAATTAAATCACTAAAACAACTACGGTACTCACCTCTGGTTAAATAAACCTGATCGATATAGTGGGTGTTTTATCTTCTCTGCAGAAATCCAAGCTAAACAATGCAGAATAATCATTTTTTTCCCCCAGTAGTTTTCCTCCCCCAAATGCTTATTCCTAGGTGTTTCTGGACAGCTTATCAGCCATACCCCTGTGCCCAACAGTCATCCCTTGCCTCTCTCCTGGTCTAAAGGCAGCACCCCTGTGGATTTCTCCTCACAGTGGGGCAGGAAAGGGAGGACCATCCCATCCTTCCCAAACAGACATATCCAGTGTGGCCTTTGCACCGGAGCGGCAGAACCATCCTAAAGACATAGGCAGGTCTTCACTAAACCCAGGCCTCCATTTTTCTTCCACAGCCCTTGCCACATCATATCAGTATGTGCACGTGGAGGTGCATATGCCCTGCAGATCTGTGCCCCCAACCATTCTAGTCACTTGTGCCTGCACTGCCACCAGGCCTCTACCTGGTGGCAGTCATGGGCCAAGGTGACTTGGTCACCCACCCCAGGAGAGGAGAGCAGTCCCTGAGATGCTCAATCCTCTCCCGCCTAGCTGGCCCCTAGCAACCCGTGCTTGTTCCCAAAGACAGTTCGCCAGTGTGATGGGAGGCAAAGCATTCAATGCTTTAGCCCACCATGTCACTAGGCCAGCATAAATGTAGAATATTTGCTAAAATGTTTTTTTTAATGAGACTTTATTTCTTATTTGTGAAAATAATATAAGCAATGTAAAGATTAAGCAGGGCATATCATCAGAAATACAAGACCTCACCACAAGTACAAAAGCAGGTATTAATAAAACCCCAAAAGTATAACGCTGAGAAAAACATATACCAAGTGTCAATATGGGGGCGGTATATCACACAATAGTTCAGGACAGTTCAAAATACATTGTCCTTCACTGGAATTTATTAAGCAGTTAGGTTAACTACACCTGGACAGGGAGTCCATGTAGAATGGGACAAATTATCTCAATGGCAGATGTTAGTAAGACATAAGTATTATTTATTGTATTCTTAAGAGTCCAATAGAAACAGACAATGACAGCAGAAAAAGACCTAAGGTCCATCTAGTCTGCCCGGGACCTACTGTCTATACTGGGTTTATCGCTCCCTGTTCACCCTGCTGCTCCCCTCCTTACTGTGACTGACCTATTAAACAACCAAACCCTTCAGTCTGTCCCAGCCATGCTTGAAACCATTTACAGTCTTGGTGCCCAGCACCTCTGCTGGAAGACTGTTCCACTGGTTAAAACAGAACTTCCTCACAACTCTCTTAAACCTTCCTCCACCAGTTTTCACTTGTGACCTCAGGTTTTTGACTCTGCACTCCTACTAAATAGTTCCCTGCAGTTCACCTTGTTTATTATTTTTAGGAACTTGAAGGTCTCCATCATATGCCCCCCCTCTCTCTCCTGGTCTCCTGTGAGTACATGTTCAGATCCTTGAGATAATCCCCATAAGAATTGTTCTGTAGTCCTGCAATGCACCATCTCCAGTCTGTCCCTGTTATTCCTTAGGTGATGACTCCAGAACTGAGCACGGTATTCCAGATGCTGCCTCACCAGTGACCTGTACAGAGGTAGTAGGACCTCCTTTTCTCGTCTGTCAATACTCTTTCAGATACAACCCGGCATCCTGTTAGCCTTACTATAGGCCTTGTTACACTGGCTTGATTGATTGAGGGTGTCACTAATAATGACTCCCAAGTCCCTTTCCTCTGCTGTTGTGCTCAGTTTAACCCCTCATATCCAGTACTCTGTCCTGTCCCCCCCCCCCAGGTGCATAACCTTGCATTTTTTGGTACTGAATTTCAACTGCCAAACCTTATAACCTTACACCGCCTCTCTAGTCTTTGTAGATCCCTCTGCATCTCCCAGATCTCTTTGTCACTATCTATCCTACCAAAGAGCTTTATGTCATCTGAGAAGAGACACAACTTGCCCCAGATGCCCTCTCCAATATCACTGATGAACATATTGAAGAGGACAGGACCCAGGACAGATCCTTTGCGGCATCCCACTCCCTGTCTTCCAGTCTGACCTCATTTATCACTACCCTCTGCTGTCTCTCCTTCAACCAGTTTCCTGCCCATCCACATCCCTAGCTATGCCCATGCCCTCCAGCTTCTTCAGCAATCTTCTGTGTGGCACCCCGTCAAAAGCCTTGGTGATATCAAAGTAGAGTAAATCCACAGTGTTATCTACTACCTCCATTATCCAATCAAAGAAAACTATCAAGTTGGTCTGACAAGACCTCAGTCAGACCTCCCTGCCTCAAACCCATGCTGTTTACTATCCTGTAGACCATTGCTCTCTAGGTAGTCCATGAGATCCTCTCTGATTAGTGACTCCACCAATTTATCTACTACAGAGGTAAGGCTGACAGGTCTGTAATTCACTGGCTGGTCCTTGTTCCCACTTGTATAGCAGGACTACATCTGCTACCCTCCAGTCTTTTGGAACTACCCCTCTCCAAATTGAGCTACTGAATAGCCCTACTAGGGGTTCAGCCAGTTCCACAACCAATTCCTTGAGCACCCTTGGGTGCATCCCATCCGGCTCTGGGAATTTATGTATCTTTAGGGCTTCAAGCCCCTTCTGGCCCCTTTCACTGGTGAATACTGGCTGAATAATTTCAGGAATGTTCCTGACAGCTGCCTTGATGCCACTTTCAGGCAGAGGCCCACTGTTTTCCCTTATGAAAACAGAGCAGAAATAACCATTAAGGAAGGCTGCTTTTTGTTCATCTTCCTCTAGTACCCTTTCCCTTTGTAGCCTAACAATACCCCTCTTTGCTTCCTTTTTACATCAGTGTATCTAAAGAATTATTTTTCCCCACCCTTGACCCCCTCCACAATACATATCTCCATGTCTGCCTTTGCCTCCTTGACCCTCCTTTTTGCTTCCTTAGTTTTTATTTGGTACTCTCCCCATGCTTTTCCTGGTGCCTGGTGAAAGTCTTTTTCTTGGCCCTCACTGCTTCTCTGACCCTTTCTTAGAATCATATTGGTCTCCTGTACAAGTTTCGTTTTGTAACAATTATTGTGCATGACTTTGTTGTCTCGAGAATGATCCCCTTGATTGCTCCTCCCCCCCCCCCGTCTTTCCTTTACACATCTGATGCTGTTCACCCTGCTCTATTTGCTTTGGACCAGTTCCCTTATCTGGTTGAGGTCTGCTCTTCTGAATCTAGGACTTCAGTTTTTGACAGGGGCATTCTGATCCTGGTGGTCAACCTGAACCAAATGGAGTTATGATCGCTGGACCCCAGTGGCTCCCCTACCCTCACTCCACCCACCATTTCTGAGTTGCTGAGCACCAAATCGAGAATGGCAGCCTGTCTAGTGGGTTTCTAAACCAGCTGCACCTGCAGGTAGTCCTGCAATGTATTCTACAGGGTCTGACTTCTGGTGCACCTGGATTCTGGAAATGTCCCACTCAATTCAGGTTCAGATTACCCACCAGCATCATTTCCCCTTTTATCACCCCCCTTGCCAGTTCTTCCTTCAGCTTCCTATCTCTTTCCCTTGTCCTGGCAGTCTACAGATCACCTCTACCAATAGTTTTCTTGCCTCAGGGTGCCATGAGGTGAACCCACAGTGACTCTTGTTTCCCCTTTGCTTCCTCTGATGTGTCTGTTGCCCCCGGTGTCTTTGCCCTCCCTGACACGTAGGGCTACGCCACCCCTTTAGACAAAAATGCTATGTTTGGCTGCATAATTGTTGTACTTGTTGATTGTTTTATGTACTTACATTTGTTGGGATTTACTTTGCATTAATTGATATTCTATTATGAAGTTTTGTTGTAACTAGCCTTAATTTGTAAATTCAGGATCACCTTGAAAATGGCACCTAATGGTGTATTTTCAAATTTTCCTGACTAAAAATAAAAATTTCTGCTACTACTACACTGCCTTGCCATCTATCCTGTCTAAACGCTGTGTAACCTGTGACTGACAAGTCCTAGCCATTATCCTCTGTGGCCCAAACTGCTGTGATGGCTATGAGGTCTGTCTCAATGTCTGCTACCAAATGCCTCAAGCTAACAGATTTTATTATCCAGACTCCTGGCATTAAGGCTGACCTTCTTCCAACTAGATTCAGATCCTCTTTTGCTGTTTTGTGATCCTACACCTGCATTCCCTCCCATTCTCACCTTATTTTCAATATTGCATGCAGGCGATGACAGTCTCCCCCCCCAGCCTCTTCCACTACTACTTTTTGAACCTCAAGCCTACTTTTATCCACCTTACTGCTACCAATCCAAAGTATAGGGGAGCACTAACTAGGTTCTCCTCCCTTTACTATGGCTCTCCTAGCCTCAGTGCCCCCCACAGTCAATTTGCTTTGTTATACGTTATTGAGGAAAGTATCCATATATTGACACTTTCACACAGTACAACAGTCAATTAATAATGGTTCACATAGGTAATCTGAACATTTTAAAAGGAGGTAAAGTACCGTTACATTTCCCCAATATGTTTTTATACTGATTTTTCTTAACATATTCAATAAAAAACTATTTCTAAGCTATATATTTAAATCTATTAAATACTCTATAAACACTCTACCTAAAAACTACTTGAGGCAAACAAAAACATTAGACCCCCCTTCTTAATGAGAGGGCTCCCCTAAACAGGTGGTGTGGTAGCATGATCCCAAGTTTCAGAGATAATGCCAAGTACGATACTTAAACAATGTTTGTGGGATAATTTGAAAGATACTCAAAGTGGTGCAAAGCAATGGTCTCTGAGGTGTTACCATATCCGCTTATGTGCGGCTTTAATGGGACCCTGCTGCTGGGTCTATATCTAGACCATCTCCTAGAGTTAGTTACCATCTCATCCACCATTTGGTAAACTTATCGAGCTGGTCCCTAACTTGGAATGTAAGTTTTTCCACATCTTCTATGCCTTTAACTATTGTCCACCAGTTCTGAATGGTCAGTGGATCTTCTTGTAACCATTTTCTGGTGATTGCTTTAGAGACAGCAATAGTGCATATGTTCCAAATATAGAGTGTACTGGGCTCTTTCACTGTCTTGGGGGGAAGACCAAGAATTAGATTATAAAACCATAGGCATTCTTGTATGGTAAAATGTTTTTGAAACTGCGTCAAGTGCATTCCAAAATCCCATTAAGATTGGACAAACATAAAATATATGAGTATGTGTGGCATCTGTTTACCCACACTGCCACCAAGTCAAGGTGAATCCCAGCACTAGACTTGCTTTTATTTTTGGGGTAATAAAATAGCGTGTTTTTACTTTCCAGGAGTATTCCAATCAATACGGGGATGAGGTTGTTCTAAATGAGCTGTCTCATATCCTTTCCCATTGTTTCCATGAGAGTTCAATCTCTGCCTCCCTCTCCCATTTATCTATAAGGTGGTCTGCAGCCAAAGCTTGGGTTGATGTTAAATATTGATAAATCGTGGATATAGCCCCTTTGTGTTCCAGACCTAATAAAAAATATCCAAGAGTAGAAGTCGGGTCCTGGGGGCCCCAAGTCCTCCCCTCTTTGAAATGCACCTAGCCATTGTTGTACATAATATCGAAGTTGGAAGTACCGAAATCTGTCTGAGTTAGATCAACCAAATTTGTTCTTACATTCCTCAAATGTTTTCACATGTTCCCAGTTAATAATTAATCGGGGTATTGAAGTCCTGTTTTAGCTTGTCTTCAATACCAGGGGTCTAGTTTCACTGGTGGAAAATCTCCAAATGAAGGGTTGCTACCCAAGGAAAATTGGTCCCAAGCCCAAAATATGATCTTCAGTATACTTTAACAGGATTGCAATCTTTTGCTTTGTGGTTGGGATATAGAGGCATGACATTGGGGTCTATCGTTAATCTGGTCCTCCTCCATTTCCTTCCAATGCCTAAGGATTCAGGGGTTTGACCAGAAAAATGCTATCCTGACTTGGGTAGCCACCTAATAATCAAGAAGAGAGGGAACAGCCCATGCCCCCCCCCCAAGATTTTCTTGCTAAGAAAAGAGCGCTATGAACTCTCAGTTTGGTGTTAGCCCATATAAATTTATTTAGTTGGTGCTGCATGTCACCAAGTCTATTTTTAGAAAGGGTAATAGGTGCACATTGTAACAAGTGGAGATACTGTAGAAGGATGGTCATCTTGACCACTTGAATTTGGGCACAGAGTGGAAAAGGAAGCCAAAGCAACTGTCTTATAGCCTCCTTTATCTGTTGAAGCAATTAAGCATAGTTATCCTGAAACAAATAAGCGGTGGTAGGCCTTGAAACAATGCCCAAATATTTCAACTTATTCAGGGACCATTTCATAGGTAATTTTTGTTGGAAGGCCATCGAGGGAGAATAGTTTACAGTAAGGATTTCAGTTTTGTTAGTGTTTAGAGTAAAACCCCCACAGTCAGTATAACGTAGACATCAAGTTTCTGCCACAGTGCACTGGTCCCCTCTCTTGTCAGGTGAAGGCCATCACCTTTGGAAAGCCTCCTGTGCAAGAAGTTCCCCCAGTCCCCCAGAAAGTGGCACCCTTTCTCCTGACACCACCCCTTTAACCACCTATTTAATTTCTCTATCTCTTCCCTCCTTACTCTATCTTTCCCTTCACTGATTTACTTTATATAACGATGGAATTTAGTAAATGATGATAGTGAAATTTTTTAATTTTAATAAATTCTATCATTAAGTTTGTCCATTGGTGAATGTCTGGAGGTTCACACTTTTCCAATTCAATAGTACAGTTTTATTTACTGTAATCACTGCAATATGAAGAAATTTTCATTGGAGAGTGGGTAATTCGTTGGTCTGATATATTTCTTAATAGAATTTAGTGTCGATGGTTGGATGAGTCCCTGTAGTTTTTGAAATCCTGTTAACAATTTCTTGCCAGAAATGTTGACTGCAGGAGCAATGTACAAACAAATAGACTGGAGAGTTTCTGCATCTGGGGCATAAGTCAGGAATATCAGGACTGATTTTATTAAGTTTGGCAGGAGGATAGTATGAGCAGTGAAGGATATTATACTGTATTTGTTGTAACTTGGATGAGATCAAGTCTTTGAATGGTAAGTTTATAATCTCCTCCCATCAATCATCTGATAGCATAATGTTTAAATCACCTTGTCCTTAGATTAGTTAAGCTTTCCCAGGTTCATGAGAGTAAGGTGTAATAAATTCAGGAGATTAGTTTTTTTTATTGGTGATTCATATGAACATATGAAGAAGCCAGCAGAAGAAGGCCATTTGGTCTATCAAGTCTGCTCGTGTTGCAGGGTTCACAGCTTGAGCTACTGTCCCTGCTCCCCCTCCCCACTCCTCCCTACCCATGACTCTCACCCTACCCCCTATACCTGTCCCAGCCTCTCTTTAAAATGCCCACCGTCTTCACCGAGATTACCTCTTTTGGCAGCGCATTCCAAGTGTCCACCACTGTCTCTGTGAGGAAGTGCTTCCTGACCTCCCTCCTAAACCTCCCATACTCCAGCTTAAGACTGTGTCCCCTCATGTTATGGTTGCCACTCAGCTTAAAGAGACTCTTCTTATCAACCTTATTTATCCCTTTCAAGTACTTGAAGGTCCCAATCATGTCCCCTCTCTCTCCTGTCTTCCAGGGAGTACGTGTTCAGTGCCCTCAACCTCTTCTCTTTATTATGTGTTAACTTTTAACTGGTGTTCCTGAAACCAAAATTGAACTTTGGCAAAGTCTTGCTGTAGGGGGGTTTATACTTCATCGTTGGGGGAGCCAGAGGAGTAGATCATGGTGTCATCTGCTGTCATCTGTATGTGGGAGGTGAAGCAGACAGAGAGAAAATCATTTACAAAGACTGAAAACAGAATGGGACTTTGGGGTTTGCCAGATTGGATGGGGAAGGGTAATTAGAGGGCATTTCCAAATTGAACCGATTGCTGTCTGTTGAGTAAATAGGAGCTGAACCAGTTGACTGCCGATTGAGGCAAACCAGACGTGTGTAGTTTGCAGATCAGAAGGTGGTGGGAAATGGAATCAAAAGCTTTTGCCTGGTCCATAAAGATGGTAGAGGTGATATGGCATAGATTCATTGCAGAGTGGATATGGTCAGTGCCTCATTGCAGAAAGGATATAGTGGAGCGGTGTTTCCTGAAACCTGACTGGTAGGGGGAGAGAGTACAAGAGGCTGTTAGATGGTGCAGGAGCCTGGAGTGTATCAGTGATTCTTGCAATTTGGCAAGAGAGGGCAGGAGAGAGATGGGCCTGTAGTTGCTGGGAGAGGTTGGAACCCTGCCTTTGTGGAGAGGTATCACTTTAGCAAGTTTCCATGCCTGGGGAACCGTGCCAGATGAGTGAGAGAGGTTTAGGATGTGGGCAAGGGGATAGGCTATGGCTGGGGCTGAGATGTGGAGAAGTTTTGGATGTAGTTTGTCAGGGCAGGATTTCACTGGATTCAAGGACATGAGTGCCTAACAGACTAATGGAGGTGATATGGGGAGAAAATTAAAGCCCTTTTCATGTGGAGGGGAACCCATTGAGGTGGAAGAGGGGTTATCAGGGAGTGCGCAGGTAATGAAGAATTTTTTGAAGGATTCAGCTATGGAGGAGGGTTCAGAGGTAGTTGAGCCATCACAATTGAGGGCCGGGGGGGCTGGATTTGCAGGAGGGTCCATGAGTGAGCATATAACCTTCCAGAAAGTTGTTGAGGAGCCGTTATTTGCCTAGAGTTGTGACTTGAAGTAGTCTGCTTTGGCTTGTCAGATTGCCTTGCTGCAGGTGTTTCTGTGGGATTTGTAAAGTTGGAGGTGTGCAGGGGACTTGGTAGATTTGAATAGTGCCCCAAATTTGTCCCTTGTTCTGCAAAGAGATAAAAGGTCTGATGTGATCCAGGGGTGGTGGGTACGCTTGACCCTAGCCTTTTTTAGGGGGACATGGCTGTTCCAGATCCAAAGTAAGGTGTCTGTGAATATGCAGAGGGCTGAATCAATATCAGGGGCCAGGAACATAGGGGACCAGTCAGCACAGATTAGTTCTTGGAGGAGAGTAAAAGAGTCCAGAGTACGGAGGGTAATACTAGGAAATGCTTGATGTACAGAAGGCCAAGGCCCATAAAAGTACATCTCCAGCAAGCTGGAGTTGGGTTGCCCAAGGTTCAGTAAATATTTATCAGGATTATTTTGAGAGGGCAATACCAAATGTATTTGGGGGTAGATTGGGGGGGGCAACCACTTTTCTAACACAATAGGTAATACAGTGGTCACTGAGGGTGTCCAGGAGGATGCCAGCAGCAGTGATGCCGTGGGGGTGTGAGGATAGCACCCAGTCAAGGAGGGAGTGGTTTGTGGACTTGGGATTTAGGCGTGTAGGCTCTGAGATCAATTGAGAGATGTTTAGGGACTCAATCTTAAGGAGGGTAGATTTTGAGGGAGGGGAGAGCCAGTCTACATTGAAATCACCGAAGAGGATGAGCTCACCTTTGTCAGCATGGGAGGAAATAGAGGAGATGCAGGTGACAAGGGAGTTGTGAGCCGCTTTGGGAGCAGGGGCATAAAGTACACCAATGTAGATGGGGCAGCGGAGGGGAGGGAGAGGAGAGCAATGAAAAGTTTGTGGAAGGAGGGAAGAGAGTTCTGAAAGGAAATGGTTGATGACAGAGATTGGCATATGTACAGTGCTACCCTGCCACCACACTTGCCTCAATCCTGGTGGTAGAGGGTGAAATCAGGGATACAGAGGGAAGAGTTGGGAGTCCTGGTGGACAACCAGGTTTCAGACACACACATAGGGCATCAGGAGCATGCTGGGTGAACCAGACTTTAAGTGCATCCATTTTTGGAAGGAGACGCCTGGCATTTAGGTGAAAAATACAGAGAACCTTTGAAGGAACAGGAGAAGAGGGGAACCCAGGGTTAGGTTCAGTATCACCCCAATGAGTAAGAGACAGTGCAAGGAGGACACGGGTCATATGTATAAGGAGAGGTATTGAAAGGACACGGCAGCTGAATTCTTTGAACAGAAGGTGAGCAATAGAGAACCAATTTCTATACAACAGAGGTAGTGAATTGTGAGAGCACTTGAGAGAGGCAACTAGGGTGTTGGATAAGTAGAAATCTATTATGTGAGGTGGCTGCTCAACAGAAAACTGGTCCATGGGCAGAGAATCTGATAAGGTCAGTAGTGCAGCTAGGGCTGTGAGGAGAGAGGCTGTCTGGCACAGCCTATTCATATTGTAAGGGAGGAACGTGTAGGATTTATCTCAGTAATAGAGAGAAGAAAGTGCCTGAAAAGTGAACTAGTATTTTTAAATGGGCTGGCACGCTGCACAGTGTGGCCCAACTGGGAATAGGTGTGAAAAGAGGGGCGAAGGAGGAAGGTCTAGCTGAAAGAACAGTTTTTAAAAATGGGTGAGGGGTTTTAGCTGTGAATGCGTTTCAGGGTAGGCATGAAACAGAGAGGACCTGTGTCAGGGACATATTGACAGCACTGTTAGGGATGTGGGAGAACTGGTTGAAACCTTAGCCTTAGAACTTGAGTTAATTAGTAGTAGAACAGTAGTTCTAGGAGTGGTATATGATGTACATCCAGACTTCTGGCAGTGTTCCTTTCCCCTTAAATCCTGCTGGAATGTCTTCAAGCCGATTCCTCCCTGGTAACTCCCTAGTACCACCTCGTGACGTCAGATCTTTCCCGCTGCCACTTGCAAGGGGAAGACGGGTGGGTCAGTGTGGATTTACATCATATACCACTCCTAATTAATAATTACATGATATCGGTGTATATATATATATATATATATATTTATATTATCATTCCACCCAATAATTTTATGAAACTTTTTCCAAAATTTGACAAGAGAAGCCAGTAGAGGATAGAACTGACACTATTTTTTTTTAGAAAGGTATACTGCATGTAGAATATTTGGTAATGCTGCAAATGGGCTTTTGGACAGTTCTGAAGATAGTTGTTTGTTTTCTGGTTACATAGACACACACTGTCGGCAGATAAGGGCCTATGGCCCACCCAGTCTGCTCATTTGAGCTTGTAAGTTCCCTTTACATTTTTACAGAAGTCTGTTGCCCCTTACCCCTGACCTCCAGAATTCCCTTATGTCTATCCCTTGCATTCTTAAATCCCATGATTGTTTCAGCCCCCACCACTTCCTCTGGCAGGGTGTTCCACTTGTCCACCATCCTTTCTGTGAAAAAATTCTTCCTCACGTTTCCTCAGAATCGCTCTCCCTCCAACTTCATCCCATGCCCTCTAGTTCTGGAACATCTTTTTCACTGGAAAATAGTGTTCTCCTGCACCCTGTTCCTCCCTGTAAGGTGCTTGTATGTCTCTATCATATCCCCTCTCTCCCTCCTCTCCTCAAGGGAGTACATATTCAAGTCCTTTAGCCTGTCCTCATAGGACTTGTGATGCAATCCCTGTACCATCTTTGTTGCCCTCCTGTGAACCTTCTCTACCTTGTCTCTGTCCTTACATAGGTAAGGTCTCCAGAACTGTATGCTGTACTCCAGGTGGGGCCTCACTAGTGTCTTATATAGTGGAATTATGACCTGCCTTTTCCTGCTGGTGATGCCCCTGCCTATGCATCCCAGCATCCTATTTGCTTTACCTGCTGCCTTGTCACACTGTTTCACTACCTTGAGGTCATCAGAGATGATAACCCCAAGGTCCCTTTCCTGCTTGGTGCATACTATATCACCCCCTCCCACACCGATACGTTGTTCCAGGGGTTTTGTGCCCCATATGCATTATCTTGCACTTCTTCGCATTGAATTTCAACTGCCAAACCCTTGACCTTTCCTCAAGCTTCTGCAGGTCCCTTCTCATTCTGTTTAGACCCTCTGGCATATCCACTCTGTTACAGAGCTTTGTGTCATCAGTGAACAGGGAAATTCTGCCTTCTAGGTCCTGTGCAATGTCACTGATGAAGATGTTGAATAGGACTGGTCCCAGCACTGATTCCTGTGGTACCTCACTGGTCACGCTTCCCTCTGTGGAGTGTCAGCCATTTACCACTACCCTCTGTGTCCTGCCACCCAGCCAATTATCCACCCACAGCACTACTGTCCTGCCTGCTCCCATATTCCCTAGTTTGTTTAATAGCTTTCTATGTGGCACTGTGTCAAAGGCCTTGCTGAAGTCCAAATAGGCCATGTCCACTGCCCTTCCCTGATCCACCTCCCTTGTCTCTCAGTCGAAAAATTCAATGAGGTTGGTCTGGCATGACCTCCCCCAGTGAAACCATGCTGCCTTGGGTCCTGTGGTCCATTGGCAACCAGATGTTCCACTAATCTCGCTTTCAGTAGTGCTTCCATGATCTTCCACACTACCGAGGTCAAGCTGACCAATCTGTAGTTCCCTGCTTCCTCTTTCTTACAGCTTTTTTATAAGGGGACTACATCTGCTATCCTCCAGTCTTTGTGTACCTCCCCTGTTTCCAGTGATCAGCTAAACAGGATTGCCAGAGATTCAGCCACCACCTCTCTTAGTTCCTTTAGGAACCTGGGGTGCACCCCATCTGGCCCCATTGCCTTATTGACTCTTATTCCTTCTAGTTGCTTTAGGACCCTTTCCCGTGTAAAGGCATTTGTGACCATTTCTGTGCCATTCCCACCCCTTGTACTCTCTTCAGGCCCATTACCCCCCTCTTCCTCAGTAAAGACTGAGCAGAAATATCTGTTCAGTATGTCAGCTTTACTGTTATCCTCCATGCGGCCCCCATCCTCCCCCTTCAGTCTCACTATCCCTCCCTTTGCCCTTCTTTTTTCACTTAGGTACCTGTAAAAAGTTTTGTCCCCTCTACCCACTGATTTTGCAATGCGCTCTTCTGTCTGAGCTTTGGTTTCCCTTATTGACCTCCCTGCCTCCCTTTGCATTTCCTGGTACTTCTCCCTATTCCATTCTGCCTGTGTCTTTTTGTATTGCCGAAATGTGATCTTTTTGGCTTTCATCTTCTCCGCTACCTCCTTGGAAAACCATAATGGTTTCCTCTTCCTTTTCACCTTGCTAACCTGCTTAATGCATAATTCTGTTGCTCTTGTAATCCCCGTTTTAAATATTGCCCACTGTTCCTCCACCCAATTCCCTCTCCATTCCCATTAGTGCCTCTTTCAAGCATGTCCCCATTTTCCCAAAGTCTGCCCTCCTAAAATCCAGGATACGTGTTTTTTGTGCAGTTTGGCTATGTTCCTTCTGTGATTTCAAACCACAGTGACTGGCGGTCACTGTTCCCCAGGTGCTCCCCCACTGTTACCCATATCACACTGTTCCCGTTTGTGAGCACAAGGTCCAGTATTGCCTTCTGTCAAGTTGGTTCTATGATCAGTTGCTTAAGGAAGGCACCTTGAAGGGAGTCCAGGATAAATCTGCTCCTGGTTGATGCTGCTGCTGGGAGGCCCCAGTCTACATCTGGAATATTGAAGTCTCCAACCAGCACCACCTCCCCCTTGTCTGCCATCCTCTGGATGGCTAGCATCAACTCCCTATCTGTTTATTCCTCCTGGTCTGGTGGTCTGTAGACCACCCCTGTGCAGATGGCTGACTCCATTTTCCTTTCCAGCTTAACCCACAGTATATCTCCCCCACTTTGTTCCTCCTGGATCTCTGTGGCCTTTATGCCATCTTTCACATAAAAGTGCCACTCCTCCTCCCTTCCTGCCTGCCCTGTCTCCTCTGAATATGCTGTAGCCAGGTATGGCCATCTCCCAATCATGGTTATCATTACATGAGGTCTCTGTCATTGCTACAATGTCCAGGTCCAACTGCACCATGGCAACCTCCAGATCCTCCATCTTGTTGCTAAGGCTCCTGGCATTGGCACACATGGCTTTCCATGATGTGAACTCCCTGGACTGTTTAGCTGTTCCATTCCAGCCCCCTCCCTGGTTGTCCTTTATCCCTGTTTCTCCCTGCTGTCTGCCCTTCTGTTGAATTTTACCCCCTTTCTGCCTATCCCCTTAGTTACTTATCTCCATCTTTTGCATACTGCTTTGTAGAGATATCCCCTCCTCCTGTTCGCTGGTTCCACTGCTTGCTGTGGGGGGGGCAATTAGGTACCCTCCTTGTTGGCCTGCATCCCCCCTTGGCTAGTTTAAATGCTTGCCCATGTAGCATTTAAACTTATAATTGAGAGCTTGGATTTCCCTCCAGGATGGATGCAGACCATCAGGCTTGAACAAGCTCCCATCCCTCCAGGTGGTTGCCCAGTCACCAATGAATCCAAACCCTTCCTCGCAGCACCAGTTCTTCAACCATCTGTTAAAGTTCCTGGTGTGTGTGCCCCTACGCTCTCCCATGCCTATCACAGGTAGTACTTCTGAGAGGGTCACAGATGTAGCTACTAAACTCTTCCTGTACTTTCTTAGGCTCCCTGTTTGCCAGGTCATTAGTACCTAGCTGGATAATGACATCCAGCTCACCCTCCTGTCTTGCCTTTCTGGAAATCCCCAGGATCTTCCTCTCATCCCTCCATGCTGTGGCACTTGCTAGGCACCTCACCTCCCTGTCCTCCCCCTCGTGTGTTCCTAGCTGAATTTCTCTCATGATAGAGTCCCCCACCAGGATTCACTTCCTCCCCCTCCTCTGGGGTCCCTGCTCTCCCCAATGAGGTCACCTCCTCAGTTGACCTCCACATCCTTCCCTTCCACTTCTCTGGGTACCTCTGTTTGGTTGTCCCAGTTTGCTAGTGCAGCATATTAGTTCTGGAGTGGAATAGGATTTGGGATGTGCCTCTGCCCTAACGCTCCTTGAGCCCACCATCATCCAAGTGCTCCTCATTCTTGGCATCCTTTGAGGCAGTGGCATTGGACTGGGTGGTCTCTGGATATGGGGCGAAGGTACACCTGACCCAGTTTACTTCCACTCTGAGTCTGGCTACCTCATCTCACAGTCCAGAGAGATGCCTGCAGATAGGGCAGCACCTCAGCATCCAGAAGGTCTGCCTGAATACGGCTGCCCCACATCCATTGCATTGCACCACTCCCCACATTATACTGCTATTCCAGTAGTTGTCTGTTACTGAAGCTCTCCTGGTAGTTACCTCTTTATTAATTTACTGTCCTGAAAATCCTGCCACCGATCCTCAGATACTTTTTTAAAGAAGGAAAGAACAAAAATGAGTCAAAACACTTGTGCCAAGGGTAGGCTTCCTCCCCCTTATGCCCTTCCTACTCCACAACCCCTGCTATTCCCTATGCTTGACTCCTGTCAATCAGATTTAACAGTGCATATAATTAAGAGTGGGGGGTGGGTGGGTGAAAATCTGCAGCAAGTAAAGATAGCAAAGGAAAATAGCACCACTAAAAGTACACCAATGTAGGTTTTAAATTTACAACAGCTCCAAAACAATTCCATGTAAAGACAGCAAAGGAAAACTGCACCACTAAAAGCCCACCAAACTAGGTTTTAAATTTTCAACAGCCCCAAAACAATTCCAAGTAAAGACAGCAAAGGAAAACAGCACCACTAAAAGTACACCAATCTAGGTTTAAAACCAAAACAGCAATGAACAGTTACTGCACTGAAATGAATATGGATCATTTCTCTTCTGAACCAGTTCTGTAACTGACTTAACTAGCCTGTGTAATAGTACAGTTTGAAGTTTGCTATAGTTAGTCCTCCTTGTGCTTTCGGTAGGGTCAGTTTTTGCATGGCTATTCTAGGTCTGTGCTACAAGTCACCTTCTCACAAGCTTGCTGCCCCAGTCTTGGAGTTGGCTAAATCTCCTTATGTTGATGTAAATGTACTCTGAATGCCTTATAAGGTACGTAAGTATCAACTTGAAATGTTCAACTTGTGTATGTACACATGTATACATTACCATGTAAGCCTCTTCATGTTACTGTAATCATTATATCACTAGTTTGCAATTAAATATTGTACTTTTTGTTCCCTTGTAACCAGGATTATGAAAAAAGGGGTATTCCTTGTAAATGAGTGTATGCTCAATGGGAATTGCCAGATTCATTTTTTTCCATAGTAATTTTTATTGCTTTTTCTCATATTACTCATTTACATACAGTCCACATGGAAAGAAAAGGTGGATAAATTAAAGATAAGTTTCATGTACACGTAGTAAGAGAACACTGAAACATAGTAAAAGGAACACAATACAAACATAATACTTTTAAAAGCCAAGTCAAAATGCTGTACCTTTGCAATATTAACAACACGTTTCCAGTATGCAGCCTGGTACTGAGCTACCCAGAGTGAACTAGTAGCTGTAGAGAAGAAAGAAAAACAAAATATAAACCCAAACTCAGTTCTATAGATTCTACTGGTAACTGATATTATCAACTCCTAATGCATAGACCAAAAATGTGCCCACATTTCCTGCATGGTATCCAGCTTATCAGCCAGGGAATAACATATCTTTCAGTATTATATAAGAACACCATCTAATTGTACCATTCACTGATTGAAGGTATCGTAGCACTTTTCCAGTTTTTAAGGATAAGCCTTTTTAAAGAAAGGGAGACCTGGGAGATCCAGATTTCTTGATATTTATTAAATTGTGAGGGTTCTGGAAAAATCCCTAAAAGAAAAATCAGGGGTGAGGGAGGGAATTGCCTGATTGATGTTGTTGAATAAAATGTTACCACTACTACTAGGTCACTTATTGTTCCAGATAAAATTAATTATACAATAGGGGTGAAGTGATATGGCATCACATAAATTTCAGTGTCACAACCACAGTGTGATAACCAGTTTGTGACATGTATACCTTGACGATATCAAGTACAGTGTACACGTCATCGCTGGTTATCAACATAGTGTGCACATCACTCCCCCCTTCCTCATACTGCTAAATGGAAAAAAAAGAAAAGTGAAGAAAAAAAAGCCAGATCCCTATCGTATAAAATGGACCTGCATTCTCCCAGCGTGTGTTACCGTATGTATCACAACATTTGGACAGTGACCTTGGAAACCCTCACTTGTGGCTCCGCTAAGCTCCGCCACTCATAAGCCGAGGTCACTGTCCACTCGTTGTGATACATATGGTATCATACGCCAGGACATCGCATATCCCCTTATTATGACTTTATTGAGACTGTTAAAAAAAAAGTCGGGGAAATAATAGATATTGACCTAAAAACAAATAAGAAATAATTTGTGGGCGACCATACACAACAAGCCCATGTTTCAACTGAGGGGTTGAGATAATAGCTTAAGGACCTTGAGAGGGAAGCTCAAGAGGTTCATGCTGTTATTGCAACCCCACGATAGAAACACAAGGTGAGTTGTGTATGGTCACCCACATTTTATTTTTTATAGTATATGGTTTTAGTAAAAAATAGAGCACACAAGTTGTGAAGTTGCTATACAGTGACTTCTATACAAAGCAGTGAAAGTGTGAAGTGTTCGGATACTGTAGTTGTGGAAAAATATATGTTGAAAAAACAGGTTTCTTACCTGTAACAGTAGTTCTAGGAGTGGTATATGATGTACATACACACTTCTGGCAGCGTTTCTTTCCCCTTAAATCCTGCCAGAATGTCTTCAAGCTGGCTCCTCCTACCCATTCAGGTGGTAACTCCCCTAACACCGCTCCGTGATGTCAGATCTGTGCCACTTGCCAGGGGAGGTCACATGGGTCAGTGTGAATGTACATCATATACCACTCCTAAAACTACTGTTACAGGTGAGTAACCTGTTTTTCTAAGGATGTGGATATGATGTACAGATCCACACTTCTGGCAGACTCCTAGTAGTTCTCCAGGAGGAGGGGCAAGGCGCACACCCCCTACTTAGGAAACGGAGATTGGAGAACTGAGGCCCCAAAACCAGCATCCCAGCATGATTCAAGGTCGATGTGGTAGTGGGAAATGAAAGTGTGTTCTGACTTCCAGGTAGCAGCCCTTCAGATTTCCTGGACAGGGACATCCCTGGAAGCAGCCAACGAAGCAGCGGTATCATGGGTGAAATGAGCCCTAAGCCCTATGGAAAGCTCGCTACCTGTCAACATATAGCAGAGGTCGATACAGGATACAATCCAACTGCCAATTGTCCACTTAACTGCTGGTCTGCCAGGTGCAGCTTCAACATAGGTGATGAACAGCTGGTGAATCTCTCCCTGAATTCCAGCTGTGTGCTCCTTGTAGTAGGCAAGCGCTTGCCGCAGGTCTAAAGTATGGAGTCTGTGCTCAGTATCTGAGGTGTGGTTGGTGAAATACACCGGGAGATTGATCACCTGGTTAAGGGTAAAATCAGACAGAACCTTTGGGAGGAACTTCAGGTTGGGGCGAAGGACAACCTTGTCCCTGTGGAAGACCAGGTAAGGAGACTCCACCAAGAGCACCTGGAGCTCACTGATCCTTCTGGCTGACAAGATAGCCACCAGGAAGGCAGTCTTCCACGTCAGGTGAGACATCTCACACTTGTGCATCAGTTTGAATGGCTTGCCCATGAGCTTTGCCAACACCAGCAACAAGTCCCACGGTGGTGGTAGTGGTGGTGGTTCATGCACTGCGGGGGAAATGTGGTTGAAACCCTTGAAAAAGCACCAGAACACCTTCTTCTGCACCACTGACTACTTACCAGCCATGCCCAGTAAGCAGAGATAGCAGCCAGGTACACCTTGAGGGTCACCAGCCAAAGGCCCAGCTGAGAGAAGGACCACAGGTAGTCGAGAATGCTAGCCACTGGATAGGATAAGGGGGTTAGGCCCTTTCCCTGGCACCAAATGGAGAACCTCTTCCACTTGAAGGCATAGCATTTTTGGGTCGACTCCTTCCGAGATGCCCCTACCACGGTGAGGACATCTTAGGAGAGACCCAAAGCCTGGAACTCTAGCAGCTCAGGAACCAGGCTGTCAGGTGCAGGGACTGAAGATCCAGATAGAGTACCTACCCCTGATGGCAAGACAGCAGGTCTGGGTGGAGTGGAAGATGCCTCGGGAACCTGCTGCTGAGGCTGAAGAGATTGGGGTACCAGAACTGGTGGGGTCAGTCCAGAGCCACCAGAATCATCTGTACCTTGTCCCTCCTGACCTTGATCAGTACTTTTTGGATCAGGGAGAATGGAGGGAAAGCACAGAGAAGGCTCGGGGTTCAGGGCCTTGAGAACGCATCCCTCAGCAGCATTCCCTGCTGCGGTGGGCGGGCACAATACAGCCTCAGCTTTGCATTCTCTCTGGAGGCAAACAGGTCCACCAGAGGGGTACCCCACTAGGAGAACAGGCTGCGTACTACCTCCGGATGAAGAAACCATTCATGAGACACCTCACCCACATGGCTGAGGGCATCTACCAGCTGGTTGGAGGTGCCAGCCACATGGATAGCCAGAAGATTGGCACCCAGGTTGAGCACAAGGGTCCAGCTGTGAAGAGCTTCCCTATACAACAGAAGGGAGTGCATTCCACCCTGCTTGTTCTGGTAGTACGTGGTCATGGTGTTGTCCATCTGGACCTGGATGACCTGACCCAGAATGTGTGGAGGAAAGGCAGTTATCACCAGCTGAACTGCCCTGGGCTCCAGCAGATTTTTTGTTGTTTCAACTTTCTTTATGCCCTTCGATCACTGGCTTACCCGAACTCTCTCTGGTGAGGACTATTGGTTTGACCTGTTCATGCCCACCTGAAGGCTCCAGACGCCACTCTCCAACATGGGCCCATCTCTCTCCGAATCTCTCAGTCACCCGACCTCCCAGGGTGGGGCCGCTGACTCCTCCTGGCGCTCTATCTGGAATCTAACTGAGCGACCAGGGAGTTGGAGGAAGTGCTGGAGGCAGAGATGGAAGGCCTGGCATTGGGCGTGGGGGCCGACCACTGTTCCCGCCATCGCCTATGGGGTGCCAGGGATTTTCCTTGTTCTGTCCCCCCATTGGCCCGGCAGTGCAATGTGCTCCAGCGCAGTGTGTGCATGTTCCCATGCATGCCCACAGGACCACCGCCGTGGCCAATTCCTCTTGCATGGATCTTGACTGCTGCTGAACCCCCAGTCTCCACTGGGAATCACCAGACAGTGGGATCAATGCCCCCCTCCCAGGAAAGGACAGCAGTCCTCCAGATGCTTTTATCGTTTATTGATAAATATTGGATAACACCTTTGAGTCAAAGACTCCTTTACAAAGGTTCCACATTGTACATAAGACATAGACAACCGTGACAAAAGTGACCACTAGCATAGTAATTAAAGACAATGGTTACAGAATGGTTGCAAATGAATACAGAAAGTACAAAATAGCAGCAGGGAATACATGGTAACAGAGAGCTGCTAACAAGGTACAAAGTGCAAAAGGTTACAGGTACAAGCATAAAATTTCAGGGCGATGGCGCTAGCCATGCCCAGGAGTTCTTCATTGGCCAAGGCAGGACATTGGGGTCCACTGTCATGGTATAGGCATGCCCAGTGGCGGCGGACCAGTGTTAGGTCCTTGATCAAGGGAAGGGGGGAGGTGGGAGTGGTAGAAATGGAAGGTCAGGTTTAGGGGCAGTCACATACTGATCCCTAGGTGATAAGCTTCCTTAGTTGGGACTTGACTAACCAAGTTTGGGTTCAGTGAGGAGGGAATTTGGGAGTGAGTTGAGCCAGATATCGAAACGTTCTTTGGCCTGAGGTGGTCTTGCAGCAAGGTACCCTAAAGTGGGTAGTCGCTGATTACCGTATGAGGTGGGTAGACAGTGGGGACTGAAATAGTGGGGAAGAGGGCTGGTGGGAGTAATCCTGAGGTAATTTTCTTAGTGAAGAGGCAGGCCTGGTACTTTAGCCTCCCATCAAAGTTGAGCCAGTTTGCTGAGGCGTAGAGGATGCAGGTGTGTGTAAGTCTAAGACAGCCTGTAGCAAGTCTGCAAGCCTTATTGAGGGCCAGTCTAATCTTGTGTAGGTGGGTGGTGTCGGCTGCACCATAGATGATGATTCCATAATCAATTAGAGACAGAATAGATGCAGAGATGGCTGGGCAGAGAGATTCAGGGGGGAGGCAGAGCTTATAGCGGTGAAGGAGACCAATACGTATACTGACAGCGGTGCTGAGCATCCGGATATGGTTGTGGAAAGTGAGACCAGTGTCTAGAGTGATGCCAAGGTATTTGAAAGTGGTAACCTGCTCGAGGGGGTCTTTCAGTGAGTTCAGAATGATCAAGGGTTGTCCTAGGCTCTTATTTTGGGGGTGTGCAAACATCATGGATTTAGTTTTTTTGTAATTTAGTACTAATCTATGCTGAATGAACCAGGATTCAGCTTCAGAGAAGGATTTCTGGAGTGCTGAGTGGAGGGCTGCGGGATCAGTGTGTGAGTTGTAGAGGACTGCGTCGTCTGCATATAATAGAATTTTTCCTGAGCAGGCATTGGGTAGGGTGTTGAGAAATAGAGAGAAGAGAAGTGGGCCAAGAAATTGAGCCTTGAGGGACCCCAGACCTGACTTGGTGGGGGGATGACAGGGAGTGGGCAATCAGGACTGTCTGGGTTCTCTCAGACAGATAGCTGGCAAACAAGTCAACAGTCTCATGGGGGAGGCCTATCTGAGTGAGGGAGTCCAGGAGAAGCGAGTGATGCACAGTATCGAATGCCTTTGAGAGGTCTATAAATACAGCACCAGCAGTGTAGCCAGTGTCCAGGCATGTATGGAGGGCGTTAGTATATTCCAAGAGGGCAGTGGTGGTGCTATGGTTCTGGTGGAAGCCATGTTGTTCAGGACACAGGATGCTATATTTAGTGAGGTAGTCTGTTAGTTGGGTGGTCACGATTTTCTCCAGGGTTTTAGAGAGGGGAGGCAGGATTGATATTGGGCGGTAGTTCGCAGGCAGGGAGCGGTCACCACTTTTAAGGATAGGAGTGATGAGGGCAGATTTCCATTTGGTGGGAAACTGGCTCAGAGAAAGGGGCGGTTCAAAAGCATGATCAGGGCGGAGGAGAACCTCACTGAATGTGAGTCTAAGCAGTTTCAGGTCCAGTGTGTCACTGCTGAAACGAGATTTACTGAGGGCTTTGAGTAGTAGAGGGGTAGTGTCATGCTGGAAGACTGCTTTAAAGTGGAAAGGGGGTTGGGGAGGGGCACTGTGGTGTAGGGTGGGTGGGGAGAAAAAGTTGGGGGGAGAACACCAGTGAGGTCAGAGAAGGCATCATTTAATGCATCTGCGATAAGGGCTGGGTCTGAGGTGACAGATCCGTTGACCCTGATATGAGTAGGTGGGGCAGTGGAGGCTTTGCCACTTAGCATTTTGAGTGAGTCCCAAAACTTGTGACCTGAGCCCCATGTGTTGGTGAGCAAGGTTTTAAAGTACTGAGCCTTTGCTTTTTGAATATCCCACATGTATTTATTGCGTGATTCCTGGTAGTGCTGCCTGTCAGAGGGTTTTCTGGTATCCTGTGCAATGTGCCACAGATTGTCTTGTTCGAGCATCTGGTCCAAAAGAGCTTGAGATAGCCATGGTGTGTTGGCACCTTTAATTTTTTGTTTGGTCAGGGGTGCAAACAGGTTGCAGGCAGTGTTGAACATATAAATGAAATAGTTGAGGGCAGAGTCAATGTTCTGAGCATTTTTTATGGGGGACCAGTCAGTAGCTAGGAGGTACTGTTTAAGGGACTGTAGTGTGCCAGGTTTGAGGCAGTGCTGTAAGACAGTTTTGGGGGACTTGTTAATACAGTACGACCAGTGACATAGCACTGGAGAGTGGTCACTCAGGGCATCGGGTAGTACCCTGATCTGTGTAGCTTTATGTGGGGCGTTAGTGAGCACTAGATCTAGGAGAGTGGCAGTACCAGTCCTCTGGTTTATTCTAGTGGCAGTAGTCACAAGCTGGGTCAGGTTTTGAGCAGTTGTAGCATCCCTAACAGGGGCTGAAGTGTCAGCCAGCCAGCTTGTATTGAAGTCTCCGAGGGCAATGATGTCAGCATTGTCAGGGAGAGTCTGGAGATGGTTGAGGACAGAGAGGAAAGCGGTCTTCTGATTTTTGGGGGGGGTGTATACAGAGGAGAGGAACAAGGGGGCTCTGTTACGGGCAAGAGTGATCTTCAATGTCAGAGATTGGACCCCGTGTTCAAGTGATAGGGAGGGTAGAGCGAGACACTGTAGTGATTCCTGGACATACAGTGCACAACCACCCCTTTGTTTGAGGTTCTATCTGCCTGGTATAGTGTGAAGCCAGGAAGTGAGACCACAGAGTCGGGGGTGTGATTGTTGAGCCAGGTTTCAACTACTGAGATGACGTTGGGGCGATTCTGAGCAACCCATCCCTGAAAGGAATAACATTTCTTGAGTAGGCTACATATATTGAGGGAGGCGATAGTGAGGCTCTTGGATGTAGTAACCCTGGGGGGGGGTCCTGGGTTGGGGTGAATGTCTCCGGAAAGAAGGAGTAGTAGTAGGAGGAGGATGCACAGGGCAGACAACTTTAAACGTTTCTTCATGAGCTTATGCTCAATCCTTTCCTCCCCTGCTGACCTCCAATGACCAGAATCTGCTCCCAAATCCAGGTTGCCAAAGTGGTGCAATGTGTGGCATCCAGCGCCTCAATTCTCAGCAACACTGGGCCAGCTAGCTCCAGCAGGTTGATGTGGCATAGAAAGTCCTTGGGGGTCCAGAGACCGTGGATTCTGTGTTCCCCAGGTGGCACCCCAGCCCAACAGGGAGGCATCAGTCATCAGGATGACAGTCGGTTCTGGGTGGACAAAGGGCTATCTTCCTGCAGATGTTCTGGGACTAGCCACCACTGGAGGGCATCCCACATCAGCTGGGTCACAGTGACTGGCTGGTTGAAGTGATCCCTGCACTGAGACCACTGACAAGCTAGCTCCCACTGCAGAGAGCGCATTCTCCACCAGCCACAATGGACCATGCTGGTGCAAGCTGCCATGTATCTCAGGAGGTGCAGGAAGTCCAAGCAACTACCCTACCCTACCCGAAATGATTGAGCAAAGGAGGAAAGAACCTCCGCTCTGTCTGCTGGAAGCCAAGCCCTGGCTCTGCAAGAGTCGAGCTCCGCTCCAATGAAGAGAATCACCTCTGAGGACATGACATCCAATTTGGCCTCATTGACCAGGAGGCCAAGGGAGGAACAGGTCTGGAAGGCCAGATCCCTGGATCGCTCCACCTCTGCCCTGGAGGGACCTACGATTAGCCAGTTATCCATGTAAGGGGTATACCTGGACCCCTCTGCATCGCAGGAAAGTTGCCACCACTGCTATACATTTGGTGAAGATCCTGGGAGCTGAGGACAGGCTGAAGGGCATAGCCTGGAACTCACAGAGGACCCCCTCTGCACAAAACCAAAGGAACTGGCAGTGGGATGGACAGATTGGGACATGAAAGAATGCATCCTGGAGATCAAGAGAGCAAAACCACGTGTTCTGCTCCAGAGATGGTATGATGTAAGACAGAGTGACCATCCCGAAAGTGCACAACCTCAGAAACTTGTTTAGGTCATGCAGATCTAAGATGGGGTGCCAGCTCACCATCCATTTTGGCACCAGGAAGTACCTGGAGACAAACCCTGGATAATCTGGTGGGTCAGAGACTAGAACTACAACCTCCTTGTGGAAGAGCTGAGTAATGCTGTCCCGAAGGGATCCCTCTGGGCGGAGGTCACTGAGTCCAAGGTGGCACTGGACTTTTCAATATGGGTGAGGTGCCCTTCCACACCAGGACCAAACAAGTTGGTGCCCAAGAAGGTGTCATCCACCAGTTTGTGCTGGGTATCTGCCATAAAAGGTCGAGATCCTCAGCCAAGTCCTGCAGCGCATGGCAACTGTGGCCGCCATGGACCAGGCTCAAGTCTCCAATATCCATAGCAGTTTGGAGCTGTTGCTTGGCTACTGCTTGGCCCTGGTCCTGGACCTCTTTGATCATAGTCTGCATATCAGCCAGGAGATGAGGAAGCATGTCATCAAGCGTGCCCAAAAGGGCATGGGTGTAAATTAACCATCAGAAGAGCCAAACTCACTTGCCGTAGGCTGAGAGCAGAGGCTGCATAAACTTTCTTAGCCATGTGGTCAAATTTCTTGGACTCCTTGTTGGGAGGTTTGTCCATGTCTCCAATATTGCCCATGTGCCAGAATACCGAGTTGGCTACCAGAACCTCGGCCAAGGGGTGCTCTGTAAAGCCTGACAGGGAACCGGTAAGGATTGCATACTTGCATGCCAACTAGGCCAACAGTGCAGGACAAGAGGCTGGATGCTGCCACAGCTCCAGAGCAGGACCAAGAATGGCCTCTGTGACTGGGAAGGCTTCCTTGGGGGAGTCACCCCAGTCATAGAAACATAGAAGTTGATGGCAGATAAGGACCGCAAGGCCCATCCAGTCTGCCCATTTCTTTTTCTACCTTATAAATGTGCCTTCGGCCTTTGCTCTGTCAGTGATCTATCTATTCATAGTCATTTGTATTGCTCCCTTATGCCTATCCCATGCCTGTTTGAAGCCCTGCACTGTATTCATAGCCACCACTTCTTGTGGTAAGCCATTCCATGCATCCACCACCCTTTCTGTGAAAAGAATTTCCTCACATTCCTCCTTAATCGGCCTCCCTCTAATCTCATGCTGTGTCCCCTTGTCCTGCTATTTTCTTATATTTAAACATGTTAGACTCTTTCACCTTGTTTATGCCCTTAAGGTGTTTGAATGCCTCGATCATATCACCTCTCTCCCTCCTTTGCTCAAGGGTATACATATTGAGCTCCGTTAATCTGTCCTCATATGTCTTCTGATGCAGTCCCTCACCATTTTGGTTGCCCTTCTCTGGACTGCCTCAATTTGGTTAATGTCCTTGTGAAGGTGTGGCCTCCAATACTGCATGAGTACTCCAGATGGGGGCTAACCAGTGTCTTGTACAGAGGGATTATTACCTCCCTCTTACGACTTGTGATACCCCTACTAATACACCCTAACACCCCCTAGCCTTACCTACTGCTTTAGAGGTCTGCTTGGATGATTTTAGGTCATCAGTGATGATGATGCCCAAGTCTCTTTCTTCCTTTGTGATTGCTAGCAACTCCCCTCCCAGCCTATAGGTGGCTTCAGGGTTTCTCTTCCCTATGTGCATGATTTTGCACTTCTTTGCATTAAATCCCAGTTGCCACTCTTCTGACCATTCTGCTAGTTTATCCAGATCTCTTCTCATTCTGCCCACCCCATCTGGATCATCTACTCTGTTGCAGATCTTGGTGTCATCTGCAAACAGACAAGCCTTACCCTCTAGTCCATCTGCAAGGTCACTAATGAAGATGTTGAAGAGGACTGGCCCCAGGACTGATCCCTGAGGTACCCCACTTGTGACTTGCATCTCTTCTGACTGTATACCATTTACCACCACTCTCTGTTTTCTGCCCGTCAACCAGTTTGCCACCCAGTTGACCAACTTCTGACCCACCCCAAGCCTACCAGCTTATTTATCAATCTTCTATGTGGAACAGTGTCAAAAGCTTTGCTGAAGTCAAGGTAGGCGACATCAACTGCTCCCCTTGGTCCACCACTCTGGTTACCCAGTCAAAGAAATCTATGAGATTAGTTTGACAGGACCTTCCTTTTGTAAACCCATGCTGTCTTGGATCCTGTGCCCTATGGATTCCAGGTGTTGCACTATCCTTTCCTTAAGGAGTGCCTCCATAATCTTGCCCACTACTGAGGTAAGACTGACCGGTCTGTAGTTCCCCGCCTCCTCCCTGCTACCACTCTTGTGGAGCGGGATCACATGACCCCTTCTCCAGTCTTCTGGGACCTCTCTTGTGCTCAGAGACTCACTAAACAATTCTGCTAATGGCTCTGCTAGTTCCTCCTTTAGCTCCTTAAGTACCCTGGGATGTATGCCATCAGGTCCCATTGCCTTATCCACCTGAGCTTAGCAAGCTCTTGTAGGACCCTTTCTTTTGTGAGGGAGTAGTGCTCACCTCCCTCCCCTGTGTCCATGATGCTGAGCTGTGGGCCCTGTCCTACCTTCTCTTCAGTAAATACTGAGCAAAAGTATCTATTTAGGATAGATGCCTTTACAGGGTCCTCCTCCTCACATGCTCCTTTTCTCCATTAAGCAGCAATACCCCTCTGGACTTTCTCCTTTCACTAATGTATCTATAGAAAGTCTTGTCACCTTCTTTTACTGTTCGTGCTAGTGTTTCCTCAGTTTGGGACTTGCCTGCCTTACTGCCTTACCTGCTTCCCTTAGGGCAGTTTGGTATGCCTCCCTATCTTTATCCGCTGTGTTCCCTTATATTTCCTGAAGGCCAGCCTTTTGGCTCTGACCTTTTCTGCTACTGTATTTGAGAACCAAGTGGTTCCTTCTTCTCTTTGCACTTCCTTTTCTGTCTAACACAATGGGATGTTGCTTCAAGTATTGCATCCTAATGCTTGCCCACTTTGCCTGTACCCCTCACCTGTGTTTCTTTTTGCCAGGGCTAGCTACTCTGTGGCCATCTTATCAAAGTCAGCTCCTCTGAAGTCCCATATTTTTGCCTTGGAATGGGATGATTTAGATGTAGTAGCCAAACTGAACCATACCATGTGATGGTCACTGGCCCCCAGGTGACCTTCTACCTGGAGATCTGTGATCCCTTCTTTGTTAGTCAGTACTAGATCTAGGATAGCCCTGTCTCTTGTGGGTTGCTGTACCAGTTGTTTGAGGCCCTCCCCCTGCAGGGAATCCACTATGAGTCTAGTTCTGGCAGATGTTCCTGCTGGTATTGACCAATCTGTATCTGGCATGTTGAAGTCTCCCATTATCAGAACCTCCCTTTAGCTGTCATGTTTTGTATATCTTCTAACAGAAATGTATCTATGTCCTCCCTCTGGTCTGGGGGCCTGTAGACAACCCCAGTTCTTATGGCTGTCCCATTTCCTGTTTCCAGGGTGACCCACAGTTCTTCTGGCTCCTTATGCATATTCTGAATTTCTGTAGCTTTGATATTTTCATTAACATACAGGGCCACTCCTCCCCCCCTTTTTGCACCTCGGTCTCTTCTGAACAATACATAGCCAGGTACTGAAGTCTTCCAAGTGTGGTTACTGGTAAACCACGTCTCACTAATTGCTACTATGTCCAGTTTAGCCTCTGACATTATTGCCTGCAGGTCTGGGATCTTATTTCCCAGGCTGTGAGCATTTGTGTTCAGAATCTCAGTGAGTGAGTACCTAGCCCATTTTTCAATGGGCTCCATCGGAAGACCCGTGGACTCTGAGATGAGATGGAGGAGCCCCATGAAGGAGATGGGACTCTGCTCTGTCTACAAATCCTCCATCAACTCCTCGTCTGCTGTGCAGGAGTGCAAGGAAGAGCCCTCAGACTCTGAGGATTCACTGAACAAAGATCGACTGCCTGAATCTCCGCCTACCTTGCGGGGTCTGTCAGGAGTGATAGTGATTGACAGCTGATGCTGAAGCCCTGATGCCAAGCAGGCATCTTTTGGAGGAGGGCTGAACTTTGGCTGTTTCGGTGGTGGCTCCACCAAAAAAGGCAGAGAGGCTGGGGGAGGCTGTTTCCGGCTGAGTCAGCAGCTGCTGAGTTGGAGACGGTAGAGGCCTCTCCAGCAGGAGCCATGTGATAGCAGAGGTAGCAGTCAGATTCAGCTTCACCCCTGTGAACGAGCTGTTGCCACATAAGCTCTTCGTAGCACCAACGCATCTTGCGGCGGAGTCTCTCTTCATCTGAGGAGGAAGAACAGTGGCGACGCTGCTTGCCTGAGTGTTGAGAGCGAGATCATTACAATTGATGTGGGCTGTTTGACCTAGGACTACGGGATCGGGACCGTGACCTCAACCATCGGGGGCTGCCAACAGCAGGTCTCGGAGGGAGCTGGCAAAATCCGAGACTCCTCCGGGTCTGGGAGATCCTGAGTAAGAGGCAGCGGATCAGCGGACTGGTCTGTCCCTCCTTTAGAAGTCACAGGTAGGACCGGAGTCCTAGAGAGGGAGATATTGGCTTCTTCTGGTGACAAATGGGTCAACCAGTTAAAAAAAAAAATCTTGGCAGGAAGGTTAACCAGTGTTTTGACCAACTGGCCCAAAGGGGAGACCATGGATCCAGCAGCCTGGGCCGAAAGATTGACCGTAGTCTAACCCTCCATGGAAGTATGGGAATCCAAGGCCCAAGAACGTTTGCAATCCCACAATTGATGAGACTTTTTTTTAGCCTCTATCTTTTTGGTTTTAGTGCCCAAAGAGGGACCCTGCCCAAGGGCAGGAAGGGCCTGGCACAAGTCTCTGAATGCCCCTGAAAAAGAGGCACCCAAAGAGGCCGGCAAAAAGGCCTAAGCCGAGAAAGCTTGAGCCATGGCCTGAACTGCAGCTTCCTCAAAAATCACAAGCTGTTCAGCAGACCCCGCAGCCATGGAGACCTTCCGCCAGGCATCCTTAGATTTCCCTGGAGGATACATAGATACATAGACAGTGTCGGCAGATAAGGGCCTATGGCCCACCCAGTCTGCCCATTTGAGCTTGTAAGTTCAGTTTGTTTTCCTAGAAGTCTATTTCCCCTTACCCCTGACCTCTAGAATTCCTTTATGTCTATCCCATGCATTCTTAAATCCCGTGATTGTTTCAGCCCCCACCACTTCCTCTGGCAGGGTGTTCCACTTGTCCACCACCCGTTCTGTGAAAAATTCTTTCTCATGTTTCCTCTGAATCATCCTCCTCCAACTTCATCCCATGCCCTCTAGTCCTGAAACATCTTTTCAGCTTAAAATAGTGTTTTCCTGCACCTGTTCCTCCCTGTAAGATACTTGTATGTCTCTATCATATCCCTCTCTCCCTCCTCTCCTCCAGGGAGTACATGTTCAGTTCCTTCAACCTGTCTTCATAGGGACTTGTGATGCAACCCATGCACCATCTTTGTTGCCCTCCTCTGAACCTTCTCTACCCTGTCCATGTCCTTACACAGGTATGGTCTCCAGAACTGTACACTGTACTCCAGGTGGGGCCTCACTAGTGTCTTGTAGAAGCGGAATTAGTGACCTCCCTTTTCCTGCTGGTGATGCCCTGCCTATACATCCCAGCATCCTATTTGCTTTACCCTGATGCCTTGTCACACTGTTTCCTCACCTTGAGGTCATCAGAGATGACAACCCCAAGATCCCTTTCCTGCTTGGTGCATGCTATATCCTCACCCCCAACTGATATATTGTGCCAGGGTTTTTGTGCCCCATATGCATTATCTTGCACTTCTTTGCATTGAATTTCAACTGCCAAACCCTTGACCATTCTTCAAGTTTCTGCAGGTCCCTTCTCATTCTGTCTACACCCTCTGGTGTGTCTACTCTGTTACAGAGCTTTGTGTCATCAGCGAACAGTGAAATTCTGCCTTCTAGATCCTGTGCAATGTCACTGATGAAGATGTTGAATAGGACCGGTCCCAGCACTGATCCCTGTGGTACCCCACTGGTCACTCTTCCCTCTGTGGAGTAACAGCCATTTACCACCACCCTCTGTGTCCTGCCACCCAGCCAGTTACCCACCCCACACTACTGTCCTGCCCACACCATATTCCCCAGTTTGTGTAATAGTCTTCTATGTGGCACAGTGTCAAGGCCTTGCTGAAGTCCAGATAGGCCATGTCCACTGCCCTCCCTGATCTACCTCCCTAGTCACCCAGTCAAAATTAAATGAGGTTGGTCTGACATGACCTCCCCTGGTGAAACCATGCTGCCTTGGGTCCTGTAGTCCATTGACAACCAGATGTTCCACCAATCTCTCCTTCAGTAGTGCTTCCATGATCTTTCCACTACCGAGGTGAGGCTGACTGGTCTGTAGTTCCCTGCTTCCTCTTTGTTCCCACTTTTGTATAAAGGGATTACATCTGCTGTCCTCCAGTCTTTGGGTACCTCCCTGTTTCCAGTGATTGGCTGAACAGGATAGCCAGAGGTTCAGCCACCACCTCTCTTAGTTCTTTAAGGACCCTAGGGTGCACCCATCTGGCCCCATTGCTTTATCAGCTCTTATTACTTCCAGTTCCTTCAGGACCCTTTCTTGTTAAAGGGACTTGTGTCCATTCTGCACCATTCTCACCCTTGTACTCCCTTCAGACCCATTACCCCCTCTTCCTTAGTAAAGACTGGAGCAGAAATACCTGTTCAATATGTCAGCTTTACTGTTGTCATCCTCCACGGCTCCCATCCTCCCCCTTCAGTCTCACTATCCCTCCCTTTGTCTTTCTTTTTCCTTATGTACCTGTAAAGGTTTTGTCCCTTTACCCACTGATTTTGCAATGCGTTCTTCTGTCTGAGCTTTGGCTTCCCTTACTGACTTCCCTGCCTCCTTTGTTTCTCCTGGTACTTCTCCTATCCCCTTCTGCCTGTGTCTTTTTGTACTGCCTGAATGCAATCTTTTGGCTTTCACTTTCTTTGCTACCTTTTTGGAAAACCATAATGGTCTCCTCTTCCTTTTCCTCTTGCTAACCTGCTTAATGCATAATTCTGTTGTTCTTATAATCCCCATTTTAAATACTACCCACTGTTCCTCAACCCCTGATTCCTGTCCCATTCCCCTTAATGCCTCTTTCAAGTATCTCCCCATTTTCCCAAAGTCTGCCCCCCTAAAATCCAGGATCCCGTTTGTCCAGGTGCCCAAGAAGAAGTTGCACATGCCGGTCTTCTAAGGTAGAAGGGTGCAAGGTGCAACAGAGGCTGCAAGCCTGAGGATCATGCTCATGGAGAACAATTAAGTCAGCACCAATGCCAGTAGATTGTAAATCCAGCCCAAATGGTGAAAAACACTTCTTCCTAGTCCCAACTGGTTTAGGCCGGTCATATGTGTCCTCTGTTCTTTTATACATTGCAACAGGTGATGCCCATTTATAAAGCAAACAGTGAAAACACACAAAACCAAACCTAATTTAAAAACGAGGCTTCTTGTAAATCCTGTGTTTGCTCTCCAACGTTACTGCAACACTCTATGTACTGACAATGCATGCTGAGTAAAATTGTGCTTTTCTGTTATGATTAATGTTTTAAATTGGCGATATACTGCATTATCTCATGCTGTCATGCTATACAGATGATTGACATACTGGGCCTCCTGTTTTTTTTTTTTTTTTGCATTATTTCTTTACCTCCTCCGACACGCCCGCTGTCATCCTCTCCTTCAGGCGGACAAGTCCTGCCATTGCCTCCTCATGTGATCCGCCATCCAGCTGCTCCGATGCCCCCGGTTGTCCCAGACATATCCGTTCGCCGGGGGGGCTCTTCCATATCCTGCCGGGGCCCTCAGGAGGAGAAACTGGAGTGCACGCAGTGCTCCCTTGCATCTTTACCGGGGGCCCAGAAATGCAGCCTGGAGGTTTCTTGGCTGGGAGACGCAGGGAGGCGGGCCGCCGTCATCCGGACAGCATGCATCCATTTTTCACGCTTTTCTGGTCCCTCTTGTGCACCACTGCTTGCAGTATCCCCCAGTCTCCACTGGGGGTCACTAACATAGCGGGCCTACCCACCTAGCCCACCCCAGGAAAGGAGAGCTGTCCTCCAGATGCTCAATCCTCTCCTCCTCCGCCAGCCCCCAGCGACCTGAGTCCGTTCCTGAACCCGAGTTGCCGGCGTGGTTTGAGGTGTGGCATCCAGTGCCTCAAGTGCCTCCTGTCAACTATGTTGGAGGTCACGAAGGTCAATAATATGCTCATTTGAGAACATTTTTTTTATCTCTGAACTTAAGTACGTACTGTAAATTACACATTTACTGGCATATTTGAAGCATTCTATAATACAATTGTACTATACAATTAACCATGACCTGATTTAATGTCTGACACTCAATTGAATTATCCACTTCCCTGGTTATTAAGAGTGATTGGTTGTTTTAGACCCCCATCTGCGGGAACATTACTCCTATCACACATTGGTAATGTCCTTGAAAAAGAGAAACTTGAGACAATTATAGTTGGGGACTATAATTTTAACTGGCTCTCCAAGGCTGCCTTACCCCTAAACACTTTTTGTGATGCTCGTGGGTTAGTGCAGCTAATTCAAGAACCTACACATCCTAATAAAAAGAACTCTTGTAATAGCTCATTATTGGATGTTATATTAGTTGATAAGCTGCATCTTTTCATGCACGCTGGAACCTTCTTCACCAATGCTAGTGACCATTGTTTTATTGCTGCATTTAGGTCGCTACATCACGCAGGCCCCTCAACCAAATTCGTCACTATAAGGACACAGCGCAACTTCGATGTGGCTGCCTATATGAACTGGGACATTCGCCACCCTGGCAAGACTTCTACCTAGCCACCACGGTCAACACAGCATATAATATCTTTAATGACATTCTAGTAGGAGCCCTTGATGCTCATGCCCCAATGGTAAAAATCTGAGTAAAAAAACAAAACTTGTCACTGGTTCACACCTGAACTGAAAACTGCCCTGCTAGGCAGGGATAAGCTATGGAAAAAGGCGTGGCAGATGAAGCTGGACTCAGACTGATGCCAATTTAGGAAGGTACGTGATGCATGTACAAAAATGGTCAGAGACGTCAAGGCATCATTCTGTCTCAGGGAATTGGACTCTGTTGCAAAGTGCTCCTCTAAATTCTGGAGGACAATCAAGGATATGTCCAGTTATACCCCAGGTAACTCCTTGCCACCAAAAATCACATCTGTGGGGAAAACCATAATGTGATAAACCGGGGATCTTAGAAGCTTTCAACAATCATTTTATCACAACTGGACTGTCCTTTGACAAACCCCTTGCGGCCGTTGGCCGCTCCAAGCTAAGTTTTCCTTGTGTAGACACTACTGCCCAACTACCCGGCTTCTCTTTCCAACCTGTATTATTGAAGGAGGTCGAAGATTTAATACTTCTGTTGGATGTAAAGAAGAGCGCTGGAGCCGATTCCTTGGATCCTTACTTTATAAAAACTGCTTATCGTATTCTTGCTCTTCCTATCACCCATCTATTTAATCTATCACTGTCCCAAGGGTCTCTTCCTATAACTTGGAAAACTGCCCACGTTATCCCGTTGTTCAGATCTGGGGATACCTGCGACCTCAACAACTATAGACCGATCTCCTTACTGCCAATTTTGTCTAAGCTCCTGGAAAAGGTTGTCAGCAATCAACTTAGAGCCTATCTGGAAGTCAACAACTTGCTAAACCCTGTGCAATCGGGCTTTAGGTCTAAACATAGCACTATCTCCACCCTTTCCAAAGTAACAAATGACTGGTACAGCGATCTAGACAGCAAAAACTTTGTGCAGTATTCCTAGACCTTAGTAAGGCCTTCAATACTGTGGACCATAGCCTGCTAATCTCCACTCTGAAGAGCATAGGTCTTGACTCAGCATTCTTGAACTGGTTCACGGAGTACCTGGTAGGACGCCAGCAACAAATCAAATTGGAGGGGAAGTTCTCACCACTCAAACCTCTTCTGAAGGGAGTGCCACAAGGATCCATACTTGGTCCACTGCTCTTCACAATCTTCATAAATAATACTGATGTGGGTATCAACAGGCAAAAATACACCTGTTCACCAATGACACAGTGGTTTACATAATTTGTCTGACTGCCGAAGCAGCCTAAGCAGACCTACAGGAAGAATTCGACCTGCTTCAGACTTGGCTTATACACAAAAAGCTCCTTTTAAATTCAAAAAAGACAAAGGCAATGCTGTTCTCTCCCTATAGCCGTGTGACAAACCCTGCCAGCTCTGGGTCACTGCCTCTTAACTCCACAATCCTGGGAGAAAAATTGGAATTTATCCCAAAGTTTAAATACTTAGATGTGTCGTTAGACCAGAACCTCACATTTTCTGAGCATGTTGAAGATCTGGCTAAGAAGCTAAGGCAGAGGTTGGGTCTATTCTATAGAACTAGCCAGTTCCTCACCCATGATGCCACACTGTGACTAGTCCAATCTACTTTTCTCTCCCTAATCGACTATGGAGATTTTCTATATAGTCACTGTAACAAAGCCTCACTTATCAAATTGGACACACTTTATCATAGGGCCATCAGGTTCATTACTGGTCTTCCCCTCTCTACTCATCACTACTTATTGTACAAAGCTGTAGGATGGTCCTCACTTACATTGAGGTGAGAAAGAAATGCAGTCCTTTGGACCTACAGAGTTATCTTAAAAAGGCTCCCACATTATATTTCTGAATGCATTCCCCTAAGTGAGCTGGGACTGTACGGCTTAAGGAGGGCCTCTTAAATCTCCCTTTGCATCCCTAAAGCCACCACCTGCTATGGCAGAATGGCCTTAAGCTTCACGATGCCATCCTTATGAAACAAAATGCAAAAACTACTGAAATTAAGCTACTCCAAAGTATTAATGCTTTTAAGTCATTATATGCTCAAGGTGTGTGTGAACCATGCAACCCGGCTCCTAATCGCTAATCGATTATAGTGTGCTCACCTGAGTCCATCCCCAGCCATGACTGGCCTTACCCCAGGCTAATCTGAGCATGTTTTAATAATCCGCATGAACTTTTCACTTTCTTGTCCCTGTACCCCTCTTGCGTGACATAGGTAAGTCTTACAGGGGCATCTGCACCTAAGACGCAAAATCTCTAGCTCCCGGGTGGTTGCACCTTCATAAGCCGCCCTCTGAAACCATTCACCCAGATTCTTCTCCAGCAAAGCATTGCTAAAGCCACCAACCAATCAGATTGTGAGTGCCTTCTGGCCCTTGCTCCCAATTGGCTCCTGCACCTGATGCCCTGCAGTTCTCTTCGGCGATCCTTCCAATTCCAGCAAAAATCGAATGGTCTGCTAAAATAGCTGTAATCGCTCCCTTCCCTGACTGATTTGATCCTTCCCCATGGTTTAGAGTGTAATTATTGGGAGTATGAGTGATTATGCTCCTCTTTGAATCTTTGCCCGAGACTGGCCCTAGGTGCCCTAGCGTATTCATACCTTCCCTGCCTTGTGACCTTCCTGTGGCCCAGAGGTCCATTGAACATGGACAGCCAATGTTGGCACCTAGTCTTGGAAAATTATGTGTGGTAGGTGCTGTCCCATCTGTTGCCTCAGTACCTCGCTCACACCTTCTACCAGCAAGCCGTGGTACAGCCACCTCCCAGTTCCAATGTAAGCACTCCCTGGGGATGCCGTGATAGTGCCTGGCAGACTGCCTGCCCCCCTCTGACCTAACTACACCTGTTTTACTCCCTTGTGAACTGTATCAAGTGAAAAGCTGTTATCACTTATTCTGTCTGACTGTTACAATAGCGATACCTAGGTCTAGCTTGTGTTCTTTTTTAAGAAAATTACTGTAACAGTATCCATCTCTATGGACTTGCCTGTTCCCACTATTCATATTGTTCACTTGTCTGACTGATGATCCTGAACTAACTGTTGTGCTATGTAAGGTTGTGTATCTTGATTTACACTTCTACTATGTTTTATTCCTACTGTAGATATAGCTGTTTGTAATATAATCTGGACTTAACCAGGTCCATCTTGTAAATGAGCTTGCTCAATGATGTTCACCTGGATAAATAAAGATTTGATTGATTGATTGATTGATTTAATTAATATATGTTCATACTGATAGCTACATGTATTGCTAGCATGAATCCATTACAGGTAACAGCTGGGGTATCAAAGTGTCAAAAATTGCTCATGCGGTTCACTGTTTTAAGCATGTGTAGTAAGCATGAGTCCACTCTGCAACATAGGCGGTCAATGGTCAAGAATGATATGCTCATGTAATTAACACAACCACAGTTTTAATACTCTAATCTTATTAACCCGGAATGCTTATTCCATACCTAAACTGGAATAATATAATTCTTTGTATATGCATCATCCTGATGATGTGCTTGGTGTGCCACTCTATACCAATTTTAACAAGGGATGGATTTACTTACGACCTCCATAGTGGTCACAGGTCAAAAGAGCTGTATGTTAGAGCATGCAGATACCCTTAAATTGCACAACTCCCAAAATTTGCAGCAATATACCTGTAAAAATGAATATTCCAGTTAGCCAAATAAGTGCAGCACCATAAATTACCATAGTGCAATCTTTAGTAACATAAGTTGCTTTCTCAGTTCAAATTATGCACAACACTATTTCACCACTATTGTTTCTGTTAAGTATGGGACCAGCTTAATACCATCATTTAAACCAGGTTTCTTAAGGCCCTGCAGATGAAAGATCCAGTAAGTTTCCCACTCTAACAGGAGGTAATCAATGCTGCCACCCTCTCTCCCAGTGTAACTCTTTCCATTCCACAAAATTCCAAGCTATGTTCTTCCTTGTCTCTGTTGAGATGGATATGTTTGGCCAATGCATTTTTCATATCTTTGTTCCTAATAGCACTTTTGTGCTGCCCCACTCGTACCTTCAGGGCTCTAGCAGTTTTCCCTATGTAAAAGGCTTCACATTTACAAGTGGCTAAACAGATTACAGAGGTGGTACAGCAATTGATGAACTGTTCAATCTTGTAGATATTTCTGGCGTTCACCAATATGAATGTCTGTCCTCAAGATGATGTCACAATGTGTGCAGTGTCCGCACTTGTACGTCCCTTTTGGGGGTGGGGTAACCAGGTTTCTTTCCTTGGTGTGGGCTGTAGACTGTGGACTAATTTGTCCCTTAGGTTAGGACCTCTCCTTTAAACTATTCTAGGGAATTCCCTGACTGCTGTTTCTAATAAAGGGTCCGTTTGAAGTATCCCCCAATAGTTATGCAGGATTTCTTTTACTGCAATAGATCTTTTTGTGTATGTGGAAACAAATGTAATACATCCTTGTTTTGTTCCCCTCCTGTTGTCTGTCCTGGTATACTAGAAGGTCATCTCTATTCCTAGCTGAAGCTGCTTCTTTTCCTGCTAGAATACTGCCTTTCTTGTAGCCCCTCTCAAGAAATCTTTGTGTCATCTCGTGCCCGTGATTCAAAAGCTGTTAGGAATAATTCCTAATGCGTAAATATTGGTCTCAAGGGATATTTTCAACAATGTGCCTAAGGTGGCAGCTAGAGGGTAATAAAATTGTGTTCCTATCTGTGGTTTTTCTGTACAGATCTATTTGTAACCTGCCATGAGTGTCCTTGCTGATCTGGAGGTCAAGAAAGTTAATGCTCATGGTGCTACTTTCTACTTTATATATCTTAGATTCCTATCGCTTTCTTCTAAGAATTCCACAAACAATTTCAACTGCTGTTCATTTCCCTTCCAGGAAGGCAGGCAGGCATGGAGGAAGCGTGCATGCGTGAAACCAGTCAGGGCTAGGAGGAAGTGTTTTTCACCATTTGGGCTGGATTTACAATCTACTGGCATTGGTGCTGACTTCATTGTGCTTCGTGAATTGTCTACGCACGCAGGTACTGGAGCAGCCTTTTTGCATTTTGACGATTGTGCTCATGGCCCAGACAGTAGATGCACATGGTGTTTAGGTCCATTCGTGACATTTTCTACCTCAACAAATGTGTCCTTTATCAACTTTGATAAAGGACACATTTGTTGTCTGAAACACACCAGGTGTGGACCTGTAGCCAGATTCTGGCATGGAAATAAAGTTTTATTTTTTGTAGCTTAATGTAGTGTTGCTTTTTAACAATGGAGGTGGTAAATGCCTGATATTCAGTGTTTTGATTTGTTTCCTTATCGTGAGCACCGCAGCTCTGTGCAGATATTTTAATTTTTTAATTTCTAAGAGTAGATTTATGAAGAACCCGGGAACATTCTCATTTGGCCTATAAACACTAAGTAACGTAAATGTGTCTCCTGTTGTTATTACCTCCATAATCGCTATTAGGCTGTTATGATCTGAATATGATCTGCTGAGCTAAACCAGACTATTTTTTCCTAATACAAATCACATCTCTAGTGTTAGTTTTATAAAAAATAACTGACTCCCATCCCCAATTTTTTTTTTACAAACAAATTCAAAATCTTTTTCTAGCAAATGTTTTACTTGCATTAAAAATATGTCTAGGTTTTCTATGGGACCCAAGCTGACCAGCCTGGGAGTAGGGCTAAAGATAATAAAATGGGTACATTGTTGGCTAAGCAACAGGAGTCAGAGGGTGGTGGTAAGTGGGATTTACTCAGAAGAAGGAAAGGTAACCAGCAGGGTGCCTCGGGGTCAATACTGGGACTGGTCCTCTTCAGTGTCTTTATTAGCAACATCACAGAGGGCTAGAAGGGAGGGTATGCCTGTTTGCAGATGACACAAAAATCTGAAATACAGTGGACACACTGGGGTTGGGGGAACTGAGGAAAGATCTGAAAAAAGCTGGAAGACTGGTCTAGGGTCTGGCAACTAGGCTTCAGTGCCAAAAAGTGCAAAATCATGCACATGGGGCACAGAAACCCAAGAGCAACGTATCATTTGGGGGGAACTGGTTACAACCACAGAACAGGAAAGGGACCTGGGGGGCCATTATATCTGATGACCTGAAGGTAGCAAAGCAGTGTGACAAGGCAGTGGGAAAGGCCAGAGAATGCTGGGGTACACAGGGAGTGGTATCACCACCAGAAAGAAGGAGGTAGTGTTACCCCTGTACAGATCGATAGTGAGGCCCCACCTGGAGTACTGTGTACAGTTCTGGAGGGCCATCTCAGGAAGGACATAGATCGGGTGGAGGCGGTACAGAGAAGAGCAACCAGAACAGTGCGTGACCTGTATCAGGCAGTATAGCGCAGTTGTTTAAGGCTCTGCGCTGCAAATCTGGAGACCTGGATTTGAATCCCACAGCCCCCACTTGGATACTGTGTGACCCTGAGCAAGTCACTTAACTTCCCCGTGCTCCTAGGTCACACTTGTAAACAAGCTTTCAGCTTAGTGTATCTCTCCTAGTTAAACAATTGCATCAGAAGCTGCAGGAGGAAAGACTCAAGGAATTAAGTATGTACTCTCTACAGGAAGGGAGGGAAAGGGGAGACATGATAGAAACATTCAAATAGCTCAAAGGTATCAATAAGGTACAGGAGGTTAGGATTTTGCACAGAAAGAGATGCTCAAGGACAAGGGGGCATGACATGAAGCTGGAAAGGGGGAAACTTTGGGGGGACGTGAGGAAATACTTCTTCACAGAAAAGGTGGTGGACATCTAGAACAGCCTTCCAGAAGAAGTGGATTTTTTATACAAGCACATTGAAAGAGTTAAATGTTGCAAATAATTCATTGTTTGGGTGGTCTAGTGGCAGGAGGTGGCACATTGTGCTGCCATCTCAGAGACCAGGGACCATGTGCAAGCCCCAGAATCCTAAAATGGGGTTGATAGGAACTAAGCGCATTACAGCAGTGAGGTACAAAACTAGGGGTTTGCCATTAGCAAACAACAAAAATGTTTTAATGAAAAATGCTAAAAATCATAATGTCATCATGGTAAATGCCAAAAATTATTACGTTGCCATGGAAATGCCAGAAATTGTCATTTTCATAAAAATAAGAAAATCATGGAATCCACAGCTACAGCTCTATGTATGGCTGATCACTCTTATTATCTTTGTTGTAATCAATTATGTCTGAAAACTTCTTATACAGAACAAAAAGGCATACACTTGTAAGGCCAAAGGGTATTTAAAATTCTCTCTATACAAACATCCATAAGATCATCAAAGACAGAACAGCAAATCTCTGCTGTCTATAAAATGAGAACCCCTAATTAATACACAGGTTTTACAAATTTGTTAAATATCCTGTGCTATCACCCTTGATATTTGGCAGCTGTAGATTCCCACTGCTTGTGTTAATCTGAAAAGATGGTGGCCACACTGGGCCTGCTGTCACGTTAGTCCTTTGGTAGCTGTTTTAATGAAGTAGTTTCTCTGAGATCTTGTAATTTTTATTAGTGTTTTTATCAGCGTTTGTTCGTTGCTTTTTGTTTTGTTTGTTTTGCTGTACTTTCCATTTTCAACAGCTACAACTACATACAAACATATGAAATTTGCCAGCAGATAAAGGCCTAGAGGTCTATCAAGTCTGCTCGAATGTGCAGCTAGCACCCCTTATTCTGCAGCTGACCCTCCCTTCCACCCTTCCCCTTCATTGACCCTCCTCCTTGTCCTGTCCCATCACCTTTTGAAGCAGTCCACTGTTCTACTGGATGCCACTTCTGCAGGTAACGCATTCCACCCAGACACCACCCTCTCTGTAAACAAATGTTTCATCTCCCTCCTGAACCTTCCTCTTTCCAGTCTCATATCATGACCCCTGGTGTCCCTCCCCTCCCTTACTTTGAATAGCCCTTCTGTACCTGTCTTGTTTATTCCTTTCATGTACTTACAGGTTTCAATCATGTCCCCCCTGTCCCCCTTCTCCTCCAGCGAGTACATGTTTAACTCCCTCAGCCTCCTCTTGTATGATAAGTCCCCCAGCCCCTTGATCATCTTTGTCGCCCTGCGCTGCACCCCCTCCAGTAACTTAATGTCCCTCTTCAGATACGGGCACCAGTATTGCATGCAGTACTCCAGGTGCGGTCTAACTAATGACCTATACAGTGGCAGAATCACTTCCTCCATCCTCGAAGATTTACCCCTTGCAATACAACCCAGCATTTTGTTGGCCTTTACAGCTGCCTTCCTACATTGTGCCAAGTTGTTCATTGACCCTGTAATGAGCACCCCCAGATCCTTCTCCTCCTCTGTCTGGGCTAGCTGCATTCCCACCAGCTGGTTACTCCTCCTTGGGTTCTTCATCTCAAAATGCAGCACCTTGCACTTTTTGGCATTAAACCCCAGTTGCCAGATGTCTGACCAGGTTTCAAGCTTTGCCAGATCATCCTGCAACCCCTGCCATCCCCCTAGGTCATCCACCACCGCTCCTACCTTGGTATCATCAGCAAACAGACTGATCTTGCTCTTGATGTCCAATGATATGTCTGCAATGAATATCCCAAACAACACTGGTCCCAACACTGAGCCCTGTGGAACACCGCTCATCACTACCCTTGGGTGTGAGGGCTCCCCACCCACCACCAGCCTCTGTTGCCTTCCCTGAAGCCAGCTCGCTATAGTTTGCTCAGTCGTTTGTTACTCGACTGCCATGTTTGGATATTGTGTCTGGATATCGACTTTACCGGAGTGGATTTTCATTTCATTTCAAGAGCAGTATTGTGATCCTTACTGTGATTTTACTACTTTTTTTTAACTATTTCCTACCGTTGGACTGGTCATGGATTGCCTTTTTTGTAGTGCCTGCTGTTGGTGCCCAGGGTATTCTTGATTGCTGTTGGGATCTGGATCTCAGGCAGTTGTGTGACTTTTTGCTGGGGTTCTGAGATGGTTGGCGGCTTTTCCCTGACACCGATTTTGATGTGATGCTGCAGTGGTGTTCTGAATTTGAGAACAGAGTGGATCTGGATTTCTGAGATAGTCGGTAGCTCTCCTGGCATCGATTTTCCTTGGGGATGTTACAGCAGAAAGTTTGATATTGTTTGGTTGGCTGCCATTTAAGCTACCGTTTGGAGCCTGGCCTGGGGAGAATCTATTGAAACAGGAGTTGTGTGAATCCGGCTGTGGAATCTATCATTCTGGCCAAATTGCCAGACAAGAATGGCAGATTGTAGACTGGTCTGGCCGGCTATGGTGGTAGGTGCCTGGTTTTTGGGACTCCCCTTGGGGATAGAGGGTAGCAGTCAGAGGGCTGGTAGAAAACTTTCTCCTGTGCTCACTGTGGCCTCCTAGCTTTTACTGGGTGGCACTGGTGGGCTTAGTGGGGTGTCTCTTTCTCCAGAGCCTTTCTGTGAGCTGGGCTGGGGCCAGTAATATTTGCAACTAGCTTGTTTCTCTTTTGGACTGGCAAATGGTTCGACTCTCTAAAGGTTTGCTGTTTTTTCCATTCTGCTCCACATCAAACCTTCGGCAGGTACTGTAACTATATCCTTTTTCATTTTGGAGGCAGTGAGAGAGCCTCAGTGGGAATGAATATCTACTTCAACTTTAACCCAGTATTTGTGGCAGTGAGAGTGCCACGTTTCTGGACTCATTACTTCGATAAGGGTTGGGTGAGAGCTACCCTTTGTTGTATGAACTTTTAAAGGATTTAGCAAATTCTTGAGGCAGTTTATATAAAAAGACATTTGATAATTAACTTTTATTGGACAATAACAAATGACTTAATTTAGTGCTGCAGCTGTCCAAATCATTTTAGACAGTTATTTTTGTGGGTTTTAATTTTGGGTTGGGTTGGGATTGTTTTTGATATTATTGAATTTTCTTTTTATTATTTCATCTGTTTATTTTCTGTAGTTTAGGGTATAAGGATTGTTATTAAGATTAGATTTATTGGATTTTATTGTTTGGGGTGGGATGTCAGTTCTCAGAGTTTGTGACTTTGTTTTACTACTTCGTTGAAGTATTATGTGTTGGGGGGCTCAGGGAATTATGTCCCTTTGACTGTCCTCCATTAACATCTGACACCTATTTTAGGTGTCACACTTTGGGGATATCTAGAAACCGTATAAGAAGGGGGAGAACTGGGCCTAGTGGGGAAGGGGAAAGTGGATAGGAGTCCTGGGGTCCAAGAGGTGCCCTGGGGTGAAATGGAGTCATGACAGAGGTCCTCCCTATCTTGTCCCCATACCCAAGGGCTCCGACGTTAGCAGGCAGGTGGTGAAGTCTTCCCTGACAACTCATCCTAGCTGGGTGGTGTTATGCAATGCCAGATCTATTAAGAACAAGATGGTTATTATAGCTGATCTTGTTGGAACCACTGATCTGGCTTGCAAAATCACTGAGACCTGGCTGGAATAAGAAAATGTTGCCAAGGCTGGATCGTAGGGGCGGGGCTGTGGCCATTATATTTAAGTCTGAGCTGGGCCTTGTGGATGTGCCATTAGGAGGTACCCGATCCTTGGGATACTCCTCATCTACCATCCACCAGGAGATGGTGGAGAATTCCTGTAGGAGATAGCAGACTTCATCGTCGACATGGTGTTGAGGTCCCCCAGATGGATAGTTTTGGGGGACTTCAATGGCTGGGTTGACGATGAACTCTCGCATTTTGGTCAAAATCTTCTCCAGCTGATGACAATGCTGGGCCTCACACAGGTAGTTACCTCCCCAACCCATGTAGGGGGTCACTCGTTGGATCTGATCTTTCTTTTGGGTATGGAGATAACTGACTTGGGGGTGGAACCAGTCAGTTGGTCTAACCATAACACCATAAGGTTCAGCTTCAGGGTCCCCCCCAATAGGTCTGCCCCTATGGAGATGGTTCAGTACCGCCCTTTAAGGAGTTACCCCTAGTGGCCTATCGGCGGTACTGGACCTATTGGGTTTGTCGGGTGAATGCATGAGTCCAGGTGATCTCGTATTGGCCTATAATAAGGCTGTGGGAGATTCCTTGGATAAGATTGCTCCTGTTCATGTTCGGCCCTTCGCCCAAGGAACCCTTGGTTTGATGGTTCCTTGAAGGAGTTGAAGCGAGTTGGTCGACGGATGGAGGAGAGCCTGGAGAAAATCTGGCCTTGATGTTGACAGGCTTAGGTTGATCACACATTATGATGGCTATCAGTCAGAAATCACCCGTAAGAAGGCAGAATTCCTGTCCAGGGAGATTTCTGCTGCGCAGAATCGACCAGCTCAGCTTTTCCAGACTGTTGACAGATTGTGCACTCCAATCTGTCTTCAGCTCAGAGAAGCCTTTTTTTCGCACATAAGGTTGCCAGTATCAGGTCTGGCACTGGCCCAGCCTCTCCTATGAGGGATTGTGGTGATCGGCAGAAAGCGGCGTGCACTCGGTCTATCTAGTCAGATTTCTGCCAGCCAGAATTCACAGACATTGTGAAGATCATCCAGACACTGCGCCAAACCAGCTGTAGTTTGGATCCGGGCCATACACCCCTTAGTGGGATGTGTAGATGTTATCTGCCTGATCCTTGCTGAAATTCTCTGGAAGTCCTTGGAGAGGGTTTTTTTTCCAGATCCCCTTAAGGAGGCAGTTGTTTGTCCACTCCTTAAGAAATCCTCATTGGACCCAGACTGTCTAGCTAACTACCGGCCTATCTCTAACTTGCTGTTTGTTGGTAAGGTTACTGAAAAGGTGGTTGCGCTGCAACCGGATGATCACCCTACAACTCACAAGGTCTATGCTACTCTCAGGTCCGGATTTAGGAAGAAGCATAGCATGGAGACTGCACTTGTCTGAGTACTGAATGACCTTCTAATGGTAAGAGATCGAAAGGCACATGCCATTCTGGTTCTTCTTGATTTCTCTGCAGCATTTGACACTGTAGACCATGATGTGCTGCTGGAGTGCCTGAGGCTTCTTTGTGGGCTGTCTGGTACAGTCCTCAAATGGTTTCACTCATTCCTCGCAGACAGGTCTGAGAGAGTTGCCACTGGAATTTATTCCTCTGGCACTCACTCCCTGCCCTGCGGGGTGCCGCAAGGCTCCATTTTGGCCCCCATGTTGTTTGCAGTGTACATGCTGCCATTTGGAGATAACATCAGGTGATAGTTTGAGTTTTCATCGCTATACAGATAATACTCAACTGTATATGTCCTTTCTGCCCGGACAGAATGATGCATTCTCTGTGCTAAATAACTGCCTTACTGAGATCAGAACCTGGATGAGTACCAGCTGGCTGAGATTGGATCCAGACAAGACTGAAATGTTGGTAGCGGACCCTGGTCATCCGGGGGTGGGTTTGGGGGCTGGACAGGCATCGGGTCTTTCGATCAACAGCATACAACTCACTACCTCAGACCGAGTACGTAACCTTGGCGTTATTTTTGATGATGGTTCGACACTGAAATCTCAGGTGTCGGCTATCATCAAATCCTTCTTTTACCACCTGAGGAATATCACCCGGATGAAACACTTGGTTCCTCTGGATGATCTTCCAACACTGGTCCACGCCTTCGTCACTACCTGCCTTGATTACTGCAATTCCCTCTACCTAGGACTTCCAGGGGTTGATATCCACCACTTGCAGCTGGTGCAGAACGTGACAGACAGGCTTTTGACCGGGACTTCTAGGTCCAGTCATATTATGCCTGTGCTCCCGCGAATTGCACTGGCTGCCTATTCAGTGGTGGATCACCTTTAAGGTTGGCTTGCTAACCTTTAAAGCCCTACATGATCAGGGACCCGGTTACCTGCAAGACCTCCTGGTACCCTACTGCCCTCTCCATCCTCTCCAATCCACCGATGAGGGATTGCTAGAGATTCCCAAGGTGCAATTAAAAATATCTGGTACCTATGCTTTTTCGGCTCCAACCCTGTGGAATTCTCTACCTCATCGGTTAAGAGAATGCCTGACAGTCGACAGGTTTAAAACTGAGCTAAAAACTTATTTATTTAACTTAGCCTTCCCTAATTATGGTTAATCTGCTTTTTATTGTTTTTGTTTTAAATTTATATTTATATCTGATTTTATGTGCAGCGCCTTGATTTTGAAAGGCACTATAAAAATAAAGTTTGATTTGATTTATATATAATTGAACACATTCTTTTAAATAAACTTCCAAAGCTGTCTCTAGGATTGCTATAAATAAATACATCAGTTAACAGTACTCATTATCTCCAGTGCAATTCTATAAGTACTCTTGGGTAAATCTCATCAGACCCTCCCCCCAACTTCTCTACCTTACTGTTACTCTGTTTCTCTATCAGCTTTTCCTTATTAAATATCCTATCACATACATTATATTACTCAATTTCTAATTATCTTATACCCACCTCCACGGTTTCTTTTTTTCCTGTAAACTGAACCGAAATATTTTAGTTCCTCTACGTCCCTCTGTTGATCCATAATTTCACTCAGTTCAACTCTTGGAGGGTATGCAAAAGAAAAAAGAGACTAAGAGAAGCAAGATAGGATGTAGTGGAAAGGCAATTGTGGAGGAGGAGAAGTAAGGGTGAGGAGAGGGGAAATAGGAGAAAAGAGGGTCAGGTATATAAAAAAAAAAAAGGAGCCGAGAGAGGAGAAACGTGTGACTAGAGCTGGATGGGGAAGAACAATGAGTGCATAAAATGTAGAAACATGTGAAGGTGATGTAGAAGAGCTGTTGAAGAATACTAGAGTAAGGGTACAGAAAGAGGATCACAGTGTTTTGTTTTTTTTAACTTTATTTATCCCTCCTTTTGCACTAATGCCAAGGAATCTCTCTGGTGGACCCGCTCAACCTTTCCTCCACCGCCCACCTGAACTCCTTCCCTGACCGAGGAATCGGGTAAGCTGGGTCCTCCATTCTCCCGCTGACCCTCGAGAGGAGGCAAGGGACCATGGAGAGTCAAGTCGGGCTCGGGGCTGGCATTGGGTGTCCACCGTCGCCTCCCAGGCACCAGGGATTTTCCACTTTTTTCGGTGACCCCCCACCAAGCAGGATGTGCAATGCTGTACAGTGCGTGACATGCGTGCACCCGCCCATGTCCACAGGAAGGTCGCCCAACATCGTCCCCCTGCAAGGTCCCGACTGCAGTGCACCCAGTCTCCACTAGTGTCACGGGACGTGGACCTCACCTCCCTCCCTCCCAGGAGAGGAGAGCAGTCCATCGGATGTTCAATCCTCTCCTCCCTGACTGACCCCCAGGCTCGTTCCTGAACCCGGGTTGCCGGCGTGGCAGGAAGAATCACAGTATTTGACAGTAATTGGAAGCAGGGATATGTTAGCGCACACAAACTGAGGGGGAAGTGAGACAAGTAGTTAGTGGGAAGATTATGTTGGGGGTAGAGAACTGAAGGAATGAGTCAGAAGGCAGCATGCTGATGGAAAGCAGTAAACAGGGAAGGGAGGTGGATAAAAGGACACAATGGTTTATGTACTCCTAACGCAGCAGCTGAGCAATGCAAATCGCTTACTCTATGGCACTGTGGTGCTAAATCATCTACCATTTCCTTCCTCTTCCTGGTGTAAAGATTCACTCTACAGCAACTGTAAAGCCACCTACGCAGCTCTGCATGGCTATACGAGGCCTTATATTCCATATAGGCACTGCTAGACCACCAGGAGGCAAGAAAGGGGCTGCTTAGTGCCCCCGCCCTGGAGAGGGACAGCATCTCCTGGGACACTACTTCCACCTCCTCCCGCCTGAAGCAGTGACGCAGACTCAGGAGCAAACCTGAGTCACTAGCATGGCAAGTGGCTCCACCATCAGTTAGATACTAGAAAAAAACATATGGCCACTCCACCGCACACATCACCTGGCTGGGTAGGGTTGGATTACAAAAAGACCCTCCTCATATATCATAAAAAGTGACACATATTATAATGCATGGATGCCAGTAAACAAAAAAAAAAGTGATTGGAATGAAGAGGGGGGCAGAATACAGCTGAGTGGCTTATACCCCCAGCTTCATGAGATGAAATTACGAGTTGTTTTCAGGCCCCCCCTGCTTTATTAATTATAATGCATAGTTTGTGCATGGCAGCTGTGCTGTTGCTTACAATGTTGGAAACTAGGGTGAAGGAGGATCTATGTACTGGTGTAGCCCATCAAATGCTCTCCTCCATCAGGAAGGGGGTTTACTGCCTCTGCAGCAATACTGCTGCCTTGGTGATCACAGGAAGGAGAATGCTGGTTATGAACATACAAATTTGCCAGCAGATACAGGCCATAATGGTCTATTGAGTCTGCTTGAGTGTGCAGCTAGTTATAGCAAGCAGCTGCCCCTCCACTCCTCCTGGAGTTGTACTCCCTCTCCCGTCACTGTAACCCATCTTCCCAGTGGACCCTGCTGACCTAATTTTCTTCTTTACCCTGTCCCAACCCTTCTTAAAGCTGGTCACTGACCTTGCCACCGCCACTTCCTCTGGCAACTCGTTTCACCCTTTCAGCACCCTTTCTGTGAAGAAGTGCCTTCTCATTTCCCTCCTGAATCTGCCCCTCCACTAATTTCAGGCCATGACCCCTTGTACCTTCCTTCCTTAAGTTAAAGATGCCCTCAGTGCTGGTCTTGTTTATTCCCTTTAAGTATCTGAAGGTCTCAATCATGTCCCCTCTCTCACTCCTGTCCTCCGGCAAGTACGTTCGGCTCCTTCAGTCTCTCCTCGTATGTTCTGTCCCCAATGCCCTGTATCAATTTGGTTGCTCTCCACTGTACCGCCTCCAGTAATTTGGTATCTTTTTTTTTTTTCTCCATTTAGTTTCTGGGTTTTGTCGGGTTTGCTCCTGGCCTCTACACTGCTGACCGACTGTGGAGGCACCGCGAGTGCCACTGTTGAGGATGCCCCTCCCTTCCCAGTCACGCCGCTGACCACCTGCGCCAGCACCGAACTCCATTTGGTGACAGCGAGACTACGGACAGGTGATCCCGCCTTTACACAGGAGAGGACAGCCAATGCTTGATCCTGCTCCCATCGTCCCTGTACTGGGACCCCTGCGACCTGAGGTCATTCCTGAACCTGGGTCACCAGTGTAGCACCAGGTGTGGCATCCAGTGCCTCAACCCTCAATGCCACTGGGCTGGCATTTGATATCTTTCTTAAGGTAGGGGCACCAGAACTGGACACAGTACTCCAGGTGTGGTCTCACCAGTGACCTGTATAGTGGCAGAATAACCTCCTCCTTCCTAGAGGTGATGCTCCTGGCTATGCAACCCAGCATTCCGTTTGCTTTAGCTGCTGCCTTCTGGCACTGTGCCATGTGCTTCATGTCACCCCGTACTATAACACTCAGGTCCTTCTCTTCTTCCGATACTGTCACCTGAACTCCTCCTAGCCAGTAGCTGGCTTTTGGATTTTTGGCTCCCATGTGCATCACTTTACATTTTTTAGCACTAAAACCCAACTGCCAGATCATTTCTCCAGCTTTGTCAGCTCCTCCCTTAGATCCTTAGAGAGTTCGGGGGCTGGCAGCCCTGGCCTCCTTGTAGGCTCTCTGTCTGTGTCCGTGGGCTGCTCTTCAGACTCCTGTCCTCTGCAGGTGGTGGGCTGGGAGGCTGCGGCTATTTGGCGGTAGGCCCCTTGCCTCTTCTGATCCGCGCCCGGTCAGCTGGAGAGCTGAAATAGGCAGCGGTAAGGTCCGTTGAGAGAGGGTTGTTCGTAGGGTAAGCCCTTGGGACCGGCAGCGGCCTTTTGGATCCTTTCCTCCGTATTTCAAACTGTGAAAGTCTTTTTTCAGAAAAAAGTAGATTTTTTATTTCGCTGCTGCCGTTAAAGCCTTCCAGAGGACGAGTTGAATTCCGTGGGGCTTTTGAAGAAGAAGTCAGTTCGAGTAGCAATTCATCGTGGTGGTGAGAGCCCATATGGGATTGTAAATCTAACTGTACTTTTGCTTTTTCATTAACTCTCCGGGACCTGTTGATCTCAATTCCTATTTTGGATATCTGCTCCGCCTGTTTTGTTTCCCACTGGGTGGTGAGGGCTCCTGGTGGGGTCCGAATTGGGGGGGGGCCCTCTTTTTTGTTTTTGGGATCTGTTTTATTTGCTCTGCTGGTTTTGGAAGCATGGAGTGAGAGTCCATGGTTCCATTTTTGGACATTTTTTGTGGTGGAAGGTGGGAGCTCCACTATTTCAAATGTGACTTTTCAACATTTATTTGAACTGGTTATTATTTTCAATGAATTATTACTATTATTGTTTGTTTATTTAGAAATTTTGATTTTATAGTTTAATTGTGTTAAGTGGATTTGGTGTGGTTAGTTTTAATATTTTATTTTAATTCTATTGGATTTCTGGGGTGTTTTGAGAGCACTGTTTTGGCCTGATGTCTGTGGATGCTGCTAGATACTGTTATTCCACCCCCCCCATCATGCACTATTCATCCATCGCTCTTCATGCCCTCCGCCCTTTCTTTGCCCCCTCTTTGCTTTTCCCTGTTTACCAACGCTGTAGGGCTTTGGGAATTGCACAGGGTGGGGTTCGGAGGGGCTGGGGGCGTGAACAGCGGGAGATGGGGAGGGGGTGCTCGCGTTTGTGTAGTTAAGTCCAGAAGATGCCCTGGGGCGAAATGGAGTGCTGAACGTGGTCCTTCCTGTTTGGTCCCCATACCCAAGGGCACCATCATTTCTTTAAATGATGGGCAGGTGGTCCGGGCCTCCCAGGAGTCCTATCCAACTCGGGCGGTGTTGTGCAATGCCAGGTCCGTTGTGAACAAGACTGCTATTATAGCGGACTTGGTAGGCACGGCGGACATTGTCTGCATCACCGAAACCTGGCTGGATAGTAATGCTGCCCCAGTTTTGGAGGCGGCTATTCCAGCTGGGTATTTGGTGATTCACCGCCCGATACTGGATCTCGGGGTGGGGGGGGTTGCGGTCTGTTTCAAGACTGAATTGGACCTCGCTAGTATTCCAGTGGAGGAGACCAGATCCTTTGAATGTGTTGTGGTGGCAGGTGGGGGCTATAGAATGGCACTTGTCTATCGTCCACCCGGTGACGAGACACTATTTCTAAAGGAAGTGGCGGATTTCGTCGACCTGGTATTTGAGTCGCCCAGGTTGATGGTGCTGGGTGATTTTAATGCCTGGATCGACGACGAACTCTCACAATTTGGCCAGCACTTCCTCCAATTGATGTGTTCGTTGGGCCTCTCACAGGTGGTTACCTCTGCCACTCATAAACATGGCCATTCTCTCGATCTGGTCTTCCTGCTGGGGCTGGAGGCCTCCGATGTGGGGGTGGAACCAGTCGGATGGTCTGACCACCACACTGTGAGGTTCAATTTTTGCACCCCCCTGCGTAGACCTACCCCAGTGGAGATGGTCAAGTACCGCCCTTTACGGGATGTTACTCCCACTGGTCTAATTGCGGTTCTTGACCTATCAGAATTTCCTGGGTTGAGCTCTAATCCTGAAGCGATGGTGCAAGCTTATAATAAGGCTGTCACCTCCGCTTTGGATTTAATTGCTCCCACCCGTGTGCGGCCTCTCTCCCTTAGCCCCCGATCCCCCTGGTTTGATCAGGATCTGAGGGAGCTGAGGAGATTAGGTCGCAGGTTGGAGAGATGTTGGCAGAAGTCTGGCTTAGATGCCGACCATCTTAGACTCCTAGAGCATTACAAGCTCTATCAGTCTGCAATTACTCATAAGAAGGCAGTGTTCCTGTCCGGAGAAATTGCTGCTGCTCAGAATCGACCGGCCCAGCTCTTTTGAACCATAGACAGGCTGTGCAACCCAGCCTGTCTGCAGGTTCGTCGTGCTTTTTCACAGTTGCAGTGAGTGGAGCTTGCTCGATTCTTTGCAGATAAGGTTGCCGACATTAGGGCTGAGATTTGCGCCAACTCCTCCATGGGAGTTGTGATTGCCCAGCCTATGATCACAAGCACACCGTTTACCTGGAGTTCCTTCATAAGGCCGGAAATCGAGGATGTTATGAGGATTATCCAGGGTATACATACCACTAGCTGCAGTTTAGACCCGGGTCCCACAGGCCTGATTATGGGATGTGGGGAGGTTATCTTCCCAGTTCTAGCCAGGATAGTCTGGTGTTCCTTAGACACTGGTGAATATCCCTGCTCCCTGAAGGAAGCGGTGGTGACACCAGTGTTGAAAAAGGCATCCTTGGACCCCGACTCCCTGGCAAACTACAGACCTATCTTGAACCTCCCCTTTGTCGGGAAGGTAATCGAGAAAGTGGTGGCAGCCCAGTTGGACAACCATCTTACCATCCATAACATCTACGACCCTCTTCAATCAGGCTTTCAAAAGAGGCACAGCACTGAGACTGCGCTGGTTCGCGTCCTCAATGATCTCCTGATGGCAGAGAGACCAGAAAAAATTGTCCATTTTGGTCCTTTTAGATCTGTCAGCAGCATTTGACACCGTAGACCATGGGGTGTTACTTGAGCGCCTGAGATGTATCTGTGGGCTTTCGGGCCTGGTACACCACTGGTTTACTTCTTTCCTCACAGGTAGAACTCAGAGGGTGGTATTGGGGATTTTTTCCTCCGATCCCACCGCTCTGACCTGTGGGGTGCCTCAGGGCTCTGTGCTGTCCCCCATGTTGTTTGCGGTGTACATGCTTCCCCTCGGAGACATTGTAAGACGATATGGGCTGGAGTTTCATTGTTACGCCGATGATACCCAGCTCTATCTTTCTTTTGTGCCCGACCAGAATAGAGCACTCTCAGTGTTTAATAACTGTCTCAGTGAGATCCAGGATTGGACGAGGTCCAGTTGGTTGAAGTTGAACTCGGGGAAGACGGAGGTGCTGGTCGTGGATCATGGCTGCCAGATTGAGAGGTTGGGGGCACCTCAAACCTCTGGTTTATTCCTGGGGGATGCGGAGCTCCCGACCTCTGAACGGGTGTGAGACCTGGGGGTGATCCTTGATGATCAGCTGACATTGCGTGCACAAGTGTCAGCGGTTGTTAAGGTATCCTTTTACCATCTTAGGAACATCGCCAGGATCAAGCACCTTGTTCCATCCGGTGACCTACCCATTCTGATCCACGCTTTTGTGACCTCACGTCTGGACTACTGCAACTCCATTTACTTTGGGCTGCCTGGGGTTGATATCCGCCGCTTGCAGCTAGTGCAGAACTCGGCAGCCTGGTTGTTAATGGGGACTTCCCGTTCCTCCCATATTACACCGGTGCTCCGAGATCTGCACTGGCTGCCGATCCAATGGCGGATCACCTTCAAAGTCGGGCTTCTGACTTACAAAGCCCTGCGGGTTGGGCCTGATTACCTGAAAGAGCTTCTGGTGCCCTTACCTGCTGATGCGACCACTCCTTCACGTATGAGGGTTGCTAGAGGTCCCGAGGGTAATTTTAAAATCTTCCGAGCGCCCGAGCTTTTATGTTCGTGGCGCCGACCCTCTGGAATTCTCTACCACATTGGATTAGAGAGTGCATGACAGTGGAGGGTTTTAAAAGGGGCTTAAAGTCTTTTTTATGGAGCAAGGCATTTGCAGATAACTTGGATGCCGATTAATTGTTTGTAGTCAACTGAGTTTTTAAATATGTTTTAATATGTTTTTATTGTATTTTATTGTAATGCGCCTTGGTTTTGAGAAAGGCGCATATAAATAAAGTTTATTATTATTATTATCCTGCCTCTCCTCTGTGTCCACCCTCCCACAGAGCTTAGTATCGTCTGCAAAGAGACAGATTTTGCTCTTGACCCTCTCTGCTATGTCGCCAATGAATACATTGAACAACACAGGTCCCAATACCCAGCCCTGTGGAACACCACTGGTCACAGGCCTAGGTTTGGACAGCTCACCTCCTACCACTACTCTCTGGTTCCTGTTCATCAGTCAGCTCTTTACCCACCTCAGCAGTCTGTCCCCAACCCCCAGCTTGCTGACCAACCTGCCATGGGGCACAGAGTCAAATGCCTTGCTGAAGTCCAGATAAATTACGTCCACTGCCTGCCTTTGTCCAAGGTCCTTGTAACCCAGTCATAGAAGTCTACCACCCCCTAACAAACCCATGTTGCCTATCATCCTGGAGACCACTGTCTTCAAGGAAGGACATGAGCCATTCTTTCAGAGTGGCTTCCATTAACTTACCCACTATGGAGGTTAAGCTGACTGGCCTGTAGTTTCCCCCAGCTCATCTCTAGGGCCACTCTTTTGGATAGGCACCACATGAGCGGTCCTCCAGTCCTGAGACTTCCACCACTTATATCCTGTATTCTCTTAGCACTGCATCCTGGGCCTTTCTAATCAAAATCACACCATAATCAGCATGCCACAAACAAATGTGAATATCTCTTGAACCATAAGTGCTACACACAAAGTACGAGTGGTAAAGTTGTTCAGCACAACATTACCTTTCCAGTGGTGTTATGCAACCAATTGTAATCAATTTGGTTTTTATTTATACTAGCTGAAATACCAAACAACTGTGTTTTTTTTCAGATTTTTTTCAAGGTGCTTAGGTGAAGCTTGAGAGACAAATGTCAGACATGCACACCATACCTTAAACAAATGTGAATAACTCCTAAAGTACACATGATAGACACAAAGTATAAGCAGCAAAACTGTTCCGCACAAAATTAACTTTCTAATGGTGCTATGCAATTAATTGTAATCCATTTAGTTTTTGCTTTATTCTAGCTGAAATACCAAACAACTGTGTTGTTTTTTTCAGACTTATTCAAGGTGCTTAGTTGAGGCTTGAGAGACAGATGTCAGCCATGCACACCATACCTTAAACAAATGCGAATAACTCCTAAAGTACACATGATAGACCCAAAGTATCAGCAGCAAAATTGTTCAGCACGAAATTACCTAATGGTGCTATGCAATCAGTTCTAAGCAATTTGGTTTGTTTAATATTTAGGTAAAAACTGCTGACTTCCTCAGACGTTTCCAGGCCTGAGTGTAAGTCAGCTGAGTATGTCTACAGGCGTTATTGGCCTGAGTGGCTATGCTTTCAGACGCCACCTACAGGTGTATCTAGCCCTGAATGTGTTAAATAGGACTGTCAGTGGCACTGCCAATATCTTTGCCAGTTCCCTCAGAACCGTTGGGTGCACCCCATCCAGGCCAGAAGCCTTGTCCACCTGCAGTTCCTTAAATCCTCTCAAGATCCTGTCTACCTTAATCTCCCCACTCATACTCCTTTCCCCCCTTAAGGGACTTTCCGATCTTCCCCTTCGGCATGTGCCCGCTAGCCTCCCTAGTGAAGACAGAGCAGAAGTACTCATTGTGTCTCCGCTTGTTCTACACCCTCCTCCACCCACCCTCCCTTGCTCCCTCTTGATACTCACTATCCCATCCTTCCTACTTTCTCTTTAATGTAGCAGAAGTCTTTCTCCCCTTTCTTAATCCCCTGAGCCAATCTTAGTTCTTTCTCAGCCTTGGCTGCCTGGACCTCCCTAGATTTCTCTGAGTAAATCTCCCTGTCTTCTTCCCTTATGGTACATTTGTACCTCAGGAAGGCTGCCCTCTTGCCCCTTACCTTTTCTGCCACCTTGCCATTAAACTAGATTGCCCTCTTGGTTCTAGCACTCTTTGTACAAGTGCTGGTAGCCTCAATCAACCCCATCTTGATGATGGTCCATTTTTGGTCTGTAGTCATCCCTGGTTGGATCTTTGCCAGATGTTCCCTCACTGTGCTCCCCATCTAGATGAAGTCTGCCTTCCTAAAGTCTACCACCTTTGTTTTAGTCCTAGCAGCCTCCTTCCCCATGCAGATGGAAGCCACTCTGTTCAGTGGTCACTACCTGCGAGAGGTTCCCTCACCTCCATGTCCTGGACTTGCTCGCCATTTGACACCACCAGATCTAATATGGCGTCCTCCCTTGTTGGTTCCTTGACTCTCTGTGACAGCACGCTTACAGCTCCAGGCCAGGCTGTGGGAGGCGCGAGGAGCAAGCAGGGGGTCGTAGTTAGGAGAAGGAGTCTGGAAGGGCACATATGGACCTGTGACCCCCAAGTTGCAGGGGGTGAGAGGAGCAAGTGGGGAGGACATAGGCAGAAGAGGGAGGCTGGAAGGGCATGCACAAAATAGAGACACCCAAGCTGTGGGGGGTGTGAGGAGCAAGCTGGGAGATATAGACAGAAGAAGGAGGAGTATGGAAGGGCACAAATGGGCTAGTAACTTGGGGAGGTGAAGGTGCTCCTGCTGGGTGATTCCATGATTAGGGGTATCCAGTGGGGGGGAGGGTTTCGGAGGGAAAATGCAGCCCAGTCAAGGTTAAATGTATCCCAGGCCTAGCAGTACACAAGGCCAAATTCCAGCTACACTCAATGGCAAGGGAATGCGGAGGATCCCCCGACTTTCTAGTTCACCTGGGAACAAACAGTTTAGAAGGGAACAGTGAACTGGAGATACAGGCAAGATTCAGGGAATTGGCCAGGGTTTGCCACTCCATAGGATGCTCAATCTCCTTTTCTGAGACACTGTCAGCACCAAGGGTGAGCAGGAAAAATAAGTAAAAACTTAAGAGGGGTGAACCAGTGGCTCAGGGAGTGGTATAAGTCAGAAGGGTATGGGTTGATGGAGGACCGGGGTGATACATGGAAAGACAAGGGGCTATATGTCAGGGATAGGCTACACCTCAACCTGGATGGAAGGAAGATCCTTAAACTGAAACTTTTTGGATTGATAGGTGATAAGTGGGGTTTAAACTAGTAAAGGGGGAGGGATAGAAAGACTGAAATCCCCAGCAAGGAAGCTCGAGGGTTCAGGACTAGATCATGCAAAGCAGGCTGCAGGCAGCGTTAAAAGACCAGGGGGAACTGAGTGGGGAAGAGAGACGGGGGTCCGTGCTGGGCGGAGAAGACTGGAGAGGGGATCGGGTGGAGGACAGTCCTGATTAATGCCAGGAGCATGGGCACTAAAATGCCAGAGCTCCAGGCAATGCTAGTTGAGGGTGCAGCAGACGTGGCGACAATTACTGAGACATGGGCCACCCAGAGGCATGATTGGGACCTAAATTTAGTGGGCTACACAATGTTTAGGAAGGATAGGGGAGTGGGTGGGGGGGTGGCATTCATAGTCAAAAATGACATCATAGTTGGTGGAATTGAGGAGGCAGGGGAGATGTGGAGGCAATTTGGGTAACCCTACAAATGGGGGGGTAAAAGATTAAAAATAGGGGTGGTGTACAGACACCCCGCAGTGGTGGTGGAACTGGAGGATGATCTGGCTGAGAACATCAGGGGGTCACTGTGGCCTCAGAAAGGACAAGGTGGTGATCATGGGCGACCTGAACATGCCGGGACCAGACTGGGGCACTATAACATCCTCGGTGGCCAGGGAGCAGAGATTGATGGATGTCTTCCAGGATGCCTTCCTAGTCCAGAATGTGGGGGAGCCTACTAGGCAGGACAGGATACTGGACATTGTCCTAGCATATAATGACCAGATAAGGGGCCTGGAGGTGAACACCCCATTGGCAGGCAGTGACCATGCCATGGGCTGGTTTCTTATGTTCTTGGGGGAGAGGAAATTTGCACTAACACAGTAGTAATAGATTTCAGGGGGCGGACTTTGAGGGAATGGGAAGGATTCTTAGAGGGTGCTTGGATGAGATAAGGCCAGACATGGATGCTGGTAGCGTGTGGGAGACCATTAAGAAGGGGGTGCAGCAGGCCCGGTGGCACTAAGGGTTGGCGCTGGGCGACGCCTTGCGACCAGGTTTGGGAACGAGCCTGGATGCTGGAGGTCGGCCGGGGAGAGAACTAGAGCTGGCTGCCGTCAGGCAGCCCTCTACCTCGGGGTTAGGGTTAGCAGGTTCCTCAGAGTTTGGCCGCCGTCTGGTGGAGGCCAGAGGAGTGGCGCCTCTACAAGGACCTTTGGTGTTAGCTGATTGGGGAAGGGAGGAACAAACCCCATCTGGAGCTGTGGTGCGCATGTGCACTTCCACGTGCATGCGCTACCACTTCCGGGGGTCTCGGGCTTAGGACCAATGGGGAGAAAACGGAGGAAATCATGGGGGTCCACCAAGGATGATGCCTCTGGACTGGCTCAGGGGATCTGCTGGGGCGTGCATGGCGCTACAAGCCCCCCCGAGTCCAGTATGTTGGTGGACGACGAGGGAGGACCTGCCACAGGAGGATAAAGAGAATTGAAAAAAAAAAAAGGGGGTGCAGGAGGCTACGAGGGCCTGCGCAAAGGTAAGGTGCAAGCAATGTAGGGCCAGTAAGCTGTGGCAGGACCCGGAGGTGCAGGTGGTGAGGGGAAAAAAGGCTGCCTACGCATCCTTAAAGCACTCAAGGGGGGGTTAGGAAGAGGGGAGAGTACGAGTCCCTGGCTAGGAGGGTCACCAGGGTGGTAAGGGGGTCAAGACGAAGAAGGAGCTTAACCGGGCCAGGGATATCCACAGGGGAAGAAAGGGGTCCTATAGATACATAGGGAGAAAAGAAAAGTGAAGGCACAGATCAGCAGGATTAGGACTAGGGGGGATGGGTGCAGGAAGCTGGGGAACAAGCAGAGGTGCCAAATGAGTACTTTGCCTCTGTCTTTACCGGGAGAGGTGGGGGATCCTTCCAACTCGATGGGAGGGAAGGGGAGCCCACTGAATCAGGAGATCAGTTGGAGACTGAAGGACTGGATGAGGCTAGGGTAGGGGATGGGTTGTATCTAGAAGAGGAGGAGCAGATGCATGAGAAGATGGGATGGGAGGGCGAAATCACAGCGGATAGGGTGAGAGAGGCTCTCCAGTCGCTAAAGACTGAGAAGGTGCTGATGCCAGATGGGCTGCATCCAAGGGTACTGAAGGAACTGGCAGCTCCACTGGCCTCACTCTTCAACATCTCTTTGATGACACAGTGGGTGCCTCAAGATTGGAAGGTGGCTCATGTGGTGCCTATCCACAAAGGGGGGGGGTCCAGAGAGGAGATGGGGAATATAGGCCTGTTAGCCTAACGTTAGTGGTAGGTAAGGTTATGGAGGGCATTATCAAGGAGAGGCTGGGGGGCCAGCTGGAAATGTTGGGGCACCTGGATGACGGGCAGTATGGTTTTGTTCCAGAGAGGTTGTGCCAGACCAACCTGGTGGAGTTTTATGATTGGCTGATGGATACCCTGGACCGACAAAGGCCGATGGACGTCCTCTATCTGGATTTCAGTAAGGCGTTCGATTCGGTACCCCATAATGGCCTACTAGCAAAGCTGGGGGTGGGGATGGGGGGCAGTTGCTCAAAACTGGCTTACGGGGCGAATACAGAGAGTGGTGGTTGGAGGGATAGTCTCCTCCCCAGAAGGGTCATCAGTGGGGTCCCCAAGGGTTCGGTCCTGGGGCCACTCCTGTTCAATTCCTTTGTCTCGGGTGTTAGGAGTAGGCGGTCTCTCTTTGCGGATGACTCAAAACTGGGAGCACTGGTGGACGGGCAGGAGGGGAGAGAAGCCCTCCAGGGGGATCTGGATACCCTGGGAGGGTGGGCAAGGAAATGGGGATTGAAGTTCAATGCAGGGAAATGTAGGGTGCTGCATCTGGGGGTCAGAAACCTGGGCCATGCATACACCCTAGGGGGGTCACACTGCAAGTCACATCGGAAGAGGAACCTAGGGGTAGTGGTGAACAGCAAAATGAATAACACTGAGAATTGTCAAAGAGCTGCAGCAAAAGCAAACAGGATACTGGGCTGCATAACCAGGGGGGTTACCTCCAGGAGGAGGGCAGTGATCCTCCCTCTGTATAATGCCCTGGTTAGGCCGCATCTTGAGTACTTTGTGCAGTTCTGGAGACCCCATCTTAAGAGGGACATGGCGCTCCTGGAGAGGGTCCAGAGGAAGGCGACCAGGATGATTCAGGGCATGGAGGGTAGGCCCTATGAGGAGAGACTGGAAGAACTCAATCTGTACACATTGGAGGAGAGGACGGATGGGGAGACATAGAGGTTTTCAAGTATGTAAAGGGGATAAATAAGGGCAGCGCCAGGGAAGTGTTCAGGCTTAAGAAGGGGGGGGACTACCAGGGGGCACGAGTGGAAGCTGGAAGGGGGGGAAGTACAGTGGGGAGTGCAGGAGACACTTCTTCACCGAGAGGGTGGTGGAACCAAGGAACGCACTGCCCAGGAGTCTGGTGTAATAGAACACAGTGGAAGGATTCAAGAAGGGTTGGGACAGGTACAGGGGGATACTGAAGCCAGGGAAGACCACCTCTGGGGCTGGGGGGAGTGAAGGAGTGAGCTCCCAGTAGGGGGTAGCTTCTGAGCAGACACAATAGACCATGGGGCCTATTTTGCTGGCTTTTACTATGATATGTGCAGGTGTCCTAGGGTTGGGGCAAGTAACACAGGAAACACCCCCAGTGCATCAGGATGATACTGATACTATAGGGCTACAGCAAGGATGACTAGAAGCCCACCAAGGAGAATCATAACTAAAGAGTTAACCCCTTCAGTCTGTGGCTTGGCAGGCTCCTCCTCAGGGTGCAAATCTTGGGTAAAACTATACGCTAGGGATGGAGAAGGGAGGTCGCCAGGCTGAGTTGGCGCCTCGGTTGGCATTCCGCTTGTGACGCTGGTGAGTGGGACGGGCCGGGGAGAAGGATTGAGCAGCCAGCAGGACTGCCCTCCTTCTCGGGGTACATCCGGATACGAGCGGCTCCCAGCGGAGGCTGGATTCGCCACAATGCGCAGACGTCAACGAGTTGGCGGGGTGGACGCTGGACGTCATTGCACATTCCTGCCCTGTTTACAGGGGAGAAAAACACTACAGGATCGCCTCCATGGCGCCCTTCCCTCCAAGCCCCAATTAGCCTCTGGTGCCAGTGTCCCCCCCCCCCGACAAGATAATTGTAGTGTGGAGCTGGTGGGAAGGCAGCTCCACAACCCCACCCTCTGGGGGGTAAGCCAGAGGTGACAGGGTAAGAACCTGGTGATTGCCGGAGGTGGGGGACAAGAGGGGCCATGACTAAGGGCTGAAACTACCGGCGATCCAGCGGCAACATAAAGCATACTAAATAAAAAAATCATTTATATTTATTTATTAGGAGAAAAGCTCCATTGAGCAAAGCTCATTTACAAGGAGGTCCTGGGTAAGACATGCAACAACACAATACTTTAGAATCAGCAGAATTACAATCAAGGAAATTTGTCACAAGATACAGTAGCTGATACTTATACAAATAAAAGAAATCAAAAGAATGTGAAGAATAAAGGACAATGATGCAGGAAAAAAAGGAGGCAAACATTAAAAGCAAGGCAAGCATCATAGTCTATCAATACAGAATACATTGTTTGTGGACATTTAAGACACTAGAAGAACTGAGTGCAGTTGAGACTCTTGTTATTCTCAGGTGTAAAGCCACATCCTTAAAAAAGTGTATGTGAAAAAACATAAACTTAAGCATACACCACTAAAGCAAAAGCGTCATGGTTATTATATGCAAATCACCACAAAGGACTACAGACTGCTGCCTGGCATTGGAGATGTACTATACTTATAATTTTGTGTTAAAGACTTGACTCATTTGCCAATGTGTATTTTGCACAACCCTGTAGAGTGTTTGCAGTGAAATGTCTGTCTTGTAAACACAGTGTGAACTGTGATTATGAAATGGATATAACAAATCCAGAAACCTGACTGGCTGACGAGCTTGGAACCCAATAATGGTATCCCAGCACAACAGCACTAGAAAAAAGATCCCTGACCTCACTGAACTGTTTACATTAAACAGGTACACGCTGTATCAATACACCTCGCTTCAATTACTTGCATTAAAAAATTTAGTATCTGACATCTACTGGCCGAACAGCAAAATTACAATGGCTCAGTAAGACTACTTTTTTCCCCTTTTTATCCTTTGACTTTTAATTATTTTCAAAAAAATATTTATTTACTAATCCTAATTCATAACTGCAAAAAGGCACCCTAGGGTGTGCTTTGTACTGGGAAAATGGCACATCTTGGGTGGTGGATGCACTCCGCCTTTGGCCTCGTGCTTCAATCCACCTGAGGCACACCTTTATCCCAGCACAAAGCATACCCTGTCATGCCTTACTGCTTAAATAATGTTTCTCACTTAATTGAAATCAGTGGGTAATAGGGGCCTACCTGCAAGACCTCCTGGTTCCTCATCGCTCATTTCGGGCTCTCCGTTCTTCCGAAGGTTGCATCCTTATGGGTCCCAGAATTAGGCTGCAGCATTCTCGGGATTGTGCATTCTCAGTTGCTGCACCAACCCTGTGGAATTCTTTAACATGACAACTAAGGGAGGCGCCATCGGCGGAAACCTTCATAAAAGGACTTAAAATGTTTTTATTTAATCAGGCCTACGGCATGCATGATCTAGAATGAATTTGAAGAGCAAAGATGAACTGACTGGTGATGTAAATTGTTTTAGTGAATGACAGAATTTTAAAATTGAACTCTGCATTATGTTATGTTGTTGTATAATGTGTATGATCTGTTTTAAATATTGTTAGCGCTCTGAGCCCCCAGGAAGGGGCATTACATAAAGTTTCCATCTATGTACTATAAAGGCAACAATCACTTTATAAACGTCATTAATTCAATAGAATTACACTGTAACTTTGTCCATCATCACACAGAGTTAGGTTGTAATCATGACAGAATTACTGCTTAAAACTTGGTAAACATACTACAAAGAAATCAGAAAAGAATTCCTGATCAAAAACTCTTAGAAGGCATAAAAAGGGTGCACCCCACCTGCAACATAAGGCTCTAATATTGTTACTAATTAAGGCTCCACATTTTGACCTCCAATGTTGGAAATCCTAGTTCCTTGTTCATTATAAGCATACATGCGCTCAAGGCAACATTCCTTGGCTCTCAACACCATGTAATGCAGTGTTGAGACTCACAGTAAGGCTCTGTATTCTAACACGTTCTCGGATACACAGCTGCTATCCCTGGACCCAGCTGCATGATGTCATACCCTCATAAGGCTCCCTGTTATAAATTATGTGACCTTTGAAAAAAAAAAAAAAGTACCTATCACTGTCTACCAGCTCCATGAAATCCCATCTCTACGCCCACCCCGATGGTATTACGCAACCTAACGGTGTAATTTTGGAACAGTGGTGCCTTATTACATAGTAGATCCTCGATGGGTAGAAAGAGGTGCAAAGGATTCAGGATCACCAGAAGAAAACGATTATGTGAGGGGATTATAACATAAGTGAGAAACAGATGCACACTGGCTGTCCATTACTAACCAGTATTACAAAACTTCACAGACAGCTATAACAGCCCAGATCTCAAAAACAGGGAGGCTCCAAAAAGGCAGGTTCATTAATGACAGGCTAGCAATGCCTCTTTTTATTTTGTGTGCAATATAATATATATTTTTTTGCACCGTACGGTAGGCAGACTCTATTTCCAACTCTGTTTAGTGCTGCCAAACAGCTTTAAAAATGTAAAATCTTTGTTGGCTCTAATACCGAGGGGGATTGCAAGCCCTGATTAATGCACGGTCAAGGTTCGGTGACTTACTGATTTAGCACCCTCTATGACTTGCAACCCCTCTGTCTCCTGAGCCTATCTCATGTGGTTGGCATGTTGCAGTGCTCACTGGTGCAGGTGACTTTCACTCTGCTGTGTGACGACTGTCTGTAAAGAGGGCAGTGTCAACTCTCCCAGGCACAGTGTCTGCGTATCACCAGATGGTCACTGTACCCCTTACACACAAACACACTGAAGCTAACATCTTTGTTGCACACCCATTCTTCAAAGGAGGAACAAAAACACTCCACCTTGTGTGGACTCCTACATGTGAACAACACTGGGCAACCATTTTCTGGGCTCCTACATCTGAACATTAGGCAACCACTGTGTGGGCTCCTACACGTGATCATTAAGCAACCATTTTCTGGGTTCCTACATGTAAACATTACGCAACAAGTTTCTGGGCTTCTAAATGTGAGCATTGAACAACCATTTTCTAGGCTCCTACATGTGAGCATTAGGCAGCCATTTTCTGGCTCCCACATGTGAGCACTAGGCAACCATTGTCTGAGCTCCTACAAGTGGCTGGCAGTATAGCATAGAGGTTAAGAGGAACGAGGTGTGAATGAGCTTGATACATCCAGCAGACCAGACCTGAGTTTGAGTATCACAAACTCCACTTGCATATTGTGTGACTCTGAGCAAATCACTTAACCGCCCAGTGCTCCCTGGTCGTCCCTGAAAACAGGCACTTGTGCCTAGTGGGCCTTACCCGGTGGTTACCAAAGACTAAAATAAAAAAAGTGAGCAATAGGCATCGGTTATCTGGGCTCCTACATATGGGCATTAGGCAACCATTTTCTGGGCTCCTACATGCCAACATTAGTACACTTGCCAGCATTAGAACACTCATCTCCTGGGTTCATACATGTTTACTTTATTTATTCTTGGGTAACCAGGTAACGCCAACTAGGCACAAGTGCCTGTTTTCAGGGGTGATCCAGGAGCACTGGGGTGGTTAAGTGACTTGCTCAGAATCATACAGTATGCAAGTGAAGGTTGAGGGAATCAAACCAGGCCTGCTGGATGCACTAAGCTCATTCACAGTTCATTACTCTAACCTCTAGCCTATATTGCCAGTCCCCATATGAACATTACGCAACCATTTCTGGGGCTCCTACAGTGGTAGCTATACAAAAGTTGACCAGTATGATGCAGTTGCAGTAAACACTGCAGTATAATGCAGTTTAGATAAAAAAAAACACACTAAATACTATGCGTTTTTTTTTTTTACAACTGCATTATATTGCAGTGTTTTTTTTTTTTTTTTACTGCAACTGTGTCATACCACAGTACTAGTCAGCCTTTGTATAACTACCACCGTACATGTGAACATTAGGCCCCCATTTTGTGGGCTTCTACCTGCGAACATTAGGCCCCCATTCTCTGAGCTCCTACATGTGAAAATTAGGTGACAATTTTATGAGCTGCTGTGTGTGAAAATTAGGGGACCATTTTTGGGGGCTTCTACAGTTGAACATTAGACAGCCATTTTGGGGGGGGCTCCTGTATGTAGGCATTAGGCTAATGTTTATTTTATTAATATAATCAATTCTGTCTCAAGTTCCACCTTTGCCACACCCTGAGGATCTGGCCTCCTTGGTAGCGTTTTTCTTCCAGCGGGGAGGCAGCCTTCTTGCTGATGCCAATGCCACTCCCGGATCATCCGGCAGGTGCAGCATAAATGCACGGTGGCCATAACCTCCCTCTCTCCCTGGAAGCAGAGTACCTCACCTCCACTACGCACCCAACCAGCTTCAGTACAAGATTAGGCCACCAGTTTTAACTACATCTCTTGAGTTGAAAACAACTTTTCTCAATAGAAGAGTAATCATGATATTATGATATAATTACAGATTAACCCTGTTTATAACTTAATAACCATAGTGTTAATTTCCCATTATAACCAGACAGAATGGGAGCCAAAAAACACCTGTCAGCTGTCAATCAAAGCTTCAGGAGTGTAAGTGGTGCTCTAAATGATTTTCAAGGAAGCAGCAGTACAACACTTCCGGAAGCCCATGGTGCTCCTCAAAGATTGCAACTGAAAGTGCAGAAAGAGAGACCAACTAAAAACCCTGCAAGCAAACTAATTAAGTGATCAGTGTAGCTGTTGGGTGTGGGGGCAGTATTGGAGGTGCTGATTCTCTCACAGACAGCTTTGGCAGTTGGAAATAAACTGTGTCTGTGTTAACCACCCCCCCCCCCCAAAAAAGAAAAGTGACATCAATGTTAACTCTTTCAATGGTGTTGCAGTACACAGCGCCAGAACATGTCTACCAGTCAGCAATTATTAAAACAAATGTATAGGTAGGGGTATGTAATGATTTTTTTTGTTACACCCATCCATTGACCCTTCGGTGGGTGATGCCTTAATAACCCCCGAGCTTCACTCTCGGGGTTTATGTGACATCACTCACCTTGGGTGCATGTTAAACACCTATTATTCTCAATATATCATGGCATAGAAACACTCCCTAGTGAAAGTGCACAGAGTAACTTCCCATATCCCAGTAATTGTGAATAGCAGTGTATTCAGTGATTTTCTGGCTACTCTGAACTCAAGAGTATCATAGGGAAGGACCCATATGAACCCCATCCTGAGTGACTGCAGTTTGCTGGCCCTCTCTGGGAATGACTTGCATATTCAGAATACAATGGTTTATCATCTCCAGCGTGTGTGACTGCCGTCACTGAATGGAATGTAGTGTGAAAAGGTGTTATAAAAAATATAAGTGCCTTCTTATAACTCACTAAACAAATAAGTAGACTTTTTTATAGTCCTGTAAGACTGAAAGTTCATGATCAACTTGAAATTTTAGCAGAAACTGTAGGCTTGAAACAAGTAGTGAGCAACTATCCCCTGTGAAAAGTGATGTCGAAGGCCCCTTACATTAACCACACTTCCGAGGCTCTGTAAAACGAGTTCTGAAATCATTTTCTGTAAATGTGACATTAGTATTTCCATGGAGGCTTGGTTTGCAAACAGCCAGTTGTCTTGGGCCTCCCAGCAGACACAGAATCTGACACACTGGCTGACCTTGACCTGTAGTGACCCTTGGATTGGGTAAGGGCTCCGTAGGCAGAAGCAGGTCTCCTGCATTGCTCTGTGCCAGTTCTCGGAGTGCTTGCATTTCCTGGCCCTTTGGTGATGGAATTAATCCTGGTTAAGGACTGAGCCCTACCCTGGCTCATTAACCCACAGTTTGAGTCTGAATCACTCTCCGGGGCACTTCCAGAAGTCTGTCTTTTCCTTGTACTCCTCAATGAAGTCAGCAAGAGGAAGGCAAGAGGTCTTGGGATGGATGGCCTTCATGGGAGCTCCTTTAGGAGGTGAGGAGGAAGGTCTGGATGGCATTTTGTTAGAGGTAGGTGGAGTCCACAGCAATGGACGGATTCTGATCTTTTCCTCTTTTTTTATCCATGGAGCCTCCCAACCTGGATCTTCCAGCTTTGGTCCAAAAAGGGACTCATCACAGTAGGAGGGGCTGTGACTTTTTAACCTTGGATTAAAAAAAAAAGTTGTAAAATAAATATATAGTCATGATGGCCACAACAAATATTGCTCTCTGACTGGATGAACCAGGTGACATTGCTATGCCAACGTGTATTCATGGTGCAGCATTTTTTAAAGTCAACTTTTTAATATCAGGCCATATAATAAGTGCAATAACACACTCCAGGGTAAGGTATTGGTTGGCAGATGCAGACACCCCTTTGGTGAGTGCTGAACAGCATTCAACCCTCAGCCTAATGTCCATGCATCTAAATCTCCCAAGAAATGCACACTGTGTCATGTGCTATTGTCCACATAAACATCCCCTACCCTACATCATAAAAGGAGTCCACAAACATCAGTACCGCACAACAGCACTCAATGGCTGGAATGGTCTGTAAAAGATTCTGCAGCCTATCAACACCCATCACAAGGGCCAGTTAGGTAACTGATTTGAAATCTGCAGCAAACAAGGATGGATGGTCCCATGAGATACAGCATCTCATCTCCAAGGGTGTCTCTTGGCAAAGCAGTGAACACAAAGTGTTTACAGTGCTACTGCACTGTAGGATACACAAGTGCTGGTTCGAAAAGAGATTCACAAATGTTAAGTTACTTACAGTGGTAGTTCACGGCAACAATGGAGGACAATTTCTCATATTTATTTATTTATTTATTTGAACATCAGTTTAACAACCTTTGAGCCAGAGGCTCATTTACAAAGGTACCTCGTCACATGAAGGACAGACAGTGGCACAGAAGACAACAGATAATACAAGTTCAAGCAAGTATCATAACAGGCACAGTTGGTTCCAATGCAAGTGTAGAATAAATAGACAGGATGAGGGTTAGTGGGGAGAGATGTAAGGAGAATGGGGGTAAGAGGGAGTGGGGACTAGGGAGCAGACGGAAAGGGAGAGCCAGGGTGGAGGAGGGTGGGTGGGGGAGAATGCGGCTCGCGAGCTGGTCGTGGGGGATTTTTTTTTTTTTTTTCAGTTAGTGGCAGCGGCATCCACGTGAGATTAGCAGGTGATCTCTAAGACTGCATTTAAAGCAAGTGAACGAAGGAGATTCGGAGATAACGGCAGGGAGTGAGTTAAACCAGGAGGGCGCTCTGTAAGGGAATGCCCTTTGGCCTTGCGAGGTCCTGGCTCTTGATGAGCTGCGGGTGTTCACAGTAGGATTGGCCCGGCGTATTGAGTCAGATAAGCCAAGGGGGGATAGGCCATGGAAAGCTTTATAGGTGAGCTGGCAAGTTTGATACATGAGCCGTTCGTCCAGGCTGAGTAGGGTGGCCAAGTGGAGGTACAGCAGACAGGTGTGGGTGTCTAGGGCACCAGTTATAAGTCTGCAGGCTTTGTTAAGTATAAGGCTAACCTTGCACAGGGCCGTCAGATCGGCAGCCCCATAGACCGGAAGGCCATAGCCTATAAGAGATATGATAGAGGAGGTGACAGCCAAGCGGAGGGCGCTAGGGGGAGACATTTTAGAGCCGGTAGAGAATGCCTAAGCCGTGTGTTGGCGGTAGTGTTCAAGGTGGAGATGTGGCCATGGAAGGAGAGGGCTGGGTCAAAGATTAAGCCAAGATATTTATAGGACTGTACACGCTCGATGGGGATATTGAGGGAGGAGTGAATAGCGAGGGAAAATTGCTGGATTTATTTTGGGGGTGGCAGAAGAGCATGGATTTTGTTTTCTTTAGGTTGATTATGAGTCGGTGCTCAGTGAACCAGGTTTCAGCAGAATCGTAGGCAAGCTGGAGAGAATTCTGAAGTGACAAGGAGTTACTGTCAGAAGCGATGAGGACTGCATTGTCAGCGTAGAGCAGGATTTTACCTACGCATTTGCTGGGTAGTGAGTTGAGGAAGAGGGAGAAGAGAAGGGATTCAAGGATAGAGCCCTGGGGGACTCCAGAGCGGATCGGGCAGGTGCTAGAGAGAGTTCCACTAATCCTCACACATTGAGAGCGTGGCTGAGAGATAACCACACCAGGTGATTTAATCTGTGCTGCAAAGCCTAGTGGTCGAGGGTGGTTAACAGGAGAGGACAGCGACACGGGTATCAAAGGCTTTAGACAGGTCAATGAAACCGACTCAGCCATGGAGCCAGCGGCCCAATGCTGTGTGTGGAGGAAGTTGGATAACTCCAGGAGAGCTGTATTGGGTACTATGGCCAGCTCTGAACCCATGTTGTTCCGGCAGAGAACACTGTACTTAGAGAGGTAGCCAGAGATTTGAGTGGCCACACCTTTCCAAGGCCTTGGGGGGCAGGATTGAGATAGGCCGGTAGTTACCTGAAGAGTTCTGTCACCACCTTTGTGAATAGGGGTAATTGATGACCCCCTCCAGACAGCGGGAATTGTCCAAGGCAGAGGGATTTGTTAAAGATGCAGGTGATAGATGAGATGACCTGGTCCAGAACCTGACGTGAGGAGACAGGGGTCAAGGGAGTCATTCCCGATGGTGTTACCCTTTAAGGCTTTAAGCAGGTATGGCCTGACCTCTTGAGTAGTGACACAGCGCAGGTGGAACAAGGGGCGAGTGATGGAGGGTGCGGACCTGGGGGTTGGGGGACTGAAAAAATTGCCAGGGAGCACCGGGCTAAGATCAGTAAAGGAGTTATTGAGATGAGTGGCAATGAGGGCAGGATCAGAGTAGACAGAACCATTGACGTTGAGAAGTGCAGGAGGGGGGGGACCGGGAGTGACCATTCAGTTGCTTGACATTGTCCCAGAAGGACCTGGGGTTCCCCCAAGAGGAGGTAAGGGAGGCTAGGTAGTAGTCAGCCTTTGCTTTGCAGATAGGCCAGGTGCACCTGTTCCGAGCCGCAGCATAAGTCTGTCTGTCAGCAAGGCGGCCAGTTGCAACAGCAAGGTGCCACAGGTTGTCCCGCTGCTTAAAAAGGAGTCGCAGGGCAGGGGTGACCCACGGGGCATGTCTTACTCTAGACCTACGGGCAGTCATAGGTGCGAAGATGTCACAGGCAGAGTTGAAGGTGTTGACAAAAAAGGCCAGCGCCGTGTCAACGTTTGGTGTGTTTAGCAATGGAGACCAGTCTGTATGTGTGAGGTAATGCTTTAGGTCTTTCAGCCCATTAGGTCTAAGCCACCTCCGAAAGGTGGTTAGAACCGTGGGCTTCTAGCAGGTGCAGGAATGGTAGTCATAGACACTGAGAGTTATCCTCTGTATAGGCAGCAAGTCAGCATTCCATACAAATCAATAAATATTGGGTGGTAGATAAAAAGTGGTGTTTCGACGGGAAGACATCTGCATGGATCTTTAAGCAGTTCAAGCAGCCTTGGAAATTAAAAGATTAGGGATGTTTTGAAGGAAGGCCAAAGGTTGTTCCACTTACCCCCGCTTATCCAGCTTGGGTGGATGTACCGCCTTTCTGTCCCCTTCCCTTATCCAGTTTGGGGAGATGTACCACCTTTTCCGTCCATATTGACTGTCATGGAGCTGGATAGACAGAATTTCTGCCTTTAGCTGCCCCCTCCCCTCACTGCTGGGCTCACTCCATGGGGACACTGTCTCAAGGACTGTTGTCCCAGTGGAAGCATGTGTATGCACCTGGCCATGGGTTCTGCATCATCCCTCCTCCCTGTCTTACGCACCTGCTTCACTACTGTCACTGTTCCTACAGGTGGTGGTGACTGAGTGGGCCGCTGCTGCCCCACCTCCCTCCCCAGCGGAAAGCGTCCTCTGGTATGCTCAATCCTCCTCCCCCTGGTTGGCCAACATCCCAAGCTCGTTCCTGAACCAGGGTTACTGGTGATATGAGTGGCAGCTCAATCACTCTGCCAACGGGCTGGCTCTGCTGAAGTCTTTATGGAATTTGGGTACTACTCAGTTAACTGCTCTGGTTTATCTATGAGAATAAGGGATAGCAATAGGAAGGAAGAGGGCTAGACTTTTGGGCCCTTTCTGCTCCCATCAGACCGGGATACTTTTCTTTGCCCTCCAGTCTGCCAAGGACTGGACTGCTACTACTGTGGAGGACTAGCAGTGCATAACAGTGCAGCTGCAGGGAGTTTGTGGCTGGAGTTGAGACACAGCTCCCATCTTCTTCATGGCTGCAGGTGCTCAGCATGATCTGCTCTCTTGGACTCAGGACAGCGCGGCAGGGCCGAGACCAAGTCACAGAAAAGTATCATTGGGCCCACTGTAGCCCCCCAACCCCAGGGAAAGCAACTAGATTGGGCAATGGATCTGTGCTTGTGCTGCTGGAGCACTAGCCTCACCTTTAAGCATGCATACCCGAGAGTGGCAAAAGACAGAGGCACATGCCTGCTGACACTCATCTCACCCAACTTTCTGACAGAAAACACATCCACAACTCCACACACATTCCTGGTCCCAGGACCGGCAGCGGGGTCAACATATAATAAAAACAGCCCCTGAGAGCAAATAAGGAAGTAGCTAGAGGCTGCAGAAGAGAATAACTGAAGGGGTCAGAGGCACACAGAAAGTTGTGCCTGTGAATTTGAGCTGTTCCTTAGCTCAGGTGTGCTGGGAGGCAACACATGCAAACCTAGCTTGGCTGGGGCAAGATTCCAAAGCATGCTTCATAGGGGAACTGTCCACTCAATCAGGTGTCGAGTTTTATTAACTATAAGAGACGATGCCTGACTGGCATCTGGGGCTCAGTTCTAACTGCTGGAAGAGACTGGAGCCAAAAGCCATGTGTCTGACATTCTGTTTTACTAGAGGAGGAGGCAGCTACATTTTGTGATGGAAAAGGAGCCTGACTGTTGGTGTTTGGACCAGGGCAGGTTAGCTACTTGCATATAGGCTTTACCCTAAGCAGGGTTTATTTGTCCAAAATGCAAAATCTGATCTGGATTAGGACCCAGCCTAGACTGTGTTCCAGTAGAAGCATCTTTGCTTTGAAAAGAGGGAGACTGCCTGAGGCATCAACTGTCTTAAGCCCCATCTCAATGTTGAAGTCTCTACAGAGAGCAGAACAGGAGAGGCCGTCACTACCAGGGATAAAGAGGAAAGTCTCCACGATGGGTCAGATTGTTAAGAAAGAGGGAGTCATTCGACCACAGCTCATTCCTGCATGCCCTTCATGTTTCAGTGACCACTGTGACACTGCCCACAAGGTCAACTGTCAAGAGCCCACTATGGCACATCAGTGGCGACCCACAGAGACCTGAACAATGAGTCAGAGGGTTCTGGGGCCTATGAGGTCTGCAGAATTGTAAGTACTCTCTTTATCAGGGCATCTAGCTCATAGTTTTTCTGTTTGTAGCTAGTTAGGTAGCTAGGGCCTGTAGGGTGAGGGGAAAGTCCCAAGCTAAGTAAGACAGCAAAGGGGCACAACTCATGGAGACATTTGTTACAGACCATCCAGTCTGGGATTACAATTTTCCATTTATTGTTTGAAAAGTTTATGCATGCATTAATCCTTGTCCACGATTAGCATCAGTTCTGCACTATGGTACCCAGTAACTGTATACAGGCAGCTCCCAGGTACTGGTGGGTATAAATACTTCTGAGTACCAGCTAGATTATGACATTATTGGACTGTGACAAGGTAGCTCCACCCTTCGCCTTCCCCATCACTTTCAGGACCAGAGAGGATTTTGTCAGGGGCTCCCGGACCAGGATTTGGCAAGCAATGTCTTTCTGGAGGTGGTCTTTGCGGCTATGGTGGAGGGCACCTGTAAACTTTCAGTCAGCCCCTAATTGGATAATTGAGAACAGATGATGACTGGAAGCAGCTGCAGCCTGAAAAGCCAAATAAAAGGAACATGCCTCAGTAAGAAGAAATTTAGTCTGGAATCTGCAGGGAGGTACAGCTAAAACCTTGCACAACACAGAGCTGAGGGGAAGCTCTAAAAGACAGTGTAGCTGAAGGTGGGGTCGACCCTTAAGCCAGAGACAGACAGAGTCGGAGAAGTCTGGTGGAGACCTGCTTGAAAGCAGGGAAAGCTGATGAAAGGTTTGACAGAGAACCAATTCAGTACAGGCCACATAGGGGCCCTTCTCATCAAGCAGGAAAGCTTTTGGGCCTCATGTTCCCTGTATGTGGACATATGTGCGCAGCATGCATCGGACTCATGAGCCACGTGTGAACACACAACTTAACCATCTAACTCGACCTCCTCCAAGGCAGTCATCATTAACAGGGATGTAAGTTTGTCATGGATGAGGTTTTAATAACTCATTGTTTGTTCATGAAATCATTAGTAAACAGTAATAAATGTTGCAGCACTGTCATCATTGCTACATTCTGATGACACTAGTGAAAGTCATGGAAGTCCTGAATAAAGATCAAACGTCATGGAATCAATGACATGTATGACTGCCATGACAAACTAACATCCCTAATCATTAACCCTGACATGACAGCCAACTAAAAAAAAAGTTAGGGTCTAGAAAAGATAGAGAGGGAGAGAAAAGGAGCGAGACAGACAGAGAAACCAGTTCAGTATATGGTAAATTAGGAAGCTAGAGTTAGTGGCCACAGAAGATCAGGGAGAGGCAGTCAATTTCTGCTGTACAAAGAAAAGAAACTGCTGATCAGACTTCTATCTTTGGAAAACTGGAAAAGAAACCAATTTAATTTAGAACTGTTAAAACAGGTGTAAAATAAAGTTTAGGTGTTTGAACTTCAAAACCTGTCTATCATTTTGAATGTTCCCGTTAGGACACATAAGTTTCATACTACATATCACGAGGACTGACAGTGAGTTGCAGGGAAAAGTGAGACTCTGCTACAGTTCCTCACTATTACTGCCTTGCCCGTTACTCCCTCCTTTCCCTTGCACCTTGTTCCAGCCTTCTCTAATAAACCTTAACCCTTTGGTGTAGTGCACTACCACGTATTTTTCATTATTTGGATGTATCAACTGTTCTTATTAGAGAAAAAGAGACAAGGAAAAGACCAAGAGTCCATCTAGTCTGCCCAAAATTCTCTATCTGCCCCAGGACCTATTGTCCATATGGGGTTCTAGCCTTCCCTGTCCACCCCAGCTCTCCTCCCTACTGTTACTGACCTGAGTAACCACCAAACCCTTCACTCTGTCCCAGCTATGCTTGAATACATTTATGGTCTTGGCACCCTTCACATCCGCTGGCAGACTGTTCTACAGCTCTACCACCCTTTCTGTAAAATAGAACTTCCTCACATCCCTCTTAAACTGCCCCCTTGCCAGTTTCCATGCATGACCTTGGGTTCTTGAATCTTTATTCCTGCTTAATAGTTCCCCACAGTTGACCTTGTTTATTCTGCTCAGAAAGTTGAAGGTCTCTCTCCTCCCCCCACCCCGGTCTCCAGCAAATACAGTACATGGTCAGTCATTTGAGACGATCCTTGTAAGACCTGCCCTGTTGGCCCTGAATCATCTTGGTCACCCTGCACTGCACCCTCTCCAGCCTGTTCCTGTCCTTCTTTTGGTGAGGACCCCAGAACGGAGCACAGTATTCCAGGTGCCACCTCACCAGAGACCTATATAGAGGCAGTTATACCTCATTTTTCTTGCTGTCAACACCCCCTTCCAATACATCCCAGCATCCTATTAACCTAATTATAGGCCCTGTTATACTAGCGCGATCATTTGAGGGAGTCACTAATGATGACTTCCAGGTCCCTTTCTTCTGCAGAAGTGCTGTTTTCCCCCTCCAACTCTGTCCTGGGGTTTTTGTACCTGTAATAGTGTTGTAGCGAGCCAAGCCTTTTGAGGGAACCATTAGGAAAGAAAAAAAAAAAAACTACAGGAAAAGTTCTATGAAACTAGAAGTTGCTTTACCTCAGTAACAAACAAGGGTTCAAAAACAGCTTACACTGGTAAAACAAACACAAAATAAAACCTTTTTAGCTTAGTTCAGAGCACCCTGCTCCCTCCTCCACTAAACCCACTAGCCCCCAAATCCTCATTCTTGCTCTGTCTGGTTTCCTTTTTATGCCTCCCAGGTGAGACTTATTTGTGTCCTTTCCCCACAGGATTTCCAAGCCTGCATACAGCCAATGCATATGGCCTTTAAAAGGGCCCAGCCAGAGATCGACAAAGCTGTGTCACAATTCACCCTGTTCTCCTGCTAGTATCTTAGTGGAAAAGGGGTCCTGGGGGAAGGTTACACAGACTCCTTCACATACCCCCCTTAAGAGCTGTGCCCATGGCATGTGCAGCACTGACTACCATCGAGCTGCCCTCCTGGAAGAAAAAGTCAGAATTATTATACAGCAAATGCCCTGTGATGCACCTGAAATGAAAACAGCTGCACAGCCAGGTACCACCGGGTGACTCTGGAGTTTGTATCCTACAAGACATGTAACCATTTGAGGGGTGCATGGTCAATGACCCACATACATAATCTTCCCAACAAACAGTAGCACAGGGCTACAACAGACATACTTTCTCTAGCACGGCATTCCCGTGTTCCCTGGGAAACAATTTTCTGGACAAATATGAGGATGAGGTGAATCCCATCATCAAATTCTTGTGACAAGACAGCCCCCCAAACCTACTTCTGAGGAGTCCATGTACAAAATGAACTGACAGTTGAAATCAGGACTTAATATGATGGGTGATATTACCCTACTAAGCCAAGGAAGGCCCTAACTTGCTTTTTTTGTAGTCTGTACAGAGCAGTCAGCAGGGGGCTTTTGCCTTAACAACTGGGTGTATTATGGCCATTCCCAACCATGTATCCCAGGTATAGCATTTAGTTTCCTGACACCCTAGGGCACATTTCATGGCACTAACCATAACACCTGCCTCCCTGAGTAACTGAAGTACTGCAGCTGCATCCCACAGGTGGGTATTCCAATTAGAGCTAAATATGACATTGCCCCCACACGCTGCTGCATATAGCCCATGGGGATGGAGGATTCGATCCCTCATTCTCTGAAACGTGGCCAGGGTACCATGCAAACCAAAGGGGAACATGGTAAAATAACAGAGACCAAATGTATTTATTTTTCATTTATACTTTTTATGCCCCCTGCATCTCTGGGTCGGTACTCCCAACTCGTGCACCGTAGCCCACCCCCATGGAGCCTCGGTTTACCCTCTGGGCAGGGGGTGGCCAGCTTCGACCCCCATCGCACCAGTCATCAGACAGGCTAATGGAGGAGGCACCAGGGCTGAGCTTGGTTTCTTGTTTTTCTGGTTGGGGAGGTGTGACATACAATGAAGCCACAGTGTCTGCATGCCTCCCAGCCTCAGCCGCTACTCCTGGTAAGCCACTACCATGGTCACCCAGGGCACTACTGGGAGGCACAATCTCCCCTCCCTAGAGATGGAGAGTGCGCAAATGCAGCTCAATCCATCTCTCCCACTTCGGGCCGACTCTACTGCCATCCAACCTTGCTCCTGAACCTGGGTCACTGGTGCCACAAGTGGTAGTGCTACCGCTGTGTCAGTGGGCCAACCCTTTATTTAAAATTTTGGTAACCGGGAGAGGCACACTCTGAAGCTTGTTTCCAGGTGTGACCCGAGGGAAAGGGGAGGAGGGTAGTGCAAATATAAAGACAGATAACAAATAAAATATTCAAGTAAAAAACATAAGGTGCTTGAAGGTACAATTCTGAAAAGTACGGATAGGAATAATGCATGCTCAACAAATTGGTATAAGTAAAAACTATAAGTAGTAGCAAAAAATAGCAGGAAAGATGGGTAAAAATGATGCGAAAATGGAGCAAGGCAACAGGATCCAGATGTATGGGGAAAAGTATAGTGTGTAGAGACATGTTAAAGGGGAAGTCTCCCATAGTTTCACACCAATATTTTCCAAACTCCTTGTGTGTAATTGTTGTGCGTCTCCTCCAGTTGCCAGCTGTCCAAATCTAGATTATAAATAAAAATATACAGCCCCCAGAAGCTATTGATGTGTTTGTCCTTCATTTTACCATCAATGCAGCTCCACTAGTAAACCAAACCCACAATGTTTGGTTCCCCACTTGAGTAATGTAGGAACCCTTTAAGTGTTGTGCACATCCTGAAGTGCAGGTCTAATAGGGACTAGGACCATGTGAGTGTGATGCAGCACTGATTTGAGGTATATACAGTATTCATATAAGGAAGTGCCTGTATATGTTGTGTTACTGCTTCTGTTAGCAAAAACAGTTTACCCAATAAATGACTCTGGGTACAACAAGAGTTTTAAGTGGTATTATACATCTGTTGTATTATGTCTTGTGTGTGTTAGCATTCTTTGTTTTGATTGACACCAGCAGTGAGAAACAATCTTGCAGATATGCTCCTTTCCCTTTGTAACTAGGCAGTCAGTGATTGGATGGTTGCTGTACGGCAATAAAGAGTTCAGCTATAACAAGGAATAGGTTACCAGGAAAGCATCAGCTGCAGCACATGAAAGAAGGTTAATCTAGTGGTTAAAGCACAGGCACAAGAACTGGGAGATGCTGGTTCAAATCCTACTAAAGTCCCTTACTCTCTAACCCTTAAGTTCCCCTAACCTCCTTGGGAACTGTGATGGCCCCTCAGGTCCATGACTTTAAAAGTGCCCCCATTCCCATTATAAATCACTAGCAGTGATGTGAGAGCTACAGCACTTCACTTTGAAGTTACTGAGGACAAGCTGTGGCAGCACCCCCCCCCCCGCTTTGTAATGCTAGCATTTGAAGTAGGATGTCCCTCACAAATCAGATGCTACATTTCAGTTGTTGTAGGTAAAAAAAACTAAGCAGTCTCAGTGTTTGTAGTGCTCTGTATCTGCTGAGCTCATTCCTCCCATGTCATATGCATTCTGTGTCTTGGTATTTCCAGTTAGAAATTCAGATTTAAGGAGCATTTGAAATGTAAAACAATACACTTTATAAAGTAAGTGATCTAGCTCTCCACTTTCAGGCTGCTGAAGTGGGGGGGTGTATCATCTGTGCAAAGGAGGAATTCAGTCTTGTGTGATCCTTTGGGAAACTGCCCAGGCATACCTTGTAAATGAATCTTCTCAAGGGTGTTCACCTGGCTCAATACGGATTGACAGCTTGATTGACTGATTCAGTCTACTGCTCTCCACAACATGTTCAAACTGTCTCACAGAGAGAAATGAGCAGTACAAGGAAACAGGTCTCGTTTCCTGTGAATGTAATACTATTGGAGTATTTGCTCTACACATGCAGTATTAAGGCTGCAAGTACTACTCCCTGTGTGGGTTGCATGACAGAACTGTCTTAAGCCATTGCAAACAAATTAAAATCAGAATAGATAGCCGGCCCAGTGCGGCTGAGGGTTGAGGCACTGGACGCCATACCTTGCATCACGCCAGCAACCCGGGTTTGGGAACGGACTCAGGCCCCTGGGGGCTGGCAGGGGAGAGGGAGGATTGAGCATCCGACGACTGCTCTCCTCTCTCTGGGGTGGGTAGTGGGGCTTGCATCACCCTGTAGCGGCGACTGGTGAAGGCCAGTCGCACTACAAGCGCGCGGCACAGCAAGGGGAGAGCTGGCGGGCATCAGCATACATGCCTCGGACACCACTGCACGGCCCAGCTCTCCTGGGGAGAAAATGTGGAAAATACGGAGGCCGATCTTCATGGTTGATGGCGCACTCTTTGCGCCCTGGAGAGACCTGAGAGGCCCATGTACCCAGTAGGTGGAGAGCGCTTAATGGCTGGCCCACTGGTGGAGCGGGTCTGCGGTGGTCACCGCACCACCAGGTCCGGGGTGCAGGGCCAGCGTCCGGAGATCATATGGGGCCGCTCTGCCGAGCAGTGTTAAATAGTACGATAAAAAAAAAAAAAAAATCAGAATAGACAGCATTGGCACCCTTATGTTTTCTTCAGCACTGTTGCTGCAGTGACATCAGGGAATGGGAGGGGCTGTATTACAAGTGACTCACTTGTATGTAGATGGAGGCTTGCTTGACACCTTACTACCTTGTGTCAGAGCTTCAGACACTACGTGTTGCAACTGAAGAAAGGACTGAGCTCTTATTGACATGTACAGTACTTGATGTAATGTATAATAAATGCATCAGACATCTCCAAATCATAAATATACAGGAGTCTTCTCCTTTAAATAGGGGAAAGTTGGGTGGGTGACAAAGGCTGTTCTCTCCTGGGATTTAGGAGTCAGTGGGATTTGCCAATACCTCTTGGTCAGGTCCAGGGCACTAATGTACTGGGCTTTTCCCAGCCCGTCAAGAAATTTATCCACCCTAGGCATAGCCTATGCGTCAAACTTGGTAGACTGAATTGCCTTTCTCGAAGTCAATACAGAACTGAGTGGACTCACCTGGTTTTGGAACTGACATAATAGGGCTAGACCAGACACTCCGAGATTCCTTACTGACTCCCAGTTCCAATACAGCATGCATCTCCTCACGTACCGTCTCTTGGACTTTTCCAGGAACCCATATGGCTGTTGATGGATCACACCTGTGTCTATGGGACGTTGCATCATATGAGTTTGTCCCAGTTTTGGGAAGAACACATCCCCAAAATTTCCTACCAGTTGCTGGGCTTCATTTTTCTGGGTCGGGTCGAGTCATTCCTCTAGTGGGATGGGGCTTGATTCTTTTAAAATTTTAGGGCCTAAGTTGAGGATTACATCTTCAGTGTCCTCATCCATTGTCACCAACTAGCAAAATCACCATGTCTTTCCAGGGTTTCAACAAACTTACATGAAAAATATGTTTTTCCTTTTGTTAGTCAGGTTGTAATACCTCATAATCAGCTTGGCCCTACTTTTCTAAGGACTTCATGTGGTCCAGCCAGGAACTTACTTTCAGAACTAGGGAGCAGAAAAAGTACTCCGTCACCAGGTCTGAACTCCCATAGCCTGGCCCCTTGGTTATAGTGTCCTGCCTTGGTTTGCTGTACTTTGAATACATTTTCTCTGGCAAATCTGCCACTCATGTCCAATCATTCATTTATCTGCATTACATACTGAAGCACATTTGGGGGACTATGTGCTTGTTCTTCCCATACTTTTTTTTTTACGAGATTCAGCATCCCTCGAAGCTGTTGCCCATACAATTCAAAGGGTGAGAATTCTGTGGATGACTGTGGCACCTCCCAAACTGCAAACATTAAATAAGGTAATAGTTCATCGCAGTTTTTTTTGCCCTAGTGGAAACAAATTTAGACAGCATATCCTTTAAGGATTTGATAAATCTTTTGACTAAATCTGCGGTCTGAGGGTGGTACACTGATGTCTGGATGGACTTAACCTTCAGTAAAGCACACACCTCCCTCATAAGCTTTAAAGTCAGTGCCCTGATCTCCTTTGGCAGCCCAACTTGGGAAAATACCACTGGCAATTCTCTGGCAATGGACCAGCTTTAGTGGAGTGCATGGGACTAGCCACGGGGTATCGGATGGCATAATCCATGATCACCACAATATAGGGTATCAACCCTGTTGAATGTTTTACCAGGGGCCCTCGGTATCAACCCCAATTCTTTCAAAGGGAATATCTATGATGGGCATAGGGATCAGTAAGGCCTGCTTTATACTTCTGGGGGCAACCAACTGACACTCTGGGCAGGAAGCACTAAAATCTGTTACTTCCTTCTATATACCTGGCCAGAAAAAAATATGGGGAAGTATGTGCTTCTCAGTTTCCTCTCAGCCCAAGAGACACCCAATAGGTATGGTATGAGCAAGTCTTAATACCTCCTCTCTTGCAGACCTAGGAACCAAAAGAACAGGTTACTCACCTGTGACAGTAGTTCTAGGAGTGGTATATGTTGTTCATCCACACTCTCTGGCATGTCCCTTCCCCTTTAAATTCACCGGAAAGTCCTCAATCTGGCTCCTCCCACCCACCTGGGTGGTAAATACCTTGGATCCGCCCCATAACGCCAGATCTTAGCCCGCTGGAAGCAAGGTGGTGCGCCTCCAGCCGGAGAGGTCGCGTGGGTGCATGCGGATGAACAACATATACCACTCCTAGAACTACTGTTACAGGTGAGCAACCTGTTCTTCTAGGAGTGTGGATATGTTGGTCATCCACGCTCTCTGGTAGACTCCAAGCAGTTCTCCGGGAGGAGGGAAGCAAGGCACACACCCACTACTTGGGAAACAGAGATTGGAGAACTGAGGCCCCAAAACCAGCATCCTGGCGTGACTCAAGGTCAATGTGATAGTGGGTAATGAAGGCGTTTGCTGACTTCCAGGTAGTGGCCCGACAGATCTCCTGGATAGGGATGTCCCTGGAAGCAGCCACCGATGCAGCAGTATGGCAGGTAGAATGAGCTCTTATCCCTCTGGGAGTCTCCTTGCCTGTCAACTCACAGCATAGACCTATGCAAGATGTAATCCACCTTCAATGGTCCGTTTGGCTGCAGGTCTGCCAGAAGTGGCTTCAGTGTGGGTGACAAACACCTGGCGAACCTCTACCCGAATTTCTGCTGTTCTTTCCTTATAATAGGAGAGAGCATGTCTCAGGTTCAAAGTATGGAGCCGGTACTCGGTGTCCAAGGTATAATTAGGGTAGTATACAGGCAGAGTTAACACCTGGTTAAGATGAAACTCTGATACCATCTTCGGAAGGAATTTCGGATGGGGGCGCAGGACAACTTTGTCCCTGTGAAAGACCAGATAAGGGAGTCCACCGAAAGCACCTGGAGCCCCCCTGTCCTTCTGGCTGATGTGATAGCCACCAAGAAGGCCATCTTCCATGACAAGTATGAGAGCTCACACTTGTGCATGGGTTTGAATGGCTTGCCCATGAGCTTTGCCAAAACCAGCAAGAGATCCCACGGAGGTGGAGGTTCACGCACCAGGAGGGAATATGTAACCCAGGTCTTTGAAAAAGCGCCCGACCACTGTCTCCTGTGCCAATGTCGGCTGACCGGCTCGTGCCCGGTAAGCAGAAATGGCTGCCAGGTGCACCCTAAGGGTCGATGACCGTAGACCCCCTTTGGAGAAAGACCAAAGGTAGTCTAAAATGTTAGCCACAGAGCAAGATAAGGGGTCCAGACTCTTACCCTGACACCAAATGGAAAACCTTTTCCATTTGAAGGCATAACATTTCCTGGTCGACTCCTTACGAGATGCCTCCACCACCGTGTAGACATCCTCGGAAAGACCCAGAGCCTGGAACTCTAGTAGGCTGTAAGGTGCAGGAATTGAAGGTCCGGATGGAAGACCTTCCCCTGGTTCAACGATATCAGGTCCAGGCGTGTACAAAGCCGCTCCAGGGCCCTGCAGCGGAGGCTGAGGAGATCTGGATACCAGAACTGGCGGGGCCAGTCTGGGGCTACCAGAATCACCTTCGTCTTGTCCCTCCTCACCTTGAGAAGCACCTTGTGGATCAAGGGAAATGGAGAGAAGGCACAGAGTAGGCCTGGGGTCCGTGGCCTCAAGAAGGCATCCCCCTGCAGCGAGCCCTGCTGAGGGGGGCGGGCATAGTACAGTCTCAGCTTGGTGTTCTCCCTGGAGGCAAACAGGTCCACCAATGGTTTGCCCCAACGGGAGAAGAGATTGTAAGCTACCTCTGTATGGAGAGACCACTCGTGGGATGTCTGACCCATGCGGCTGAGAGCATCCGCCAGTTGGTTCGAGACTCCTGCCACATGGATGGCAAGGAGATCCGCCTCCAACCGGCTGACAAGGGTCCAGATGCGGACCACCTCCTTGCATATCAGATGGGAGTGCGTGCCACTGTTTGTTGAGGTAGTACATGGTCGTGGTATTGTCCGTCTGGACTTGAACCACTTGACCCTGGGGCTGAGGAGCGAATGCTGACAGGGCCAGTCTGACTGCTTTGAGCTCCAACAGGTTGATGCGGCATCGGGACTCCAGAACCCGTGGGCCCTGTTGTCTCCCATGTGGGCTTCCCAGCCCATGAGAGAGAGGCATCGGTAGTCAGGATGACCTTCGGCTCGGGGCGGACAAACGGGATTACTTCCTGCAGTCGGTCTGGGACAGTCCACCATTGGAGAGCGTCCCACATCTTCTGGGTTAAAGTGATCAGCTGGTCGAAGTGACCATATCGCTGAGTCCACTGGGTGGCCAGCTCCCACTGGAGGGGGCACATGTGCCACCTGGCCCAATGGACGACTGAGGTACACGCTGCCATGTAGCCCAGAAGGCGCAGAAAGTCCTGGGCAGGGCGCAAGTGCCCAACCAGAAATAGTTAGGCAAAGGAGGAGAGAACCTCCGCCCTGTCCACTGGGAGCCGAGCTCTGCCCCGCCGAGAGTCGAGCTCTGCCCCGATAAAGCCCATCACCTGAGAGGGCATGAGTTCCGATTTCGCCTCGTTGATCAGGAGGCCTACTTGGGAGCAGGTTCGGAAGGCCATATCCCTGGACCTCTCCACCTCCTGAAGGGAAGAACCCGCCAGGAGCCAGTCGTCGAGGTATATCCAAACTCCTCGATGCCGAAGATGGGCTGTCACCACTGCAACGCACTTGGTGAAGACCCGAGGGGCTGATGACAGGCTGGACAGCATGGCTCGGAACTCGTACAGGGTCCCTTCGACTCTGAAGCGGAGGAACCACTGGTGGGATGGACGGATTGGGACGTGAAAGAACGCGTCCTGTAGATGCAATGAACAGAAACATGTTTCGCTCCAGAAATGGTATGATCTGATTCAGAGTTACCATCCCGAAGGTTTGAGACCTGAGATATTGATTCAGGTCGTGGAGATCTAGGATGGAGCGCCAACCCCCGTCTGCTTGGGCACCAGTAAGTACCTGGGCCTGTAGGAGGATCCGACACTGGAGCTACCGCCTCCTTACGGAGGAGCTGAGCAATGTTGTCCCGAAGGGCTGACTGAGTGAGAGCTGAGATCCTTTCCTCCCGAGGGGCACAGGCTCGGCTGGGAGGGTACTGCTCGAATTCTAGAGGCAGTTCCTGGCCGACCACTTCCAGAACCCACCTATCCGAAGTGATACCGGACCAGGTGGAAAGAAAGAGACGGATCCGGCCCCCCACGGGAGGACCCAGAGCTGGCGTGACGGGTGTAGGGGTGGCAACCCCTGACCCGTCACTGAGCAGGCTTAGAGGAGGAGGAGGCTCCTGGACCGGCACCTCAACCTCCTTTATGGGGCTGTTGAGGACCCTGCTTGGGCCTGCTGGTGCTGCTGACCTCCTTGATAGGAGGGCTGTCTAACAGCAGGGGAAGAGTGCCGAAAGGGCTTCTTGCACTTCTGCTGATTCTTGCCTGAAGAACCCTTTGCAGAGGTAGCATCCAAGGTGGTACTGGACTGCTCCATACGCTGGAGGTGACCTGCCACTCCCAGACTGAAGAGGTCGGTGCCAAGGAAGGGCACGTCAGCTAACTTGTGCTCAGTATCTGCCGGAAAGGAGGATAACCTCAGCCAGGCCCTGCAGCAAGTGGCCACTGCGGCTGCTAAGGAGCGGTCACAGGAATCTCCAATGTCCAGGGTCGTCTGGAGCTGCTGTTTCACAACAGCACAGCCCTGGTCACTGACCTGCTTCACCGTGGTCCGCATGTCCACTGGGAGATGAAGGAGGACTTCATCTAGTGACCCAAAGAGGGCATGAGAGAAATGTGCCATGATCACAGCCGAGCTGGCCAGACGAAGGCCCAAGGATAAACCTTCTAGGCAGAATGGTCCATATTCTTGGACTCCTTGTCAGGAGGGCGGTTAGTGTCAGCTGAGCTACCCGTGCGTTTAAACACAGAAGCAGTCACAAGGTTCTCAGCCGAGGGATGCTCTGTGAAACCCACTAGGGACCCCATGGGTACCGTATACTTGCGGGCCACGCCGGCAGACGGAGCCAGGCAGGAGGCAGGACGTTGCCAAAGCTCAAGAGCCAGGCCAACAATGGCTTCGGCTACTGGAAAGGCCTCCATCGGGGTATCCCCCTTCTTGAGGATATCCATGAGGGAGTATGCCCTGAAAAGAGGAAGGACCTTCCTCCAAGTCTGCCACTGATGACTCGTCATCCCTGGATGCGAGTGCAGACCAGTGGCATCCAAGTCTGAAGAGTTGGGATATAAAGGTCTCCCGCCTATGTCTCCCTCGATATGCCGAGGGCAATCGGGGACAACAGTAATGGACAGACGATGGGGGAGGCCGGTGTCTATCCTATCCTCTTTCAAGGGAGCCCCTCCCTGAGGCTGCTTAGGCAGTGGTTCCACCAAAATCGGTGGGGAGACTGAAACAGGCCGAACTGGAATGCGTGCCGGCCCTAAGGGTGGAGGAACTGGGATCTTCGGTTCCGGAGGGGTCGGCATCGGCCTAAGAGACAGGGGCCAAGTAATGGCTGGTGCAACCGGCTTCTGACCGGTCAGAATCAGCTGTTGCCACATGAGATCCTCATAACATCGACGGTGCTTTCGTAGAAGTCTCTCCTCGTCAGAGGAGGATGAGGATCGGTGGCAATGCCTCTTTCTAGAGTGCTTGTGACCTTTCTTCGGTTTTTCGACCGAAAGACAGATGGGGTCGATTGGGAGAAGCCGGAGTCAAGGAGAACTGAGGTTCTGGCACTTTTCCCTCGATCGGGACACCCAGGGCTGGGTCTCCTCGTCGGGGAAGGAAAGGATAGGTGTTCTTTCCAAGGAGTCAGCAACAACAGCTCGATTGGGTCGAGAGAAATCTCAGCCAGTTCAGCAGTTTCCTTGGCCTCAGTGCCTTGGCCTGATGGAAGGTCCGAGAAGCTGGCAGCCGAGGAAGCAATCTCGACCGAGGTCGAGACTGTAAGTTCCTGAGAATCGGACCTCTCTAGGTCCCAGGAACGTTTTCTTCGGGATGAAGAAGACTTAGGGTCCTTGTCCCTTTTCCTTGGGTGGGAGGAGTCCGAGCCCGGGGGCGCCTCACCCCTGGTGCGGAGAGACTGGCACAGCTCCCGAAAGGACCCAGTGAAGGTAGAGCCAAGGTTAAGGGGCACGAAAAAACTTCGGCTGGCCGAAGCTTGAGCAGCTTCCTTTTCGAAAGCTGCCATCTGGTCGAACTGCTCGGCGGATCCCACGGCCCCGGAAACTGCCCACCTTGCCTCCTTCGATTTCACTCGTGGATTGCGAAGCTCTGGACTCCCCAGTTTTAGGCGTGCCTTGCAGTCATCCAGGACATTGGGATGGAAGGCCAGACAGATGGTGCAAGAGGTGGTGTCATGTACGACACCCACGCAGTGGACACACGAGAGGTGGGGATCGGTGCGTGACATTTTCTGTCCGCAGGGACACCGGCGAAATCCGGGGGACGACTTGTCCTCATGTCTGATGCACTCAGATTGGTATGGTAAACTCTGATGAGTTTTAAAGAAAGCAATTGCAGTGAAAACCATCGTTGAGAATCCAGGGCCTACGAACTGTAGAAGTAGCACGAGGGAACCTGAATCTTCCAGCGGAAAGGAAGATCTGGCGTCATGGGGTGCAGCCAAGGTATTTACCACCCGGGTGGGTGGGAGGAGCCAGCTTGACGACTTTCCGGTGAATTTAAAGGGGAAAGGGACATGCCAGAGAGTGTGGATGAACAACATATTCACGCCCCTAGAAGCTGATAGTATACAGTTCCTGTTTGTTGTTCCTGCTCCACCTTGTACAAAATGTAATTTTTCAGTTCAAACCTTGGAAATATTTGTGCTTTTTGTTTATCAATCACATTGCCATTTACCCCAGCTAGGTTCTGATAAGCTTGTCTGCCCTTTGATTCATCCCCTTATGCTGGACTCATGAACCACCCCCAGGACAGGACTAACCCTGAGGTTCTCCCTTCGCTCTACCCCTTTCAGTTGCATCAGGTCTCCTTCAAAGAGGTTGAGGATCTGCTCATTAACTTAGACACCAGGAAAAGAGGAGGCGAAGATGGCCTGGAGCCTTTTTTCTTAAAACTTGGCTACTATTTAACTGCCCCCATCCTCCATATATTCAGTCTTTCAATTGACTGGACCACAGTACCAGCCTGCTGGAAATCTGCACACATCCTCCCTTTATTTAAATCCGGTGACCCCTGTGATGTAAACAATTATATGCCCATCTCTATCCTTCCTAACCTCTCCAAAATCTTTGAAAAGCTGATCTACCCTCAACTAAGACACCACCTTGAAACCTATGCCCTTCCTTAACACAGCACAATCTGGGTTCAGATCCAAACACAGTACTATCTCTTTTGTCACCAGAGTCACCAATGACTGGGTCACATCCTTGGACTCTAAAAAGACCACAGGTGCTGTATTCTTAGACTTTAGTAAAGCGTTCGACACAGCTGATTGTAACCTAGTTGTCAGCAGCCTTATTAACGTTGGAGCCACTCCTTCCACTGCCAAGTGGTTTACCAGCTATCATGGATGGTCCAGAAAGTTGAAGCTGATGGTCTTTTTTCAACCTCCCTCCCAATTTCAAGGGGTGCCCAACAAGGCTCTATCTTGGGTCCTATCCGTTTTTCCCCTCTATATAAACAACCTTGACTATAACATCCCCAAATCCAAACTCCACTTTTTTGCTGACGACACAGTCCTGTACGCCTCTGGCTCGACTTTATCCGATGTAAGAAATATGCTACAAACTGACTTCGCACAGCTTGCACAGAACCTTATAAATTTTAAACTCCTTTTCAATGCCAAAAAAAAAAAGAAGGCAATGAACTTTACCCTGAAAAACTCCTCCCCCACCTTCCACCTGCCTAATGAGTTTATTTCTACCTCCCTAGGTGAACCTTTTGAGGTTGTCCCCAAATTCAAATATCCGGGCATTTGGCTAGATAATAAACTCACCTTCAACATCCACACTGACTATCTGATTGGTAAGCAGAAGTCTAGAATTGGCTTTTTCTTTAGGAACAGGTCCCTTTTCCCAACTGAGACTAGAATTAGGCTCATCCAAGCTATATTCCTGCACCTACTTGACTCTGGTGACATAATCTACAATTCCTGCCCCGCTGTGTATTTGAACAAGCTGGATGTCCTCTATCATCGTGCCCTACAATTTATAACCAATTCCTCCTTTCGTACTCATGACTGCAATCTATATGCAGCTGGCGGGTGGACTTCGCTCACCACCAGACGTCTGATCCATTCAGGTACTTGGACACTCAAAATCCTATTGAACCAACTCCCAGAATATTTGTCTTCCCTTGTTCACATCTCCCACAGTTTTTATTCCCTTAGGAAATCTAACCTTATCCTCTTAGTGGTGCCTAGGACTCGTACCTCTTTTGGTAAACATGCCACCTCTTGTGCCATCCCTGCTGCCTGGAATCAACTTCAGTCTGAATTAAAATTCTCCAACCTAGTCTCTGTCACCTCCTTTAAAACCTTAGCTGCAACCAAACTGAAAGAAATATGTTGCTTCCTCTAGTCTTCTTTGATCACCGTCTCACAATCAATATCCTCCTTCCCCATGCTATTTCTCCTGCTTACCCGTTTCTTTCCCCCTCCTCATCTTTGCCATGCTGGCCTATTCACGCCTAGCTATCTGAACACTGTGTTGTCCCTTTTCTTGGACCTCCATCGACTGTCCTTCTCCTCTCTCCGTCTCACACTGTTTTATCTATTTTAATATGTACTCATTTCCATAGCCTTGAATGTTGCTACCCCTTCTTACTACAATGCAATTGATGTTCTATTATTAAGTTGTATATTTGCTACATTTTTTTTTGTGTGCCCTTTTTTTTCCCATGTATCTTAACTTTATCCTTGGAATTTGACTGGTTGTATATAATTTGCCTTGTCTGTATATTTAACTGTTACATGTCCTCAGGACCTCGTGAATGAGCTTGTTCAATGGAGTTATTCCTGCAATAAACTTCATTTTTAGCAACTTTATTATTTCTTTGTTCAGAAATATTTACCAGATTTTGGAACATGTCTGGCCTGACCTCCGGAAGTGCCTTATGCCATCCTGCACTGATGTAGATGCCAGTTCCTCACTAGAGTCACTTCTGACTTTCTTTGATCAGAGGTCCTTGCAGTCCCCAACCACTACATCCTTGGTCAGAGGGGCTCCCTTATTTTTCTCCCTCCATTTCTGTCCCCAGGACTTCCCCTCTGGGCCAAACAGTTCAGCATTAGTGAAGGGAAATATTTGTTCTAATCCCTCCAGGTCTTCCTCATCCCTTGAGCATACACATTCAGAATTATTTTGTAGGACATGGAAACCGTCCCAATCTCAGCCCAGAACTACTGGCCAAGGTACGTTTATTGAAATTCCCACCTTTATTATTCCTACCCAACTGCCCACTTTTAATCACACTGGGGTAGGATATTGGGGGTATCCCCATATACACAGGAAATTTTTATGGGTTCTTCCCAATGGCCTAAACTGGATTCTACCATGGATTCTTTACAACAGTGTCTGCCTACAAGCCAAATATGGAAATTATGTACCTACCTTAATTTTTGATCTTCTTGGATGAAGTCTCCACCACTCATTCACACTAATGGGAGTACGCCGGAGGCGCTAGGACCCAGCGGGAGCAAACTTTTTTCAGGAGGGTCAGTGCCTGAGATGGAGCCGTAAGGAAGAGCTAGCACGTGTGTTATAGACAATCTCGGCCTCGACCCTAAAACCGCCTCAGTACCCCCCCCCGAGAAGGTGCAGCATAACTAACCTAGAGAGGACTAACCTTAAAATCAGACATAAGATAGTCCGAATGACCCATGTAAGAAGGGTCAAAAACAAAGTCTTCAGAGTCCAACCATTGAGGGAGTGAAGACCAGAAACAGAGAAGTGAGCTCGGGGGATGGTGGGTGGGCATGTGAATGAGTGGTGGAGCCTTTGTCCAAGAAGATTAAGAATTACGGTAGGTACGTAATTTCCATATCTTCTTCGACATAAAGTCTCCACCACTCATTCACACTAATGGGAGCGTACCAAGCTAAATAATTCCCCGAGACGGGCAGCAGGAGAGAAAGGAGCTCACTTGCTTAGGACATAAGTCCATTAAGAATTGTTCTGCCAAATGACTGATGTCATCTGGCATGGACATCTAAGGCATAGTGCTTAACAAATGTAAGCACAGAGCTCCAGGTAGCCACATTGCAAATATCTGCAATGGGCACATAAAGGATTTCTGCCACAGATGCTGCAACTGCTCTGGTAGAGTGAGCGTACACTCTGCCTTACAGCTTGACCTGTGCCATAGAATAGCAGTGGCGAAGGCCATGCTGAAATGCACCTGACAGCAACGGGTTGTCCCAGCTGGGTCATGCTGAAGGAAACAAACAGTTGTTGAGCCTTGCGAATTTCCTTCGTTCTGTCTAGATAGAACCACAATGCTCTCGCTACGTCCAGTGAATGAAGGCTATGCTCCCCTTCATTCTGGAAGTGTGCAAAGTTGATAGGAAGGACTAAGGACTGGTTCTGATGGAATTCTGAGACAACCTCAGGCAAGAACTTAGGATGAGTCCTAAGAACGACTTTGTCCTTATAATATACAGTATACGGAGGGTCTGTGACCAGCCGTGTATTTCAGAAACCCTATGAGCAGAAGTAATGGCCACCAGGAAGGCTGTTTTCCAAGTGAGGAATTTCGACTCGCAGGTAGCTAGAGGCTTGAAAGGTTTATGAGTGAGCATGTCTAGTACAAAGTTAATGTCCCGGGCTGCAACTGGACATCTAATAGGTTGTCTAGTATGCAGAATACCTTTAAGAAACCTCTTAACTACGGGCAGCTGAGCCAGTGACATGGAAAGTACTGGCTCATGAAATGCCGAAATGGCACAAAGATGAACTTTGACTGTGGAATATTGTAGATCTGTGTTTGAGAGGTCTAAGAGATACTCCAAGACTTTATTCCGGTGGGCAGGAAAAAGGATTCCAAGAGGATTTTGCACACCAGATAGTGAAACGCTTCCATTTAGCTGTGTAAGTTTTTCTGGTGGCCGGCTTGCACGCGGCCAAAAGAATATCTGAAACTCTACAAGAAACATTAAACCTATTCACCTCTATCTCCTCAGGAGCCAGGCGTGAAGGTGACGCGACCTCAGGTTGGGATGAACCACAGGACCCTGGGTAAGAAGGTTTGTCAGAAGGGGAAGCGGTTTCAGGGAGGTGTCAGATAGCCTGTTGAGCAGTGGAAACCATATCTGCAGAGGCCAGAAGGGGGCAATGATAATCATTCTGCCCCCCGGGACTCCAACTTGAGCAGTATCCTCTGAATTAGGGAAAGAGGAGGAAATGCACATAGAAGGCGTTTTGTCCACCGCAGCCCGAATGCATCCTGACAAAAATCGCTAGGTCCTGGATTTCTGGAGCAGAAGAGAGGCAGTTTTGCATTGAGTGGGGATGCAAAAAGGTCCAGGTCTGGGGTTCCCCACTCTTTGAAGAGTGACTGAACAACGGCTGAGTCGAGAGACCACTCATGAGGATCTGCCTCCGTTCTGCTGAGATGGTCTGCCAGTTCGTTTTGCACTCCTGGCAGGTAAACCGCCTGAATCAGAGTCTTGTGCTCCAGACACCATTCCCACACTCTCTCACTGCTTCCATGCATAATGGGTAAGAGTGTGCACCGCCCTGTTTGTTGATGTAATACATCACTGCCTTGTTGTCCATTTGAAGGAGAATGTTCTTGTGACAGTATGTCTTTCAAAGCTCAGACTGCATAGAGGACGGCTCTCATTTCCAGGACGTTTATGTGAAGTTGAGACTCATCCTGGGTCAACGTACCCTGGGTGTGGAGATCCCGGCAGTGAGCTCCCTAACCCATCAGGGATGCAGCCATGGTAATGGAGATCTGATGATCCAGATGGACAAAGGGATATCCTTCCAGAAGGCTGTCCTCCTAAGACAACCAGGTGAGTAACCTCTTCAGAGGTTCCGTCACTTTGCTGAGAAAGGACTGAGGGTGAGTGGTTGGGGACCACCGAGTACTGAGCATCCACTGAGAGGTTCTCACGTGAAGATGAGCCAAGGGTACAGTGAACACCGAGGATGTCATGAGGCTCAGCATCCACTGCATCGAGATAGCTTGAACCGAGCTGAGTTCTCTGATGAATCGGACCATCTGTAACATATCGCTTCTTCTATCCTCCGGAAGAAAAGCTTTCTCACAGGAGGGGTCCAGAACAGTTTCTATGAAAAGGAGCTTCTGGAAGGGCTTCAGCTGTGACTTCTTGGGGTTCAGCAGCACTCCCATGGACATGAGGAAGTCTGAGGCCGTGGCCACGGCCTCCAGTCTCTCTTGCATGGAGGGACTTGCTAGAAGCCAGTCATCCAGATATGGGAATACTTGTATTCAGATTTTCCTTAGATGCACCACGAGAACTGCACAACACTTTGTAAAAACTCGAGGCGCCAAGGATAGCCCAAAGGGCAGGACTCTGAATTGATAATGTTGACCCAACACCACGAACCTTAGGTATTTATGGTGGTTTGGGTGTATGAGCATATGCTGGTAGGTGTCCTGCATGTCCGGGGAGGCTAGCCAATCGTATTGATGAATTAATGATAGAAGGGTACCGAGTGATATCATCTTGAACTTTTCCTTGTGTAGGAACTTGTTTAACTTTCTGAGATCCAGAATGGGGCGCATGCCACCGATTTTCTTTGGGACCAGAAAGTAATGGGAGTAGAAACCTGTGTTTCGTTGATCCAGCTGAACTACTTCTACTGCCCTGTTGTTCAGAAGGCCTTGTACCTCGGAAACAAAAAGGTCTGACTGTGCCGCAGACAGCCTGGGCTGTCGTTTGGGAGGATGATCCGGAGGGGTTTCCGACAGATTGAGAGAGTACCCCTCGCAGATTATCCTGAGGACCCATTTGACCGATGTTATAGACTTCCACTGGTTGTAGAACTGAGTCAGACATCCTCCCACTGTTGAGGAGGAGTCCCCTTCGGGCAGCTCAGATGGGACCTGGGCTGGAAACTCAGAAGGTGGCATTGGGCGCTTTTGCGCCTTGTGCCTTCTGCTGCGTTTTCTTTTGCAGTGGAGGGTTCTGGTTTCTGTTAAAACCTCCTCTGTCTTTGCCACGAAAGGACTGACGGTTATGAAACTGACGCTTGTTCCCACCCCCCTGAGAGGGAGCAGGTGGAGGTCTGGCTGTCTTAATAGCAGACCTAGTCTTCCATGTGGCCTCTAGTGCTTGCTCCACCTGAGGTACAAACAGATACATGCCGTCGAACGGTAAGGCCATGACTTGCTGTTGGGCGTCATTCGTGAAGCCCAAAGTACGCAGTCAAGAGTGGCGATGGGTGCAGATGCCTGCCGCCGCCCAGGAAGCGGTATCAAAGGTGTCCATTGCAGCTTTAACCTGCTGGTTATTGGACTCGATACCCCTGGTTATGGTTTGAAGTAGCTCCGAGTTAGCCTCTGATTTGGGCAGAGCTTCTACCATTGCTTTGAATGAATGCCAAAGAACATAATCATATTGAGAAAAATAGCCCCGTTAGCTAGCAATACGCATGCCCAGGGTTGAGGCAGCAAAGACTCTCTTACGAGATTCTTTGTTTATAGGATGGGATGTAGATTCCTGAGGGAGGACAGCCTTATCATTCTCTGCCAGGAACACTATGGCATCAGCAAAGGCTTGTGAGGCCAAGATGGGGCGATTCTTGGGAGGGGCATATTTCCTATCTATGGACTTGGCCACAGAAGGAATAAGAGCCGGATTCTTCCACACCGTCTGGGAAAGAGTCTCGAAAGAGGGCTGTACCGAAGGGGTAAAATTCATAGGGATTTCCAGAACATGAAGATATTGGAGACGCAGAAGCTTCCCAGGATTGATTTCTGTGGTCTGGAGAGAAACAGTAGACTTTACGTTCTTGAGCAAAGACTTAAAGGAAAGGTCCTCAACAACAGGATCTGCAGAAGGATTGATCCCTGCCCTAAGGCAGAATCAGCATCAGCATCAACATCAACATCATCACCCAGCCGAAAGATCTGGATCGGGCTCAAAATCATCTCCTGACAGTCCAGGGGGGACTGTATTAGACAGGAACAGAGTGAAAACCAGAAGGAAGAAGACAAGGAGAAAGAATCGGAGTTGAGAACCTCTGGAAACTAGACGGCGCCACACATATCCCCGGTGCTATAGAAGAAAACGGCACCGAGAGCAAAGAGGGCGCTGTCATAGAAAACGGCGTCGCACTTGGCGCTGACAGGAAGGGCGACACCACACTCAGCACCGACGGATAGCGCGGCACTGCATGCGCTGCCAGCCCCGACAGAGCATGCGGCACCGCAGATGATGGCACCGTAACATAAGTCTGAAAACTGTGACTCGAAGTTACGGGGTGAAAAATGGCGGGAGATAAGGGCATCGGTGTAGACCCCTGCGCTGCAGCCCTGTGAGGGGGATCGACACTGTAGTGCGGATTCTATGGCACCGAAGAAGGCGCCACGCGACTAGGAAGTCCTAACCTTTCCAAAACTGATAGACCCGAAGGCCCTGGTGACAGACTGGCCATTTCGGGCAGTCAGGACAACCTCCAAGCCTACTGCTCCATAAGAGCGGCCCAATGGTGAAACTGCTCATCGGAAGCCCCTCCAATAGGCAGAGAGGAGCTCCAGAGTCAAAGAGGCCAGCCACCAGCGACAGAAACCAGCGACTCCGACAGAGATGGAGACCGGCGCCTGACCCCAATAACTGACCATCTATGCACAGACGTACCAGAAGGCAACCTCGAGTGATGCCGTTTCTTCTTCAACAAACTGTGCCGAGAATGGGACCACTTCTTTTTATGCTTACGGGGAGACCGCCCATCTCCCTGAGCATTGGACCGTCCATTGTCATATCCCCCCTCCAGGGAGGGCGGCGGACCAGACCAGGTCCGGCTGACTGAACAGCTTTCATACGAAGTCTCCCTACCGTCACCTGCCCCACTCACTTCATCAATGGAGGGCTGAAGACTTCTCTCTCTTGTACAAGTAAGAAATTATAAAAATATAATTGGTACTTAACGTTGATAAAACACAAAATAATAAACTGAAAACTAAGCTGCTAGTTTGAAATTTGACTCCTGGCGGGCGAGTGACATCGTCACTGAAGTGCACTCGATGGTGGGAAAAAAGGAACTCGGGCGGTTGGATGGTCAATGCCAAGACAGTCTATACCACATGCACCTGGCTTGCGGTGCCGCTTGCTCACGGCTCCAACTTGGGCGCCGGCCCTCCTGAAAAAAAGTTTGCTCCCGTTGGGTCCTAGCGCCTCCGGTGCACTCCCATTAGTGTGAATGAGTGGTGGAGACTTTATGTCCACGAACATCCACCAGACCCATAACTTTCTGGTCCCCCACTTGCACCTGGACTGTATCTGGATGGTTGGAAAGGTGTCCCTTGTTGTGGTCTATAGATACACATTCCGCAAAGTCACAGTTCATACGGTCACAAAACTTACGGGTATGACCCACTTTACCACAGTGAAAACATATAATGGTACTGTCAGGTTGACCTGTGATCCCCTCATTTGGGTGGCTGGGGACCAGGGTCTCAGTACTAGGGGAATTACACTAGATACTGGGGTTATACCTTTCGGGCAATGAGGGGTAACCATTATTTTACTACTTGACCACTTACTCACGAATACGCTTATTCCCACCCCCGCCCCCATGGTCCCTTCTACTTTCTTCTACGGGGATTTTCCCCTCAGGTCGCCACCTGAGGTTCATCATTGGGTTGTGCTCTTCGTAGCAGCCTCTGGTCTCTCTGCCTTCAAATAATGCTCTGTGATACTGATGGTGGCTGCCAGGGTGGTTTCTCATGATGACTCACCCAGTCACATACTCGATTTGGCAAAATGTTCAAGTACTGCTCCAACACAGTGAAATCCAAAATGTCTTCTTTAGAGAGTACCTCTGGTTTTAAAGAGGGACTGAGGCCAACATTTTTGGCATCAGTAAATTCTGAATTTGGATCAGCATATCCTCAATCAGCTTCATGCCAAAAATCAGATCTGTAAATTGCTTTGTTTAAATTTACAACTCATTTTGTAACCCCTTAATTCACTGCCTGTTCAAAAAAAAGCCAGTTTCAGAGACGCGCTACTGATGATGTCATAACCTGAACTTACAACCTAGTCCTCACTGCAAGCTACCTTATATGACTTATTTCTCCTATGTTACTTAAAACTGCAAATGTAGTAAACAACTGAAAAAGGAAAACTGACAGTGGGTGGATCGGCACCTGCACTTCCATAATGTGTAGATGCAAGGTACAGTACTTCAGAATGGGGGTCGGTGTAAGAATGCAGTGGCAAACATGGTTTTAGAATGACAAAGTTGTGTGCAATTTTTAGAATACTGCAGCTATGAGATTGCAAAATGTCACCAGACTGCAATTGTGGAATGCAGCAATGACAATCTCAGAAACTAGCTGGAACACAATTTCAGAATGTGGTCGTGACTCACAATTTCAGAATGGGTCAGTGACGTGCAATTTTGGAATGTGGCAGTGATACACAATTTTGGAATGGGGTGGAGATACACAATTTCAGTACTGTGGCAGTGATGCACAATTTCGGAAGGTGGCTGTGATGCTCACTTTTGGAATGCGGCAGTGACGCATAATTTTGGAATGTGGAGGTGACGCTAGAGGTGGGTGAAAGTTGCAGATTTCACAGAAATTCGGAAAGTACGTGGAATTTTCCGAACTTTCACCATTGGCGAAACTGGAATCTTCCGAATGTGTTTTGTGCATTTTCACCCTCTCCTGCGGAATATTTTGGCTGAACTGCAGAATAATACACATGAACTCCGGAATAACAGTTCTGAGGATTTTTTTTCCGCAGTTTACTGAATTATTCCTCAGTACATGTAATTATTCTAAAGCTCAGTGATCAGTTCTGTTGACTTTTTTCTCCGCAGTTAAATGCAATAACCTACAATTTATACATTTTTTCTGCCGTTCTAAGTCAGAATTTCCACAAAAGTTGCTAACTTGATTTCTGCACTTTCGTGGAAGCGAAAATCTGCATTTTGCAGAAATTCTGCTGTCAAAGTTTTTTTTCGCACACCTCTAGGTGACGCACAATTTGGGAATGTGGCTTTGAAACACAACTTGGTGGGGATGTGCAATTTTGGAATTTGGTGGGGATTCGCCATTTTAGAATGTGACAAGGATGCACAATTTGGGAATGGAAAGGGATGTGCAATTTTGGAATTTGGCAGGGATACATAATTTTAGAATGTGGTTAGGATGCATAATGTTGGAATGAGGTGGGGAATTGATGCACAATTTTGAAATACGGTGGGTGTGTACAATTCTGGAATATGGCAGGGACAAGCAATTTCAGAATAATATGGTGTGTTCTGTCACATTCCGACAGCATGCATCCCCACTATATTCCGAAATTGCCAGTTCCCCCCATATTCCTTGATGTGTGTCCCTGTTGCATTCTGAGTCTACATGTCCCAACAATTTAAAATTGTGCACCACCTTGACATTCTATGCCTTGGTTCAATGCTGCATTCCAAAACCACTTCCTGACGTGTTCTAAAGTACAGTACTATGCATCTGAACATCCTGGAAATGCAAGTCCTGCAGCCAACCCAATGTCAATATTTTTTTTAAAGGATTACTACAGCTACAGTTTCTTAAACTTTGGAGAAACAGGTCCTATAAAATTGCTGACAGGGAGGACTGGACTGTGAGTTCAGGATATGACATAATCAGTGGCTCTTCACTGAAACCGGCATTTTTGAATAGGTAGTGAAATCGGGGTTACAAAATAACTCATAACATAATGAAGTAACGTAGAAACCTAATTTTTGGTATGAGATTTATTGGGGATATGCATATTTTAATTCTGCAAGGTAGCACTTTTGCCAGGAGTCCCTCTAACTACTGGGTAGCCAAGTCTCAATATTTGAGCCACCACTCTGGGTTGGGTTCCAGCTTTAAAACAAAATGTGCGAAAGTTCCATCAATGGCCTTCTTCAGTTATTCCAATTCAGTTGAGGATAGCCACCTTTACCTGGTCATATTCTCTGGCAGAGGCATTGTCTAGGCTCCTACAAGCAGTTTGTGCATCTCCAGTTAAAATATGGTGCCATTTGAGTGGCCCAACTTTCTTGTGGTCAAGCAGTGATACTGGCAACTCTTTCAAAAGTCATAAGGTAAGTTTCAGGGCCATCCTTAGGATCTGTTTTTGTTAGCATGGGGGGTCTACAGCAACTGGATTTCCTGTGACCTAGAGCTGGGGCACAGTTTCTTCTTGTGCTTGCAGCACCTGCTTCATAAACTCTTGCTGTTGCTCGTCTCTCCGGGCCATCCAGTCCCTTTGCATCTAGACCTGTTGTGCCAGCTGCTGGTATCTCTGAGCCTGCTGTTACACTTGCTGAGCCATCCGGTCCCTTTGCATCTGGGTCTGTTGCACTTGCTGTCTGCCAGCCATTTCAGTAGTTTGCTTGAGTCCATCTCTGTTTAGACAAGGGAAGTTCGATCCCACAGCTTAAGATAACCACATGTTAACAGTGCTGGAGGAAGCCACAACTTTTGTGGGAACTTGGAAAAGGAAAAAAAACAACAAAAAACTCCAGGCAAAGTTCAATGAAACAAAAAGTTGCTTTACTTTAGCACCAAGTAAGGATTCAAACAGCTTACTTTAGAAACACAGAAAATGACGGCAGATAAGGAGCTCTAGGCCCGTCCAGTCTGCCCTTTTACCCTACCTTTATATGTGGCCACTGACCCTACTTGGTGATCGGCTTTAGCCTCTCCTTCCCACCTCTAGGGTTCTCTTAAACCTGTCCCACGCATGTTTAAATCCCCCCACTGGACTTGCTCCCACCACCTTCTGTTGCAGGCTATTCCATGCATCCACCACCCTTTCTGTGAAAAAAAACTTTCTCACACTTTCCCTTATCCTGCCTCCTCATTTTTGTACTTTTCCTATATTGAATGATGTCGCCCACTTACACCTTGTTTATTGAAAGTTTTTTTTTTATCATGTGCATACTAAAGTTCATACTAAGGTATCTGAGGAGCAAGGAATCCTAGTAGCCTATGAGTGCTCCTATACTAGTCACTAAGCATAATAAGAAAAATATTGTACCCACAGGTCATCAGGTTATCAAGACGGTATTTAAATACACTTTTGGTTTCACTGATGACTACCTCAAGGGTTAATCTATTCCAGGGATTAACAGTCCTGAGTGTGAAAAAGAATTTCCTACTTATGTAGTTGAATGGTTTTCCAACCAATTGAAGAGGGTGTCCTCTTGTATCATAGGTATTATTTTTGAACGCGATGCCAAGTTCTGTAATCAGATAGGGGTCTTGGATTATATCAAATAAAAATAAAAGATCCCCTCGGAGACGATGGGTAGATAGTGACATGAGGTTTAGGGATAGAAGTCTGGCTTCATAGGTCTCATGTTGCAACCCCTGAATGTGCTTAGTGAATTTTCTCTGCACTTTCTCCGGTAAATCACATTCTATTTTTCTATATGGGCATCAGAGCTGGGCTGCATACTATAAATGTGGCCTAGCATAAGCCCTGAAGAGCGGCAACATGACTTTTGGATCTCTAGATTTAATATTCTGCTTAACAGACCAGATTACACGATTAGTTTTGTTAATTGTATCATGTATGTGTTTTGAGTGAGTTAAATCATGTGAGATTACAATAACAAGATCTTTTTTCATCAGTGGTAATATTCAATATAACTCCCCCTAGTGCATATGGATGATTTGGATTCTGGGGTCCGAGATGCATAACCTTGCATTTTGTAGTGTTAAGCTTCACACCCCACATATTTACCCAGTTAGGGATTTTATCTAGATCCTGTTGTATGGTTAAAGCCTGTCCATGATTAGTACAAGGACCGCCAATTTTGATATCATCGGCATATTGAATGGATGGTGAATAATAGTTTGTAGTCATTATCTGTGATAAATGAATGGAACAGACATGGACGCAGGACAGATCCCTGTGGGACACCGCTGGTGACAGTGCCCATGTCTAACAGAATGCCATTAATTAGAGCTCTTTGTGTTCTGTTATGAAACCAGTTACTACTCCAATTAATTACTGAGCTTACATAATTCTGTTATAAGTGCTCAATGGGGCAGAACGTCGAATGTCTTGCTATAATCCATAAATATGACGTCACGTGATATAAGATTATCAAGATGGGAGCCAATATGTTCATAGAAACACAGTAAGTTAGTGAGATAGCTTTTGCCTTTTTTGAACCCATGTTGTTCAGAGTCTAGACTGTTAAGTATAGGGGTAATTATATATTTGACAAGGCTTTCAAGAATCTTACATACTGATGACGTCAAGCTTATAGGCCTATAATTTTCTGTTGTTTTTTGGGCATTTTTTTATGAATTGGGACATTTCCTTTTTTCCAATCTTTGGGGACGAAGATTTTAGATATACAGCCCTTAAAAAGTAGCTTCATGGTACGTGTTAAGCAATCAGCCAGTAAATAAAGCAAATGGCCAGCTATGCTATGCCTCTGTCTCCCCACTCTTTCCTTTCTTTCAGTGTATACATATTGAGGTCTTTTAATCTCTCCTCATGTCTTCTGGTGCAAGTCCTGTACCATCTTAATCACCCTTCTGTGAACCGCCTCCACCCTGTCTGTCCTTACGAAGATGCAGCCTCCAGAACTGTACTGTACACAGTATTCCAGATGAGGTCTCACCAGTGTTTTGTACAGTGGAATCACCACCTCCTTCCTTCTGCTAGTGATACCCCTTTCTATGCAGCCCAACATGCCACTGGCCCTCCCTACAGCCTTTGCACTCTGCTTACTGTTTATTGATAAATATCGGATAACACCTTTGAGTCAAAGACTCCTTTAAAAATGTTCCACGTCATTACATACAACAGAGACAACAGTGACCAAAGTAACAAGTAACATAATAATTACAGACAATGGTTACAGAATGGTTACAAAATGTTTACAGAGTAATACAATATAGCAGCTGAGAATACAGAGTAACAGAGTGCTGCTAAACAAAGGAGCAAAGTGCAAAAGGTTGCAGGTACAAGCATACACTTCACGGCGATGGTGCCAGACATGCCCAGGTGGTTATTTGTTGGCCAAGGCCAGACAGAAAAGTCCACTGTCATGGTACAGGCACACCCAGGGGTGGCTAGACCAGTGTGGGGTCCATAGTCATGGAGGGTGGGATGGGAGAATGGGAGGTCAGGTTTAGGGGCAGTCACATAATGATCCCTGGGTGATAAGGTCTCTTAGTTGGGACTTGAAACAACCAAGTTTGGGTTCAGTGAGGAGGGAGTTTGGGACTGAGTTGAGCCAGTGTGAGGCCAGATATCGAAAAGTTCTTTGGCCCGAGGTGATCTTGCAGTGAGGTACCCTGAAGTGGGTTGTTGCTGACTGCCGTATGAGGCGGGTAGACAGTGGTGCCTGAAGTAGTGGGGAGAGGGCAGGTGGGAGTAACCCTGATGTAATTTTCTTAGCGAAGAGGCAGGCCTGGTATTTTAGCCTCCCACCAAAGTTAAGCCAGTCTGTCGAGGTGTAAAGGGTGCAAGTATGTGTAAGCCTAGCCCAGCCTGTAGCAAGTCTGCAGGCCTGAGGGCCAGTCTAATCTTGTGTAGGTGTGTTTTGGCTGCACCATAAATGATGATTCCACAGTCTATTAGAGATAGAATAGATGCAGAGACGGCTAGATGGAGGGATTCTGGAGGGAGGCAGTGCTTATAGTGGTGAAGGAGACCAATACGTACATTGACAACAGTGCTCAGTATCCGAATGTGGTCATGGTAGGTGAGAACAGAGTCTAGAGTGATACCAAGGTATCTGAAAGTGGTAACCTGTTCAAGGGGGTCATTTAGTGAGTTCAGAATGAGCAAGGGTTGTCCTAGGTTCTTATTTTGGGGGGGTGCAAACATCACAGATTTAGTTTTTTTTGTAATTTAATACTAACCTATGCTGAACGAACCAGGATTCAGCTTCTGAGAAGGATTTCTGGAGTGCTGAGCAGAGTGCTGTGGGATCAGTGTGTGAGCTGTAGAGGACGGCATCGTCTGCATACAATAGAAGTTTCCCAGAGCAGGCTTTGGGCAGGGTGCTGAGGAACAGGGAGAATAGTAGTGGGCCAAGAATAGAGCCCTGAGGGACTCCAGACCTGACTTGGGGGGGGGAGACAGGGAATGGGCACTCTGGACTGTCTGGGTTCTCTCAGACAGGTAGCTGGCAAACCAGTCAGTGGTCTCAGGGGAGAGGCCTATCTGAGTGAGGGAGTCCAGGAGAAGCAAGTGGTGCACTGTATCAAATGCCTTAGAGAGGTCTATGAAGACAGGGCCAGCAGTGTAGCCTGTGTCCAGGGATGTCAATCAATCAATCAAAGTCTTTATTTAACCAGGCGATCACCGTTGAGCAAGCTCATTTTCGAGGTGGACCTGGGTTTGTTAACAAGGGACAATATACATGGGATGCAACACACAAGAAAATAGTAATAATACTAATAAAGTGAGATACAATAATACAGTATATACAAAGTATCAGCAGGTAGCATTGACAGTAGTATCTGTATGGAACAGAAGATACAGCTAGTTTTGGGTAGGAAACAATTTTTCATAAAAGTAAAGAAATCTACATATCAGGTGCACCGAACACAAATAAAACCTAATATAAGAAGATATATAGTGATACGGTATGTAGAATTTAGAGCTGGAACCAGGGTGAAAGGAATGTGGAAGGGACAGATATGGGGGTAGAAAAAGGGGAGAGGGAAGAGTCGATTATAGCTGTGATCAGTCTTTTAACAGTAGTAATTAGAGTGTGCTTGGACTTACAGGAGTCACTATTTAGGGTAGACAGGCACAGGACTCCTTATTATGATGTAGATATAGAGATTTAAAAGTTGCTAGGCTGATGGGGTGAGTTAATTTCAAAGTTTTTTGCAGCTTGTTCCACAGTTGAGGGAGCATAAAGCTGATGGCTGCTCTGCCAATGTGAGATTTTGCTTTGTAAGCATAAAGGTAGATATATAAAGGTACTTCTCAGGGCATACTTCTCCAGAGTGCACAAAGGTAAAACAGACACAGATGTACTGGGGCAGTTGATTTGAGATAGCTTTGTATGTCCAAACCGCAGCATTTTTTGCAGTCTGTAAGCAAGGGATGACCATCCCACTGCTGTGTACAATGCACAGTGGTGGACTGAGTATGGAAGACCCGTGATAAATCTTATGGCTCTGTGATAGAGCGTATTGAGTTTGGCTAGGGTACCTACAGGTCCTTGACTATACAGAAAGTCTTTGTAATCCAATAGGGAAAGAAAGGTAGTTTGAACCAGTTTCAGTTTAGCGTCTCTTGTGAGGAGATTATTAATCCTAAAGAACAGACCAAGTCTTTGTCTAAGTTTCTTTGCCAGTTCTTCTAAGTGATCTGTTTTCACAAGTAAGTCTATGGTTTAACCAGACCCCCAGGTACTTGAACTTTGGTACGTAGTCCAACTGCTCACCTAGAATGGTAGTGATCTGCCGGAGTATCCCAGCAATTGCAGGATTTACTGCATTTTGAAGGGGCAAGAGGAACATTGCTTTGTTTTTGTTTTTTTTTGCATTTAAGAGCAGTTTCTGGTTTATAAACTGAAGTTGCAGCAGATTAAATTAATTTTGAAGGGCTTTACAGGCTGCTTCAGGTGTGGGGCTACTAGCATAGAGTACCGTATCATCCGCAAATAGGTGTATTTGTGCTTCTTTGATGGGGGCATCTATGTTGTTAATATAAATGGTGAAGAGTAAGGGACCAAGAATGGAACCTTGCGGTACACCCCTCTACAGGAGTTTTGGTGGAGAAACCTCCCCTTCTGCCTTTACTTGTTGAAGTAGTCCTGAGAGGTAGTTGGAGAACCATTTAAGGGATAGGGAAGCCAAACCAATGTTCCGGAGGGACGACAGAAGCAGTCTGTGATCGACGGTATAAAACGCCTTGTTTAGGTCCAAGAAAAACGCACAAAGTTTTTTTTTTTGTCAAATTCCAGCTGCCAGTCATTTGTCACCTTGGCTAGAGCAGAGATTGTGCTGTGCTGTGCTCTAAAAGTGGATTGTAACGGGTTGAGTAATTTTTCTGATTCCAGGTACTTCCAAAACTGGGAGTTCACTATTTTCTCCAGCATCTTTGACAGGATTAGAAGTAGGGAGATTGGCCTGTAGTTATTGAGGTCAGTAGGATCTCCTGACTTAAACAAAGGGACCACAAGTGCATTTTTCCAAATGGGCGGTAGGTCACCCTGGGACAAGGATAAGTTGAAGAGATGAGTAATTGGGACTTCGAGGACACAGTAGCCGACCTTGAAGAAGTATGGGTCAATGAGGTCGGCCCCAGCACTTTTCCTAGTGTTTAGCTGAAGGAGAAGATCTTCGACTTCTTTCAGGGAGGTAGGTTGCAGAGAGAAGGATGGACTGGGGATGGGTTTTTCTTGTGTGTCCAATCTAAGCTATTGGCGGAGGATATTCGCGGGAGAGGAGTCAATGGCTTGCCCTGCAGTGGCAAAATGATTATTGAGAGCATCGAGGATAGACGGTCTGTCTGAGATGACAGTATTGTCGATCAATAATTTAGTAGTTAGGGATTTTACAGTGGTGTGACCTTCAATGTCTTTGATAGTCCTCCAGAATTTGGAGGCATTTCTTGAGGAGCTCTCCAGCTAATAGCGGCAGAAATTAGCTTTGGCTTCTCTGACTATTTTGGTGCAGAGGTTCCTCGCCCTCCGGAAAGAATTCCAGTCATTTATTAAATTAGTTTTCCTAGCAGTTCTCCAGAGTACATCTCTACTCCGCAAAGCATCTTTCAGGTCTTGCAGCTAGATGGAGGGTGTTTGTAAATTCTAAGAGGGCAGTGGTGTTACTATGGTTATGGCGGAAGCCATGTTGTTCAGGACACAGGATGCTATATTTAGAAAGGTAGTCAATTAGCTGGATGGCCACGATTTTCTCCAAGGTTTTAGAGAGGGGAGGTAGGATTGATATAGGGCGATAGTTCCCAGGCAGGGTAAAGTACCCACTTTTAAGGATAGGCGTGATGAGGGCAGATTTCCATTTGGAGGGAAACTGTCCCAGAGAAAGGGAGCGGTTCAAAAGCATGGTGGGGGGGAGGACTTCATTGAAGACGAGTCTAAGCAGTTTAAGGTCTAATGTATCACTGCTAAAACGAGATTTGCTAAGGGCTTTGAGTAAAAGGGGCAGCGTCATGCTGAGAAACTGCTTTAAAGTGTAACGAGGGGGTGGAGAGGGAGCAGTGCAATATAGGGTGGGGGGGGAGAACACCAGTAAGGTCGGAGAAGGTGTCATTTAATATATGTGCGATAAAGGCTGGGTCTGTGGTGATAGACCTGTTGGCTCTGATCTGGGTAAGAGGAGCAGTGGAGGCTTTGCCACTTTGCATTTTGAGTGAGTCCCAAAACTTGTGACCTGAGCCCCATGTGGTGGTGGTGAGCAAGGTTTTGTAGTACTTAGCCTTTGCTTTTCGAACACTCCATGTACATTTATTGCGTGCTTCTTGGTAGCGCTGCCTGTCAGTGGGTTTACTAGTATTTTGCTCAATGTGCCACAGATTATCTCGTTCGCGCATCTAGTCCATTAGGGCTTGTGATAACCAAGGTGTGTCAGCACCTTTCATTTTTTGTTTGGTTAGGGGTGCATACTGGTTGCAGGCAGTGTTTAAAGTATCAATGAAATAGGTGAGGGCAGAGTCAATGTTCAATGCATTTTTGATGGGAGAATAGTCAGTAGTTAGGAGGTACTGTCTAAGGGACCAAAGTCTGCCGGGTTTGAAGCGGCATTGTAGAATAGTTTTTTTGGGGGCGCGTGTGTTAATACTATACGACCAGTGACAGAGCACTGGGGAGTGGCCACTCAGGCCATTGGGTAGCACCCTGATCTGTGTAGCTTTGTGTGGTGCATTGGTGAGCACTGGATCAAGGAGGGTGGCAGTACCAGTCTTCTGGTTGATTCTTGCGGCTGTGGTCACAAGCTGGACCAGGTTTTGAGCAGCTGCAGCACCCCTAATAGGGGCTGATGCATCAGCCAGCAAGTTTGTATTAAAGTCTTAGAGGGCAATGATGTCAGCATTGTCAGGGAGAGTCTGGAGATGTGTGAAGACAGAGTGGAAAATACAGGTTACTCACCTGTAACAGGAGTTCTAGGAATGGTATATGTTGTTCATCCACACTGTCTGGCAGGTATCCTTGCCGCTTTAAATCTTGCCGGAAGGTCTTCAGCTGGCTCCTCCCACCCACCGGGTGGTAAAACCTCGCCGCCCCCATGACGCCAGATCTGGCCCGCCAGGAAGCTCAGGCTGTGCGTCAAGCCGGGAGGTCGGTGGGTCGTAGGTGAACAACATATACCATTCCTAGAACTCCTGTTACAGGTGAGTAACCTGTATTTCTAGGGACATGGATATGTTGTTCATCCACACTGTCTGGCAGACTCCTAGCAGTTCTCCGGGAGGAGGGAGGCAAGCGCACACCTCCGATACTTACTTGGGAAAGAGAGACTGGAGAACCGAGGCCCCAAAACCAGCATCCCGGCGTGACTCAAGATCGATGTGGTAATGGGTGATGAAGGTGTGCTGACTTCCAGGTAGCAGCCCTGCAGATTTCCTGGATAGGGACGCCCTGGAAGCAGCCACTGATGCAGCAGTATGGCAGGTAGAATGAGCTCTATCCCTCTGGGAGGCTCCATGCCCGCCAACTTATAGCAGAGATCTATGCAGAGGTGACCCATCTGCCTATCGTCCACTTGGCTGCAGGTCTGCTGGAGTGCGGCTCCAGCGTAGGTGACAAACTGGACAACTCTCCCGAATTTCAGCTGATGGCTCCTTATAGTGAGCCCTCTAGGGTCCAGAGTATGGAGCCTATATTCGCCTCCAAGGTGTGATTGGGGTAGAACACGGCAGAGTCAACACCTGGTTAAGATGACACTCCGACACCACCTTCGGAAGGAATTTCGGGTGGGGGCACAGGACAACCTTGTCCCTGTGGAAGACCAGGTAAGAAGACTTGATGCAGAGCGCCTGGAGCTCTCCCATCCTTCTGGCTGACGTGACAGCCACCAAGAACGCGGTCTTCCACGACAGGTGAGAGAGTTCACACCTGTGCACTGGTTCGAATGGCTTGCCCATGAGCTTTGCCAGTACCAGCAGTAGATCCCACGGAGGTGGAGGTTCTCGCACCGGAGGGGAAATGTGATCAAGGCCTTTGAAAAAGCGCCAGACCACCTTCTCCTGTGCCACCGACTGCTTCCCGGCCCGCGCCCGGTAAGCAGAGATGGCTGCCAGGTGCACCTTAAGGGTCGTCGACCTAAGCCCTTGCTGAGAAAGGGACCACAGGTAGTCCAATATGCTTGCCAAGGAACAGGAGGAAGGGTCCAGGCCCCTGCCCTGACACCAAATGGAAAATCTTTCCATTTGAAGGCGTAGCATTTTCTGGTCGACTCCTTACGGGATGCCTCAACTACGTTGAGGACCTCGTCGGAAAGACCCAAGGCCTGGAACTCTAGCCGCTCAGGAACCAGGCCGTCAGGTGCAGGGATTGAAGGTCTGGATGGAATACCTTCCCCTGATTGACTGAGAGCAGGTCCGGGCGAGCTGGAAGCTGCCTCGGAAGCCTGGAGCTGAGCTGAGGAGATCCTGGGTGCCAGTCTGGGCTATCAGAATCACCTGCGCCTTGTCCCTCCTTGCTTTGAGCAGCACCTTGTCATCAAGAGGAATGGGGAAAGGCGTAGAGGCCCGGGTCCACGGCCTCGAGAAGGCAACCCCCTCAGAGAGCCCTGCTGAGGGGGGCGGGCATGGAACAGCCTCAACCAGCATTCTCCCTGAGGCAAACAGGTCCACCTGAGGTGTGCCCCAATGGGAGAATAGATCTGTACTACCTCAGCAGGAGAGACCACTCATGGACGCAGCCCCTATCCGGCTTAGGGCATCGGCCAGGGTGTTGGAGGTTCCTGCCACATGAATGGCTAGGAGATCCGCCTCCAGGCTGCGCACGAGTGACCAGATGCGGAGAGCTTCCTTGCATAGAAGCATGGAGCGCGTCCCGCCCTGGCGGTTTAGATAGTACATGGTCGTGGTATTGTCCGTCTGGACCCGGACCACTTGACCCCGAAGAAACGGAGCAAAGGTGGTGAGAGCTAGGCGGACCGCTCAGAGCTCCAGCAGGTTGATGTGGCATCGGGACTCCCGCGGGGACCAGAGGCCATGCGCTCGGTGTTCCCCCAGATGGGCACCCCAACCCATCAGAGAGGCATCGGTCGATAGAGAGACCGTCGGCTCGGGGCGGACAAACGGGATGCCCTCCTGCAGATGAACTGGAACGGTCCACCACTGGAGAGCGTTCCACATCCCCTGGGTCACCGTCACTAGCTGGTCCAATGGATCGCAGCGTTGGGACCACTGGCTGGCCAGCCCCCACTGAAGACGGCGCATGTTCCAGCGGGCCCAACGGACCATGCTGGTACAGGCCGCCATGAGACCCAGGAGGCGCAGGAAGTCCTGGTAGACGCAATGCCCAACCAGAAATGATTGGGCAAAGGAGGAAAGAACCGGCCCTGTCCACCGGGAGCCGTGCTCTGGCTCAAGAGAGTCAAGCTCTGCCCGATGAAAAGAATCACCTGCTTCGGCTCAAGTCCGACTTGGCCTCGGCGGATGAGAGGCCGACCTGAGAGCAAACCTGGAGGGCCAGATCTCTGGACCGCCTACCTCCTGTCTGAGGGGCTGCTATCAGCCAATCGCCCAGGTAGGGTAAACCCGACCCTCGCGCCAGAGGAATGCTGTCACCACTGCCATGCATTTGGTGAAGACCCTGGGAGCTGGAGATAAGCCAAGGGCATGGCTTGGAACTCGAAAAGGGAACCCTCCGCTCGAAAGCGAAGGAACCTTTGATGGGACGGATGGATAGGGACGTGAAAGAACGCGTCCTGTAGGTCCAGAGAGCAGAACCACACGCCGTGTTCCAAGGATGGGATTATCTGAGCCAGAGTGACCATCCTGAAGGTTCGAGACCTCAGGAACTTGTTTAGGTCGTGTAGGTTGAGAATGGGGCGCCAGCCCCCCGTCCGTTTCGGAACCAGGACCTACCTGGACACGAACCCCGGGTTTGAGGGAGGGTCCGCCACCTCTCTTATCACCTCCTTCTCGAGGAGGAGAGCGATGTCGGCTCGGCGAGCTGACAGCGACTGAGCGAGGCCCCCGAGACGTGCGACGGTTTGAAGGGTGGGGCCTGCTCGAACTCCAGAGGCAGGCCCTTTCCTACCACCTTCAACACCCACCTGTCTGTGGTAATAGCAGACCAGGCGGAAAGGAAGCACGAAGCTGCCCTCCACGGGAACATGAGGTGAGACGAGGTTGGGGGCGACACCCCTCAACCCGTCACTGTGCAGGCTTGGAGGAGGGACTGGCCGAGGGACCACCTGGGCCTTTACCTCCCTGCTTCCTGGAGGAGGAAGCCGCAGGCTTGGGTTTGGGATGCCAAGCGCGAGCCTGCTGGCCCTGGTGTTGCTGGGCCGGACGTGCAGATGGACGAAAGGGCTTGGGTTGTGGTCTGCGGCCCTTGTCCCTCTGAGCGGATGAGACTGAGTCCAAGGTGGCACTGGACTTTTCGATCCTCTGGAGGTGGCCTTCCACTCCAGGGCCGAAGAGGTCGGTCCCCAGGAAGGGGACATCCGCCAATTTGTACTGGGTATCCGCTGTGAAAGTGGATATCCTCGGCCATGCCCGACGGCGCATAGCCACTGCGGCCGCTACTGACCTGGCGCATGAATCACCGGATGTCCAAAGCAACCTGAAGTTGCTGCTTGGCCACTGCTCCTGCTCTGGTCCCGCACCTGCTTAACCGTGGTCTGCAGGTCAGCCGGAGATGAGGGACCACCTTGTCCAGGGGAGCCCAACAGGGCGTGAGAAAATGTGCCATCAATACGGCCGAGCTGGCCTGGCCGAAGGCCAAGGGAGGATGCAGTGTAGACTTTTCAGCCCGGCATAGTCCAATTTCTTGGACTCTTGTCGGGAGGTTGTCCACGCCCTAGCGTTTCGCACGGAAAACGCTGTCGATAACTAACCCTCGGCCGAGGGATGTTCCGAAAACCAGACAGGGAACCGTAGGACCGCGATACTTCCTGGGCCATCCTGGGCAAGGTGCAGGGCAGGAAGCAGGCGCTGCCAGAGCTCCAAGGCAGGCCCACAATGGCCTCAGCCACAGGTAAAGGCCTCTAGAGGATCCTCGGTCCAATATCTCCATGAGGGGATACTTGGCCCACTTGGATACGGGCTCGAGCTGCATCCCGGTGGATTCCGAGATGAGTCTGAGCAAACCCAGGAAGGACGAAGGGCTGTCGTCCAGCGACTGACCTCCAGAGGAATCCAAGTCCACTCGCTTGGAGAAAAAGGAGGAATTGTCGTCAGACTCAGAAGAGTCCGCAAAGAGCTGCCTCGGGCCTGAGCCACCCTCCACCTGCCGAGGGCGATCGGGAGTGAGGGTGACAGACAGCCTATGGGGCAGACCCTGAGCCGACCGAGAGTTCTTGGTCGGAGCCCCAAACCGCGGCTGTGGAGGCAGAGGTTCCACCGGAATCGGTGGGGCAGCTGGTTTTGGCCGAACAACCGCCTGATAACAGGCCCTCGGTAAACGGGGTTGTTTCGGCCGCTCCGGTGACAAGCCACTTAATGGCGGGAAGGCGGCGGTGTCAGCTTGTTCCCAGTCAGAAAGAGCTGTTGCCAAATGAGGTCCGAATGTCGTCGGCAACTTGCGTCGAAGCCTCCCCTCATCCGAGGAGGACGACGGTGGTGCGCCGCTTACCGCGGTGCGAGATCCGAGACCGCCGATGACGGCGGGATCGGCTGGACTGCCAAGAAGTCCGAGACCGAGACCTCAGTTTTTCCGAGGACGGTGCGGGAGGGACGGGTGGAACCGGTTCACTGCTCGGAGCGAATCGAAGGGTTCTGAACCGAGGCACTGGCAAGCCCATCGGATTCTCAACCCACCGGGGAACCGGGGAGAGGAGATTTTTGGCTTCGCTGGTCGACAACCCGTCCAACGGGTCGAGAAAGATCTCGACTGCGTCGATGGGAGTCTCGGTCAACTGACCTGACGGGGACATCGTGACACCAGTGGCCGAAGCCGAACGATCGACCGAAGTCGATGGCCGACAACTCGGGGAGAGGGACCTTTCCCGCTCCCAAGAGCGTCGACAAAGAGACTTACCCTTGTCTTTCTTCTTGGACTGAGAAGAAGGTCCAGCAGACGTTGGTCCCTCTCCCCTAGTGGAGAGGGACAGACAAAGCTCCTTAAAGGAAGCTGTGTAAGAGGAACCCAGGGAGAGCGGGATAAATGCCGCGGTCGAGGAAGATGCTGTGCCGCCTCCTCTTCGAGGGCGATCATCTGCTCTAGCTGATTCACAGCCCGGCCGCCGCTGAAACTGGCCGACCGGGCCTTCTTTTGACTTTACCGAGGAAAATGCTGGCGCCCCAGTTGTAAACGGGCAGCACGGTCTTCGAGGACGAGGCTGAGAAAGAAGAGCACAGGTCCGCAAGCTCGCGGGCGCCAAGGCCTAACAGTACACACACGCGGAGTGCGATCCGTCTGAGACATCTTCTGCCCGCAAGGGCACCGCCAAAACCGAGTCGATTTGTCCATCGCAGCCACGAGGATAGAAGACCGAAGTCTATAAAGTAAAACTTTTAAATTCGGAAAACCGAAGAATTAGGAACCAGTCTTATATGCAGAGCATTAAGGAGGGAACCTGAGCTTCCAAGCGGTAAGGAAGATCTGGCATCATGGGGCGGAGCCGAGAGTTTTACCACCCGGGTGGGTGGGAGAAGCCAGCTTGAAGACCTTCCGGCAAGATTTAAAGCGGCAAGGATACCTGCCAGACAGTGTGGATGAACAACATATCCATGTCCCTAGAAGCAGTCTTCTGATTTCGGGAAGGGATGTATACGGAGAAGAGGAACAGAGGGGCTCTGTTTGAGGCAAGCGTGATCTTCAGTGTGAGAGATTGGGCCCCATGTTCGAGGGATGGGGAGGCTAGGGTGAGACACTGTAATGATTCCTGGACATACAGTGCACAACCAGCCCCTTTTTTTTGAGTTTCTATCGGCACGGTAGAGTGTGAAGCCAGGAAGTGAGACTGCAGTTGGGGTGTGGTTGTTAAGCCAGGTTTCAACTACTGAGATGACGTTGGGGTGATTCTGGGCATCCCATCCCTGAAATTAATCAAATTTCTTGAGGAGGCTACATATATTGAGGGAGGCGATTATGAGGCTCTTGTGGGTAGTAACCCTTTGGGGGGGGGTCCTGGGTTGGGGTGAACGTCTCCAGAAAGGAGTAGTAGTAGTAGAAGGATGTGCAGGGAAGCCAGTTTTAAATGTTTCTTCATGAGCTTAGGCACCATTTGGGGAGGGGGACAGCAATGTATGGAGATGGGGGTAGATAGGTCCTGCAGAGAGGGAGAGGCCAGGCAGAGTAGTGTCCACTGCAAAACCACGGTAGTACCAGTAGGGGGATTGGAGCATATGGGGAGCATGGCCCATTGGTAGAGTGAGAGGTGTGGATCACTGGTAGAGGTGGGGAAGGGGGCTAAGGCGAGGAGCCTGGTGATAGGTGGTTCTGGTTCACCATGATGGGGGAGAAATGGAGCATCCCCTAGTAGGAAGATGGGGGCTACGGTTAGTAGCAGGAGACACATGGTGGTGGAGGACATGGTAAGCAGTGTTATAAAGATCACGGTGTGGTTGGGGGGAGGGGGACAAAATCTTAAGAGCTTTGAAAGAGTGCAATATATTAGCCTGACTTGTTGGCTCAGTGACAGCGTGGCTGATTTAGATGCCAGGAGTACAGGGTTTGGGGCTTGCAACAAGATGGTAGGGAACTGAATTGTTTTAGCAGACTATAGTGCCAGTAGGTTTAAGAGATGTAAAGTTCTAAGCAGAAAGTAGCCTGACTCATTGGCCTAGAGGCACAGGGTTTGAGACCCTCAACAAGATAGCAGGAAACCAACGTGTTTTGTTTTTAGCAGACTATGTAGCCAGTAGCTTTAAGAGCCGTAAAACAGTAAGAGAAATTAGCCTGACTCAACGGCTTAGAGGTAGAGCAGCTGACTTTGGAATCAAAGGTGCAGAGTTTGAGACCAGCAGGGGGACATTAGTGAGTTACTGGAAAAAAGGCTTAGTAGTTGGGAGGTGAGCTGGGAAAGAGAAAGGGGTAGGGAGTGCAGTATAGTAACTCCTAGTGCTCAGTGAGGGAAATTTAATATTAGGTACAGAGATGAGGACAGTGAGCCTGGAGGGGCACTGCAGCACTCCCTAGTGGCTGGAGAGTATAAGCTGAAAGTGGGCACTTAGAAAAGAGGGACTGATCCCACTGGTCACTCCCCTCTCCCCAGATTGGATCCCATTTACTACCACCACCACCACTTCAGCAGACCAAATACAAAACAAAAACTTTTCAGCTCTCCAGTTCACAGCAGCCCTGGTCTTTTTCTCTCTAGTCCCCCAAATCCTCTTCTTGCTCTGGTTTCCTGTTTATGCCTCCCAGGTGAGTCTCATCTGTGCCTTCCCCCTGCAGGGATTTCCAAGCTGGCATATAACCAGTGCATATGGCCTTAAACAGGGCCAGGCCACAAATCAGCAGGGCTGGATTTCAATTTACCTTGTTCTTCTGCTAGCAGCTTACTGGAAAGAGGATCCCAAGTGAAGGTTGTATAGACTCCTCTACGGTTCCCTCAGTGCATAACCTTGCACTTTGTGGCACAGACTTTCAACTGCCAAACCTCAGACCACCGCTCTAGCCTTTGTACTAGGTTTTTGGGAAAAAAAGAAGGCTGAGGCCCATCGAGATTTTTCCCCCACACTTGAGTGGGCTAGTTCATGAAGTTTGAATAGCGGTTAACCAGATATCTGATCCCTTTTTAAATGTATTGAAGTTAGTGCAATCTACTAATTCCCTGTAGATCCCTCTGCATCTCCCTAATCCCTTTGCCGCTATCTACCCTACCACAGAATTTTGCGTCCATCTGAGAAGAGACACAACTTGCAGGGAGGTTGGGACTACAAGGAGGTGGTTGGTTCAGCAATGGCAGTTAAGGAGGGGGTGGTGAGCAGCACTGAGGTTATCAGGTACAGAAGGCACCCTGGGTTTTAACAGAGCCTAAGGAGAGGCCAGACATGTTTGGTCTCCGTACCCAGGGTTCCCACCGGACCGAGTGGGCAGACAGCTAGAAGACCGGCCGCTTCCTCTAATCCTCTTCAGGCAGTACTATGCAATGCCCAGTCGATTAGGAACAAGACCGCTATTTCTTCGGACTTTATTTCCTCTGTCGACGTGGCTGGGTGATGACGCCGGCCTGGTTTTAGAGGCAGCCGTCCCCTCCGGGTACTCCGTAGTGCACTGCCCGAGGAAGGATCGCGGGGGTGGTGGAGTTGCCATTGTATTTAGAGTCAGCCTGGGCTTCACGGTGCACCCAGTTGGTAACACCTGATCATTTGAGTGCGTCGCTGTACGTGGGGGTTCAGGTGCACGTTGCAGTATTTTCATTTACCGCCCTCCTGGGTCAGGGGGAGAATTCCTGCAGGAGGTGGCGGACTTCGTTGTTGACCAGGAGTTGGGAGTCCCTCAGGTGTTTAATCCTGGGGCACTTCAATGCTTGGATCGATGACAAATCCTCACATTTTGGTTACAGCCTCCTCCAGTTGATGTCTTCACTGGGCCTGGCACAAGTTGTTGCTTTTGCAACCAAATCAGCATGGCCACACACTCAATCTGGTGTTCCAGCTGGGTCTTGGGACTGACAACCTCGAGACTAATCGGGTCTCTTGGTCTTATCACTGCACTGTGGGGTTCACGTTTGGGGCCACCCCTGAAAGTCCCTCCCTTGTGGAGATGGTCAGCTACCGCCCTTTAAGGGGCTTGCAGCCGGAGGGACTACTGGCGTTGGCTGACCTATCTAGAGTTGAAGCAGCATCTGCGATTGACATCGGAGAGGTGGTGGCCACCTATAACAGGGTGGTTTCCAAAGGTCTGGATGTCGTCGCTCCAGTCCGTATACGACCCAGATCATCTCACTTGAGATCTCCTTGGTTTGATGGGGCTCTCAAAGCGATGAAGATCAAGGGTCGGAAGTTGGAGTGCTGCTGGCAGAAGACCTGGCTGGAGGTCGACAGGCTGGCCCTGTGTGCCCACTATGGTGAGTACCAGGGGGCAATCTCCCATAAGAAGGCAGAGTGTCTGTGCAGGGAGATTGCTGCAGGGAAAAACAGACCTTATCAGCTTTTATGGACTGTGGACAGGCTTCTCAATCCTGCCTGTCTACAGCTGAAGAACACTTTTTTGTCCACCTCGTGTGAAGAGTTTGCTCTGTTTTTCTCTGACAGAGTGTCGACTATCTGGTCGGGGATTCTGTCAGGGAGGCAAAAACCTCACAGTGGTGGGGCCTGGAGGTTCAGAGGCACCCCATCTGTCTGGGAGGAGTTTAGACCAGTGGAGGTGTCTGAAGTGACTAAGGTGATCTTAGAGCTGAAGCACACTTATTGTGGATTGTACCCGGCCCCGACGCATTTCTTAATGGGATGTGCCGAGGTCGTTGGCCCAGTGTTCGCCAGGACTGCCAGGTGCTCGATGACGGAGGGGGTGTTCCTGGTGGCTTTGAAAGAAGCACTGGTGAGACCCCTCCTTAAAAAATCTTTCCTCGACCCAGACGTCCTGGTGAATTACCGTCCAATCTCCAACCTGCCATTTTTGAGCAAGGTTGTTGAGAAGTTAGTGGCCTAACAGCTCGAGGATCGCCTGGTGTCCTTGGACATGTATAAGCCATTCCAGTTGGGGTTTCAGGCCAGACACAGCACAGAAATGGCTCTAGTTAGAGTGCATAATGATCCGCTCGGGGCTAGAGATAAAGGAGACAGGTCAGTTCTTGTGTTCCTCGATCTCTCCTCATCATTTGACACTGTGGACCACGTTGTGCTTCTTGATCGGCTCAGTGAGTTTTGTGGACTTGCTGGAACTGTCATTAGGTGGTCTGAGTCCTATCTCTCGGAGAGGGTGCAGCGGGTAGTGATGGGGAATTTCTCCCCCCCCCATGCCTCTTTCTTGTGGAGCACCACAGAGTTTGATCTTGTCTCCGATGTTGTTAGCACTACAGATGCTGCCTCTGGGCGAGATCATTCAGCAATACAGTGTGGAGTTTAACTGCTATGCAGATAGCACCCAGCTGTATTTGTCTTTTGCACCTAGAACACCAGGAGCTGTTGATGTGCTTAACAACTGTTTGGCTAAAATCAATGACTGGATGGCTTCCAGCTGGCTGAGACTTAACCTGGATAAGACGGAGGTAGTGGTGATCCAGGTCCCAGGCGTGAAGGGTTGCCACTGGGGGCGGACACAGGCTTGGTCCTTGGGTCCGTTCCACTGGTGGCTTCCCCGAGGGTGCGAAATCTGGGCATGATCCTGGATAGCAGACTGACTTTTGAAGATCAGGTGTCATTTATTGTTAAAAGTAGTTTCTACCACTTGCAGAACATTGTCAGGATTAAGCCCCTCATTCCGCCCCAGGATCTGCCGACTCTGGTACATGCCTTTGTTTCCTCCAGGCTCTACTACTACAACTCTCTATATTTCAGGGTCATGGGAGAGACCCTCCACAGACTGCGGTAAGTGCAGAACGTGGTGGCTCGTTTGCTGACAGGCCTTTCAAGGTCCAGTCATGTAACCCCAGTCCTGCGTGCTCTGCACTGGCTGCGTCAGGTGGAGGGTTCTTTTCAAGGTGGGCTTGCTTACCTAGAAGGCCCTATACAGACTGGGTCCTGGCTACTTGTCAGAACTCCTGACACCGGTGACCTCTGCTCCTCTTTGAGGGGCCTCCTGGACGTTCCCATTGTTTGGCTCTGAACATCGGGCGATTACGCATGCAGTGTTGCGGGGCCAACCCTGTGGAACTTGCTTCCACCTGCAGTCCGGGAGGCTCCCTCGATTGAGGTGTTCAAGCTGAGGCTGAAGGGTCACCTCTTCTGCCAGGCTTTCGGAGCCTGCTGATTTGGGTCCAGACCATCAGTTCGTTTCCCCAACAACCAGAAGCATACTGTAAAAAGAAAAAGGTTCTGCTGACTGAATTTTATTTTAATCTCTGTTTTTGTGTATTTGTAATTGTTAGGTGCCCTGAGCCTCTGGGAATGGGTGCCTTATAAATACAATTGCCTTGCCTTGCTCCAGATGCCCTCTCCAATATCGCAGATAAACACACTGAAGAGGACAGGACCCAGGACACATCGCTGTGGCACATCACTTGGGACCTCCCTCTCTTCTGATCCAACTGTTTACCACTACCCTCTCTTGTTTCTCCTTCAACCAGTTTCCCACCCATTTAACTATGTCCCTAGTTGTGCTAGGTCCTCCGACTACCTTAGCAATCTTCTGTGTGGTACTGAGTTGAAAGCCTTGTTGAAATCGAAGTAGAGTAAATCCACAGTGTGACCCTTATCCACCACCTTTGATATCTAGTCAGAGAAAACTATTTGGTTGTTCTGATAAGACCTCCTTCTTGCCATAAATCCATGCTGTTTACTATCCTGTAGACCACTTCTTCCTAGGTAGTCCACAAGGTCCTCTTTGACCAGTGACTCCATCAGTTTACCCACTACAGAGGTAAGGCTGACAGGTCTGTAATTCCCAGGTTACTCCTTGTCCCCAAGCTTGTGTAGCAGGAATACATCCGCTACCCTCTAGTCTTTCGGAACTACCCATCTGAATTGAACTACTGAATAGCCTTACTAGGGGTTCAGTCAGTTCCGCAGCCAATTCCTTGATAACCTTTATGCTATAGTTCTGTGGGGTGATACTGGTAGGATAAGGGAGAAGTATTTTTGCTGGGGGGGTGAGGCACAGAGCCAGTTCACCTTATCCACTTTATTCCTTGACTGGGCTACCAGGGTAGTGGATTTACTCTACTTCGACTTCAGCACACATTTGACTCTATCACACAGAAGGCTGCTGAAGATAGAGGACCTGGGAGCAGCAACTGAACATAGCTAAATGGGTGGGAAGTTGGCTGGGGGGAAGACAGCAAAGGGTGATGGTTAACAAGGTCAAACTAGGGGAGAGGGAGGTCACAAGTGGGGTGCTGCAAGGGTCAGTCCTGGGACCAGTCCTGTGCAACATGTTCATCAGTGACATAGAGGAAGGAATACAGGGCAAGATGCGTCTCTTCCCAGATGACACTAAGCTCTGTGGCAGGGTAGACAGCGAGGGAGTTTCAGAGAGACCTGTAAAGGACAGACTGATAGTCCAAGGTTTGGCAATTGAACTTCAAATGCCAAAATGTGCAAGGTAATGTACATAGGGAATAAAAATCCCAGGACAGAGTAGTAGATGGGAGAGGCTGGGCTGGCCATTATGCCAGAAGAAAGGGACCTGGGAGTCACGAGTGACTCCCTAAAACAAACTAGCCTATACAACATGGCCTAAACCAAGGCAACCAGAATGTTGGGGTGTATTGGAAGGGGTTTTGATAGCAGGTTGAAAGCAGTAATACTGCCTTTGTATAGATCAGTGGTGAGACCCAATCTGAACACTTTGCCCAGTTCTGGTGTCCCCACTGGAGGAAAGACACTGACCTGCTGGAGACCGTGCACAGTAGTGTAACCAAAACAATTCAAGGCCAACAGGGACGATCCCAAGAGGATCAGCTAAGACAACTAAACATGTACTTGCAGGGGGCCAGAAGTGAGAGGGATATTACAGTTCCTGAACGGAACAAACAAAATAAACTGTGAGGATCTATTCAACAAGAATAGCTGGTCAATAACAAGGAGGCACGAATGGAAGCTGGCAGTGGGGGAGATTCAGGAGCGTGTGAGAAAGTTTTACTTCACAGAGTGAGCAGTTGAGTCGTGGAACAGGCTACCAGCTAAGGCGGAGAGAGCAGAACCCATAAATGTGTTCAAGCATGACTGGGACAGAGCGGGTAGGGGCTGACAATTACACAGGGGCTAACAGTAAGGCAGCGAGCAAGGGGAGAGGCAAGGACGAAGTCCCAGTCTAGATAACAGGTTGTAGGGTAAGGTAAGGCAGACTGGATGGACCAACAAACTTTTTTTGCTAACAGTGTCTATGTTAACCACCAGCTACTTCTCGATCAACTGTCCGCCCTTGGCCTCCCCAAACATGCAGTGAGCTGGTTTGCTAGTTACCTAGGGTACAGGGCCCAACGTGTCAGTATCGCTGGAGTCACCTCAGATGAAAAGCCAGTCCTCTCAGGTGTCCCCCAAGGGTCAATATTAGGATCACTTCTCTTCTCTTTTCTCTCTTTCTTAATGGTCTCCCTAGCGTCTGCCAACAGAGAATATTACTTTATACGGATAATGCAGTACTGTTTTCAAGGAACCGTGATACTAACCTGCTAGAGAATCATCTTCAAAGCGACTTCAGGTTTATCGAAGATTGGTTCCGCTCACATAAATTGGTTCTGAACTTTAGCAAAACTAAGACTATGACATTCTACAACCCACGGAACAAGTACAAAACTCAGCTCCTCAACATCAAAAACCATGCAGGGGCTTCACTTGAGCATGTTACTGAGTTCAAATACCTTGGCATCACCCTGGACTGCTCACTTTCATACTCACATCATATAGATTATGTAGCAAGAGCTGTCAATATACGGATTGGCCTGCTCCACAAGCATTGCCTGACACCTGAAGTCCTTAGGCTGGCTATCTATAGCTCTGTCACCTCCATCATTGACTATGGTCTTGCCATCTACGGCTCTGCCTCCCTTACGGCTCTCCGGAGGATATTTGTGACTCTCAACAAAGCCTGTAGGCTCCCTACAGGTGCCCACCACTTAACTCACACCTGTGACCTATATGCCCAGGCTGGATGGCTACCTCTCCAGAGCCAAATACAGTATCAGACCTGTCTACTCACAAAAAAAATTCTCCTTGGGCACATGCCGCCTGGAGTTGCAAAACTCCTCACTGCCCACAGCAGCACCCAATCTACACGAAGAGCTCTGCAACAGACGTTCCAGGTCCCCAGGTGCCGGACCACCACAGGGCAGAAATCATTCTCACACAGGGCACCTCAGTACTACAATACCCCTAACAAAGAAGCACTTACAACTACGACTCTTGGTCCCTTTAAAAGGGAACGACGACGCTCCATTGCCTCAACCACGAAACTGTGACTACCTCTCCTAAAGCATGGTCTTCACATAGTATCGGTGACAGTGGTGCTCTGGGTTCCTGCATCCTGTGCCTGTTTTGACACCCCCCCCGCACTCCTCCCTTTACCCACCCCTCCTCTCAGCTGACGCAAGGCCTTAGCCACCATGACCAATCTCATGCCACCCGTCACTTCTACCCGACATTGGCGCTGCCTGCTCTTTCCTTCCTACCACTCTCCACTCCAAATGCAGTTCACCATCAAAACTTACTCATACTGGCTACTGCTGTCTCTCCCTGCAAACCACTGTACATGCCATGCTTAATTCAACTTTGAAATGTAATGTATGTATCAATGTTATATATGTATATGTCAATTACTTCCTTTGTATTGTTGTTCCCCTACATCCTTTGACATGGAACCTTTGTAAATAAGCAGTCCCTGCTCAAAGGTACTTGTAATCCTAGAGTTTACTAAATAAAATAAAAAATAAAATGTTTCTATATAAATCAATCAATCTACACAATCAGAACCCAAGCTGGCCCCCTTGGAAGCATGTTTTGAGTCATGGTCCCAGAGGCACCCTTGGGATCTTCTGTTTATCACAAAAGTGGCCTCCAAACTGTGACTTTGTTCTGAGAGTGACAAAAATATATACAGTAACCCCCAAACAAACTTTTGAAAGTCGCCAAGGCATTCCAGCACATGGAAAATTGGTGCTGAAGAGAGGGGTTGGATTTGAAGAGGATGTTTATAGTCAAAGGGATCACAGTGGGGATCAGTCGTTGACTCATGAGCTTATCAAACTGCCATTCGATTTTACAGTGAACAACTAAGCCTGTGAGCAGAAATAGCTTTTACTTCACCCACAGAGAGTAAGTGGCCGGAATGGTGCAGTTTGCAGCACAAGCAAGCTTTCAGCCAATTTGCAGCTACTCTCCTGAAGCTTGTTTACATCCTCAGCACTGAACTGCTAGTACTATCCTACCCTTTATACTGGCTTACTGACAAACTGTGCACTGGTATTATGGCACTCTGCACTAAAGAACATTTAAGCTGTGAAGAAAAAGAAATCAATTTTATGTCACTGAATTTGGTCTGAAAAAGTATTCCTGTGACAGAAGTGAATATTACTGTGAAACCATTTAGTCTTCGTTTGTACTGCCTTAGTTTGTAGTTTTTGAGCACCGGTGGCAGCATATCTGGTGGAAGTCATTTAGATCTCCCCAGTGTGAAGTCTGGGTGGCGGTATATTTGCCAGGATTTGGCACAACTGCTAGGACTGATCATCTCCATTTCTACTGCTGGCTGGAAGCAGTATAGTGTAGCGGTTTTAGGCTCTGAGCTGCAAATCTGGAGACCTGGGTTTGAATCCCACAGCCCTCACTTGTATACTGTGTGACCCTGAGCAAGTCACTTAACTTCGCTGTGCTCCCAGGTCGCACCTGTAAACAAGCTTTCAGCTTAATGTGCTACTCCTGGTTAAACAACTGAAAAGAATAATGTAAGTCAGCAGGTGCAACAGCCGGCATTTATTTATTTAAAAGTTTTATCAGGAAGGCATACTGAGCAGTCTACTGCTTGATTCCAGATGCGTCCTGGGGAGGCAGGAACAGGGATAATAATAACACAAAGAACAGCGCTGATGTGGCAGAGCTGAGCTGGAGCATTCTATTAGATCACCAGAAATACTAGTTAACTACTGCCTTATCAGTGAGCTATCTTTATGGCAACAAAGTGGGACATCCACAAGATTGCAGGTGGAGCAAAAAGCAGGGAAATGCAAAGAGGGGGTGATGGTGAAAAAAAAGGCCCATAGCCCATGAGAGCGGAAAAAGGGCCAGCCAAGATATCTCGTAAGTCCTGATGCAAAAATGGAATCCTTGTACAAGCTGGTCACCCTGAATGGCAAGACAAAAACAAATAATGATACAGGATGTCTTGTACCTGGACTTCAGTAAGGCATTCGACTCGGTGCTGCATGGAAGGCTGGGAAGTAAGTTAGTAGGCACAGAGGCGGGTGCAAAGTTGGTAAGATGGGTAGGGAACTGGCTTCAGGGAAGGCAACAGAAGGTGGTGGTGGGTGGGGAGCTCTCACACCCAAGGGTAGTGATGAGCGGTGTTCCACAGGGCTCGGTGTTGGGACCAGTGTTGTTTGGGATATTCACTGCAGACATATCATTGGACATCAAGAGCAAGATCAGTCTGTTTGCTGATGATACCAAGGTAGGAGCAGTGGTGGATGACCTAGGGGGATGGCAGGGGTTGCAGGATGATCTGGCAAAGCTTGAAACCTGGTCAGACACCTGGCAACTGGGGTTTAATGCCAAAAAGTGCAAGGTGCTGCATTTTGGGATGAAGAACCCAAGGAGGAGTTACCAGCTGGGGGGAGTGCAGCTAGCCCAAACAGAGGAGGAGGAGAAGGCTCTGGGGGTGCTCATTACAGGTCAATGAACAACTTGGCACAGTGTAGGAAGGCAGCTGCAAAGGCCAACAAAATGCTGGGTTGTATTGCAAAGGGTAAATCCTCGAGGAGGGAGAAGGTGATTCAGCCACTGTATAGGTCATTAGTTAGACCGCACCTGGAGTACTGCATGCAGTACTGGCACCCTTATCTGAAGAGGGTCATTAAGTTACTAGAGGGGTATAGCACCGGGCAACAAAGATGACCAAGGGGCTGGGGGACTTATCATACGAGAGGAGGCTGAGGGAGTTGAAAATGAACTCACGGGAGGAGAGAAGGGACAGGGGGGACATGAGTGAAACCTTTAAGTACATGAAAGAAATAAACAAGACAGGTACAGATGGGCTGTTCAAAGTAAGGGAAGGAAGGGAGGGACACCAGGGGCCATGATATGAGACTGGAGGGAAGAAGGTTCAGGAGGGAGATGAGGATACACTTTTTTTTTTTACAGAGAGGGTGGTGGCTGGGTGGAATGCGTTACCTGCAGAAGTGGTATCCAGTAGAACAGTGGACTGCTTCAAAAGGGGATGGGACAGGACTAGGGGGAGGGTCAATGAAGGGGAAGGGTGGAAGGAAGGGGCAGCTGCAGAATAAGGGGTGCTAAGCTGCACATTCGAGCAGACTTGATAGACTGCTAGGCCTTTATCTGCTGGCAAATTTTGTATGTTCGTAAATAAACAAAAAACAAACAAAACAAAACACTGTTACTACCAGACTTACTTTGGTGGCGAGTAATATAGAAATATGGAGCCTTCAATAAAGGAATAAGCTGGAGTCATGGGCCAGGCTACACAAGTCACCTCACAACTCGTGAAGGAAAATTCCACGTTGTGTACCAGACTCTGGGTACTAGAGCATCAGAACTAGGCTTCTAACATCAGAGTAGTGGACTTATTGGAGGGAGCAGAGGGGGATTCCCTCTAGCTATACATGACAGACAGACAGCCTAAAGGTGAATCTGGATGGTGAACAGCTCACCACAGAAGATGCATACAGGATTACTCACTGCTGCAACAGATACCAATCAGTTGTTGCTTGTACAGCACTGGTGGTGATGTCTGGGGTAAAAGCCAGGAACACAATACTGCAGCAAACAAGAACGGAAAGCGATACGGGTGGATGATGCTCCGGTTAGGTTCCTCCCAGACCTCAGTTTTGTAATGCCCCAATGCTGCAAACAATTTTGATGAAGTATGAGGCATATTATGTAAACGTGAGGTTATTTTTGTACACCATGCCTATGTCAATGGGACTCTGCATCACTCATGGTGACAGACCCTTTTTGTTTTGTGTAGTTCCAAGATACTTTGTTTAGTTCAAAGAAAATGTGCTTTGACAGAAGGAAGAGGAGAATTTCGAGGCTGAAGATCTGTGAAGGATATGCGTTATCATTCTGATTTTACAGTGGGTTGGGTGAAGCCAGCAGGGAAGGAGAAGACACAGGAAGAGATTATTAAATAGGGCTTTAACATACTTTGTTGAGAGTTGCCTTTTCTTTCTGTGGAAAAACTAGAGCAATAACAGTACAAGGATTTACAGACACTGTGGCAGAACAGCTACTACTGCCTCATTCCCCCCTTTCAGATGTTTAGTACGTCAACTTGGCCTTTCAGCCACAGATCTGCTAGCAAGCCATCTGGACTGGGTGCTCCAACACTGCTTGTTCTTCTATTACAACAAGGACATGACGGCAGCAAATTATACTTATTTCTGACCCCATACTTTTGGATGCAGTGAGGCCATTATTCTGTTGAAATTATACCCTAACAAGCATTTCTACTGTTTCCGACATGATGCTCTGAATGTGTAAAGGGGCAGAGGGGTCAAATGTCAACTGTATGCCTGTTAGTTACTTTGTCTCTGCCAGGGATATGTTCTAAGCATCGTCAGTGCATTGTAGTAAAATCTTTATTGTTACACAGAAATGGCTGATAACCACACCGTTAGGACCATAGCTCCTGTGTAAAAATAACAGTACTAAAATAATATAACTAAACATACAACAAATTCCATACAATTCATGGGGCAGTTACAAAAATAGGCTGAATATATATATATATAAAACACAAGGACTATAGGGTGATATTTCACAATCATATAAGAACATAATAACCATTGCTTCATACATATATTGATACACCTTAAAAATCAATAAAATCTACTGAAAAAAAGGAAATTATAAACTGTTCCTCTGAGTGAAACGAACTCTTTCGCTAAGGGTGCACGTATTTGGACAGTGTCCCATACAACAACAGTAAATCCAGTTCTAACACATTTCAGAAGGTTTACTGTTTCACCTAAAGGAGGGACCTATGGGGCCCTAAAAACTTGAGTACTATACCATCTTTGTACAAGACACATGTTGGCTCAATAAAAGGTATCAAACTATCCAGCAACTCACAATTAACTGCCATGATGGTAAAGTGGAGGAATGCCAGTGTACTGGTCACAAGCTGAAGAGAACCAGAACTGCGTCTCGTTTATCCAGGAGCAGAACAGTAACCAGTTGGCACCTACCTCTGGATCCTGCAGTGTTGGGAAAGTCCAGTTTACATGGACCTTGGAGATCTCAGTTTAGTGTCTTTCCCCAGCCACAGCCAGTGACAATAAGGATTTACATGTTGCTCAGCACATTTCTGTGTGTATGGCTCTACAGTACATACCTTCATTCACACATTTTTAGTTGTGAAACAGCCTATCCTTAACCTCTAGGAGTGTGATTCCATCTACAGAGAAACTGCTCGCTACAAACTCACCACACTGGTTCATCCTTTCCACAATACATAGGATTAGCAGTGCTGACGGGCCTTACCTGTACTTGTTTCTTTTCCTTGGAGTGCTGGCTGGGGTGTTGCTTTTGGTGGGCATTGGTAAAGGGGATGCTTTGACACTGCTATTCAGCCCAGAAGGACCCTTTGTCTGCGGACTCCATAAAAGTGGCCGCTGTGAGGTAGAGTTGCTTGAGGAGACCCAAGGAGGGTCAAATTCAACCACCTGCGTCCGAGGTCTGCAGGAGCTGCCAAAGAGTGTTTCGTCTACATAGGAAGTCTCCGATTTAATTCTGTAGCTAGTGCTTCCCTTGTGATGTGTGCGGCTTGCCCGGATACCTGTGACAGCCAGATCAACAGACATGTTCCCTCTTTTGAGTCGGTCAGCCTATTACACATGCATTGCATTTAGCCTGAGGGGGAAAAACAGAAATCGCAGGACCTGAAATTGGGGATGCATGAGGATGTGACAGCCCCACCTACATAACAATGTCACCTTCTTTCCAGTCCAATACAGAACATGTTGATGCCTTAGCTGAAACCGACTAGGCACTCCCAACAACACAGCATGTCCCTCCTTGTATACCAGGCTGACATGGTGCTCCTTATACCAGGCAGGTTTTGTGTCCCCCTTGAACAGGTGGCCACTGAAGCTATGAAGTGCTGGGGAGTCCGTGTCAGTTCTGTGGTTAAATAAATCTGCACCAGCACTGCACTTGATTCTTTGTCTCCAGGTTTTTGTGCGCTTTGCTATTTTTTGTTTTTGGTTCATCTGATTCAGTGGCACAGACACAGCAGTAAGCCACAGTCTGGGCGCGAATGATCAGTTGGTTTGCCTGGGAACCAAACCCACATCAGGCTTGCATGGTGCCTGTGGCGCTCCTACATAGGGCTGGTGCGGTGCCTGCCAGGCTGGCATGCAGCTTCCTGCACTGGACTGCCATGGCATCCCCCTACTCCAAGTAGGTGTGACCCCCCTCTAATAACAGACTATCATGGATTCCCCTACACCAGGCTGGCATGGCATCCCCTACACCAGGCTAACATGGCGTCCCCTACATCAGGCTAACACGGTGTCTCCTACACCAGGCAGGCAGGCATGGCATCCCCTACACCAGGCTGGCATGGCATCCCCTACACCAGGCTAACATGGCATCCCCTATACCAAGCTAACATGGCATTCCATACACCAGCCTGGAACTGCACCAGACATGCACCAGGCAGGCGTCACCCTACTAGTGCAGCACCCCTACCAACGTGCAGGCCCAGCAACCACACACACCACGGTTGTGCAGCCACTCCCAACCAGGCTAAGGTTTCCCACAGTGACCTGGCATGACACCCCCCAAACCACACTGGCACAGTGCCCCTTGCACCAGGCCTGCATGTGCCCCCTCCCCAAATTAGGCCAACTGGTTGCCTCCTAATTAATTGGACTGGTCCTACAGCAGGTTGGAGTGGCACCCTTTACACCTGCTATAGTAATTCTGTCCAAATTTTCCACAAAAAGAAAGATCCCTTTTTAACCTCGAATTAGGCTAAAACAGATACTGTTTGCAGGTACAGGTGGACTGTAGGTGCTACTTACAATTGGCGAGAACTGTTTTCAGGTCTGTGTCTTATTTTGGACGAATCACAGCACTTGCAACTCTGTCGGCCCTACGAGCGCTGTATTTCTGTGGAACAGGTGCTACTTAACTACACTGGTGGATGCAGTAGTGCTCAGGCTCCAGCTGAAGAGAACTGAACCTATTTCAGTGGCTCAGATACTCCACTGCTCACTGGAGAGGGTAAGCAGTGCCTACCACAATGCCTCATGGGGCTAACTAATCCAAGAGGCCAACCCTGGCTGAAGTGGACATACTAGAGAGGCCAATGGGGTAGTCTGGCCAGTACTAGTTTCTTTATCTAGCCCCAAGTTTAAAAAAAAAAAAAAGGGGGCCCAGACCTGCCCAGAACAGTATTACACAAATACATTTTTTACCCAGATAGCCAGCGACAGAACATTAAGTTATCAATAACTGCCAATATCTGATGCAAAAAACAAAAGGGGTCCCCAAGGACAACACAGTCACACTCTTCACTAGAAACCTTTTCATGCACCAACAGCGCAGCTGTGAGCGCCTACTGTGGCCATGGGTACTCTCTTTTTTTTTTCCATTCAGTCCAGTTCAAAGGTACTTTCAGTATGAGTGATTTGGCTGCAAGATGTTACTGATAAGGTCAGTGATTTTTTTTTTTTTTAGGTCTTGGTGCTGCGTTTCGGACCTACACATGCCCGGGTTCTATCCCCGGTGCGGAAAATGTGTTTTTCTTTCTCACTACAATGTATATAGTGTAAGAGAAGTTGTTACATGTCATTGCTGTGGTGATAGGGTTTCAGCAAGGTTTAAAGTTCTATATTGCTGATAACCTGGAAAGTTACAGCTGAGACTTTGAAGTCTGAATGTAACTTGGGAAACATTACTTCAGGTTGACAAAATACTGACTCCAGAGACCGTAGTGCAGGAAATGATCAGGTTAAAAGTTCTGAGTTTGTGAATGATGTGGGGTATGCCTGTTTATTTTTTGAGATGTATGTGTGTACTTGCATGCACGTATGTGTCAGTAATGTGTAGCATCTGTGTGTACATTATTTAGCATGTATACTGTATGTACCTTTCACTATGCAAAAATGACACATACATACCTTGGTGCCACTCAGCATCGTTGGTACTTTGATTTATACTGCTTTTGAAGCATGTTTCTTCTATATTTCTTTATGAATGTAGACTCACTGCTCCATGTTTGTATCAAAGTTTTATTTATAGCATTGTGGACAGAAGGTGAAACCTGGTGACGCTGAGGGTTGAGGCTCTGGGTGCCACACCTCACACCATGCCGGCAACCCTTATTCAGGAATGGGCACGTGCCGTCGGGGGTTGGCAGGGGTGAAGAAGGATCGAGTGTCCCAATGACTGCTCTCCTTCTCCACAGGACAGGGGTTCCAGCAGTCTGCGTGTTTGCCCCCTAGTGGAGGCCAGGAGGCAGATCGCCGATGCTGAGGTGGTGGGCAGGGGATGTAGCAGACGCTGGGGGGAGCGGGAGCTTGCACGCTCTCTCTCTCTCCCCACTGGTGTCATTGCCCGCTACACCCAGAAGGACAGAAAAGTGGAAAACCGAGACCTTGGCCACAGGATGATGATTGTCCCCCTCCGATGCGCTGCCTGGGAAGACGCCTCCCTGGAACTGGTGGGTTGAGGGTCTCCCCACCCCCTGCCACGAGGAGCAAGTTGTGGGGGTTGAAGGGGAGGAGGTCTCCTACCCGGGGTTGGCGCAGGAGGGGGACCAGACAATCCCAGCTACATCTCCAACCGGAGTCTGCACTACAAAGGCCTATGTCAGGGGATGGTAGCATGGGCTCACACTCATATTCTCAAACACATATGGACTTTGCATAATTAATTTAAAACATCCATGAGAAAACTTCAGTTCTGTAATATATCACATTTATAACAACACTACATACAAAACAAGTATTTACTACTTAAATTACTAATTTAATGCAAATGTATATAGTGGTGTGTAGATAAGCTAAAGTAATGTCTGAAAATCCCCAGATCGTCAGCTGTATACTCCGAACTTGATCGCTATTCCTTTAGTTTGCTGAAAAAATAGCAAATGCTGAAGTAAGACAGCACATATCATGAAGTATAACAGTGAGCCACATTTAAAATCAGTACAAAACCTATGTACTGCATTGCAATTCAAACACGTAAGAAAGGGGTTTAATGCTACTTTTGCTCAATAAAATCAAGTGTATTTAAATAACTAATGTCTTTTAATAATAACACAGTCTCCCATTAATCTAAGTAACTGATAAATTACTCATGTTTTCTTGCCACAACCTTTTTACAAGCAGTCTGTCTCTTCAATGGCACAGTTTATTATGAAAAAGGAGAGGAGAGAGAAAGCATGGCAATACATCTATACCCTATTTTCAGTCTTCAAAGCTTACCCGCTTAACATCTCAAACTAAAGGTGGTGTACTGACTGTGACCACAACATGCTATGCAAACTAATAAATCCTGCATATGAAGAATAAATCTTATAATATTTAAACCAGCTAATTCTGATGTAATAAACTGGTCAGCTGGCTTTTCAGAAATTCCCCTGCCAGAAACACTGTAGGTACCTTACCAGCTCCAAAGTCTACAGGAGCCCAATTTACAATTTTTCTGCAGCCAGAATTTGGGATGGAAGGCATCGTAATTTTGCTCTATGGAGCTGACAGTCCAATCCCTTCCATTTCCCGATTTGAAGACCCCCCCCCCCGAACTCTCACGTTCTGTGATGTAATACTATGGAGAGCACGTGACTATTTCAACAAATCAAGGCTACCACTTTGTTAGTTAAGCAGTGGCCTTGATTTGTTGAAACTAGCACTCTAAAATGTTTAAGAAAGGATCTGAAAATGAGTCCCTATACAACTCTATGGGGCGCACCCCCATGCTCTCCACAGTATTACATCAGAAAACATGAGAATGCGGAGGCGTGTCTTCAAATCGATAAGTGAAGGGATGAGACCGTCTGCTCCACTGAGCAAAAGTACGACCCCTTTGGGCTTCAGTGGGCTTTGGGACAGGTAAGGCACTTATAGTGTTTCTGTACTGAGCACCAGAAAAAGGTGTTCTTTAAAATACATCAGACTCCTCATATTTTGAATCCCGAGATGAGGATTACAACACAGCGTATCAACCCAATGTGCTACTTCATGCAGTGCAGGCTACTAACATACTAAAAGCCAGCAGAATAGGCCTAACGGTCTTTCGTGTCTGCTCGGTAGCCAGCCCCTAATGGACACTCGCTTCTCCACCCCCCCCCAGCCCCCGAGAGGGTTCCCTTAGGCTTCAGTATCCCCATGCACTTCTCCCACCCCCTCTTAAAGCCCTCCACTGTGCCCTCCTCCACTAGACTCCTGAGCAGTGTATTCCATTGCCCCACCCTCTTGGCGAAGTAATGCCTTCTACATTCTCCCCTGTAATTTCCCCCCTCCAGCTTCCACTCATGCCCCCGGTTGTGCCCCCTTTCTTTAGCCTGAACAGTTCTTTGCTTCTGCCCCTGTTTATCCCTCTCACATATCTGAAGACCTCTATCATGTCCCCCCCGTCTCTCCTCTCCTCCACTGAGTACAGCCCAAGGACTTCCAGCCTTTCCTCATGCCCCGAATCATCCTGGTTGCCCTCCTCTGAACCCTCTCCAGCAATGCTATGTCCTTCCTAAGGTGAGGTCTCCAGAACTGCACGCAGTACTCAAGATACGGCCTGATCAAACAGCATTATACAGAGGGAGTATCACCTCCCTCCTCCTGGATGCAATTCCCCAGGCTATGCAGCCCAGAATCCTGTCTGCCTTTGCCACAGATCTTCTGCAGTTTTCAGTGTTATTCATTTTGGTGTCTACCACCACCCCCAGGTCCCTTTCACTCATTGTGGCTTGCAGTGAGACCCCTCCCAGGGTGTATACATGACCTGGGTTTCTGACCCCCAGATGCAGCACCCTACACTTCCCTGGATTAAACCTCAGTCCCCACCTACTTGACCAACCCTCCAGGGTATCCAGATCCCTCTGGACTGTCTCTCTCACTTCCTCCCCGTGTGCCAGTGTCCCCAGTTTGAGTCATCCCCAAAGAGGCTCATCCTACTCCTAACCCCCCTCCCTATATCAGAGACATAGGCATTGAACAGGAGCGGCCCCAGTACTGAACCTTGGGAAACCCCCCTGAAGACCTTCCTAGCGGAGGAGACTATCCCACCAACCACTACCCTCTGTGTTATTTCCATTAGCCAATTTTCTACCCATCTAAGCAACTGTCCTCCAACCCCCCATCTCCCCCAACTTTGTCAACAACCCGTTGTGGGGCACAGAGTCAAACGCTTTACTGAAATCCAGATATAGGACATCCACCATTTTTTGTCGGTCCAGGGTCCCCGTCACCCAGTCGTAAAAATCTGTGAGGTTGGTCTGACATGATCTCCCTGGGACAAAACCATACTGTTTGTCATCCATCTGCCCCAACCTTTCCAGCTGCCTCCCAAGCTTCTCCTTGATGAGGCCCTCCATTAGTTTGCCTACCACAAACGTTAGGCTGACAGGCCTGTAATTTTCCATCTCCTCCCTAGAACCCCCCCCCCTTTGTGGATAGGCACCACATGAGCCACCCTTCAGTCTTGAGGCACCAATCCTGTCTGCAGAAAGGCACTGAAAAGTGCAGCTAGCGGAGCTGCTAGTTTGTCCGCCAGTTCCTTCAGAACCCTTGGATGCAGCCCATCCAGTCCCGGTGCCTTATCAGTTTTAGCATCCGAAGGGCCTCCTCAGGCTGTCCTCTGTGAATCCTCCTCCCAAACCCCCCAAACTAAACACCCATCCCTTCTAGGCTGGCCAACCCGGTGCCCCAGCCTCTTCCGATCCTCTCAACTCCATCTGACCTCTCCGCTCAGCTGTCTCCCCCTCCCTCCCTTCCGGCTGAATGGATCCTCTGTCTCCTTCCATAAGTATCGAGGTAAAGTACTCATTTAGTACCTCTGCCTGCTTCCCCGCCTCCTGAGCCCATCCCTCCCCAGTCCTAATCCTGGAGATCTGTGCTCTCCCTTTTCTCTTCTCCCCTATGTAGCTATAAAATCCCTTTCTACCCCTCTGGATATCCCTAGCCAGGTTTTGTTCCATCCTCGCCTTGGCTCCCCTCACCAATCTGGTGACCCTCCTTGCTGCCATTTTGTAGTCTCCCCTCTCCCTTGGCCCCTGGAGTGCTTAAAACATGCATAGGCAGCCTTTTTATCCCTCACCACCTCTTGCACCTGGTCCACCAGCACGGCTTGTTGGCTCTACCATTTTTACACCTTACCCTTGTACATGAGCTAGTAACCTCCTGCACCCCTTTCTTAATGGTCTTCCATAAGCTACCAACATCCTTGTCTGGCCTAATCTTATTCAAGCTCCTCCTTAGAACCCTGCCCATACCCACGAAGTCCCCCCCCCCGAAGTCCACTACTACAGTATCTGAGCGGTTATCTCTCTCCCCCCCCCCAGACACAGCAGAAAGCAGACCATGGCATGGTCTCCACCTGCCAGTGGACTACACACCTCTAGACCCCTTATCTAGTCTCTGTCTGCAAGGACAACGTCCGGTATCCTCCTCTCCCGGTAGGCTCCCCCACCTGTTGGAGCAGGAAGGCATCCTGAAACACACCCATCAGTCTCTCCTCCCTGGCCACCGCTGATGTCATAGTGTCCCAGTCCGCCCCCGGCATATTTAGGTCCCCCATGACCACCACCCTACCTCTTCCATGGTCACAGTGCCCCTTGATATTCTCAACTAATTTTTCCTCCAGGGCCTCATCCATTGCTGGTGGTCTGTACACCACCCCTATTTTCAATCTTTTGTCTCCCCTCGTTTGCAGGGTTACCCAAATCGCTTCCACTCCCCCATTAGCCTCCTCCACTCCACTAACCCCTATGTCGTTCTTGACTATTAGCGCCACACCCCCTCCTCAAACCCTCTTCTCTGTCCCTCCCGAATATTATGTAGCCCTCTAAGTTTAGGTCCCAATCATTCTTTTGGGTGGCCCACATCCGATGCTCCCTCTGCCAGCATCGCCTGGAGCTTGGTCACTTTGTTGCCCATGCTCCTGGCATTGATCAAGACCGTCCTCCACCCCATCCCCCCTCCCCTACCAAATTGTCTCAGCCCTGCGCAATCCCTATTCGCCCTTTCCTGCACAACTCTGGCTTTATTTACATTGCAGTCACCGACCCTCTTTTTGCGCCCCGGCCCTGGTACCTCAAGCAGCTCTCCTGATTCCACTTCTTCACTTATCCCTCCTCCCTTTACAAGTTTAAACCCCATTTTTCATTTATGAATCCAGCGAGTTTTAGTTTTAAGATCTCCCTCCCCTGTAAGCTAAGATGTATCCTATCCCTGGCATATAACCCCTTGTCCTCCCATGTGTTCCCCCAGTCTCCCACCAGCCCATACCCTTCTGCCCTGCACCAGTCCCTGAGCCACTGGTTCACCCCTCTGCGTTTGTGCTTGGTCTCCCTGGATGCCTTAGGTACTGGTAGAATTTCCGAGGAGGAGACTGAACTTCCTATCAAGTGGCAGACCCTGGCCAGTTCCCAAAACCTCTCCTGGATTTCCAGATCGCTTTTCCCCTCCAAATCGTTTGTGCCCAGATGTACTAGGAAATCTGGGGATCCCCCGCATTCCAATGCTAATGAGTATAGCTGGAATTCTGCCTTGTGAACGGACAGGCCCGGAATACATTTAACCTTGACTGGGCTGCTTTTTCCCTCCCCTACCCCCTCCCACTGGATACCCCTGGTCGAGGAGTCTCCCAGCAGGATCAGCTTCACCCCTCCCCCCAACTTACTGGCCCTTTTGCTCCCTTCCATGCTCTTCCTTCTTTCACTCGACCACCAACTTACTCCTCCACCCCCTTCAGTCTGAGGGATCGCTAATCTGTGCGTGTCCTACCACCTCTTTCTTCTGCTTGCGGCTCCCAGTTTACTCCTTGCCCCCCAGGATGCCACTGACTGCCCCCCGATCTCCCTTTCTGGGCCCAGAATCCACAGGTCCCTACCCAGACACCCTTCTACTGCTTCACTCGCACCTCAACCCCTCCAGGATTGTCTCCCCCACCCCATCTGGCATAGTTCTCCCTACCCTCCTTTCCTCCTCTGTTTCTCCAGCCCCAATGCTGGCCTTTCTAAGTACCTTCTACTGCCCCCGGCTGGCTTCCCAGCCTGACTGCCTGCCCGACCCCAGTTCTCCCCCAGCCTTGTCCCTCCCTTCCCCATCCCCCGGCGCCAGTCACACCCGCTGCTACCTGTCCCCTCCTGTTCACCAACCACTCCTGCCCCCCACCGGCTTGCTTACCAAACCCTCTCGGTCCGCCTCTTCCCCCCGCCCAGCCTCTTCCACCTCTTCTCCTGGGTACAGCATGGTATATCTATTACTAAGTGTGATGCTTGCCCCCGACATGCTTCTCTTACCCCCTCCCTCCTTTGCTCCCTCTGATCGGCCCCCTCCTGTGAAGTGTTTTCCATCCATTGCTTGTATTATGCCCTACCCCTCTGGAGTTCCCATAGGGTCCATGTCTACCAGTTCCCTGGAATATACCGTAGTGGACTCGCCTCCTCCCATGGGACCCCTTCCACTCCTTTCCTCCCCATTCCTTCCCCCTCATGCCTTCCAGCTCTCTTCTGATCCCCTCGACCTCCTTCCTAAGTCCTGTCAGCTGAAAACACACTGGACACCCTCTGAACCTCCATGCCCAGTTTAAGATTATTGCTGCCCCGCACCCTGTATACCCAATTACCCTACCGAAGATGCCAGCTCTGGGCAGTCCCAAATCCACCCTCATTTTGGTGTGAGCAGTACCAAAACCCTTGTAGAACCAATTTAGGCAGTGGTGCTCAAGGACACTAGCTGTTTGTCCTCTCTCCCAGCAGGACTCAGATTTCACACTTCTCACTCCTTCCCTACAACAGCCAGTTTTCCAGCCCCAGTTCTCTAGCAGAAATTTTGCCCACCCCAACAGAGATCAGTAACAAAGATCAGTAGCAATAAACAATTCTCAAATTTTGCCTGCTCCCACAACTGTGGTCAGCATACACTGTTATACATCTGCTACAATGTGCCCCCTCTGATAGTAGTATACAGTGTTGGCCTTGCAACCCAGCATATAGACAATGTTTGCCTTGCAACCCCACATACAGGACCCTTGTCCCCCAATCAGCTGTGACCAGTTCACCCGGCGTAGCAGGGTTTTATTTAACTCTAAAAATTGATTAGCGTTTTGCTCATAAATATGCTAAAACTTTGTGAAAATGCATAGCACTTGCCTCACTGTGTTTAACAAACATAACGCTTCTGGAAAACCTATAAATGCTTTCTGTACAGTTAGTATTGTCTCAAGAAAAAAAAAAACTGCTAATCAATTATTTAAAACCCTGCGTAGTAATAATCAGTTTACAGTTATGTCCTGCAGCTGTAGGTAGCAGGTAGTCAATGGTGCCCAAGCAGGCACAGCATATAGTCCCCCTTTCCTTCCCTCAGCTTCAATTCAAATCGCCCTCGTTCAGTTTGCCCCTCTCCAAGGTTGCAGTTAGTCAATGGTGCCCAAGCAGGCAGAGCGTACAGCTCCCTTCTCCCCCAATCGGCAGCAGTCCAGGACACCCACTCATAGCTTGCCCCTCTCCAAGGCTCCACCCCCAACGACCATTTAACAGAGGTCAGGGCCGGGGTGGGTGGTGTGGGACAAACAATACACCAGCTCTCCTGAGTTGTGGGGCCGGGTGGGTGGTGTGGGACAAACAACACACCAGCTCTCCCGAGTTGTGACTGGGCTAATGGCTTTTATAGTCCAGTCGCAGTCAAAGTTTGATGCCCTTTGCACTGACTGGCCCCACCATTCCTTGCTCCTGAGCGGCGGCGGCCCTCTGGTTTCCTTCCCTGCTGCCGATGTGGCTCCGGTCGTCCCCCCTGTCACCAGTCACCTCCACAGACCACCACTGTGGTCACATTCTTCCCCGCCGCCGATGCGGCATCCGAAAATGTCTGGCCCACCTCCCCACAGCAAACATACCGGCTCTACTGAAACTTAACTTGCATACGATACGTCAACAAAAAGTTTATTAATGGGATTCATGTGCTATATGATTTTTTTAAATAGGGTTTCTATACCAAATACCATGACATGTGGGCAAATCTCACACTCTCATACTTAATGATTTTTGATAAACGCAATCAGCGTCTGAAAATATGAATAGGGATCCATGTTATCTATCAACTTGCTGCATTATCACCAAAAAGTATCCTTCCAGTAACCCCGACGCCAAGCAAATGAATACGTTCACGTTTAAAATCATCATTCTGTTTTTTGGACACAAAAGGATGGATATTCTAATGTTAGCACTGGTGCTAATGTGGTTGGCCCCGTTACCTGGGTTTGCGGCTTGTGCTGGGGGGGGCCATATTCAGAGGCCCAGTTAACGCGCCCTAAACCCAGCTGCACACAGGCACTAAAAGGCACCGGTTCATGCAATTATCCAGGCTGTGTGTGAGTGATGATGTGCGATATGGCCGCCACCACACATTCAGTCACTTCACTACCAGTCTAGCATTGCTTGTAAAGCGCTTTGGATGTATGAAAAGCGCTATATAAATGCTGATTCTTCTTCTTCTTCTAAAATAACACTGCACTCATGCAAATAAGTGAGTTCTATCATGAATACTGGAGCAGCTTGTGACAGCGGTAAATGGCCCCCACCACAGTGCTATTTACTGCCACCAAAAAACAAGACTTAACTGGGTGCTAAGCCTGTGCCCCCACCCCACCAATGGCAGGGCAGCTGTACTGCAGCCTCCTGCCCCTTTTCACTCATCACACCTGTGACCATGCAGTTCGAAGTGGCTAGTAGCACCACCCCCCAATCACCCATTCCATCCGATGTACAGGCATCCCTGATGTCCAGTGGCATCCCCACCCCAAGCACCTGTACTGTGTTTTGTCCATAATCCCTGGTGTCTGGTGTAACCCCCTCCCCGAACACCCATACTGTGCACTGCCCCTAATCCCTGGTGTCTAGTGGCACCCCCCCAGCACCCGTACCATGTACTGTCCATAACCCCTGGTGTCTAGTGGTACCTTCCCCCGAGCACCCATACCATGTACCGTCAGTAATCCCTGGTGTATACAGGCACCCCCCACCCCTGAGCACCCATACCATGTACTGCCTGTAATCCCTGGTGACTACTGGCATCCCCCTCCCCTAATCGCCTGTGTACCAAAATACAGAATGCCCTTGTGTCCAATGCCCCCCTCGAATGCCTGTTGACATAAATACAGGAGAGCACTTGTAGCCCAGTGGACCCCCACCTTCCAGCCCACTCACAGAGCCCCATCCATCCCAACCCCCGCTTACCGGTGTGTCTGAGGATGTCCAGGGAATCTAGACATGGCAATCGGCACTGCCCTCCTCTCACCTCCTCAGCCAGTTACCATATAAGCTGTCAGTGGTGCCCATACAATACTGTACGCACACCACTGAGTTCACATGGTGGCTGGCCATGTAGGTGAGAGGAGGGCTGTGTCGGTTGCTTGCCATGTCGGATTCCCTGGACATCTTCAGACACATTGGTAAGGGGTGTGCATGTGATGGGTGGTGCCTGTGAGCTGGGGATGATGCTGCACTGCCAGTGCTCTCCTGTACTTATGTCAGGGGGACCACTGGATGCCAGGATGTTCTATATCATGGTACACATGTGACTGGGGCATGCTCTAGACACCAGGGATTATGGGTAATACATGGTGGGGTGCCCACTAGACACCAGGGAATGCGTCATGACACTGGCAGGATGGGTGCAACCAGGCTGCTGCGCCCAGCCAGTAGGCCATGTTGGTATGCAAATGGACCCTTAGCCCCCGTGGGCTCATTTCCATGTTGGGGCTGAATATTGGCAAAGGGGCCCTGACGCTGTCCATTCTGGGGAGGGCTATTCCCCGTGGGCTATATATAGCCTATATAGCCCAAGTCTATGTCAGGGCAGCGCAGTTTCAATTAGTGCTGTGCTGACATGGATCGGTATTCAGTCAAATAGCGCCAATCCGCTATCCAACTGAATAGGGTGGCCGCTGGGTCAGACACAAGCACAGTGTGAGCCCTGAGCCAAGCTTGTGCATCCCTTTGAATATCCAGCCCACAGTATCCAGTGTGAGGATCCAAAAAGGACTCCTTATAGTACAGGATCATTTTTTTTCATAGTTTACTACGGGGTGGGTATAAAAGGGTGTGTAATACAGGCTGACTCTGCCCCAGAAGAAGCCTTGGTTTCAGAGATGATATGTAGGAGTGCTGCTGCTCATGTTTTGTATTTAATAAACTGATACAGTACAGCAACTGGATCTAGTGTGTGCCCAGCTTCTTGTTTGTTTTCATGTTATGTATCTGGACTGGAGCACCCCCATGATTTCTGTCTTGCAAACGACATGCTATAGCATAGCAGAAACACAGGAGCATAACAATACAGGCAAAAATAGACTGAATGCCCTTCTTGTTTTGCCCACCATTGCTTAGCGATTATAACTCTCCATACCTCAGATGTTCATATGATTTTAAACTTTACCAGTGTCTTGCTTTCAACTATTTCCTGAGGGAGAATGTTCCAAGATGCCATCACCCTCTGTGTAAACCAGTTTCTCCTTTTCTCCATTCTACATACTTCCCTATTGATACTGATGTCATCTTATAGCTAGGTACCACTGATACATAGGCACTGTTGGCAGGTAAGGGCCTATGGCCCACCCAGTCTGTCCATTTGAGCTTGTAAGTTCACTTCATGTTTTCCTAGAAGTCTGTTGCCACTTACCCCTGACCTCTAGCATTCCCTTATGTCTATCCCATGCATTCTTAAATACATATCGATCTCTGAAGTTTAACTTCAGACAGTCCCTTAAACTCTTATCCTTGTATGCTTGGTAGACTACTAAAGCCACCTCTCATTCTTCCTCTTCACTGCAGAGAAGAGCCTAAGCTCTGTAATCCTTTTACTGTATTAGTTTTCCTCCAGGCCTGCTACAGCTCTAAATCCAATTCACAATATCCTCACTTGCACGGTATTCTTTAATCTTTCAATCAGCTCTGTGTCTGGTACTGTGTAAAGCGCCTTGCTATACTGGTCTACCCTCTTCCAGAGCTTACTCTCTGGTTTGAAGGGGAAAAAAAAAATAAAAAAATTGGCCAGACATGACTCCCCTTGTGAGATACCCTACTGCTTATCACCTCTGTATTTTTATCCCTTTGATGGACTTGGTTTCTTACGAACCACTGAGGTAAGGCTCACTGGCCCATAATTTGCAGGACTACTTCTTTTTCCCTTTTTGTGTCCCTTCCAAAGCATGTTAATATATTATCAGTCTGAACTGTGAGAGGGGTTTTGGGGACGTGCCCCTCCTCCACCCATCACAGTTCCAGAATACTGGATCTCCTCTCCAGTTCCACCCACTCTGACTTTCTCCTCCTTTTCCCTTTGAAGTCCTTGCCCAGTCTCGAGGCTGGAAAATGCAGGGTAGAGGGTTTTCTTATGTAACCCCTAAAAGTTCCTGCTTGAAATCTTACCTCCATTTTTCGTTCCACAAATGTTACTGTTTACTACTTTCAAAGGTGCTATTGTTTAGAAGTTTGTTTCTCAGGGAATGGCAGAAGCCACATAATTTGCAAACTCATGATGCAGTGCTTGGAACTCATGGAATTCTCATACTGTGGTGAAAAGCAAGTAAAACAAATGTTCCGACATGTCACTGCACACTGATCAGTTTAGGGAAGGAGCTGCGTTACTCTGCTTACCTGTGGTTTGAACACTAAAATAAAAGCATTTTGGTCACTGCAACATAAATAAACAAGGCTCAACCTACCTCAGGAGGTGATGGAAATGAATACGTGCATGGGACAGGCACAAAGGAGCAATACAGATCAGGTGATATAACTAGGCCAATGACAGAGTAAAGCCTTATGGCTCATTCAACAGGTAGATACAAACTAATGGACAGACTGGATGGGCCTAGCGGTTATCTGCCATCAACTTCTATGTTTCTATGTAACATTATTTACTCTAAGAATCAGGTGAAATATGTTTACTTACAAAGCATTTGACTACTAGAGGGCATGTCCCCCTCCATCTATCACAGCTCCAGAACTGAATCTACACTCGGATTCCACTCCCTCTCTGCCCTTCTCCTCCTTTTCCCTCTGAAGTCCAGTCACAAGGTGCGGTGCACAAGTCACAATTTAAGTAAACAATGTTATGTGTCAACCTCTGCACTTCCCTACCACAATTTCATTATTACAACTTATGTTATAACATGGGTTGAGAAAAGGGGGAAAGATGACTGGCCAAACACCATCACTATTTAATCCACAGTTAGCGTGATATGCCCAGCCAGCAAGATCCCTGGGCTGAGCGGGACTTGCTACCTCTGGGGAAATTCAGCACTGACAGGCAGCCATTCAAATGTGCAGACAAAAAATCCCAGCTCCACTCACGCGCGGTGCCATAAGTGAAGACAGCACTGCGTTCAGAACTCAAGAGCACATGCACTGAACGAAATATAAAGCCTTTATTACATATAGAAGTGTAACAAACAGCCGCCCAGCAGCACAGGGATCACCTCAACCGGTTGATGTTGCACTTCTATATGTAATAAAGGCATATTTTTATTTCAATACTTGTGGTGCCTTAGTTTGCTTTTGAGCCATTAAAATGTGCACTTAAGCGAGAGCCAGCAATGCCTGTCAATGCTGTACCCAAGTCTCTTGTTGCTCATCATGGAGAATGGGGAATTGTAACAGACAGGTGCTGAAGTCCCTGTTTTAATGTGTCCTGTAGCTTTAGTAGTGGCAGCTGCCCCAGCGTGCAGGGACAGAGAGTCTGTATGTATATGTTCCGTGGTCGGCCGTCAGAAGCACAGGCTGCCCTCCCTCAGGCAGATGTTCCATCCCCTTCCCACCCCATTCCCCACAGAGTGCGAGAGGCAGCAGGAGTGACAGGCAGCCTGCTGACTGGCCGCAGTCCCTGCTTCAGAGGTTTGTGTCGCTGCAGTGCGCCATGTCAGTGTACAGTGTGCAAGGTCCTGAAAAGAGAGGCAGCAGCTGGAGTTCACTGCGCTCGTGCATGATGTCTGTGTAAGCCATCTTCCTTCGTTAAGTACCGGGGCTAGGTTCAAATACTGAAAGCGGCTCATTCCTGTGCATGTGCCGCTGAGAGAGAGCTGTAGGTCAGTAGCGAAAAGACAGAAGACAGAGAGCCACACACAGACAAGCCTGTCCTGTTCAAAAGTCAATGGGTGAGCAGCACAGTATGGTGCGGGAAGAGAGAGAGACCTGCAGTAAAAGCCCTTGCATGAAGTTGCGGTCTGTCTTCTATACAATGTGTAGTTTGCAACGGTGGCAAGTCGGACCGCAACTGTGTCTGTCTCCATTTCACTTACTGCACACTTCCCTCCATGAAGAGAGACACAGAAAGTGAGCCTCAGTGTTGGGGGCCGGGGGGGCTGCCAGTGGGAGACAGAAAGAGAGAGTACATACCACAGCAGCAGCAGCACGTTCCGGTGCTCGCTCTCAGTATTGCAGCCTCTGTACATGCGTGTCATGCCATAGTTTAATGCATGTATGTACAATCGGAAGCAGCATCTTTGTGTGTTGTGATACGTGATTGGGAGGGTAGCAAAGTAAAGCACTTTGCAGTTGTAAGAAAGTAAAATTATGCACAACAAATGTCAGAAATCATGTCAGTAGTGTCTTTCTGACATGTGTATGTGCATAAAACGCCTCAGATATGCATTATTTCTTGGGGACTATTTTGCAAGGTGGCAGCATACAGTCCCTTTCTGGCTATCTAAAAGGGAAAAACCACTTTATGTTGTTTTTCCTTGTGGGGAACGCAACTCATGTTATGAGTGCAATAACCAACTCCTGAGGCGTGGATTAAATGCCTATATCTCCATACCCTGTTGTGGGTTATTGTTTATTAATTTGGTAATTTTAACTGCTGTACTACCTGCACCAAACAACTACACAGCAAATACACACAAGTGAACATTTGGCATTGGCCAATGCTGGTTAAAAATCAGGATCACTATAGTGCCTTTCCAATCATCAGGAACTTCTCCTTCATACAACAAGCTATTCAGGATCACTGTTCGTGGTCCCGTCAAACCTACTGACATCTCTTTAATAACTCTGCGGTGCATGTCAGAGCCTACAGATTTTTTTTTTGGTATAATATTTTTATTCATTTTAGCTTTTACAACAGTACCAGACATACATAACAAACAAATTTAAATTTAACTACAATATTACAACTTCATTAATACATACAAACAAAATGTACATGTGGTGCAATCAAAAAAACATGTTCTCAGTTTCTCTCTCCTTTTTATATATATAGCTATGTATTCATACACATACACACGCATATACAATACGTATACACCTATGTATGTATAGGTGGACTCTTCATTTATTAAATAGCTAGGATTCATGCAATACAGTCAGAATATCCGGGACCAATCCACTAAGATAGTTCCATGTCTCCTTCCACCCATAGTCCCTCTTCCCCCTTCCCCACCTACTCAACTTAAGATACCCTCTCTTAAAATCCACCCCTCCTCAACAGTAAGAGAGGCCAGAAAAGGGGTCCAATTTCTAATGAAGCTTTCCTCCTGCACCCATATGTCATAAGTCAGCTTCTCCAGACCCAGAGCCTGCAAAACCAGCCGCCTCCAGGTTTCTACAGTTCGTATAACCTGAGAGACCCATGTATTCTGTATGCCATGGCGGGCCATCACATATAGCACTCTGATCCACCTAGGGAGCACTGACCATTCCTCCTCTTCTCCCGCCTCCACCCCAAACAGCCAGCTCAGAGGATCCACCGTCAGCTCTCTACCCGCTGCCTTGCCTACCTCAGCAACCACCGCTTTCCAATACTTCTGCAATTCCGAGCATGCCCAGAAGCAGTGTATGTATGTGCCCCTTTGGACCCCACATCGCCCACACATGGGTGAGACTGTAGGATAAGCCTTATGTACTATCACCGGAGGGTGATACAATATGTGAATACATTTATAATACGCCTCTTTATACTTATTGCAGGCCATGATTCCTGAATGCAAAGGCAGCAGCATCCTCCAGTTCTCTTCCATGATGGTCCTCCCTAAATCCCTTTCCCACAGCATTTTCATCCTAATAGTTCTATCAGGGAGTATCTGGCTTCCTCTCTTCACCGCCTGACCTATAAAGCCTTTCGCCCTATCTTGGGCCTGGTAAATCGTGATCTCTACAGAGTCCATTCTATATACCCTTCCCGTCTCCTTTCTGAGGTTGCTCATGTAGGTGCGTACTTGTAAGTACCTAAACATATGCCGCCCCCCCATCCGCCCACTACTCTCTGCAGGGTTTGGTACGAGGAGATCTGCCCCCGTTTCAGGAGGTGTCCCAAGCTACGGACTCCCCTCCATTCCCACTCTCGAAAACCCTGGTCCTCCCACCCTGGCAAGAAGAAGGGGTTACCCGCCACAGGCAAGAGTAGCGTTTCCCAGCCTTGTGTCTAGCCCCGCCTCCTAAGCTGCCTCCAGGCCAACAAAGGCTGCACTACCAAGAGGTTAACTTCCCCTCCCGCTCTGTATGCCCTGAGGCCCCTACTATGTAGGTAGGCTGTTAAACCAGCCTGAGCCGTTCCTTGCTCTAAGCCTACCCAGCTGGCAACTCTAGGCCTATGTACCCAGTCCGCTATATACCTTTGCTGTATGGCCAGGAAATAGTTTTCCAGGTCAGGAAAATTCAGACCCCCTCTCTCCCTCTTAGCCTTTAGCCTCTGTAAGCTTACCCTTGGGTGTTTTCCTCTCCATATGAAGGTGGAGAAAGTCTTTTCTAATCTTTTAACATCCTCCCTCCTTAGGCCTATGTGTAGCATCTGCAAAATATATAGGACTCTAGGTAAGACATTAATTTTAATGAGATTTATTCTACCCAGCCATGACAGCGGTAGCTGTATCCACCTCCGGAGATCAGCCCCTATGACCTTTACCAACTGGGTGTAATTCAGTCCATACAGGGACCCCAGTGACCTACCCACCTGAATCCCCAGGTATGTAAAGCTATTAGTCACCATCTTTAACCCCCAGTGTCTCACCTCACTTCCTGATCCCTGATACCACATGATCTCCGACTTTCCTAAATTGATCTTGTAGCCCGAGAAGGCACTGAACCTTTCCACTAGCAATAGCAAAGGGGTAACCAACTGGACCGGGTCCCTCAGAAACAACAACATATCGTCAGCATATAGCGCGAGGTTGTGCTGCGCTCTCCCTACCTCTCCTACCCCTCTCGATCTCCGCACACTCCTGAATTGCAACTGCCAGGGGTTCAATCGCAAGTGCAAACAGAAGGGGGGGAAGAAAGGGCACCCCTGCCTCATTCCCCTCTCTAGCTTAAAATGCCTCGTTCCCCTCTCTAGCTTAAACCTCTCTGACATAGAGCCGTCCACCATCACCTGAGCCCTGGGCGTCGCGTACATCGCCCGCACCCACCTCAAAAAAGCTTCACCCAGACAAAACCGTTTCATCACCTCAAACAGATATTCCCACTCCACTCTGTCAAACGCCTTCTCAGTGTCCACTGAGATAATTCCAATGCTCTCTTTGCCCCATTCGCCCACCATATGATATTAAGTAGCCGCCTCATATTATGATATGAGTGCCTACCCTTTATGAATCCTGTCTGGTCTGGGTAAACCAACCCTGGGAGCACCTCCTCTAACCTAGTGGCCAAGATTTTCGCTAGAATCTTGGCATCACAATTCAATAGTGAGATTGGCCTATACGAGGCACATATCTGAGGGTCTTTGCCCTCCTTAGGAATAAGACATATGGTAGCATCATAGCACGTACTGGGCAACTCTACGGTCCCCCTCTGCTGGAACACCATGCTAAGTAGCCCTATCAGCTGACCACCCATTAATTTATAATATTCCACAGGGTACCCATCTGGTCCGCAAGCTTTTCCCTGTTGCAGGTTTTGTATAGCCCTCAACACCTCTTCCTTAGTTATAGGTTGTCCCAGGCTGTTCCTCTGTGCCTGCATGGCCTCTGGCAAGTTGATATTCCTTAATTGTTCGCATCAGAAGTAGATGGAGTGGGAGACAGGAGAGGAGGTGGGGAGGGAGAGATAAGGCCAGTGTGTTGTAGGGATAGAGAGGGGAGTGTAATCTGTACCGAGAGGTGCTTGAGGGTAGGGAGATTCATTGGAGAAAGCAGGAGGGGGGTGGTTAGTACAAAGGGGTAGAGGTCAGGGCTGAGGTGCCCTTTGCGGGGGTTAAGTGTGACAGCCACAGATATTTTTGAGGTCTAGCTGGGAATGAAGCCCGGTTTTGAACTGTCGGAGTTTGGCACTTTCCAAGAGTGTGGTAGGCAGCTCATTGAACCACTCTGGGCCCAGGAAGAAGAGGGATCTCTGTGCCAGTTTAGTACGCTTGAAAGGCACCTGGAGTCCCCGTTTTTGCAGCATTCCTTGTCTGTTTAATGGGTAATGCCTTTGTGAATAGACGGTTTGTGGACTCAGGCATAAGCCCTAGCATGGCTTTTTTTAATTAGCATGCAGGTTTGGAATTAAGCTCGGAGATGAAGTGGAAGCAACCCCGTCTCATTGAAGAGGATGCAGGTGTGGGTAGAGAGATCAGTTCCTAGGGTTAGGCGACAGGCCTTGTTTAGGGGAGTGTTAACTCTTTTGAGGGTGCTGTCAGAGCCTGCTCCATAGACCGGTAGCCCATAGTCTATGGAGGCTGAGACCAAGCTGCTTAAGGCAAGTTTCAGATCCACAGGTGGTTAAGGAGTGCTTGTGGCAGTAAAGAACGCTTGTGGCGGTAAAGAACACCCAGTTTCATGTTAGAGGTCTTGACGATGTGGTCAGTATGACTGGTGAAACTGAGAGTGTCGTCAAGGTAAATTCCTAGATATTTAAATACAAAAACTTGTTCTAAGGGGTTTCCCTTAAGGCTCTGAATTTGCATGGGGCTGAACTTCTTTTTATTTTGGGGGACTGTGAACAGCATGCTCTTATTTTTTTGTGGTTGAGCAGGAGTTTGTTCTGGCAGAATCAGGATTCGAGCTTAAGGAAGCTATCCTGCAACTCAGTAGTGATGGTATGTTGGTCTCTGCTGGAGATGGATATGACAGCATCGTCAGCACAGAGTATGACGTGTGCAGGGCAGGCAGATGGGAGGGTATTTATGAAAAGACTAAAAAGGAATGGGCCAAGGATGGATCCTTGGGGGACTCCTAGGCTCACCTCCTTTGGCTCAGAGTATGTCACCTATTCCGACACATTGTGTTCCATGGGAGAGGTAGCTCTGAAACCAAGCCACTGTGCTGGGGCACAGGCTGGTTGATAACAGGATGCTAAGGAGAAGGTGGCAGTTCACTAAGTCAAAGGCCTTTGTGAGGTCTATAAATATAGCCCCCTTTTCCATCCCTTTATCCAATGCGCTGTACAGTTGGGAGGCATATTCGACTAGTGCAATAAGTGTTGAGTGTTTTTTTCAAAAGCCATGCTGTTGGGAACCAAGCAAGTTACACTTCTCCAGGTACTCGGTGAGCTGATTTGAGACCCCCCTTTCTAAAGCTTCCGGGAGGGGGAAGAGAAATGAGATGTAGCTAGAGGCTTTAGTTCTATTTCCAGTTTTGAAAACAGGGGTGGCAAGAGCCAGCTTCCAGGCATCTGGGAACACACTCGATCTAAGGGAGGAAGGAAATACCTTTGTGAGAGGGTTGGCTAACTCATCCAGGGTTAAGGCGACCAGCTCTAAGTCGACTTGGTCACTCCCAACCCTGGTCTTGCCTAGAACCCGCTTGACATATTTGATTGTCTCAGTTCTTGAGATTTGTCTGAAACAGAAAGGCAGTGGTCCATTTCCTGTAGGTGTGGGTGTGCTCAGGTCAGAGGGCTGATCTATTGGTGGCGCAAGGTATTTTCCCGGTAACACCCCAGTAAGATCCATAAATGCTAAATTGAAGGCATCTGCGATATCAAGAGGTTCCTGGAGTGCCCCAGTAGTGGAGGTAAATCCAGTCTGGTGGTGCTCTAGGAGCCCTTCCAGTTAGTGATTTCATGGAGTGCCAGAAATCCTTACCCGATCCCCACAATTTGTTGAGTTGTTCCTTATAATAGGTGGCTTTGGCTTGGCGAACAAGATTTGTGAAATTGTTTCTGGCAGCCCTATAGGCGGATAAGTCAGCCTGTTTGCCTGTTACCTTGGCCTTATGCCAATGATTGTCTCTGTGAAGCATGAGCGCAATTAGAGTGCCAGAGAGCCATGGGTTTGTAGCTTTAATCTTCTTGATCCTGAGGGGGCAGGTCCTGGGTGAAGGTCGTGAGGAAGTAGTTCAGGGCCTGGTTACCATCCATGGCTCTGTCAATCGGAGACCAGTCAATCTGTTTCAGGTTTAGCTTGAAGGTGTCCAGAAGTCTGGCTCTCGGTACAATTTCAGGACACTTTAGGCGGAAGCTTTAAGAACTTATTTGATCGTGTACACAGGACTGGAGAATGGTCACTGAGGCTGTCTGGTAAGACAGAAACCACTTAGATGTGTTCTGGGTGGGAGGATAAGAGCCAGTCTAGAAGTGTGCTGGTTCCAGTTTGGTAGTTAAGGCGGGTGGCTAGAGTGACCATCTGGGTGAGGTAGAGCCCAGAGATCTAGTCTTTTGCTGATGTTTCACCCTGGGAAAGCCAGTTAATGTTAAAGTCACTGACTATGACCTTCTCCCAGTTTTGCCCATCATCTGCTGATTACTTATAAAATGTTTGAGGCCAGCAGCTTGTTGACCAGGGGGCATGTACACCGTGGTGAACAGAAGGACTTTGTTCTGTTGTCCTATGGAGAGTTTTAGGTTTAGGATTTGAGCCTCTTTAGAGTGCATACTGCTGTGCATGGTCTGAGATTTGATATCACTTTTGACGTAGACTAAGCATCCACCCCCTTGTTTGGACAATCTGTTGGTAGGAGGTGTACCCATCAAGGGACATAGCGGCGTCAGTGATTTTTGGGGAGAGCCAGGTCTCCGTGAGAGCTATGATGTCAGGATTAATCAGCTCCACCCACGCCTGGAATTCTGTGAACTTAGGAAGGAGGTTGCCTATGTTAAGGGATATGATCCTGAGGAGCCCCGCCCTGGTGGTGGTGCCACAGTAGGGCGGGCCAGGGTCTGGGTGCACATTACCAGATAGCAGCAATAGGAGGATCAACTTACGAACAAAGTGAGACCAGTGTGCCCAGCTGGGTTTGGTCTTTGTCCCTGTATGCTTAAGGTTGTAGGCGTTGGATGTCAGGGAGCGGCTGTGCAGTGGGGCAGCTAGAGTGATGAGGGGGGGGTCGTGTGCTCTGTAGATTTGTGGGGTGGGAGACAAAGAGGACTTGAGGACAGATGGTATCAACACTCATGCCCCTCAAACTGTGCATCTCCTGCCAGCGTAGTAGTGGGGTGGGGGAGGAGTCCAAGATAGTTTCAACCCGCTCCCTCTGTGAATCTACTGCGAGGCAGGCTAACATAACTATTCTGAGAGTCAGCTTATGGCGTTTCTGCATTGTAAGAGGTTTCCTGGTGTTAAGGAGTTCAGCTGCAGTGATCAGAAGGGCAGGAGCGAGTCTGGATATACTCCTGCCATAGTGGCAGCCGACAGTGAGGTCCGCGAGATGTAGGTTCCTAATACTTGGATGCCAGTAACTGGGGTACTAAAACTAATTTAGTTTTGTACCTACTAGAATTACTATCGGAGAGGTGGGGAATTTATGATACCAGCTGAGGTGTGGTTACAACAAATAGTTCCTAATGGGTATTGACACAAGCTGCTAATAGCAACATCCAATAAGGAGGGAGGTGTGGAGAGGAGGGATCAGCAAGAGCGGATTTAATAAAGTAAGTCCCAGGCAGGTTTAGCGAATCAGAAATATAGCTCCTGTAGCAGATTAAAATTAACTATGCTATGAACTAAGAGTTATAGTCCGCTGGCCGAAATCTTTCCGATTCCAGGCCCGATTCAGCGTATTCCAGCTCTAGTAAGAGAGTTACTGGGCCAGAGGGCTGTTTCAAAAAAGGCACGAGCGCCAGGACTGGGAGAAGCTGTGCAGGAGTGGTTCAACTACTGGAGAGCCTGGAACGGGCGCTTGGAGCCAATCGGCTTTGTAGTGGCTGAACAGGGCTTCCTAGTGCAAGGAGGTGGCATACTTGATGTTTGCTGCAGGCAGAGGTTCTGTTCGACCGGCCAGGTCTGGAGATGGGAAAAACAGGTGCTCCCTCTAGCGAGCACGGCATATAATCTGCCAATAAAGAAGTGGGGACTTAGTATATATCACTCAGGTGACCGAGGTTGCTACGTAAGTAATTGCCCAGATAGGGCAGGTGGGTGGGGGAGGGCGGGAAGCACTTCCTTGCAGCGCTCCTTTGCGGTGAAGCATCCGGCGGTCGGTGGGATCCACCAAGCTGCTCAGCTAGCAGAGTGCCCTGTTCAGGGTCTGTGGCTAAAGGGGACAGAGGAGAAAGAGGCACAGGTTAAATGCCGCTGAGGGTGGCAGTGAAATTTTTAATTGGTGGGAGTGTTTTAGCTTAGAGAGGGACAAAAGGGGGGGCAGGGGTTAGCCATCCAGGGCAAGCTCCACGCAGCAACAAATTAAGTCTCGCTGGGGGCTGTGGTGCCAGGAAGCAGAGAACAAAAGAGGGATTAGTGAGGAGAGTTTAGAACCCTACTAAAAGAATCACAAAAGAAGCTGTAACTGCTTTAGCCAGGGGCAAGTTCGGAAATGCAGACATTCACAGTTAGCACATCACTTGCAGTATTTAGCTTGCTATACAGTAAACCAGGATAGACAGGCTTAAACAGTGGAACAAAGCAGTGATACAGACTTTTGCTAGAGCAATTACAATGTTTTTAAACCTACAGCTAATTTAGCAGCCAGAGTAGAGAAGAGCGAAGTGGTTAGTGAGGAGAGAATCTGAGTAGCCAATCACCTGACCGAACCAGAGGAACCAGCCAATCAACGAGGAGGTGCCAACAGCCTGAATGCATACCTTCACGAGCGCCTTGAGGAAGCAGCCGGCGGTTGGTGGGATCCGACGGGCTGCTCGGCTAGCAGAGTGCCATGTTCTGGAACTGTGAGGCTAAATTAGCAGGCAGAGTAGAGAAGAGCGAAGTGGTTAGCGAGGAGAGAATCGGAATAGCCAATTGCCTGACCGAACCAGAAGAACCAGCCAATCAGCGAGGAGGTGCCAACAGTCTGAATGCATACCTTGCGCTTCCTTGCAGCGCTCCTTGGGGTGAAGCAGCCGGCGGTCGGTGGGATCCGCCGGGCTGCTCAGCTAGCAGCCTGCCCTGTTCAGTGACTGGGCCTTGCGCTTCCTTGCAGTGCTCCTTGGCGGGGAAGCAGCCAGCGGGATCCGCCGGGCTGCTCAGCTAGCAGCATGCCCTGTTCAGGGACTGGGGCTTGCGCTTCCTTGCAGTGCTCCTTGGCGGGGAAGCAGCCAGCGGGATCCGCCGGGCTGCTCAGCTAGCAGCGTGCCCTGTTCAGGGGCTGTGGCTTGTGCTTCCTTGCAGCGCTCCTTGGTGGTGAAGGTTGCTTTGAAACCTGAGTCTGTAGCACACTCGTCCTTCTCTGGCCGAGTGAGAGACCACAGGTCATACTGGAATTCAGGTCTGTGACACGCCCTCCTTCACCAGCCCAATCAGAGCGATAAGACCCAAGGCTGCTCCTGATCCAGATATGCAACACATTCACCTTCCTCCAGCACAATGGGTGAGACTGAGGTCTGGATTGTGAATGCCTGAGGGGGGTGCAAGGCGATGTGTAGTCACATGCACTGCTAACACCTCTGCCAAGCTACCCCTCAATGTTGCTACAGCAGCCACAGAAACCCCACCCTCCCATGGATTTAAGGAGGGGAGGGATCATGTCAGACAAATCCGATTTCTTCAGCAGGGAAATGGCATAAAGACCGTAATAAAAGAGGGGCCGGGGTTCTCATTTATACAAACTTTGAATTAGAGGTCAAGGAATTAACGTCCGGATTGATTTGGGGGTGGCTCTGAAGTTATTTTTGGGGAATTTACATCCCGTTTTCAAAACCAATTTTATTTTAGGGATGCATCATCCACCCAAAGCTAACCTGGATTTATTTTACGCCCTGCAGGATTTTCTAATTACATCAAGTGCCATGAACGGATACAGGCCTCATGGTCTATCGCAACTGCTGCCCCCCCCCTTGCCCCTCCACCCCCATTGTTACCCCAAACTGAGTTCCCCTCTCTGGTCACCCCCCCCCCGACTTGTATTCTGCCTTGGACCCTATCGCACCTGCTTTTAAACCCCCCAACTGATTTCAGAGAGATCACCTCCTCTGGCAGTGCGTTCCATGCCACCATCACCTTCTCCGTGAAGTAGTGCCTCCTCATCTCCCTCTTGAACCTACTCCCCTCTAGTTTCAGACTATGCCCTCTCGTGATCCTCTCCTTCTTCAGGGATTTATTTAACTCTAAAAATTGATTAGCGTTTTGCTCATAAAAGTGTTAAATCTTTGTGAAAATGCATAGCTCTTGCCTCACTGTGTTTAACAATCACAGCACTTCTAGAAAATCTATATAAATATTTTCTGTACAGTTAGTATAGTCCCAAGAAAAAAACCTGCTAATCAATTATTTAAAACCCTGTTCTTCAACCTAAACATACCCTCAGTACTAACTCTATTTATGTCCTTTAAGTACTTAACAAGGTCTCAATCATATCACCTGCGTCCCTTCTATCCTCCATGGAGTATATGCTAAGCTCCCTCAAGCTGTCCTCCTAGGACTTCTCTCCCATCCCCATGGTCTTGGTTGCCTGTCTCTGGACCCCCTCCAAAAGCGCGATGTCCTTCATTAAATAGGGGCACCAGAAGAAAAAAATTACTCACCATAGTAATGTTGTTTCTTCTAATGGAATCTTGCTATATTCTGACATAATACAGTTAGCCCCAGCACTTGAACTGCCCCGGAGAGGAAAGAGTTAACTCTGTGCAGAAGCATAGAACGTTGAGCTCGAACTCGGTTTTCAAACCTCTGTCTGTGGTACCTCCCAGTGTAACCGTCAGATTCTTACGAGCAACTAACTAACTGAGTACTAAACTATGAAAATTGTTCAGAACATGTACGCCAAAAGGTGTAATATACTATATACATACACATTTCTAAACATATATATATATATATATATGTGTGTGTATTATATATATAGACACAAGAAAATAACCGATAAAACAACTACCCAACCCTAAAGAGGGAGGGTACAAGGTACACCCTTGGGGTGCAACACTGTACCTGCCAGCCCACTTCCCAAAAACTAGGTTCTGAGAGGAGAGGTCAGAATACAGCAAGACTCCATTAGAAGAAACAACATTACTGTGGTGAGTAATTTTTTCTTCAAACAACATGAAGTCTTGCTGTATTCTGACATAATGCAGACTACCAAGCAGTTCCCTATGGAGGAGGGAATGCAGAACCTACTTTGGGAACAGGATCTGCAGTACTGATGTGCCAAACCTAGCATCACTACTAGCCTGGATATCCAGAGAGTAATGCTTAGTGAATGTATGTACTGTTTTCCAGGTGGCTGCTTTACAGATCTCTAACAAGGGTATACACCTCTGGCCACAGCCAGAGTAGCAGCTGTACCCCTAGTTGAGTGAGCCCTCAGGCCTGGAGGGGGTGTTTTACCCAATTTGTCATAGCAGAATTGTACACAAGAGACAATCCACCTGGCAAAAGTTATTTTAGTCGCAGGCTTACCTTTCCCCACCTCACCATAAGTGAGAAACAATTGAAGACAGTCATTTCTGTGTGTCTTAGTATGCTCTGTGTAGTAGCTAAGAGACCTTTTAACATCCAAACTTTGTAATCTTCTTTCTCCTGAAGAAAAATGGTCAGTGAAAAACAGGGAGAGACAGACTGGTTCAGATGAAAATCTGATACCGTTTTGGGCAAGAACCTCCTGCTGGTTCTTAGGACCACCTTATCCCTACGGAAGGATATGAAGTCAGGTTCAACTGACAAGGCCTGTAATTCACTTATCCGCCTGGCAGAAGTAATAGCTACCAGGAACACAGTTTTCCAGGTCATTTTCAAGTACTTCAACTCGGCCGAAGTCAGAGGTTCAAAGGGGGGCTCATAAGCTGAGCAATGCAGACATTAAGATCCCAAGCTGGAGTCTATTCTCTAAAGGAAGGGTTAATATGAACCAGACCCTTGAAAAACTTACTAAACACAGGATAAGCCACCAGGGAAGAGCCCTTCCCTGCTGAAAGTAATGCAGAGACAGCTGCTAGGTGAACTTTCAGAGTTGCAGGCCTAAGGCCTAGACCATTAAGATGAACCAGATAATCTAAGGCTATAGCAATGCCTGAAGAATCAGGCACAATGCTCTTCTGAGAACACCAAATGCTGAATCTTTTCCATTTGGAATTATAAGTTTTTCTAGTGGAAGGTTTCCTGGAAACCTTCACGATATCCAGAACTGCCTGAGAAAGATGCAGGCCTGTGTATTCTAACTCTTCAAGAGCCAGGCCTTGAGGTTGAGAGACTGGAGATTGGGGTACCAGAGCCTCCCCTGGGAGGAGGACAGGAGATTGTATCTCCTGGGAAGAGACAGCGGAGGTGAGACTGTCAAAGACAGCAGCAGAGGATACCAAGGCTGTCTGTCCCAATCTGGAGCCACTAGTATCACTGTGCAAGGTTGAGTTGCGATTCTGATCAGGACTCTGAACAGCAGAGGGAAGGGAGGGAAGGTATAGAGAAACCTGCCCTTCCAATCCAAGATAAGAGCATCCTGGGGCACAGTCCCCAAGAGTGGAGGTATGCAACAAAACAGAGGAAGTTGACCCACCTGGAGAAGATGACCTGCAGGATGTGAGGGTCCAGGGACCATTCATGATGTCCCTGTGAGATTCTGCTCCGGGCATCTGCTAGTACATTGTCCTTCCCTGGAAGGTGAACTGCTGCTAGGGAAGTCTGAAGAGAATAGGCTAGAAACTACAGTTTCATGGCTTCTGTACACAAGGTCATGGACTGAGTGCCTCCCTGCCTGTTGGTGTACCATATTGTGGTGGCGCTGTCTGTTCTGACTTGGGACCACCTTGCCCTTGACAGAGTCTGAGAAGCACTGAAGGGCTAGGAAAACTGCCCCGAGTTCCAGGAGGTTGATATGAAGGAGAGACTCCTGTGGAGACCAAACCCCTTGAGCTGTCAGGGCTCCCAAGTGGGCTCCCCAACCTAGGAGAGAAGCATCCATAGTTAGAACTACTGAGGGGACTTGAGGAAGAAATGGGACTCCCTGTCTGAGGTTGTCCTGGTCCAGCAACCACTGGAGAGCTTAGACCAGAGTCTGAGTCACTGGAATCAGTTTGGTGAAGGAATCCTTTTTCTGTGACCAAAAAGACCTTAGGTGGAACTGAATGTCCCTCATCTGAAATTTGGCTCCCTGTACCACTGCAGTGGAAGCTGTCATGTGGCCCAGGAGTTGGAGGAACTGTCTTGCTGGACGAGAGACCTGAGGTCAAAAAGAAGAAGCCAGATCTACTAGGGCCTTCACCCATGCCAGGGGAAGGAAAGCTTTTGCTTGGGTAGTGTCCAGTTCTATTCCTATGAAAGTAAGAAGTTGTACTGGTTTGAAGACAGACTTTAGAAGATTGAGAAGAAACCCCAGGGAACTGAGCAAGTCCTAGGTGGTTTGCAGAGCTGACCTGACATGATGACTGACCTACAATTAGCCAGTCATCCAGATATGGAAAAATGGTGATATCCTGTCTTCTGAGGCAAGCTACCACTACTGCAGGGCACTTTGTGAACACCCCTGGAGCTGATGTTAGACCAAATGGCATGGCCCTGAATTGGTAATGGCCTGAAGGCAACTCGAACCTGAGGAATTTTCTGTGGGAGCACCTGATAGGGATATGGAAATAGGCATCCTTGAGGTCCAGGGATGCTAGCCAATCTCCTGGCCTTAGAGAGGGAAGGATTATTCCCAGAGTTACCATTCTGAATTTGGGTTTTGAAATGTGTTTGTTCAAATACCTTAGGTCTAGGATGGGTCACCACTCCCCTGTTTTCTTTGGGGTAAGGAAGTACCTGGAGTACAGTCATTTTCCCCTGTGCTGGGTAGGAACCTTCTCTACAGCTCTGAGAGCCAGAAGAGAGGAAACCTCTGCCTCTAGGGCAAGGGTTTCTGAGACTGATGCAGGTGGAAAAGACCCGGCACGCTTTTTTGGGAATGTTTTGAAGCTGAGGGCTAGTCCCTGGTTTACTACTTCCAGGACCCACTTGTCTGAGGTCACAGACTTCCAGGCCTGAAAGTAGTAAGCCAGCCTGCCTCTAACTGGGATTGGGGAGTTGACCCGGGCTGACACATCAGGGTGTCTACTTGGCAGCAGCCTTAGACTGGGAGGAGGGAGCAGCCCTGCTCATCCCCCTCCTGCCCCTCCCTCGGGAAAAAACCCTCTGTGGGAAGAGAAAGGAGGCCTGGGCTTGGTAAAAAGGCCTGTGAAAAGACCTGCCCCTAGACTGCTGCTTTTGTGGAGTGGCTTGCCTTTTCTTGGCCTGCGCACTCCTGTAAGTGGTCCTGTATTCATCCATTTTCTTCATGTAAGCCTCTGTCTGCTCCCCAAACAGAGAGTTACCCACTACAGGAAAATCCATAGCCTTGGTCTGGGTATCCTGTGGAAGGCTAGTACATCTGAGCCAAGCATGTCTTCTGAGAGACACAGATGTAGCCATGACTCTTGATGCCACATCGTTGGGAGTCCACAGCAGCATGAAACTGTACTTTAGATGCCTCAATTCCATCTGCAGCCACCTCCTCCAGCTCCTTGGCTAGCTGGGGGGGGGCCTGTTTAGCCAGTTCCAGAACAGTATCCAATCTAGACTTCTGATATCTGGCTGTGTAGGCCATGTAGTTTGCCAGCCTGAGTCCCAAAGAGGATGCCAAATACTGTTTTTTGGCCATGGCATCAACTTTCCTGGAGTCCTTGTCTGGGTGGTGTGAAGCCAAAGGAATGTTAGCCCTGTCACAGGCTGCATCCTGTACTACCTCAACATGGCTGCTATGATTTTAAAGGAACTCCATACCAGAGCCTGATAACATATACCTCCTATCCATTCTTTTATCCACATGAGGTAATGAGTTAGGAGTTTATAAAATGTTTTGTGTCTCTTTCCCCAAGGACTTGTGAAGAGGGATAGACAATCTTTTGGACTCTGGGATGTTCATCATTTCCACAAAATCAGGCTCTTCTTCCTCCTCAACAGCTTCAACCAAGGGGAGCTGGAGGGTTTCAGCCACCTTCTTGTAGAACAAGAAGTGTGAAGGAGACTCAGAAATCCTGGAAGGGGAGACATTTGAGGGCCTGTCTGGGGAGATGTCCAGTTCAATGGGCACATCCCAACCCCCCAGGTCATCATCATCTTCATCATCGGGATAGTCTTTGTCACCCACCTACTCCTCATAGAAAGCATCTGGATTGTAATCCAAAGGAGATAGATTCGACCGAACTGACTGCCTAACTGGCGGTACCAGTTCGGAAGGAACTGGGGGAAGCGACTGAACAATGCTAATTGCTTTGGCTATTTCGTCCGCGGTTGGAGCATGCGGTATTGGATCTGAACCGGCAGACTTGTGTTTCCTTTTTGACAGAACCGGCCCCTCAGAGTCAGCTCTCCTTTTGCCAGAGGAGGTATTGCCTAGGTCAGTAGGCACTTCCTCAGGTTCGTCCGTAACCGAACCAGGCTGGCCATCCGGATGTACGGACTTCTCGGCTTCCCTTTCCTTCAGCCTACTCAGTCTTTTATCTGGAGTGGCTTTGGGAAAGTTTTTACAAATTTGGCAGTCTGACTTGAGGTGGTCAAACCCCAGAAAATAAACACAGATGGGTGGGGTCGGCCTTGGCAAAGGCCTCCCCAAACTCAGTACAGTGCTAAAACCCAGTGGGACCTGTTTTCTTCTTGGGTTTCTCAGACATGGCCAACCCACCAAATTACCCTATAGTAGCTTTTAAGTCAGGTAATGAATCACCAATCAGTTACAAACTGTGTCACGGGTTTTAAAAAAGAACCAGAAAAAGACTGGTTCTTTTGAAACTGATCAGTACCGGAACACCACTCTAATCCCAGAAATTCAGAAAAGTTAAACACAAGAAAACACAAGGTCGGTTCCAAACCGGACCGACCGATAAGAAACTGAGGAAAGAACAATTTCCACACTTTTTCTTAAAATAAAACATAGTCACTACCTATCTACTACACTACCTGTACCATAGACGGAGGTTGGAAATCCGAAAAACAACAAATAGATACGGTTTAAACCGAACGCTTTTATACTTCACCGAACCGAGCAGAGGAATCTCTGGAGCGACTTTACTGTTCGGCGGAGTAAAGAATCTGACGGTTACACTGGGAAGCACCACAGACAAAGGTTTGAAAACCGAGCTCGAGCTCAACATTCTGTGCTTCTGCATAAAGTTAACTCTTTCCTCTCTGGGGCAGTTCAAGTGCTGGGGCTAACTGCATCATGTCAGAATACAGCAAGACTTCATGTTGTTTGAATTGTACACTGTACTCCAAGTGAGACCTCACTAATGATTTGTACAGCACAAGGATTACTTCCTCCCTCCTAGAGGTGATCCATCTAGCAATGCACCCCAGCATTTTACTGGCCTTGGCAGCTGCTGCTTTTCCTCCAAAGAGATGGATAACTGCTTCCCACCCAAGTGGTAACAGTACTGTGGGTTTCTGGCTCCAAAGTGCATGCCTTGTACTTCCTAGCATTGAAACCCAGCTGCCATGTGTTTGACCAGTGCTCAAGTCTTTCCAGATCTTCCTGGAGTACTCTCCCTTCTTCCATGCTATCCACCACCACACCTATTTTGGTGTAATTGGCGAACTGGCTCATCTTGTTCTTAACCTCTTTTAGCTATATCAGCTATAAAGACGTTAAATAGCACTGGCCCCAGAACCGAGCCTTGTGGGACCTCACTGCTTAGGGTGTTGAGAGTCCCCCCCCCCACACCCTCTGCTGTCTGTTCCTCAGCCAGTTCCCTATCCACCTGACCAGCTTCTCCCCTGCCCCCAGGTACTTCAGCTTGCCAGTCAATCTCCCACGTGGCACCGAGTCGAAGGCCTTGCTGAAGTCCAGATACAGGACATCAACTGCCTGACCGACAATCCAGTGCCTTAATCACCCGGTCAAAAAAGTCCACCAGGTTTGTTTGACAGGATCTCCTCAGAACAAACCCATGCTACCGGTCGTCCTGAAGATCGTTCTTGTCAAAGAATGCCACCATCCTCTCTTCCAGGACAGTCTCCATTAGTTTCCTTACTATGGACATGAGGCTGACCAGCCTGTAATTACCTGGCTCATCCGGGGGTCCACTCTTATGGAGGGGCACCACATATGCCATCCTCCAGTCTAGAGGTACACATCCGGACTGTAGGGAGATACTGAACAAGTCAGTCAGAGGTGCTGCCAGGACTTCTGCCAGTTCCCTCAGGACACTTGGATGTATCCCATCAGGTCCTGGCACCTTGTCTGTCCGTATCTTTTCACAGGGATCTCTCCATCTGTTATCTCCTCTCCCACCACCTACCCTGTCTTTTCCCTGAGGTAGGGGCCCATCCTGCTCCCTGGTAAATACTGAACAGAAGTACTCATTTAGTACCTCCACCTGTTCAGCCCCCTTCTCTGCCCACCCTCTTTCCTTCTTGATCCTGGTCATCTGTTCTCTGCAGCTCCTTCTCTCCCTGATGTACTTAAAGAAATTTGCCTTCTCTAATCCCCTGTGCAAGCCTTAGCTCCTTTGAGGCTTTGGGTGCCCTTACACCCCTACTCACCTCCCTGGATTTCTTGTTGTACTCTTCCTTATCCACCTCCCTACCGTGCCTCTTGTAAGTTTTAAAGGCTGTCCTTCTTTCTCTCACACCCTCACTTGCACCTTCTTGGCCCACCAACTTGGTTTTCTGGACTTTGCCTTTTTACTACTGGTCCTCATGCAGGACTTTGTGGCCTCCACCGGGCCCAACTTGAAGACAAACCATTTTTGGTGGGCAGCCATATCTGGGCTGATGATGGCCACATGCCTTCCCCCCCAGTATGGCTGCCATCCTGCCAAAGTCCGCCCTTTTGAAATCCATTATCCTGGTTTGGTAGGTGGCCCTTCCCTTCCCAAATCAAAGGAGAACCATACTGTATAACAGTCACTCCCCGCCAGGGGGTCCTCTACCCTCACATCACATACCTGGTCCCCCTCTGATAATACCAGGTCTAAAAAGTTCCCCTCTCTGGTTGGCTCATTCACCTGTTGTAACAAGAATGTATCCTGGAAGGCAACAAGTATGACTTGTTCCCTGGTGCTAGCTGAAGTCATGGTACTCCATTCCACCCCGGTAGATTGAAGTCACTGACCACCACTTTCCTCTGCTACAGTGATTCCGTAATGCAGCCACCAACTCTCTGTCACTTTCCTCAGACTGGGAGGATGGTCGATACACTACCCCCAGCCTAATCTTCCCGCCCTTTGTGTTTTGTATGTTAACCCACATGATCTCCGCCCTCCCCTTCTTTCCTAGTGCGCCCTATCCCATCATTTACAAATAAAGCCACCCCCCCTTCCTTTTCCATTTAATCTGTCTCTCCTAAACTTGTACTGTATTGCCAGATTCCATTTATGATCACCAAGCTATTTTTTGTTTAGGGAAGTAGAGAAAGGGAATTGAGAAAATTATTGATTATAACCCCAGGGATTCTTCAATATCATTAACTCTGGCAGTCAGCCTCCTGCATTGCACTGCCTTGGAGATGAATGGAATTTTATGCTAATAGTGGAACCTACTAGCATGTGCCGCCATTCAAACCTGCTGCCCTCCTAACTGTTGCGTTCTAAGATGCTCAGATTTCTTTCTCTGCCTGCCTTGTTGGACGCCTTGGAGACTGCTCCTCAGCATGACTGAGAAAAACTTTACAATTTTCCAAAAAAAAATTAAAAAAAAATAAAATATATATACAATATTTCCTTTTATTACTTCATTTCTGCTGCCCTTTTTAGTTTTAGTTAGTTTTTTGGTTTCTCTTAACCACTGGGGAACCGATTAGTCTATTTTAGTGTTAAATCGCTTTACATTTTGTATCTCAGTTTATTAAAACTCTGTTTCTGTTATTGGTTTATCATTTGTTAAATCGCGTTTTCTCCTCAGTTGGGGAACGGACCGCAAGCGATTTTTGTACCATGGTTAACTCGGTTTAGAAACCGATCTTTATTTATTTTTGGTGTGCTTTACAGTGGTAATGTCCGAAAAGCCTAAAAAGGAAACTGGGCTGACCAGATTTAATACTGTCTTAAGTTTCAGGAAGTTTTCGCAAAAACGGATAAACATGACTTGTGTTTATTCTACTTCGAGGCTGAACACTGAGTCCGATTGTGAAATTTGTAAATCTTTTCCTGAAAATACTGTCGAAAAACACAAACATTTTATAGAAAAAATGTCCACAACCTCGGTTCTAGATCTGAAAGATCTGACCGCTGAACTGAAAGAAAAGTCTAAGGATGATGATGCAAACACCCCTGAAAAAGAAGAGACATCCAGACTGAAAAGACCAGGTGAACTGGCAAAGGATTCAGTTCCTTTAAAAAAGTTGGACAAAAAGAATAATATTGGTTCCCCAGCTGGAAAAGCAATGGGGCTCCCAGTATCACAAACAAATATGCCCATGGCTGACCAAGTTGCACAGGCTCTACAGATTTTAAAAGCCTTTCAGACAGGGTTAGCACCGGTTCCACAGCAACCGATCCTTCAGTTTCAGGATTGGGTTCCTCTTCTCAAAGTACATTAATATTTGATCCCACTCTGGAGGTGTATGGAGAGGATGATGAGGACAAAGAGGTGATTGAGCTGGAGATTTCACCGAGCATGGGTTTGAATCCCCACCTAGGGCTCCTGAAGATCACTCTCATTTTACTTTTGTGAGGCAAATAGTGGAAGCACTGGATCTCACACCATATGATAAGGAGGAATAACAATACCTAGAAATTATGCAGTCAACACCCACAAAAAAGATCTTGTTACCCATTAATAAATTCTTTAAGAAGTAGGTGGTAAAGGTGTTGGAGACCCCAGATTCCATACCACCAGTAGATGAAAAAGCTAACAGAAAGTATCATCTGGATCCCATGGGTGCTGAGTTTTTACTGTCCCACCCAGACCCAGAAGGGGTGGTTCAGACAGCGGCTTGTGATAGGGCCAAGGTACCTCTGGCCACCCATCCTCCTGAGAAGGCTTTTAGGAAGTTGGATGGGATGGCTAAGAAAGGGTATCTGGCTGCTTCTTTTGGGCATTAGGGAAGCTAATTATGTGGGCTACACAGCTCAGTATCAGAAGTCTGTGGACTTCAGTTATGGTTATGGCTGATAAGACTCCACCAGGGCTTGCAGGTGACCTTGTTGAAACGGCTAGGTGTGGCTTAGAGTCCACAAAATATAAATTCCACATGGCTGGGGATGCAAATTATAATGCATCCAGATGGATGGCCCTGTCCATAGCCTTGAGGAGGCTTGCCTGGCTCAGGACAACTAATCTCACTCAGGATACCCTGAGTAAGGCCATGGACTTCCCTGTGGAAAGCCATTCCTTTTTGGCAGTAAAGCAGAGAAATATATGAAAACAGTGGACGAGTACAAGGCCACTTACAAGAGTAATTCCACAAAAGACAAGGCCTCAACTTCCTACAGGCCATATGGAAGGGGAGGTAGAGGTAAGGGTTATTGTAGACCCTTCTATCAGGTGCAGGCTACCCCTAGCTATCCACAAAATGGTTACTACAGGGGTAGAGGCTGCAGGGGCTCCAAAAGAGGGGACCAATTCCCACAAACTGCCACACAAGGAAAACAGAACGCCTGATGTGACAGTCAAGGTCGCCACCTCAATCCCAGTTGGGGGCAGACTGACCCACTACTTCCAAAACTGGAAAACCATCACCACAGATAAGTGGGTGTTGGAGGTAGTGGGTCAGGGACTAGCCCTCCACTTCAAAACCTTCCCCAAGCTGAGTCCAAGGCATTTCAGCTTTCCAAACCCAGCAGACAGGGCACTACTAGAAAAAGAGTTGTTTACCCTGCCGGCATCAAAAGCAGTACAACCAGTCCCTTCCTCTCATAGAGGAAGAGGTTTCTACTCCAGATACTTCCTAATCTTAAAGAACAATGGGGAGTGGCAACCCACCTTAGATCCGAGAGCTCTAAACGAGCACCTTACAAAGCCAGAGTTTCGGATGGTAACCTTAGCAATGATTCTTCCAATACTACAACAAGGAGACTGGCTAGCATCACTAGATTTGATGGATGCCTATTTCTGCATTCCTATAAGGGAATCTCACAGAAAGTACCTGAGGTTCAGACTACATTCAGGTCACTACCAGTTCACAGCTCTGCCCTTCGGCCTAACTTCTGCCACCAGGGCATTCACAAAGTGCTTGGCAGAAGTGGTGACCCATCTAAGAAGGCAGGGCATATCGATGTTTCCATACCTGGACGACTGGCTAGTTGTCGGGCAATCCCCCTAACAGGTAAGAGAATCTTTAAGGATCAAACAGGAGACACTGGAGTCTCTGGGATTCCTCATAAATGGACAAAAATCTTCGTTATAGCCTGTCCAGTTTCTGCACTTTATAGGAGCAGAATTGGATACCCTGCAGGGAAGAGATTTTCTCCCTCAGGACAGGGTGGACAACATCCTCCACATTGCAGGATCTTCCACTGTAAACAAACCAAAGCCAGCAAAACATTTTCTGCAGTTGCTGGGACACATGGGTGTAGCACATGTACAGTGCAGGGCTGCAGATTCCAGATGATGGGCATTCAGTTTCACCTCAGGCCACATTGGTGCCAAAGAAAAGCCTCCCTTTCAAAGATGGTGCCAGTATCAAGGACACTATTACAGGCCCTGCAGTGGTGGCAGGACAGGGCTAACCTAAGGGAAGGAGTCCCATTCAAAAAGAAACCTCCTACCATGGTGCTCATAACAGATGCCTCTATACCGGGGTGGGGGGCACATCTGGAGGAACACACAGCGCATGGCACTTTGTCCCCCAGAGTCATTACTGCATATAAATCTCCTGGAGCTTAGGGCAATGCTTCTAGCACTGCAATCCTTTGCATCCCTGATGCAAATGTGGTGCCACTCCACAAAAGTGGTCCCAAGGAGGATCCAGGCAACTACAGGCCAGTCAGCCTGACCTCGATAGTATGCAAACTTACGGAGACCATACTGAAGGAGGGCTGGTGAGGTACATGGAGGAGAACGGTCTACAGATAGAAAGCAACACGGATTTGTGGCGGGCAGATCATATCAAACTAATTTAGTAGAGTTCTTTGTGTCACTAAGGCAGTGGACAAGGGTCACGCAATAGATGTCATTTATTTTATTTATTTATTTATTAAGTATCAGTTTACAACCTTTGAGCCAGAGGCTCGTTCACAAAGGTACCTCATCACAGAGAAGACAATACAGTGATAACAACTTAGTACAGAGAAACACTGTACAGTTTTTTTTTTGAGGATACAGGAGGACAAATGAGATCAACAGTTTACCACATACAGGGTTGGTGAAGTTAACATTGTTCAGGGAAATAACTAGAACATCAGAAAAACATAGGATATCAATACAGTGTGTTTTAGTGGAGTCAACAGGGAGGTAACAGGAACCAAGGCTAGAGAAGGTAGAGGATCTGAGCAGCCAGCAGGGGGCTTTGTCAGAGAGTGAGCAAGATAGCTTAGAAACAGCAACAGCTGCGAGTGGTGGAAAGGTGGTTCCAGAGGGTAGTTTTAAAGCAAGAGATTGTGGGGGTGTCTGAGATACTGGCAGGGAGGGAACTGTACCAGGGAGGGGCACGGTGGTGGAAAGCCCATTCTCCATGAGAGGTCCTTGCCCTAGGTACCTTCAACTTGGTTTTACAGGAGGACCGTACTGAAGCTAGTGAGTTAACACGGTGGATAACAGCAGTCAAACCAGGAGGAGAGAGCCCAAGGAGAGTTTTTTTTGTAAGGATGCAGGTTTGATACCTAAGACATTCGTCAAGATTGAGCAGATTAGCCTATGTGTAAGTCTAGGAGCACCTAAGATTAGTCAACAGGCCTTATTTAAGATGAGGCGGATTTTGTTTAGCGAGGTCTGGTCAGTAGCCCCATAGACTGGTAAGCCATAGTCAACAAGTGACAGAATGGAGGACATAACTGCGAGTCGGAGGGCAATGGGGGGAGAGACAGTGTTTGTGGCAGTAAAGGATTCCCAACCTAATACTGGTGGTGGAGGCCAAGGCGGAGATATGGGAATGGAACGTGAGGGCAGGGTCAAAGGTTATCCCAAGGTATTTGTACGTGTAAACTTGTTCGAGTGGGAACATAGAGCTGGCTAAGACTTGAAGTTGGAAATTACTAGCTTTGTTTTGGGTGGGAGAAGATCATAGATTTGGTCTTTTTAAGATTGATAACCAGTCTATGTTCTTTAAACCAGGCTTCCAAGCCTTTATAGGATAAATTGCAGGAATCTTGAGGGTGGTGGGGTTACGGTCAGAAGCAAAGATAACAGCATCATCTGCATAAAGGAGGAGTTTACCAGTACAGGCACCTGTCAGGGTGTTGAGATAAAGGGAAAAGAGCAGGGGCCCAAGAATAGAGTCCTGGGGAACCCCAGATCAGATAGGGCAGAGGTCAGAGAGGGTGCCATTGATTTTTACATGCTGGGACCGGGCAGACAGATAGCTGGAGCACCATGAGACAGGTTCTGCAGCAAAGCCAGCGTGACTGAGTGCATCCAGCAGGAGAGGATGGGATACAGTGTCAAAGGCTTTTGACAGACTGATGAACACTGCACCAGCAAGAGAGCCAGAGACCAGGGAGGAATGGAGGAAGTTAGAAAAACTTGATGAGGGCGGGCATTGGTGCCAGCCCAGCAAGGAAGCCGTGGTTGTTCAGGGCAGAGGATACCGATTTGGTAAGAAACCCAGATATCTGGGAGGATACTACTTTCTAAGTGTTTTGAGAGTGGTGAGAGGATTGAGATGGGACGATAATTACCGAAAGGGCCCCATCTCCACCCTTATGTATGGAGTGACAGGGCAATTTTCCAGGCTGATGGAAATTGCCCTAGACAGAGTGATTTGTTGAAGAGGCTAGTGATTGGGCGAAGACCTGGTCCAATGCCAGGCTGAGGAGTCGGGTCCAAGGAGTCACTGCCAGTGGTGCTGCTTCTAGGGCCTTGGTCAGATACTGGTCTGATTTCATTGACAGTAACCCGTGGAAGTGGAAAGATGCGCTGAGGAGCAGGGTCAGGAGAGTGGGGGGGTCAAAAAAGTTGCTAGGGAGTACAGAGCTAAGGTCAGTAAAGGATTTATTGAGATGGTTAGCAATGAGGGTAGGATCAGTAGAGATAATACCCTCAATATTGATTTGGGAAGGCGGAGGAGAGCGTGCACCACCATTTAGTTGTTTGATGTTATCCCAGAAGGTTCTAGCATTCCCCCAGGACGAGGTGAGTGAGGCCCGATAATGATCGGCCTTTGCTTTTCGTATGGCCCAGGTGCATTTATTTCGGCAGCAGCATATGCCTGTCTGTCGGCAGGGTGACCAGTTTCCGTGGCTAGGTGCCACAGGTTATCCCTGTGCCTAAGGAGCTGGAGTAGGGAAGGAGTGACCCAGGGAGTATGGCATACCTTGGAACAGAGTTTGGTTAGGGGTGCGAAGATATCACAAGCTTTGTTAAACATTAAGGTGAAGAAGGCCAGGGCCGAATCAAGGTTGGGGGCGGTCTCAATGGGAGACCAGTCAACTTGGGCTAGAAGTTGCTTCAGGCCTCTCAGCCCACCTGGTCGCAACCGCCGCTGTAGGTGGCCTGTGAAGTGGGTTTGGTTAGGGACGTAATCCAACGGAAAAGAATAGGGGAGTGGTCACTGATTCTACCCGGAAGGACTTGTAGATTGCAAACTTGGTTAGGTCGGTTGGTGAGGACTACATCCAGAAAAGTGCTCAACTCTGCCAGGAGGTTCACTTGTTGGTTGGCAACAAGTTGCTAGGTCAGTAAAAGTAAAGGAGTCACAGGTGGAGGAGGATGCGGGCTGCCAGCTGATGTTTAGATCACCCATGAGAATATGCTCAGGAGAATGGGTAGAGAGGTGAGATACTCTATTAGAGGGCCAGGGCCTGAGTTTGATTTTTTGGGGAATACAGGCGGAGGTTAGAAACAGGGGCCTTTGAGGGTGGGGAGTGGCTTTAGGGAGTGAGGGCCTGGGCCTTAAGGTTGGGACAGGGCTGTGAGGGCTTCACCAGGGAAGGGGTCTTTGTTAATCAGCACAGTTTCCACCTCGCCTCCCTACACGGCCTTCCCTCAAAGAGGGAGTAGCCAGGGAGTGAGACAAGGGAGTCAGGGGTAGAGTCAGATAGCCAGGTTTCGACTAGGGAGATGATGTCAGGTTCATGGACAGTGACCCAACACTGGAGTGAGTCAAATTTCTTCAGGAGACTGCAGATATTCATAGAAGCAATAAGAAGCCCAGGGGATCTAATCAAGGAGTTATTGTGGGTTGGGCTAGGGTTTGGATGAATGTTCCCTGACAAGAGTAGGAGGAGAAGTACAGCCCTGATCAGGGGGGTGTGGAAGGCATTTTTGCATCGAGCAAGATAGTAGGAGTGGGACAGCTTAGGAGAGACACAAGGGGTGGGCAGAGGTACAGGATGGGCAGGCTAGTGTTAACAAGTTGTCTGTGAGGCTAAAGGGGGGAAGGTAGGTGGGGACTGGGGGAGGTGGAGTAGGTTGGGGAGCAAGGACATAGTAGAGAAGGAGGGAGGCTACCTGGGGCCCTAGAGTAGGGGACCTGTGGAGCCATGGGGACACCTGGGTAGATGGAGGCCACGGAGAGGAAGGAGGAGGGAGAGGCATGACAAGAGAAGGTGGGCAGTCATCTTAGGATGGGTCTGCAGATAGCAGTAATGAGATGGGTAGAAGAGGGTGAAAGGTCTACTCATAAGTGTAGTTGCCACCTTGGTACAGTGGTAGAGCCCCTGCCTCAAGTGCACAGGGCACCAGGTTCAAGGCACACCTAGAGTGACAGAAAAGGTCCCAGGACAGTAGCTGCAGCAGCAGGGTGCAGGGTTCAAAGCATGCAGTAGCACTCAGAAAATATTTTAGCAGACTATGAGGGTTAGAGGCTTTTAGAGTCTTAAAACCTATCACAAACAGTAGTCTGATGTGACAGCTGAGTGGTGGAGCTGCTGAGTGAAATAGCAAGGGTGCAGGGTTCAATGCCTGCAGTGGCACCAAGAGAGAAATGGTGAAATATTTTGGCAGACTAGGGGGGTCAGAGACTATGAAAGTCTTAGAAAGTAAGGATAAGACAGCCAGCTACAATGGTTAAGTGGTAGAGCTGCTGACTCTGATAGCAAGGGTGCTGGGTTTGAGAACAGCAGCAGGACAGGTAGGTATTTTTGTTTCCAAGAAGGAAGGGTTAAAACCTTGAAATTAGAGGTAGATATTGGCCTGGTTCGTTGGCTTGGTGGTTGGGCTGCAGACTGTGGAGTAAGGGGTACAAGGTTTGAGGCTTGCAAGGGGCCTACTGGTGGCCTGAAGGGAAGGAGTGAGGAAAGAAGACAGCAGGAAGGATTAGGAGGGAACTGCAGAGACCTCTAGTGGACAGGAATTGCAATAGTTGCTAGGAAGGAGTGGAGAGTGGTTAGTGGTGCCAGAGTGGAAAGTGCAGCAGCCCCTAGTGGTCGGAGTGTATAAGCTGCAAACGGGAAAGTGGACACTTAGTAAAAAGATGGGTAGGTCATGTGATGTGACAAGTGACCTGCCAGCAGCAATAAATGAAGAGCCACACAACAGGCAGGCTGTAGTGCAGGAGGCTTTACCTCTTAAAGGCTCTAGCAATCCCCCAAGTTCAGGCTCCGCTGCTGGACTTTAGTAAAGCCTTCGATTTTGGTGCCACACAGGGGACTGACAGCAAAACTGAGGGGCTAGGGGTGGGGGAGACATTAGTAAGATGGACTGAAAACTGGTTGGGGGCAGGACACAGAGGGTGGTGGGGGGTAGCCTCCAGTACAAAGGAGTTCACCAGTGGAGTTCCACAAGGGTCAGTGTTGGGCCTGGTACGGTTTAATATATTTATAAGCAACACTAGGGAGGGCATTCAGGGCAAAATGTGCCTATTCGCTGACGACACCAAGCTCTGTGGGAGGGTGGACACCCAGGAGGGGATACAAGAGTTAAGGGAGGACCTAGCCAGACTGGAAAAATGGTCAGGCTGGGGTTCAATGCCAAAAAGTGCAAGGTGATGCACACTGGGGCAAAAAACCCAAGAGCAGAGTACTACATAGGAAAACTACAGGTAGCTATGCCTGAAGAGGAAAAAGACCTAGGGGTAATAATTACTAGTGACTTGAGGAAATCTGTTCAATGCAGAAAGGCAGTCACAAAAGCCAACACGATGCTGGGATGCACTGCAAGGGATTTCAGTAACAGGCACAGCGAGGTTATTTTGCCATTATATACATCACTGCTGAGGCCTCACATGGGAGTATGGAGTGAGGTACTGGCACCCATACCTAAAAAAGGACATCAAATTGCTGGAAAGGGTGCAGAGGAGGTTGACATAAATGATCAGGGGCCAGCTGGACAAGTCATACGGGGAGAGGCTTGGAGCCCTGAGGATGTACTCCTTGGAGGAGAGGAGGCATATGATAGAGACCTTCAAAGTACCTGAAGGGAGTAAACAAAGCAGTGTGTGGGGGTCTCTTCAACAAGAGAGAAAACCACCACCACCAGAGGACTCAGCCTAAAGCTGGTGGGAGGAAGATATATAGGAGAGATGTGAGGAAGCACTTCTTCACGGAAAGGGTGGTGTCCGCCTGGAATGAGCTACCAGAGGAGGTAGTAGCAGCCAGGACAGTGGGATCATTCAAAAGATCCTGGGACAAACACAGAGGGAAGTTGTGGGACCAAGGAAGGGGGAGGAGAGAAGGAAGAGGGGTCAGGGACACTGGTGTAGGAGTAAAATACATAACCCTACAACAAACTTGAGCAGACTAGATAGACTAGGTGGTCTCCTTCTGCTGGCTACTTTCTTATGTTCTTATGATCAGACAAAACGCGTGTTATATCAACAAGCAGATAGGCACAAGGTCCGACCTACTGTGTACAAAAGCAATGAAAAGTTGGAGTCTGGCATACTCCTTGCAGGTTTCCCTGGTGGCTGTTCATCTCCCAGGAAAGGACAACACCCTGGCAGATGCACACAGCAGAATCAACCAAAATCACAACGAGCGGTGCCTCAACAAACAGGTACTGGAAGTGGTGTTTCGGAGGTGGGGCACACCAGAGATAGACCTCTTCACCTCAGAAGAGAATCATCAGTTGCCCAAGTTCTGCTTCAAGCCTCCAGCCAGGAGGTCTGAGCCCGTGGATGCCATGGTATTAGACTGGGCAGGAAAATTCTGTATGCCCCCATTTCCCTTGTTACTCAGGGTTCCGATCAAGCTCAGGTCCCAGTCAGCTACAATGATTCAGATATCTACAGATTGGGCTGGATAGCGTGGTACTCACTACTGCTCTGTTAGTGGCTCAGCCAATACACCTCCCACATACACACTCTTCTGACATCCTCCCAGGGAAGGATTCTGTATCCCAACCTCAGGTCACTCAGACTCAACAAAAGCATGGCTCTTGAGGACCTACAGTGTGCTGACTTACACTTCTCCAAGGATGTGCCAAGGGTCTTGAGGGGTTCTAGGAAACCCACTAAGAAAACAAAAACCTATGCCTCATAATGGAAGAGGTTTTCCATATGGTGTAGCACCAAAGATGTGTTGCCATCTGAGGCAGGAATACCAGTCTTACTAGACTATCTTACTCACCTGCATTCAATAGGACTGCAGCCCACTACCCTTAAGGTGCATCTGGCATCTGTCTCTGTTTACCTCTCAGTGGGTAAGTGGATCTCTTTGGTGGCTAATCCTATCTTTAACAAGGTCTAGCCAGAGCTGATACGGCTGTGGCGAGCTGCCAAATGACCAAAGTTACACGCGTACGTAGAAAATTTTGATCAACCGGGTGTAACTTGGCCATTTTTTTGAGCTGTTCCACCAAATTTTCAACATGCCCTTTTTGGAACCCTACTTCATGAAGAGTGCCACTGTCATTTTGTTCACTTATCCAGAAAGGTGATTTTGAAGTGTGACCGTGCCATTCTGTGCCACAGGTGCGAAAACATGTTTCAGGTAGGATGTAAAATGACAGCTGCATTGTTAATACGAGTGTGCAAAATGGCAATGTTGAAAATCAGGAGTGAAAATATTGCACTTGATCTGGCTCCCACACCTCGCGCCACTGCAACTGGTGTTCGAGCGTGCTTGGGCCATCAGGGCTGGCGGGAGAGAGGATCGAGCCCATAGGACTGCCTCTCTCCTGGGGAAGGACAGGGACCGTCTCACGAGCGACACCCAGTGGTGGCTGGTGTACCACAGTCCGCAGGGACGCAGCAAGAGGGGTTCAACGCTACGGCTGCCTCTGGACGGGTGTGGGTGCGTGCACGAACAGGCTGGGCAACACTGCACTGCCCTCGTTGGGGAAATAAAGCAAAAACCCTCCCTCTCTAGTAGGCAAGGCAGGCCAGTAGCAACGGCTCCCATGTCCACCGCCGGGCGAAGGACGCTGGATCCGATCCTCCCCATGCTCAGGCTGCCCTTCCAATCTCTGTGACAGGGTGACGAGCAGGGAGTTGGCGGTCCTTCCCTGGAGGATACGGGCAAGTCACAAGAGGTGGTGGCCCTGACTGGAATCGAGCCAGCCGCGCCAGGCAGGACAGGAGAAAAGCCACTGACTGGGAGCCCACGCTGAGAGTGTCTATGTAAGAGAGTGTACAAATAGAGTTAACAAAAAAAAAAAAAAAAAGGAAAAAATACTAAAATTTGGACGAGTTAGGGTGTGCATAGAAACTGTAGCAACGACGTCAGAATAGTCATTTTGAATCTTTTATCACTTGTAACATGGTTTTTGGGACCACCTCATGAACAGTGGCACGTCATTTCGTTAAATGGTCTCAAAAGGTGATTCCGCACAACAACCATGAAATCACCTTTCAGGACCGAGTAACGAAATGACAATGACAGTGTTCACAAGGCGGGGTTCCAAGAACCCCATGTTGAAAATTTGGGGGCAAAATTCTTAAAAATGGTTGATACAGCAACATAAGTTGAAAACCGCATTGACTGCCATTATACCATGCTTACCTCTGATTCTTCAGTTTGTGGTTTGGCTTTGAAGAGTGCAGATGTGTCCTGGTCCAGAGAAGATGACAGCTGACATCCGGAGGTACGTATGGGGTAAGGGAGGGTGCGGGGGTGGATGCTCAGTGGGAGGGTGGGATGGGGATCAGCGACGATTAGGATCAGTTTTCCTAAAAAGAAAAGCCAGGGACGTTTTATTTATTGGGGGTGGGGGAGGGACAACATAAATTTGGGCACATTGGGGTGGGCCTCAGTATGTCACATGAGCTGGGGAGAATACATGATGCTGACAGGGGGATTGGGCACCTCAATGTCGGCGTGGGGACAGGGAATGGAGGGAGCAGGTAGGACAGTAGCAGCGGGAGGGTTTTATTTGCTACTGGGGCTGGGATGGAATGGAGGGAGTGAGGAGAACAGCAGTAGTGGGTGGGAGTGGGAGGAGTGCCATCCGCAAGATGGCGGCGACGCAACTGCGCATGCGTAGTTGCAGTGAATGGCATTCTGCCATTCCTAAGATGGCGGCACCAGCGAACTGCACATGCGCTGCGGAGGTGCGCATGAGTTCTTACATTGGAATGCAAGCACAGCTGAAATAGTGAGGCTGTTATCTGCAGGGCCAAGTACTCTGTAGTGGCCGCCGTGGTGGAGTGCTCCAGCCTGCTGGACCTTTGGAAGGATACTTCCAAAAGTCTAACGGAAGCATGCCACGATCGGCTGTTTTCAGGCTACAGATCGCAAAACGGCAATAGGCTCCACCCACAGCCGTAAAAAGTATTTTAAAGGACTGGTCCATCTGCATCCCCCTCACAGGGAACCGGTGCCTTCCTGGAATCTAAATGTCTGTATTGCCAAGCTCATGGAACCCCCATTCGAGCCTTTGGCCACAGCTCACTTAAAATGTGTCACTTGGAAGGCTATCTTTTTAGTACCCATTACATCAGCAAGATGGATAAGTGAGTTACAGGCCGTGTGTGGAATAGGATTACATTTCCTTCCACAGGGACAAGGCGGTGTTCAGGACTAGTAGGAAATTCCTTCCAAAGGTAGTCTCAGATTTCAACCTTAACCAGTCCATTACTTTGCAAGTCTTCTTCACTGATCATTCTAGTTCAGGGGGACGTAGATTACATAGCCTTGATGTGAACAGAGCTCTCAAATGTAATATAGAGCATACCAAGGCACATAGGTAGGACAAATAGCAGTTGTTCCTGACCTATGGGGATGTGGGAAAAGGAAAGCCAGCTTCAAAAAGAACAACTGCACGCTGGATCTATTTTTAAGTTCAGTATGTTCTTAAACATTGTTTATATGATTGTATTGTTTTGAAGGTTACATTTGTGATTCATCATAGTCCTTGCCACGCTTTTGTCTCTGTAAATGTGTACATGTATAGAAACATAGATTTTGACGGCAGATAAGGACCGCTTGGCCCACCCAGTCTGCCCATTTCCCTACCTAATGGATAAGCTGCAGATCCTAGTTAACCAGCAGCCTACTTCTTCCTACCCCCACCCCCTAGAATTGCCTGACTCTCCCATGCATGCTTGAATTCCACCGTTTTTGACTCCACAACCTCCTCCAGAAGGCCGCTCCATGCATCCACAACCTCTCTGTGAAAAATACTCCTTAAATTACCCTGAGCTGCCCCTCTCTATCTTCAAATTGTGCCCCTTGTTCTTGCACACCTCTTTTTGAAAGATGCTACCTCTTGACTTTGTTGATTCCCTGAGGTACTTGAAAGTTTCTATCATGTCCCCTCTCCTCCTTTCCTCGAGGCTATACATATTCAGCTCCTAAGCCTCTCTTCATATGTCTTCCGTGCAGACCCTGCACCATTTTAGTTGTCCTCCTGACAGCCTCCATCCTGTCTATGTCTTTGCGGAGACTGGGTCTCCAGAACTGCACACAGTACTCCAGATGGGGTCTCACCAACTGTCTGTACAGAGGGATAACAACTTCCTGTTTTCTACTGGTGATGCCTCTCCCTATGCATCCCAGTATCCCCCCAGCCCTCCTTGCTGCCTTCTCACATTGCTTGCCCACCTTTAGGTCATCTGATATGACTACCCCCAGGTCCCTTTCCATTTTTGCTGTTAGTATCTCACCCTCCATTGTGTACTCTTCCCCTGGGTTTTTGTTTCCCAGGTGCATTACCTTGCACTTCTTAGCATTGAATCTAAGCTGCCATACATTTGACCATTCCTCTAACCTTGCCAAGTCCCTTCTCATCCTTTCCACCCCACCTTGTGCATCAACTCTGTTGCAGATCTTTGTGTCATCTGCAAAGAGACATACTTTTCCTTCCAGTCCCTCTGCAATGTCGCTTATAAAGACACTGAAGAGGACCGGTCCTAATACTGAACCTCAGTGCACCCACTAGTAACTACCCTTTCTTCAGAGTGGACTCCTTTACTATTACCTCTGTGTCCTATTCTCCAGCCAATTTTTTACCCAGGCTGTCATCTTGGGACCCACTCCCAGGCTGGCTAACTTGTATATTAATCTTTGTGTGGACTGCTGCCAAATGCCTTGCTAAAGCCCAGGTAGGCCATGTCCACAGCCCTCCTGATCTACTACTTCGTCACCCTGTCAAAGAAATCTATCAGATTTGTCTGGCATGACCTTCCGCTGTGAATCCATGCTGCCTTGGGTCCTGAGCCCCTCTGGTCTCTAGATACTCAACAATTCTTTCCTTCAGAAGTGATTCCATCATTTTCCCTACCACTGAGGTTAAACTAACAGGTCTGTAGTTTTCTGCTTCTGCCTTGCTCCCACTTTTGTGAAGGGGAATCACATATGCCCTTTTCCAGTCCTCGGGCACCACCCCATCCGCCCATGATTTGTTGAAGAGGGTAGTCAGTGGTGTCACTAGTTCTACCCTTAGTTCTTTTAGAATTCTGGGATGAATCCCATCAGGCCCCATTGCTTTGTCCACCTTCAGTTTTAAGAGTTCTTTCAGAACCCTTTCTTCTGTAAATGGGTTGGTATCAACTTCTGTATCCAGAGTGTTTCTACTGTTTGTTTTAGGTACCCCCACTTCCTTTGTAAATACTGAGCAAAAATATTTGTTTAGTATCTCTGCCTTTTCACAGTCACCCTCTGCCCACCCTCCCTCCTCTTTATTAAGCCTCACTAACCCTCCTTGGTCTTCCTTCGCCCCTGATGTACCTATAAAGGTTTTATCCTCTTCTTAACTGCTGGCTATCTTTTCCTTGGTTTGGGCCTTTGCTGTTCTGACTGCCTTCCAGCTTCCTTTTGCTTTAACTGATACAGTTCTCTGTCCTGCTCCTTCTGTGATTCCTTATACTTCCTGAATGCTTTCTTTTTCTTGAACCTTCACTGCCACTTCCTTTGAGAACCATAGTGGTTTTACATCGCTTCGTTTTGTTTATTTGCTTCACACAAAGGCTTGTTACCTCTGTGATGACAGTTTTTATTATTTTCCATTGTTCTTCCACCCCTCCTTCCTGCCCGTTTGCTAGTGCATTCCTTAGGCACTCACCCATTTTGGCAAAGTCAGCCCTCCTAAAGTCCAGTACTTTTACCTTTGTATGGCTTGACTCTATTGCTGTGTTTATTGTGAACCATGCTGTTCGATGGTTGCTAGTTCCCAGATGGCTACCCACTTCTACATCTGTGATCCTCTCTTCATCTCCATTTGAGAGAACCAGGTCTAAGATTGCTCCCTCTCAAGTGGGCTCCAATACTAGTTGTCTAAGGCATGCCCCCTGTAGGGCATCTAGAATAACCCCACTCTTTGAAGTGGCTACTGCAACTGCACTCCAGTTAACATCTGGCAGATTCAGATCACCCATCAGCAATATCTCCCCTTTTTCTGCCATTCTAAGTATTCTTTCTATCATTTCCTTGTCCATTTCCTCCCCCGAGAAGGGGTTGTATAAACCCTCAAGGATTGTGGTGCCACTGCCGGTCTCCAAATTTACCCACAGTGCTTCTTCTCCTCCCGTTTTCCCTTTTATTCTGTTGCTTTGATTCCTTCCCTATGTAAAGAGCTACTCCTCCTCCTTTTACCCTCCTGTCCCTCCTGTAGACAGTGTATCCTGGTATGTTTATGTCCCAGTCATGGTTTTGTGTGTACCATGTTTCTGTGACTGCACGATATCCAGATGTTCCTCCTCCATCAAGGCCACTAATTCAGGGAGCTTGTTACTCAGACTACGGGCATTGGTACTCATTGCTCTCCATTTTGATGGCTTTACCTTCTTTTACGGCATCCCCCACTGACCTGTCTACTCAGTCTTTTCTCATTTAGTACCCTGTTTTGTAGGAGAGGGCTGGGATTTTCCTGCTGCTTATCAGTGCCTCCCCTTGACTAGTTTAAAAGCTTGCCAATGAAGCATTTAAACCGACTGCTCAAAAGACTTGTTCCCTTCCTGGACAGATGCAGACCATCCTGCCAGTATAGGCTGGTGTCCCTCCAGGTGGAACCCCAGTTCCCAATGAAGCCAAACCCCTGTGCTCCACACCATTTTTTCAACCATTCATTAAACTGCATGGTGCAAAGTACCCTCGCCTCACTCATGCCATTGACAGGCAGCACCTAAGAGAAGGATATTGTGTGTGCTACTTGTCTTAGGCCCTCCCAATTCTACAAAGTCCTTCTGCACTGCTCTAATCTCATGATTAGCCAAGTCATTTGTCCCTAGGTGGACAATGACGTCCAGCTCAGACTCCGTGCAGCTGTTCTCGTGATCCTGAGGATGCTTCCTGTCTCTCCAAGCCATGGCACCAGGCAGGCACCTTACTTCAGTTTTCCCTGGTCCCCCCAGTTCTATCCCCCTAATAATTGAGTCCCCCACCAGGAGCTGCTTCCTTTCCTTGTGGTGTCCTCTGCCTCCTTCCTGTGGGCCTCCCTTGTGACAGTTGTCCTCAGCCTCCTTAGTCTCCTCTGTGGGTGCAGCCATAGGGGAGCTATGCTCCCCCAGAATGGTGTATGGATTGTGGTGTGGAACTGATTGGGTGTGCCTCTGTTCCACCATCCTCACCCTCCCTGAGCCCACTGTGGTCCAACTGCTGTGCTTTCTTCGCAACCTCTGAGGTAGTGGTGGTGGCTCTGGTGCTCCCTGGATGGGGGAGGTTCCCTTCCCACCGTCCAGTGTGGCCTGGGGGAAGGTCCCCTTACTACTGTCCAGTGTGGCCTGAAGACGAGCAACTTCCTCCCTCAGGGCAGAGAGTTGTCTGCAAATAGGGCAGCATCTCAGCCTCCAGAAAGACTCCCGGAAGACTGCTGCCCCACAGCCATTACATTGCACTACTCCCACATTTTTTGTGTGTGTGATTGGTTTGTAATATAAAATATATACATATATATACACACACACACACATATATATATGTGTATGTTTATATTGTCAGTGCAGTGTGCTAGAGAGGATATGACAGTGATATGCACCTTGCACTCTTCAGGAAATTATGTCAGAACCCCAGGTATATAGGAACTATTTCCAGTGGGTGGGGTGAGGGGTGGGAAGGGGTTGGGCCTAAACTGTGCCCTCACAAAACAATCAGCTAAAGCTCTGACCCACCGCTGTGATGAGTGCCTTCCTGTCAGCAAGATGCCCTACACAACAATTTGACAGAGAAAATACCCTGCTAATCAAACAGAGAAAAATCCACACATCCAAGTCAGACACAGGTAAACCTCCCCAGCTCCAAAACAGGCCTGGTGGTTTGTGCTCTGAAAGCTGTCAGCCCCAAAATAAGTCAGCTGTGCTTTAAACTCTTCCTGCACTGAAAATGTTAAGAATTGTACCAAACAAACGCAAACCTAGATCCACCTCCCCTCTGTTGCTTGAAAGACTGTCTTTTCCTGTTTCACACTGCAGGTTTTTTCTATGACAACTCCTTAACCACAGTAACTTATTTAAAAATAGTTTAACTATCACAAACTCCTACGCACCAGTAAATTATTTAAAAATAGTTTCTGTCCCAAAATCCTAGTAGTCAATCCAGCTACACCCAAGGGACAACCAAAATGCAGTATTCAAACACCTGTGAAGTTACTTCCAAGATAAGCAGAGTTTGCAAGCTCCTTTTTCAACTCCTCAGCCACCTGTAATTTATTCAAAAATAGTTTAACTGTCAGAAAATCCTAGTAGACAATCTAGCTACCTCCAAGGATCTACCCAAATGCAGTGTTTAAATCCTTCTGAAGTTACTAACAAGATAAACAAAGTTTGCAAACCCCTTCTTGGTTAAACACTAAATAAATATGTGAATAAAAAGCAATTACCAAGGGTAGTTTATGTACTTCATTACAGTTCCACCTTTTTGTAACATGTTTTTGAGTGTCTAACTCTCACCGGGTCAAGCCTGTAAAAGGGCCATGTGGCCCAGTTGCTTTTTGATCCGGTTACCAAAAATAAAATGAAATGGATAGTAGCATGCATCCAATTCTAACATACTAAAAGCCAGCACAGTAGGCCTCATGGTCTGTCGTGTCTGCTCGGTAGCCAGCACCCCTACTGGGTGCTTGATTTGCCGCCCACCCTTCCCCCAGAGAGGGACTTCCCTGGCTTCAGTTTTCCCCTGTACCTGTGTCTCATACCCTCTTGAAACCCTCCAATGTGCCCTAATTTACAAGGCTTCCGGGCAGCGTGTTCACCACCCTTCAGTTAAGTAGTGCCTTCTTCGCCCCCTGCACTTCTCCAGCCTCCACTGCACCCTGGTTGTTCCCCCTTCTAAACCTGCAGACCTCCTCAGCTCCCCCTTTGTTGACCCCCTTTACATACTTAAAGACCTCTATCATGTCCCCCTATCTCTCCTCCACTGCGTACAGGTTGAGCTCCTTCAGCCTCTCCTCATAGGGTCTACTCCCATTCCACAGATCATCTGGGTCGCCCTCCTCTGGACCCTCCCCAACAGTGCAATGTCTCTCTTTAGGTGTGGTCTCCAGAACTGCACACAGTACTCAAGGTGCGGCCTGACCAGGGCATTATACAGAGGGAGGATCACCTCCCTCTTCCTGGAGGCAATTCACTTGGCGATGCAGCCCAGCATCCTGTTTGCCTTTGCTGCTGCTCTTCGACAAGTCTCAGTGTTATTCATTTTGAGGTCCACCACCACCCCAAGGTCCCTGTCGCCCGATGAGGCCTGCAGTGCATCTCCCCCCAGGGTATATGCATGGCCCGGGTTTCTGGCCCCAGGTGCAACACCCTGCACTTCCCCACATTAAAACCTCAGCTCCCACCTCCTTGACCATCTATCCAGGGCATCCAGGTCCCCCTGTAGGGCGACTCTCCCCTCCTCCAATGCTCCCAGATTCGAGTCATCTGTGAAGAGACACTCAGTTTACTCCTAATACCTCTCCCTATGTCTGAGACATAGGCATTGAACAGGAGTGGCCCCAGGACAGATCTCTGTGGGACCCCACTAATGACACTTCTGGGGGAAGAGACTATCCCGCCAACTACATCTCTCTGTACTCGCCCCGAGAGCCAGTTTTCTATCCACCTGAGCAACTGCCCCCCTCCATCCCCATCTTCCCCAACTTGGTCATCAGGCCATTGTGGGGGACCGAATCAAACGCCTTGCTGAAGTCCAGATAGAGGATGTCCACTGGCCTATTTCAGTCCAGGGCACTTGTCAGCCAATCATAGAAATCAAAAAGGTTGGTCTGGCACGATCTCCCTAGGACAAAGTCATACTGTCCATCATCCAGGTGCCCCATCCGTTCCAGCTCTCCCCCAAGCCTCTCCTTGATAATACCCACCATCACCTTGCCTACAACGGATGTTAGGCTAACAGGCCTGTAGTTCCCCATCTCCTCTCTAGACCCCCCCTTTGTGGATAGGCATGACATGGGCCACCCTCCAATCCTGATGCACCCATCCAGTCTGCAGGGAGATGTTGAAGAGTGCAGCTAGTGGAGGTGCTAGCACATCCGCCAGCTCCCTCAGCACCCTCGGATGAAGCTCGTCTGGTCCCAGCGCCTTCTCAGTCTTTAGCGACTGGAGGGCCACCCTCACCCTGTCCACTGTGATTATGCCCCCCCATCTGCCTGTCCTTCCTGTTGCCCCCCAGTTCTAGTCTCGACTCGTCCCCCACCCGAGCCTCTTCCGGTCCACCAAACTCCAAGTGACCTACCTTATTTGCGGTCTCACCATCCCTCCCGTTGGGAAGTGTGGACCCCCAACCTCCCCCCGGTAAAGACTGAGGCAAAGTACTCATTTAATATCTCAGCTTGCTCCCCCGCTTCCTGTGCCTATCCCTCCCCATTCCTAATCCTGCTGACCTGTGCCCTCACGTTTATTTTCTCACCCCTGTACCTAAAGAATCCCATTCACCCTTCCGGATACCCCTGCTAGGTTTTGCTCCATCCTCACCTAGGCCACTCTGACCACCCTGGTGACCCTCCTGGACATCAGCTCGTACTCTCCCCGCTCCTTTTCTCCTCTTGAGTGTCCGAAGCGCGCACAGGCAGCCTTTTTTTCCCTCACCACCTCCCGGGTCCACCAACACTGCTTTCTGGCCCTACAGTGCTTGCCCCTTACCCTCAAGCAGGTCCTGGTAGCCTCCTGCACCCCCTTCTTAATGGCCTCCCACCTGGTCCAGCGTACATATCCGGCCTTAACTCATCCAAATACCCCTGAAAAATTCTCCCCATGCCCTCAAAGTCCACTCCCCTAAAGTCTATTACCACCGTATTCATGCAGTTCCCCACCCCCCCGGTACAGGTGAAACCAGATCGTGGTATGGTCACTTCCTGCCAACGGGCTGCTCACCTCCAGACCCTTAATCTGGTCACTGTCTGCTAGGACCATGTCTAATATCTGGCCCTCCCTAGTTGGCTCCCCCACCTGCTGGGCTAGAAATGAGTCCTGAAAGACATCCACCAGCCTCTGCTCCCTGGCCACCGGGGACACCATAGTACCCCAGTCTGCCCCCCCAACTTATTTAGGCCCCCCATGACCACCACCCTGCCTTTTCCCAGTCCACAGTGGCCCCTAATATTCTCCACCAGCTTGTCCTCCAGGTCCTCCGCCATTACGGGGTGGGGGTCTGTACACAACTCCTATTTTCATTCTCTTACCCCCCCTTCCTTTTCAGAGTTACCCAAATTGCCTCCACCTGCCCTCCAGCCTCCTCCACTCCACCAACACTAATGTCCTTTCTATCAATGCCACCATCCCCCACTCCTCTATCTTTCCTGAACATAGTGTAGCCCTCCAGGTTTAGGTCTCAATTATGGCCCATATCTCAGTAACTGCTGCCACATCCACTGCTCCCTCACCTAGCATCGCTTGGAGCGTGGGGATTTTATTCCCTATGCTCCTGGCATTGATCAGGACCATCCTCCACCCCATCCCCTCCCCTCCCCAGCCTCCTGTCCCTCTCCTCTCCCAGTACCCCTTGGCCTTATACCGCTGCGTCCTGACCCCACTGTGGGTCCTTGGCCTAACCCTTTAGGCGGCTCCGCCACAGCGGAACGTTCTTCCAACCCTCCCCCTACTTTACAAGTTTAAACCCCACCTCTCGTGTATGAAGCCAGACAGTTTCAGTTTAAGATCGCCCTTCCCTCCAAGTTGAGGTGGAGCCTATCCCTGGCATATAACCCCTTATCCTCCCATGTCATGCCCCCCCGTCCCTCACCAACCCATATTGCCCGGTCTCGCACCACTCCCTGAGCCACTGGTTCACCACACCAAGTTTCTGCTTTTTCTCCACACTTGCCCTTGGCAGTGGCAATATTTCGGAGAAGGAGACAGAGAATCCTATAGAGCGGCATATCCTGGCTAGCTCCCGCAATCTTGCCTGCATCTCAAGTTCATTATTCCCATCCAAGTCGTTTGTTCACAGGTGCACCAGAAAGCCCGGGGTACCCCCGCATTCCCTTGCCACTGAGTATAGCAGGAATTTGGCCCTGTGCACAGACAGGCCCGGAATACAATTTACCTTGACTGGGCTGATTTTTCCCTCCCCCTCCCACTGGATACCCCTGATCATGGAGTCTCCCAACAGGATCACCTTCACCTCTCCCCCTCCCCCCCCCAAGTTACTAAGCCGTTTGTGACTATCCTGGATCCTTCTGCTGTCCACGCCCCCCCCGCTGGCCTCGCACCCACCACAGCCTGGGTGTCACAAGTCCCCCAGCAGGCCTGAGGGCACACCCCACAAGGGGTACAGCTGCTACAATAGCAGGAGCCAGGGATAGCCCCCTGTTGGAAATCTGCAAAGCAGTTGCATGGAGAACAGTACACACTTTTACAAAGCATTACAGTCTGGACACTCAGTCCAGGAGTGATGCCAAATTTGGCACATTAGTGCTGCAGATCCTGTGCCCTCAATAGGGTTCTGGGCCTGCCTCCAAAGGTACTGCTTCATAGTCTGCTAGAGTTAATGCTATTGAAGAATCCCTGGGGTTCGAAGAAAAAATTACTCACCGTAGTAATCTTGTTTCTTCCAAGGTATTCTTCAATATGATGAACTCTCCCACCCTACCTCCCCTTCCAGGACCAGTTAGCCCTTCTAATACAGCTGGTACCCTTTTCTAATCTATTGACCTTACAACTGGTGCAGTTAAGTTTAAACCAGATGGTCTTGTTGTTAGCCTTTTTTGGGCACTGCCATTGGCATGGGGGTAAAAAAGAGGGGTATAATAGAATCAGTTATTTTTAATATTGTTTTCAACTATTAAGATAGTAGACTCCTACGAAATCTGAGCATCTTAGAACGCAACAGTTAGGAGGGCAGCAGGTTTGAATGGTGGCACGTGCCAACAGGTTCCACTATTAGCATGAAGTTCCCTTCATCTCCGGGCAGTGCAATCCAGGAGGCTAACTGCTAGAGTTAATCATATCGAAGAATACCTTAGAAAAAACAAGATTACTACAGTAAGGAATTGTTTCATATTGTTTTTACAGTAAATTTGATTACATACATTTCATGCTTGAATTTGAAAGAGACTGGAACAAATTAAGTTTGATCCCAACTGCCAACGAAAAAGCATGGTCCTTTTTCTATCAGGAATTCATGGAAACTTGCAACAAGCATGCTCCACTATCACGTAGGAAAATTAAGTCTACAAATGCCCCTTGGCGTAGTTCATATCTTCATAAATTGCACAAAATCAGAGATAAATGATGGTAAAAGGCCAACATTTCTAATAGTCTGCTTGACCAGAATAAATTATAGGCAAACTAGAAATACACACACAAAAGAGATTTTAATTATTCAAAGCATGAAGTTTGCAGATAAGACAAAGGCTACAAGGGCATGATAATACAGATTTGCCTAAACATTTTGATATTGATGGACAAAATTTCCCTTTAAACGAACTAATGAACAATGAATTCAACAATCATTTTATTAGGATGGGTACAGCAGATTAAGAGCAGATTCCCCCTTTGAGTTTAGTTGATAAATTATCCTGACCCAATTTCAAGAACTTAAATTTCAGGAAATTTCTGGAGAGGAGGTTCAAGAAGAAATGTTAAAACTGGACCCCAGAAAATCAAGGGGTCTTGATGACATTCCGGTTAAACTGTTCAAATATACTGCTCCCATAATTGCTCCTCATTTGGCAGATATCTTCAACTTATCTTTAGCCACAGCAGAAAGTGGGTCCCAGATTTAGGTAAATCCTGTAAAAATATCACTGGGCATCGGAGATATGAACTTTGTAACATCTCCGTACATAAGGGCACTATTACAGAAGGGGCAAGGCAACGTCATCAGATCCTGAGATTATCAGAGGAGAGCGACACGATATTCACAGCTGCCATAATGAAAATGCCGGGTGCACCGGGGGATTCATCTGATTTTACGAGTGATGAGGTTTAAAATACTAATGTAATCTAGTGCTTCGGGAAATCTGAGATGTGAAGTCCCGATCTGTGCAGCGGTCAGGGCTTCTCTTTAAATGGAAAAGAGCAGCAGGACTGGGGGCATGCAGTGAGGTGGGGGGGGGGAGGTTTAGAAGAATGTAAGAAGTACTACTTCACTGAAAGGGTAACAGACGTCTGGAAAAGACTGCCAGCAGAAATCATGGAGGCCAAAATAGTGAGGGCCTTCAAGCATGCATGAGACAGACACAGTGGAATATTAATAAATAGGCAGGGAGGGTTGCTAGAGATCAGTAAGGGTCTGCAGATACATAATAGTCAGGAAACATCTGGGCAGACTGGGTGGGCCAAGCAGACCTTCTCTGATGACAAATTCTACGTTCCTCCCTGCCAACCTCTTGTCCTTCTGTAGAGAGCTTGAAACCCAGGTTGCCAGAGCAGCTTTACCACTTGGCAACAAGGAGCCAGGATCCGTATGTTAAAGTATTCTCTTTTTATCTCAATGGGTGGGAGCTTCTTGCCTCAGTACTGTCATTCAGACTCCTGCAGTCACCACCAAGCAAGCTCTGCACCCACCCCCTCGGCTCACATCCCTATGGGCCCCACCCAACATTTGGGATTTTTCCTTGAACTACAGGATAAAAAAAAGAGGGGGGGAGAAGGCTCCCAAAGCAGCTGGTGGACCCTAGGGGCATGACAGACGATATGCTTCATTCCGCCATTACCACCACACATTGCCTCTTGTAGTCTCTCCCTCCACCCTTGTATATCCCCTTATACCTGTCCTTTGGTGGTGGTGGTTGGTCAATGAGCTGCTTAAGTGGAGGGGAGGTTGCCAGTTGCTGCACTCCCTCCAGTCTGCTCCTTTGGCCTAGTAAGGGAGTCCTGATGTTTCATATAGTAGTGCCTTGCAGGGCCCCAGAATCCAGTTCCACATTTTTGCTTGGTTCTGCTACAGCCTATTACAAGGTATTTCTAAAAATATTTTGTGGCCATGCTCCACCAGGGAAAAGACAAGGCTACATACACTTCACAGAGAACTTCAATAACACAGACAGCAGCAAGCCAGTGTGGTTTGACACCTATATGCATATACAAAAACAAAATGGTATTTAAGATATTCACACCTATGCAGGTTTATCATAGGAAGGTGGAAATACTCTAGAGGTAGGCGGAGATACTTATGGGGCAAATCAAAATAATGTAGACTTACAGTACCTGATGACTATTTATCAAACTCAGACCAGTTTTTCTCATTGGCTAGATATTCAGAGGTTGCACCATACACTTCCACTGATGCACCAATGATATTCAAAAGGAAAAGTCATGCGACTAAATCCCGACTGTGCCGGAGTGCATCAGTAATGCATGCAGGCACAGGTTGGGGTGCCCATGCATAACCTGCACAGCCCGATATTCAGCCTGGGATGCAGAATCATGCAAGCGCACCCCTACCTGCGCCTGCACGGTTGCAAAAAAAAAAAGAAGGAATAATGATGGCCACCCACAGGTGAGCTGCTGCATTGCAGGGCGCAACACGGCAGCTGCCATCTGTGGGTGGCCACCTGAGTTCCTGCCGCATGTGACGGCGCCCCCCAATGCCCCATCGCGGGCATTAGTGTAAATAAACCCCCCCTCCAATATCCCTGGTGCCGATCGAGGGTATTTGTCTACATAACGCATCCCCATCCAATATCCCTGGTGGTCCAGTGGACCGCTATGTGCCCGATCGCGGGCATCTTTTTAAATCACCCCCCCGCCAATATCCCTGGTGGTCCAGTGGACCGCACTCTGCCCGACTGCAGGCATCTGTAAAACATAAAAAAGTCCTATTACCCTGGTGGTCTAGTGTACCCCTCTCCCCACTGAGCCCCACCGCCCCGCTCCCCCCCCCCGGTCAGCGGCGGGCGGCAGCACCCCACCCACCTGCCGCCCCGCCGACTAACAGCTCGGTAGGGCTGCACGCCCATTGGTGCACAGTGTGAGCAAACGGGCGGCAGCCCATACCGCATTGCACAGTCCAGATATGTGACCACCCGCCGCTGACCGGGGAGCAGGCGTGGGCTCAGTGGGCGGTGGGAGGGGGTACACTAGACCACCAGGCTAATAGGACTTTTTATGTTTTACAGATGCCCGCGATCAGGCAGAGGCGGTTCACTGGACCACCAGGGATACTCGGGGGTGTGATTTAAAAGATGCCCGCGATCGGCACATAGCGTCCACTGACCACCAGGGATATTGACGGGATGTGTTTTGTAGACAATACCCGCGATTACACATATCGTCCACTGGACGACCAGGATATTGGACGGGATGTGTTTTAGACAAATGCCCGCGATCGGGCACACAGCGGTCCACTGGACCACAAGGGATATTAAAAGAGGATTATATTTTAGACAAATGCCTGTGATCGGGCTGCAGGGGGCGTCGGTCCCGACGGCGTGCTACCTGGCAGGCGCCATAGGCTTAAGTCGCTGGGGATCGGCGTACCTGCATGCAATTGATGGGATAAATGGGGCTATACGATACGCAAATGGCCCCATGTGCGCCTTTGCATAAATTATGGCCCCATTTGCATGTCCCTTTGAATATCGCAGGTGTGTGCATAGCGCATGGCACTTGCGCTAGCGCATCTCCATGCTCCACTCTGGCCACTAGCTGGTGCAGTGCCACTCGCCATGCACAGTCAGGGGTGGCCAGTGCGATATTCAAAACTGTAACAGCTGCAGCAGCTCCGTTGAATATCGCCCATGGCCACACCTCACAAGAATCGAGTTGAGCTGCGCCTAGGCTTGCGCCACAGCCTGGCGCAGTTTGAATATCCAGGCCATTGTCTTTAAATCAGTAGTGCAATAAATGGGAGCATACCAAGACTGCATTATATTAGAAAGCTTCACTTCACACAAAAAGGTGGTATTATGGAATAGCTTACCTGAGGAGGCTGTGAGAGCTAGCACTAGTTAGGCTTTCAAGGCAGGACTAGACATTGCTTATGGAGAATGAAACTGCAGGCAACACATGAGTAGGGGTGGCATTCCAGCAGATACATCTGGATACATGTTCATACTCAGCTTGGGTATTATCACTGTCGGCCAGGGGAGGGCCATCAAGATGGACCTTAAGCACCTTCCGTCATCTCATTATATTAGTCAATTATTATGAATTACACTATTTTTATAACATGTTAATAAGTGAACTTTACACGTTTAATACTCTTATGTGTGGTATAGCCGTTGCTGACCTTTGACACCCACCCTGCTCCAGTGTTCTATTAGAGTGTTAATTGTGAGGGCTGGAAGTTGTGAGGTCAGAACAAAGGCAGACAGACTGCAATGGACCCATAATTCATCGCATTGTGGCTTGAAATTAACTCTGTATAAACATCCCTGAACAGTGAACACAGGAGAGTGATCAATATTTTTAATTTTATTATACTCCACACCCTGGTAATTTCCTCCACATACCTCTCGAATGCCCCACATCAGGAAGGGCAGTCCCTCATTTCACCACTCAGATGTCCTCTGCCCACATGGAGAGGGTGCTGGCCCAGGTTCTGCACCAGTACTATAAAACACAAACTCGTACTACTCTGTTGCTCAATACACAGCAAATGTTGTGAACACGACAACACAAATATCCACAGTGTTCTGAGCTTCTGTATATAAAGGTAATGGAAAAAAATTACTGGGGTACCCCACCATCTCTTATGTAGAAGCGAACATACCTGTCCAGGGTTTGGAGATACATTCCCCAATGATAAGTTGCACTTTTATTTTTTCAGTCAGTTTTGGGCCATTTAGGGCTTCATTTTGCACAGGAGCAGGCTGCTTTTATTTTCGAATTTTGCTCCTGAAACCGTTAAACCTAGCACCCCCAGGTCCCTCCCCCGTTTCCAACACTTACTTTTTTGATATGTTGAAGGGGGCTGCCACCAAGTGGACAGGAGCGGTTTCAGGGGCTGGACTGTCCTGTCAATTACCCATCCATCCATCATCCCGACAACACAAAGCTCCAGTGCCGTGTACCTACTGATGCCTCTAGACTGTGAGACAGCCATTTACTGTATTTCTTACACAGCAAAGAACAACCAACAGGTCAGCTGCATTGTCTAGATGCTCAAACAATTGCGAGCGGATGGTCCACTGCCTAGTTTCCTCATTTCTGAATTTCTGTTTTCTTGTATAACTTTTTTTCAAAGACTTTATTTGATAAAAAATGTAATAGTACAATATAATACAAAGCAATCAAAACAATAATGAGAGAAATAGCTTTCTTGTATAACCTAAGCAAGTATACAGTAACAATTCAAAATGCCAGCGTACACTGCTGGGATTGTGTGGACAGTGGATCCCCCAAAGGCTGCCCTAGAACCCCTTCCACCACACTCAAGATGCCAGCACACAGCATACACCGTTGGGATTATGGAGCCCCTAAAGGAAATCTTCTCCCTCCTGCTGGACTCTGCTGTGGGGTGTTAGGACCTTTTCTTTCCTCCATTACTGACTGTTTTCCCAGCTAAGGTACCCTACAGTACAGACCGAGGACTACCCAAAGATACCACTGGAGCTTTAAGAACTTTTATTTCCCTGTTGTTTACTGTATTTGGACTTAAGAGTTTACAATTCATGCTTTGCTTGCTTACTGCCTAGTCTCCTAGAACGTCTGGTACAATTCTCTGATTGTTGTCTGCTTTACTCTGTTTACAATATATAGGACATTTGCTTAAGATTATTTGCTTGCTTACTCCCTAGAACTGTAGACTCCTCCAGCACCACTTATCCTCTCTTCCATGACCACGCTAATTCTGCTCCTCACCTCTTCTCCCCCAACACTCAAGCCTCTTTCCTCACCTCTCTGATTGAATACTAAGTCTCCCCCCCAGACTTGAACCCTGCACCTTCAGCACCATAGTTCGTGATGCTACCGCTGCACCAGGTGGATGGCCCTGTTGTTCGGTGTCTCTTAGTTTTACTTATCCTAATGCCCTCCATAGCCTGTCCCCACCCTCGTATGCCTTGTTATCCACTGGTTCCTCCCCTCATATTTGTGGACTATGACCATTCCCTATTAGGGCCTCCCCCCACCCTTCCTCACCCCTTTCTGTATAATTCTCACTTTAATTACCCCCATCCCGGACCCCATCACCCTTAAGTGCACACCCTCCACTCCGACCCTAGCCACTCCGCCTTTCATCCACACTGTTTCCACGGATGCCTCTCCTCTGCCCCTCCACCCCCATGCCCCCCTCCTGGCCATGCCCTCTCCAGTCCTGCCCCCCCCCCTTTCCTTGCCCTACCTCACCTATGCGCCTTCCTCATCCTGGTCTCTTGCACCAAGCCAACCCGTCTCCCCTGCCCAGGTGCCGGCCTTCGCAAGCAACTTAAGTATGCACTTGTTGGAACCTCCCTACTCCTGCTACTTATGTCAGGGAATGTACACCCTAATACTGGGCCCCCTTCTGCTCCCAACCCACACTGTTTTGCTGCTAATATGCTCCGTATTATATTGCGTCCCTCAATATCTGTAGCCTTCAGAAAAAAATCTGACATTCTCCAGGGTTGGCTGGCCCAGCACCAGCCTGATATTCTATCCATAGTAGAAACCTGGCTCTCAAAGGATAACCCTGACTCGGCAGTATCAATTATCGGGTACTCCCATCTTCCGTGAGGACAGAATCGGGAAGCGCGGTGGTGACTTTGCTACTGATATCCGTGACTCCTTACAGAGTCACACACCTCCCCCTGCCCAGTTGGAACATGGTGCCCAGGCACTCGTACTCATAATCACTACAGGCACTGCCAGAGCCCCCCTCTATTATCTCTATTTACATTCCCCCTCAGGATCCAAAAATCGGCTTTTCAGTCCATACTTAACTACCTCTCCCTTCTGCCCCCAATTTGGAGATCACTGCCCTAGGGGACTACAGTATTAACTGGCTATCCAACACTGCTGCCCCTTACAAGGATGCAATAGCCACTATGGATCTTTCCCTAGTTGTTAACTCCCGTACTCGTTTAAACCCCAAAAATGGATCCTCCATCCTAACTGACCTTGTGCTAACTAATCGCCCTAATAAAATCACTGGTGTCTCAGTGCTCCCCGATGCCCTGAGTGACCACTTGCCAATGCTATGCACCTGGTCCTCTAAGATAAAAAAAACCTGCTCCAAAAATTGTTTACCAGCGCCAGCTCAAACCGGGTAAGCTGGGGCAACTCAAAAACCACCATGCTCACTGGGACTGGTCCCCTCTTGACCATGCCCCCAACACAGACGCGTCTCTCGATTACTGTATTTGCGCATTCGACTCTGCATGTGATACATTTGCCCCCTTCACTAAACACGGTGTAAAAGGCCCAAACATTCCCTGGCTCTCACAGGCATTCCTAGACCAAATGCACCACAGAGATGCCTTCTGGCACTTAGCCCTTGAATCTGGCAAATTGGCAGACAGACAGCACTACAGGGCCACGAGGAATGTATGGACCTGGGACATACGCAAGACCAAAGCTGACCATTACAGGGCATACCTCACCTCCTCCTGGGGCTCAGGCCATAAGTTCTGGGATAACCTGAAGGAGCTTAATGGGAAAACTGTGTCCCCCCCCCAACAGATCAATATCAACGGCAGTATTTCCACTGACCCCCAACTTATCGCAGACACCCTCAACTCCTCCTTCTCCGACCTCAGTAGTGTGCTCCTCCTTAATTTCTTTGATCCCCATACACCCCCTCTTTTGTCTCAAAACCCTCACCTCGTGTGAGGCAAAACTCTACCTCTTAAAAGCCTTAGGTAAGTCTTGGTACAGTAGTGTCTACGCTGGACTTTAGATTCCTCCACTTGGCCCTGGATGAAGCCCTCTCCCAACTAACGTCCTTAATCGTTCCCTCTGCCTCGGTTAATTCCCTTCCAAAAGGAAAGTCGCTGTGATTACCCCATCCACAAAAGTGACGACAGTACTACACATGAGAATAACCACTCATTTCCATCCCCAAACAAGGGCCTGGAAAAAATATCTCAGACCAACTGACTGACCACCTCGTTAAATATGACCTACTCTGCTAGGAACAACACGGATTTGGTAAAGGGCACAGCACCACCACTGCACTTCTAGAATTCACCAACGCTATCCACATTGCCCTAGATGGAGGGTGTCTGGCTAGGTCGGACTATGTGGACCTGTCAAAAGCCTTTGGCACTGTAAACAGTTCCCTCCTTCTATCTGCCCTCTCCCACACAGGCCTCTCCCAGGATGCCACCAAGTGGTTTGCTGACTACTTAACCGGTAGGTCCCAGCAAGTCAAAATTAATGACATACTCTCCTCCTGCCTCCCGGTCAAGTCTGGGGTGCCCCAGGGTTCCATCCTGGGGCCCCCTACTTTTCAGTCTATTTCTGAACACCCTACCTAAGGCCTGTTCTGGGCAACTGCTCTTATATGCAGATGATGTAGTCATCTTCTCCACCCACCACAATCCTCACTCTCTTTACCTGTCCCTCCAGAAATCCTTCAAAGAGGCAGAATCCTGGTTTGCTGATCGCTGGTTGGTACTAAACTACAAAAAAAAAAAAAAAAAAGTTATGGTGTTCGCACACAACCAGAACAAACACAAAGGCCTCCCTCTGCAAATCCTCATCTCCCAACTGTTATCCCTTGAGCAGGTTAACACTTTTAAATACCTTGGGGTTACCCTAGACTCTGCTCTCAACTACCATGAGCATATCCACCTCCTTAGTACCGCTGTCAATGCCAGAATTGGCTTACTCTACCGGCACAAACAATGTCTTCCCCCAGAGGCCCTCCGCCTAGCTGTCTCATCATCCATCCTGTCTCTGATCGACTATGAGATCTTGGTCTATGGGGCGACTGACAACTCTGCCCTTTGCAAAACCAAAGTATACTAACATACTAAAATGCCAGCAGAATAGGCCCATTGGTCTCTCGAGTCTGCTCAATTTCCCCCCCTCCCACTTGGGTTATACTGTCCACAATCCCAGATGTTCCACCTGTATTGGGCCTGGTCAGAGTTACCCTCCCCCGTACCTGTCCCATCCCCTCTTAAACCCGTCCACAGTCTCCACCTCTACCAGCTCCCTGAGCAGTGCATTCCATGGCTCCACCACCCTTTCAGTGAAACATCTCCTCCTCTCCCCTCTGAGCCTGCCCCCTTCCAGCTTACACCCGTGACCGCTTGTTGCCCAACCCTCCTTCCTTTGGAGCACCCTGACTGGGCCTCCTTTATTGACCCCTTTCATGTACTTAAGACCTCTATCATGTCCCCGCGTCCCTCCTCTCCTCCAGGGTATACATATAGAGCTCCTTGAGCCTCTCCTCATAGGTCCTCTCCCTGAGGCCCCAGATCATTTGGTTGCCCTCCTTTGGATCCTCTCTAGGAGTGCAATGTCCCTCTTTAAATGTGGTCTCCAAAAGTGTACGCAATACTCAAGGTGTGGCCTAACCAAGCAGCTGTACATTGGAACGATCACCTCCACCTTTCTGGAAGTAATCCTACTGGCGATGCATCCTAGCATCCTATTTGCCCTTGCTGCTGCCCTCCTACAGGTCTCCGAGTTGTTCATTTTGACATCTACCACTACCCTCATGTCCCTCTCACCCTCTGTGACTTGAATCATATCTCCTCCCAGGTTATACTCCTGGTCTGGATTTCTCCCAGCTGCAGAACCTTGCACTTCCCCACACTGAATTTTAGTTTCCATTTTCCCGACCACCTTTCCAGAGCCTCCAGGTCCTCCCGCAAGGCCACCCTCCACATCCACCACTGCACCCCACTTTGAGTCGTCTGCAAAGAGACTCATCTCACTCCTGATCCCCCTCCTGATGTCTGAGATATAGGCATTGAACAGGAGTGGCCCCAGCACTGACCCTGGGGAACCCCACTAGTAACCCACCCTGGGGATGAGGCTAACCCTCCAACCACCACCTTCTGAGTACGCTCAGAGAGCCAATTTCCTATCCATCTTAACAACTGTCTCCCCACCCTTTTCCTGAAGCTTATTTAGCACGCCACTGTGGGGTACCGAATCAAGTGCCTTGCTAAAGTCCAGAAAGAGGACGTCCACTGGCCTACCCTGGTCCAGGACCCTCGTCACCCAGTCACAGAATTCAACAAGGTTTATCTGGCATGATCTTCCTGCGACAAAGCCATGCTGTCTATCATCCAAGTACCCAGTTTGCTCCAGTAACCCCCCTAGCCTTTCCTTGACAATACTCTCCATCACTTTGCTGACCACCGATGTCAGGCTAACGGGCCTGTAATTTCTCGCCTCCTCTTGATCCCCACTTTGTGGATCGGCACAACATGGGCCACCCACACAGTCCTCAAAGAGATGTTGAAAAGCTCTGCTAGAGGGACTGCCAGGACATCCGCCAGTTCCCTCAGCACCCTGGGATGCATCTCATGCCCAGGTGCTTTCTCCGTCCGAAGGGACCTGAGGGCTTCCCTTACTCTCTCTGCTGGGATTTCAGCCTCCACGTCCTCCCCCTTTTCACCCTGCACTGCTGGGCCCCCACCTGTCTGTGGTGGCCACTCACTTTCCCCAGACCCATCAGGGCCCCTGGTCTCTACTGGTCCCACCCCTTGCTCCGGTTTACCCCCGCTCCCCTCACAAGACATAGCCCCTCCATCCCCCCAGTAAAAACTGAGGCAAAGTACTCATTAAGACTTCTGCCTATTCTCCCGCCTCCCATGCCCAACCATCCCCTATCCTTATCTTGCTGATCTGCCCCCATACTTTATTTTTTTCCCCCATGTGTCTAAAGAACTCCTTGTCCCCCCTCCAGATCCCACTGGCCAAGGACTGCTCCTTTTTTGCCTTAGCTGCTCTCACCACCCTGGTGACTCTCTTGGCCGTCAGCTCATATTCCTCCTGATCCCTTTCACTCCTTGAGCACTCCAAGCGCCAATAGGCTGCCTTCTTTTCCCTCACCACCTCCTGTACCTCTCGGGTCCACCAGCAGGGTTTTCTGGCCTTACCGAACTTATGCCTTTCCCTTGCGCAGGATCTGGCAACCTCCTGTATTCCCCTCCTAATGATCCCCCACCTCCTGTCAGCATCCATATCCGACCTTATCCTGTCCAGATGATCTTTAAGGATCCTTCCCATCTCCCTGAAGTCTGCACCCCTAAAGTCGGTTATTACCATCCTTCTTTGGCTTTCCTCCTCCCCAGGTCCAGGAAGTACCAGACTGTAGCGTGATCACTCCCCGCCAATGGGTCCCTCACCTCTAGGCCCCAATCTGATCACTGTCTGCCAGGACCACGTCCAGTGTCCGGGGCCTCCCTAGTTGGCTCACCCACCTGTTGTGTCAGAAACGCATCCTGGAAGACATCCAGCAGCCTCTGCTCTCTGGCCACTGGTGATGTCATAGTCCCCTAGTCTGTTCCTGGCATGTTGAGGTCCCCATTACCACTACCCTTCCCTTTCCCAATCTACAGTGTCCCTCGAGATTTGCCACCAAACTTTCTTCCAGGACCGCCAGTGCTGGTGGTCTGTATACCACTCCGACCTTTACTCTTACTCCATTGCGTCAGCAAGGTGACACAGATAGCCTTCACGTTCTCCTCTGCCTCCTCTACCCCTCCAATACCCATGCCATTTCTGACTAACAGTGCTACGCCACCCCCCCTTCCTTCCCCCCTATCTTTTCTGAACATAGCGTAGCTCTCCAGATTTAGGTCCCACTCATGCCCTTGAGTGTCCCAGGTCTCAGTGACTGCTGCCACATCTACCTCCCCCTCAACTAGTTTCGCCTGGAGTTCAGGCATTTTATTTCCTAAGCTCCTGGTATTTATCAGGACCACTCTCCACCCCTTTTTCCCTCCTCTCCTTTCACCCCCTTGAGCTCCCATTTCTCAGCTCCTGCACCCCACCTGGTGACCCATTTCCATCTCTCCCTAGCCTACTAGAGGAGTGGAGACCCTATCCCTCAATTACTGTACCTGCTGGCACTGCCCCTTTTTTGATCCCTCCCCCCTTCACAAGTTTAAACCCCACCTTTCGCTGATGAACCCAGCTAGCCTGAGCTTAAGGATTTCCTTCCTCTCCAAATTAAGATGAAGCCTGTCCCTAGCATACAGCCCCTTATCCTCCCAGGTCTTCCCCCAGTCCCCCACCAGGCTGTACCCCAATTCCCCACACCACTCCCTAAGCCACTGATTTATCTCCCTAATCTTCACCTTGTTTTCCCCACTAGCCCTTAGCACCAGCAGTATTTCCAAAAATCTTACAGACTATGGAAAGGCATACCCTGGCCAACTCCCGGAACCTTGCCTGAATTTCTAGTTCACTATTGCAATTTATGTAGTTTGTCCCCAACTGCACTAGAATGTCTGGGGTTCCCCCGCATTCCCTTTCCAGTGAATACAACTCATGCTTGGCCTTGTGCACCATCAGGCCTGGGTGGCATTTGGTTCTGATCAGACAGGTTTTACCCTAAACAGGTATCCCTAAATAAAGTCTGCCACCTTGTCACGGGTAGTAATAGGAGGACACACACCTGCTCTCTGTATAGGCTCACCAACTGGCTCGATTTTGATGGGAGACTCAGGTACCAGATATGCCTCCTTGCCAAAAAGATCACCAATGGACTAGCCCTCCCTGGTCTTACCAACCTTCTGCAACCCGCACCGTCTGTGAAAGCCACCTGCAGCTCCACCGAATCCTCCCTCCTGATTCCCCATTGCAGAACTACTACAGCAGGGGCCAGGTGCATTTATCTATGTGTCTGAGTCTGAAAGGTTTGATGACTGTTTCTCATGTTCAAAAGTGTGTATAATTCAGATTTACAACTCTTATTCGTCCATAATTGTACTGTTTTCAGAAAATGCACTTTAAGAATAACTAAAAGTTTTACATTTATATAATGAACTTAGTTTATTTAGTTATTTAATTGACAGACTCTGTTTACTTAGTTATTAATGTAATTTATTTAATGTTTCAGATATTGCTAGCAACACTTCTCACAAACCGCAGAGGCAATGCAGCCTACACACTGATCCAGGAGTTAGCACAGACCATGGAGACCCGCTACCTTTTGATGATGCTTATTGGGAGAAAGTAGCTGATGCAAAGGAAAGGCGTTCTAGTCAAACACTGTCAAAGTACAACATGGTATGTCTTGAATTGCTTGAATATTACTCCAGCAGCCATGGGTATCAATATATCTGCTACAAGAACTTCAGTGCATATAAGAGTTCTGGTAAACTTACAGCACAATCAGATGACACATTTAGATTAAACTGTAGTTGCATGGAGCTACCCTGGTGGTTACTCATGATACCAAAGACTGGACACAGGATTGACGAAAATCGAGACAGCAGATGAATTCTCTGGAGTGCCAGGAGAAACAGGGCCCACACGATTTGCCGAGGTGTCGTTCCTGTTCAAGCGTGGAGCAGGGGGCTGATCCCTGGGCAGGTTTCTCGTCGATGGCTCTTCTCTGTGCAGTAGGGTAATCTGGCAGGGCCCTTGTGGCAAGGCCCAGCCGCATGGCATTAACCATGGATTCAGTCTGTCTGGGCGTGCTACAGTCTTCAGCGAGCAGAACACAGTTTGCACGGTGGAAACACAGCATGACCCACTATCATCAAACAGCACATTTATATGCAAGGGGTTCTACCATACAGGCAACTGCTCCTCCGCTCACTTGATCGCAGTGTCTCTGGCTCAGACCGGGAGCTCAGAAGTAGCTGGAGTTCCTGACAGGCCGATCGCATGCAGCAAAATCTTCAGTCTTCTACAGGTTGAGCCTGGATACACTTCAGCGGCTTACTTCAGTCTCACCACCTCGGATTCAGTCTAAAAGCAATTTTCTCTTCCCTCACAGGGTAGGGGGCAGACTTGCAAGCCTCAACTCAGGCCCGCCCACAGTTCTCCCACTCGAACTATCATGAGATGCTCCTCTCCCAGCTTCCAACTTAGATCTGCCTAAACAGCAGGCAGCTTTGGGATGTCCCCCAGATCCAAAAGGTTCGGTTGGCCGATTCAGCTCTCAGTCAAACAAGAGCTCCCCCCCCTTCAGTTACAGAAGGCGCCAACAATCCAAAACTACAATTCCCAAGCTTGTACTCCACACAGCCCTTTCAAACAGGCTCCATTTTAGAGTCCCCAGGTACTGACTGGTCCAAATTGGCAGTTCGGGACCAAGATGGTGGAGAGAATCAGAACAGTCCTTGCTGCAAAGAAAGCAAGTTAGAAGAAACTACACTATCCTCTCTGCCCTAATAAATGGTCAGCAAACAGTTGCACCTTTTAACAGGGTTCCCTCTGTGCAACTAGCGATGGCAGAAATGGAGCGATTATCTGGCAACCCGGGTGGGACTTGAGCATGACAACACTCAGCCCCCTTTTAGATGAATTATTACTGCAAACTAAGCAGCTCTTAAAGCGACAGTACATAGAGGCTACACAGGCACTCTTTAGCATTGCCATTTAAACTGCTAAACCCAGAACACCAGCCTGGCAGCGAGCATTTAGGTAAGCTTGAGGAAGACTTTTCAGGATCCCCATTAGTGGGGGGGGGGGGTTACACTTGGGTTATGAATTTCCTTACCCTACCCCCCCCCCACTGATTCCTATTCTCCTAAAGCTAGGCCCTCAACCTATGCTTTCTTGACAAGGGACCTCCATCCTGCCTATCTTTAGAAAGCTGCACTCCCACAACATAGTTTCTACTTTTTTTTTTTATTCCAGTCAGTAAAATTAATGTTCAAATCTATCTCCGTGTTTTGTAATCCCTCTGAATTATTATCACTGTCTGTTATCCGACATGCAGTCTTTGTAAAGGAGTCTCTGACTCAAAGTATTGTAATTCCGATGTTTCTAAATAAAGCTATGTGGTTGACTGCTCTGCTTTTATATATATATATCCGTAAGTACTGGTGCTGCCAGCGCTTTGCAAACACCAAAACAGCTCTAAGACCCACATTGCAAATGAAAGTAAAATTCACGGCGATTATTTGGATTGGGGACACATAGTGCCCATTTCTGAATTCAGCGGATTATGGTAATATGTCCTCACACCGACGTCTGTACGCTCCGCCCCCCACACACGTCTTGCAATCAGTCTGAACGCTCCAAATCAGTTTTCTCCATGTCTGCTGAGCCGCTGTTGATGTTCAACTTCTTTCCACCCCCATCCCCAGTGGTGATTAGAACTTTTATTTGTGCGTAAAGAACAAAAATACAAAAAACAAAACAAAAAAAAAAAACAACAACACAAGACTTGTCAACTCAGGACATACTGGAAGAGTTTGCAACATACTGCACCCTTATTTTAACACTGAATGCATGAATGAATACACCACCCGGCCATTTAATAGCCGATAATATGCGTTTAGCATTCTGAATGCAACATCAGTTTAGCCTAAGCGAGTGATATACGATTAGCAGCACTAACAAGATTAATCTGTAAAATATAAAGTGGGACAGTGATCGAGTGATCAACTGAATAGAAATCTTTGTTCTGGGGGCGCTCCGCCCCCACACACCCCGGGTCCGCAGTGGCGCACAGAAATAAAATTCGCTCCTAATGTGGGGAATATAATTATTATTATGATAGCATCAACTACAGTTCCTTAATTGAAATTTTTGTTCAGGCGCTCGCCCCATCCCGTCCAAGCATGTATTATTATGATAAAATAGCGGTAATTGGGCATGCATTAATTCACCGACAGAGGAGGGTTCTACGGTGGATTAATTTTGGGTGCATAAGGGCGAAGCTCGTAGGGCTTCCAACCATCGAGCGGGCATTAATCACCGCGGAGCCCGGGACGCTGGAGGTGATTAATGCGCTTGTAACATGGCAAGTGGCAAGAAGTACTGTAACACTGATATCATCATAGAGATTCACTTACACTTTGTAGCGAATGCTAATCGGTGGAGAAACAGTGCTCTCAGCGTTTTCTGATTTTGTTACACTTATTATGAGACGCTGTATGCTGCGTATGTTAGAGGACGGACATATATTCAGCTACTGGGGACAGATTTCTGTGAGCTCCTGAGATAAGATCGCAATGAGAAACAGGACCAGCTTGCCCTTTGTGGTTAGGTTCTACCCGCTACTTTGTATGCTTAGCCGCTCGTTTTCACCTCGCTGAGATACATCACACTACTGCATTATGGGACTCAATATTTCTTCCGCATTCCATGTGCCAGTACTGTTTTTTTTTTCAGATCTGCACGACTTTTCCTACTACTCCTTCTTCTGTAACTGACTCTCCTAGATACATGCCTCACAAATTGCTACCACTACGAGTTTCCTTCTGTTCAGTTACATCGAGTCTCCCTCCGATACATTCTTTGTCCTGCCGAGTGCTGCGCCTACTTCCTGAGCGCTGCCACCACTGCCTCCTCAAGCCCCCTGCTGTCCTTGGATATTTTTCTATGCGCGTCCCTGCTATGACCTCTCCTCTGTGCTCTCTGGTTTCCCATCCCAGTGCTGCACCCTCTGGCTGATGGACAATCTGGGTACTAACCCAGCGGGCGGTAATAAGTGCTGTTGTCTGTGGACACTGTGGGTACTAGCCTAGCGGGCGTTACTCGTGGCTTAATCACTGCTAGGACTTGCTCAGCTGACCCATTTCGACCAATCAGGACGCTCCATTTCACTCCCCTTTGCAGAGCTATGTTACAAGTAAGCATTAAGCCACGACGAAGGTGGCATCTAATGCTGGATTGATGCATGGTTGGGGGGGGGTTGTGGCCCGAGGCCGAACAACCACCCCACCATGCATCAATCGCATTAGATGCCACCGCCGGAGTGGCCTAATGCGCTTGTAACATGGGCCGCAGGTTGGTGGCGGCGCCAGGAGGGTGCCCACTGTGCGTTACGGAACATTACACTCGGAGTTGCTGCTATGGTAAACAAGTTTTGCTGCACTTTGAAATCACTGTACAGAACAACATTTACATACTTATGTGCTCAACTACTGCACTACCCCCCAACTGCAGAGCTCAGTGCGGCCGAGATAAGTGTCCCGAAAATATTCACTTCTGTGTGGGCATTAACCGTCATACCTGCCGCTGGAGGTCTGCGGTGTGCTATTCAATGGCCGCGATCAGGGCTCTGGTCAGGATTTGCATACGGCCACCGCTCACTTCCTCCTGCTGACTGGTCCGACGCTGGCGTCTCCCACCTCAGCTGGGTGTGCTGCTGGCTCTCCGCCGGGGTTCCTTCCTGCACCCAGCTACTTCGTCTGCCTCTCTTGCTCTCGCTCGCCACCTGTGCCCCGGTGCTGATAAACTGGGGGTTTGGCTGGTTTTAGTACTACCTTATCGGGCACGGCATATATTGTGGATTAATGCCCTCTCCGATTTGGGTCCCGTGATGCCGTTGCGCCAATCGCTGCTGCCCATTTCACTTCTCTCATTAATGCCATTACTAATAAATTCTTTAATAGCAACACATTTCGTTTTAGAGTACGCGAATGCCTTGTGTGTTGAATCAATGACTGCAATGCGCATGCGGCCGTATTTCTCACTCGGCGGACTCGCATTCCCAGAGTGTCCCCTAAAGTAAATACCAAATTGATCACCGGGTCACTTTGAACATTTTTTAATTAACACCGTTTTGAGATTACATGACTCGTGTAGTTTGCCGCAAACTGGTACCACAGGCTGGTCCGACTCCCCCTAAACTCTTACCTCGGCTTGCATCCCTAAGCCCTACTCCACTGCAGCAGAACTCTGTGTACAAACAGGTCGGCGCAGTACCCTAGCAATGGTGCCAGCCGCGCAGCAGGTCGGGGGAAGGCGGGACCTACTAAAGCACCGCAGAGCTGAAGGGGAGAATTTCACTCACTGAACACCGGTTCAGACCACCAACCCAGATGACGGGCGTTTGGACCGCTTAAGCAGCAGCACTTTAACTACTCGACGTTATGGTGGTAATGACAAGAGGCTGGCTGCAAGCTGAGGAGTTAGGGGGTAGGAGTTCATTTTTTTTGCCGGGCGAGGGGGCAGAGGGACTCCCCTTCGTAATTCTCTAGTGTTGGTAGGCGCCGGGTGACGTGTCTCGTCGCAGCACGTGGGGCCTTGCAAGCATTTGTGTGTGGTTGTCCATTACTATCGGGAAGACTGAATGGCCCAAAAGAAAAAGCGGCAGCCCGGCACTCACCGGCCCTCGGGAGGTCCGAATACGAAGCTGCGACACGGCCGGGAGTCGGAGTTTGCCAGCGAGGAACAACCAGAGTTGGAGTCGGTTCTCGGGGAGATGGAGGACGACGTGTGTAAGGTGAGGCGAGTATCACGAGTGGGGTAACCGTGGCTAACTATAGGGTGTTGGGAGACAATATCGAAATGAAAGGGGCCGTAGTGTGACACCCTGGGTTGACACTAGAAGGGTGGTGATATGGAAGACCGTACCATCTAGGATACACGTGCCACATTGGAAAGTGACGGTACCAAGGTGGGGGTGAGGGCATTCTACTCCATGCGTGCGGGGGATAGTCTTACTGGGGATGATGACTATTGCACCGTGCCACATGGGACTGGCAAACAACATGGGGGGGGGGGTGACCATACTGTACCTACATATAAGTGCAGTGAGATAACCATGACACCCGGGGGATCATACCGTGCCACGCAAGAGTTGACACTATGGGTATGGTTACTGTACCACTGGGGGAGGACCATATCGGGCCATCCAGGACGAGGTAATAATAAAGCAAAAAGGCATGACAAGGAAATAAGAAACCCATTTTCAAACAGAACAAAACGCAGTCTTGTAAATGAAGTCAGATGGAAAGAAAACTATTCCATAACGACACGGGGGTGGGGGGGGGACTTAAGAAACAAACTCTGCTGCGGGGGGCAGCAACAGCATTTAACCAGCTCTTTGTTTTCTTTTCCTCAACTACAGCATCCCATTAGGATAAAAGTTCTGTATTGCAGAACAGGTGGAAGAACTATTTAATCACAAAACATAATGCAAATTAATGTTTTCTCTCTCATGGGCTGGTCTCTGGGATTCCTTACTCCTGGGCTGCTGCTCCTGATGACAGTGATAGGCAGGTCCAGAACTTGGGGGGGCGCATAAGAAGCCCTCCACTTCCGGATACCACCAGTCTTACTTCTTGCCTGTGGTGAAGCTGGTACTCTGCAGCAGAGCTCTGTCACTCGTGGCAGGGCTGAAGATTAACTTTTTAGCAAGATTCGAGAGTCCTTTGGTAACAGACAATCAAACAGCAGTGGACAACTTGTAAGTGAGACTTGCTCAGGGGAGGTAGCCTCGGTGAGATCCAGCCTTAGCCTTGCACGCCGCACAGGCTAGTCTTGCCTCTCGACGGCCGACAGGCTAGTGCTTTTTCCCGCGCGCTAGCCCCGACAGGCACAACTCGTCGGCTCAGACAGTGCTGGGGGGGGAGAGAAGGCGCGATCGCTTCAGCGTCCATCGTGATTGCTAAAGAGGCTCCCTAGAGTCACTTCTGGGCAGCAGTGGTGTGTTTAACGGCTGTTTTTAGTGGTTTTAGCGGTCGGGGCATTGGGAAGACCGCTCCTGCTACCTTGCATTCGGGGTTTATTTTATGGCGCCAAATGAGGCTCAGGGCTAGCGCTTCTGCGCGCTAGGCGGACTTATTCATCCAGACCTCACTTGAACATCAGGACAGCGAGGCTGCATTAAAGGGAACTCCAGGTTCATTGCACCCCCCCCGCCTCAGCGACTGGAGCAGAAGACGTAATGTTTTTATTAGCAATCTTTTTCTCAAATTTTTTTTTTTTTTCACTGTGCCCATTTTCTAAGCGCTATAATGCCATCCAGGGTGGGCGGTATGGGTAATACCAGACTGGCCATGGGCTATAAGGCCTGACGCTGCATTATGCCCCTGGCCGGTCAGGTATTGCCCAATACTGCCCACCCTGTTGGGCATTATTGCTTGCTTTTTTTATACTGGGGAGGATAACTGTTGCCATCGGGGAAGGAAGCCACGGTTTGGGACAGTGCATCAGGTCTTCACTTCAGGACGAAGACATAAAGTGAGTTTGACATTTCCCTTGTATGGCTGTTTAGAAACTGCTGCCTTTTAAAGTATTTATTTCTTTGTGCAGTTCAGGAGAGCATGATGGGAGCAGCATTTTGTTCATTTTCCGTGCCGCAGATGCACATACATTTGTGTTAAGGAAAAAGAACAAAATACGACACCTCTTGTGCAGGGTAGTTACACCCATATTTCGATCGCAGTCTACTGGAACAGAAAACGAGCTGCCACCCGGTTTTATATAAAAGTACATATTCTGAATTCTGCTGGATGTTGTCACAGTACCAGGATAAAGGAAAAAAAAATGTTTGTGTAATCGTCTGGGACTCGGCAGGCAGCAATACAGTGGTCTGTGTAGGGCGAGAGGCTGGAAAGCAGTGTGGCTGAAATGGCTAATAGCGTCAGTTGCTGTAGCCTAGAAGAGCTGCTTCAAACTTGCGTTTTTTTTTTTTTGTTTGTTTGTTTGTTTCCTGAGAAAAGGGGAGTGGAGTTCAGTTGGTGACAGGGTTTCTGTGCGAAGGACTATGAAGAATGGGCTTTTAACTTGGCATTTGTTTTTTTACAAAGCAGATGGGATACGTTTTTCGGAGAAAATGGGAGTGGAGTGCAGTTGGTGACAGGGTTTCTGTGCATGCCTCTGTGTAGGACTATGAAGAACTGCTTTTCCTTTTTTGTTAAACTTCAAGAAAAACAAAATTCAAGGAAATATGGAGTTTAGACAGTGCCGGGGGGGACAGTTTCTCTCGCTAAGTGAGGGGGAAAAAATGGCGTCAATTTGAAATGCAAATTGGGTATCTTAGCCAGTTAGGAAACAGGGTGGGCACTAGGATACTTAGTGGGTAAAGGGGTAGTATGGGCTGGTACTTTTTATTTCCTGGGCATCTATTGAAAGTTAATGTACCCCCTTGACAAGGGTGCTAGCCAATCGGATGCCAGGAAATAAAAAGCAAATTTTCTAATGTATAATAACGTCACTCCTGGGGTGGGTTGAAGCACAAGGTGAAGCCGAGTGCTTCCACCACCCCAGGAGTGATGTTATGACACAATAACACACACCTTGGAGTGCCTTGTTGCAATTATACAATGGCTCGATGTTGTACAAATTAAAAATAAAAATTTAAAAACATTTTAGTACACTTTTAGTGTGGCAATACATCTGTGTTTCTGAAAAAATATGAGGTCGTCATCTGCCAAATCTATACAGTGATGTTATTGTGTAATAACATCACTGTCTCAGGCACACACTGACCAATCAGAGTCCAGGAAATTTTCTTGCCATTGCATAATACAGTGTCACCTATGTATCTCGTCTCCGTCCTAACAGCTCATGCCCCTCCTGCGTACTCTCTCAGGAATTTCGACACCTGTCTCCTGGATGTGCAGCACATGTCCTCCTCGGCTGGCCAGGCAGCCTTTAGACATCACATGCCCAAATTGTGGAACCTGCTCCTCATGGACATCCGGTACACGCACCCAACTCAGCACCTCAACTCCCTCATCAGTGCACATTTCTCCTCCGCCTGTGCCTGCGGCTAAGATGAGTCTGTTTACGCACTGTGATCTAGATTGCTATTTTGACCTGATTATTGACCTTGGTTGATGGATGTTTCGCTTATCCTTGCTACTGTACTACATGTGTTATATGCTCACTCAATTGTTTCTGCTGTTCTTTTTACCAAATCTCTGTTATGTTCAATTTTAGTACTAATTTTATTCTGTATATATGTCATTTATTGTTAATACTGATTGAATTGTGTTTATATGTCCTGTCTGTTTTTCACTGTTCCCTCCCCCAGGATGCACTTGGAATCGAGCAGGACTCCGCTCAGTGTGCCTTCCTGGTAAAACTTTTAAACAAATATGTGACACTACCAAGCTGTGGTCAGGGCATTCCAATGCTGGGAAGTAAAATGTTTGGTGGTTATTTTTCAAAATGACTCTAATTGCACAGAACATGTTTCAACCATGGTTAAAAAGGCAAACAATAGGTTACAGTTTTAACTATTTTGAAAAGGGCTGGATTAAGTTTATCTGATTTTAATATATTATTTTTCTGGGGTAGTTAGTCCTGTGGAGGAAGGCTAGCTATTTCCAATCAGCATTGGACTCCTCCAAATCAAATGCCACCAGTTTTTGGCAGATCCTCCGGGAAATTGATGGCCATAGCTCTGCCTCTTCCCTGCTCCCCAAAATTATTTCCGGTGACAACACCTTCACCCCTAAACAAAGTATTCTTGAACAACTAAACAATCACTTTGCTACTGCTGGACTAGCATTTGATACTTCCCCTGCAAGTAAACTCGCCACACACACACCGTCCGTAACATCCCACCCTTCCACTCGCTTAGAGCTGAAAGCCATGCGCTGAAGTTTAGCTTCAGCCCAGTCGCACTTAAGCAGGTCAGAGACCTCCTGTTGTCCCTAGATGTGTGTTTAAAAAAATAAATAAATAAATAAGTGCTGGAGCCGACCAAATTGAGCCATTCCTCCTAAAATTGGGTTCTCACTACCTGTCTTCACCCATCACCCACCTTTTCAATCTCTCTCTCTCCCCCCCCCCATATGGAATTCTCCCTCCTACATAAAAAATCGTCCACATTATTCCCCTCTTCAAGTCTGGCCACCCATGCATCCTCAACAAATATCGACCCATATCATTATGACCCATTTTATCAAAGCTACTCGAAAAACTTGTGAACTCCCAGCTAAGAGACTACCTAGAATTCTCTAACTTGCTTAATCCCCAACAGTCCAGCTTCAGACACAACCACAGTACGGTATCTACCGTGGCTAAAATGATGGACGACTGGCAAGTTGCTTTAGATTCAGAAACCATGTCAGTGCGCTCTTTCTGGATCTGAGTAAGGCGTTGAACACTGAGATCATGATCTACTTCTACTGGCCGTGCGTAATCTCGGCCTAGATGAAACATCTTTATAGTGGTTCTCCTGTTATCTGACTGGCAGGCAGCAGCAGGTAAAGCCCAAGGTGACCTCTCACCTCCCAAACCACTCTTGAGAGGTGTTCCACAGGGGTCCATACTGAGGCTCTTACTCTTCACGATTTACATTAATGACATAGATTCCAAAATCAACACAACCAGTGTCCACCTTTTTGCGGATGATACCGTCTTCTATGTTACCAAACCCACCCTTGAGTTAGCTTGTAAAGAGTTGCAACATGACTTTGACCTGCTGCAACAAAATCTCATGCACTGCAAATAACTGCTGAATGCAAAAAAAAAAACAGTGATGTTCTTCTCACCTCATGCCCATTCAGCAAACACTTTACCAGCAAGTACCCAGCCCCAAATCCTCACTTTCGTGGATGAACCATTGGAGGTCATAGAAAAATTCAAGTATCTGGGTCTCTGGCTCAACTCTAAACTTACCTTCTCTGCGCACATAGAAGAACTCTCTAAAAACTTACACAAAGTCTAGGCCTCTTCTTCAGAATTAGAAAGCTACTCGCATTCGAGGCCAGACTTTGTTTGGTGCAGACCTCATTCCTCCCACTTACTGACTGTCGACTTCATCTACAGTCACGACTACAATCGCCGTAGCCAAATTGGACACTCTGTATCACAGATGCCCAATTCGGTACACACCATTGCCATTTCTTTACACAGCTTGGATGGCCCTCACTCAACAATAGGAGACTGAGAAACGTCTACCTCTGGGTGTGCAGAGCCATCACTCACAAGCTCCCTCCTTATACCGCCGACCTCTTCAAATGCATCCCTGGTGCTTATCACTGTAGAAGGTACTCTTACATACTTCTCGACACACCCGGGATTCAAACTAGATATGGCGCCGCGTCCCTAAACCATAGCATTCCCACCATTTGGAATACTGTCCAGGAATCATTAAAACTTACAAAAATGGTGGGTCTGCACATTTTCAAGACCCTTTTGTGACAGTTTCTTACAAAACTTGTAACTGTTTTTCCTAATGTTTCCTATTTTTAGTATCTCCCAGTTCGTTCTCGCTAGCACGCAACTATTCTTGTGGTCTGACACCATTCAGTACTTAATCTCTCTGTTCTCACTTTTGGCCCCTCTCATCGGTTATCCAGCTTCCTTTTCTCTCTACTCCCCCAGTCCCAACTTCCATTTTCTCTCTACGCCCCTGGTCTCTTTTGCCATGGTCCCCCATTTCACAGTTCTACCTCAACCTACCCTTTAGCTGCTTAGTGGCCCATTCCCTATGCGACTCCCACCCTTTCATTGTACTACCTATGTATCACTGTCCTTGTCTTTTTCCTCAGCTGTGTGTCTGTGGTTTTGGAAAATGTATGTAGGAATGCTTTTTATTACACTGTCCCTAGGTTTTGGAAAATGTATGAATGTCCTTTTCTATTACGCTGTATCAACATGCATTGGTTTTGTAAAAGGTACGACTTGTTATGATGTCTATTATTTGTGACACATCCACCCAGGACCACTTTGTAAATGAGTTTGCTCAACAGTGCATTCCTAGTTTAAATACAAAATTGAATTTAATATGGGGCAGTTGTTTGGCGCGGGGAGAGAGTGCTTTAAAAAAAAAAAAAATAGGTTACAGAAAAGAGCACTTAGAATAATGTTAGGATGGGGAAATAGGCATTGCTTAAGTGTGAGCTTGAAAGGTTGTATGCAAGACAGGGAAACTTCAACCTGCACTTGCAATACTATTAGTCAATCAATGGGGAGGGAGTAATCCTACTGGGGATGGAAACTACTGTACTGTGTGCCATCTGGAAGTAGGAACTGTTTCATACTGTAGCACCATGAATTAGCAAACAGTACCATCGGGGGGAGGGGGAATAACCATGCCAGCTGGGATGGGGGGAGGGAGGGAGGAACAATACTACCTTAGGTTGGGGGTGCAACCTTACTTTGCCACTCCCCTGAGGCAGGGTGACCATACATATCACTGGAGTGGGATAGCCATGAAATGGGAAGGTTACCATACTATACCTTCGGGGCGGGACACCATACCACTAGATTAACCCGGGGGGGGTGTTACCATACCACTGGGGGGGATCCATACCATGCTACCTGGGATAACCATATCATGCCACCCTGGAAGAGGTAACAATATCGGGCTGTTTTGGGGACATTTCACTCCATGGCAGGGAAGGGGTAATCCTTAACTGGGGATGGTAACTGCTGTTGAAGCTTTATTGTTATGTGACACTGTGGACTGGCAAACAGTACTACATTGGGGGGGACTCATGCCACCTGAGGTTGGAGAGTAACCATGCTGTGCCACCACGTGGGGGGGTAACCATACATATAAACCGTGTGGGATAACTATGAAGTCGGGGGAGGGGCATTACCATATCACTGGGGTAACCGTACTGTGCCACCTGGCGGTTGACACCAAGGGGATGATTGGGAACCATACCATGCTGCCTGGAAAGAGGTAACCACACAGTGTTGCCCAGGGAGGTAACAGTACCAAGCTGTGGGTGGTGGGGGTAGACGTATATCATTTCATACGACATGGGAGAGAAATTGTACTGGGAATGGTAATTACTGCTGCAGGGGGTGGGAGAGTGCTGCTCTTACAATGTAGACCTGTTCCATGGGTAGACCAAGGGGGCAGGATCGGGAATGTGCTGTCCAGGTGGTGCCCGGGGAGTAGGCCTTGCCAGGCAAGGGGTTCCCCCTTACCTGATTCCTATTCCCCAAGCTCCTGAGATTTCGGGTCAGCAGGTATTTAATGGACCAGCCGACACAGACCTTCCTCTTGGGACAGTTCTTTGTAATGCCATATCTCTAAGGAATAAAACAGCCAGGATGGAGACTTTCATTGTGGATTCCTTGGCAGATCTGGTATGTATTACAGAGACCTGGTTGGGGGATAACTCTGGCCCTGTGCTCGAGGTGTGCATTCCGCCAGGATATTCCATGGTGCATTGCCCTAGGTGGGAGTGCAGGGGGGCAGTGTTGCCATCTGCTTAAGCTCTGCATTGGGACCGACTGCATACCCCCATGGGAGAAACCAGGTCATTTGAATTCATGCCGGTTAAAGGTGGGCGGGATACAGGTTGCAAGATTGTGCCCATATACCATTCTCCGGGATATGGGCGTGAATTCTTGCAGCAGCTTGAGGGTTTCATGATCGACTTTTGGTCTTGCATGACTTTTAACATTTGGGTCGACAGTGAGTCATTTGTTTTGGAATGCAGCTTCTCTAGATGATGTCTTCTTTGGTCTTTGTACAGGCAGTTTCCACCAGTACTCACCAGCATGGCCATGCCTTGGTCCTGTTTTTTCTGTTGAGTCTTGACATTAATGATGTTGAGGTTTACCTAGTCAGTTGGTTGAATCATCATGCCATGCAGTTTCTTTGTGGGGCTTCCTGTTTAACCTCCCCGGTGGAGATTGTCAATTACCGATGAGTAAGAAATCTGGAGCTTCAGACTCTCCTGGCAGTACTGGACATCTCGGGCATGGGGATGGCTTGTATAATGGGAGTCGAGGCAGCTGTTGAGGGCTGCAGTGTGGCTCTTACAGCTGCTGTAAACTCTCTAGCACTTCTCCGTGTCTGCCTCTTTTTTTCCTGCCACTATTCACCATGGTTTGATCGTGATCCTATGAGGCTGAAGACCAAGGGGTAGAAGTTGGAGCGTTGTTGGCAGAGGTCCTGCTCAGAGGAGGATACATTGGCACTGAGGGCTCATTACAATGAGTACCAACAGGCAATCACTCTGAAAAGTCGGTATTCCTGTCATGGGTGATTGCTGTTGGAAAGAAGTGGTCAGCTCAACTATAGACCAGTCAGCCTCACCTCAATAGTGGGGAAGATTATGGAATCACTACGTGAACAAAGGATCATGGAACACCTTGAATCCAGCAGAGCACAGGATCCGAGACAGCATGAATTCACAGCAGCAAGGTCATGTCAAACAAATCTAATTGATTTCTTTGACTTGTTGACTAAGGTCGGGGAGCGGTGGATATGGCCTACTTGGATTACGGTAAGGCCTTTGATACCATTCCACATACAAGACTTGCGAACAAGGTGTGCAGCCTGGGGGGTGGATTACAAGGTGGTAAGCTGGTTTGTGACCAACAGGGTGCCACAGTGATCAGTCCTGAGCCCAGTCCTGTTTAATGTCTTCATAAGTGACATTGCAAAGGGGCTGAAGAGGAAGGTGTGTCTCTTTGCGGATGACACCAGGATCTGCAACAGGGTGGTCACTCCGGGAGGGGTGAAAAAAATGAGGGACCTAGGTAAACTGTGTAATGGTCCAGAGTGTGGCAGTTGTGATTTTATTGTGAAAAGGTGCAAAATCATACATTTGGGGCACAGTAACCCAGAGGAGGATTACACGATTCGGGGGAGAGAAACTGATAGTCACCAAACAGGAAAGGGATTGGGGGTAGTCATAGTTGATGACCTAAAGGTGGCCAAACAATGCGCCAAGGCTGTGGGGAGAGCCAGTGGGATGCTGGGGTGCATAGGGAGAGGTATCACCAGCAGAAGGAAGGAGGTGGTGATGCCACTGTACAGATCATTGATGAGGCCACATTTGGAGTACGGTGTCCAGTTCTGAAGGCCGCATCTTTGTAAGGATGTAGACAGGGTGGAGGCAGTTCAAAGAAGGGCAACAAAGATGTTGCAGGGCCTGCAGCAAAAGTCATATAAGGTGAGACTGGGACACCGCAATATGTATACCCTGGAGAAGAGGAGAGAACGGGGAGATATAGAAATCTGCAAATATCCAAAAGGCATAAATGGGGTACTGGAGGTAGCATCTTTCAGAAAAGGAGATGCTCAGAAATGGAGAGGGCCATGACATGAGGTTGGAAGGGCAGACTAAGGGGTAGCGTAAGGTAGTATTTCTGCACAGAAAGGGTGGTGGATGCATGGAATAGACTCCCAGTGGACATGGTGGGGCAAACACGGGGATTCAAGCATGCATGGGCCGGGCATAGGGAAACCCTAGCAGTTGGAACGAGGATGTAAAGCCGAACATCAGGTAGGGTCTGCGGCTTTTTCGGTAGGCAGGGAAAATGGGCAGAGTAGATGGGCTTAGCAGTCCTTATCTGCCATCAATTTCTGTGTTCCTGTGTATGTTTCAGTACTGTGGACAGATTATTCAATCCAGCTTGTCTGCAGTCCTGTAGAGCCTTTTCCACACATAAATGTGAAGAACGTAACTAATTATTTTTGTACAAGGTGTTCTCTATTCAGGCTGAGATATCCTCAAGCAGTCTGTTAATGGCCAACGGTATCCAACCTTTGATGGATGGAGGCACTTTGTCTTTGTGGGTGGAGTTTGAGAGGGGTGTTGGTGGGTGATGTCCTCTGGATAGTTTCTGGGCTGCACCCCACCTACTGTGTGTTGGACCCTGGGCCCACCCGGCTTCTCTTAGAGTGCTGGAATTCACCTGCTCCAATTTTCGTGGAGATCATCGAATCTTCATTTAGAGAGGGGATTTTCCTATTCACCCTGAAAAGGGCAGTGGTGAAGCCCCTTCTGAAAGAGCCTGACATTCTCTCAAATCATGGGCCTGTTTCAAACCTTCCCTTTCTGGGAGAGTTGATTGAGAGGGTGGTGGTGGTGCTGTTTGAACATCACCTGGAGAAATGAGACATCTGTGAGCTTTTCCAGTCTGGTTTCCAGCTTTGCCATAGTACGGAGACTGTTCTAGTCTGGTTGCATCATGATCTTCTTGGGAAGGATAGCGGGTGTTGTTCCATACTTGCCCTTTCTTTGGTTTTCGACATGATTGATCACAGGGTGCTATCGGCTCACCTGAGGCACACTGTGGACTGGCAGGGACGGTGTTACAGCGGTTCAAATCTTGCAAGTCCAACAGGAAAAAGCAGGTGGCACTTGGCTCTTTTCTATCTCGGTAATGATTGCTATGGATTTCCTTAGGGGTCGATTATTGGCTTCACGTCATTTGCTGTGTATATGTTGCCTTTGGGGGACATCATTAGGTGCTGTGACTTGGATTTTCATTACTCTGCTGCTGAGCCCCAGTTGTATGTGTCTTGTGTCTCTGACGATGGTGCAGTTGTTTCAGAATTGAGTGATTTCCTTAGGGAAATCTAGTAGTGGGTGGCAGCCAGCTGGCTTAGATTAAACCCAATGAAGATGGTGGTATTACTGGTGAATCTGGGTCGTTTGAGCTCAGCAGCAATGAACAGTAGCACTGCCTTACTTTCTTTGGATGGCTTGACACGCATTGCTGCAGATAATGTGAGGGTCATTGAGGACTCCAGGCTGACACTAGAATATCAGATGTCTGCCGAGGTTCGCAGTGGCTTCTGCCATCTTCGAAACATCTCCCAGATCAAGCCCTTTCTTGAACCAGGTTCATGCCTTAGTCATGCCAGGATTGGATTACTGTAATGCTTTGTACCTTGGGTTATCCGCAAAGTAGTTGCATTACTTGCAGCTAGTTCGGAATGCAGCAGCCCAGCTGGTTGCGGGGACCTCCTATTTCGAGCATATCGCGTCAGTTCACTGTGCTTTTCACTGGTTGCCAGTGTGGTGGCACTTAAATTTCAAGGTGTACTTGTTAACCTACAAAACCCTGCATGGTCTGGGTCCGGGCTACCTGAAAGTCCTCTTGATACCATACACTTCAGGCCGCTCACTTCTGTCAGTGGAGGCAAACCTTTTGTCTTTTCTGAGAGCTCGCTTAAAGTCATCGGGAGATAGGGCGTTTGGATTGACTGGCCCAATTCTCTGCAACTCCCTTCCCCTGGAGTGGAGGGGTGCTCCTTCACTGGCCATATTTCAGTCTGGTCTGAAAACTTGTTTGTTTATATTGAGTTTTGTGCCTGCTTCTGTGGTGTAATCTCTCTCTCGTTATTTTAATAATTTTTTATATTGTTTTTATCAGAAATGTTGTTAATTTGCGTTGTACATTGTAAGGTGCCCAGAGCCCTTGGGACTGGGCATGATATAAATAAAATTTCTTGGGTTACTGTACTATGCTGTCTGGAAGTTTGAACTACGGAATGGGCAAACAGTACCATGCCACTTGGGGGTGTGTGAATGCATCTCACCTTTCCATTGGGTGGGGTTGGATAACTATACTGTGCTACCCGCCGGGGGAGGGGGCGTAGCGTTTGATAACAATTTTATATGGTTACGATGCCTTGGTATGAAGTGCTGTCTGGTTGCAGGATTGAATCAAAAAAAGGGGAACATTCATGAACCCTGCCTTTCACAGTTTGAAAGCCCATGAGACCTCTTCTAAATGAGGTACTGGGCTTACCTGTAGCTGGCAACAGTTCAGAGTTATTGCTGATTTTGTCTACTACGTTGCCACCATTTTTAGAATTGTGATGTCAAGACTGTCAAGGTGTGGCTGATTACTTTGAAGTGCTGACATTACAAGGTTACATAAGCAGTAACCCACTCCAGGGTGTGGGGTTACTGGGAATTAATCAACACCCTGGGTACATTGTGAGGCACGAGGATGAAGCCAGAGTGTCCTCACAGCACCCAGGGTGTTGTTTAATCCCCAGTAACCCCACACCCTGGAGTGGGTTATTGCGCTTATAACATGGGCTCAAACAAGTTTTTAAAAAAATTTTATTTAGTTTTTAAGAAATCTCGTAAACTGTCCCATCTGACTTTGGTATCCTTCCACTGAAATTGCCACTTAAAAAAGTAGTCCCTGCAATTATTCTGTTGGTTTGTTTACTTAATTTTGTTTGTTTTTGTCAGTCTAACACAGTTTTGTGAGTTGGAACACTTCTTTACTCATTCCATGCTTCCACTTAATTAAAATGTTACTTAGAGAACTGTACCTCCATCATGAGTGTTGAAGATTCTCCATGCGTTTGGCTACAGGAGGTGGGGGGGGGAGATTCCTTTTCACTTAATCAAAATATTACTTAGAGAAACGTGGTCCGTCGTGAGCAGTGAAAATTCTCCGTCCGTTTTGGCTATGGGAGTCGGGAAGGGGAAATATACTGTCACGTTCCATGGTCCATGATACATCTAGGTGGTTGGGTGGCTGCAAAATGATTCCGTTCTCTCGGGTCCTCTTTGGAGACCACTAATCGCTATGTCCTACACTATCCATCTCGGTGGGTGGCAAGTTGTCCCCGGTGATGCACAGCTTACTCCTGCTCCCCCAAAGCTGGCGGCTCTTATACAGAACCTCACCGCTTTACTAACGCATCGCTGCTGTTTCACCTGAGGACGTGCACTGCTCCGTGTTCCCTGCAGTCCTTGCAGCAGCACACTGGCAGCCACTGTGGGAGACGGACCTATCCTGTCGTCACTCTAATCCAGTTTTCTGACCTCGAACACTTAATTTTTGTTACAAACATGTACCTCACTTGCTGCTGTTTGCTTGAGCCCACTTTTGGAGAGCACTGATCAAGCTCTCTCCTCCACAATCCATCTGGGTGGGTGGGTTCTTTTACAGTATTCAAGTCTGATAAATGCTTTATAAACTGAACATGCCACTCCTGCACGCGCGTTACTCGGTACCACTTCTGCTTCCCTCCTTCGTCTCACTGACGTCATACTGACAGGTATGGATCAAAGACTGATTACTTAGGGCTCAGTGTTTGGCATTTACATCACCAGCATCTCACATGGGATTAAAACCAAGATTAATCTTTTTTCGGATGACACAGAAGGGTGGCAGGGGCTACAGGATCATAGGAATCATAGGAATGATACTGAGCCAATGGACTTTCATCCTATATGCTCACCGTCTAATTAGAAGCTCTAATTTTATTTATATATGCATCCCATCTAAATTTGAAAACTGAAGTTGTTGGGCTAGTCACAATCTCAAATGGTAGTCTATTCCAGTCATGTACAACTCTCTGGTTGAACCACCATGTACCATGTACTATGTACTTTCTTTCTGTATGGTGCTGTTAACTGCATAGGATGAGACCTAGTGTTGTATGCACTTGAGTTTATTTCAAGACCGGTAATTTCCCAAAGATCATTATTCCATGCCCTGTGCACTAGGCACGTCACCTCTTTTTCTTCTTTCCTCCAAGGAATACATATTCAACTCAGATAGACGGGTCTCATAATTTTTCCTGCCATATTGTGTATTGCTTTGGTGGCTCTCCTCTGTACTCTCTCCAACAACGCGATATCTCACTTTTTATATGGTGTCCATACCTGGGCACCATATTCCATGATTGGTCTAACCAGGGATGTGTAAAATGGCATTATAACAGCCCTACTTCTAGCTGATATGTGTCTTAATTTACAGTTTAGGATTCTATTTCCTTTTTGAGCTATTTTTTGGCAATGTGATGAAAAGGACATGTCACTGGAAACTGATACCCAGATCCCTTTCCTCATCTATTGTCTTTAAAACAGTATTTCCTAATTTATAAGATATCTTTGGGTTTGTTTTCCCCAAATGCATGATGAAACATTTATCTTGATCTAATGTCAAATTGATTTGTCCATACTCCTATGTTATCAATTGTATCTTGTAAGTCAGATGAATTTTGACTAGTATTTATTTGTGTACCTATCCTGCAATCGTCTGCATTTTTGTAACCAAACGGAATTATGTTTTATTTGAAGAGATGATACATATGAGTTAAATAGGCAGGGGGCCCAGCACCGAACCCTGGGGAACCCCACTAGTCACTTTTGACTGTTCAGAGAGCTCCCCTCTAATACATACTCGTTGGTTCCTATCTTCCAACCAATTTTGAACCCAGTTTATTATAAATGGATTTATAGCTAATTTACTCATTTGTTGTGTACGTTCTGGGTGGGGAAGCTTATTGAAAGCCTTGGAAAAATCAAGGAACAGCACATCCACTGGAATTCCCACATCAAGTCTATCTATAACGCTTTTATAGAATGCCAGCATATTTGTCTGGCAGGACCTTCCCTTCACAAATCCGTGTTGAAAATGGTCTGTGAGATGTTTTAAATTTAGATTTTCACTGATCTTGTCCTTTAATATTTACTCCAATATTTTTGACTGAATAGTAGTGAGACTGATGGGATGATAGTTTGCAGGATCAGTCTTGTTACCTTTTTTTAAAAATCTGAATAACAATTGCTGATTTCCAGCAATCCGTTACCTCCCCTTTATCCAATGATTTTTGAAATATGTAAGTTAGTTTGGGGGGAGGGGGGCTATTATCTCTGCCAATTCTTTAAGTATTTTTGGATGTAAACTGTTAGGACCTGGGGATTTATTGGGATCCAATTTAGCTAATCTTGTTTCAACTTCAGTAGTTTCTAATACTATTCTATCTTTCGATTGAATATCTTGTATTATAAATGAATGTAAATCATTTTTTTATTATATACAGTGGAAAAATAATAATTTACTAGGTCTGCAGTTTCTTTGTTTTCAGATGTTGTAGCCCCATTTTTTTTTTTTTTAAGGGTCCTATGCTGTTGGGGTTCCCTTTGTTGTTATTTATATAAGCACAAAATACCTTATGATTTTTTTCTGCTCTGTTTGCTAAATTAATTTCATAATTTATTTTAGCCTTCTTAATTTGTATTTTTATATAGCTCGATATTTGTGTATATTGAGTCCTAGTTTTATATGATATATTTGTTTTCCACGTTTCCTGTTTAATTTTTTGATTTTCGGTGTCCGCCATTGTATTTTTTTTATTTCTTGGAAGATGCTTTTGTTTGACAGGAATGTTTTCAATTTCTTGCTGCTTAATCTTAGTGGAGAAAATTTCCCATATGTCACTAAATGATTTTTTGTAAAAATCTTTTTTCCACTGCCAAGTTGAGAGGTTTGCTTTCATTTTATTTATACGTACATCGGTTTACAACCTTTTGAGCCAGAGGCTGGTTTCCAAAGGTACTTCGTCACAAAGAGGACAAACACCGTACAACATTTAGTTACATCATTGTAGATTACAACTTTTTACATCATTGCGGTCACAGTTTAGGCAGATATATGCAGTAATTACTTTGTTTACAATATCAGTGTTACAGGTTTGGTATTTACAGGTTATTACAGTTATTTGGATAACATTAGGAGGTAAGCATACATTGGTTAAGCAGACAATTGGTCTTGAGCAGGTACTGCTAGGTTAGTAAAAACAGGTGGCTATGGGACAGGGTAGGAGATAGGTTAGGGAGGCGAGCCACTCTGGGAGTTTTGTCAGTTTTTGTTGTGGAGCTACTCGGAGAGTTTTGTCGGGTACAATGAGCTGGAACACCTACGGCCAGGGACAAGCACAGCTACGCATGTTAAATAGCTGACTTCGAAGTGTGGTTTTGAAGCAGGAGATTGTACGGGTATTGGTGATGGAGCTGGGCAGAGTGTTGTACCAGGAGGGGGCTCTGTAACAGAAGGACCGTTGACCATGAGTAGTCCTGGTCCTAGGGACAAACAGGGTGGCCTTGGAGGAGCTACGAGTTTGAACTAAGGGTTAGGCTAGATCGATAGAGGCTGTCAGTCCGGGAGGGGATAGTCCAAGGAGTGTTTTTTTTTTTTAGTTATGAGGCAGGTTTGGTATCTGAGCCGTTCGTCCAGGTTAAGCAGCTTAGCCAAGTCATATAGCTGGCAGGTATGGGTTAACCTAGTGGCTTCCGTAATTAATCTACAGGCCTTATTCAAGGTGAGTCGGATTTTATTGAGGGCGGTCGTGTCCGCGGCACCATAGACAGGCAGGCCATAGTCCACAAGGGACATGATTGAGGAGGTGACTGCTAGTCGGAGGGCGCCGGGGGCAGTGCTAGTAAGCGGTAAAGGATACCTAGCCGCTGCATTTGTAGCTGAGGCTGGAGTATCAATGTGGTCGTGGAATTTGAGGGCTGAGTCAAAGGAGACCCCGAGGTACTTGTACAGGCGAACTTGATCGAGAGGATGCTTGTAGCCAGGGAGGATGCGGAGTGGGAAATTACTGAATTTGTTTGGGGATGGGCAAAGAGCATGTGTGGTGTTTTTTTTTTTTTTTTTTCCCTGCGATTTTGGGCGCTCGACCTTTTGGCCGTTTTTCCCATTAAGGATAGCACTGGAGTCAAGTGCTTAGGGAGGATTTCTGTTCCTCTGACCACAGCCCTGTATTTTTTCCGTCGACGGGCGGCATTTTGATGGCTTCTGCCGCTCGTCGTGAGGGGCCTGCAGCGCTCTATAGCAGCTCCACGATGTCTGGGGCACAAGGTGCACTAACTGCTATCCAGAAAGGCCTCTGACAACAAGAAGGAGCTGCTGCAGGGCTCAAGGAGAGCTATGACCAGGTTTCACTACTTCCCGACGGTAACGCTAGATTGGGGCGACTGCCGATGCACAAGGAGTGCTAATATAGGGTCTCGTTGACTGACTGGCTTTTCAGCATCAGCCACTCTTCGGGGCTGCAGCGCAGAATGGTGGCTCAGAAGGCTCAGGAGATTCTTGTCGTGACAGCCGCATGATGCATAGGGGACTCGACACCACGGAAGCTAGCTTCCCCCCCCCCCATCAAGAAATCTTTCAACACCTCAAGGGCCAGCACTGCATTAACAGCAGTTGAACCAGCTCAATGAGTCAGCTCGTAGCCGTTTCAAAGGGCCAGCACATTAATTGCCCCACAGGGCCAGCACTGCCTTAACAGCAAAAGTTCAGTATTTTGCCCTTAAAGGGCCAGTGCAATGAGTCAGTTCATAGCTGGTTTTTAACAGCACAAAGCTCAGCTTTTTGCCCTGAAAGGGCCAGCTCATTTCATCACAGCTTCAGCAGCATGGAGCCAGGGAACCTCCACAGGGGGCGTCAAAGAGGTGCAAGCCCCCTCTCCCCAGTTTGTAACACCGGGGCTGCTTGCCCCCACTACTAATCACCTCCAAGATGGTTTGCCTAGCCTAACATGTGAGGGGGCCACGTAACACCGGGGCTGCTTGCCCCCACTACTAATCACCTCCAAGATGGTTTGCCTAGCCTAACATGTGAGGGGGGGCCACGTAACACCGGGGCTGCTTGCCCCCACTGCTAATCACCTCGAGGGTCCACAAACGTCTTGGCTCATTAATTGTATTATTATTTAATTGGCGCTAAGGTGCACAGGACTCCTGCTGATTTAGCTGGCTCATCGTTATTAAATTGCCACTAACGAATACAGGATGCCTTATTGAGCTAGCAGTACCGCTGCAGGCCTCCCAGAGGCACAGTTTGTTGACAAACACCCAGAGTCACAATGCTCGTAAATTATCCATCCAGCTTGAACCCAGATACTTCCTTAGAGTGCCTTTTCTGTCGACCAGCTCCTCGGGGTCAGCTCGTCACCGAAGGATGAGGGTGGCAAGGTACTTAGGCTGTTGACGAGTTCCTTGGGCTTTTAGCTCATGGAAGGAAGCCTTCTGGAACTTGCAGCTCTGCGAGCAGACACCCAGGTTCACAGTTAGTCGCTGAGCAACTTTAAGGTGTCACAGCAGTTAGCCGCCGAGCAACCCGGATATCACAGTGCCCTTTAAGGTGTCACAGTAGTTAGTCGCCGAGCAGCTCGGGTGTCACAGTGCTAGTGGTCGAGGGTCACTAATGCTCCATGGAAGAGGGTCACTAATGCTCCAGGAAGCGACCGGTGGAGGCTCTGGAGGCGACCGGGAGAGGCTTCCTACAGACACCTTAATGGAAGGCACTCCCTGCATTTCCTTCGGCGACCCCCCCCCCCGAAGGATCAACCATTTCAGGCAGTGCTGCTTAGTCATGCCAGGATCTGGGAGTCAGGAGTCCTTGGACATGGAAGGCCTATTCTTTTCCTAAAAGAGGCCATAGTCAAGATTTGCCTCGGATCTGCGTCAGAGGCTCTCGCCCAAACGATACAGGTTTTTTCATCAGGCAGTTGCCCCCACACCAACCTCACCCTTCCTTATGTCTCCAACCATAGGGAACTTTTAAAGGAGGAATGGCAAGGTCCAGGTTGCACCTGTTCAGGGGCTCTCCAAGTTTTCTAAGAGTTTGGCAAGAAACAATTGGAAATGTAGTCGGCCCAGCCCACCCTAGATTCGACCCTCCAATTTTTAATCCTAGCTAAGCAGTTGATTACCCCGGCGGAAGGAGGGATTTTTCTCTGGGATCCAGGGCAGAGAAAAGCAGGTGCCTTGCTCAGCATTAACAACGTCTCAAGGTGGCATCCGCCAACCCTCTCTCCCTAAGCCTCTCTGTGAGGGGCCCCAGCCGGGGGTCTGACATCTGCTTATGCAGTAGTTGTATAAGGGAAGGCGGTCAGTAGATGTATAAGAGAAGGCGGTCAGATATGCAGATCGCACCATGTTTCTTCTCACCTCTGCACGTTGCAATCGCTGGTCTCGGGACTGCAAGCAGTCGCCTAAGAGCCAGCTGGTTGTTATACCCAATGAAGGTAATCTCCTTTTTGGCCCTGCCATGAAGGAGGCAGTGAGGGATTCCGGGGAGATGACCAAAGTTGCACATGCCATTTCAAGAGGCGGGGACCAGTCTTCAGTCCCCAGATGGCTTCTTCATTACCAAGATTGCCATAAGGGTTAAAACACCAATGTCTTGGAGGGGAAACAAGAACACACTATTCACACTTCCTCCAGTAGGGGGCAGATTTTCAGGTTTGGGCCCGAACCAAGTTGGATGGAGGGGTCACAGACATTACCAGCATGGGTTACTTAGTCCAAGCAGCCCCTTCGCGAGCAACCATCTGGAAGACAGACATTCGCACAAGGGGGTTCTTCCTTCCCTTTCGCCAAAATGCACGGGTTGGGGGGGACACAGGCCAATCCTGGATCTCATATTCGTGAGCAGTTTGTTCACAAAAGAACCTTAAAGGTGGAAGCCTTGTCATCAGGGAATTGCAAAAGGGAGATTTTTTTCCAGCTCCAATAATTCTGCAAGATTCCTATTTGCATATTCCCACCCAGTAATGGCACACGTTCTATCTCGTGTAGAGTGGGAGAGCTGTACTTCCGCTTCAATGTCGTGGTCTTCCTCAGACTCACGAACGGTATTTGGGATGCTAGTAGCAGTCAGCCCGCTTGAAGGCCCCGCAGCTCAGCCAAGCATCACACATCAGGACACAAGTTTTCTCCCCCTGAAAATAACTTTTTTGTTATCTGCTAAAACTCATCAAGGAGTTTTTTCACAGGCTGCTCAGCTAACGGCTTATTTATTTGTCACACCGCTCATTGAGACAGAGTAAACCCTCTCTCCAGTGACAGTCTCAGTGGTCAGAAATCGAGGGTTCATTCTTCGGAACACGACCGATACCAGCCTCAGGAGCTGAGGAGGGCTCACCTATGTCAGCTGTTGGCACCGGGCAGGGGTTTGCTGTTAGACGTAAGACTCAGCATAAACTTTGTGAGTGGTGAACAATAGGCCATGCCCAGAGGCACTCTGAACAGCAATTCCTCAATCAGGATAGCTTGCTTCCAACTGACAATCTGTCAACACTGACATACACCAATTTTCAGGGTGAGACAAGAAGCCTAAAGATACTAAAAGAATACTTTCTTTTCAATGGCTTGAGCACCACTGAGCGATGTGCATATCAGGAAAAGGCCACAGCAGAATGACTCGGTCACAAGGTTGGCCGGCCGAGGGAATAGCAGCTGAAGGGCAGTGCCTCCCACATCGTTAGAACAGTGGGACAATGCTTAAACAGATTTTTTCCATAGTTTGCAGAACTCCAAGACAAAGCAATTCTGTTCCCTGGTCAAGGATGAAACAGAAGGGGCTCAGGGCATTTTTTTCCCCAGTAATCTGGGATATGTTCAGTCTCCTGTAAGCTTTTACTTCATTACCGCCTCTATCAGGAGTTCTTCACAGAACGGCTCTGGAGAGGACAGTCAGGATTCTAGTCCATCCCTTATGTCTTGCCCATACTTAATTGGTTATCATTCTCTGGCCAAGCCGACCACCTCTAACATTCAGGCTCAGCCTGGACATGATCCTTCAAAGTCTGGTTCTGCATCTCATGCCAACAACTTGTCTCTCTAGGCATGGAGAGGGAGTGTAAAAACTTTCAGGGAGCTATGTTACAGAGCTTCTGTTGTTAACATGTTGGGGAGCTCATCTATCTCTTTTTCCTTCAAAGTGCATTATAGAATCCAGGGAGGATTTTGGTTCGGGCCTCTTTCCAGTCACTTATACAGTATCCCAATATATTGGCCTTACTCCCACAGTTCCTTTACAATAGATGGGACGAAGGACTGCAACCAGCCACTTTTCAAGCTGGAGTTCTCTGCACGGGGGACACTCTTCACGGGCTGTGGGGAATGGTCGGGTTCATATTCCCGTGTCTGCCGTTTCTAAAAGCAGCAACACTAAAATGTATTCATTTATACCAAAGCTACCACCTTGGAGTAGTAATATGGTTCTCAAGGCCGCGACCAGGGTCCCCTTTACAGCCTTTTAAGGCATCCATCATGCGTCTCACATAAAGGTCACCCTCTCTCCCACAGCTATGGCTCAGCCAGAAGAACTGGCAAACTAAGAGCATTGCTTACCCAAGAGCTGTACTCTCGTTTCTCAGCCTAGTGCAGTGCCAACTTTTGTTTGCAAAAAGTTATATCTTCTCTCCATTACAATCAAGGGTTCGTTCTTCTTTCCTTATGCCCACTCTCTAAAAAGCAATAAGGAAGGAAAGTTTTCATACAGTAGACCTGGGAAGAGGGAGGAAAACGTGCACTAAGAGAGAGGTAGCTATTAGCGAAACCTCAAGTTTATTCATGCTAGCTACGGGCAAACATTTTGAGTAGCAATGATTTGTCGGGCTTATAGCAAGTCGGATTCTATCCATCACCTTCAAGGCTTATGATCAGGCCGGAATAAATTACCTGGCCCAGTGAGTGCACTTGGCCCCTTCGTGGGTGTAATTTAGCGGCAGTCTGATCACCCATTCAAACATTTTATTTAAAAAAAAAAAAAAAAAAAAAATTCACTAGAGGTGATGTCATCGGTGGAGACATCCTCAGCTGCAAAGTGGTGGGGAACCCTTCTGGGTTTTTTGACATTCTTCCAACCCGGGACATCTGGGGCATACTGCTTTTGTATCTCCCAGGAGTAAGGAAGCCTGGAGACCAGCTTAGGAGAGAGAAATTGAAATTTAAATACCTGTAAATTTTCTTTCTCTGATGGCTGGTCTCTGGGCTTCAGATTCCCTCCCAGAACGTGGATAGTTGGCTGGCCTCAGGGCCATATATGCCTTAAAATTCTTGTTTTTCTGTTTTCCAAGTTCATGTAGTATTGCCACATGGGCCTGCTTTAGGAAGAACTGAGGAAGACAGGAAGTGGAGGGCTGGATGTCCCCTGCTGCAGAGGTCTGATTTCCTGCCTACCTATCAGCATCAGGAGGTACAGCCCAGGAGTAAGGAAGCCCGGACACCAGCTTAGGAGAAAAAAAAATTTACAGGTATTTAAATTTCAATTTCCCCTTTGTTCATTTAATAATTCAGCTAATGGTCACTAGTATCTAGAGATGCAGTTATCTTACATTCACTTAGTAGATCTCCCATGTTTGTTAGGGCCAAATCCAATATGTTTTATCCCCTTGTATGATCTTCAACGTGCTGTACTAATCCTGTTTGGTCGCATGCATTTAGAAGCTCTCTCTAAGGGTGTTAATGTAAGTGATGCATCCCATTTAATACTGGGTAAATTTAAATCTCCTAGGACTAATATTCTATCAGCTGGATTTAATGACAAAAGTGTATCTATCAGGCTTTTATTGGTTTGTGGGGTTGATGATGGAGATCTATAAATAAGGCCCAATATTATTTTAGGTTTTTTTGGCGGTATTATTTTGACCCATAGTTGGTCAGACATGTAAATAGTCATAGATATTTTTTCTGACTTTATACTATTGGATATGTACAGGGCCATCCTTCACTCCTTTTTATATAATCTAGACTGTAAACAGTCTAGATTAGGATGACCTGGTTTAAACATTAGAACTGGTTAGATACATGGCAACTGGGGTTCAATGCAAAGAGGTGTGAATTCATGCACTTGGGAGCAAGGACCCCAAGGAATTATCAGCTTGAGGGGGTACTGTTCGCCACTGCAGAGGAGGAGGAAAAAGATCGGCATTTATTTACTTTAGGGGACACTCTGGGGATGCGAGTGCGCCGAGTGAGAAATACGGCCGCATGCGCATTGCAGTCACTGATACGTCACTGGTTCAACACATAAGGCACTGGCGTTCTCTAAAACGAAATGTGTTGCTGTTAAAGAATTTATTAATAACAGCATAATTTACCGCTGTTTAATCATCATAATACATTCCTGGACCTGGGGGTTGGGGGGCAGAGCGCCCCCACAGAACAAAGATTTCTATTCAGTTTATCACTCGATCACTGTCCCACTTTATATTTTACAGATTAATCTTGTTAGCGCTGCTAATCTTATCACTCGCTTAGGCTAAACTGATGTTGCATTCGGAATGCTAAATGCATATTATCGGCTATTAAATAGCCGGGTGGTGTATTCATTCACGCATTCAGTGTTAAAATTAAAAAAAAAATAATAAATAAGGGTGTAATATACTGCAAACTCTTCCAGTATGTCCTGAGTTGTCAAGTCTTTTTTTTTTCGTATTTTTGTTCTTTGTTCCTGACGCACAAATAAAAGTTCTAATCACCACTGGAGACGGGTGGAAAGAAGTTGAACTACAACAGCGGCTCAGCAGACATGGAGAAAATTGATTTGGAGCGTTCAGACTGATTGCAAGACGTGTGTGGGGGGCGGAGCGTACAGATGGGGTGAGGACATATTACCATAATCCGCCGAATTCAGAAACGGGCACTATGTGTCCCCTAATCTAAGTATTCGTTGAAAGATCTAAGGGTGATAATAACAGGGCAAATGAACCACTCAGCACAGTGCAGGAAAGCAGCAGCTAAAGCTAATAAGATGCTAGGGTGTATTGCCAGAAGAATCACCTCCAGGAGAGCAGAGGTAATCATGCCACTGTACAGGTCATTTGTGAGGCTGCACCTGGAGTACTGCATGCAGTTCTGGCATCCTTACTTAAAGATGTTAAATTGCTGGAGGGGGATCCAACGTAGAGCAACCAAGATGATCCTGAGAATGGAAGACAGCCCCTATGAGGAGAGGCTGAGGGAGCTTAGCATGTATGCCTTGGAGGAGAGGAAGGATAGAGGGGATTTTGATAGAAAGTTTCAGATATATGAAAGACATAAACAAGACTGCTACCGAGGGAATTTTTAAGTTAAGGGGAGGGAGGGACTCTAGGGGGCATGGTCTGAGATTGGATGGAGGGTGGAAGATTCAGGAGAGAAATGAGAAGGCGCTATTTCACAGGTCAGCAGGGTAAGGCATATGAGGAGAGGACGGGTTGAGGGCACTGAATATGTACTTCCTGGAAGACTTGAGGGAGAAAAAGAGAGGTGGGGGCATGATTGGGACCTTCACGTACTTGAAAGGGATGAATAAGGTGGATAAGGAGACTCTTTAAGCTGAGTGACAGCCATAACACAAGGGGGCACAGTCTTAAGCTGGAGGGTGGGAGGTTTAGGAGGGAGGTCAGGAAGCACTTCTTCACAGAAATGGTGGTGGACACTTGGAATGCACTGCCGGAAGAGGTGATCTCATTGAAGACAGTAGGCAGCTTTAAGAGAGGCTGGGATAGGCATGGGGGAAGGTAGGGATCATGGATAGGGAGGATGGAAGGTGTGGGGAGGGAGGGCAGGGACAGTAGCTCAAGCTGTGTACCCTGCAATACAAGCAGACTAGAGAGACCAAATGGCCTTCTTCTTCTGCTGGCTTCTTCATATGTTTGTATGAGTAGTAACAGAGTGGAATGCGCTGCCCGAAGAGGTGGTGTCCTGTAGATTGGTGGACAGCGTTGAGGGATGGGACAAAGTGAGGGGGAAGGTCACCGGTATGTGGGTAGGGGAGGGAGGGGTAGCTGCAGTGCAGTGGGCTGCTACCTATTCATTTGAGCAGACTTGATAGCCCGTGTGGCCTGTATCTGCTGGCAGGTTCATGTGTTCTGACATTTTTGTTCATCTTGCTAAAGCATTTGACACTGGCACATCCACTCCTTCTGGACAAACTTAAAGCAGCAGGCCTCTCTGACTCTTCAGTCAGTTGGTTTCGTTTCTTACATTGGCGGGAGGTCTTAAGCTGTCTGGACAGGAAAATCCATTTCATCTCCACTTCTTATTAGCTCTGGTGTCCCTCAAGGGTCTGTCCTGGGTCCTATTTTCCATTTTCTTAAATGATCTGCCCACTGTCTGTTCCTCTGCGTCCATTCGTATGTAGGCTGATGACACAGTTCTTTTTGCTTCTGGCTCCCTTTCCCATGACCTAACCTCCCGGCTGCAGTTGGATTTTGAAAACATTCAGCACTGGTTCAAGTCTAATCAGTTATCCCTCAATGCCAAAAAAACAGTCTCCCTGACTTTTGGCACCCATCAGAGGCTTGCCAGACTTACTTCTCTCCTATTATTTAATACTTTTTATAGTACTAAGATAGAAGATGTTTCCTCCTTTAAGTACCTCGGGGTCTGCCTTGCCCAGCATCTTGATTTTTCGATGCATATTGATGCTATTCACCATAAGCTACACCCTAAGTTTGGAGCATTGTACAAGAATAAAGCAAGTATTCTGTTTTCTGCCTGTAGTAAAAATGATTTTCCCTATCTTTGACTGTGGTGACTTAGTCTACAGCGGTGCCCCTAAATCCTTCCTTGCCAGACTGCACCCCCCTTTTCATTCTTTGTCATTTTGCTTTAGATTGCTCCCCTCGTACTCACCACTGCTCTCTTAACTCATCACTTACTCTCTCTCTCTCCTGTCTTGATGCTAAGCGCCTTTCCCATTGTGCATCTTTTATATCCAAATTCTGGTTCAGTTCCCTTCCCTGCTAGCTTAAATCCCTTCTGTCCTTTCCTCCTCCTTCCTCATCTGCAACACTAATTCCCCTTCTCTTTCTAATCCTAATAGAAAATCTACTGTTGGACAGTCTTGTTTTTCTTACCGATTTTCCTAAACTTTGGTCCTCCCTATTTGTTCTACCTCTTCCCCTTCCTCCAGAAAGTCACTTCTTTATGACTGTTGTTCTACCTGCAACTGTCTATGACCTTCGCCTGTTCTTATTCCTTTTCTCTATACATATGAGTGTGTTTTATTTTCTACTTGCATTCATTTATTAATTTGCCTCTTAATTTGTTGTGTTTATGGTTCATGTATTACTATATTACTGTAATTGACTTCTTATATTCATCAGTTTATGGTTTAGCTATCGCCTTCTCCCCAGGACGCATCTGGAAATGAACTGTTCTCGGCTCAGTACAGGGGTCAACCTTAACATTTCTCTGCACTAGCCAGCAGGACAAGTTGATTCAAAATTGCACTAGCCCGCAGATGGTTGCACTAACCCCCAATTGTGATGGTTAATTGTGATTACCAGGGCATGAAATTCGTGAAAAAAAGTACATGCCCACTTGGGCATGTAAGAAGAAAATGTACATGCCCAACAAACTATTTACATGCCGTGCCGTCCCTTAGTTTACATAATTTTAGACGTCATCTTCACTGGACCAAGCACTTTCGTTTTCATCACCACCAGTAGGGCTGGCAGAAGCAGCATGCAGTGACAGTGTTCTGGAGCCATAAGCTTTGGTAGTGGGCCTTCTTTTGCCATTTTTCCGCCACAGTGATATGGCACCTTCAGGGTTATAGTCACTAAGCTGGGGTCCATTCAGAGATATAGACATTAGGTCGTGTAGGGTGTCTGGGCGTAATCCAACCCTCCAGTGATTTTTGTATTCTTCCCATCAGAGAGAAGCCTCGTTCTGCAGCAGCAGTGTGAACAGGAATCAGGAGAATGATTCTGACAATGGCCAGCACATTTTGAAATTGTTGATCCTGCACATCCGCAAGAATCATTTTCTGCCACAATTTCAGAGACTTACAACTTTCAACAGACAGCAAGTGGAGTACGTTCTTTAAGTCTAGCCACTCCAGCAGTACCAAAGTAACATCAACTCCACGAGACTCTGGGACCACTTTATAGTGATCAACAATTGTTTGAATTGCTTGATCTCCATATGTTTCAGGTGCCTCTGTGGATGTTGGCCAGGACTGAAAATTTAAAGCTCTTGCAGCTAGTAGCACTTTATTGGTCGTGAAGGACTGAAAGCGAGATTCAGTGTGCTGTGATGTTTTCTGAAGAATTTTTTTGATCTCTCTCTGAAATTGTGGCTTCTACAATGTCTGAAGGAGAACCTGATCTGTGCCTGCTAGTTTCATTAGTTAAGTCAACACTGTTGTACTGAGTTAAGTTCTCATTTACAGATGTGTTATGCGGTGAAGAGTTTCTTGATTCGAGAGACCATTTAGTTTCTGAATTGTGCTTTCTACTCTGCTGTGAACTTTTTCAACAGTGGCATCCTCTTGCTGAAAGCACAGACTAAGAGCAGATAAGTAACCAAAAAACTCTTTCAGAAAGTTCATGTATATAACACATTTTAAAGTCTTAAGCACTTTAAGTATTCCTAGTGCTCTTTGACCATGATCCTGCTTGTTTGTCAGAGACACATGTTCGAGGTGAGGCACTAATGCAGCCCAGTTCCTTTCAAGGGCAGAAATGGCCAGTTCTCTGTGTGCAAGCCACCTAGTGCCACCAGTGTTAACTGGTTTGACCACATTAATATTTAAAAGGGATCCCGTTTCTTGTAGGCCTTTCCAACTTTTTGGTGACCTGTGGTAAAACGAGTAAATGTTCAGCAGAAGTTGTTCTAATGTCTTGTAAAAGGGACAGTCTCTGAAAGAATCCTTTACAGCAAGCTCTAAGCGATGTGCACAGCAGTGTATGTCAATGAGGTGTGGGCACTGAAATCTTGTTTATTCGACTAAGGACACCTGAAGTGCTCCTCAACATTACAGCAGCACCATCAGATGCCGTGACTTATCAGTTTATGTTTCCAACCACCATCCTTAAACCACCTTCACCCTCTAAAGCATTAATCACAGTATTTAACATGCTTTCTGAATTTGGGACACTGACTGGTTTCAGTGCAAGAAATCTTATTACAGGTAGGCCATTTTCAAAACACGTATATAAATGCCCTCCTCCTCAGTCACACTTTTATCTGTGCAGGAATCAATAAAGAAAAGAAGTCATTGTCTTGTAGAAGACTAGCAGTAGTGCTTTGAATATCTTGGGCAATATAGTGAATAAAGACACGGCATTGCTTGTCACTACTGTAACTGTGACCCATAGCATCATCCCCATGGTTTCTTCTTTGTATATCTATTAACCCAGGAAAATCTGTGAAAGGCCTTTCAGTCTTAGCAACATAATATACAGTACAGAACAATTTACAAATTTGATCCATTTCTTTTTGTTCTATTAATTGTATGGATTTCTCTATTGGCTTTTCTCCAACTTTTGTTTTATTTGCAACGTGTGCCCTCTCAGCATTTTTGTGTGCTACGGACACTTGCATGTAATTTGTACTCTAAAAGTACTGCATCCAGTCACATAGAAACATAGACTTTGACGACAGATAAGGACCACTTGGCCCACCTAGTCTGCTCATTTCCTTACCTACTGGATAAGCTGCAGATTCTAGTTAACCAACAGCCTACTTCCTGCCACCCACCACTACAGTTGCCTTGTGTCTGTCCCATGCATGTTTGAATTCCCCCACTGTTTTAGCCCCAACAACCTCCCCAGGAAGGCAGTTCCACGCATCCACCACTCTCTCCGTGAAAAAAGATTTCCTCACATTACCCTTGAGCCGTCCCCCCTCTATCTTTAAATTGTGTCCCCTTGTTCTTACACATCTCTTTTTCTGAAAGATGCTACCCTCCTGGACTTTGTTGATTCCCTTGAGGTACTTGAACGTTTCTATCATGTCCCCCCGTCCCTCCTTTCATCAAGGGTATACATATTAAGCTTTCCCAGTCTCTCTCTCCATATGATTTCTGATGCAGACCCTTCACCATTTTAGTTGCCCTCCTCTGGACTGCTTCCATCCTGTCTGTGTCCTTGCGTAGATGAGGTCTCCAAAACTGCACACAGTACTCAAGATGGGGTCTCACCAGCTGTCTGTACAGGGGGATAACCACTTCCCTTTTTCTACTTGTGATGCTCCTTCCTATACATCCCAGTATCCCCCTGGCTCTCCTCACTGACTTCTCACATTGCTTACGCACCTTTAGATCATCCGATATGACTACCCTCAAGTCCCGTTCCATTTTTGTTGTTGTTAGTACCTCCCCTGCTATTGTGTGATCTTCTCCTGTGTGTTTGTTTCTCAAGTGCATTACTTTGCACTTCTTTGCATTGAATCTAAGTTGCCATATGTCTGACCATTCCTCCAACCTTGCCAAGTCCCTTCTCATCCTTTCTAGCCCCCCTTGTGTTTCAACTCTGTTACAGATCTTTGTATCATCTGCAAATAGGCATACCTTTCCTTCCAGACCCTCTGCAATTTCACCTATAAAGATGTTAGAGGACTGGACCCAGTACTGAGCCCTGAGGTACTCCACTAGTGACTCCCCTTTCTTCGGAATGTGTGCCACTCACTGTTACCTTCTGTGTCCTGTTGTGCAGCCAGTTTGCAACCCAGGCTACCACCCTGGGACCCACAGTTCTGAAATTATTTTTGCTGTGGCTTTTATCATAATTCTGACACCATGTACACAACATGGCACATTTATCTGTGTCATATGTAAGCCACTGCCTGCCCTTTTTCCACGATTCTTGAAATTTTCTAACTTTTGGGGCCTTAGCTAGGCTTTCAGTACAAGCAGTAACACTTGAGAAATCTTCAGTGGTCATCACAACAGTTTCACTGTCTGGGCAAGGAGGTGGTGTGGTTATAGCTGTAGTAGCAGTGATCCCCATTCATTAAAAATGAGAGGCGGGCCGCCATGCTATCTTGAATGTCTGCCTCTCATTTTGTATTGCCGCCACTCTTTCCTGCTTGATTGTGCTGCCCTAGTAGCGCTTAGCGCTACTGTCCCTTTAAATGTTCGCGATCTCACTAGGAGCGTGCATGTTAGGAGCGCGCACGCAAGCAGCAGATTTCAGCATCCTGAGCGGTCACGGAGGTATTCATCACGCAACCGCAGTCAGTTACACCGTCGGTGCTCACGGGGTTGTTGGTCTAGCAGTCAGCAACACTGTTTTGGTGTACTTTACAGCTCTTTGATAGGCGACACTGGAAGGACCTTAGCCTGAATTAAACCAAATAAAAATAAACCTGACCACCAGAGATTTGTTTTGTAGCCAGCAAAAAAATATTTGTGTGAGCATGCAAGGCACCAAATTGTGGAACCAATCACAGAGGAAGCAGGAGAGTGACAGCTAAGACGCCCTATAGTGGAGCAGCTACAACACTTAGGGGTAAGTCCCACTAAAGTAGTCTGCTGTCACTCGAGGGTTTTTGCCAGTGTGACTGTGTGTCTTCCAAGGAGATGATCGTTTTTGTTTTGTAGCATGTGGATGTCGGGGCTATACTGATTTGTGACAGCAGGCAGCTAAACCCCCAAAAAAACATAAATCTGTGTTGAAGAAGTAGCAGTGTTGATCACAGTGAAAACTATTTTACTAACTTAACTTTGCTGTTAATTTACTGCTTTGAAGTTGGCTGAGTGAGGTGGGCAGGGGAGGGAAAGATCATTGTGTGGACTCCACAGAGCAGCAGCTTTCACTGATTTGATTGCAGCTGAAAAATAATTTGCAGTGACTGGAAAAAAAAATACAGATTGCCTGTGAGTCAATGACTCTTAGAGAAGTGTTGGCTGTGTTTAATAACTGACTGAGTAGGCAATTTTACTTAAATAAAAAAAGATCTGAAGGTTTGAGGGGGAACTATTGGGTTTGATTTGAGAGGGGAGCAGAATCACTGTGTGGTCTTCACAGCGGACCTGGGCGGCAGATTTATTTGAACTGCTGAAGGGTAGGAAAAAATACTGGCAGTAAGAAAAAAACAAAAACACAGTGACTGCGCAGGAGATCAACGTTTTGGTGTACTTTACAGCCCTTTGATAGGTGACACTGGAAGGACCTTAGCCTGAATTAAACCAAATAAAAATAAACCTGACCACCAGAGATTTGTTTTGTAGCCAGCAAAAAAAATTTGTGTGAGAGAAAAAAAATTCTGGTCTCCTTAACTGTGCCACCAGGGGGTCTGCACCACTAGTCAGGTTGTGCACTTAGTCTTCTTCGTCAGTGGTCACTTGTTCTGAACCCTGATTCAGGGAGCAAAAAAATATTTGTGTGAGAAAAAATATTTGGGGCTCAACCAGCATTACCAAACTCTCGTTCTGTATTGACAAATAAACACACGATAACACTTAGGGGAAAAAAAAGCTTTATTGTACTCATTGCAGAAACTAACTAACTTTGGTTTCAAATTAACTAAGAAACGGAAACATCTTGATCAAGATGACAATTGTGAGTCGATTGGGACAATGCCAGTTGGTCCAGTTGATATCGACGTCATTGTCCAAAAACTCCCTGCACTTCCTCCTGTAATACAGAAAAAAACACCTCTAAGCATAGAGCAACAGGATTTTATACTGGCTGGCTTAACAAATACTGTTGGTTACAGTACAAGAAAATGATGGCATGTTTTGTGCATTTTGCATAAAACATAAACAGATCTTAAATCAGGAACAGTTTGGGTACTCAGTGGGTGTAAGACATTCAGAGAAGATGCTATAAAAGGCATCAGAACAGTTCAGTTCACGTTGTTGCTTCTGAACTGGAAGCTAACAGAATTTCTGCTTCAAAGGTGGAATAGAGCAGGCAATGCAGCAGGCCTGACCCTGGAACAAGAAGCTTTTGTGGCATCCCTTCGTTGCATGTACTGGCTAATAAAAAATGAGCTGCCTCACACAACAAAATATGGCTCACTGCTGGATCTCGCCAAATCATTGGGATGCAAATACTTAGACAATATACATATTGCTGATGCTGTTAAATATCGTTCTGATCGAACTGTCAGATAAATGGTTCTCTCTCTGGGTGAGGTGGTCAGGAGATCAGTTCTTACAGATTTGAAGGCTGCCAAATTTTTTTCATATTTGGTGGACGAAACAACTGAGATTGCTGTTTATGAAGCAGCTCATTTTGTATGGTATGTACTGCAAAGAAGGGAAACCCAGAGTTTCTTTCCTGGGACTTGAGGAACTAATTGATGGAAAGGCAGACACAATTGTTATATGTTGGAGTTCTCTGATAACAATCAAATCTCGGTTGATCACCTTGCAGGGTTAGGCAGTGATGGAGCAGCCGCTATGCTGGGCAGGCAAGACGGGGTGGCTAAAAAGTTGAAAGAAATCAGCCCAGTTCTTGTTGAAAATCACTGTATGGCTCACTGGGAGGCCTTGGCTGTAAAGGCAGCAGCAAACGAAGTGAACGCCATTAAAAAGTTTAATCAAACACTAGATCACTTACACAGATATTATGAAAACTCTGCTGTTCGCATGGCTGCTCTGAAAGAAATTCAGCAGGCAATGGAAAACCCTGTTTTAAAGCCTAAACAGACAAAAGCAGTTAGGTGGTTGTCCCATGATGCAGCATGTGACACACTAAGGAAGATTTTCCCATCCATTGTTACGTCCTTGCATAGAGAGGCTTCTGAAAGGCATGATCCCCAAGCTGTGGTCCTAGTAAAAATGGTGGAAAACTGGGAGTTTTTCTTATTTTATGCATGATGTGTGACATACTTCACACCTTAGCATCTTATCTAAATGCTTTCAAACATCAGCTCTGAATTTTACTGATATAAAGAGACATTTACATTCCACTTTAGAGATTCTTGAGCCGCCTACTGGTACCTGGTCAGTACTTCTCCTCCGTTTAAGCCTGAACTAGTACTCCTGAATGATAATGGCCTGAACTTGCCATTTAGCGAACCACAGTTACATCATTTCAGAACCTCTGTGCATGACAACTTTATTAGGGCCCTAATTACTCAAATTGAGCAAAGGTTTCCAAGCACAAAACTTTTGGATGCGTTCAGTATCTTTGACCCCAGCATGATACCGGAAGGTGATATATTTTTTTTTTTTTTTAAATTCAAGTTTATTGACTATTTAGGTACAATGGTTCATTTAAATTAATTAATTAGCATTCCAGTAGATACAGTGATTTCAATACATTTGTTACAGTCCCGTATACAGTTAGATATAGTCCACATTTAGTATTCAAATTCCGAGGGCTTACATAAATTTATAGTCCTATATACAAGGGACTACAGACATGCTCAGGCAGTGCCTGCTTTCCTCCTAGTCTCCTTCAGTCAATGAACTAGGCCTCAGTTTCACTCCTCTCCATCTAAGTTGGCTTTCGGATCATCTTCCAGGTCCCACCACAGATGGCCCAGGTCCCATCACAGATGGCCCTTTTTTTTACTCTACTGTATTATATGATTAGCCTCTACTTCCTTGCCTAGCTGTTCGCCATAACTCCCATCTAGCCCACCTCCTCAAATGTGTTGGGGTTCTGTTATTAATTTTATATGTGAGTTCCTCCAAGTCTGCTATTGTATTCACTATCGATATCCACTCCTCCATGGTGGGGGAAGGGAGAGAGCCACCTCCTCGTGATGACCTTGTGTGCTGCGGTAGTCAGAATGGACCACAAATACTGTGTGTCTGGACCCCGAACCTCTTCAGGCGGCCGACCCAGGATCAACTCTGGCCACCTAATCTACTTGCACTGAGAATATCTCAGTGATTTCTCTTTCAATTTCTTCCCAGTAATCGTATTACCTCACAGGTCCAGAAAATGCGCATATGGTCTACTCGCGCCTGGCGCAATCCCTCAGCACCTAACTGGTAGCTGGGACTTCTTTTACTTATAATTTGGGGTGTGAGAAAATATCGGCCTTCATGCCATGCAGATTCTTGCCAATGTGGCGATTGAGTTGTCTTGACTGGACAGGAAGAAAATTTTTCCCAATCTGACTCTTCTAACCTCTGTGGAGTATCTTATGTCCACTTACTTTTGATAGTGATTAAGGCATCCGCCTTCAAGTTCGATAAGGCTTTATAGAGCTGGGAAATCATTCCCCTCTGACTTGTGGCTGTCACTCCTTTCTGTATGACCTCTATCAGGTGTTTAGCCCTGTCTGGGTTAACATCTTTTTTCATTAAGTTAGCTACATAATTTCTGGCTTGTAAATATTTGAAGTGGTCTGAGTTTTGTAAGTTATTACTGTTTTTAAGGGATGCAAAATCTAATATGGTCCCACCCTGACAATACTGAGAGAGGAACCTAAGACCCCGGGTATCCCAGGTCTGGAACCTTTTATCTAGCTGTCCCGGGATAAAGTCTGGGTCCGAAGACAGTCTCCTCAGAGGCCATAGTGAGTTTCTAAGGTTAAATTTCTGCCATAATCTGTGCAGTGCTCTAGTTGTATCTCTAACCGATGCCAATTGTGTAGGGGGCTCTCTATTTGGTCTGCGTGCTGTTAGGACGTGGTCCAGAGATTGCAGTCCTCTCCCTCCTCCTCTCCCTTTTCCATGAGTTTCCATGCCGTAAAGGTACTGGGGTTGAGCCAGATCATAGCGTTTTTTAATTGGGCTGCCAAAAAGTAGTCTTCTAAATCCGGAAGGACTGCCCCCGACCCGATGCGTTTGAAGTATCTTTAAGTTAATCCTAGGTTTTTTGGAATTCCATATGAACCTAGTTATCATTTTATTCCACCCCTGAAAAGTCTCCCTACGTATGTAGAAGGGTATACTTTGGAATAAGTAAAGAAATTTTGGGAGTACATTCATACGCAGCGTTTCTATCTTGGAGTACATTGGGAAATTTAACAGTGACCATTGCTCGAAGTCTTTTTGAAGGATAGATATTAATGGCGAGTAATTCACCTGGAACAGCTGAGAGAAGTGTTTTGTGATGTAGATTCCCAGATATTTCAGCTTTTTGTCCTTCCAATTAACCGGGAAGAGGGACGAGATCTCGGGGTTAGGTTTGAAATTGAAGGTAAGAACTTCCGTCTTATTTTTATTAAGAGTGTAGCCCGCATGATTACCAAATTCTTGGAGTATTGACCAGACCTTTTTATGGATTGGTTAGGAGTGTAAGACTGAGGAGGACATCATCCGAGAGAGGAAATCTTCTTCTGGTATCCCTCTGTCTGCACCCCACCACCTTCTCCGTCCTCCTCACTATCTCTGCCAATGGCTCAATGTAGAGAGCGAACAGGAGTGGTGATAGTGGGCATCCTTGACAGTGCCTCTTCCTAGATCAAATCTATCAGAGATTCCTCCATTCACCCTAACGTAAGCCTGGGGTCTATAATAGATTATGGACTACATTTATGAATGTGGGGAGCCTCTGTGCTCAGAACAGCAAACAAAAGCTCCAAGACACTTTATCAAAGCTTTTTCAGCGTCTAAGCTCATGAGACACGCTGAGTTTTGATCTCTGAATAGCATCTATTAAGTTTATAAGCTCTAGCGCTGTCTGGGCCTGACGGCCCAGGGCCAGAAACCTGTTTGGTCTAAGTGTATTAGATTAGGTAATATTCTATTTAACCATGTGGCAATTATTGCTGTAAATATTTTATAATCCGTGTTTAATAAAGAAATGGGGCAGTACGACTAGCAATATGCGGATCTTTGCCTTCCTTGTGGACCACGGAAATCGTGGCATATTGCCAGGAGGATGACTCCTCACCCTTCACACCTCCCAAAAACCTCTGTCAAAGAGGAGATCTCACCCTCAAAAGCCTTATAAATTCTGCCCCAAATCCATCAGGGCCTGGGCATTTAGCTGCTTTCAGATTTTTATTGTATGTTTAACTCAGAGGCAGTTATAGGGCTGACGAGTGCTTTAGATTCCTGTGGGGAGAGGGAGGAGAGAATCGACTCTAGGTAACTCTTTTTCTCTAACGGGGAGGTCTTCTCTTGTGTCGAGTATAGTTTAATATTGTAGGCCCTAAAGGCCTTCATTATTTGAGAGGCTTGAGTTATTTCTTTATTGCCGTCCTTCAGTTTTATTTTGGTAATAGTTGCCCTGGCTATGTTTTGCCTAAGTTTAAAGGCTAGTAGCTTTGTTCCTTTCGGGCCCCCTTCATAATATTTTTGCTTTAGATAAAACAGGGCTTTCTCAATTTCAGTGTTTTGTATTTTTTGCAGATGTTGTCTGCATTCTTTAATGCTTTCTGCTCTGCCCAGATCCCATTTAACTTTCTGCTGCCTTTCTAATTCCTGAATTTCGGAATTTAGCTCTAGCTACTTTTGTGCCATCAGCCTTTTTTTGCGAGTGGCTATTTGAATCAGTTTACCCGTGCCATCGCTTTCAAGGAATCCCACAGTATCTGTGGAGACACCCCGACTCCTATTCTCCTCTATCGATTGTTTGAGAACTGTTTAAGCTCTTCAATTGTTTCTTTATTTTGGAGCAGAAGTGTTCCAGTCTCCAAAGTTTTTCCTAGTGAGGCCAAGGTTTATCTCCACAAACAGTGGAGAGTGATCCGACAAAATCGACGTTTCCACCCATCGAGGTATAGAGAGGAAGGTCTCTCACAAAGGCAAAAACATGTCCAATCTTAGTATATCACGGAATCTCGGGAGTAACATAAACTCCTAGCTGACGGATATTTCTCCTTCCAAACATCCAACAGCCCAAATTGCCGGGCGAGCGTCGTAAAGGCCTTTGCTTTACTTATTTCAGGTCTGGGAATTTGGGATGTGGTGTCCAGTCTTCTGTTGAGGATTATGTTCCAATCTCCACCCATAACTACTATACCCTCCGCTTTCTCTGCCACCAGTTGCAAAAGGGCGGAGTAGAATGAGATCGGAGAGCCCGGGAGAACATAGACGTTAACCAGTGTGATTACCTGCTCTTGCAGTGTTCCTATTATTATTATGAATCTGCTGCTGGATCTTGAATCACCTCCCTCACCTGCAGGGAACCCGATGAGAGGAGAATCGCCACCCCTTTCCTCCCTTCACCAGGGAGGTGAAATACCTGAGGAAGGCTGGGCACTTCAGTTTCATAGCCTCCTGGGGGCGGGTGAGTCTCCTGAAGGAAACCACCTCATATCTCGGGTTCCCAAATATCTCTGGAGTTTCTTCCTCTTAATCGGACTTGTGCAGCCGTTCAAGTTGAAGGAGACTACTCTTGTACAATGATTACTCATCATTACTATTTCTCTGAAGCTTACATTCTGCCCTGCATGTCACTGTAATGCTACCAATGGACTTTTAAATTTGTATGTACCTTGCCATATTCTTAACCAAAAACTCAAAACAAGAGACTTTTCCTTTAACTTTAACATGCAGTAGTTCAACCATTTAACTTTTCGCTTGCTTAATCCAATATTTAGCCATAAGCAAACTAATTATATTAACATTTGTGGCAGCAATATTCCTGAGCCACAAAATCTTGTCTGTGTGTGTTTGACTTCAAGGTGTTTCTGAGCATACCACCTCAGTAGGGATTTGGTGCCCATACTGGACCTTTTGGGAGCTCAGTAGTGCAATGAGGTTCCCCTCTTGCCACCACGTATAGTCGGTTATCGTGGCAATCCTCTAGCCAGTCACCTTTCTGGAGTACCTTCATGTCAAATGCCCAATCCCCAGTCCCTAAGTATACCCCTCTCTCCCCCAGACCAACGCCGGGCGGGGGAGAAAGGGTAAGAGCTTATTTAATCGCCCTCATTCTCTGAGGAGAGGGTTTCCCCACCCCTCCCCATCCTCCCTTCTCCTCCACTCCCGTCTGTCTCCCTCTCTCTCCTTTATTTCGCATTCCCCTTCTCATTCTTTGAGGGGCCAGGTCAATTTTTGGTGTTTCCAGGAGCCCACTTTTTGTTTATTTTATCTTTTATTGCAGGAGAAGGTGCACTAATACGGCTAAACCTGTTTTCAGATTTGGTCCTATCTCCTGAGGACCAGGTCTACTTTGGTCCTTGAAGGCTCCAGAGATCCGAGCTCTGAGCATGCTCTGGCCTGGGGAGAACTTCACTAACTGGGCCTCCCACTAGTCTTCACTGTTGGATCTATCGGGAGAGTCTGACTTTATACCAGCAAGGGATACTGGGCAGTCTCGACTCATGAGACCATCTCTTTACCAGCTACTCCGCCCTGACCGGCCGGGAGGGACCGGGTCGTCGGATTTTATTAGAGCATCTGAGGTTTATGGGATTGCCCGTGAGACAAATCCGTCAGACTCTAGAGCGGAGCCTGGCCGTCCCTGGGTATCTTCCCTCTCCCTTCCCCCTTTATTTGTACTTGGGCTCCAGTAAGTATCTCTTATCCTCCTCCCGACCCTTTTAATGTGTCCACCCCTAACGAACCAAGGGGTCTTCATCTCCCCTTCCCTCCTCTGAATGAAAAAAATAAGTCGGGGTGTTATTAAAATCCCTCTCATCTGATACAGCGGGGAAGCAACCAGTATCCTCTCCCCTTACCCCCCCTCCCCAGGCCTCGGTTTTGTGTTTTTGCACTTGTCCTTGATCGAAAATCTTTCCACCCTTTTCTAGTCATTTAATCAAAGTCGCAAGACTGAGCTTCATGGCGTCCACTATAATTCGTTGGGCTCAAGGACACGGCAAAAACCTCTACAGATGCCATTCCCTCCCCATTCCCAAATTCCCGAATGATATTGAGCATAACACTTGTTTTAAAGGTTCTTATATTTAACCATTTCCAGTCTGATTTCAGTTATTTGATGTTAGAGATTAATTCACATGTAATGGGTTAGCCGAGAGACCAGCTATATCAAAAAGGCTGGACAAGCTCCTGTCTCCCATCCTCTCAGTGTATCATTGACTCCAGTTTACAAGGAGCTAGACAGCTCTAAGAACCCTCGGGTCCAGCTGGGGGGCACAGGGTGGGGACCAGAAGGTCTATAAGGGGTTCCATATCCTCGGGGTCAGCCCCTATATTCGCGCAGCTCAACTTGTGCAGGAAACTATTAGTTCCCAACCGTCTTCGCGAATGTCTGGTGGATTACCGAGTGAGCTGCTAGGGAGCGTGTCTAAGTTACCTGGAATTCATTTCTAACGTTTAACAGCTCCCGGGGCTCGCAACCAGGACCTCCAATCCCTTTTCCTCTCTCTCTTTTTTTTTTTTTTTTTTAAATACTTCCCCCTTTCCTTTTCAGTCTCGGATCTCGGCAACTCAATAAGGAGCAGCTGTTCCCATATATCCAGAAAGGTGCCAATTATCCAGTCAATCCCTAGACTATTATTGGAGCTAGCGATGCACCGATTGTCCCGCTGAAATTGCCCCGTTGCGTTACACTGCTGCAGCGTGTTAGGGCTCGAGCTCCAGACAACTGGCAACGTGGGCAGGTGTGCCCAGGTGTTCCGTTCCTCCCCAAGAAACTCAAACTCATCACCGGAAGGCCAGTGGTTAAGCAGAAGTCCCGATGGGAAGGGGACAAGAAGGACAAAGCTGCGGTTCCAGGAGTAGGCGTGAGTCACCCCCACCGCTCAATCCCCAGATCCCATGGCCCGTAACCTCCACCCTTCCATCAAACCTGATTTGCAATTCAAGTCGGCTCAAATTGCTCCGGGAGATAAGCGACCTACAACAGTCAAGGGGTAGAAAGCCGAGAGGCCAAAAGTCTGACAGTCCCTCCAGCGTTAATTTTCATAGCGATTTATGCATTTTCGGAAGTCCCTCTTTTCAAGCACAGGAGTCTTCTTCAGTTGATGATCAGGAGAGTGTAAATACCGCGCCGTTTTGTCTACGATGAAAGTCCCCATATTTGTGGATCATCTGGGCAATGTCAGCTATCAGCGTTGTCTTGAGGTTGCGCTGTGGAGTTCGTCTTAGTGGTTCCTTCTGTGCTATAACCCATGCAGAGCAATCGTATCCTTCTCCAGTTTTCCTTACGTCATGGGTGGGACATGGATACCAAGACTTTCAAGGTAGGTCGAGGCCTCTAGGAGATCTTTAAAGTTCGGTTTCCTTGTTGTGTTAGCTTTAATTCTGGCAGGATGAAGAATCTGAGCTTTGATGCCTTCGATCTGAGCTGTAATTATGGGCCAAGCGTTTTCGGCCCTCTTGGACTGCTGACGTGTGATCATTATCATAGATTATGTTATGATCTAGGTCTAACAGTTTTGTTGCCAAGCCCGTCTCAGAATGTCCTCTCTTCTACTACTCGATGCCATTTTGACAATGAAGAGCGAGGTCTCGCCTCGGTTTCTGGAGTCGGGGCACTAGGGACGGTGGGCCCGGTCTATTTCTAAATCCAGTTCTGGCGGCAGTTTTAACGAACTTCGCAGAAGAGCCTGAATAAAGGTAATATTATCCGTTTCCTTTTCCTCCAAGCCCTCGTATATTCCGTATATACGGATATTCTGCCTCCTACTTCTCCCCTCCAGGTCATCCAGTCTTCGGTTGATCTCTCGTTCCCTGGTCAAGAGGTACATTACCAGGTGGTCCTGCCTATCTGATTGCTCCATAGTTTGTGTTGGGCCAAGTTCCAATTGCTCTGTCTTATGGTCGATTCGGTTGAGATCTGATCGAAGCTCCACGAGCGTGTTGTCAATCTTGGCTACTGTTCGGGCCGTTTGTTGTATCATTTGAATGATGTCTTCTTGCGGAGGATCGATCTGAGGTGAGGCCCGGAGTGGGCCTGAGGCCCCGTCCCCCGTCTCATCTCCCGTAATTTTTGTATGGGAGTAACCAGAAGTTTTCCCGGCTTGTTCCTCTTCTGTTTGGCTGGAGAAGCCATTCTAGGAGGGTCGATTTGTTTGGATTTTCCTGCAAGGGATCGGAGAGCACACTAACTAAGGCACCATTCCAGTCGGTGACATCACCGGAAGTCCATACCGGAAGGTGATATTGAAGAGTTGGAAGGGTATGGTAGTGATAGCCTTGAGATTATTCTTGGTCAGTATGCTACTGTTGTGGATGTAGATGCTTCTGCACTGGAATGGGCTTCCTGCGTAGTCTCATGTTGACGGAAAAGATGGCCTTTAAGACTATTTCTGATGTGCTGCATGCTCTTAACTACTAAGTATGTAGACCTGTATCCAAACATATCTACTTTGGCAGAACTGGCAATGATAATACCAATGTCAACTGCAGATTGTGAGGAGGTTTTCTGCGAATCGAATAAAAGCGCAAGAGCGAAATAGATTAAGTGCCAGTGTGCTAAATGCACTTATGCTTATCTCAATTGAGGGCCCTGATATTGACAGTTTCCTTATTTGGAAGCTGCAGCTCATTGGGCAGGATCATAAACCAAGATTAGATCTTGCCTTGCAGGCACTAGTAAAGAGATGTAGTATGGCGCATCAAATGTCAAGACTCTCACAAACTGTTGCCTGGCCTGCAACTAGAATGCAGAGGTTCTCAAGTATGTTTTATCACAATTTTCTTTTGCTACTGCACACTACAGAGGCCTCCAGATGATCATATTACTCTTATTTCTTGTTTCTTACGCATTTATTGCATCCCGACTGACTCCGCCCACCGGTAGCTCCGCCCCTGGTGACCCGGCCCCCTGTGGCTCCTCCCCATTACCACCGCTCTGTATTTTCACGCAGTGTGGAACACTGAGGTAGTAGTGGTGGTGGTGGTGGTGGTGGTGGTGGTGCTTGGTGTTGGGGAGTCCGAGTCGGCTCCCACAGTCTCTTCAAGACGCTTTCTCTTAAATCCAAATTTAAAAAGACTGATGGTGTCTGCCTGAACTTGTGAATACTGACTTTGAGAATTTTTGTGTTACTCAGTATTAATAAATGCAACAAGGAAAAGTGCGTTTTGTCTTTTTTTTTTTTTTTTTAATAAACTTAACAAGAAAACCTGACTGTCTTGTCTGATTTTATTTTTTATAAAGATTTTAGATAGTTCACAGTCTAGACAGCGTAGCTTGTAAAAAGCTTAATAGATTATTTTTTTATAAAAGTGTTCTGATTTTAGATAGTTCACACACATACAAAAGATTGTCAATTGTTTTTATAACAGTATTCAGAATTTAGACAAGTCCACACAACATAGCTTGTAAAAAGCTTGACACTCAAGAGTATTTTTTTAACAGTACTCAGATTTTAGATGGTTAACAACAGCTTGTAATAGAAACATAGACTTTGGCGGCAGATAAGGACTGCTTGGCCCATCTAGTCTGCCCATTTCCCTACCTACAGGATAGGCCGTAGATCCTAGTTAACAAACACCCTATTTCTTCCTACCCCCCCACAAGAATTGCCTTATGTCTGTCCCATGCATTCTTGAATTCTCCCACAGTTTTAGACCGCACAACCTCCTCAGGAAGGCTCAGCCATCCACTACCCTGTCATGAAATAATACTTCCTCATTGCCCTGAACCGCCCCCTCCTCTATCTTTAAATTGTGTCCCCTTGTTCTTGCACGTCTCTTTTTCTGAAAGATGCTTGGACTTTATTGATTCCACTGAGGTACTCAAAAGTTTCTATCATGTCCCCCCCCTCTCCCTTCTTTCCTCAAGGGTATAAATATTAAGCTCCTTTAGCCTCTCCTCATACGGCTTCTCTTGCAGACCCTGCACCATTTTAGTTGCCCTCCTCTGGACTGCCTCTATCCTGTCTATGTCCTTGCAGGAGATGGGGTCTCCAGAACTGGACACAGTACTCCAGATGGGGTCTCACCAACTGTCTGTACAGAGGATAACAACTTCCTGTTTTGCTGCATGCCTCTCCTATACATCCCAGTTTACCCCCAACCTCCCTACTGCCATTTCATTGCTTATAACCTTAAGGTAATCTGATATGATTACCCCAAGTCCCCTTTCCTTTTTGTTACTGCCCCCCTTGTGTATTTCTTCCCCTGGGTTCTTGTTTCCCAGGTGCATTATTTTGCATTTCTTTGCATTGAATCCTAGCTGCCATACTTCTGACCATTCCTCCAATTTTGCCAAGTCCCTTCTCATCCTTTCCACGCCTCCTTGTGTATCAACCCTGTTGCAAATCTTTGTGTCATCTGCAAAGAGGCATACTTTTCCTTCCAATCTCTCTGCAATGTCACTTATGAAGACATTACTTCCTCTTGGGAGCGGTGGCATCAGTTCACTGACCATAATTGACTGTATCGGCATTTCCCTGATGTGACTGGAGACAGCATGATCCCATGGGGTTCTCCAGGGTGCTGTGATTTATGGCCTGGATAAGTTCTTGAATTCAAATAGCATGTAGCCTGTTCCACATAAATTGACGCAGGTGCACGTGCACCGCAGGACATAATTAAAAGCGGTACATCAGGTGATGAAATGTCTAACTTAGTTGTGGTACTTGTGATAGGTTTGTGGTTTCTACACTGCGGTTGAGGTTTTCTTCTCTGTGTGACTTGCATTTCTTGTAATAATGCTGGAAGCTGGAATTCTTGGTTAGTAAAGATCAGCTGAGAGTGAAAAAAAGACTAACTACCACTTTACAGTGACTTTCCTCGTAAGTCTGGTCTTAAACTATACCATTATAATTTTTATTTTTACCTCGCTGATATTCATTGAGTTCCTCCTATGTCATTTGCTCTGTCTGCAAACAACCCCCTGCAAGCATCCTTGTATCGTATTTACAGAGTGCAGCCTGAATAATATTCCCAGGTGGCTGGCATGCAGATTACAAGGAAAGAGCCATGCCTTTCCCTAGTCATTCAGAAATATTCACATGTACCGTGGTGTACCAAGTTGCCCCATTGCGGCGCACCAGGGTTAGGGGCAACCATCTCCCCTGCATCACCCCTGAACTCTTGATGTGTCAGAGGGCCAGGGATTCATCTTGGAAAGCTAATAAAACATCTAAACTCCCACGTAACTATAACACATACCACTCCCTACGTAATAAGTGTACTAAAGCTACTTGTCTTGCCAAAGCAGAATATTTCTGCTCCACCTTCCAATCCAACATTGATAATCCATCCAAATTTTGGAAGGTCATTCATTCCCTTTTTTCCCCCCTGCCTCCCCCTACTCCGCTCCTTACTATAAACAACACTCAAGTCTCTGATCACCTTGGTGTCGCCACGGAATTTAGTTCATACTTCACCTCCTGCGCCTCTACTCTCCTATCCTCCCTACTGCCTCCTCTGATCTCCACCCCTGCTAACGCCTTCTCTTTCTCAAAAATTTCTCCAGCTGTGACCATGGATGCACTCTATTCTCTCAATCACTCAAAAGGCAGTTCACCAGATGGGCTGGACCCAAAGTTACTCTTCCTTACTGCTCCTGCAGTCGCCGTTTTGCTAACTGCACTCATGAACCTATCCTTTGATACTGCATCTATACCTTCTGTCTGGAAGCATGTCACTGTCCTACCACTACCCAAGGGTGGTGATTCTACCTCCCCAGCCAGCTGTCGCCCTTAATCCCTCCTACTTACTCTTGCTAAACTCCAAGAACACCGGGTCCTATCTCAATTCTCCTCCTATCGCTCCAACTCTTGCTTCTTCACTCCATTCCAGTCTGGGTTCTGGAAGAACCATTCCACCGCTACCTCCCTGACTAGACTCACCGACTTCATCCTCTCTGGAATGGACAGTGGTCACATCACCTCAGCTATTTTTGTCGACCTTGCAAAGGCCTTTGACACTGTCTCCCATACCCTTCTATTGGACTCCCTCTCCTCTGCGGGTTTAACTAACTCTGCCATAAGCTGGTTCTGACCTTACCTAGTAGGTAGAACCCAGTCAGTCAGAATAGTGGACTCCTTGAAATGGCAGTGGTGGGTTCTACATCAGTCATCGGTGGACCCCACCTTCTGTCCATAATTCTCTTGGTGGGTTGCTGAGATAGAGTCCATCATTCAGCATGTTGAAGGTTGGGGGGTGTGGAATTGAGAAGGGTCTAATTGACCTAAAAAAATTGCCTCTTGGTGATCACTTAGATATATTTTAATAATATAGAACTAACTTTTTGATCCTACAAATTAGGGAATAACATGGAGATGGACTATTCATAATGCATTATAATCTGGAATACTGATCTGACATGGTAAAGTATTTACCCTAAGAAACTAATAATTCTGCTGCTATACTAATATAAGGCATTTATTAATTCACTGTAACCCTCCTATCTGAAAAGGTGTGAAAAGAAAATTTGAAATAAATAAAAAAAAAAAAAAAAAAAAAAAAAATGGCTGACTCAATCTCCCTTCCCCTTTCCATTAACACCGGCGTACCCCAGAGCTCCGTATTGGGCCCTGTTCTGTTATCAATATTCTTAAATGGCCTGCCCTCAGTCTGCTCCTCATCCTTGTCCTCCATATATACATATGTACGCCGATGACACGGTCCTCTACACCTCGGGCCATTCCTCGGTGGACGTTGAAACCGAACTTCAGCATGACTTCAGCAACGTCCAGCACTGGTTTTCTGCTCACCAATTCTCCCTTAACGCCAAGAAGACTGTCTCTATGACCTTTGGCACTAGGCAGAGACTCTCCAGACTCCCCACCCTACCCTTCTTTCACACTCTTAAGGGGACAGTTCTTGAAGACGCTTCTTCCTTTAGGTACTTGGGGATTTGGCTTGACCAACACCTCAGCTTCTCTGGACATGTGGACACCATCCTGAAGAAGCTGCGCCCCAAGCTTGGTGCACTCTGTAGGAACCGTAGCTGTCTCCCACTACTGGCTAGACGTGAACTTGTTCAGAAGATGATCCTACCTATTTTTGACTACTGTGATGTAGTCTGCAGTGCCACTCTCAAGTCTTTATTATCTAGATTGGACACCCTTTTTTAATTCCGTCTGTCGCTTTGCTCTTGACTCCCTCTCTCGCACCCATCACTGTCATCTCTGCCACTCCTTGGCTTTCTCCTCACTTGAAAATCACTGTCGCCTCCATGTCTCTAAATTTGTCAGAATTCTGGTTTGGATCTCTTCCCCCCCATACCTTACTTCTCTTCTTTCCTCCCTTCCTCCCCCTGCCCACTCGCTGAGATCCTTTGACACCCACCTCCTGGCAGTCTCTTGTCGGGCTACTGCCATAGGCCAGACGGCCTTCTCTCATTAATTTCCCAAACTGTGTAATGCCCCCACCAGATCAGTCACTCCTCCTCCCTCACTCCATTACCATAGCCGTTCAAAATTTTTCTGTCGGTCAACTGTACCTGTGTCTAACCCCTCCCCACCCTCCTAGCTCTGTTCTCCTACTGCCTGCTTGGGGCCATTGCCTGCTCTTGTCTGCTCTTTTAGCCTAAAGCACTAGAATTAATTAATTAAATTTTACAACTGCACTTTTGTACATTACCGTCACTATTGTTCATGCTGTCTAAACATGTATATGCTGTTCACATGCATCCCTGTTATATTCTGTACAGTTTTTGATTGTGTATATGTTAATTCTCCCTGTTCCCTCTCCCCCAGGATGCACCATGAGATGAGCAACTTGTTATTCAGTATGCCCTTTCGGGTGAAACATTTTCAGTAAATAATTGTTTTTAAATGATCACCCCAGTACCCCTCTAACTTGAGGGGCCAAGTGCCTCCAGCATAACTTCAACCTGATTGTCCATCATTAGGAGTTCCTGAGTGAGTTGCCATTCTACTGCAGTACTATAACTGTAATTTCTAGGGTCATGGATATGTTGTTCTATCCACACTTACTGGCAGGTTCCTTGCCGCTTTAAATCTTGCTGGAAGGTCTTCAAGCTGGCTCCTCCCACCCACCCGGATGGTAAAACTCTTGGCTCCGCCCCATGACGCCAGATCTTCCTCACACTTGGCAGCCCCCTTAGCGCTCTGCGTTTTAGGCCTGGATCCTAACTCGTCGGTTAAACTGAAACTCTTACTTAAATTTTCTAGACTTTTGGTCTTTTTCTTCCTTCGCGGCTGCGATGGACAAATCGACTCCCGGATTTCAGGCGGTGCCCTTGTGGGCAGAAGATGTCTCGGACCAATCCGTACTCCACATGCGTTTACTGCTTTGGGCTCGATCACGATCCACAGGCCTGCGAATTGTGCAAGTCCTTCTTGGTCAACGTTCTCGAAGACCATGCTGCCAGACTTCAACTTGGGCACCCCGAGAGACGTATTCCTCCAGTAAAGTCGAAGGAGGCCCGTTGGGCTGTGTCCGGCGGTGGGCTTTGCTGAGCAACTTGAGCAAATGATCGCCCTCGAGGAGGACGCAGCCCAGGCCGCATCTTCTTCGATCGCGGCATTTATCCCGCTCTCCTTGGGCTCCTCCTACTCAGCTTCTTTTAAGGAGCTTTGTCAATCCCTCTCTACTAAAGGAGAAGGGCCATCGGGACACTCCTCTCGGTCCAAGAAAAAGGACTCAAAAGGTAAGTCCCATCGTCTACGTTCGTGGGAGTGGGAGAGGTCCCCTTCCCCGGATAGTTGACACTCGACTTAGGTCGAGGTTGTGGCTAAGGCCACTGGCTTCACGATGTCCCCGTCAGGTCAGCTGGCTGGCCGGGACGCCCGTCGATGCAGTTGAGATTTTTCTTGACCCATCGGACAGGCTGTCGACTGGAGAAGTCGACAACCGTTCTTCACCGGTTCCCCCAGTGGAAACTGAGGACTTGCCCATGCCTCCTGTGCCAGAGTCCCCGGTTAAGGTTCCTGAGCCGGGGGAGGAACGAGTTTTCCCCGCTCCCTCCCAGACCCACCCTCAATCACCGAGGGTCTCTGTCTCGGACCTCCTCTCAGTCCAGCCGATCCTGCCGACACTGACTGTCTCGGTCTCTGCACCGAGGGAAGCAGCGGCGCAGCTCATCCTCGTCATCATCCTCTTCGGAGGATAGGCTCCGGTGCTACCAGGATCTGATTTGGCAGCAGCTCCTTTTGACCGGGAGCAAGCAGACTCCGTCGCCTTCCCCGGCCATTAAGTGGCTGTCACCTGAGTGGCCGAAACAAGCCCTCGTCATCGAGGAGCCGAAGCCAGCACCCGTTTGGCCAAAACCAGCTGTACCGACCCATTGTGGTGGAACCCCTGCCTCCACAACCAAAAACTGGGGCTCTGACCGAGGATTCTCTGTCGGGTCATGGGTTGCCCCATTGGTTGTCGGTCACCCTCACTCCCGATCGTCCTTGGCAGGTGGAGGGTGGCTCAGGCCCTTGGCAGCTGTTTGCAGACTCCTCAGAGTCTGATGATGACTCTTCCCTGTTCTCCAAGCCTCTCGGCCTGGAGTTCTCTGGGGTACAGTCGGTGGACGAGAGCCCATCCTCGTTCATGGGATTACTTTGGCTCATCTCAGAATCTACTGGGATGAAGCTTGAACCCGTTAAGCGGACCATGTCCCCTCATGGAGATACTGGACCGAGGGGATTCTCCTACGGAGGCCTTTCCTGTGGCCGAAGCCATTGTTGGCCCGGCCCTGGAGCTATGGCAGCGGCTGGCTTCTTGTCCTGCTGCCTTGGCCAGGATGGCCAGGAAGTATGCAGTTCCCACCGGTTCACTCTCCGGATTCTCTGAGTACCCCTCTGCGGAGGGGTTGGTGACCGACAGCACTCTGGAAACACTCGGGATGTGGACAAGCCACCCGATAAAGAGTCCAAGAAACTGGACTACTCCGGGCGTAAAGTTTACGCTGCATCCTCCTTAGGCCTTCATCAGGCCAGTTCGGCCGTACTGATGGCACACTTTTCCCACGCCCTTTTGGGCTCCCTGGATGAGGTGATTCCTCATCTCCCAGCTGACCTTCCAGACTACGGTCAAGCAGGTGCAGGATCAGGGAAGGGCGGTGGCAAAGCAACAGCTCCAAACTGTTCTCGACATTGGAGACTCTTGTACCCGGTCAGTAGCAGCCGCAGTGGCAGTGTGCTGCAGAGCTTTGCTGCGGATCTCCACCTTCGCGGCAGATACCCAGCACAAGCTAGCAGACGTTTCCTTCCTGGGTACCGACTTGTTCGTTCCCGGGGTGGAGAATCACTTGAAGAGGATCGAGAAGTCCAGTGCCACCTTGGACTCGGTTACATCTGCCCAGAAGGACAAAGGCCGCCAGCAGCAGCGTAAGCCCTTTCAGCCTTCTGCCCCTGCGGCATGTCCGGCCCAGCAACACCAGCATCAGGGCCAGCAGACTTGCACTTGGCACCCCAAAGCCAAGCCTGCAGCTTCCTCCAGCAGGAAGCTGGGAGGAAAAGGCCCAGGAGGTCCCTGGCCGGTCCTTCCTCCAAGCCTGCCCAGTGATGGGTTAGGGTGTCGCCCCCGCCTCATCACTCCCCCCCTTGGTTTCCCCCGCCACTTCTTTTCTGCCTGGTCCACTATCACCGCGGACCGCTGGGTGTTGGAAGTGGTAGGGAAAGGTATGCCTTTGGAATTCGAGCAGGCCCCACCCTATCGGGGCGTCGCCCCATGGGGGGCTATGGGGTCAGCAGCCTCTGTCGGCTCGTTGAGCCGACATTGCTCTGCTCCTCCAAAAGGAGGTGATCAGGGAGGTAGCGGATCCTCCACCAGACCCAGGGTTTGTGTCCAGGAATTTCCTGGTCCCAAAATGGACAGGGGGCTGGCTCCCCATTCTAGATCTACACGACCTGAACAAGTTCCTAAGGTCCCGAACCTTCAGGATGGTCACTCTGGCACAGATCATTCCATCCTTGGAACGAGACGTGTGGTTCTGCTCTCTGGACCTCCAGGACGCATTCTTTCACGTCCCAATCCGTCTGTCCCACCAACGATTCCTTCTCTTCAGAGCGGAGGGGTCCCTTTACGAGTTCCGGGCCATGCCCTTCAGCCTCTCTCCAGCTCCCAGGGTCTTCACCAAATGCATGGCAGAGGTGACAGCATTCCTGCGGTGCCGAAGGGTCCGAGTGTACCCTTACCTGGACGACTGGCTGATTGCAGCCCCCTCCAGGCTGGAGGTGGAGCGGTCCAGGGATCTGGCCCTCCAGGTCTGCTCTCGGATTGGCCTCCTCATCAGCGAGGCCAAATCGGAACTCGTGCCAGTGCAGATTATTCAATTCATCAGGGTAGAGCTCGACTCTCTTCGAGCCAGAGCACGGCTCCCGGCGGACAGGGCCGAGGTTCTTTCCTCCTTTGCCCAATCATTTCTGGTTGGGCAATTGCGTCCTGCCCGGGACTTCCTGCGCCTCCTGGGCCTCAAGGCGGCCTGCACCAGTGTGGTCCGTTGGGCCCGCTGGCACATGCGTCCCCTTCAATGGGGGCTGGCCCACCAGTGGTCACAGGGCGCCAGTCCTCTGGACCAGCCAGTGATGGTGACCCAGGAGATGTGGAACGCTCTTCAGTGGTGGATTGTTCCAGCTCATCTGCAAGAGGGCATCCTGTTTGTCCACCCCGAGCAGACGGTCCTTCTAATGACCGATGCCCCTCTGTTGGGTTGGGGTGCCCATCTGGGGGAGCACAGAGCGCATGGCCTCTGGTCCCCTCAGGAGTCTTGATGCCACATCAACCTGCTGGAGCTTCGAGCGGTCAGACTAGCCCTCACCGCCTTCGCTCCATTTGTATGGGGTCAAGTGGTCCAGGCCCAGACGGACAATACCACGACCATGTACTACCTAAACTGCCAGGGCGGGACGCACTCTTTGCCTCATGCAGGGAAGCTCTCCGCACTTGGTCCCTCATAAGCAGACTGGAGGTGGATCTCCTAGCCATCCATGTGGTGGGAACCTCCGACACTCTGGCTGATGCCCTAAGCCGGATAGGTGCTGCTTCTCACGAGTGGTCTGTCCTGCCGGAGGTAGTACACGATCTGTTCTTCCACTGGGGCACACCTCAGGTGGACCTGTTTGCCTCCATGGAGAATGCGAAGCTGAGGCTGTTTCATGCCTGCCCCCCTCAGCAGGGCGCGCTGCAGGGGGATGCCTTCGAGGCCATGGACCCCTGGCTCTTCACGCCTTTCCCCATTTCTCTTGATCCACAAGGTGCTTCTCAAGGTGAGGAGGGACAAGACGCAGGTGATTCTGGTAGCCCTAGACTGGCCCCGCCAGTTCTGGTATCCAGATCTCCTCAGCCTCGGCTCCAGGCTCCTGAGGTGGCTTCCAGCCCACCCGGACCTGATCTCAGTCAACCAGGGGAAGGTACTCCACCTGGACCTTCAATCCCTGCACCTGACAGCCTGGTTCCTGAGTGACTAGAGTTCCAGGCCTTGGGTCTTTCCGACGAGGTCCTCAACGTTGTTGAGGCATCCCGTAAGGAGTTGACCAGAAAATGCTGTGCCTTCAAATGGAAGAGACTCTCCATTTGGTGTTAGGATAAGGGGTTGGGCCCTTCCTCCTGCTCCTTGGCCAGCATTCTGTACTACCTATGGTCCCTTTCTCAGCAAGGGCTTCGGTTGACGACCCTTAAGGTGCACCTGGCAGCCATCTTTGCTCACTGGGCGTGGGCTGGGAAACAGTTGGTGTCGCATGAAAAGGTGGTCTGGCACTTTTTCAAAGGCCTTGATCACATATCCCTTCTAGTGCGAGAACCTCCACCTCTGTGGGATCTACTGCTGGTATTGGCTAAGCTTATCGGCAAGCCATTCAAACCAGTGCACAGGTGTGTTATCTCCCACCTGTCGTGGAAGACCGCCTTCTTGGTGGCTATTACGTCAGCCAGAAGGATGGGAGAGCTCCAGGCGCTTTCCATTGAGTCTCCTTATCTGGTCTTCCACAGGGACAGGGTTGTCCTGCGCCCCTACCTGTAATTCCTTCTGAAGGTGGTGTCGTCTGAGTTTCACCTTAACCAGGTGTTGACTCTGCCGGTGTTCTACCCCAATCACACCTCGGAGGCCGAATATAGGCTCCATACTTTGGACCCTAGAAGAGCGCTCTCTTATTATAAGGAGCGGACGGCTGAAGTTTGGGGAGAGGTTCACCAGCTGTTTGTCACTTACGCTGAAGCCGCACCTGGCAGACCTGCAGCCAAGCGGGCGATAGGCAGGTAGGTCACCTCCTGCATAAATCTCTGCTATAGGTTGGCAGGCATGGAGCCTCCCAGAGGGATAAGAGTTCATTCTACCAGCCATACCGCTGCTTCGGTGGCCGCTTCCAGGGACGTCCCTATCCAGGAAATCTGCAGGGCTGCTTCCTGGAAGTCAGCACACACCTTCATTACCCACTACCACATCGACCTTGAATCACGCTGGGATGCTGGTTTTGGGACCTCGGTTCTCCAGTCCTTATTTCCTAAGTAGGGGTGTGCGCTTGCCTTCCTCCTCCTGGAGAACTGCTAGGAGTCTGCCAGTAAGTGTGGATAGAACAACATATCTATGTCCCTAGAAATACAGGTTACTCACTTGTAACAGGAGTTCTAGGAATGGTATATGTTCATCCACACAACCCACCCGACCTCCCCGGCTTCGACGCACAACCTGGCTTCCAGCGGGCTAGACTGGCATCATGGGGCAGAGCTGAGAGTTTTACCACCCGGGTGGGTGGGAGGAGCCAGCTTGAAGACCTTCCGGCAAGATTTAAGCGGCAAGGAACCTGCCAGTAAGTGTGGACGAACAACATATACCATTCCTAAAACTCCTGTTACAGGTGAGTAACCTGTATATTTGTGTCGAGCTGGGTATCCTACTGTAGACATGGAGATAGGCACCTGTAGTGTTGGTATTGTATTCATGGAGTACTGCTTCCCCTAAGTCACATTATAGATTGTGTTAATCACTCTTCAGCTCCGGAAAGCAGCTTACAGAGATGTGGAAGGGAAGGGGTGGATGGTCAGTGATTGTCTTCTGATGCATGTGGCAAGTCTTGGTGCAGGCATGCAGTGCTTTCTGACATGTCACCATCTGATCTTTACTCTTCAGATGTCCAGCAGGAAACTACAGAGCTTCCCGACAGCTGATTACTCTTCAGATGTTGAGCTTGACATGAGGGAGCTGGTTCGAGCACAGAACAAAAAGAAGAAGAAATCGGGGGGATTCCAGTCAATGGGTAAGAATGCAAAACATGGAAGTTGCCCTTCCCCATTCAGGTGACTAGAAGCTGTCAAAGACTAGCCATTTCTCAGTAGGTGGGAAGCCCCTGTGCAACATTACTAGCACACCATGTTGGAGAGAATGAAGTAACATGCGTTTGTAGACAAAAAGAGCAAGGCGTATGCTTCATCGAACTAAGATACCCAGCTGGTGCCAATGATTATTTGATTTCCACATATAATATCCCCACTAACACCCATTTTGTACCTACACTCTGCGTTTTCAAGAAACCATTGAGTGTTAGTGGGGGGGGGGGTGTATCACTTTTACCATATTATCTGTATTATTGGAAATAAAATAACTTGTCTTCTTAACCAGCTAAGTTCCTTGGTCTGAAGCATGTGCTGTGCTTTTTTCCTCTACAGTTGTACTGCCTATAATGAACAACACACTCTTGGAGGGGTCTTTCCTGTGTGTCCTGTATTTAGTAACGTGTGTTTGTCTGTTACTGTCTCCAGAAATTTGGGGTCATGAGATGGACATTTCTGTTGAGATAGAAGGTAAGAACACAGTGTATTCAAACTATCTTCCTGTGTTCAAGGACATAAAATACATAAAGATGCATTACAGTTCATACAAAGTGCAAGTAAAAAAAAAAAAAAAAAGGCTGCGTACAAAAGTATTACTGTCTTATTTGCAAGGGTGTCAAACAGCTCACAGCTGTAAGGTGGGCTCAAGTTAGTAATACGAATGGATTAACCCACAAAATAGCATGGGTTTACTGAGCATTAATCCATGCGGGGGGGGGGCACGAGGCTGCAGGCCAAGTGACTTCAACTACCCACGTTGGATTAATGCTCAGTAAACAAATGCTCTGCAGTGGGTCAATCCACTTATAAAACAGGCAACTTTATTTTAGAATTTTACCTAAGTATTTATTAATTTATTGAATTTTGTTGACCCGGTAAGCCCATTGGGCTTAGAAGGAGCTGTAATCGTGGGCAGTGAGGAGCGGAGGTTGCTGGCTGCATTGGGGGTCGCTGCTGGAGGAGCGGAGATGCAGGCTGCATCGGGGGTTGCTATTGGAGGTCCCGGTTCTGTTTTGGGAGCTGAATAGAGGAGGAGAGCATCGGGGCTGCGTCAGCAGCTGAAGACATTGAAAGGGGCACCGGATTCGACTTTCCAGTGGCTGCAGTCGGCAGCGGCCAGGGTTGGAGGAGCTGCGTGAGGAGGACATCAGTGAAGATTCCTGGTGGCTGCAGTCGGCAGTGGGCCAGGGTTAGAGGGAGCTGCTGGATCAATCGGGGGAGAGGGTGCCAATTTTGAAAGGCGCCTGTGCTCCAGAAGTCTGACTCTGCCACCTCACCCACAAAGGAGCTGTAATTTTGTGTCCCACACCACCCACCCCGGCCCTGACCTCTCTTAAATGGTCTGTGGAGGCGGATCCTTGGGGAAGTGCATGGTGTGATGGTCAATGACTGAGAAATAAGTTTACTGGATTTGCTGTAGGATCTAGGGGGAAGGGCTTTGGGTTAACGAATTGTTTTGTCATAGGATTGAGGAGGGAGAACATTAGATAACATATTGTGTGGCTGGGTATTGTGTGTGGGGTTAATATTGCTTGCACTCAAAATGAGGGGGGGTGAGGGGGAAATTGGAGCGGGCATTTTTGGAAGGGTGATTGGGTGTACGGGGTGAGGGCAGCCATAATATTGAACTGGGCATGGAGGTTCGGTGGATGTCCTTTGTGTTTTAAACTGGAGGGTTTTAAGGATGAGATCAGAGGGATCAAAAGGCAGCTGGAGGGAGGGACGAGGGATGGGGAGATAAGGTGGGGTATGGATCAAGTGTGAATAGTTGTGGTCAACGTCTAATAGGCATAAATCAGGGGCCTAGTGGACAAGGCAGAAATAATTTATCTCACAGATTGGGGGGGATCAAATTGCTTCTCTGGAGAAGGGGGGACAACATCAGTTTGGTAGACCTCAGGTGACTAGTGGACATGGAAAGAAGGTTTATCCCACAGGTCAGGTGGATCATATGGTTACGCTGGGGGTGTAGTGGGTGGAATAAGCAACATACGGGAAGCATGCTGTAGGGAGGGGACAATTCAGAAGGAGCGGAAGAGGGAGGGTGAGGTAAGAGGGAGTAAAATGGGGGGAGAGCATTAAGCTTACAAACCGTTTCACCATACTATACCCGGGTGATGAAGTGGAGGATGATGGTGAGAGGGGGGGAGCAAGTAGATAAAGAGGGTTTGGTCAGAAGGCAGAAGAGGAAGAGTGACAGAGGAGGGAGTTTTAATCAAAGGAAAGACGGATGAGGGAAGGGCATGGGCCTGAGTTGGAGTTAAGTGTGATAGATGGAGGGGCACAAAGAAAGGATAGGGTGGAAGGAGGTAAAATTGGGGATCTGCCAGTGGCTAGTTTGGGGAATTTAATCAATGAAGAAGGGGTGGTAGGGAGTTTCCTAGATGGGTCAGATCCCAGAAATTTATCACAAGGTGAGGGGGAGATTAAGGTAGGGAGAAATATAGCAGAGGGGAGGGAGGTTATTCAGGTGGGGGATTGGAGTTTTCAGATCAAAAGGAGACTGGATGGAACTGGGGGGCGAACTCTGGATACCAAGGAGATTGGGGGCGAGAGTAAATCACCATTACAGGTAAAACTGGAGTGTGGTAGGGCTAGCAATGGAAGCCTCTCGAATGATTTGGGGGGACAAACAGGGGTTAGTGACAGAGGAGGAGGAGCCTGGAGAGTATTAAACGAGCAAATAGAGACCTCAGATTGATGGGAGAGGTAGGAGCAAGCAAGGGTATGATGATAGAAGGAGGAGTATGGAAGGAGGAAAGTAGGGGGTGAAGTGGATATTGCTGGGGGATTCCATGATCAGGAGTATTTAGTGGGAGGGGGAGGGGGAAAATAAAAGCAGCCCTGTCAAAGCTAAATGTGTGCAGGTCTATCCATACACAACGCCAAATTCCCTTATTCATTGGCACTGGATTGTGGGGGATCCCCAGACTTCCTAGTACATTTTGGGGCAAATGATTTGGAAGGGAATAGTGAGCTGGAAATGCAGGTTAGATTCCGGGAGCTGGCAAGGGTTTGTCACTCTATAGGAAGTAAAATTTCTTTCTCTGAGATTCTGCCAGTACCTAGGGCATCTAGTGTAACTAAGCTAGAACTTAGAGAGGTGAATAAGTGGCTTAGGGGCTGGTGCAGGGCAGAGGGGTGTGGGCTGGTAGGGGACTTGGATACTTGGGAGGGTAAGGGGCTATATGCTAGGGATAGGTTGCACCTTAATATGGAGGGAAGGGAAATCTTGAAATTAAAACTTGCTGGATTTATAACAGAGAGGTGGGGTTTAAATTTGTAAAGGGGGAAGAATCAAGTAATATTAATAAAGGGACACCAGGGGGGCTGAATGAGGTTCCAGGTCTGGAGTACGAGAGGAGTGGGAGAGATAATGTTAAGAATTCTAGGATAACTGGGCAGAAAAGGGATTGCGCAGGGCTGAGGGGACTTAAGAGAGGGGAGAAGTCGGGATGGAGGACAGTCCTGATCAATGCCAGGAGTATGAGCAATAAAATGCCTGAACTCCAAGCTATGTTGGCTGAGGGAACAGTGGATGTGGCAGCAATTACAGAGACACGGGCAATCGGAGAAATTAGTGGGAAGTAAACTTGGAGGGCTACAAAATATTCAGGAAGGATAGGAGAGTGGGAAGGGGGGAGGTTGCGCCGATGGTCAGAAATTACATGATGGTTAGTGGAGTGGAGGAGGCTGGAGGGGATATGGAGGCGATTTGAGTAACATTGCAAACTAGGGGAGGGAAGAAATTGAAGATAGAGGTGGTATACAGGCCCCTGCAATAGAGGAGGATCTGGAGGATATGTTGGTTGAGAATATCATGGCTCACTGTGATCTTGCAAAAGGAAGGGTGGTTGTCATGGGTGATCTTAATATGCCGGGGTGGACTGGGACACTATAACATCCTCTGTAACCAGGGAACAGAGACTGATGGATGTCTTTCAGGATGCCTTCCTGGTTCAGCAGGTGGGGGAACCTGCTAGAGAGGGGCGGATATTGGATGTTGTTCTAGCAGATAGCGAACAAATTAGGGGCCTGGAGGGTGGAGACCATGTGACGGTTTGGTTCCTGCTGTAACTGGGGGGGGAGGAAAATTGCACTCATACGGTAGTGGTTGATTTCAGGGGAGCAGACTTCGTGGGTATGGGTAGGTTTCTGTGGGAGAGGTTGGACACGGTTCGACCGGATATGGATGCTGGAAGATTGTGGGAGACCATTAAAGAAGGAGTACAAGAGGCTACTTAGGTCCTGTACTAAAATAAAGCATAAGCATGGTAGAGCCAGCAAGCCATGTTGGTGGACCAGGGTGGTGCAAGAGGCGGTGAGGGATAAAGACTGCCTATGCACATTTTAAACGTTCTAGGGGGATAAGGAGCGAGGGGAGTATGTACGATTGGCCAGGAAGGTCACCAGAGTAGTGAGGGGCGCTAAAGCAGAGATGGAGAAAAATCTGGCTAGGTCTATGCGGAGGCCGGGGAAGGGATTCTGTAGATATATAAGAGAAAAGAGAAGACACAGATCTATAGGATTAAGATTGTGGGGGGATGGGCTCAGGAAGCGGGGGAACAGGCAGAGGTGCTAAATGAGTACTTTGCCTCAATATTTGCAGAAGGTGATAAGGTATCCCTACAGTTTGATGGGACAGATGAGGAGCCAGTAAAAGCGATAGGTCTGTCTCAGTCTGAGTTCATAGGATGGCAAGAGATTGGGGCACAGACTAGACCAGACCAAAAAAGAGTAGAAAGGTTACAGGAGGGAGTGTTTTTTTTTTTTTTTTTTTTTTTTTGGGGGTGGGGTCGTCACAGTGGATAGGGTGAGGGAGGCCCTTCGGAATCTGAAAACTGATAAGGCACCGGGACCAGATGGAATACATCCGAGGGTTATGAAGAAATTGGCGGATGTGCTGGTAGCCCCATTGGCTGCACTCTAACATCTCCCTGCGGACGGGCTGGGTGCCACAGGACTGGAAGGTGGCTTATGTGGTACCTATACATAAAGGGGGGTCTAGGGAGGAGATGGGGAATAATAGGCCAGTCAGTCTAATGTCAGTAGTGGGCAAAGTAATGGAGGGCTTTATCAAGGAGAGGCTTGGGAGGCAATCGGAAAGGTTAGGGCACCAGGATAATAAGCAGTATGGCTTTGTTCCAGGGAGATCATGTCAGACCAGCCTCGTAGAGTTTTATGATTGGGTGACTGGGGGCCCTGGATAGACATAGGCCGGTGGATATCCTATACCTGGATTTTAGCAAAGCGTTTGATTCAGTACCTCATAGGAGACTGGTAGCAAAAATGGGAGGGTTGGGAGGACAGGAGCTAAATTAGGTTGAAAACTGGCTTTCGGGGCATTTACAGATGGTAATGGGTGGGTGGGATAATATCCTCCCCAAGGGGGGTAATCAGTGGAGTCCCTCAGGGTTCAGTATTGGGGCCACTCTTGTTCAATGCCTACGTCTCGGATATAGGGAGGGGAGTTAGAAATAGGTTGAGTCTTTTTGCAGATGATTCAAAATCGGGAGCACTGGTGGATAGTGAGGAAGTGAGGGAGACAGTCTAGGGAGATCTGGATACCCTGGAGGGGTGGTCAAGGAGGTGGAGACTGACGTTTAATGCTGGGAAATGTAAAATTCTTCATTTGGGGGTCAAAAACCCGGGGCATGTATATACCCTGGGGGGGTCACATTTCATGCCACATTGGGTGAAAGGGATTTGGGGAGGTGGTGGTGGTGGTGGATGTCAAAATGAATAACACTGAAAATTGTAGAAGAATTACAGCCAAGACAAACAGAATATTGGGTTGCATAGCCAGGGGAATTAGGTCCAGAAGCAGGGAGGTGATCCTCCCTCTATATAATGCCTTGGTCAGGCCGCAGTTGGAGTACTGTGTGCAGTTCTGGAGATCTCATCTGAAGAAGGACATAGCGCTGCTGGAGAGGGTCCAGAGAGGAGCGACCAGGATGATTCAGGGCATGGAGGGGAAGACTTGTGAGGAGAGACTGGAAGAGCTTGGGCTTTACTCACTGGAGGAGAAGAGGGATAGGGGAGACATGATGGAGGTTTTCAAGTATGTAAAGGGAATAATTTAGAGTGGAACCAGGGAGTTGTTTAGGCTGAAGAAGGGGGTAGTGACCAGGGGCCATGAGTTGAAGTTGGAGGGGGGAAATTTCAGGGGGGAACGTAGGAAACATTTTTTTCACTGAGAGGGTATTGGAGCCGTGGAATGCGCTTCCAGTGGAATGCGCTTCCAGGGAGACTGGTGGAGGAAGGCACAGTGGAGGGTTTCAATAAAGGGTGGGACAGGTACAAGAGGAAACAAACTAAAGAAGACCCTCTTGGGGGCTGGGGGGGTGGTAAGGTGAGCAAACACTAGGTTGCTGACTTTCGAGCAGACAAGACAGACCATTTGGCCTATTCTGCTGGCTTTTAGTATGTTAGAAGTCCCTTTTTCAGGGGAGCCCGGGGGGAGGGGGGATACAGATGATAAGCAACTGAAACTGAACCAGATTAAGCTGTTAGTGGCATTCTTAGTGAATATTAAAAAATAAAACACTGTTTACGTGCATTTGTTAGAAAATAGTTCTCCCACCTAATGGGTTTGTCCTTCTGAGGATACCATAGTTGTAGTTTTGTTTACGTTTCTCTGATTGGAGTGATCTGAAAAGGTCACTTTACATTGCTGTCAGGATTTTTTAGTGCGGCAAGGCAACTGGGTTTACAGGGGATTAATCCATGGTCAGGTGACCTCTTTTGTCAAATCGGAATACAGGATTTTTGGCACCCATTTTATAATATAAATTAAAAAAGTGAGCTGTTTTGTAAGTGCAAAGGATTTCAAAGAGACCTGGAAAAAATATTTTTAGGGCTACATTGCTAATGATTTTGTAATGCAGCGATGTTATCCATTTACCAAAGATTTGGAATGAACTAGTACCAGAGGTTCAGAATACTAAGACTTTTAAGATTAAAAAAAATATATATATTATATTTTCTCCTCCTCCTGCTGCAGGCTCCACAGGGGCTATGACCCCTCCCTCGGATAGGATCATCCTCTGACCTGACCCCCAGCTCGTCCGCCCCCCTGAGGTTCCCCTGCGGATTCCCCCTCCATGACAGGGCCAGGTGGGGGGTGCCTGCATACCCCCGCCGCCCTGGTATGTCAAATCTGGTGACGGGGGGGGGCAGACTCGTCAGCGCGATCAGGCAATCATGGGTCCTGTGGGGCCCCCGGCATTTTCCGTTTCCTCCTGCATCCATGTGCCACGACATGATGTATGTGTGTGGAGGCGCTTGCACTCCGATGGACGCCCCACCCTACCAGTCGCACCAGGCCCACTTATGGTCCAGTGACAGCGGGACTACGGGCGAACGACCCTCCCTTCGTGAGAGAGGCGCGCGAATGCTCTGTTCTGCTCCCACCCACCCCGTGCCAGCACCCCGGCGACCCGAGGTTATTCCCGAGCCCGGGTAGCTGGCGTAGCACGAGGTTAGGCGTCCAGCGCCACCAAGCCAGATGTCTATTTTTTTTTTTTTTTACAGATTTCTAAAACTACTATTGACACTGTATATTGATAGATAGATGTTCCTGTTTTGTATGGAATTATTATTTGGGGTCTTTTTGGACTGTGGTTTGTAGCATTGTAAATAATGGTTATCTTAAACACTATTTAGATATTTATTGTAAAGTATGTGTAGTATTATGTAAGCAACTATCAACATTTCAGGACAACTTTGTTAAACAGGGCTTACAGTCCTAAGAGTTCGATCCTGTTGAAAAATTAAGGGTGTTTTTTTTTTTTTTTTTTTTTTTAATTCATCAATCTACTTCTCTGATTTCATCTATTTTATTTCCAAGGGTCTCTTTACTTGGTTGCAAAGGACAAAAGAAGGCTACTGCCCATCGAGATTGTCCCCCACCACATTGGTGGGATAATTATACCTTGAAGTTGTTAAACTCGAGCCAGCAATCCAGCCTTTTTTTGAAGACTAAATTAGAGCTGCTGTCCACTAAGTATTGTGGAAGGAGATTCCACAGTTTGGGTGTTCTTACTGTAAAGTAGTTTAACCTTTTTGTTGTTTTAGTTTTAGATACAAATATCTGTTATGATACCGTGGGGAAGTTCAACTGGTAGAGAAATGTAAGCCACAGTGGTGCATTAACTCCTGAGAATTCTAGATTTTGTACAATAGGAGGAGGTCACCTCTGGTACGTCTTGTGCAGAGTGAATGTAACCCCGTAACCCTTAATCTTTCCTTGTAGTCAAGTTTGGATAAATAAGGGACCATTTTCGTGGCTCTTCTCTGCACCCTCTCAATTCCGTCAATGTCCTGCCTCAAGTAGGGACTCTAGCAGGGGATCCATAGTCCAGATGGGGCTAACATAAGCTCTGTACAAAGGGATTCACGCATTCCTGTGTCCTGGACACAAGCTGACGTTGGATCCGAGGTAAGCAAGGCGTTAGATTTCCTAGCTATCATCTTGCAATGATCACTGGATGATAATTTATTGTTAATGATTACCGAGATCTCGTTCTAATGGTGACACACGAAGGCAACACTGTTCAGAAAATAAGTCTGCCTAGGGTTGTTCTTACTAAAGTGTACAACATGACACTTGTCTGAGTTGAGTGTCATCTTGTTTAAAACTGCCCATTCTTGATGGATTTTAAGTTATTCCTCATGGATTCTCTGTTTAACGATGTAAGAACAGAGCCACACAGCTTAGTGTCATCAGCAAATTTAGAGAGAACATTCTCGGGGCTAGCCTGCAGATCACTAATAAAGATGTTAAACAGGGTGGGTCCCAATACGGACCCCTGCGGAACCCCGCTGGTCACACTTATCGAGTGAGAAAGTGTGCCATTAATTCTGACTTGCTGATATCTTCCATTCAACCAACCTGACACCCAATTAATTATGTAGTGAGAAAATCCCATATCATTCATTTTGTCAAGTAGGATGTCATGAGGAACTTTGTCGAATGCTCTACTGTAGTCGAGAAGTATCGCATCCATAGGGATGCCACTATCCAGTGCCGTACTGACATGATTATAGAAGGAAACCAAGTTAGTAGTACTGGAATATCCCTGTCTAAAGCCATATTGTGTAGTGTCAGTCAAGTTACCCCCAATAGATTCATACTCTAGTAGTTTCTTAATAACTTTCTCCATGATCTTGATTATAACGGAAGTCAGACTTACCGGACGATAATTTTCTGGTCTGGAATGATTACCCTTCTTAAAGATTGGGACTACAGTAGCCATTGTCCAGTCCTGAGGGATAATTCCCTCATATAAGGATTTGTTGAATATAATTGAAAGTGGTTTTGCAATAGCAGCAGCTGTCTCAATTAGAAATCGGGGGCTGATGTTATCAGGTCCTGGACTAGAATTAGATTTTAGGGATAAAATTGCCTTTAGTGTATCATCCTCGGTGATGATGTAAGAGGGGGTAACATTGTTTGCGTGCTTGAAGCGTTTAGGAACCTCTTTCTTGGTAAATACTGAGCAGAATTGCTTGTTAAATGTGTCAGCCATATCTCTGTCTGTAGATATAATTGTGTCATATATGCATAAGGGCCCCCATGTGTCTATTTTTTTTATTGTTAAGGTAGGAAAATAGTGATTTATAGTTGTGTTTGGTATGGGCCAGACGAAACTCAAGTTTTTTTTTAGATTGCAGAATGGCTTGTTTTAGTGATTTTAGAGTTTCCCTGTTTTGAGTGAACAATAATTTTTTGGTGTCTCCCTCGCTGTTTTTAACTCGTGTAAATAGCCTCTGCTTGTTCTTAATTAAGGCTTTAATAGTATTGTTAAACCACAGGGGTATTTTCCCCTTTTTATTAAATTTTTTTGTTGTAGGAACGTATAATTTTTCCGAGTAGTAAATGGTAGATTTGAAAAAGTCCCAGGATTCTTCCATGGAAAGAGAGGATAGTGTTGTATCCCAAGAAATTGAGTTTAATTGGTTATTAATAGCATTAAAATTAGCTTTATTATAATTTTTCAATTCAGTACAATTGGTGATGTGTTGGCAAAATGACAGTGTAAGGGAAATAGTGTAGTGATCACTTGATCCTAGCGGGGCACCAATTATAACTTTTGGATATTAGATTCCCTATATTTGTAATAACCAAGTCCAGTATATTGTCACCTCGTGTTGGTTCTGTAACGATTTGTTCAAGGCCCATATCAACCACGAATGTGATTAAGTCTTTCTCGGCCTCCGTACGTCCAGTTAAAGAATACCAATTTATAGTAGGCAGGTTAAAGTCGCCCAGTATAAGGATTTTTCCTTTAGAGGCCATATCTAAGATCTCATTATTTAAGCATGTAGAATATTCTTTATTAGATGTTGGGGGCCTGTAACATGTCCCTACCATCAGTTGTGGGTAACCCTTAAACTGGATGTTAACCCAGATTGTTTCAGTATCACTCGTTGTAGGGATTTGAAATGAGGATATGTAAATCTCTAACATAGAGACAACCCCCCATTTGCCCAAGGTCCTTATGATATAGTTTATACCCTGGGATGTGCTGGATCCAAGAAGTATCAGGATCCCACCAAGTTTCTGTAATAGAAATGAGTCCGTATTTATTCAGTTGACATATAGCTTCTAGTTCAGCCTGGTGTAAAGATCTAGCATTTAGACTGAGTACCTCACACTCAGAAATGTCCATAGTAGGTCTCTTTAGAGAACAGGATCTTTTGTCACTGATCTCACCCCCGGGTTTTAGTTTAAAAGTTTATTAATGGCTGTTGTAAAGCTTTTACCCAGGAGCGAGCTACCCCTACGACTGAGGTGGAGTCCATCCCAGCAGTACAGTGAGTCTTTTAGATAGAAGGTTTCCCAATGTGTGAGACAAAGAATGTTCTGTCGGAGACACCAGCGTCTGAGCCAGTCATTAAAGGCCTTAATTTTGTATTAATAATATCAGGAGCTCTCTGTATGGGTAGAATCTCTGAGAAGCATGCTAGGCTATTTTTTTCCGCTAATACATTATTGAGTGCTATAATGTCCTGTTTAAGTTCGTCAATACTACCTCGATTTATATCATTTGTACCTGCATGTACTATGAACACTTGATTTTCACCAGCCCCTTTCAATATGTTTTTTACAGTAGTAGTGATGTCGGATACACGAGCACCTCGCAAGCTAGAGCAGGCACGGTTGAATTTGTCCACGCTTACATATAGGCCGCATCCAGATGTTTAATAATTGAGTCACCAAGAACAAAAATTTGTTTAGATAATGGGTGAGAATCCATATTGCTAATGTCGATGGTAAAATAACTGAATCGTGATTTTGGTCTTTTGTTAGGATTTATTTTGTTTGGGTGTGGGATCACAGTACAGTTATTCTCTCTCCTGCGGGGTGGACTACTGACTAGGGGGTCACCGCAGGTGGTATTGATAGTGACATCATGGGATGGAACATTTATGTCCTGTTTGAGGGCATCATATTTATTGAATAAGGTTAGGGGTGGAACATTGCATCCAATTTGTCCCCCCCTAAGTTTTGATTTACCCTTGGGTACCACTGCCCAACTGTCGGAGTCCTCTTGAAATACAGCAGGAGAAGAAGATGTAATTACATTAGTACTTGTAACAATTGCTGTCTCGTCAGCAGATGGGGGATTTAAAGATAAAGACTGACCCAACATGGAGTCAATATAGTCCTCCAATGCTTCAATCTCAGGACCAACTGTTGTGGAGGCCAATAAACAGTTGATTTCTTCTTGGAGGGTTTCTACCATTAAGCATTTATTACAACCAAATTTAGTAATTTGGGGACCAGCGGCGTACATAGAGCATGACAGGCAGTAGTTGTTTGGAGCCTCCATGTTAACACGTCAGGCAGAACACCAGGTTATGTAATGCTTACAACAGCAATAATTAGTTTACTTACAGTGTCGGGGCCCTGGTTCCTGCTGTCAGCGGACAGCAAAACCTTTTGGTAATGTCTCTGCACTCTCCTTGGCGCCCCTGCTGCTCGGAGGGCAAGCTTTTAAAGCGAGTGACCACCCGGAAGTACAACTAGGGGTCACAGGGTCCTCGCGACGCGCAGCACAGAGCAAACCTTGTAATTGTACTATATGGATACATAGACCCCCAATTCCAGTTGGTAATCCTACTACAAAGTCATCATTAGCAGTGTAGCCCTAAAAATAAAATTGGAGCTCAAAAGTGAGAAGCTCATTATTTTAGAAATACTGGAATGGCAGAGACAGGCATGATAAAATGTAAGTGAAGCTGAGGAAAAAAGTGAAGAAAACTGTTAAGATGAAAAGAGCTTAGGATAAGAACATGAATGAGTAGATAGAGCATAAAGAAGGCAAAGTAAAAAACTGTATACAATACGGGTGAGCTGAAATGTTACAACATAAAACTCTGTATTTTCACTGCTGTGAAATAAATCTGTAATGATGTATGCACTGTGAAAATATATGCCGTTTATTTCAACAGTGCATATATCACTAACAGATATTCCAACAGTGCCTATGTCAGTAGCCCTCCCGAACCTCAAAGTCCCATGCCGAACTACTTCTAAATTTGCACAGCTACAAATCAAAATCACATATGCACACAGCAGCACAGTCAAGTACTTCTCGTGCCCAAAAGTGAAACACTGCAGAATTCTGGAGAAATAGTACAATGAATACTTAACAGAACACAGAACTGGCCTAGACTTTGTGGGGTCTGGGGCAGAGGTAAACTACGGGGCCCCCTATAACTGGCAGTCGACAGTCTGATGTTCACTTTCTGTCGTGTTCCCTGCAGAACTGGCACTGCCTGTATTTTTCGGAGGTGGGTAGGGGCCCTCAGTGCCACTGAGAGGTAAATAAAAGAACTCACACTGCAAGTATTTGGGGCTGGCAGGAGACTTCAGTACTGCCAAGCAGGAATTAAAAGAACCTGTGCTGCCTGTATTTGAGGGTAGGCAGAAGACCACAGTGCCAGTGAGCAGCTGAAAGAAAAAAGTCCTTCAGGGCTGGGGAGACCCACTACTGTGGGCAGCTGAAAGAAAGGAAAAAAAACATAGTGGCTGTGGAGAGCCACCACAGAAAGCAGGTGACATAAAAAAAAAAAAAAAACCCCAAAAAAAACCTTGGAGCTATAGAAACCTGCTGCAGTGGGCAACTCAAAGCAAAAAGACCTTAAGGGTGGTGTAGATATATAGGTAATTGCAATCCCCATGTTTGTAGCTGACTTGTAACCATGTTAGTCGTTAGATCCAAATAGCTTCTAGGATATAGGTAAACCTTTGCAGGCCATGGCAGTTTGCAGTTGTACTGCAGTGGGTCTCATCTCTGCAGCCCTTGTGATTCTTCTGGTGAGATTACACACTGCCTTCTGCCACACCCCACGGGCTGGATTTAGCTTGCCTGTTTGTTCCGAGACAACATCTGGAATGGAAGTGGCTCAGGCCATTGAGCACATGATCTTTGTTCTGAATCTGCCGGAAAGACCTACTCAAAGTCTGTCACCTACCCACCTCACAGAGAGAGAGAGAGACCAGCACACTCAAGTCTCAACATCACAGAGCCTAGCCGAGGGTCTGAGGAGGAGAGGTGAGGCCATGGTGCCTGGTCAATAAATTTTATTTATTTATTCCAAATACTGGCGGCCCGGTGCAGAATTGCAGACGACTGGTCACACAGTACTGGCACTTCTGAGAGCAGCTACTCCTGAGTCAGCGAGACACGCAGCTCAGTCTGGGATGAGAGGCCAGCGGCCCCGGAGACGGCTGAGCCCGGGCAAAAGTGCTTAGTATGGTGTCTCTGGTCTCTTAGTCTGGTGCAAGAAAGGGAAAGTGTGTCTTCATGCACTACTCCTGATCGTGTGACCTTGCTTGGTGTGCCAGCGGTAACCACATGATCAAGTGATTTACTTTAGCTGTCTGCTGGGCTGCTCTCATTCAAGTTGTAATAAGTGAATCATCTGATGTCCCAGCCAGGTGGGTTTGTTTCAAAGTGTAGTGCGCCCCCCTCCCCAAAAAAAAAGTGGGGCCCAGGGCAGGTGCTCCTGCTGCCCCAGGCCAGCCCTGCCAGAACATTGACAAAAATACGCCCTCCGTAGAACCTCTGCCATTACTAACTCCAGCTATCTCCCACCCACACACCCGAAAACAACCATGAGCACCCAAGGTCTGAATATACAACCAATCACAACAGACGCAAGCAACCCATTCAGAAAACCAACCAATAGCAACACAAGAAGTTACTTCCTTCATAAAACCGAAATCAGAATCATTCAGGAGAGCACAGAACTCATGCAGAGCAAAACCAGTACACAAAATAACACCCAGCGTAACATACAAATATCATCAACAGAACACAACCATCAATACTTCAGGTCTTATGTTTTAACATTTCAGCTCACCCATATTGTATAAATCGCACACATGAGTAGGAGTGGAATACACCAGATATATGAATTTGTGATGAGTGACCTCGGGAACCATCACTCGTAGCTACACTCCGCCACTCGTGAGGTATCCTGAGGTCACTCATCACTCATTCACATATCTGGTCTATTCCACTCCTGCCCATCATGTATCCCCTATATATGTACTGGGAGGCATAAGTAATCTAGTTTTACCTGAAGCATCTTGTGGTGGATCCGCCTGCTTCACTGTTGTGCACAGCCAAGGCGTCGTTTCTCTTCAGATTAATAATTGCTGTATGTGTTCTTGGATGCGGCACTTAAAGGGGCAAATGGTGCGTCCAGCGTAAATGGAGCCACAGTGGCACCATGCCACATATACTGTGAATTCAGTATTACAATCCATATGGGAGTGTAGCATGTACTGAACTACGGTTTTAGGATACATGACTCTGTCCCGCCTGATACAAAAGCACACACGTTGCACCCCCTGCAACAAAAAACAAATTAATTTTCTCCTTATATTGCTTTTCTTCAGTACGTCACCAAGGGTTATACCTCATCTGAATGAGATTTGGGGCATATTACCTCATAGGGGCCCACGTTATCATCTGTACAAGTATTTGCCAGTGATCATTTACAGTGTTTCTGATCTCCATTCCCCTGTTGTAATCGGTGACAGATTCATGTCACCTTCATGTCATCCTGTCCAGGCTGACTTCTGGATTGTGCCTCATGTGCCTGAGCAGTGCAATTAGGGGCCATAAGTGCACACCTTGCACGGTGATTGGGCTGATATAGACAGGGTACTGTGAGAAGAAATGAGAAGTTCAGCAAGTAAAGGGTATCTTGTCTTGGGCTATACTCCTGCTTGCCACATCACCAAATGTAGCCACTTTTTCATTGCGGTTTAAGTTTTTGCATTTGGAGGTACCATAGAAGCTATTACTTTACTCCACAGTTGAAATCATCACTGCAGTATTTAGGAAGAAAGAACAACTGATACCAGTTTGAAACCTGTATTTTAGTGTGAAACTTTGTGACAGGAGTACAAGATTTCTAACTTACCGGGGGGGAGGCTCACCTTTAGAGTCCTGTCTAGAGACTGGTCTGTTTGGTGCCAAGTCTTGAGGGTGGGGGAGTGGGAGGAGGTTTAGACAGTAAGAGGAGGTGGACAGGAAGGTGTGGGGCTGGATGTTTGGCAGGCTCCAAGAGAGACCCTAGATAGGCCCAGGGAGCTGGAATACTGATTTATCAGGCACAATCTTAAATTAGTAGGGGGCAGATTCAAAAAGGACGCGAGGAAGTAATTCTTCGAGTGGGTGGCGGAGAGGTGGAATAGCTTGCCCAGCACAGTGGTCAGTGGAGGTAAGATTGTTCAGTTCATAGCTGGCTGGGATTCGTTTCAAGTGATAGCAAAAGGGAGGAAAAATGGGGTTGGGCAAAGGAGCAGTAGTTTCAAGGTAGGTCCCGTGGCAGACTGGATGGACTTCATGTCTGTATCTGTCATTATCTTTGCACGTTTCCATTCAGTGACTTATTGTTCGTCATTATCTTTTTATGTTTCTGTGGCTGGGCTTTGTGTCTGTATCTGTCATTGTCTTTGTGTGTTTATATTTCTGGACTTTGTGTCTGTATCTTGTCATTTTTGTGTGGTTGGATTTCGTGTTTGTATCTGTCATTATCTTTGTTCCTGTGGATGATCTTCTTGTCTATCTATCATTACCTTTGTGTGTTTCTATGGCTGGGCTTTGTGTCTGTATCTGCTATTATTTTTGTACATTTCTATGGATGGACATCGTGTCTTTCTTTGCCATTACCTTTCTACGTTTCTGTAGATGGACTTTGTATCTGTCATTATCTTTGTATGTTTCTGTATCTGGATTTGGTGCCTGTATCTGTCATTAACTTTGTATGTTTCTGTGGCTGGACTTTGTGGCTATATCTACAGTCATTATGTTTGTTGCTGTGGATGGACTTGGTGTCTGTATCTATCATTATTTTTGTATGTTTCTGTGGACGGACTTCATATTTTTCTCTGTCATTATCTTTGTAGGTTTTTGTGGATGGATTTTGTGTCTTTTCTTTGTCATTACTTTTGTTTCTATGAGTAGACTTAATGTCTGTCATTTACCTTTGTATGTTTCTATGGCTGGACTCTGTGTCTGTATCTGTCATTATCTTTTTTTCTATATCAGTTTTTACATTTTTCTCACCTTTTTTTTTTTTTTTTTTTTACCCAGACCGGTTTTCGGTCAGCTGCGTGCATGTGGAGACATGTGCATGCCGTGGCTCAAGGCACCATCCCGCAACTTGCCCCCCCCCCTGCCTATGCTAGCCACCAGACCTCCACCCGGTCACAGCAGAACTACGGAGGGGGTGACAACCACTTCGAGAGAGGAGAGCTACCCTATGGTTGCTCAATCCTGCTCTCACCTCCCCCCCTTTGTCGGCTCCCCGATGACCTGGGTCCATTCCCAAACATGAGTCACTGGCGTAATGGGAGGTAAGGCATCCAGCGCCTCAGCCGTCTGCACCGGCCATATCTCTCATTATCATTGTATGTTTCTGTGGCTGGACATGGTGTCTTTCTCTGTCATTACCTTTGTATGTTTTCTATGGATGGGCTTTTGTGCCTTTATCTGTCATTATCTTTTGTTTAATGTCCTGGTTGCTGTTCCAGGGCAGACTGTGAAGTTTGCAAAACTAAGCAAAGCCCTAAGTAGTCAGGTACTGAGGTACTTCAGTGAGAGCAGTGATCAGGAAGCTAAAGTTGAAGTATTTGCTGGAAATCAAAATTAACCTCATCAGTCCAGAAATGAGTATAGAGGCAATGATTGCTTTATCTATTTACTGAATTTTGTTGACCGGGTAGGCCCACTGAGAGTAAAAGTCCCTTTTTCAGGGGCGACCTGGAATTAATTACACATGTCTAGAACATGACGTAGTATACAAGCAGGAGACAATGTGAAATATATATATGTGTGTGTGTGTGTATATATATATATTATATATATGTGTGTGTGTGTCTGTGTGTGTGTGTGTGTGTGTGTGTGTGTGTGTGTGTGTATATATATATATATATATATATATATATATATATAATATATATGTATATATATATCTCAAAAACAAGTATAAATACAACAAATTAGTAAACATCTGATTACAAATGATAGGCAGGCAGGTTACAAAGGCATAACAGAGTCAACAAAAAATCAAGAGAAGGGCAGTAGGATGTACATGATAAGGCAGGTTCAGGTTGCTTCACAAATTGTATGACACTGGAAATCAAGTGCAGACCATAATGTAACTTTTCAGCATATACAAACACACAGGCTGAACCTAAGGAGAAGTACCTTGAGCCCTTTTGTGAAGCCACCCAGGGATGAGAACTCTCTGAGTACTGCAGGCTGAGGGGGCAGTGTGTGTAAAGGCTCTCACTCCTGCAGAAGACCTTGTCCTTGGAACCTCTAGGAGAGTGTGACAGGAGGACCTACAGTAGGTGTTTTCCTGCACGTTTGATTTTTTGACTGGTACATCCCTAAGGTTGGGGAAGGGGATGAACTATGGATAATTTTGTGAGCAAGGCAAAGGAGGGGTATTCGAACCTCCCTTCAAAGGCTGGCCAGTTTAGTGAGTGGAAGGCCTCACAGTGATGTGCCCTTGATGGGGCGCTGGCATCGAATCTGCCTATTTTATTGTACATGACTCTTAGCTGGTTAACCTTTGAGGCTCTGAGGGACTGCACGTAAACCTTTGCAGGCTATGGCAGTTTGCAGTTGTACTGCAGTGGGTCTCATCTCTGCAATACAGCCTAGCCAAGGCAGTATTTGTGCCGTGCTGCTTCCTGAAACCATGCTGGAGCAACTGGTGAAGTTCAAGGAAATCTTGCAGTTGGTCATAAACCAGTCTTTCTAGGATTTTGTCCAGAGAGCACGGTAAGGAAATAGGTTGGTAGTTTTAATCGAGTTCCCTGATGCTACCTTTATGCAGGGGAATCACTGGAGCCACTTTCCGGGGACCCACCCTTAGATCAGGGATGTATTAAACAGCATAACAACAGGGGAGGTAATGATGGGAGCAGCAGTCTTGAGCTTGGATTCAAGACTTGTCATAACCTGCTGAACCTGCTGCATTTAGTTGGTTCAGGAGATGAAATACCTATTTCCTTTTTATCAGTTTAAAATGGAACTCTGGGTGCTGGCATCCAGTATTAGTCTGTATGGGAGGGGAGGGGACTCTGAAGAGTTAGGAACCTTTCCAGGCCTGTGAAAAAATTTATTGAAGGCATAAGCCGTAGCTATAATGTCTTGGTAGGATGTACCATCTGCCACACACTCTGCTATGCTAGTGCTGCCATCTAGAAGCCTATTAATCTGAGACCAGAACCATTTTTTTGTGGGGGGTAGGAAGAAATAGGCTGTTGGTTAAATAGGCTCTGCAGCTTATCCTGTAGGTAGGGAAATGGGCAGACTAGGTGGGCCAAGCGGTCCTTATTTGCCATCAAAGTCTGTGTTTTGGGTAAGACAGGTTTTTGTTCTGTAGTTGCTGCAGGAACTTTCTTATAGTCGCTTTTAGGTCCCTTTTGCAAACATTTTTAAGTTCCATGTTTTTGTGCCAGTTGAACGTAAGACCTAAGGTTTTGTAGACATCCCAGGCTCTGTCCCTTGCTCTTATAGCCTTCCTAAGCTTGTGGCAGGGCTTGTGTTAAACCCACTGCTGAAGTCCCCAAATGGGAATTTTGAGGATTTTGAAGCACAAAAATGAAAGCGTTGCTTCAGCATATTGATCCTGTATATGGAAAGGTTTTCATGGATTGAGTTAGCAGAAAAAGTATTGGGTAATGTTTTACAAAGCCACTACAGCAAACTTCTCACCCCAGGATTCTCTGGTCTGACCCCTAGCATTTGAAGCAGAGGGTCAGCCTGACTCCCACATTACTAGTGGTAATGCAAGCCCTGTTGTGGTCAAGTCACTGCGATTGCTGACCTTAAACCCTTAGCTGTTTTAAGGGGGCATGTGTGTTAACAGTGGACAGGAAGTTGCACAGTGCAGTGCTGAATCCATGTCAGGCAGGGTACGAATTGTAGCACAGTTTATGCCTGATAGTGTAGCCAGAAAGAGTCAGCACTGAAATTGGAAGAATCATGGGCCATAAATACTCTGGTGGGGTTTGAGTGAGACCTTGCTCGGCGCACACAAAGTGGGGGTGGCAGCCCGCTGGCGCGTGTACAGCATCCATCTGCGGCACGGCATCTTGGTTCGAGAGTCGAGGGCTGGCCGGGGGAGAAGTTGAGCATCTCAGGGACTGCTCTTCTTCTCCGGGGAAGGAAGAGTGTCCGGTGCAGTGCGGACCTCTGGCAGAGGCTGAGGCTACCGCCATGGCCTGCACCACACAGGGGAAGCAGAGCTGACGGCGCCATTGCACATCCACCACCCCAAGGAAAAATAGCAGCAAAAAAAAAAAAAGCCAGCTGCTAATGACGGTCCCCACTTCCGCCGCTGCTCCCACTCAGACAGTGGTCCACCGGGGGGTCCTGATCTCGTGACCCCACCCTGGGGGGCAAGCCAGGGCTAGAGATCAGTGTTTCCTGGGAGGGGTGCCCACCTGGCGGCTCTGCCTGGGGGCTAAGCCTGGGGTGGGGATGGCTGCCCCGAAAAAGTGGGGAGTGGTCACTGAGGGAGTCTGCAAAAGCGCTGGCTGCTGCAATTCGATCTGGTTTGGAGACAAGGATCCAGTTAAGCGGGGTGTGACTACTAGTTCTGATATTCAGGTGAGTAGGTTCAGAGAATAATTGGGTAAGTTGGGACTCTTCAGGGCAGCCTTAGGTCCACTCCCGGGCACAGATAACCAGTTGCTATTGAAGTCAGTCATCCAACACTATTGGATCCCCTGTGGACAAATTGCAGAGGGCTTTGGAATGAGAACGAAGGGCAGCTATGGCCACCCTGGGCGGATTATAGGTGCAGACCACTTAAAGTGGCTTGGTGTTCCCGAGAAGAAGTTTAACTACAATAGCCTCACTATCAGTTAACTGGGTTGGGTACAGTTACAAGGGAGGCATTGAGGGAGGAACATACGTAGAGAAGGATCCCCCCCCCACCACTTTTTATTGACCCTATCCTGTCTAAAGGGTGCTAATACAGTGGTCCCTTGTTATAATGAATGCCTCTGGGTCCATCCATTTTGTTCGTTATTGTGAGGATTCATTATACGGAGGGATCATATATATTATTGACATTGACACTGTCATACATGCTGGCTGATTGCCAGCACAGTAAAATGATATTTGCTCTTCTGTAGTGGAACGGAGGAATCAAAAAGTAGGCTCCCGCTCCTCTCTGCTCAGACACCAGTTTTCTTTAGTAATTACTCCTGGTGAGCAGCATTCATGCTGGTTGATTGCCAGCACAATAAAACTTAGTGGAGCAGATGAACTGCAGCATAAGCCAACGTGAGTATGGTAACATTGCTTTATTAAAAGGGTCACCCTCTTGACTGACAGAGTAGCCATGTTAACTAAAATGCCAAAGTTCGGAGTCCTGAGTAAACGCAGCTTGAAGTTCATGGCCTAGAATTTAAATGCCCCGGACAAAATGTTGAAATAAGTTCTGCACAGTTACGATGCGTCACTGGTGAGCATTACATTTCGGTGACAAAACTTAACTACAGCTACTTTTTAGCTGCTGATTTGATCAGCTGAAAGAGGTCCGTTTTCTTTCAGCTTAAGGGTACCTGACAGAAGTGTTCATAACTGTACATACTAATTTAAGAAGTGTGAAGGCTGAAGGAGAAAGAGAGAGGCAGTGGCAGCAGGAAACTGCTGTGATGAACCCTTGTTTTCCCCCAGTTAAAATCTGCTAAAGAGTAAGCTGAAAACAATGGGAACCATCACAGCCGATCTTCTTCGAGACAGTCTCTTGCAGCAGGTCATAACACACTGGATATCAACCGCAGGCATCATTTCTTCCGAATGACTTCTCAGCAGTCGACCTTGGGACCTCCCCATAACGTTACCATGTGGTGTCTGTATGGCACGTATAAAAGGGGGAGGTCCCAGCTACTCCTCAGTTCTTTTCAACCGCGACCTACATGCAACATGTCCTCCTTTGGAGCTCTGCTTACCGGTCGTCGACGAAGAGTTCTAGCGACCCAACATTCATTCAGAATGGGTTCATCTACTGATGTCTTCGGATCCCTTATTCCGAAAGTGTACCTGTGGTCACAGGATCACTACAGAGGAATTCCACGACATCTGTGTTCGGTGCCTTGGGCCCGAACATGACACCCGGGATTGTATCCTCTGTAAGCAGTTCAGCAAGGCCATCTAATGGCTCAGGCTTCAGCAGCTTCATGAGTTCCTCATGGAGCAAAAGGTGGCCCTTCTGGAGCAGCAGCAATGCTCCATCCAAGGGAGTCTTTGAAGTCCTCTATGGGGTCTCACCGCTCTGCGAGTGAGCCCTCCTCATTGATGGGACAAGATCCTCGTAAGAAACATGCCAGGAAAATGAAGCATGTTTCTACCGTGCCCTCGTCGTTCTTAGAGTACTCTGATCACTACTACTAGAAAGTTAAGTACTGAAAGCAGGGACACTGGTTTACCGGGATTGAGAAAGGGCAAATTCTGTTTTGCACATTGTTTGCTAAACCAAAATCCATTTTTGCAGGTGTTTTTGTGTACTTTAGCAATTTTTAACTCTGCTAATGTGCATTTTAGCAATTTTGACCTCCACTGTTGTACATCCATCCATCCTTGTACCAATTTAAAGTTATTTTAGGTACAAGATGTGATGGCAGCAGCACTGTAGCCCCCCCATCCCTCAGGTGTGATGGCAGCAGTATTACATTCCCCATCCCTCAGGTGTGATGGCAGTATCGGCACTATGGCCCCCATCCTTCCAGTGTTTATTTTTTTATTATTTTGTTTTTTTATTTATCAAGTCTAGGATTACAAATACTTTTGAGCCAAGGCTCTTTTACAAAGGTTCCACGTCAGAGAAATACAAATTATGGGGAACATCAAGACAGACATTACAGCAAGGTGGACATTGCAAATAGATTGCATATAATACAATTCAAGGGTAGCATTGTAAGCAATGCAGCTGGTGGCATTGTCAGAGAAAATGGACAGGAAATAAGTGCCAGAGTCAGGGGGGAAGGAATGTAGGTAGGGTCAGGAGAGGGTGAAAAGTGCAGCATTGGGTATACCAAGATGTGAGGGTAGAATCCAGTGAGGAGGGAAGGGGAGGGGGGACCACTAGAACAGGCAGGGAAGTGGAGAAAGAAGGTTAAGTTGGACAGTCACAGGAACTGTTGGTAATGAGATAGTCCTGGAGCCTAGTTTTAAACATACCAATTGTTGGGGCAGAGGAGATGGTGGGGCTGAGGCCAGTGAACCAGAGTGGCTCTCGATAAGCAAAAGAGCGTTGTCCCTGTGAGGTGTGACAGTGGGAGACTTTCAGTAGCTGTAGCGTGGAACTCCGAAGGCACTGTTTGTTGGTTCGGTGTTGTAATAGAGTTGAGACCCCAGAAGGTGCAAAGCCATGGTAGATTTTTTTTTCGCCATGGAGCAGGTGAGAAACTTTATGTGGTTTGATAGTTTGAACCAGCCAGTCTGGGTGTACAGGTTACGTGTGGGTGAGACGGTGAGCACCAGTGATGAGCCGACATACCTTATTTTAGGCAGTTGAGAGGCGTCTAAGGGTTGTGGTTGTGGCCGAGCCATAAATGATGAGACCATAGTCTATTACAGAGCTCAGGACTGCAACCTTCAAAGCTTCTGGCGTGAGGTGTTGTCTCTGTTTGTAGAGGAGACCAAGCTACGTATTAGCAGCTCTAGCTACATTATCTACGTGAGGTCCATAGGAGAGATTAGGGTCAAGCTGTATCCCTAAGTATTTGAAGGATCCCACCTGATCTAGAGTGTTTCTCTGGGTGGTGGAGATAGCCAAGTGGTGTAGCTTGTGTGGGTTATGAGGCTGCAGAAGAGCATAGATTTAGTTTTCTTGTCATTGAGGACCAGTTTATGATTAAGAAACCATGTCTGTACAGAACTGAAACCAAGTTGAAGGTTGTGTTGAAGAGTTACAGGATCTTTGTGAGTGGAAATACATAGCATCATCGGCATATGGTATGATCTGTTCAGAGCAGTGTAAGGGAGGGTTGAAAAGGCTAAAAGGAGGGGCCAGTATGGATCCCTGTGGGACACTGACGAACAGGCAGAGATGTCAGAAAAGGCGTCAACAATTTTTACTCTCTGTGACCGGTTTTCTAAGTAGCTTTTAAATCAGAGAGAAGAGTCAGGTGATAGCCCGGCATTCAGTAGTTGGTCAATTAGTAGTCCATGGTGTACTGTATCGAAGGCCTTGGAGAGGTCGATGAAAACGGCCCCTGTGAGAAGGCCATTGTCAAGGGATTTGTGCAGAGCTCCAGTGAACTCAAGAAGGGCTGTGGTGGTGCTATGACCTTTCCGGAAACCGTGTTGTTGTGGACAAGGTATATTGTATTTATCCAAGTGGTTGGTAAGTTGATCAGCCACGATGCGCTCGAGTGCCTTAGAGAGTGGGGGCAGTATGGAGATAGGGTGATAATTTGGGTGATTCGTCTTATCCCCACTTTTATCGACAGGTGTCACGGTGGCTGTTTTCTATAAGTCTGGGAAGTTTCCACAGCTGAGAGAAAGGTTTAGGATTTTTATTAATGGATGAATTACCTCATCGAGGATGAGCAACAGAAGCTTAAGCTCCAGGGTGTCGCTACTAGATCTAGATTTAGAGATAGCTGCAGTAATAAAGCGGCAAGCTTCATTCAGCCTTACCTCCCTGAAGTAGAAGAGGGGATGGTTAGGCTGAGGGGCTGAGGTATTTGGGGAGTAGGCCCTGTTTTCAAAAAAAGTCATGGGGTAGGACAGCACTAAGGTCTGCAAAAGCCGTGTTAAAGATGTTTGCGATCACCTTGGGGTCAAGGGTTGAGGATCCATCAACCATTAACATGGCTGGAGAGGTTTTTGGCTGCTTCCCCGTGACATCCTTGATATTGTCCCAGAAAGCACAACCATTTCCCCATGTATTGGTGAGAGTGTCTTTGTAATAGGTGGATTTCGTTATCTGGATGGCTTTTGTGCAGGCATTTCGTGCTTGTTTGTAATTTTGGATGTCCAGTTGTTTGCCAGTGGCCCTGGCAACTGCCCAGAGGTGGTCCCTTGGTTTCAGCTGTGAGAGAAGAGCCGCGATGAGCTATGGGTTAGAGAGAGATTTTGTTTTGCACCTTTTAGCAGGGGCAAAGAGGTCGCAGGCTTTGTTGAAAATTGAGATGAAGTGATCAAGAGCCAAGTCAACATCTGTTGTTTCGTAGTTGAGTAGCCAGTCTTGAAGAAGCAGGTATTGTTTGAGATGTGGAAGCTTTCCACAGGAAGGGCTCCGCTAGTGATAATTTTGGGAGGGGGCTTGAGGAATTTGTTAGACCATGCACACATGACTGAGGAGTGATCACTGAGAGAGTCTGGGAGAACGGTCATACAACAAATCTTTGTGGGGTGAGTGGTGAGGACCCAATCCAGGATGGTACTGGTGCCAGTCTTGTACTTAATCCTAGTAGGGGAGTTTACCATTTGGGTGAGGTTAGCAGCTGAGATGGAGTCTTTATAGGCACTGGTGCTCGATGCTAACCAGTTTATGTTGAAATCCCCTAGTAGAATAAGTTCAGCTTCAGGAGGATGAGAGTTGATAAAGTTTAGGATGTCATTGAAGCCATGTTTAGGGTCCCTGGGCAGGATGTATATGGAGACAATAGTCGGGGCTTTATGGTTGGGACCTAGGATGATTTTTATTGGCAGAATCTGGGCCGAGGCAGAAAGTGATGGAGTTGCTGCAGGGTGCCATGACAGGGAGTCTTTGATATAGATTGCGTAACCACCACCTTTTTTGGATATTCGGTCCAGCTTGTGGACATTGTAACCCTGTATTGTTACTGCTGAGTCAGGAACTTTAGGCATCAGCCAAGTTTCCACCACTGCAAGGATGTCAGGGTTGTGTTGGCATATGAAGGCATGGAGTGCATCCAGCTTTGGTAGTAGGCTGCATATATTGGTTGCAAGGATAAGGGCACCTGGAGTTTGTGTGTGGCCTGAGCTTCTAGGGCCAGGATTGGGATGGACGCTGCCTGAGATGAGAAGGAGGAGGAGGAGTTTAAGAGCAGAATCGCATCTCTTTGAGATGGTTCTGATCGTTGTTTCGGAGTAGAGGTTGCAGGTTCAGGCGGTATACCATATGGACTGCAAGGTGGTACAGTATAGAGGGTGGCCACACTTGTTGAGAGTAGTGGTGGGATAAGTAACTAAAGGAATATCCAAGCGGTGCACCAAGCACAAGTCTCGAGTGGAGCGGAGAGTTCCCTTGGAGTAGCAGTGGAAACCAGAGTGGGGGTTGGCGGGGTGGCTGGGACCAGGAGGGGCAGGGCAGGAGGAGGAGAGGTGAAGAGAAGGCAGAGAGAACCTGCATGGTTTGTGTACTAGCACAGTAGGGTGGGAAGCGGAGAGTTGAACAGGAGGGATACTTGGCTGGCAGGAGGCAGATGAAAGACAAACTGAGAAGAGCACCTCAGTCAGTAAGCACTCGTGGGATGAGAGAAGGGGAATGGGAGGCATAGCCAGAGCAGAGGAAGCTACAAGTGTTGGCCAGTAGGCAGTGGGAGGCGGGGTATGTAAGAGGAAGGGTGGGGTTATAGGTCTATTTAAGTAAGGTAGGGGGGTGGGTGAAATTTTGCGGCAAAACTAATGCAAAGTCAGTGGGCGCAGTGCCCGGAGAGCAAAGCAAGGCAGTGAAGACAGGGCTGGTCAGTCAGCTGCTGTTCGAGAGGTGTGTTTACAGATGGTTGGAGACTCTGGAGAGCATCTGCGTTTAACACCTGTAGGTAGACTGGAGCTAGAAGCACAAGTGGTTAGAGGTGAGAGTGGATGGCAGGCTTATCTAATTTTTAAGAAGGGAGAGAGAGAGAGGAAAAGGAGAGCCCACTGAGGAGGGAGCATTGTGATGATAAAAGAACAGAGTGTGTGGTGTGCCAGGTAGGATAGGAGCTGCTACCAGAGATGCAGCCCTCTAATGGTGAGAGGATATAATCTGCTAATGGAAAAGTCAATAGAACTTAAAATGACTGTAAGGATTAAACAAATTATTAAACCCTGGCACATAAATTCAACTAGAGAGACAGAGGGAGATACAGTAGTTAGAGATGTGTTCAGCAGGAGATAGTGTGGGCCACTTGGAAATCAGCTTCCTCTGGTACCAAATCCAAAAGTCCGGGCTAGTACCTTGCAGAATCAGCTGAGCTGTTGCTCGTAGAGGATTTCTGAACCACTGTTTTTAGGTTCAAGAAATTGAGGGGTCCCTGGCCTAGTCAAGGCTTGCTGGATCCCTGAAATAAAGTAGAAAAACAGGCTTTTTAAAGGCTGGAAGAAGAGGCTTGTTACATCAGAACAAAGAGAATAATAGAAGTGGGCAGGGTCAGAGAGCACAGCAGACTGTTTGGGTGTTGGGGAGGCAGTATCAGCACTACGGCCCCCATTCCTCAGATGGGACAGCAGCAATACTGCGTTCCCCATCCACCAGTGGTGATGGTAAAAGCACTACGGACCCTGCCCCTCAGGTGTGATGGCAGTAGCAACAGTGCATTCCACATCCTTAAGGGGTGATGGCAGTAGTGACAACATTATGATCCCCTTCCTTCAACATCCACACCCCCCATGCACATGTTACAAATTACTGGGTCTGTTTGCGTGTTAGAATTCAGATGTGAGTTAATCTGAACTGACCACCTTCGTTTCTTCCCATTTATCATTTAACTGCCTGAATTGGATTTCTGCCTGCGACGCCGCTGACCCAGGTTCGGTAATGAACTCTGGTGTCGGAGGGCCAGCTGGGGGAGAGAAGGCTTGAGTGTCTAATGACCACTTGCTTTCTCCTGGGTGGGAGAGTGGGTTCACAGCTTGGTGTTTGCTGGCTGTGGTGGAGGCCAGTGGCACGGCAACATGTCTGTCCTCACTGCGGGAGGGAGCATGATGGATGTTGGTTTGTGCCTTGACGTCCTATGGCACGTCATGCTTCCCCCAAAAATGGGAGAACACCCACCTGGCCAACCGGATGACGGCTGCTGGCCCCTCCATATGCCCAAAGCCCCAGACATACGTGTCCATCCTGATCCCTGCTGTGCCCGGGATACACAGGAAGCCCTTCAGGGCAATTCTCCTCCCCTGTTAGCGTAGGGGCCCACCCAGTGAAGGGTTACGTTGGGTTACCCGGTAACACGGCAGTAAGGGGCAGTGCATGGTGGTCAGGACTCGGCAGTGGGGGGGCCTTAGCAGGCCTGAAAGAGTGGATGGACAGGGGGTCAGAGGAGCAAAAAAAAAAAAGCCTGAATTTGCTCCTTTGAAATAAAGTGTCTTCACCTAAAAAATCCACAGGTGATTAGTGGAGGACTTTCTAATGGAAAATCATGCATCTCCCAGACATGTGGATTCCCCTTTTTTTTTTTAACCTGGTCACCATGAAAAGGGTGTCTCTTAGATTTCATGTCTGAGCTCGGATGGGAATTGAGCACCACTTTGCCCACCAGCATCATACAGCCTATAGGGTCTTAACTTCTGTGTGTCCTTGAGTATGCTTTCTGGCTTGGGTCTGTTTGCAGCAACCCACTCACCCCTAATGGCATTATACCGTGGCAGATAGTGTCAACAGCAACTGGACCATATAGCAAATTCAAGGCCATATGGATGCTAAGACCCCAGCTTATTTAGGGAAAACAAGAAGCAAACAGCAGCAGCCCCACTCTGCCCACAGGCATCACATAGTATCTGGCACCTTACCTGCTCTGCTCCTCTGTGTGTACAGTCAGGCCTGGGTGATGTTGCAGTACCCCACCCTCCCTCACTGGTGTATAAGGCTCTGGCAGGTAGAGTAACAGCACCCAGTCATGCAGCAATTCAGAGGTACTCTGAACCTAAGCCCCACTTACTCAGGGGCACACGGCTAACAACAACAGCACGGAAAACTGCCAGCTCTTACACAGTCAGCAGCCCAGCTCACACACCCAGCTTAAAAACAACACTCTCAAAATTAAAAACAAAATAGAGGTGCAGGGTTGTGGTTTGCAACTCTAGCAAGTGGCAGATCTGGGTTTGTGAGCTGATTTACTCCAAACTCCCCAGCCCTGGGCTGGTGGGGTTTAGAGTGTGATGCAGAGGCACTGCATGCTGACCTGAGGGGGCATATTTCAGCAGGTTGTGGAAGCTGCCTTGATAATGTGGGTGACCACATTGTGTTGTAAGATCCCACCAGATTGGTTGATCCCACATAAAGACACCCAGATCAGCAAGCATCCCTTGAGACTCCTAGGTCAGCAAGACTAACAGTTCAACTTCCCTGATTTATTTATTTATTGAATCTTGGATTAACAAACTTTGAGCATAACTGCTCCTTTACAAAGGTTCCACGTCATGTGATTATGGGTTATTAGGCAGAGGAAACACTGGTACATTTCAAAAGATAGAGATTTGCAAGAATACAATATTGCAGGCAATTAGGCAATATAAACTCATGGTGCATTACAAACAGAAGAATCTTAAATATCAATATTACAGGGAATTAAAAGAGAAGGCATACAAGTTCACTAACAAATTTACATTGGTACAGCAAATTCAGTGTTGCAAGAATTAAACACAAAGATTGTGCTGGTATCTAGGATTTGAGGAGATTGCCTGGACTAGGAGATTCAGGGTGATAGGGAGGGGAAGGGGGGAGGTGGGAGAGGAAAACAGGGAGGACTGGGTATGTGGGAGATGGGGGAATAGGGCAGGTGCAGGGACTGTGGGAGTGAGAGGCTAAAGGGGTGCAGTATGGGGGGACTGAAAGAATGGGTGGATGGGAAAAACAGAGAAAGGAAGGGGCACACGGGAGAAAGTGGCGAAACAGGGCAGGTGCAACGGCTTCAAGATGTTGTGGTAGGAGCAACCCAGAGGGTGTTGTCAGTACAGTAAGAAGAGGAGGAGATCCCTGCAGGAGGAGCGATGGTTACGGAGGTGTGATTAGCTTGCAGGGGGAAGGTTCAAAGGAGGGACTGGTCATTTAAATAAATGCAGAAGTTAAGGACACCCAACTGAACCCCCCCCCCCCGATTCTCCAAGTGTGCTGATACTAAGCATTTTGGGGTTTTAGTCATGCAATGAGAGAGCAGTTGCATCAGCTTATCAAAGGATTAGATGCACAGCAGTTAAACTCTAAACCTGACACTCTTGCCCATACTGCTCAGCCCAATTGGACTTGGCTTTTAATGTTTTAAATCATCTAGTGTGAAAAATGTTTAGGCATATACTTTTCCTATACAAAAACATTACTTTCAGGTTGTCGAACAGTCACATCAGCTGAGGGAATGAAGGGTTAGATGCAAGAGCAGTTAAACTGTAAATCCGATACCACCACCCCTGCTGCTTAGTCCGATTCCCCATATGCAGGGTGTGACAGGGTAGAATAGAACCCTGTCCCATTTGTTTTGGAGAAAGTGTTTAAATGCAAGGATCTGTATTCTTTCCTTTTCTGTCTCTTCTGTCTGGTTGCGCAATCAAATTTTCCTGTGAGACTACGCATTTGATGAACCCGAACAATCTCGTAATTCTTTGCATCTCGCGGTCTCCGTTTTCTCTTGCTATCTGTTTTTCTTCCTTGCATGTTTATATCTGCTAATATAAAGTATATGAGAATCAGTGTATGGAAATGTAGCTGATATTGGGATCACTTTTTTGTTTAGAAAATTGTTACTGTTGAAATATGTATATTTATAATTTGAAATAACTGTAAAAAGCCGGAGGTTATGTGAGTGCAAATGCCTGAGCCTTTTGCAGAAAGGAGCCTCAGGAAGTTCTCAAAGTTGTAGCTGTTCCTGAAATTTACAAAGGACAGGATGCTTGCAAAGGATGGGGGTTGCAAAGTTATAAAAACAGCTAAGCTGAGCTGCAAGGGAGATTTTTACAAGATATTTTATTTTACTTCTGTATATAGTTATTCTGAACAGGTTTTTTTTATGTTATATTACTACTACTATAGATAAGGTTTTGGTGAATTCTACAACTGCTCCTGGGTTTTCCATATGCTTTCTGACCTGTGCCTCGACGACAGATGGTGTCAGCCTAAGTGAGATTTAAGCTGTGCATTCCCTAAAACAGGAGATTTGTGCATGGATACTGGACCCTAGTACCAGGGAAGCACAGTGGAAGGTATGGATTCTGCAGCAGCAAGTCCTGGAGTGGTTACCAGGAGAATGGCAGCCAAACTAGCCGCAACAGAAGTCCAGTCTGAGATTATACAGCCAGCACAAGTTATGGAAAAAGAACAGGCAGTGACAGAACCCGAGAGCCTGGTGGACTTTTTCAAATGGTGGACTATACAACAAAAAGAGGCTGAGAAGCAGAGAGAAAAAGAAATTCATCGATTAGAAGTGTTGAGGAGAGAAGAGATGCAGTAAGCCCATCTGCGAGCGTCCCAAGCAGCTGCTGTGGCCCTGGCACTCTCTGAGCCGGCCGCAGCTAACAGACCGCCCGACTGACCCCCAGACAGTTTCAGGTACGCACTGGACCTCCGAAACTTGTGGTTTTGAATGCCGCTGTTTTGACTGGTCGCCTAGTGGAGGAGCCAGGCACTGATTAGCAGTTTCTGCTCCTCGGCTGATTTTTCCAACTCCTGGTGCTTCCTGATCTCATCTTTCTGATCTTTCTGTGCTGTGTTCTGGATTGAATTTTTGTAAATGTAATTACTTATGTTATGCATCAATTGGTCTTACTTTACCTGCCAGTTTAGCTAGTCTATCACAAGCCTCTAGTCTAGCCTCTCTGTGCTACTTGCTGCTGTGAGACTAGTGCTGGACAAACTGTATTGTTTAGTAGCTGATGTTTGACTGCTTAGATCTAGCTACTGGGTAAGATTGCTGCATTTTTCCATTTCTGCCTCTACTGCTAAGCCGTGTCTCCTGTCCCACACTGGTCACTCTGCTAATTAATTTCTTCTCCCAACTTGCAGTGCTATCTCTCTAAACAGCTTAATTTCTTCTCTGCCTTACCTACAAACCCTACTCTTGCACCCCGTCCTGCTGCTGCTATTATCCTCCTCAGACGTCCCGGTGCCAAAGCACAGAACTACCTCCCTGTTAACTCCTCTTCTATCTCTAAATAATTGCCCTACCTCTTTACCTCGTGCTTTGTCTTTTCCCCATTGCCTGCCACCTACTGAGCTTGCTGTTGTACTCTAGCTGTATTTAATCCTCTGTCTTTCCCTTCTTGTTCCACAGACAGCCCATCTGCAGGCTTCCCAAGCTGCTGCTGTGGCCCTGGCACTCTCCGAGCCAGCCACAGCTAACAGACTGTCCAACTGCCCCTGGACAAATTCAGGTATGCACCGGACATCCAAAACTCGTGGTTTTGAATGCCACTGTTTTGACTGGCTGTCCAGTGGAGGAGCCAGGCACTGATTGGGAGTTTCTGCTCTTCGGCTGATTTTTCCAACTCCTGGCGCTTCCTGATCTTGGGGAAATCTCTTTCTGTGCTGTGTTCTGGACTGAATGTTTTCGCCCACCTCCTCACAGTATTAAATAGACCCTTGCTCCTCCCCTTTCCTTAGCCTAGCAGCTGATAGGTCGCTCCACTGCTGCGCATTCTTATAGCTATTGGCCTCCCTGCTTTCAATACCTGACTTGACCCACTTTCTTACGGCCCCTTTTTAAAGCAATCTCACCCACAGGGTTGCACGTGTGCTCTCAAGTTTTTCTCCAGCCACTCCAGTTAACTCCTCTCAATTACTGCTGTAATCTGCCCTATTGTTAGGGACGTCACCCTAATTCGACTATATACCCTTTCAATTCTTACACTTCCACTGCTTATGGTGACATACCCAGTCACAGCCAAACCATCTCAGTAGCTGGCACCTTTGCCTTGGCTGAATTTTCAACGATATCACTAAATTAGTACTAGTGTCACTGCCACCCCACGCAGTAAAGCAATATTACAGTGACTCTTTCCAGGCGTTTTACCAAAATTGCCCTGTGCTTCAGCTAATTTCACAGCTGGCACACCATTGCCGACTCATTACCTCCAGCTACCTACTACATAACAATGGGCACCATCGCTCTTCTACTAGGCCTGCTCATGTTTACCCTTCTGGCTTAGCCCACCCCCCCCAGTCCTGTGCCCCACCTCCACCCCAAAATTTCTCCCCTAAGCCACCCCCAAGCAGCTCGGGCCCTCCACCTTGGACACCCCTCGACTCCTCTGCATCACCACCTACCAACACCCCCTCTCCCTCTCCCTCTGCCCTCCCGGGCCCATCCTGGACCCACCTCTTCCTTGCCATACCTACCCTCCATGCCATACCCATCCCTTGCACCCCTACTATCAGTACCTTGCATCAGCACCACACTGAGGGTCCTTGTCACCACCATCCCCTAATTAGATTAATCGCTTAGCTCTTACTGCTTTCCTGGAATATAGACCCAAACCCTGGACCTATGCCAACTAGCCCTCCCATACCCCACTCTGGAGCCAGTCTCCGCGTTGCATCACTGAACATATGCAGCCTTCTAAAGAAATCTGCCACACTCCTGTGCTGGGTTGCACAACATCAACCCAATAGTATTGCGCTATAGAAACTTGGCTCTCCAAAACAACCCCTGACTCTGTTATTTCCCTCCCTGGATACACCCTGTTCAGGGAAGACCGAGTTGGTAAACGTGGCGGTGGGTGTGCAGTCTACATGTGGGACACCCTTATAAGCCATGCGCTTCCTGCTCCCAAGCTTGACTATGGTGCCCAAGCCCTCACTCTAAAAATAACCCCTGATCCAGCCAGGGGCCCACTCTTCCTCATGGTCTCCTACATACCCCTGAGGATCCAGAACCCAGCGGTCCAGTCTCTCATCGACTACCTCACCTCCCTACCACACAAAGCCGAGCAACTCATCCTAGGTGACCTTAACATCAGTTGGCTTGGTACTACTGCTTCCCATACCAGAGACTCCTTTGCTGCCCTGAACATGTCCTAGTTAGTCACCCAGCCCACTAGATTCAACCGGACAAGTGGCTCCAGCACCCTCCTAGGTGTAATACTGTCGAACTGCCCTCATAAAATCCGGGATATCAGCGTCCTCCCCGACTCACCTCGTGATCACTCACCTGTTCTCTGGTCATCCTCCATACCGAAACCTGTGTCCCAGGCCACCTTCTGCCGGCGTCTACGCCCCAGGGGTCTCAGAAAGCTAAAATTGTATATAGTACAGCTGGACTGGTCCCCCATCCGTCACGCCCGATATTGACTCTGCCCTAGATCTCTTCACCAATGCCTTCAGCAAGGCCAAACGAATACCACATGGATCTCTCCATCCCTTATCCAAAAACTTAAACATAGGGATAATCTCTGGCACATCGCTATTGAATCAGGCAAGTTGGCTGGTAGACAAGCCTGCAATGCGGCGCGTAATTGGTGCACCTGGGCCAAGGCAGAGCACCATCAGACCACCCTTGCATCCACCTGGGGTTCCACCTGGACTTTCTGGGACAGCATGAAAGAGCTTAATGGGAAGACCCGCCCCCCCGTCCCAGCTCTCTATCAATGGCACCATCGCTACAGACCCAACTCGCATAGCTGATTGCCTCAGTACTACCTTCTCTGACCTAAGCTCTGTCCTTCCAAACAACTTTTTTGACCCAATCCCTGTGCCTCTCCCCCCTGCCTTGGATTGCGCTCCTTTCTACCTGCACACTATATCCCCCCCACGTAGCCAGGCCACACCTGCTAAAAGCCCTTGGTAGCAACAACCCCAGCTGTGACTCCCCCCTAGACTCTAGGATCCTCTGCCTGGTCTTGGATGTCGCCCTAGGCCCCCTTACAGACCTACTAAACTGGTCTCTCTGCCTCGGTCAGTTTCCCAGTGCTTGAAAATCAGCGGAAATCACCCCTATACATAAGAGTGGAGATCGGTCCGCACCTAACTACCGGCTGATCTCTTCTCTCTCACACACACACACACACACACACACACACACTCACACTCTAAAGCCCTAGAAAAATTAGTGTCTATTCAACTCTCTGAGTACCTGACCAAATATGACAATATGCCCAGAACAACATGGTTTCTGCCCAGGACACAGTACCACTACTGCTCTCCTGGAGTTCTCTCAGTACCTGCACTCTGCTCTTAACTCCGGCAACCTTGCCGGCGCAGTGTTCATAGACCTCTCCAAGGCTTTTGACATTGTTTTTGACTTCTTCCTGCTCGACTTCCTCCACCAACTTGGCTTTTCTGCTGGTCCCCTTGCCTGGTTCTCCAACTACCTCTCTGCTAGATCCCAGCATGTCAAGATAAACAGCTCCCTGTGCAATACCCGGCCCATTCGTTCTGGGGTACCCCAGGGCTCCATTCTGGGCCCTGTACTTTTCAGCCTCTACCTCAACACTCTCCCCAGCTCCTGCACAGGACAAATGCTCCTCTATGCGGACGATGCGGTTCTCTTTGCATCCCACCCTGATCCCTCTTCTCTCCAGGTATCCCTCCAGCACACCTACAACCAAGCTGAAAAGTGGTTCCTTTACCACTGACTTGTCATTAACCTAAAGACCACCAAGTCAGTGCTCTTCTCTCGTCACCAAAACAAGGCCAGGAATGCTCCCCTCTTCATTCTCCCCAGCACTCTACACCTGCTGGAGTAAGTGACCTCTTACAAATATCTAGGCATCACTTTCGACTCTGCTCTCACCTTCCACACCCACATCAGTGCCCTGTTCTCCACCATAAATTCTCGGATAGGTCTACTATACCGTCATAGATGCCTCCCCCAAGTTGCCCTCCGGCTGGCCATCACTTCTTTCGTCCTGTCGCTAGTGGACTATGGCTTGCCCATTTACGCTGCGGCAGACAATACCGCCTTGACTAAAATCCAACTCCTAATCAATAAGACCTGCAGGCTCCTGACTGGAGCCCCTAGCCGCACTCACACTTGCCTGCTTTACTCCACCGCCAACCTGCTCGCCTTTGAGGAGGTCTGTGCTACCAGACCTGCCTACTCACCAAAAAATCTCTTCTAGGGCTCGGGGGTCTCTGCTTCCCTATGGCGTGCGTCCTCGTCTGTTGCAACCCATAGCTCTGCCAAGGCCACCTTTCTGGTGCCCAGAACCAAGGCCTCATTAGCCCAGAGGTCCTTCCATTACCGAGCCCCTGCTTGGTTCAGCTCCCTCCCACCCTGCATCACAGACATTGCCAAAATTGGTCCCTTCAGAATCACCCTCCGGAACCATCTCTTAGACGTTCATTGCTGTAGATGCACCTAGTTAATCCCACTGTGGGATCCTACTGTCAGGCCTCCCTGACTTGACAATGTCCTCCGGACAGCCTATCCTTTCCCCGACCTCCCACCCAACTCACCATCCCTACCCTCTCCCAAGTATTATCTAGGTATGTCCAGGGCTGTACCCCCAGTGTAACCCTTGGGTACCTTGTATTTGACTGTAACCTATTATAAGTAACATTATTATGTAATCTATGTGTACTCTATGTTTAATGTTTTGCACCTGTACTGTTCTCACTGTTGTAACCACGCTCTGTAATTCTGTCTACCCCCCGCTCCCCGCGACAAGGTGCCTTTGTAAAAGAGTCCATGACTCAAAAGGTTGTAAATCCGACTTTTCTAATAAATAAATAAATAAGTGTTATTAGAAAATAGAGATCTTACTTCGAGTGGGAGCCCTTGCAGCAGGCAATCACAATAAGGACTATGCCGCAGGCACTAGGACCCACCGGAAAACTTCTCAGCCAGCAGTAACCAGCAGGGACTGCCCCCGACTCCGGCGCCACCCTGCGTCCACTCTGGTATAAAAGAGGAGTGGACCCAGCTCCACCCCAGTTATTTTCCCGCCGCGTCCCGCGCACATGAAGAGTTCTTCGGTCTTGGCTTGCCAGTACCAGCTAAAAACTTCGGATTTTCAGCCTTTTTCCCTTCCATTTTCTCGGTCACTGACGTATGTCTTCACCGTCCTCAGTCTCCTCATTAGGACCCCATGTCAGCAAGTGCGGTTGCGGCCTCCAGATACCATCTGAGGATGGCCACAAGAAGTGCGTCTTTTGCCTGGGGCCTGAGCGCGACACCGTGGCCCGTTCGTCCTGACAGAGATTCACCAGCTGGACTCGGATCCGCCGTCTGAAGGCGTACCTTCTCGAAAAAAAGATGGATCTGCACACCTCAAGGGAGAAGGTGAAAAAGGACAAAACCAAGCGGTCCCGTGAAAAAGCCGTAGTTGGCCCCGGCATCAGTCCAGGTCCTGGTCTCGCTCCCGCTCGCAGCCTTCTCCCAAGAAAGCCCGTGGTTCGACGGACTCAGGTGAGCGTCCAAAATCTAAATATCAGGCTAAGGCTGGGCCTTCGGGGGAGAGGCCAGCGAAGCCTAAGGTGACTCCGCTAAGGGTCACCGTTAAGTCCTTGGGGCCACAAGCTTTGGCCCCGCCTTCCAAGGCCTCGGCACCACCAAGAGCGCACCCTCTGAGTTGAAGGATACTCCGGCACCCCCCAGCGGTACCCATCTTGGTCCCCTTATCGGCCGGGTGATGGGTGATGACTAGGCGCGGCGGTGAAGGGCTGTGTCTCCATCCCTAAGTCCTCCCTCCCCCAGGGCTCTACAGGAGGCTCTCCTTCCAGGGCGGCGTTCTGGATATTCCCTTTCGAGAAGCGACCTCCATCTTTCTGAAGGACAAGCTCCAGGATCTGTTTCCTTCTGGTGGGGCAGGTCCAGGCGCCCCAAGCCGGCCCGTCACTGGTTCCGGACCCTCGGGTGAACCACAACCAGGAGGTGCTTCTTCACCGAGGAAGACCCCCGAGAGGCTGCCGCCTACACCTCCTCTGAGGGCTTGGTCCCGTTCACGGTCCATAGACCGACACCGGCGCTCTACCAGGTCTGGTAGCCAACTCCGCGTCAGGTCTCTCACCAGGAGCCGTTCTTGCTCTGTTAGATGGGACTGCTCCCAACTTCGGTCCCCTGACCGGCGTCGGTCCCGTGACCGTCGTCTGTGAGTCACCAACGTTCGAGCGGGGCTAGGCACAGGGATAGGTCTGGCTACTTAACACCCAGTAGCCCATCCCCCTCTTCTTCCTCTTCCTTTTTGGGAATCTGGGTTCCCCGGGAGAGAAGGACCAGCCCCACTCGCCTCCTGACGATCCTACTTTCATGGACGTCATGAGTCACATCCAGGATTTCAGTGAGTGGGATACAGAGGACCTGGATCCGGAATGCCGGTGATTAGCTAAGTACCTGAGGCAGAAGGAGCCTAAACCCTTGATGGTACCTCCTTTGGTGGACACATTCCAGGACCTTACCCAGCTTACCTGGAAGTGTCCAGCTTCGGTCCTGCAAGTTCCAAAGAAATCAGACAGGCGATACAGAGCCCTGAGGGACGAACCATTTTTGGCCAAACACCCTCAGGCGGACTCTTCAGTAATTACGGCTGCACATGACAAGTCTAAGCAGCCCAAACACCTCGGCTCGTAGCCTCCCGATCCAGAGTCTCGTTATTTGGACCAGGTAGGCAAGAAGGTGTATTCTGCCTCCACCTGTTCAATTAGATCCCTGAATTTCCTAACATATGTGGTCTAGTACCAGAGTGAGCTATGGGGGTGGGACAAGAGCTGGTAAACGCCTTGCCAGACTCCGAGAAGAAAATAGAGATTCTGTACTTCTTAAAATCTGGCTCGGACATAGGCACACATGTTTTGCGTGCCTCGTTTGACACTGCGGATATGGCAGCCAGAGCGTCAGTGTCAGGTGTGTGCCTCAAGCGCCATGCCTGGTTGAGGGTCTCGGGCTTTCACCAGGATCTGCAGTCCGGCATCTGGGACTTACCGTTCCAGGGTGCCATTTTCTTTGGGCAGCAGATGGAGTCTCTCATCTCTCGCTTCCAGGAGTCAGGCAAATCCATCTGGTCTGTCTGCCAAATGTACCGTGGAGACCAGCGGAGACAGCGAAAGCGGCCTTTTCATAAGTCCTCAGGTGGTCAAGCCCGTGGCAATCAACAAGGCCAGAGAGGTGGCTTTCGGAGGAGAGCTGGCAAACAGCAGCCTGGAGGCACTCCTCTCTGCCCACACCTGGCTCCGCCCAATGACTCCCTTCTGCCCCTCCCCTCCGGCGGAGGTTCAAGGGGAGGTGGTAGGGGGTCATTTCTCCCTCTACTTTCAGGGATGGAGCTTGATCACTGCGGACAAATGGGTCCTAGACGTCATAAGGAGAGGACACACCCTATAGTTCACAGAGATTCAGCCAGACACTCCAAGGTTCTCCAGATATCCTCCTTCTCATGTCCCTCTCATAGAAGGAGAGATACAAGCCCTCTTGCAAAAAAGGGCAATAGAACCAGTCCCTCTGCGGCAGCGGGGAAAAGGGTATTATTCCCACTTCTTCCTGGTCCCAAAAAAGACTCGGGACCTTCGTCCCATTCTGGACCTCCGCTTTCTCAATCTTCATATAGAGTACAAAAGGTTCCGGATGGTGACCCTTCCAGGTCTTCTTTCTCTGCTGCACCAAGGGGACTGGCTCTGCTCCCTAGACATGCAAGATGCGTACATTCATATTGGGGTCTTTCCCCCTCACAGGAAGTTCCTGAGGCTCCACTTCGGGGGCACTGTCTGTTTCAGGTTCTTCCGTTCGGCCTCTCCTCCGCTCCTCGAGTCTTCACGAAATGCTTGGCAGTAGTGGCTGTGGCTCTAAGGCGTCCAGGACATTATGTCTTCCCTTACCTGGACGATTGGCTGCTCGTGGCCCCGTCAAGGTCACGCCTGCTTCAAGCTCTCTGAGACACCTGTGCACTCTTCTGAGACCTGGGGAGCACCCTGAACCTGTCCAAGTCCTCCCCAGAACCCAGCCAAAGACTCGACTTTATCGGAGCGGTCCTGGATTCGGTCCAGGGCATGACTTTTCTACCCCCAGAGAGGGGCGATCGCTTGCGGGAGATAGCCGGAGCGGTCCTAGTAACTCCTCAGGTCCCAGCAAAGACCTTTGTCAGACTTCTGGGGCACATGGCGGCGGCCATTCCAGTTACTCCTCTGGCCCACCTCCACATGAGAATCCCACAGTGGATGCTCAGGGTGCAGTGGGATCAGTGCTCCGACGACCTAGACCACATGGTCAGAGTCACAGAGCCAGTAAGGAGAACACTTCTTTGGTGGATGGATCCACTCAATTTGGAAAAAGGGGCCCTCTTCCATCCGGAACCCCCGAATCGGACCCTCACAACAGATGTCTCGGATTTGGGCTGGGGAGCGCACCTGGGGGCCCACCAAACGCAGGGCATTTGGACCCCCGAGGAGCGTGAACTCCACATCAATGTCCTGGAGATGCAAAGGGTCCTCTATGCGCTCCACACGTTTCAGGAGGACCTCATACCAGGCTCTCTTCTAGTTCAGACAGACAACATGACGGTTGTCTTCTATATCAACAAGCAAGGGGGTGCTCATTCTTACCCCTGTGCAGGGAGGCGATGAGAGTCTGGTATTGGGCACTAGAATGGCACATCACACACTCTGCAGTGCACGTTCCAGGTGTCCTCAACGACTTGGCCGACATTCTCAGCAGATCTCAGTCCAAGGCGCATGAGTGGGAGCTACTGTAATCAGTAGCGGACCAGCTGTTCCGACACATGGGGTTGTCCAAAGCTGGGCCTGTTTGCGTCACCCCGCTCCTGGTGTTTTCTGGCCAGACGTGTTGTCACTTTGTTGGGCAGGGAGGTTTGTTTACGTCTTCCTTCCCTTTCCTCTCGTCCAGAGAGTTCTGTTGAAGTTGCAGGCTGAGGGGGCGCGAATGATTCTGATTGCCCCGTTGTGGCCCCTGCAGATTTGGTTCCGCTACTTCAGTGGCTGTCCATGGAGCCTCCAATCCCGCTGCCAGTATGCTCGCAGTTGCTGTCCCAGGATCAGGGCTCACTAGTCCATCCCGATCTCCGAACCTTACACCTTCATGCTTGGCTCCTTCGGACGTAGCAAAATGCAGGTATGGGATATCCCCAGAGGTGGTGGATATTCTTGTGTCGTCGAGAAAGTGCTCCATTTATGCTATGAAGTGGAAGCGGTTCTGCTTGTGGGCCTCGTCTCACCATCTGGATCCCATTACCTGTCCCCTGAACTCAGCTCTAAAGTATCTCCTCTCCTTATACCAGCAAGACTTGAGCTACTCCTCCATTAAGGTGCACATGTGGGCCATCTTGGCTTATCACGCCCTTTCGGGAGACAGGGCCTTGGCCCAGTTGGATGTGGCCCGCACCTTTTTACAGGGGATTCTTCACATGAGACCTCCCATTCTGGATCCTGTCCCACCCTGGGACCTCCTTGTTATGTTGGAGAAGCTTACTCTTACCTCCTTTTGAACCTGCAGCAGATTGGGAGCTGCGATATCTTTCCTGGAAGGTGTGTTTTTAGTTGCCATTACGTCGGCTCGAAGAGTTTCCGAGCTTCAGGCTCTGATGTGTAAAGAGCTGTATTTAATTTTCCACAGGGAAAGGATTTCCCGGAGGACGAACCCTAAGTTTCTTCCAAAAGTGGTCTCTGAGTTGACCTTCAACCAGTCTGTTGACCTTCCAGTTTATTTCCCTTGTCCCTCTAACGGGGAGGGGGAGCTTTCCTTCACACTTTGGACGTCCGCAGGACGCTAAGGTTTTACCTCAAGTGAACGGCTTCTCACCGTCAATCGGAGCAACTGTTTGTGGCATTTGCACCACAACACTTGGGTAAACCGGTGTCCAAGCAGACAGTTTCTAAATGGATTGTCCACTGTGTCTCTTTCTGCTATGAGAAGCACAACAAGCCCCCTTCCGGGGCCGGTTAGGGGTCACTCCACCAGGGGAGTGTCTGCTTCCTTCGCCGCGCTGCGGAACGTCCCGATTAGGGACATATGCACAGCTGCTACCTGGAATTCAGTGCCTACTTTCGAAAAGCACTACTGCTTGGACATTGCCTCCAGACTCCGTGCCAGCTTCGGCCTGGCAGTCCTTCAGGGACTCCTGTTTTGAGCATCTGTGTTCAACTCCTCTATTCCACCTCCCGGGGTCGATTACCTCCTTGGCGAGGGACTGCTTGGGATTAAGTCCTTATTGTGATAGCTTGCTGCAAGAGCTCCCACTCAAAGTAAGATAGTACAGTTACGTAAGAACTTACTGTAACAGTAGATCTTTGAGAGGCGCTCTTGCAACAGGCGTTACTTTCCCACCCTCCATCCCCCTATTGAGGTGTGCAGGGCATCATCTTCAAGCTTCGTCTCATTTTCCTGTCGGGGCTTGTTTGTGGGTCTTGGCGGGGGAACTGGGGTGGAGCTGGGTCCGCCCCCTTTTATGCCAGGGCTGACGTCTGGGTGGAGCCGACGTCAAGGGGGTGGTCCCTGCTGGGTACTGCTGGCTGAGAAGTTTTCCGGTGGGCCCTAGTGCCTGTGGCATAGTCCTTATTGTGATAGCCTGCTGCAAGAGCTCTTCTTGAACACATACTGTTACGGTAAGTTCTTGCGTAACTGTACTTTTTGGAAACCTGTTTAATAAAACAGGTACCCTCATAAAGAGAGGAGGGTATATGTGACAGGGTAGAACAGAACCCTGTCCCATTTGTTGTGGAGAAGGTGTTTAAATGCAAGGATCCGTATTCTTTCATTTTCTCTCTTTTTTCTGGTTGCGCAACCAAATTTTCCTGCGAGACTTCGGACTTGGTCAACCTGAACAGTTCCGCAATTCTTTGTCCCTGTTTTCTTTTGCTGTCTGTTTTTCTTCCTTGCATATCTGTATCTGCTAATGTAAAATATATGAGAATCAATGTATGGAAATGCAGCTGATATTGGGATCACTTTTGTTTAGAAAATTGTTACTGTTGAAATGTATATATTTATAATTTGAGATAACTGTAAAAAGCCAGAGGTTATTTTGAGTGCAAATGCCTGAGCCTTTTGCGAAAAGGAGCTTCAGGAAATTCTCAGTGTTCTAGCAGCTCCTGAAATTTACATGGGACAGGATGTTTGCAAAGGATGGGGCTGGAAAGAGTTATAAAGACAGCTAAGCTGAGCTGCAGGGGAGATTTTTTACAAGAGATTTTATTTTGCTTCTGTATATAGTTATTCTGAACAGGTTCATTTTATTTTATATTACTGCTACTATAAATAAAAGTTTTGGTGAATTCTACAACTGCTTCTGGGTTTTCCCCTATGCTTCCTGACCTGTGCCTCGATTACACATGGCCACTGAAAAACTGCACCTGCAAGTTTTTACTTTGAACTGTGTAAGAAGTGTTAACAGTTTCAATACAGTTCTCTCAAATATATTGACAATTTTGCATGCAGACTTGGGTTTGGCTGAAACAGTGCAGTGCAAGATGAGGCAATGGTTTCATGTTACTCTGCTTTCTTTTGAATCCTGGTCTTGTTTGTTTTCAAAATCCACTGGTCAAACACTTAATGCTGAGTGCTGACTAATTGTGAAGTGCCCCCAAGATATGGCTCCCTATAGGTGCCTGCTTTACAGGGGCAGTAAAATCAACTCCAAACTTGATAGTGTCCCTCTAAACACTTAACATTTGATTTGTGTTGAAGCAGTCTTATCAGAAATCTTTCTGTTGCCACAGAGATTGAAACAGCAGGTGGGGAAAAAAGGTGCAAATTATCCCATTCACCTAAATGAGGTGCTAACTGTGGAGCCTTTTTGGAAGTGGTAAGGCAGTTTCCTCCTTGTGAACACTTTCATTCAGACTTGTTTTCATTCAAACTGAAGATTTTGGATGGCCTTTCTGATTGAATAAGCTAGTTGGTAACAGTGGTCCTGTGCTTACAACCTAGATGCGCACATGCAAAGAATACAATAAAAAACTGACTTAAGTCTAAAAACAAGCTTATAAAGCACATAAAATGTATCTGAACATTTACCTAAACAAATAATTGCAAACTGAGGTAAATTTATAAAGTACCCTGATTACTGTATAATGCAGTACACATATATATTGGTATTTTTTTTTTATATTCTTTGTAAACCAGGTAAGGCCCACTAGGCAGAAGTGCCTATTTTCAGGGGTGATCCAGGAGCACTGGGGAGGTTAAGTGACTTACTCGGAGTCTCGTAATATGCAAGTGCAGGTTGTGGGACTCGAACCCAAGTCTACTGGATGTACCCAGTTCATTCACTGTTTGTTACTCTAGCCATACTGCCAGCCTCAGTAACCTCAAGATATAATGTTTTAATATGTGATTTCAGTAATAGTGTACAGTACCTACAGTGCAAAGTATGAACATTAAACATTTTATAACATTTTACTAAAACTGAAATATTCACAACTCCATCTGCTTATTTTGTCTTACACCAAAGTGGGTGAATAGTTGACAGAGCACTGTAAATAGCTTTTGATCAGGCTTCATTAGTCTACATTCAGAAACAGTTTGTTTATTCTGGATTTATTTAATATTGATTTTCTGTAGCTCACTAAATAGAATCTATTTTAGCACTGTACGAAGCAGATGTTTTTAAACTGAAGAGAGGCAACGCATTATCCATTTGATTCATTTTAGTAGCAAGTTTTCCTTTTTTAAAACATATTTAAGTGACAGTGTATTCATATAGCACTTTATGCTGACTAATATATGCTTCGGAAAACAGTAAAGGATTTATTGTGAAGCACCGTGGATCTATAGTAGAACTCCTGCAATTTGTCTGTAATTTTGGAAAAAAAAAATCTCTTCAGGTTTCCACAGTTTTCCAGTGGCCCTGTCCATGTGTGCTGATAACTTGTATTTTTTGGTATCATCCAGTGTAATATAAATATTAAAATATGATCTATCTTCGAGAGGGCTCTTGCAGTAGGTAATTACATATAGGACTGACGCCGGCTGGCGGCAGGACCCCACGGAAAAATTTCTAGCTAGCAGTCCCTGGCGTGAGACCGCCCCATGTCAGGTGACGTCCTCTGACGTACGGTATAAAGGCGGTCGGATGCCCGCCTTCCAGTTCTTTCCGCCGTCCCAGCTCGTGCAGCCTGCGTGGTTAAATTCTTATCGCTCAGTCCTGTTACTTCGTCGTTTTTCCGAACAGTTTCAGAATTTTATTCCTCTTCGTCAGGTGACGTCAGTATATGTTGTCCCCTTCAAAGAATAAGTCGACTCGATGCGGCGTAACTGCCTCACAAAAGCGGTCCTCCCTCTGCCTCTTCTGCCTAGGCCCCGACCACGCGCGGTCGAGCAAGTGTCACTGCCTCCGGTTCAACGCGGCCACCCGCAGACGACACCAGCAGTCCCTCGAAGCCCGTCTCCTCAAAAAGAAGATGTCTGTGATGGAGAAAGAGCTGAGAAAACTCCGGCAGGCGTCTACCTCCCTTGAAGGGCACAAGAAGCGGGACAAGGAAAGGCACCGGGAGAAGGCCGGAGTCGCGGGCAAGGTAACATCCCTCGGAGATAGCCCGGCGGCAGCCTCAAGGCTTTGGAGAAGGCGTCGGCCACCCGGCGGGTTGAGTTAGGGCCGCCGAGCATCTCTGGGCAAAGGAGACTCCAGCCCCCAGTACGCCGCCAGGCCTCACGACCTACTGGTGCAGGCACCTCCCTTAAGCCGGACGTCGGCTCCTCCGCGTCTCTCTGCCGGGAGAAGAGCCTCTAATGGCTCGACCCTTGGTGGCGCTCGTGATGTCCCCCTGGGACCGGGCCTCCTCTTTCTCAGCCCATCTCGACGAGGACCCCCCAGGCGGGGCCAAGCTCTCTGGCGTCTGCGGGACTCAGTCCATAAGCCACACGTCGGTTCCTCCGACGTGCGCCGGGCCTCCGAGCCTACGGCAGAACCTGTTGTTTCTGTCATTCCAGGCTCCCCGCAGTCTTCGCTGCCGTCAGGGGAACCCCAGTCCCCCATGCCTGACCCTGGGGATTTCTCTCCTCCGTCCCCGGACGAGACTCGGGACCCTGGGCTACTGTCCGATCCTCTTCCTGAAGAACCGGATCTGACGCCGGTTCCCCTGGCCGACACGGCCCTCCGGCGCCGGGGATTTTCCTCCTCGCCGGGCCCTCCACCCACAGGCCTGTCCCGACTGATCCGCCCGTGGGTACCCGGCTGGGCCGTCTGCTCCGACAGCTCCTCCAGCGTCTGGGTATCGCGCCCGGTTTTCCCAAGTCTGCAGTATCCTCTGCGCCCGTGCAGTGCCGACTCCTTTGACACGCAATACCCGACACCACAGTACCCGACTCCGGGATACCGCAGCAGATTACGGATACTCTCCCTCTGGATTCCCTCTGTACAATGCTCCCCTCCTCCTCCTCCACCCCTAAGCGCGGTGGATCTCCAGGAGACTCTTGCTTCTTGGTGGGCTGAGGCCAGGCTCAGTTCACCAAGGAATCGGCAAATCTTCGCGACAGTGCCACCTGGCTCCTGTACGCCCTAGGCGGCACTCTCCTCCTCCTCGGTTTTGCCCTCGGGATCCAGAGAGGAGCAGGACACGTGTTCTAGGACCTTTCCCAAGGAACCCGTTCCTCCCCCTAGACGGGTTAGGGAGTCTGACTCTGCTTCAGATTCTTCCTCTCCTCCTCTCGGACTCTCGGATGCTTCGATGGATGTTCGAGAAAGGCGACAAGCCACGCTCTCCGTCCAAGCCCGGCAGAACTCAAGTCCTCCGGAGATCCTTCCTTCCGCGAGTTGCTCAGGAAGATCCAGGAAGTCCATCAGTGGCATTCCTTAGAACCAGATCCTCAGTGGGTGAAACTCGCCGAACATCTGGACTTGCCCCTTACGGCTCCTACCTTAGTGCCACCCTGGATGGAGCCTCACGCCCACCTTGTTTCCACTATTTGGAAACAACCGTCGGCTTTAGCCCCACTTCCCAGGAAGTTGGAACAGGCTATACCAGGCTCCGGAGGGTGTAGACTTTTTAGACTCTCACCCCTGTGCAGACTCGGTTGTGATTAGCGCCGCTCACGGCCGGTCAACACCCAGCTGCCAGGCTCATCTCACCCGGATAAGGAATCTCGCCTTCTGGATCAGCATGGAAGGAAGATCTATGCTTCTTCCACACTGGGGATCAGGGCCCTGAACTATGTAGCACATATGGGGGATTACCAGAAGGCCGTCCTTGCCCAGGTGGAATCTAAGATCGACTCTTTGCCTGACTCTCAACTCAAGCAGGAGTTGGCCTACCTGGTCCGTTCTGCTCGTTCGGCCAGTCGTCACTTTCTTAGGATGACCTCCGATGCAGTGGACACGCGGGATGGAGCTCTGCGTTCGCCGTGAGTCTTCGGCGTCACGCATGGCTCCGTGTGTCAGGTCTGGTCCCGGAGGTGCAGTCAGCCATCCAAGAAGCACCTTTCAGGGGTTCTGTGCTTTTCAGTGGTGATGTCAAGGACATCCTCACTGATTTGCAGGAGAGGGGGACGGCCCTTAAATCCGTTGATTCAATGTACCGTCCCCATCCCCCACAGTGCCATCCCTTTCGCAGACTCAGCCGGCCTCAAGCGAAACCTCAGGGAAGGCGGGCCACTAAACGTCGGGGCCCCCACAGCTGACAGGCCCCCGCCGCCCAAAAATGCAGCGGGTGCCCCAGCTGCGGCGCTGCCTCACACCACCTGACTCCTTTCCTCTCCCACCGCCTCCAGACACCCCGGAGGAACCGGTAAGAGGGAGGTTCTCCCTCCACCTTCCGGGTTGGGAGAGGATAACTTCGGATTCATGGGTGCTTCAGATCATAGCAGAGGGGCACTCCATAGAGTTTCTACAGAAACCTCCACGTCACCCCCCTCTGAACTCTGCTTACTCAATCAATCAATCAGTCAAAATCTTTATTTATTCAGGCGAACATCATTGAGCGTAGCTCATTTACAAGATGGACCTGAGTGGTCATACAAATAAGGATACAAGTTTTTTTACAAAGACATGAGAATAGCATAACATTAGTACAATCAAATAAATAAGAGATATATACAAAATTTACAGATATACAAGGCACAGTAAAATAACTTAACCTGTAAAAATGAAGAGGATAATAGATCATCAAGGGACCATCTTCCTTTGGTCAGGGAAGAAATCTCAGCGCTTCTTGCGAAAGGCTATAGAGCCCGTCCCCCCTCACCTCTACGGGACGGGGTACTATTCCCACTTCTTCCTTGTTCCAAAGAAGACTGGAGATCTCAGACCTATTCTCGATCTCAGCTCTCTGAACCTGTATGTGGAATACAAGAGGTTCAGGATGCTCTCCTTCAATCCTTTTGCCCTGCTTCAGCTGGGCCATTAACTGTACACTAGATATGCAGGATCGTCCTGCATATCCCCGTGCATGCTCGCACAATGTACCTCAGGTTTGAGTTCCAGGGGTCCACTGCCAATTCTAGGCCCTCCCATTGGTCTTTCCTCGGCCCCCCGAGTCTTTACCAAATGCCTGGTGGTGGTAGCGGCCCACCTGCGTTCTTTGGGAGCTCAGGTTTTTCTCTACCTGGACGACTGGCTCCTGGCGGCCCCGTTCAGGGAGGAACTACTGCATTTTCTCTCCCTCACCCAGCAGGTTTTCACTGGCCTGGGTATTACCATCAACCATTCCAAGTCTCACCTGGATCCTTCACAGAGGCTCCAGTTTATCGGGGCAATTCTCAACACAACTTTGTGCAAGGCCTTTCTGCCTCCGGACAGGGGGGGCCTCCCTCCAATCACAGATTTCCCTCCTGTCGGATCACAGGAGGGTCCCGGCGAGGTCAGTGCTCCGTCTACTGGGGCTTATGGCTGGCAGCCATCCCGGCAGTTCAGCGCGCCACGCCTCCATGAGAATCTCGGTGGACTCTTGATCTCAGTGGGATCAGCAGTAGGCGACCTAGATCATCTGGTTCTGATCTCCTCGCCGATGGTGAAGATTTGCAATGGTGGATGGTTCGAGAGAACCTTTCCGGGGGGGTCGCACTTTCATCCTCCCCTGAGCAGACTCTGACCACGGGCCTTCAAGCGAAGGTTGGGAGCCCATCTGGGTACTCACGAACCAAGGCCTTTAGTCAAAGTTGGAGATGGTTCTCCCACATCAATGTGCTCGAGCTTTGAGCAGTGCTGTATCGCTCAGGCCCTTCACCAATACATCCTTCCGGTCACCTAGCTGTCCAAGCGGACAACATGCGGCGTGGTGTGGTACATCAGCAAGCAGGGAGGAACTCAGTCGTACCCGCTGTGCAGGGAAGCGATGAGGGTCTGGGATTGGGCTACTCTCCACAACCTTCACCTCACGGCGATCCATGTTCTGGGAGTCGACAATGTCCTGGCAGATAGACTAAGTTGCTCGTCTCCTCTTCCACACGAATGGGAATTGGACGAAAAAGTTCTAACAAACATCTTCCAAATTTGGGGGACTCCTCAGATAGACCTGTTCGCTTCCTCCCAAAACACAAAACTTCCAATCTTTTGCTCGCTCGCTCCAGAGCGAGGCGCTTTCTGGAGCGACGCTTTGTCGCTAAGCTGGAAGGACAGATTCGTCTATGCTTTTCCCCCAATTCCTCTGGTCCCTCGTGTGCTACAGAAGCTTGCTTTAGAAGGAGCGAGAATGATTCTGATCGCTCCTTTCTGGCCCAGGCAAATCTGGTTCTCTCTTCTACAACAATACTCAGAGGTTCCTCCTCTTTCTTTTCCTTTATCTCAAGGATTGCTGACCCAGGATTAGGGGACCCTGGTCCATCCGGGACTAGAGTCCCTTCAACTTCACGCATGGCTCCTACAGACCTAGCTCAAGCTCATTTTGGCATTTCTCCTAGGGTGGCCGAGATTCTGGTGGAGGCTAGAAAACCCTCCACTAGGTCCACCTACGCCATGAAATGGAAAAGATTTTCTATCTGGGCTGCGTCCAGGGACGTGGAACCCTTTTCCTGTCCTGTGACCATTCTACTTGAGTATATGCGTCATCTTTTCGACCTGGGTCTCAGTCACTCCTCTTTGAAAGTCCATATGGCGGTTATTTCAGCCTACCATGTCCCTTTCACTGATAAGGCATTTGCCCAGCTGGAGGTATCCAAAACTTTCCTCAGAGGGTCCTTCATCTCAGGCCCCTGTCGGATCCAGCTCCCCTTGGGACTTAAACTTTGTCCTCGAAACCACCTTCCTCCCTTTGAGCCTCGGCTTCCATGAACTTGAAGTTTTATCGTGGAAGGCGCTCTTCCTGGTGGCCATTACTTCTGCTGCTTGAATTTCCGAGCTCAGGCCCTGATGTGCAAAATCCCTTATCTGATTTTTCACAAAGAACGTGTAGCTCTTTGCACGAATCCTAAGTTTCTCCCGAAGGTGGTAGCGGAATCTACCTTAAATCAGTCTATTGAATTACCTGCTTTCTTCACGCAGTACTCTAATCAAGAAGAATATCTGCTCCATACCATGGATGTTCACAGGATTCTGAGATACTACACCGATAGGACGAAGGATCTCAGAAAGACTGATTAGTTGTTCATTTTTTACGCTCACAAAAGAGAAGGCAATGCTGTCTCTAAGCAATGCCTATCAAAATGGTTGGCCCATTGCATCACTTTCTGTTATGACAAGTACAACAAGACCCTCCCGGGTCAAGTCAGAGGTCACTGTACTCGTGGAGTTGCCGCCTCTGCAGCTTGTTTCAAGAACGTGTCTGCGGCAGACATCTGTGCTGCCGCCACTTGGACTTCAGTCCATACTTTTACTAAACATTACAGTTTGGACATTGCCACTCGCCGTAGAGCAGGCTTCAGGTTAGCTGTCTTGCAAGGCCTCCTTTCTTGAGACCTGCTAGATTATTTGCTAATTTTTCGAGTAGTTCCTCCTCCCGGTGCCTTTCATTTGTTCCAGACTGCTTGGGATTCTGTCCTATATGTAATTATCTACTGCAAGAGCCCCCTCGAAGTAAGATAGTACAGTTATGTAAGAACTTACCGTAACAGTAGATCTTCGAGAGAGCTCTTCTAGTAAATCTTCTTCCGTCCTCCATCCCCTAGGCTTTTTCAGCTCCTTTTCCATTGAAATATCTGCTTCCCTCTTGTCTGGGCCTGTGTGCGGAAAGAACTGGAGAGGCGGGTGTCGGGACAGCCCCTTTATACCCGGCGTCGTATGGCGCGGTCACCCATACGTGAGGCGGTCCGCCAGGGACTGCTCGCTAGAAATTTTTCCAGGGGTCTTGTACCGTCGACGCCAGTCCTATACGTAATTACCTACTGCAAGAGCCTCTCTCGAAGATCTACTGTTGCGGTAAGTTCTTACGTAACTGTACTTTCGGGCACATACTAAATGAAAACTGTGCTTTCAGGAAGGGAAGCAGTCCTCAGCTGATGGAAAGGTTGGTGGGAAGCATGGGTGGTTAAATTGAAGCATGGCTGGTTACAATAAAGCAGTGTGGGTGGCTTCCTTATTGATTCTATAAGCAGCAAAGCAGAAAGAATGCACAGCAGTGCAGCATTCATTTTCAGATGCTGAAATATCGGCTGGCCCAAAGGCACTGCAGTAGTGCTACTGCTTGCAATGCCAGTGACCTGGGGTTGGAAGTGAACTCTGGTTGCTGGAGGGATGGCTGGGGGAGTAGGATCGAGCACCTGGGGGACTGCTCTCCTCCTCTGGGGAGGGTGTGCTGTGGGTCCCGCTGCTTTACTGCCACCTGGGTGACCACGGGTGGTGGTGCAACGGGGCTGCAGAGCAATCGGGAGGGGAGGATGCTGACCAAGATCTGGAGCGGAGGCATGCCTCTACGTGCCCTACCTCCTTGAATCCCCTCAAGTGCTGGTGCCTCAGGGACAGAGACCAGAAAGCCAGGAACAAACGTTCCTCATCGGCCACTAGTGGAAGGGATCCGGTTGCCCCAGACTTCATAACCGGGCTCTATCGGGGACCAACTGGGCTGCCTGATGCACACTAATGGACTGTGGAGGGGATGACCCAGGGTCCCCTCCTTCCCCGCCTGGGGGGATACAACTGAGGCAGGATGGGGGAAGGCCCACAGAAGCTACCAAGCATTACCTGTGGTGAAGCTAGGGGATACACAGCCTAGGGATCCTTGACAAGTGGAGACAGATGCTGTGAGAAGGGGGCATAGATAGAGAAAATAAAATAAAAAAGATGCTGAAATATTAGGGATTCTGTGCAGTGACATGCATTTTCCGTGAGGCACCGATACAAGAATTCAAAATTCGCAAACCAAGGAGGATTTCGTGAGTTACCGGTAAAAAAATGGAAAACCAGGGTCCTTGCTGAGAAGTTTGTCACTTTAACATCATCTTTTGCACTGTCGATGATATTTGGCTCCTCTTTTCCGTCGTCGACTGCTCCTCCATTGACAGTGGGTTCTGGGGTGAAATTGTAGCTTCCATTGCTGCCCGTGGTTTCTAGCCATCGTCCATCAACGATGGCTTCTATCGATGATCCTCTTGTCAACGGCCAGCCTTTCCACAAAGGGCTCTATATTAGCGCCCTCATCAACTATCCTGGGGTCTTGTACACACCCCTCATCGACGACTGGTCACTTGGTTCCACTGCCTTCTTCCATAACGTCAGTGATCCCTGTTCACTCAGCCCATGCTACCCCGGCTTCTTCTGCTGGGCAGATGGCTATGATTGATGTCCAGGCTCTAGTAAATACTATTCTGGACCTTACACAGACCCCTCGCTCCCCTACTGAAGGGTTGGTTCCGGTCTCTGCTCCCCTACGGCCTTCCTTGGCCCAGAGGATGGCCAGCTCTTCCCCTGTCTCCCATGGGTTTTCACCCTCAGGATGTAGACATGGATGACCCTTTCCAGCAGGACTGGGATTTGCCTGACCTGGAGGATGAGGACGGTATGGATCAGGAGGACTCCCCCTCAGTCCTCCTCGGCTGTCTCTTCAGTTCAGGGTGACCCTACCCCTGGACTCCCATGTTCTCTGCCAGATGATCAGACTATTTCAGACATTATGATACACCTCCAGAAAACATTTGGGTTCCAGAGCACTGAGCAGGATGCTTCAAGAAAAAAGTTGGCACTGTATTTAGGTATACTGGAATGCCCCACTCTGGTGGACGCCTTTGAAGAGGCTGTTGGGCTGCTTGGAATCAACCTTTCAAAATTCCCTCCAATCCTCGTAAGGCTGATTAGGATTTATCAGGCCCCGGTGGACCACCCCTACTTCATATCTCCACCTCAGGCAGACTCTGTGGTGATCAGTGCCACTTATGATAAGTCCTCTAGACCTCAGCGCATGAGTGCTCCAACCCCCCTGATAAAGGAGTCCAAGAAATTGGATGTAATGAGAAAAAGGGTTTATGTCTCAGCTACTGTGTCTCTCCATATACTTTAATTACATGAGACACCTCCTGAAATATCAGGAGAAAATCCTAAAATCCTCCCAGGGAACGGTCCAGTCCCTCCCTGCAGGTTCTGCCCAGGAGGATCTGACTGCCAAGATGTCTACGGCGGCGTCTGTTTGCTACCACCTGCTAAGGGCCACCTATGATGCCTTTGATACTGCTGACCATACGTCCTCAGCACGTGTTTTGTCTCAGACGTGATGCCTGGCTCAGAGTGTCAGGATTCTCACAGGACATGCAGCAATCTATCCTTAACGCTCCCTTTAAGGGTGATCAGCTGTTTGGTCCACAGACTCAAGAAATGTTGAAGGACTTAAGGACTTCAGTCGTACCCTTCATTCGGTCTGGACCCTGTACCGTCCAACAGCAAAACAGGCTTTCCGGGATCCTCTAGGGGCCGCCCCTACAGGGCACGTCCCAGTGCTCCCAAGACCACCTGTCAATAAGTGGAAGCCTCTATTGACATTGCCTGGTCCTAGAAATGCTCAGAAAACTTCCCGTTATGTCTCTGCTGCCACCCAGCAGGGCCATCCTTCGACCTGAAGGTCTTCCTCTGGTCATGGGACCAGAGACCCTTCCCACAGCCGTTGGGGGCAAGTTTTCCCTTGCACCTACAAAGGTGGCAAGCCATCTCTTCTGACCTGTGGCTCCTGCAGTTGATAGTCGGGGCACACACTGGAGTTCACAGAGATTCCCCTTGCTTTGCCACCAAGGGTCTCTTATTACCCCCCCAGACCAAGCATTGGTTTTATGGAATGAAATTGATGCTTTGCTCACAAAATGTGCCATCGAACCAGTTCCCCTTCCACAGAAGAGTACAGGATTTTACTCCCATTTGTTCCTGGTTCCCAAATGGATGGGGGACTTGTGCCCCATTTTGGATTAAAGGTGTCTCAGCCTCTATATCAGATACCAAAAGTTCAGGATGGTGTCTCTCCTGACACTTTTCCCCTTGCCGAACAAGGGAAATTGGCACTGATCTCTCGATATGAAGGATGCGTACCTCCATATCCTGATGCATCCGGCTCACAGATGGTTTCTCCGTTTTTTGTTTCTGGGTCATCATTATCAGTTCAGGGCCCTCCCATTTGGTCTTTCCTCGGCCTCGAGGGCGTTCACAAAATGCCTAGCAGTAGTCGCAGCGGCCCTCCGCAGGGAAGGCCTTTATGTCTTTCCCTGCCTGGACGGCTGGTTCCTGAAAGCGTCTTTCCGCCAAAGGCTGTTGTCCAGGCTTTCTCAAACCCTGCAGTTGTTCGCCCATGTGAGGATAGCTGTAAACTATCCAAAGTCCAAGATGGACCCAGCACAATGCTGCCTCTATATCAGAGCCGTGTTAGGCGCCTCCTTGGGGATGGCTTATTTGCCAATACCTCGGGCGGACACAATGATTACTTTAGTGTGCAGACTAGAGTCCAGCAGATTGGTCTCAGCATGAAGACTACCTGCACTTCCTAGGACATTTGGCGGCCACAGTTCCGACAGTCCCCAATGCCAGGTTGAATATGAGTCCTTCAGTGGTTCCTGACAGTCCAGTGGGACCAGAAGGAGGATGATTTTGATGCCTTGTCCTGATGTCTTCCCTGGCTGTTCGAGCTGTATAATGGTGGAAGTCCAGGGGCAACTTAATGCGAGGCATGCCATTTCATTTTCCTGTCCCATGTCTCATTGACTACAGATGCCTCCTTGACAGGGTGAGGTGTCATCTCCCGCATGTCTGGTCCCACGGATCATGGACACTGGTAGAGACCAGTCTTCACATCAGTGTCTTGGAGATGAGAGCAGTCCTCTATACCTTACAGGTGTTCGACTCGTCTTCCCCTACCAGTTGCCTTCAGGTGCAGTCGGACAATTCTGCGGTAGTTCACTACCTAAACAAGCAAGGAGGTATCCATTCATACACTCCCTGTAGAGAATCGATGAGGGCCTGGTACTGGGCGATCTGAGAAATAGCTATATTCTGGCGGTCCACATCCCCGGGGTGTCCCAACACCCTGGCGGATGCCCTGAGCAGATCCACTGCATGGGCGCACGTGTGGGAAGTCCTGCCAGACATCCTAAACGACGTCTTCCACCAATGGGGCCAACTGGAGTTGGACCTATTTGCCTCTTTACTGCTCTCTCGAGCGAGGTCCTGGAACTGTGTGGCGGGATGTGTTATCTCTTTCTTGGACAGGAAGATTTCTTTACATCTTCCCGCTCTTTCCTCTTGTTCAGAGAGTACTACTCAAACTGGTCCGAGATGGGGTGTCTATGATTCTCATAGTACCATTCTGGCTGAGACCGATTTGGCTCCCTCTGCTTTTGCAGCTCTTGGAACCGGATCCCCTACCTCTGCCGATTTGCCAGGCTCTGTTGTCCCAGGCGCAAGGCTGCCTGCTACACCTGGACCTTCACTCTCTCCATCTTCATGCGTGGCTCCTGAGGACATGGTCCTCTCGCGCTTCAGGGTGTCCCCAAAGGTGGCAGAAGTTCTCCAGGCTGCCAGGAAACAGTCTACATGGTCTTCCTATTCTGTGAAGTGGAAACACTTCTCCATTTGGGTGTCTATGCAGGACTTTGACCCTTATGAGTGTTCCCCTCAGAGCATCTTAGATTAATTGCTCTCCTTGTTGGAGGGTGGACTGAAATAGTCCTCTGTAAAAGTCTACCTTTTGGCCATTGCTGCTTTCCATTTACCTGTGGGCAACAAACCATTGTCTGTTACCTTTGATCAGAACCTTTTTAAAAGGCATTCTGCACCTTCATCCCCATATCTGGGATCCAGTCCCTGTGTGGGATTTGAATTTTGTGCTTGAAAAATTGACTGCAAGTCCTTTGGAGCCCGCTGAATCCAGCGAGCTCCGTTATCTTTCTTGGAAAACTATATTCTTAGTTGCCATTACGTCGGGTAGACATATTTCAAAGTTACAGGCATTAAAGTGCAAACCTCGCTACCTACAGTTACATAATGATGGGGTGACTTTACGCACCAACCCATCGTTTTTGCCAAAGGTTGTTTCTGAATTTACTTTAAATCAGGCTGTCCACGTACCAGTGTACTATGCGGAGCCTACGAATCAAGGGGAATCCCTGCTGCATACTCTCGATGTGCATAGAACATTAAGTGTTTATCTTCTCCACACCTCACAGTTGCGAAAGACGGAGCAAATTTTTGTTCCTTTCACCCCTGGAAATCTGGGCGTTCAGGTTTTGAAGCAGTGCTTGTCCACGTGGTTGGCAACTGCATTTCATTTATCTATAATAAAAATAAATAAATAAATAAATAAAACAAAATGACAAACCTCTCACAGGGGTTGTAAAACCCCATTCTACTGGAGACATGGCTGCCTCCATGGCATGTTTCTCGGGCGTCTCTGCCTTAGAAGTCTGCGAAGCTGCCACGTGATCTACTGTAGATATATTCGCAAAGCATTACAGTCTAAACATTGCTTTCAAGAAGCGAACTGCTTTTTGATGGGCCGTTTTACAAGGCCTCCTCTCCTAAGTCCTGATAGTTTGCTTCCTCCTCCCCTTGGCATAACTGCTTGGGAATGTTCCCATGTGTTATGACCTGCTGCAAGAGATTGTCTCGAGGAAGATAGTACAGTTGCATAAGAACTTACCATAACAGTAGATCATGAAGCCCCACCCACCTTCCCCTTTCTGTTACTTCAGAAGGGCTCTTTGCTTCTGTTCCTTCACGACTCCACGAGCTGCTGCCTTATTTCCTTCCTCTGTTCCCATCGGAGGCCTGAGAAATGGTTTCTCATTCAGTTGCTAGGATGAAAAAGAACTGAAGAGTAGCTGGGACCTCCCCCATACAGACACCATGTGGTAACGTTAGGGGGAGGTCCCAGGGCCGACTGCTGAGAAGTCGTCTGGAGGAAATTACACTTGTGGCTGATATCCCATGTGTTATGACCTGCTGCAAGAGATATTCTCGCCGATCTACTGTTACGGTAAGTTCTTGCGCAATTGTACTTTCCTTATTACCGAGATTCACTATATCGAGGGACGTTGTAGCGAGGGACCACTGTATTACAGCATATTCTACACAGTAATTGTTTTAAAATGTTTTCACTTCTAAATGTGTGTTGTACTAAAGGGTTTACTCTGATGGAGGGCCTACCATTAGCTTTATGTTGGAGAGCCTTGCATTACAGGCTGTTTAGTGGTCCATCTGTACCAGTTAGAGGAGGGCCTCTGAGTGGCCTTGGCTGCACCATCTGGTCCTGCCATATTAGGGCAGGAGAGGATTGTCGTCATTTGCATTTTTCAAGAAGCAGCCAGAGAAGGAGGTACAAAACAATAGGAGAAAAACTCTGCTGCAGTTTACAAGGCAAATCAGATGTCCAGCTCTAAATCACATCTTGTGCTTCTTCTGCAGGTCTGAGCTTCCCTGTTTTCAAAGGAGTTATGAAGAGGGGTTATAAAGTGCCTACACCCATCCAGAGAAAGGTATGGTGTTGCTTAAAGCAGCTGGTTTGTGATCTTTGCTTTCTGTTTCTAGGACCCTTACTGGAATCATTGGTTTTGGGGATCTGCTTGTCTCTTTTTCTCCCCTTTCTTATGCTGTAACTAGCTTCTCATTGCTTGCTTTTAATCTCCATGGAGGGTCCTGAACCACATGATTTCTGCAGCAAACCCACAGTAAAGGACTGGTTCATAAAATCAAAATGTAGGTTGGGAGCAAAACCCCACAGGTCACCATCGGCAGTCCAAAGCAAAATGACAGTCTTGGAGGAAATTCAGATCACATCTGAAAGGGAGATTGGGGTGGGGTGGGGGGTGGAGTCCATCCTCAATAGGCACTGTAAAAATTTAGAAGACCAGTCTGCCTGTGGCTATATTTTTGCCATCACTTCATGCTGCTTCCTATTTTCTTATTTATATTTTGCCCATCTGTTTCTGCATTAACCATTTTGCCTTGATTTGCTTTTTTGTTAATGAACACACAACACCAGTCTGTTCTTTAGTAAAACTGAGTCCAGAAATGCACTTTCTAAATCAGCTGTAGTCCAAAGAATTCTTGTTTCTGTGCTTGATGGCATTCTCTGTCATTACATTTACACCAGTTAGTTCTGTCTTTCTGGCCTCATTCTGTGCTTGCTGTTCTTATCATATCATCATCTGCATCTCTCTCTTCCTGGCAGAGTCTAATCTCCATTCTAGCCTATGCTCTATGGTGAGCTGCTTTTGCCTGGCAAAATTACAAAGTTTTTACTGTTGTTTGTTTATTTATTTATTTATTTATTTTATCAAATTTTCAGCTCTTTTTCGGCATTAGCTTCTGGTTGGCATGAGTAGCTCATGGTCAGCCAAAAATTGTGGATGACCAGCAGCTGTTCATGGCTGTTGATTGGCAAAACCTTATTTCGGCCCGTACTTTACCCACAGCATGTCTAAAGTGATATGAACAACAAACATCCTTTCAGTGTTCAGTCTCTTGCTGTCTACCATGATGGAACTATTTTTTTTCTGTTTTGTTTCCATTTAACTTTTTTTTTTTTTTTTACCGGGTGGGTAGAGTAAACAATCATATGCCTATTTTCAGGTGTGACCTGGGAGGTTAAATCAAGGATAACATTACAGTAGATGATGGCAACTTCCAGTACATACCCCTTGGTTTGATGGGACCTTGAGGGAGTTGAGATGAGTTGGATGAAGGCTAGAACGTCGCTGGCGGAAATCTTCCCTGGATGCTGACCACCTTAGATTGATGGATCACTATCAGCTCTGTCAATCAGTAATCACCCGTAAGAAGGCAGAGTTCCTGTCTGGGGAGATTGCTGCAGCTCAGAATCAACGTGCTCAGATCTTTCGGACCGTAAACACGCTGTGCAGCCCAACCTGTCTACAAGTCTGAGGAGCATTTTCACAAGCTTAAGTGTGATGAATTTGCTCAATTCTTTGCTGATAAGGTGGCCAGCATCAGGGCGGAGATCCAACCAGTTCACTCTGTTGGGGCTTACGGTGGTCGGTGCCTGATCACTGCACCCCTGTTTTCTTGGTCTTCTTTTGACCGTCTGGAGACCGCTGATACTGTGCGGATTATCCAGAATATGCTGCAGACATGCTGTAGTTTGGACCGGGCCCAACACACCTCATTTGGGGGTGTATTGATTCTGTCTGCCCCATCCAGGCCAAGATTGTGTGGTGCTCCTTGGAGACGGGTGAGTTCCCTAGCTCCCTGAAGGAGGTGGTGGTTACACCACTCCTTAAGAATGCTTCTCTGGACCCAAACTGCTTGGCTAACTGCAGACCTATCTCTAACCTTTCCTTTTTAGGGAAGGTGATTGAGAAAGTTGTTGTGCTGCAGCTGGAGAACCACATTACCATCCATGATATCTACGATCCTCTCTAGTCCGGTTTTCGGAAGAGGCATAGTACCGAGACTGTTCTGGTTCGGGTGCTCAATGATCTCCTGATGGCTAGAGATCAGAAGCGCCACTCCATCTTGGTGCTTCTTGATCTCTCATCAGCTTTTGACGCTGTGGGCCATGGGGTGTTGCTCAAGCACCTTGAGGGTCATCTGTAGCCTGGCTGATCCAGTCCTCAGGTGGTTCCAATCTTTCCTCCCTGGCAGGTCTCAGAAGGTGGTGTCTGGGTTGTTTTCCTTGGACTCTGTCTCCCTGTCTTGCGGGGTCCCTCAGGGCTTGGTGCTCTCCCCAGTGTTGTTCGCGGTGTATATGTTGCCTCTAGAAGACATTGTAAGACTGTATAGGCTGAGGTTTCACTGCTTCACAGATGATACCCAGCTCTACCTGTCTTTTGCTCCCGATCAGGATAGTGCGCTCTTGGTCTTTAACAGCTGCCTCGCAGAAATCCAGGACTGGATGAAATCCAGCCGGTTGAAATTGATCTCTGATAAAACTGAGGTGTTGGTTGTGGATCCAGGTCTCTGGATAGAGTGGTCGGTGGCATGGCGTCCCTTTGGGAATAGTCAGCTGCCTTCCTCTGAACAGGTGCGTGACCTAGCGGGTGCTCCTTGACAGTGGGTTGACAGTGCGTTCACAGGTGTCCGCAGTTGTCAAGTCCTCTTTACCATCTCGGGAACATCACTCGGGTCAAGCACCTTGTTCCATCCAGTGACCTGCCAACATTGATCCATGCCTTTGTGTTCTCATGCCTGGACTACTGCAACTCCCTTTACTTAGGGCTTCCGGGGTTGATATTTGCCACCTGCAGCTGGTGCAGAACGTTGCTGCATGGCTGTTGGCTGGGGCTCCTTGTTCGAGCCACATCATGCCTGTGCTGTGCGAACTGCACGGGCTGCCTGTTCAGTGGTGGATCACCTTCAAGGTCGGTCTTCTGACCTTAAAAGCCCTACATGGACAGGGCCCGGGCTACCTGCAAGAGCTCCTGGTTCCTTACTGCCCCGCCCGCCCACTCCGCTCAGCTGACAAGAGGTTGTTTGAGATTCCCAGGGTATGGTTGAAAACCTCTGGCTTGTGTGCTTTTATGTTTGCAGCTCCGGCCCTGTGGAATTCTCTGCCTCGTCAGATTAGACAATGCCAGACCATTGGGAGCTTTAAAACAGTTTTAAAGACCTTTTTGTTCTGCCAGGCATTTGGCGGTTAGTCACGTTTTATGCTTCTGCTTGTTTCTGTATTTTTTATTACTTGATTTTAACTGTATTTGAAACTTATGTGTTTTGATTTTTTAACTGTTTTTCGGATTGAACAGCGCTTTGATTTTTAGAGACTGTGCTTCATAAAAAAAAATATTATAAATTCCAAGATACAGAATGTAAAAAGCTGAGACGAGTAACTATAAAACATATAGCTAAAGTAACAAGTGCAAAAACATATAGTTGCAAAGCTTTGCAGTCAACATTTTGACAGACAGCCTGGGACAATAAGGCATCAGAGCACCACACAGATGGCAGTCAGCCAGAAACAAGTGCATGTAGATGTTTTGTGCAGGGAAGCAGGTGGAGCATCAGCGTTCAGGAATAGAGTTCCATGGTCTTGGGGCAGAACAGGAGAAAGTGGTATCGCCAAGTTTCAATCTCATTGTAGGTGTGCACAGCTAAGGTGTGCTCTAGTAGATCTTAGGGGGTAGTTGCCACAAGAGGGCAGAAGTGAGCCAAGCCATGAAGGCAGTTGATTATGCAGGATACTATAAATGATATTTGCCAGTGTGAAGTCATGTAGGGATTAAAAGGACACTGTCATCCTGTGTTCATCATATTATTTCTAGTTAAAAACCTACATTTTATGGTTGCTTACCTTCTCTAAAATTCACTGATGTTACTGTTTGTTTTATTTGTCTCCTTGTTTGGTAGAACTGATGTATATTTATAAACAACCTTATTTTGTTTACAATCCTGGAGCTGTTCTTACTGCATACCTCCGGTGCATTGGAAACACCCCCAAACAGTGCAGTCACTCGTGATTCAATAGGCTGCTTTCCTCCCACTGCATCATGAGTGGCTAGACTGTGTTGTGGGTGTTCCCAAGTCCTGGAAAGATGCAGTAGGAGTTGATCAAGGAATGTAAACAAACCTGTGTTTGTGTGGTAGCACCATTATGCTGAGCAATCTGTTTTTCACTTTTTTAAAGAAAAAAGAATCCAAATCAAACTACCGGCTACATCGGCAATCTTCACAGAATCTTGGCAATCATAAAATGGACACTTTGAGACCTAAAGGGGTTGACAGTGTCCCTTTAAGGGGGAACCATTCAAGCCTGATATACAGTGAGCAGTGATGGACATGACACTTGGTGGTCAGGGCAAAGTAGAAAATGTTGTACATCACATTGCATTCTATTTCTGTAATGCTGTGAAAACTGCCCATCTCTAAAGATGCTTAGGGAACAGGATTCCTCAAGCTATGGCTAAACGGGCTTTTGGAGTGAGATTGTGGCTGACCTTATATGAGAGCCTTAATCTGGAGTGTACAGTAATACAGATGCCTGCAGCATGCAGGGAGAAGTCCAGGGATGAGTCTACTGCAACTCCTAAATAGTTAACGGATGATACTAAGGCAAGAACAGTTCCATCACTACACGGGACAGATATAGGAGGAGGACAGTTCTGTAGTCTAGGGGATAGGCCAAAGAGCGTAAGCTGGGTTTTGGCAGTATTCGGGAGTAGCTTGTTTATGTTGAGCCAGCTTTAGACACCCTAGAGGTCAGAGAACAGGTGCCTAATAAAGCAGCAGTGCAACAAAGCTGGTGGAAAAAAAAAAAATGTTATCCTATCTGTTTCACTACAAAAGATTCCAGGCAACTTTCCTTTTTATCTGGTTCCACCAAAATGTTAGTATTTTACATTTTGTTTAATTTTTTTCTGCAGATAAAAAGATGGCCACCACATTTGTTTTAGAAATAACATTGTAGACCTGACAAGGGTTAGGATTGAAATGATAAAAAAAAAAAAAAAAAAATTACTTGTGCAGCATATGAGGAACCTAGAAAAGTCAATTTGACAGACATGGTAATATTTTTATTATTTTAAGCTCAAACTAGGTTATAACACCAGTAATCCCTCAAGTTAAACAACCACAATCATTTCCCAGATATTAGCAGCCCTGGAGATTTAGAACTTTATGCTAATTTTGGAAGTTTAGGATGAAGTTCAAACAATGCTGTGTGGCCATGCTCACCCCTGCTTTCTAATGTCATATTTATTTCTCCACTGAAGAGAACAGTTGTCCCAAAGTCATCTCCTCACTTCTGGATGGTTTACCATTTCTTATTTAAATGTTAACAGCAAAGTGTTTTAGTTTATTTCTCGATAACTGCATTAGTTAGGTTGTTTATTGTAATGTGTGTTTTTTTTTTTGGTTAATTCTCTGGTTCCCGATCAGTTCCTAGGAACCAGAGAAGGCCGTTCATTGACGTGGTTCCCAGTTTTAGGGAACCACGATTTTTGACTTTTTAAAATCTTATTACAATACTGTTTTTGAGTAACTGCTTTCTGCGGTTTTAATATTATTTACGCTGTTTTCCATTTTTCTGGGAACCAAGGTGTTTTTTGTTGAAAATTTGTATCTCAGAACATTTCTTGAGGTAGTATTATATTTACAGTCCTCTACTGAGTAACTGAATCGCAGTTTTAAAACAAAAGCCCCTTTTTTATGGCTGCAGTAGGTGGAGCCTGCAGAAATGGACAAAGAAATGATAGAAGGCATCCTTGGGATGGCAGAGAAAGGGGAGATATTGCTGATGGGGGGCCTGAATATGCCAGATGTTAACTGGAGCACCTTTGCTGCAGCCACATCCAAGAGCAGGGTCATTCTCGATGCCCTACAAGGGGCATGCCTCAGACAGCTAGTTTTGAAACCCACTTGGGAGAGAGCAGTCTTAGACCTGGTACTCTCAAATGGGGATAGAGAGAGGATCTCTGAACTAGAAGTGGGTAGCCATCTGGGAACAAGCGACCACCAAACAGTGTGGTTCACGATAAACTTAGCTGTAGAGTCAAGCCACACAAAAGTGAAGGTACTGGTTTTCAGGAGGGATGATTTTGTCAAAATGGGAAAGTGCCTCAGAAAAGCACTAGCAAACAGGCAAGAAGGTGGGGTGGAGCAACAACAGGGAAACATCAAAACCGCCATCACAGAGGCAACAAGTCTTTGTGTGAAGCAAATAAATCAAAACGAAAGAAAAAAAAACACTATGGTTCTTAAAAGAAGTAGCGGGGAAGGTAAGGGGAAAAAAGATAGCATTCAGGAAGTTTAAGGAAACACAGAAGGAGCAGGACAGAGAACTGTACCAGTTAAAGCAGAAGGAAGCGGGTAAGGCAGTTAGAATAGCAAAGGCCCAAACCGAGGAAAAGATGGCCAACTCGGTTAAGAAGGCGGATAAAACCTTTTATAGGTACATTAGGGAGCAAAGAAAGACCAAGGCAGGGATACTGAAGCTAAACAGAGGAAGGTGGTTGGGCAGAGAGCGACAGTGAAAAAGCAGGGATACTGAACAAATACTTCTGCTCAGTATTCACAATGGAAAAACGGGGAAATACCTAATCCGGTCAACAGAAGCACTCTGGTTAGGGGGGTTGATATTAGTCCTTTCACAGTAGAAAGGGTTCTGAAAGACTTAAAACTGAAGGTGGATAAAGCAGTGGGGCCTGATGGGATTCACCTCAGAATTTTAAAAGAACTCAGGGAAGAACTAGTAACACCATTGACTAGCCTTTTTAATAAATCATGGGAGGATGGGGTGGTACTGAGGACTGGAGGAGGGGCGGATGTGATTCTCCTTCACAAAAGTGGGAGCAGGACAGAGGCAGGAAACTACAGACCTGTCAGTTTGACCTCAGTGGTAGGGAAAATGATGGAATCACTTCTGAAGGAAATAATTGTTGAGTACCTAGAGGCCAGTGGGGCACAGGACACAAGGCAGCATGGATTCACAGCGGGAAGGTCGTGTCAGACAAATCTAATTGATTTCTTTGATGGGATGACCAAAGCAGTAGACCAGGGAGGGGCTGTGGACATGGCCTACCTAGACTTTAGCAAGGCATTTGACACAGTCCCGCACAAAAGATTAATAAACAAATTAGCCAGCCTGGGTAAAACACTGGTTGGACAACAGGATACAGCAGGTAATAGTAAATGGAGTCCACAGTGAAGAAAGGAGGGTTACTAGTGGGGTACCACAGGGTTCAGTACTGGGGCTGGTCCTTTTTTAATGTCTTTATAAGTGACATTGCAGAGGGACTGGAAGAGAAAGTATGTCTCTTTGCAGATGACACAAAGATCTGCAACAAGGTTGATAAACAAGGTGGGGTGGAAAGGATGAAAAGGGACTTGGCAAGGTTGGAGGAATGGTCAAATGTATGGCAACTTAGCTTCAATGCAAAAAAGTGCAAAGTAATGCACCTGGGAAACAAAAACCCAGGGGAAGAGTACACAGTGGGTGTTAAGATACTGACAACAACAAAAATGGAAAGGTACCTGGGGGTAGTCATATCAGATGACCTAAAGGTGGTCCAGCAATGTGAGAAGGAAGGCTGGGGGGATACTGGGATGCATAGGGAGAGGCATCACCAGTAGAAAACAGGAAGTTGTTGGCCCTCTGTACTGACAGTTGGTGAGACCACATCGGGAGTACTGTGTACAGTTCTGGAGACCCCATGTTCGCAAAGACACAAACAGGGTGGAGGCTGTCCAAAGGAGGGCAACCAAAATGATGCAGGGTCTGCATCAGAACACACATGAAGAAAGACTAAAGATGTATAGCATTGAGGAAAGGGGGTGGGGGGACATGATAGAAACTTTCAAATACCTCAGAGAATCAACAAAGTCCAAGGGTAACATCTTTCAGAAAAGAGATGTGCAAAACAAGGTGGCACAATTTGAAGATAGAGGGGGACGGCCCAGAGGTAATGTGAGGGAGTATTTCTTCACAGAGAGGGTTGTGGATACATGGAACAGCCTTCCTGAGGAGGTTGTAGAGTCAGAAACAGTGGGGGATTTCAAGACTGCATGGGTCAGACATAAGGCAATTCTAGTGGGGGGGGGTAGGAGGAAGTAGGCTGTTGGTTAACTAGGATCTGCATCTTATCCGTTAGGTAGGGAAATGGGCAGACTGGGTGGGCCAAGCGGTCCTTATCTGCCGTCAAATTCTGTGTTTCTGTGTACAAAAGGAGTGATGTCATGTTTTCTGTTCGTGGAACTGACTAGAGGTGTAAATAGTCTCCTCCACCTTACCCTCCTCCAAGAAATGTTTTTCCACCCTCAAATAAATATGCTTTCATGTTAGTCAGTGGTTGCAGAGTACTATTTTCTATCTTAAATGGGTGGTAGAAGAACTGGAACCTGAGTAGTGGGAGGCAGCATTAGTTTTTTGGGGGAGTAAGATCCACCCCCACCTTTATCTGAGAAGCTCCTAAAGATCCAACCCACCTCTTTTTTTGATTCATCTGGGAGGGGCATGAGGTGGAGTTATCATGTTGGAACATGACACACTAGTTTGGGACCTAGACAAAGCAACAGAACAAGTCTGTGGAGTCCCTGAATTTTATTAAGGACTAGGAGAACAGAGGTTACTTAATGCCTTCAAATTGAATTAAAAACCCTTGGAACAAATGATTATCAGAGCCACCTGGGATCTCAGAAGAAAAGAGTAATTTAGTAGTGCCAAAACTACAGCTTCCAAGGAGAACAATAGACACAGCGTTCTGACCCAGTTGAAAGAGCCACAGGGTTTTCTTAAACATTTATATACTAAAAACATAAAAGTTTAGCTTTTGGGATTAACAATATTTGTTTACCATACTCTCTCTCTCTCTCTATTGTTCACTCCCAGTGCATAAAAATTAATGGAACCTTATCCTGAACCAGACCTGTTCGCTCCGGGGTCCCCCAGGGCTCTATCCTGGGGCCCCTACTGTTCAGTCTCTACCTCAACACCCTGCCCAGTGCCTGCTCTGGCAAAATTCTTCTATATGCAGATGATGTAATTGTCTGCCTCTCACCATAAACCTGCCTCATTCCAGGACTCTCTTCAGCTCATCTTAAACCAAACTGAAAAATGGTTCAAGGATCATGGACTTGCTATCAACCTAAAAAAGACCAAGTCGATGCTTTTCACCCACCACCAAAACAAATCCAGAAATGCACCCCTCCTAATCCTCCCCAGCACACAGCAGCCCTTGGAGCAAGTGTCCACATATAAATACCTAGGAATTACCTTTGACTCTGCTCTCACCTTCCACCACCACATAAATGCCCTCTCAGTAGCCATCATCTCTCGGCTAGGCCTTCTGTACAGGCACAGGGACTGCCTCCCTCCCCATGCACTCAGACTGGCCATCACATCCTCTGTCCTGTTCCTAGTGGATTACTGCCTGCCTATATATGGTGCAGCTGTTAACACTATCAGTAAAATCCAATTCTCTATACACAAGGCCTGAAGGCTTCTGACCGGGGCACCCAGACTCAGCCATACCTGCCTACTCTATGCCACTGCAAACCTCCTTAACCTAGAAGAAAGGCTCTACTACCAAACATGCGTACTATCCAACAAAATTCTTCTCTGGCCCCCCCCCCCCACCCCCCCGGGTGACTGCATCCCTCCAACTCGCCTCCCCAACTGTGGCCACCCGTAGCACGGATAAGGCTACCGTACTGGTGCCCAGGACCTCCGTAGCCCAGCGATCCTTCTGCTACAGGGCTCTTGCCTGGTTCAGCTCCCTCCCAGTTAACGTTTGCCAACATTCTCAAAATTGGTCCCTTTAAAATCGCTCTTCGCGACCACCTTTTCAACATGCGTTCCTACCCTGTCCTTCAGGCCTCTGAAGACTCATGCCAGCTAGCACAATCCAACCTTGATGAAGTCCCCTGGACTGCCACCCCCTTCTCCCTTAGAGCTCCTACCTGAAATTGTCTTTCTCTACCCTCATTGTAATAGCACTGCATGGGGCTTATATCTCCCATTTCTATTGCATGTTACCTATGTAAATTGACATGCGCTCTGTATCACTGTAATAATGCTTTCATCACTGGAACCTGTGTATTTTATGTATCACTGTCTGTATTTAGAACGTTGTATTATTGTTTTGTCCTCATTGTGACGAGGTGCCTTTGTAGAGTCTCTGACTCAAAGGTTGCAAATCTGACTGTACTAATAAATAAAATATATATATATATATATATATATATAATATATTAAAATCAGTTCACAACAGCAGAGCTATGTAACTGTTCTTATCCAGTGGGCATAAATGGCAACATTTACAGTTTAGCAGCTACGTGAGAGCTAGCTAACTGGGGTTTCTGTAAGACAGCTACTAAATAGCTCTAATTCACTAATTTTGTTTTCTGTGTGTGTCCGGTCTAACTAGCAGGAGTGTTTCAATTTTAAAACTTTTAATTTTATCGAACTATACACAACCATAAAAGCACAGAAACTGCTCACATCATCAATGCTATAATTAATAAAGAGACTAGCTATTTTCTTACAGAAACCCCACTCGGTTAGATTTCAGGTATTTGCTAAACTGTAAATGTAGGTATAAGCATTATATTAGTGGTACTGATTTTGCTGTGTGACAAGATTCTAATTATTTTTTTTTTTTTTTTTTACAAGTGAAGAGCATGGTATGAAGCTGCAGCCTAGAAACTGCAAATTACTTTGAAGTCCGTTTTTCTCCTGTGTGTAGAATGGCATGAAAGCAATAGGATGACAGTGACTATTTCAGCTGCACATTTGATTCCATATTACAATGGTTCACTGCACTACACATTTAGTGTATCACACTTTTTTAAATGATAAATATTCTCCAAACTCACACATACATATTTTTATGCTTTATTAAAACAAATTCACATTTATAACAAAAAAAGAATAAAAAACATGCAGACAGAAGGTCACAAATCCTGTGACAAGTTCATTATATGGATGTTTTCCATGTAAAACAGAAATGTTGATGTCACGTCTGTAGCATCATTTGTAGCCAGTAAACTTTTATTTACATAGGTACTGTAAACGACAGGTTTTATTTCAGAAATCCAGTCGATAAATTGTTTTTAGCAGTTCTGTAAGATTTATGTCTCTCTGATGTAAGAGTGCATAGAATAGTAATGACAGGGTTTCTGTAATTAATTGTTTGCATGAGAAGTGGGCGTGACAGTGACATGCGAGAGTGAAGTGTAAATTGTTTCTTGGCCATTCTGGGACCTAAAATTTAACACTGTTGTGTGAAGAGAATAGAGTGTTGTGTTTTTTGCATTTAAATAGATCCAGTGCTTTGAAGTTAAAAGATACCACATCTCTCTTTTTTTTACAAGTTAAAAGATATACATATATATACAGTACATAGTGTCATGGGCACTTAAAAAGGAAGAATATACTACTAAAATAAATGCTGTTCTGATGTTTTATTTATGTCTGAGATTTTAAGTGTAGTTTTGCCAAGGTCACATACACATAAGCTATAAATAAGGATGGCTGTATTAATCAAAGCTTGTAGTAGCAAAATAAAGCAAGAAAAATAATACATTGTTTTTTTTTTCTTTCAATTGTTTAACCAGGATTGTAACATGGCAAAAATAGTAGGACTGTAGGTGAGAAAGCTGATAGGCGTAAGAGCGTCAGGTGGTACAAGAGCAACACAGCATTATGATACGATAATGCCGTGTTGCTTGAGAAATACAGCAAGCAGCCATCGGAACAAAGCGAGCAGTGTATGGAGAAAAGCAGAGCGTGAAAGCGGAAGACAGCAAGTTGTAAAAGAGCAAGTAGGTACCCTAGAAGAGAGTAGGAGAAATGTGAGAGAGGGACGGGGATAGTAGGAGGCAAGTGAAGGTAGAATTGGAGAAAAGGAGAGTAATGTTTAGTGTGTGGAGCGAGGAATAGCAGAATCAGAAACAAGTAGTTGGATACCAGAAATTGAAATATTCAGAACTGCAGAAGACAGAGCAGGTCACACAGACAGAATTCAGGAACCTGGTGGAGAAGCAGGGAGGGACACGGGATGGAACTGAGGCAAACGCACAGTAACACAGCGAAGAACCGGAAACGTATTTAGTTTCAGCAAGTTCACGGTGTATGGCATGGCAAACTGTAATTATCGAGGAGCAAGCAGAGAGATGGAAGAGAAAACACAGAGTCGGGAAATGTGAGTAGTGTACTTGATAGAGTAGTAGAAAGAAATTCTGAGCATGTCAACAATAGAAAGCAGGCGGAGTAAACGAGCGCATTTGTATACAAATCGGAGAGCTAGACGGAGAAGCAGCAGAAAAGCAACGTTGGGGTCCTCCTACGAACAATAATAAATGAACAGCCATCACAAATTGTACAAAATGTATACCAGTCGTTAACAAATACATGATTGTACCAGTATGCAGAAAAAGCAGCATATACATAGATACATAGACAGTGTCGGCAGATAAGGGCCTATGGCCCACCCAGTCTGCCCATTTAAGTTTGTAAGTTCAGTTTATGTTTTCCAGGAAGTCTGTTGCCCCTTACCCCTGACCTGCAGAATTCCTTTATGTCTATCCCATGCATTCTTAAATCCCTTGATTGTTTCAGCCCCCACCACTTCTTCTGGCAGGGTGTTCCACTTGTCCACCACCCGTTCTGTTACATACATATATGTATGTAACAGAGGTTCCTCCACATTGCTGAAAGTAACAGTAAAAAAAAACTCTAACTTCATTCGTGTCATTCTTTATTGTATAAGAGCAGTACAAACATATTTCTGACATATACACCTATGTGCACACCATGTTACAAGCACATTAATCCACTGCGAAGGTGGCATCTAATGAGGAATTAATGCATGGTTGGTACGTTGTAGGCACGAGGCAGCACGGTCCCGATCATGGATTAATTCCCCATTAGATGCCACCTTCGTCGTGGATTAATGCTTATGTGGCACACTAAGCTGAAAGCTTGTTTACAGGGGCAGCCTGGGAGCACATGGAAGTTAAGTGACTTGCTCAGGGTCACCCAGTATGCAGGTTGTTGGCCCAAAGTTTTTTATTGCCGTTAATTGATTTTGGGGTTTTGTTTTATTATACTGCAAGGGAGGAATTGCTATCTAAGGTGAAAGTGTTACTTAAATCAGTTGGTAGATTTTGTAGTAAAATCTCCACAAAAGGGCCATCATTGTAATCTTCTGGAGCAAGTGGGTTGGCTTCCTCTGGTTGGAAGATATAAACTTCAGCTGGGTATATTAGCAAGAAAAGGTGATGCTTAATAGAGTTCCAGCCTGCTTTTTCTTAATCTTTAAAAAAAAATGGAATTCTAGTGTTAATACACGGTCAACAGATAATTTTTCTCTTTGCAATCCAAGAATGTGTACTTCCCTAGGACAAAAGGCTTTATTTAACATGTTACCTACTTTTTTTTTTTTTTTAAACACAATACAGTCTCTTTGATTGTGTGAACCTTTCCCTTTGCTCGTTTAGGCATAGGTTGAAAGTGTAAGTGTAAATGTTTTGAATGATGGCGTTAAGACATTTATATGTATTGGTATGTGTATATTTCCTTTTGTCATTTGTATTTTTTTAAGCTGTATGTATTTTATATTATACTTAATTGTTATTTGTACACTGATCGCCCATGAGAACGGGTCATTTTTGGCCCATGGTCCTATCAGTATAAATAAATAAAACAAACAAGTGGGGGCTGTGGGATTCAAACCCAGATCTCCAGATTTGCAGTTAAGAGCCTTAAACCACTGTGCTATACTGCCTCCCTTGCTATGGCAGTTATCTGTTTTATGGTTCATGATGTTGGTGTGGTAAGCATACCAACATACAAAAATGTCAGCCGAATAGGCCTAGCAGGCTTTATGTCTGCTTGTTTGGTCAGTCCCCACCCTGGGAGCTGACCTTACTGCCCCCCCAGGCCCTTTAGGGCCTCTCCTTTCTCAGTCCAGGGTATTCCGGCTTCATTGGACTTTATTTCCACAACCCTTCCCCTGTACCTGTCCCACCCCCTCTCGAACCCCTCCACAGTCTCTGCCTCCACCAGACCCCCGGGTAGCACATTCCGTGGTTCTCCCACCCTCTCAGTGAAGTAGCACCTCCTCCTTTTTCTCCTGAGTCTCCTTCCTCCAGCTTCCACCCATGCCCTCTAGTTGCCCCCCCCTCCTTCGGAGCACCGTGACTGCGCCTCCCCTATTTACCCCCTTCATGTACTTGAAGACCTCTGTCATGTCCCCCCTGTCCCTTCTCTCTTCCAGTGTGTACATATTTTGCTCTTCAAACCTCTCCCCATAGATCCTTTCCCCCAAGCCACAGATCATTTTGGTTGCCTTCCTCTGGACCTTCTCCAGGAGTTCAATGTCCCTCTTTAAGTGTGGCCTCCAAAACTGCACGCAGTACTCGAGGTGCGGCTTCACCAAGCAATTTAACAGAGGGACATAGAAACATAGAATCTGATGGCAGATGAGGACTGCTTGGCCCACCTAGTCTGCTCATTTCCCTACCTAACGGATAAGCTGCAGATTCTAGTTAACCAACAGCCTACTTCCTCCTACCCCCAACTAGAATTGCCTTATGTCTGTCCCATGCATTCTTGAATTCCACCAATGCTTTTGACTCTTATGACCTCCTCAGGAAGGCTGTTCCATGCCTCTACAATCCTCTCTATGAAGAAATGCTTCCTTGCATTACCTCAGAGCCGTCCCCCCTCTATCTTCAAATTGTGCACCCTTGTTTTTGCACATCTCTTTTTCTGAAAGATACCACCCTCTTGGACTTTGTTGATTGCCTTGAAGTACTTGAAAGTTTCTATCTTCTCTCCTTTCCTCAGTGCCATACATCTTAAGCTCCTTTAGTCTTTCTTCATATGTCTTCTGGTGCAGACCCTGCACCATTTTGGTTGCCCTCCTCTGGACAGCCTCCACCCAGTCTGTCTTTGCAGAGATGGAGCCTCCAGAACTGTACATAGTACTCCAGATGTGGCCTACCAACTGTCTGTACAGAGGGACAACAACTTCCTGTTTTCTACTAGTGATGCCTCCCCCTGTGCATCCCAGTATCCCCCCAGCCCTCCTTACTGCCTTCTCACATTGCTGGCCCACTTTTAGGTCATCTGATATGACTACCCCCAGGTACCTTTCCATTTTTATTTTGTCAGTATCTCACCCCCCTCATTGCGTACTCTTCCCCTGGGTTTTTGTTTACCAGGTGCATTACTTTGCACTTCTTTGCATTGAATCTAAGCTGCCATACATTTGACCTTTCCTCCAACCTTGCCAAGTCCCTTTTCATCCTTTCCACACCACCTTGTGTATCAACCTTGTTGCAGATCTTTGTGTCATCTACAAAGAGACATACATTTCCTTCCAGTCCCTCTGCAATGTCACTTACAAAGACATTAAAAAGGACCGGCCCCAGTACTGAACCCTGCGGTACCCCACTAATAACCCCTCTTTCTTCAGAGTGGACTCCATTTACAATTACCATCTGTGTCCTGTTGTCCAGCCAGTGTTTTACCCAGGCTACCACCATGGGACCCACTCCCAGGCTGACTAATTTATTAATCTTTTGTGCGGGACTGTGCCAAATGCCTTGCTAAAGTCTAGGTAGGCCATGTCCAGAGTCCCTGCCTGGTCTATTACTTTGGTCACCCAGTCAAAGAAATCAATTGGATTTGTCTGACATGACTTTCCTGCTGTGAATCCATGCTGCCTTGGGTCCTGTGCCCCACTGGTCTCCAGGTACTCAACAGTTATTTCCTTCAGAAGTGATTCTGTCATTTTCCCTACCACTGAGGTCAAACTGACAGGTCTGTAGTTTCCTACCTGTCTTACTCCCGCTTTTGTGAAGGGAAATCGCATTTGCCCTTCTCCAGTCCTCAGGTACCACACCATCCTCCCATGATTTATTAAAAAGGGTAGTCAGTGGTGTTACTAGTTCTTCCCTTAGTTCTTTAAGAATTCTGGGGTGAATCCCATCAGGCCCCATTGCTTTATCCACCTTCAGTTTTAGGAGTTCTTTCAGAACGCTTTCTTTTGTGAAAGGACTACTATCAACCCCCCCCAATCCAGAGTGCTTCTATTGACTGGATTAGGTATTTCCCCCTGCTCTTCCATTGTGAATACTGAGCGGAAGTAGTTGTTCAGTATCCCTGCTTTTTCACTGTTGCTCTCTGCCAACCACCTTCCTCTTTATTCAGCCTCAGTATCCCTGCCTAAGTCTTTCTTTGCTCCCTAATGTACCTATAAAAGTTTTATCCCCCTTCTTAACCAAGTTGGCTGTCTTTTCCTCGGTTTGGGCCTTTGCTATTCTGACTGCCTTCCCCGTTTCCTTTTGCTTTAACTGGTACAGTTCTCTGTCCTCCTTCTGTGTTTTCTTATACTTCCTGAATGCTTCTTTTTCTCTAACCTTCTCCACCATTTCTTTTGAGAACCATAGAGGTTTTTTTTTTTTTTTTTTCATTTTGATTTTGTGTGAAGCAAATAAGACTTGTTGTCTCTGTGATGGTGGTTTTGATGTTTCCCTGTTGTTGCTCCACCCCACCTTCTTGCCTGTTTGCTAGTGCTTTTCTAAGGCACTCTCCCATTTTGACAGAATCAGCCCTCCTGAAGTCCTATACCTTCACTTTTGTGTGGCTTGACTCTACAGCTAAGTTTACTGTGAACCACACTGTTTGGTGGTCACTTGTTCCGAGATGGCTACCCACTTATAGATCTGAGATCCTCTCTCTGTCCCCATTTGAGAGTACCAGGTCTAAGATTGCTTCCTCCCGAGTGGGTTCCAAAACTAGCTGTCTGAGGCATGCCCCCTCTAGGGCATCGAGAATGGCCTTGCTGTTGGATGTGGCTGCAGCAAAGGTGCTCCAGTCAACATCTGGCATATTCAGGTCCCCCATCGGCAATATCTTCCCTTTGTCTGCCATCCAAAGGATGCCTTCTATCATTTCCTTGTTCATTTCCTCCCCCTGAGACTGGGGTCTGTATACAACCCCTGTGTGGATTGTGGTGCCATCACTTCCCTCCTCCTGGAGTGATCCCCCTAGCGATGCATCCCAGCATCGTGTTGACCTTGGCCGCTGCCCTTCTGCAAGTCTCAGAGTTGTTCATCTTGACATTGACCACCCCCGAAGTCCCTCTCAGCCATACAGCCATAGCAGCAGTACATTGCATAGCAGATATAAAATGTCAATAAGCAGGTCATGGAACAGATGTGCTCAGCAGTTACTGAAGCAAGAAATGTACAGCTGTCATTTTTTTTTTTTTTTTACATCCTGTCCAAAATGTGTTTTTGCACCTGTGGTGCCAAATGGCACAGTCACTGTGCAAAATCTCCTTTTGGCTAATTTTTCATTTCATTTCTTTTTTTTTTTTATACTTGTTAGCAAGATGAGCAAACTGCCAGTTTTCACATGTGACAAGTTAATGAACTGATAGTGTCATTGTTCATGTGGTGGGGTCACAAAAAGCCCATGCTGAAAACTCGGAGTGAAAATACCAAGAAACGCCCAGAGCATTAGGGTTTCTGACCATGACACCCTGCACTGCAGGGACTGACAGGCATCAGGGGTGTGACTTTGGATCGTCAGCAGTAATGCTCATGCCATTCCACCCCCATCCCCATCCTGCAGCCAGTGACTGGTATTAAGGTGTGCCTTTGACTCTTTAGCCCCAAAGTTCACTCCATTCTCTTTTATACTGTACCCGTTCCAGCGTATTTCCTTATGGAATGGGGCGACTGTAAAGTTTGAAAACCCCAAGGCACACCTAGACTCTTGTCTGTGTCTACAGGGTAGGGGGAGGTGAAATGGTGGGAGCGTTATGGGCAGTGACCCAAAGGCACACCCCAATGCCTGTCCATGTCTGTGGGTTGGGGGTGGTGTTGGCGTCACTGCAGTACTTCACTGCCATTCCTATTCTGCCTATCTGTCTGTGTGTCTCTCTCTCTCTCTCTGTCTGTATGTCTATGTAGTTATCTGTCTTTCTATTAATTGCATGTATTGCTATTTGTACCTATTTCTAAAACAAACCTGCATATCACATTTGCCTGTACTCTGAGCACATACTTGTGAAACTGTGCAGATTTGTACTCCATTTCTGCATAGACCTCATACTTTCCTAATTTCAAACAACATGAAGTCTTGCTGTATTCTGACAAATTGCAGTGAGGTCCAACCTTCGAACTGCCCCGGAGATGAGTTAACTTTCCATGCCAGGCATGGAACGCTGAGCTCGAGCTCAGTTGAGACTCTGTCTGTTGCTGTTTGAACTCAATCCGTCAGATTCTTTACTCCGCCTCACTGAACAGTTGCTCCGGAGATTTCTCCTTTGCTCGGTTCAATTTGTCGGTTAAAGTACCGTTTTTCTCGGTTTCAGACAATTTAAACTGTAGCCTATCGGTTCAGTCTCTGTCTGTGGTTTCATGAGTACTAGATAGGTTTATTTTGTTATTATTTCTGTGTGGAACTTGTAAGCGTGGGATCGGTTCAGTTTGAACCCGATCAAGTTATTTTAAAAACTTTATTTCTGCTTTTAAATTGTGGTAACTGGTTCTTATCGGTTCTAAAAAAAAAAAAAAAAAAAAACGGCACATGCGTTTTTTTCCACGACCTATAACTGCGGTTGGGAACGATAAGTGTCTTGTCTGGTGGATTGCGAAAAAGGGTAAGTTTTTGTTAGGACTGGCCATGTCTGAGAAACCCAAAAGAAAAACCGGGCCCACTGGGTTTCAACACTGTAGTGTGTGTGTGGAAGTCTTTGCTAAGGCTGATCCCCACACCACCTGTGTTTATTGTCTGGGGTTTGACCACCTCGATTCAGACTGCCAGATTTGTAAAAATTTTTCTGCAGCTACCCTGGAAAAAAGAGTTGGTAGGCTTAGGGGAAAGGGAGGTCAAGAAGTCCGCTGACCCAGATGGCCAGCTCGATTCAGTTCCAACCGAACCAGAAGGAGTCCCCTCTGACCAGGGCGAAACTTCTTCGGGCAAAAGGAGAACCGATTCCGAGGAGTCTGTTCCGGTTAAGAGAACAAGAAGGGATAAATCAGCCGGTGCGGATCCAAAAGTTCTTTCTCCGACCACTGATGAAATGGCCAAAGCGATAAAAATTGTTCAATCGCTATCCCCGGTTCCGACCCGAACCGGCACCATTAGGAAAGCGCTTCGGTCGGTTCCGGATTATGATTTAGAGAATTTTATGAACGGAGGAGGAGGAAGGAGAGTATGAGGAAAGTGAGTGTGGTTATGAAAGTCTGGATGTGCCCATTGACCTGGACATCTCCCCAGACAGACCTTCAGGAGTGTCTCCTCCTAGGCTTTCTGAGTCCCCTTCCCATTTCATGTTTTACAAAAAAGTGTCTGAAACTCTTCAGCTTCCTATGGAAGAAGCTGTGGATGACCAGGAGGAGCCTGACTATGTTGAAATGATGGATATCCCAGAGTCCAGGAGGCTGTCTATTCCCCTTCATAAGTCCTTTGGGAAACAGACAATGAAAATTTTAAAGACTCCTAATTCTGTACCTCCTGTGGATAAGAGAATGGACAAGAGGAATACTCTCTCAGGCTCAGATATGGAGTTCCTTACCCAGCAATGCAGCCATGTTGGGGTAGTGCAGACTGCAGCCTGTGATAAGGCAAATATACCCTTGGCTTCACACCCCCCAGATAAGGACTCCAGGAGGATTGATGCCATGGCAAAGAAACAGTACATGGCAGCATCCTCTGAACTCAGGCAGGCTAATTATATGGCCTATACAGCTAGATATCAGAAATCTAGATGGGACACTGTAATGGCTTTAGCTAAACAGGTCCCTGGCCAGCTTGCCAAGGAGCTGGAGCAGGTAGCTGCGGATGGTATTGAGGCATCCAAGGTGCAGTTCCATGCTGCAGTGGACTCCAGTGATGTTTCATCTAGAGTCATGGCTACATCTGTGGCCCTTTGTAGGATGGCTTGGCTCAGGATACCCAGTCTAAGGCCATGGATTTTCCTGTTGTGGGTAATTCTCTGTTTGGGGAGCAAACAGAGAACTACATGAAAATGGATGAGTACAGGACCACCTATAGGAGTGCTCAGGCCAGGAAGGCAAGCCACTCCTCAGGCGGCATCCAGGGGCAGGGCAGGCCTTTTCATGGGCGTTTCTACCAAGCCCAGGCCTGCTTTTCTGCTTATGCTCATAGGGGGTTCTTTAGAGGGAGAGGCAGATGGGGTACAAGCAGGCCTGCTTCCACCCCTCAGCCTAAAGCCCCTGCCAAACAGGCACCCTGATGGGTTTGCCAGGGCCGATTCTCCACTACCTGTAGGGGGCAGGCTGGCTTACTTTGTCCAGGACTGGATGTCTTTAACATCAGACAAATGGGTCCTGGAAGTAGTAAGCCAGGGACTGGTTCTCAGCTTCAGAAAATTTCCAGAGATGAGAACCAGATCCTTTCCACCTGCAAATCCTTCAGAGGCACTTGCCCTAGAGGCAGAGGTCTCTTCCCTCTTGGCTCTCAGAGCTATAGAAAGGGTTCCACCCCTACACAAAGGGAAAGGATTGTACTCCAGGTACTTTCTCACCCCCAAAAAGACAGGAGAATGGCGGCCCATCCTGGAGCTTAGATATTTAAACAAGCACCTTTTAAAGCCAAAGTTCAAAATGGTGACTCTGGGAATAATTCTATCCTCTCTAAGGCCAGGGGACATGCTAGTCTCCCTGGACCTCAAGGATGCCTATTTCCATATTCTCATCAGAAGCTCCCATCGAAAATACCTCAGGTTCGAGCTGCCCTCAGGCCACTACCAATTCAGAACAATGCCCTTCGACCTAACCTCTGCTCCAAGGGTGTTCAGAAAATGCCTGGCAGTAGTAGTTGCCTTCCTAAGAAGAAAAAGGATTTCCATCTTCCCATATCTGGACGACTGGCTCATAGTAGGCCAGTCCCCAGACAAGTAAGTTACACCTACAGATAACTCAGCAACTGCTCACTTCTCTAGGTTTCCTTCTGAATCTTTCAAAGTCAGTTCTAGAGCCTGTACAGCTCCTCACCTTCATAGGCGCAGAGCTAGATACAGTAAAGGCAAGAGCGTTCCTTCCCCTGGACAGGGCAAGGACCCTTATTTCACTGGCCTCTTCATTCACCCTCCAGGTGTCTCGACCAGCAAGGCATTTTCTACAGCTCCTGGGGCACATGGCTGCCTCTACAGCAGTGGTGCAGGGAGCAAGATTTCAGATGAAGAACATTCAGTTCCACTTGAGAGACTTTTGGTCTCAGAAAAAGGACCCTCTGACCAAACTGATTCCAGCGACTCGAACCCTGATCCAGGCATTACAGTGGTGGCAGGATCAGGACAATCTAAGACAGGGAGTTCCTTTTGTCACTCAGTCTCACTTTCTAATCCTTACTACAGATGCCTCCCTCTTGGGGTGGGGAGCCCACTTGGGAGACCTGACCACCCAAGGGTTGTGGTCTCCTCAGGAATCTCTGCTTCACATCAATCTGTTAGAACTCAGAGCAGTGTTTCTAGCACTTCAGGCTTTTTCAAGTCTGTTCAGAACAAAGTAGTTCAGATCAGGACAGACAATACCACCACAATGTGGTATATCAACAAGCAAAGGGCACTTGGTCTCTGACCTTGTGCACAGAAGCAATGAAGTTATGGTCTCTGGCCTATTCCTGAACACCTCTCTTACAGCAGTATACCTCCCAGGCAAGGACAATGTCCTGGCAGATGCTCTCAGCAGGATATCTCTGGACCATCACGAATGGTCCCTGGATCCCCTGGTTTTGAAGGTGATCTTCTCCAGATGGGGCACCCCCACAGATAGATCTTTTTGCAGCCCCAGACAATCACCAACTTCCCCTCTTTTGCTGCAGGCCCCCAGTGTTGGGCTCAGTCCCCCTGGATGCCCTACTTCTCAATTGGGAAGGGAAGTTCCTGTATGCTTCCCCCCCCTCTCCTGTTCAAGGTGTTAGTCAAAATCTGGTCTCAACCCTGCAAGGTGATTCTGATTGCTCCAGACTGGGCCAGACAGCCCTGGTACCCTCTCCTGTTGTCCTTAGCAGTCCACCTTCCCCTGTTTCTTCCCAGGAATTACAACCTGTTAACCTGTGCTCAGGGAAGGGTTTGGTATCCGAATCTCAAATCTCTCAATCTCAAGGCCTGGCTCTTGAAGAGTTAGTTTGCTGATTTACACCTCTCTCAAGGTGTTATGGATATCCTAAAGGCTTCTCTGAAGCCTTCCACCAGAAACACTTACAACTCCAAATGGAAAAGATTCTCTATATGGTGCTTTGGGAAGCATATTTTTCCAGAGTCTGCTGGCCTGCCCACAGTCTTTGACTATATGGTTCATTTTAATAGCTTGGGACTCAGACCAGCTACACTAAGAGTGCAGCTGGTAGCTGTCTCTGCTTTCCTTTCAGCAGGTAAGCCTTCTTCCCTTTCAGCTCATCCTGTATTCTCTAAGTTTTTCAAGGGATTGCTTCATACCAATCCTCCATTCAGGGACCCTGCCCCTGTTTGGGACCTTAATGTTTGCATTGCTCAGCTTATGCAACCCCCTTTTGAGCCTTTGTCCTCGGCAGAGCTTAAGTACTTGACTTGGAAAACTGTTTTCTTGGTGGCCATCACTTCTGCCAGGCGCATAAGCGAGTTAGAAGCCCTATCACTGGAGCCTGATTTTATCTCTTTCCATAGAGATAAGGTGGTCCTCAGGACTAACCGAAAGTTTTTACCTAAGGTGGTTTCAGACTTCCACCTTAACCAGTCTATGTCTCTTCCTGTTTTCTTCACTGACCATTCCTCCTCTGGTGAGAGGAGGCTGCACAGTTTGGATGTGTAAAGGGCCCTTAGCTACTACATAGAGCGTACTAAGGGTCACAGGTTTGACTCCCTCCAACTGTTCCTCACTTATGGTGAGGTTGGTAAGGGAAAACCTGCCACTAAGAGATCCATTGCCAGGTGGATTGTCTCTTGCATTCAATTTTGCTATGAAAAACTAGGCAGGACTCCACCCTCAGGCCTGAGGACTCACTCTGCCAGAGGTACAGCTGCTTTCCTGGCTGCTGCCAGGGATATTCCTATCTTAGAGATATGTCAAGCAGCTACCTGGAAAACAGTTCACACTTTTACCAAGCATTACTCTCTGGATATCCAGGAGTGATGCTCAGTTTGGCACAGCAGTGCTCCAGACCTATTTCCTAGGTAGGTTCTGTCCCTCCTCCATGGAGGTACTGCTTGGTAGTCTGCAATTTGTCAGAATACAGCAAGACTTCATGTTGTTTGAAGAAAAAATTACTCACCTTAGTAATGTTGTTTTTTCTAATGGAGTCTTGCTGTATTCTGATTTCCCCCCGCCTCCCCTCTCAGAACCTTTGTTTTGGGATGTGGGTGGGCAGTAGCAGTGATGGCACTCAAGAGGTGCCCCACCCTTTATGTATCACCCCTTTACTTTGGGTGAGTGGGTGTTGTGTTTGTTTCATTTTTGGGGTTTTCTGACTTGAGTCTTTGTTTTGGGACCAAAAAATCTGTTTATTACATTTAGTAGCCAGTTGGCTAGTGTAGGTTTATAGCTTGCACACAGGACACTCAGTAAATTTGGCTCAAAAGATCTGCGGTTTGAGTTCAAACAGCAACAGACAGAGTCTCAACGAGCTCGAGCTCAGCGTTCCATGCCTGGCATGGAAAGTTAACTCTTTCATCTCCGGGGCAGTTCGAAGGTTGGACCTCACTGCAATTTGTCAGAATACAGCAAGACTCCATTAGAAGAAACAACATTACTAAGGTGAGTAATTTTTTCATTCCCATTATCACAAGCATAACTACCTTGCCCTTATCAAAAGCACCCCCCCCGAAAGTCAATATCACATTTTCTCTGCAGTCCATCATCATTGCACCTGACTTCCTGACATCAACACATTGCTTAAATATAACTTATATCACCTCATGGACAAAAACCCTGTTGCTCTTAAAAAAAAAAAAAAAAAAAAAAAACAACAAAAAAAACTCTGTAAATAATCCCAAGGCTGAACATATGCCAGCCATTACTTTTTCATGTACTGTCACCTTCTGTACCATCATGGGGATTTGCATATGTTTCACTTGATGCTTTGCATTATTGGGATATGTGCAATTGTGTTTTCTTTAAAATTTGGCTGTCTGGCTAGTATCATCCGGGATAACACATACATCAGTGGCAGTTGCTCTGGGGTTCTTTTGTAAGCTTCCTATTCCTTCCATTAAAATGTACACCTCCATATATTTTCCTAATAATGTGTATGCCTTCCTTAGAACAGAAACTAATACAAATCTTACTACTTACAAATCATTGTGTTGTTTCTCCATACCTCCTTAACAATTCCACACAACTTCACTAACTTCATTATGCAGCCGTGGTGGATCTGACCAGAATTTGTTTTATATTACTTGGGCTTGCTGTCAAATCGTTTTTCTTTAATTGGGAGTTGGAAATGTTTCTGTTAGGTCTCCAGTGTTTGACATGACTGACCGACCTAAAAAGAAAACAGGGTCTACAGGCTTTAAAAATTGTACTATTTGTTTACAGTCCTAGGCAATGGCAAACTGCCACAAGCTTTGTTTAAAGAGCTAGAGAAACCAAAATAGGCAGACAGTTAAGTGATATAAATTTTAAGAAGTTGGCCATTGTAACTTTTTATTTCTGAGGTATTTTTCTTTTTTCTCATTAGGTTTTCTGTGATAATATTGTGCTGGATGTGTAGAATAGTGCTCAGCCTGGTAGCTGACATATCTATCTCCCCCCCCCCAACTACATCATCAGCATTGTGATCTCACTGTCAGTGACATCAGAGGTGACTGACCTGGCAGCTGCTGAGTGGCTGTTCTAAGTAGCAGTAATGTCATAATCAGTGAGGTCACAAAATGCTGCTGATGTAATGGGTGGATCAGATCTAGATATGTCAGCTGCTAGGCAGAGTGCTGTTCCACACACTTCACCTACTAACATCAGATAAACAATCTGTTGATTAACCAAAGGGGAAAGAAAAAGTACCTCACATATAAAAAGTAATATTTAGTTTTAGGCAGTGCACTAGCTCTTTAAGGTGCCAGGGTCCAGACCACGACTTTTTGAATTGTGAACTCTGTGAAATGTTTTGCTCTAAAACACAAAACAAATGGTGTATGGCTTCTCAGTCTGCCTCTGCATCACCAAAAGGCTCAGATGAGGATTCAGTCCGTCAAAATAAGCAGAAGTCCCTGTCAGATGGGACAGAAAAGAAAGATAAAGCTGCTAAAGATGGTACAGGAACCAGGGTGTCCAAAAGGGGGAAAAACTCTGACTCCAATAAACATAAAAGAGCCTCTGAGCAGACACTGAAAATGGTGCCTGCTAAGAAAATAAACAGACATGTCTGTTCCTTCTTCTAAAAAAGGAAAGGAGCTGCCAGTTGACTTATAAGAAATGCCCTCAGCAGAGGACATGAAATTCCTCAAAAAAGCATCTAGCAAAGTCTTGTCAGCACCTACCTCAACTGCTGGCGGTGACAAAAAAGTTGAGAAGAAATATCAGGTGGGCAGACAGGGGGCTGAGTACCTGTTCTCCCATCATGATTATGAGGGGTTGGTCCAGGCAGCAGCCTGTGACAAGGCCAAAGTGCCCTTATTCTTCCAACCTCCTGAGAACGATCCCAGGAAACTGGGTGGTAAGGCCAAAAAGTATATACGTCCACTTCTATGCTCCTCAGGCTGGCATCTTACCTGGCATACACAGCTCAGTACCAGAAAGCACTCTGAAACTCTGTACTGGCACTGAGAAAGCACCTGGTGACCTAGCACAGGATATGGCAAATACAGCCAGGTCAGCAATGGATGTCACTAGATACCAGTTCCATATGGCAGTTTCAACTAATGACACTGCTTCTAGGGTCTTGGCACATGCAGTGTCCTTGAGGAGGTTTGCCTGGCTTAGAACCACACACTTTTCCCAGGACAGTCAGACTAAATCTATTGATTTCCCCTTTAAGGGAAACTCCCATTTTAGTGATAAGACAGAGGCTTACATGAAACAGGTAGATGAATACAAAACCACCCACGTGAGCAATACTGAAAAAGAAAAGGCTTTTGCATCTCGCAGGCCTTATGGAAGGAAGTGTAGGGGTAGGACCTATTACCAACCTTATCTTCCCTGCGAGTACCCGTCCCAAAGAGGTTACTGTAGGGGCAGGGGGAGAAGGAGCACCAGGCGTGCAGTTGCAGCCCCTAAACCCCAGCAAAAAAAAAAAAAAAAAAACCCTGACCACTCTGCCCTGGTCATCCATCCATTGCCAGTGGAGGGAAGGTTTGCCCATTACTACCAGCAGTGGTCAAAAATCACCACAGACAATTCCCAAAATGGCACAACCCAAAGATTTTTCAGCCTCAACACCTCAACTTAAAAAAAAAAAAATCCTGTAGGAACTGGAGGTACAGAAATTGCTGCAAGCAAAAGTAGTAGAGATTGTACCTGCCTTTCAACAAGGCAGGGGTCTTTTCTCCATATACTTCCTGACCCACAAGAAAAATTGGAAGTGTTGACCTATTTTAGACCTCTGATATCTGAACAAACATTTAAAAGAAAGGGAAATTCAGGATGATCACACTGGTCTCACTGTCTGCAAGTGGGAGACAGGCTGGGGTCACTGATTCTGAAAGATGCCTACTCTTACTTACCAATCAGACCCAGTCACAAAAAGTACCTCCGGTTCAGACTAGGGGACTGCCAATACCAGTTCACAGCCCTTCCATTCTGCCTAACCTCAACTCCAAGGGTTTTCACAAAGTACCCTGCTGTGGTGGCAGCATATCTGAGAAGACAAGGTGTGGTGATTTTTCTCTACCAGGATGACTGGCTGATCTCAGAAAAAACACAGCAGGAAGCAAAATCATCTATGAAGCTGACATAGAATACACTAGAGAAGTTGGGATTCCTCATAAACCTTCAGTGGTCACAGATAGAGCTGGCCCGTCGGTGCAGCGGTAGTGCTGCTGCTCGTGACTCAGATGATTCGAGTTTGGGAACGAGCGCAGGTTGTCAGGGCTTGTTGGGGAGGGGGGAAGGGATTGAACGTCCCATGGATGCTGTCCTCACTACAGTGCTGCCACCTGGGTGACCACAGTAGACAGTGCAGTTGAGGGTGCCCATGGACACAGGCCGGGGTGTTGCGGCAGCATGCTTGTGTGAGCACACACCTAGGGCCCTCCCTTGCATGCCTGTATCTTGTGGGGAATGGGTGAAAACTAAGGGGGGAAAACCACTGGATGATGGACCCCGGTGGACCTGAAGAGACTGGACCTGCACTCCCCAGCTGCCCTGCCTGATGCAGCACAGTATGTAAGAGGGTGATCCTCCCCTCTTCCCTGCCTCGGGGGGGGGGGGGAGATGGGCATGGCAGTACGGAGGTAAGTTGCAGGGGCTGGGTGCCAGTGAAGTTGAGGCATCTAGGGGCATCCAGAGGGAGGTTGTGATGTGGCATAGGAGGGGGCATAAACAGAGAATTAAAAAAATTAAAAACAAATCACATACTGAACCAGCTCGAGTTCTAGACTTTATCGGTGCAGAACTAGATACCCAACAAGGGAAGGCATTTATTCCTCAGGCAAGGGTAACAAATCTGATTTCACTGCAGAATTGTTCAGCACAGGCCAGCCAAGACCTACAAGGGTTTTTCCGCAGTTACTAGGACATATGGTCTTGTCCACTGCAGTGTTATCAGAGGCCAGGTTCCAAAATGAGAGAGCTTCAGTTTCATCTAAAGGATCACTGGTCTAGGAGATGGGATCCCCTGTCCAAGCTGGTGCCAGTCAAGAGAAGCTTGCTAAAGGTACTGGAATGGTGGAAGGAAGAGGACAGCCTCAGCGTGGGATTGCCCTTCCATCTGCAGTCTCCCATAACTATCCTCACAACAGATGCCTCCTTCCTAGGATGGGGCACTAACCTGGAGGACCTCTCTGTAAGTGAACTTGTAGCACACAGGAGACTGAGAAGCATATCAACCTCGAGGAGCTCAGGCCATTGTACCTGGCAGTGCAGGCATTTTCCTCCCAGATCCAGGGTCTATCTGTCCAAATCTGTACAGACAAAACAATTTAGTATGTCAGCAGGAAGGAACAAGATCTTCAAAGCTATGCACAGAAGCCATGAAGATTAAGAGCTTCGCCTGCTCCCTGGAAGTACAGCTATCCGCTGTACACTTGCTGGGGAAAGTTAATATACTGCCATACTACCTAAGCAGGATCTGCCAGGGAAACCACGAGTGGACCCTGAATCACTGGGTGTAGGTATCAGTGTTCGGATGGGGGGGGGGGGGCACACCAGAAATAGATGTTTGCTTCCTGGGAGAATATCAGCTCCCATTCATTTTGTTACAGACTCCCAGCTGTTGACTACGTCCCAGAGAACGCACTAGTCCTGGACAGGTGAGGAAAGTTTCTGTATGCATTCCCTCCATTCTTCCTCTTACCGTGAGTGCTCATAAAGCTGAGAAAGGAGTCTACAATAATGGTTCTCATAGCACCAGACTTGGCCAGGCAGACCTGGTACTCCATGCTCCTGTCCCTCTTCAGCAAGCCTCCTAGCAATCTGCGGCTGAGAGATGCAGTCTGCAGACATTGTCTCTGGGCAGGATAACATTCCCAGACATGAGAACTTTACACCTCAGGGCATGATTCTCGAAGAACTGGAGTTCGCCGAGCTAACGCTTTCAAATATGCTGAAGGTTTCTAGGAAACCAGCAACAAGGAAAACTTGTACTTAGAAATGGGAAAGGTTTTCCTTTTGGTGTGCTCCTAGACAGATTAACCCCATTTAGGCAGGACTGTCTACAGTCGTGGAGTACCTAGTCCACCTCTGGTCACTGGGCCTGGTGCCCGAAGGTACATTTAAGGGGGCAGTATAGCACAGTGGTTTAGGGCTCTGAGCTATAAACCTGGATGCCTGGGTTTGAATCCCACCGCCCCAACTTGCATACTGTGTGACCCTGAGCAAGTCAACTTCCTTGTGATCCCGGGTTGCACCTGAAAACAAGCTTCGGCTTAGTGTGTCCTTCCTGGTTAAACAATTTCCCCTTTCCCTTTGGCAGTAGTGTCAGCTTACCCATCAGCTGGCAAAGATGCAACATGGACCTCACAACCCATTTTCAAAAAGTTTTTCAAAGGCCTCTTTCACGTGTACCCTCTGGTGAGGGATTCTGTCCTACCCTGGAACTTGAATGTGTACATTGCCTAGTTGATTGAGGTTGAGCGATTTGCAAGTCCTCTGCACAGGTGCAAACTGTATCACTTTCAATAGGGACAAGGTAGTCTAACGACAAGCAGGAAATTTCCTTCCAAAAGTGATATCTGAATTCCACCTGAACCAGTTGGCTACCTTTCCTGTTTACTTTACAGAAAAATCCAGCACAGGGGAACAAAGCTCCACTGTCCGAATGTCAGGAGGGCACTGAGTTACAACCTGGACAACACAAAAGAAATCTGGTCCACTACTGCTTTGCTGTTTGTCACTTATAGTAAAGTAGGCAAAGGAAAACTGGCATCCAGGAAGACTGTTTCTTGTTGGATAGTTGCCTACATACAGTTCTGTTACGACAAAGCTGGCCAGCTGCCACCTAAAGGCCTTAGGGCACACTCCACAAAGGGTATCTCTGCCTCTGTGTCCGCATTAAGAGGGTTTCCCTGCAGGAAAGCCGTAAAGCAGCTACTGTGCTCTCTCTCTCTCTTATTCGCCAACCTCCATGCATCCTAAATTGTGGTGGATAATGGAGCATGGTGAATAATAGTGTGTGTCAGTTAAAGGAAGATACAGCACTTCTGGAAAGTGAGACAGTAGCTCACACTGGTGTTAAGCGAGGGTGGTGGATGGGGGGGGGGTGGGTTAAAGCAGGGAGCACTGTACCTGGAAAATAATGCACAATTCTATAAAGCACTGCTATCTGGAAATACAGTCCAGGAGAGATGTCAGCTTTGGCACTTCTACCTTGCAGAACCTTTTCCCTAAATAGGTTCTGTACCCAGCCTCCCAAGGTACTGCTGTGGAGTCTATAGTTGTTAAATGTAAGTGAGGGATTCCTGGGGTCAGAAGAAAAAATGACCATAGTAATATTATTTCTTCCAGGGGATCTCACTATGATTAGCAACCCCTTGTACCAGCATCCCCTTACAGAACCTGGTAAAAGGTTCAGATAAGAATGTTATTTTTCTATTGACTTGAGCATTAACATGTTACATTGCCTTCACAGTTATTGCTCAGTGGTCTGAGTTAAACTTTTTTTTTTTTTTTCTCTTCAAAATAGATACATTTGTTCTGTCTTGTTTGTTACATTTTTCAAAAGTTTTGTTGGGAAAAGATTCACAAATATTTTAGTAGCCATTTAGTTAGTTTTGGTGATCACAACTCACCCAAGCCCTAGAAATAAATCTGATGTTAGAAAGCAGGGGTGAGCATGACTACACAGCTGAGTTTGAACATACGAACATACGAAATTTGCCAGCAGATAAAGGCCTAGAGGTCTGTCAAGTCTGCTCGAATGTGCAGCTAGCACCCCTTATTCTGCAGCTGACCCTCCCTTCCACCCTTCCCCTTCATTAACCTTCCCCCTTGTCCTGTCCTTTATCCTAAAGTTCCATTATTAGCATAACGTTCTAAATTTCCAGGGCTGCTTATTCCTGGGGAATGACTGCAGTTGATAAACACAATATAGTTTCTAGGGACATTGATATGTTGTTCATCCACACTGTCTGGCAGGTTCCTTGCCACCTTAAATCTTGCCGGAAAGTCTTCAAGCTGGCTCCTCCCACCCACCCGGGTGGTAAAACTCTCGGCTCCGCCCCATGACGCCAGATCTTCCTTAACGCTTGGAAGCTCAGGTTCCCTCTGTAACGCTCTGCGTATAGACTGGATCCTAATTCTTCGGTTCGCCCGAAAATAGTTTTAAAATTCCTCAAGATTTTGGTCAAATTCTTCCCTTGTGGCTGCGATGGACAAATCGACTCCCGGTTTTCGGCGGTGCCCATGCGGGCAGAAGATGTCCAGGACGGACCCGCACTGCACGTGCATCTACTGCCTCGGCCTTGATCACGACCAGCAGGCCTGCGAGTTGTGTAGATTGTTCTCGGCTGACGTCCTTGAGGGCCGCGCTGCCTGGTTACAACTTGGGCGCCCCGAGAAGTGCTACCAGCTGGTGAAGTCTAAGGAGGCCCGTTGGGCAGTGTCTGGCGGCTGGTTCGGATGAGCAGCTCGAGCAGATGATCGCCCTCGAGTAGGAGGCAGTCCAGGTCGCGGCATTTATCCCGCTCTCTCTCTGGGATCCTCCTACACTGCTGCTTTCAAGGAGCTTTGCCAGTCCCTTTCCACGAAGGGAGAGGGGCCATTGGGACACTCTTCTCGGTCAAGAAAGAAGGACTCGAAGGGTAAGTCCCACCGTCGACGTTCGTGGGAGCGGGAGACGTCCCCTTCCCCGGACAGTCAACACTCTACTTCGGTCGAGGTTGCGGCTAAGGCCACTGGCTTCACGGTGTCCCCTTCAGGTCAGCCGGCCGAGACACCCGTCGACGCGGTTGAGATTTTTCTCGACCCGTCGGATGGGCTGTCGACTGGTGAAGCCGACAACCCTTCATCACTGGTTCCCCCGGTGGAAACGGAGGACTTGCCTGTGCCGGAGTCCCCAGTCAAGACTCCTGAGCCGAGGGAGGAACGGGTGACCCACCCTCGGAAACACAGAGGGTCTTGGTCTCGGACCTTGCTTCGGTCCAGTCAATCCCACCGACATCGTTGGTCTCGGCACCAAGGAAAGCGGCGGCGCATCTCGTCCTCGTCTTCCTCCTTGGAAGAGGAGAGGCTCCGGCGCAAATTGTGTCGACGCTACGAGGACTTAATGTAGAAAGCAGCTCCTTTTGTCCGGGAACAAGCCGGTAATACTTCCCGGCCATTAAGTCGCTGTTACCGAAGGCGAAACAGCCCTCGCTGTAGTCGAGGTGCCCAAGCCTGGGCTGGTTGTTGGGCGAAAAAGCTGCCCACTGATTTATGGTGGAACCTCCGCCTCCACAACCGGAATCGGGCGCCGACCAAGGACTCTCGGTTGGGTCAGGGTCTGCCCCACCGGTTATCGGTCACCCTCACTCCCGACCGTCCTTGGCAGGTGGAGGGTGGCCCAGGCCCTAGGCAGCTCATCGCAGACTCCTCGGAGTCTGACGACGACTTCTGCTTGTTTTCTAGGCCCCTTGACCTAGAATCCTCGGGGAGGGGGGGCAGTCAATGGACGAGAGTTTATGGGTCTGCTTCGGCTCATCTCGGAGTCCACTGGGATGCAGCTGGAGCCTGTATCCAAGCGGGCCAAGTATTCCCTCACAGAGATACTGGACCGAGGGGATTCTCCCACGGAGGCCTTTCCGGGGGCTGAAGCCATTGTTGGCCCAGACTTGGAGCTTTGGCAGCGGCCAGCTTCCTGTCCTGTGCCTTCGGCCAGGATGGCCAGGAAGTATGCGGTCCCTGCCGGCTCTTTGTCCGGTTTTTCGGAACACCCCTCTGCTGAGGGGTTGATCACCGATAGCGTTTTCCGGCATTCCGGGAACGCTAGGGATGTGGATAAGCCCCCCTGACAAGGAGTCCAAAAAGCTGGACTATGCCGGGCGCAAGGTGTACGCTGCGTCCTCCCTCGGCCTCCGTCAGGCCAGCTCGGCCGTGCTGATGGCACACGTCTCCTATGCCCTCATGGGCTCCCTGCATGAGGTGATTCCTCATCTCCCGGCCGACCTGCAGACTACGGTCAAGCAGGTGCGGGATCAGGGAAGGGCAGTGGCAAAACAGTAGCTCCAAACGGCTCTAGACATTGGAGACTCCTGCGCTCGATCAGTAGCGGCTGCAGTGGCCATGCGCCGCAGAGCATGGCTGAGGATATCCTCCTCTCGGTGGATACCCAGCACAAATTGGCGGACATCCCCTTCTTGGGGACTGACCTGTTCGGCCCTGGAGTAGAAGGTCACCTCCAGCGGATCGAAAAGTCCAACGCTACCCTGGACTCGGTCACCTCCGCCCAGAAGGACAAGGGCTGTCGTCGGCAACATAAGTCCTTTTACCTTTCTGCGCCTAAGGCACGTCCAACCCAGCAACACCAGCATCAAGACCAGCAGGCTCGCGCTTGGCACCCCAAAGCCAAGCCTGGCGGCTTCCTCTAACAGGAAGCAGGGAGGAAAAAGCCCAGGAGGTCCCTCGGCCGGTCCTTCCTCCAAGCCTGCCCAGTGACTGGTTGAGGGGTGTCTTCCCCCAGCCTCGTCGCTCCCCCCTGGGGTCCCCCTGTGGGGTGACAGCTCTGCCACTTCCTTTCCACCTGGTCCGCTATCACCACGGACCGCTGGGTGTTGGAGGTGGTAGGAAAGGGCCTGCCTCTGGAGTTTGAGCAGGCCCCACCCTTCCGAGCCGTCACCACGTGGGGGGCTATGGGGTCCGCAGCCTCCCTGTCTGTTCGTTGAGCCGACATTACCCAGCTCCTGGAAAAGGAGGTGATCAGGAAGGTGGCGGAATCTCCACCAGACCCGGGGTTTGTGTCCAGGTACTTCCTGGTCCCGAAATGGACAGGGGGGCTGGTGCCCCAATCTAGACCTGCACTACCTGAACAGGTTCCTAAGGTCTCGAACCTTCAGGATGGTCACTCTGGCTCAGATCATTCCATCCTTGGAACGAGGCATGTGGTTCTGTTCTCTGGACCTCCAGGACTCGTTCTTTCACGTCCCAATCTGCCCGTCCCACCAGAGATTCCTCCGCTTCAGAGCAGAGGGGTCCCTCTACGAGTTCGGGGCTGTGCCCTTTGGCCTTTTTCTAGCTCCCAGGGTCTTCAACAAATGCATGGCAGTGGTGACAGCATTCCTGTGGCGCCGAAGGTTCCGGGTGTACCCCTACCTGGACGACTGGCTGATTGCAGCCTCCTCCAGAATGGAGGTGGAGTGGTCAAGGGATCTGGCCCTCCAGGTTTGCTCTCAAGTTGGCCTCCTTATCAACGAGGCCAAGTCGGAACTCATGCCAAAGCAGGTGATAAAATTCATCAGGGCAGAGCTCGACTGTCTGTGAGTCAGAGCACGGCTCCCGGCGGACAGAGCTGAGGTTCTTTCCTCCTTTGCCCAATCATTTCAGGTTGGGCAATGGCGCCCAGCCCGGGACTTCCTGCACCTCCTGGGCCTCATGGTGGTCTGCACCAGCGTGGTCCGTTGGGCCCGTTGGTACGTGCGTCCCCTACAATGGGGACTGGCCAGCCAATGGTCACAGCACTCCGATCCTTTGGATCAGCTAGTGATAGTGATGCAGGGGATGTGGAACGCTCTCCAGTGGTGGACCGTTCCAGCTCATCTGCAGGAGGGCATCCCATTAGTCTTCCCTGAGCCGACGGTCTCTCTGTCCACCAATGCCTCTCTGATGGGTTGGGGTGCCCATCTGGGAGAGCACAGAGCGCACGGCCTCTGGTCCCCTCGGGAGTCCTGATGCCACATCAACCTGCTGGAGCTTCGAGTGGTTCGTCTAGCCCTCACTGCTTTCGCTCCGTTTGTACGGGGTCAAGTGGTCCAGGTCCAGACGGACAATACCACGACCATGTACTACCTAAACTGCCAGGGTGGGACGTGCTCCATGCCTCTGTGCAAGGAAACTCTCCGCATTTGGTCCCTCGTGCGCAGCCTGGAGGTGGATCTCCTTGCCATCCATGTGGCAGGAGCCTCCAATATTCTGGCTGATGCCGTAAGCCGGATAGGGGCTGCGTCCCACGAGTGGTCTCTCCTGCCAGAGGTAGTACAAGATCTGTTCTCCCACTGACGCATGCCTCAGGTGGACCTGTTTGCCTCCAGGGAGAATGTGAAGCTGAGACTGTTTCATGCCCCGCCCCAGCAGGGCTCGCTGCAGGGGATTGCCTTCTCGAGGGCCATGGACCCCGGGCCCCTTCTATGCCTTTCCCCCATTTCCCTTGATCCACAAGGTGCTTCTCAAGGTACGGAGGGACAAGGCGTAGGTGATTCTGGTAGCCCCAGACTGGCCCCGCCAGTTGTGGTATCCTGATCTCCTCAATCTCAGCTCCAGGCTCCCGAGGCAGCTTCCAGCCCGCCCGGACCTGATCTCAGTCAATCAGGGGAAGGTATTCCATCTGGACCTTCAATCCCTGCACCTGATGGCCTGGTTCCTGAGCGACTAGAGTTCCAGGCCTTGGGTCTTTCCGATGAGGTCCTCGACATTGTTGAGGCGTCCCGTAAGGAGTCGACCAGAAAATGCTACGCCTTTAAATGGAAGAGATTCTCCATTTGGTGTCAAGGCAAGGGCCTGGACCCTTCCTCCTGCTCCTTGGCAAACATTCTGGACTACCTGTGGTCCCTTTCTCAGCAAGGGCTTCAGTCGACGACCCTTAAGGTGCACCTGGCAGCCATCTCTGCTTACCGGGCACGGGCCAGGAAGCGGTCAGTGGCGCAGGAGAAGGTGGTCAGGGGCTTTTTCAAAGGCCTTGATCACATATCCCCTCCGGTGTGAGAACCTCCACCTCCGTGGGATCTACTGCTGGTATTGGCTAAGCTCATGGGTAAGCCATTTGAACCGATGCACATGTGTGACATCTCTCACCTGTCGTGGAAGACCGCCTTCTTGGTGGCTGTCACGTCAGCCAGAAGGATGGGAGAGCTCCAGGTGCTTTTCATCTAGTCTCCTTATCTGGTCTTCCACAGGGCCAAGGTTGTCCTGCGCCCCAACCCGAAATTCTTTCCGAAGGTGGTGTCGGAGTTTCACCTCAACCAGGTGTTGATTCTGCCGGTGTTCTACCCCAATCACACCTCTGAGGCCGAATATAGGCTTCATACTTTGGACCCTAGAAGAGCACTTGCTTATTACAAGGAGCGGACGTCTGAAGTTCGGGGAGAGGTTCACCAGCTGTTTGTCACCTACGCTGAAGCCGCAGCCTGCAGTCAAGCGGACGATAGGCAGGTGGGTCACCTCCTGCATAGATCTCTGCTATAGGTTGGCGTGCATGGAGCCTCCCAGAGGGATAAGAGCTCATTCTACCCGCCATACCGCTGCATCGGTGGCTGCTTTCAGGGACGTTCCTGTCCAGGAAATCTGCAGGACTGCTACCTGGAAGTCAGCACACACCTTCATTACCTACTACCACATCAACCTTGAGTCACGCCAGGATGCTGGTTTTGGGGCCTCGGTTCTCCAGTCATTATTCCATAAGTAGGGGGTGTGCGCCTTGCCTCCCTCCTCCTGGAGAACTGCTAGGAGTCTGCCAGACAGTGTGGATGAACAACATATCCATGTCCCTAGAAATAAAGGTTACTCACCTGTAACAGGAGTTCTAGGAATGGTATATGTTGTTCATCCACACGACCCACCCGACCTCCCCTCCACAACCTGGCTTCCAGCAGGCTAGATCTGGCATCATGGGGTGGAGCCGAGAGTTTTACCACCCGGGTGGGTGGGAGAAGCCAGCTTGAAGACCTTCCGGTAAGATTTAAAGCGGCAAGGAGCCTGCTAGACAGTGTGGATGAACAACATATACCATTCCTAGAACTCCTGTTACAGATGAGTAACCTGTATATATGGTTACCCATTGTTACACTCTCGAGGTTTATATGCTGTCATCTCAATCCCTCTATGGAAACACAGCCTTGTTGCGTATGGTTGCCCATACATTATTCTCTGTTAAATGTTTTTTGGTGCAGTATTAGCCACTGCTAAGCAATTTAAATCACAAAGTATAGTGAGAAAGATTAGAGCTTGGTATTCTGGGGCCTGGGTTCTATTCCCTGTAGGTCACATTATTTCTCTCTCTTGCTGTGAGTTGTTAAACATAGTCAGGGATCCTTGGAAGAAATAACATTACTGTGAAGAGTAATTTTTTTTCTTTTTTGAAAACCGTGTTCTAGGGATGTGGATATGTTCTTATCCACATGTTATGGCATGTCTTTTCCCTTTTAAAATCTTGCTGGAAGTCTTTAAACTGGCTCCCCCACCCACCTGGGTTGTATATCCCTTGGCTCCACCCCTTGATGCCAGATCTCCCTTTCTGTTTGGAAGAATCAGGTTCCCTCTTTATCGCTCCCTTGTTGAGTAGGCCCTGATGCTTAAATCTTCGGATTACTTAGCAAAACTTAAACTTGTTAGAGTTTCACCGCATCGATCTTCGATCGCGACCATGATGAAGGATAAGTCCTCACCTGGGTTCCACCGGTGCCCTTGCGGGCAGAAGATGTCTCGAACTGACGCGCATGCCACACGTGTCTATTGCCTGGATCATGATCGCGATTCCCAGGCTTGTGATTTTTGTCGCTCGTTCCAGCCGATGTGTTAGACGATTGCCTCACATGTTTACAGCTCGGCCGACTGGAGAAACTGAACCCGCTGGTCAAATCTAAAGAGGACTGTTGCATGGTCTCTGACTGCAGGGTCCGCAGAACAGCTTGAGCAAATGAAGGCTTTTGAGGCGGAGGCAGCTCGGGTCAGTTAGTCCTCTTCAGCATTGGTCTTCGTACCACTCAAACTGGGCTCTACCTTCACAGGCTCCTTCAAGGAGTTGTGCCAGTTTCTCCCAACCAAGAGGGAGGGCCTGTCAGCTTCGCAAAGCTCCGATTACCGTAAACAGGATTCCAAGGAGTCGAGACAGATGGAGAAGTCTCGTTGACGTTGTTCTTGGGATCGAGAGCAGTCTCGTTCCTAGGAATCTCCAGTTTCGACTTCGGTTGAAATTGCGGCCTTGGCCGCTGGCTTCATGGTGCCCCTGTCAGACCAGCCGGCTAAGACACGGGACGACGACCCGGTTGAAATTAACGACCCCGTCGACCCATTGTTGCTAGATGAGGCTGACAATTCCTTGTTCAGGACTCCGGTCCTCAATGAACCTACTGAGGAGGAGACCCAGCCTGCTGGGAACCTCTTTACAGTCCCTGACCCTAATCTGGAGGAGCTGTGGGTCTCCCCGGCTCCTTCTGAGTGCCCCCATTGGTGCCCCAAAGGTTGAGGTCTAGATCTCTGTCAGGTTCGACCAATAGGTCAAAGAGAACTCACAAATGCCATTCTGGGCGTTCCAAAAAGCAGCGCCACCGCTATTCATCCTCATCCTCCTCGGAAGAGGAGAGGAGAGGCTTTGGCGCAAGTTGCATCGACGCTACGAGGATCTTATGTGGTAACAGTTGGTGTCGGCCAGTCTGAAGTCGACCCCGGCTTCCTCACCGGCCATCACATGGCTGCCGCCTTAGAGGCAGACGCAGACTCCTCTGGAGCCACCCAACACCGTCCCTCCGATTGCGGAGCTGGTGAAGGCCCTCCCGGCTCAGCCAAAACAAGCCGCTCCGCTGATTATGGTGGAGCCGCCACCTAAACAGCCTCCCTCTGGGGCTCCTGTTAAGGAGTCTTGGGTCTCTAAGGGCCTTCCACACAGGCTGTCAGTCACCTTCACTTTCAGCTGTCCACGGTGGGTCGAAGGTGATTCAGGTGGTCAGCCGATCTGTTCGGACTCCTCTTTGCACTCTTGTCCGTTCGAGGTTTCGCTTGGGGGAGTATCTCAATGGAGGAAGGTCCCATGTCCTTCATGGGCATTCTTTGTTTTATCTCCGAATCCATGGGGATGCCTTTGGAGCCTGTTAAGAAACTGGCTCGATATCTCCTGACAGACATTCTGGAAAAAGGGACTCTCCGACAGAGGCCTTCCCAGTGTCTGAAGCCATTGTTGGCCCAGCCCTGGAGCTTTGGTAGCACAGCACCCTGCCTCCTGCCCTGTGCCATCAGCCCGGATGGCCCGCAAGTATGCGGTTCCCATCGCCTCCCTTTCTGGGTTCACAGAGCACCTCTCGGCTGAGGGGTTGGTGACTGAATCTGTGTTTCGACGTTCTGGCAATTCAGGAAACACTGATAGACCTCCGGACAAAAGAGTCCCAAAAAACTGGACCACTCTGCCAGAAAAGTCTGTGCTGCCTCTTCGCTTGGTCTCTGTCAGGCGAGCTTGGCTGTCATCATGGCACACTTCTCCCATGCCTTCCTGGGCTCTCTAGATGAGATGTTTCCTCATCTCCCCGCAGACCTTCAGACTACGGTCAGGCAGGTCCGGGGTCAGGGTCGGGCTGTGGGAAAACAGCAACTCCAAATGGCTCTTGATGTTGGGGATTCCTATATCTGTTCGGTGGTGGCCGCAGTCGCCATGTGCTGCAGGACCTGGCTGAGGGTCTCGACCTTTACGGCAGACACCCAGTGCATACTGGCAGGTGTTCCCTTCCTAGGCACCGACTTGTTCGGTCCAGGGGTTGATGGTCACCTTCAATGCATTGAGAAGTCCAGTGCCACCTTGGACTCTGTTGCTTCTGTCCAGAAGGAATCTCAGGGTTCCAAAAAGCAGAAGTGTAAGCCCTTTTCGGCCTTCTGTCCCTGCGGCCAAGCAGGCCCGGTACCAATTTGGGCAGCAGCAGCAGGCTCAGTCATGGCGTCTTTGGCCCAAGTCAGGGGCTTCAGCGGCCCATAAGCCCGGAGAGAAAGGTCCTGGCAGTCCCTCAGGTGGATCCTTCTCCTCCAAGCCTGCACAGTGGTGGGATGTGGTTGCCACCCCCATGCCCATCACGCCCACTTTGGGTCCTCCCATGGGGGACCGGCTCTGCTACTTCCTTTCCGCCTGGTCCGCTGTCACAGTGGACAGGTGTGTCTTGGAGGTGGTCAGCCAGGGGCTGCCTCTGGAATTTGAGTAGTACCCACCAAGCCGAGCCCACGCCCCGCGGGAGGAGAAGGCATCCATGCACACTTAGTCGACTCTCTGAGACGACATTGCCCAACTCCTCTGCAAGGAGGTAGTGGTCAGAGTCGTGGATCCCCTTGTCAGCCCAGGGTTTGTTTCCAGGTACTTCCTGTCCTGGGGGGGGCTGGCGCCCCATTCTATATCTGCATGGCCTGAACCGGTTTCTCTTGTCTCGCACCTTCAGGATGGTAACTCTGTCTCAGATCATACAGTCTCTTGAGCAGAACGTGGTTTTGCTCCCTGGATCTGCAGGACGCATTCTTCCACATCCAGATCCGTCTGTCACACCGAAGGTTCCCCCACTTCAAATCAGAGGGAACCTTATATGAGCTCCAAGCCATGCCGTTCGGCCTTTCATCGGCTCCCAGGGTCTTCACCAAATGCATTGCAGTGGTGGCAGCCCATCTTCGATAGCGAGGGGTCAGAGTGTACCCTTGTCTGGATGATTGGCTTATAGCAGGTCCCTCTAGACTGGAGGTGGAGAGGTCCAAGGATCTGTCCCTCCAGACCTGCATCAACTTTGGCTTCCTGGTCAGCGAGGCCAAGTCAGAACTCGTGCCTTTGCAGGTGATCTGCTTTATAGATGCAGAGCTCGACTCTTGCCAAGCCAGAGCCAGGCTCTCGGTGGAGAGGGCAGAGGTTCTCTCCTCCTTTGCCAGATTATTTCTGGTTGGGCACTTGCGCCCTGCCCAGGACTTCCTGCAGCATCTGGGTTACATGGTGGCCTGCACCTCTGTGGTCCAATGGGTCCGGTGGCATATGCACCCTCTTCAGTGGGAGCTGTCCAGTCAGTGGTCTCAGTGACTAGGTCATTTTGATCACCTTGTCACTGTGACCCAGAAGATGTGGGATGCTGTCCAGTGGTGGACCGTCCTAGTGCATCTGCAGGAAGGGATTCAGTTTGTCCGTCCTGAGTCGATGGTCATCTTGACAACTGATGCCTCTCTCATGGGCTGGGATGTCTACATGGGGACCACAGAGTTCACTTACTCGGGACCCCGAGGAATCCCGATGTTACATCAAGTTGCTGGAGCTCCGAGCAGTCCGGCTGGCGCTGACTGCATTCGCTCCATTCCTTCGGGGTCACGTGGTTCAGGTCCAGACGGACAACACCATGACCATGTACTGTCTCAACAAACTGGGCGGCACGCACTCCTGGCCTCTGTTCAGGGAAGCGCTCTGCATCTGGACCCTCATGAGCTGACTGGAGGCGGATCTCCTAGCCATTCATGTGGCAGGAGCTTCAAATCAACTGGCAGATTCCCTCAGGCTGGTGGGCGAGGCGTCCCATGAGTGGTCTCTCCATCCAGAGGTAGTACACAGCTTGTTCTCCCAGTGGGGCACCACTCAGGGAGACCTGTTAGTCTCCAGGGAGAACGCAAAGCTGAGGCTGTTTTGTGCCTGCCCCCCTCAGCAGGGTTTGCTGCAGGGGGGGGTGCCTTCTCAAGGCCGTGGACCCCAGGCGTTTTCTGTGCCTTCCCTCCATTTCCCTTGATCCACAAGGTGCTCCTCAACGTGAGGAGGGGCAAGGCACAGGTGATCCTGGTGACTCCAGACTGGCCCCACTAGTTTTGGTACCCTGATCTCCTCAGCATCAGGCTCCTGAGGCATCTTCCAGCATTCCCAGACCTGCTTTCAGTCAATCAGGAGAAGGTCCTCCACCCGGACCTTCAATCGCTGCACCTGACAGCCTGGTTCCTGAGCAGCTAGAGTTCCAGGCTTTGGGTCTCTCCGAAGATGTTCTCACTGTAGTTGAGGCATCTAGGAAGGAATCAACCAGGAAGTGCTATGCCTTCAAGTAGAAGAGATTCTTCATTTGGTGTCAGGGCAAGGGGCTGGACCCTTTGTCCTGTCCAGTGGCTAGCATTCTCGACTACCTTTGGTCTCTCTCTCTCCAAAGGGGGTCTTCGGTCTACGACCCTTAAGGTGCACCTGGCAGCCATCTCTGCTTACTGGGTGCAGGTTGGTCAGCAGACTGTGGCACAGGAGAAGGTGGTCTGGTGTTTCTTCAAAGGTCTCGACCATATTTCCCCTCTGGTGCGTGAACCACCACCGCCGTAGGATCTACTGCTGGTACTGGCAAAGCTCATGGGCAAGCCATTCGAACCGATGCACAGGAGTGAGATGTCACACCTGTCGTGGAAGATCGCCTTCTTGGTGGCTGTCGCATCAGCCAGAAGGATTGGGGAGCTTCAGGCGCTCTCTGAGTCTCCTTATCTGGTCTTCCACAGGGACAAGGTTGTCCTGCACCCCAACCCGAAGTTCCTTCCGAAGGTTGTCGGAGTTTCACCTGATGACTCTGCCGGTGTATTACCCTAATCATACCTCGGATGCCAAATACAGGCTCCATACCTTGAACCTGAGAAGAGCGCTCTCACATTATAAAGAGCGCACAGCTGGAGTTCGGGGAGAGGTTCGCCAGCTGTTTGTCACCTACGCTGAAGCCGCACCTGGCAGACCTGCAGCCAAGCGGACGATTGGCAGATTGATTACATCATGCATTGATTTCTGCTATAGGTTGGTGGGTAGGGAGCCTCCTGTAGGGCTAAGGGCTCATTCTACCCATCATACCGCTGCATCGGTGGCTGCTTCTAGGGACGTCCCTATCCAGGAAATCTGCAGGGCTGCTATCTGGAAGTCAGCAAACACCTTGATTTCCCATTACCACATTGACCTCGAGTCATGCCAGGATGCTGGTTTTGGGGCCTCAGTTCTCCAAGCTCTGTTCTCTAAACAGGGGGTGTGTGTCTTGCGTCCCTCCTCCTGGAGAACTGCTAGGATTCTGCCGTAACGTTTGGAGAACAACATTTCTAGGGACATGGATATGTTGTTCATCCACACTGTCTGGCAGGTGTCCTTGCCGCTTTAATTCTTGCCGGAAGGTCTTCAAGCTGGCTCCTCCCACCCACCCGGGTGGTAAAACTCTCGGCTCCGCCCCATGATGCCAGATCTTCCTTACCGCTTGGAAGCTCAGGTTCCCTCCTTAGCGCTCTGCGTTTGAGACTGGATCCTAATTCTTCGGTTCGCCCGAAATTGATTTTGAAGTTTTTCAAACTTCGGTCTTCATCCTCCCTCGCGGCTGCGATGGACAAATCTATTCCCGGCTTTCGGAGGTGCCCCTGCGGGCAGAAAATGTCCAGGACAGATCTGCACTCACCTCGTCTACTGCTTAGGCCTAGATCACAACCCGCAGGCTTGCGAGTTGTGGCGTTCTTCCAAGCCAATGTTCTCGGTTATCCGCTGCCGCTTAAGCTCGGGCGCCCGAGCGTTTCGCGGTGAAATCCAAAGAGGCTCGTTGGGCGGTTTCACCGGCGGCTGGCTCGGCTGAGCAGCTCGAGCAGATGATCGCCCTCAAGGAGGAAGCGGCCCAGGCCGCATCTTCTTCTTCCTCGGCCGCGGCATTTATCCCGCTCTCTCCGAGTTCCTCTTATACAGCTTTGTTCAAGGAGCTTTGTCAGTCCCTTTCCACGAAGGGAGAGGGGCCTTTGGGACATTCTTCTCGGCCCAAGAAAAGAGAGTCGAAAGGTAAGTCCCACCGTCGGCGTTCCTTGGAGCGGGAGAAGTCCCTCTCCCCGGGTAGCCGACCGTCGACTTCGGTCGAGGTTGTGGCTGAGGCCGATGGCTTCACGGTGCCCCTGTCAGGCCAGCCTGCCGAGACTCCTGTCGACGAAGTCGAGATTTTTCTCGATCCGTTAGACGGGCTGTCGACTGGAGAAGCCGACAACCCTACTTCATCGGTTCCCCCGGTGGATACCGAGGATCTGCCTGCTCCTTCGGGACTGCAGTCACCGGTTAAAGTTCCCGAGCCGAGGGAAGAGCGGGTTTTCCCCGCCCCTTCCCAGACCCACCCTCGGTCCCCCCGGGGGTCTCGGTCTCTGTTGCAGACCTCTTCTCGGTCCAGCTGTTCCGCCCGACATCGGCGGTCTCGGATCTCGTTACGGTAGCGGCGACGCCCGCTCTTGTCCTCTGAAGAGGCTTCGACGCTAAGTTGCGCCAGCGCTACGAGGATTTGATGTGCAGCAGTTGCTGCTATCCGGGCCTAAGCCAACCCCGGCTAAGACCCCGGCTATCAAGTGGCTGTCGCCGGAACGGCCGAAGCAACCACTCATTCCAGTCGAGTGGCCCGCCCCAGGGCTGGTTGCTAGGCCGAAACCAGCTGGTCCACTGATTTGTGGTGGAACCTCCGCCTCCACAACCGAAGTCCGGGGCACCGACCAAGAGTTCTCGGTCAGGTCATGGCCTGCTCCACAGGTTGTCGGTCACCCTCACTCCCGACCGTCCTCGGCAGGTGGAGGGTGACTCAGGGCCGAGGCAGCTCTTCGCAGACTCTTCGGAATCCGACGATTCCTCCCTGTTCTCTAGGCAGTGCGATCTGGAGTCCTCTGCGGGCCAGTCAGTGGACGATAGCCTATCGTTGTCCTTGGGTCTGCCTCAGCTCATCTCGGAGTCCACCGGGATGCAGCTCGAGCCCGTGTCCAAACGGGCCAAGTATCCCCTGACGGAGATTCTGGACCGAGTGGATTCTCCTACGGAGGCCTTTCCGGTGGCTGAGGCCATTGTCGGCCCAGCCTTGGAGCTTTGGCAGCGGCCTGCTTCCTGTCCAGCGCCTTCGGCCAGGATGGCCAGGAAGTATGCGGTCCCTACCAGCTCTTTGCCTGGTTTCTCGGAACACCCCTCCGTGGAGGGGTTAGTCACCGACAGCATCTTCCGGCGTTCCTGTAACGGTCGGGACGTGGACAAGCCCCCTGACAAGGAATCCAAAAAGCTGGACTTTGCCGGGCACAAGGTGTACGCTGTGTCCTCCCTCGGCCTCCGACAGGCCAGCTCGGCCATGCTGATGGCACACTTCTCCCACGCCCTCATGGGCTCCCTGGATGAGGTTGTTCCTCATCTCCCGCCTGAGCTGCAGACCACGGTCCACCAGGTGCAGGACCAGGGCAGGGTGGTGGCGAAGCAGCAGCTTCAGACTGCTCTAGACATAGGTGATTTCTGTGCCAGGTCAGTAGCGGCTGCAGTGGCCATACGACGCAGGGCGTGGCTGAGGATATCCACTTTCACTGCGGATACCCAGCACAAGTTGGCGGACGTCTCCTTCTTGGGGACTGATCTCTTTGGCCCTGGAGTGGAGGGACACCTCCAGCGGATTGAAAAGTCCAGTGCCACTCTGGACTCTGTGACCTCCGCCCAGAGGGACAAAGGCCGCCGTCAGCAGCAGAAGTCCTTTTGTCCTTCAGTCCCTGCTCCTCGACCGGCCCAGCAGCACCAGCAACAGGGCCAGGCCAGCAGGCTTGCGCTTGGCATCCCGAACCCAAGCCGACAGCTTCCTCCAACAGGAAGCAAGGAGGTAAAGGCCCGGGAGGTCCCTCGGCCGGTCCTTCCTCCAAGCCTGCCCAGTGACGGGTTGAGGGGTGCTGCCCCCGACCTCGTCACTCCCCCCTGGGTTCCCCTCGTGGGGGGACGGCTCCGCCACTTCCTTTCTGCCTGGTCTGCTATCACCACAGACGCTGGGTGTTGGAGGTGGTAGGAAAAGCCTGCCTCTGGAGTTCGAGCAGGTTCCGCCGTTTTCGAGCCGTCGCCCCTCCGAGAGGAACACGGGGTCCGCAGCCTCGCTGTTGGCCGCCAGGCCGACGTGCCCTGCTCCTCGAAAAGAGGTGATCAGGAAGGTGGCGGATCCTCCTTCAGACCCGGGGTTTGTGTCCAGGTACTTCCTGGTCCCAAAACTGACGGGGGGCTGGCTCCCCATTCTCGACCTGCACGACCTGAACAAGTTCCTAAGGTCTCGAACCTTCAGGATGGTCACTCTGGCTCATATTATCCCATCCTTGGAACGAGGCGTGTGGTTCTGCTCCCTGGACCTCCAGGATGCGTTCTTTCACGTCCCAATCCGTCCGTCCGTCCCATCTTCTCCGCTTCAGAGCGGAGGGATCCCTTTACGAGTTCCGAGCCATGCCCTTCGGCCTCTCCCTAGCTCCCTGGGTCTTCACCAAATGCATGGCAGTGGTGACTGCTTTCCTGCAGCGCCGAGGGGTCGGGTGTACCCTACCTGGAGCGACTGGCTGATAGCAGCCCCTCCAGACAGGAGGTGGAGCAGTCCAGAGATCTGGCCCTCAGGTTTACTCTCAGGTTGGCCTCCTCATCAGCGAGGCCAAGTGGACTCCTGCCAAAGCAGGTGATTCTGTTCAGGGGGCAGAGCTCGGCTCTCTTGACAAACACGGCTCCTGGCGGACAGGGCCGAGGTTCTTTCCTCCTTTGCCCACTCATTTCTGATTGGGCAATTGCGCCTGGCCCGGGACTTCCTGCGCCTCCTGGGCCTCATGGCGGCCTGCACCAGCGTGGTCCATTGAGCCCGTTGGTACATGCTTCCCATTCAGTGGGGACTGGCCAGCCAGTGGTCACAACGCCGCGATCTGTTGGACTGGCTCGTGACAGTGACCCAGGAGATGTGGAACTCTCTCCAGTGGTGGATCGTTCCAGCTCATCAGCAGGAGGGTATCCCGTTCGTCCGCCTCGAGCCGACGGTCTCTCTCTCTCGACCGACGCATCTCTGATGGGTTGGGGTGCCCATCTGGGGGAACACCGAGCGGACTCTGGTCCCCTCGAGAGTCCCGATGCCACATCAGCCTGCTGGAGCTCCGAGTGGTCCGTCTAGCTCTCACCGCCTTCGCTCCATTTCTACGGGGTCAAGTGGTTCAGGTCCAGATGGACAACACCATGACCATGTACTATCTGAACCGCCAGGGCGGGACGCGCTCCATGTTGTTATGCAAGGAAGCTCTCCGCATTTGGTCCCTAGTGCGCAGCCTGGAGGCGGATCTCCTAGCCATTCACGTGGCAGGAGCCTCCAACACCCTGGCCGATGCCCTAAGCCGGATAGGGGCTGCGTCTCACGAATGGTGTCTCCTGCCGGAGGTAGTACAAGATCTCTTCTCCCACTGGGCACTCCTCAGGTGGACCTGTTTGCATCCAGGGAGAATGCGAAGCTGAATCTGTTCCATGTCCGCCCCCCTCAGCAAGGCTCGCTGCAGGGAGATGCCTTCTCGAGGCCGTGGACCCGGGCCTCTTCTACGCCTTTCCCCCATTTCCCTTGATCCACAAGGTGCTTCTCAAGGCGAGGAGGGACAAGGCGCAGGTGATTCTGGAAGCCCCAGACTGGCCCCGCCAGTTCTGGTATCCAGATCTCCTCAGCCTCAGCTCCAGGCTCCCGAGGTGGCTTCCAGCCCACCTGGACCTGATCTCAGTCAATCAGGGGAAGGTGTTCCATCCGGACCTTCAATCCCTGCACCTGATGGCCTTGTTCCTGAGCGGCTAGAGTTCCAGGCTTTGGGTCTTTCCGACGAGGTCCTCAGCGTCGTTGAGGCGTCCCGTAAGGAGTCGACCAGGAAATGCTATGCCTTCAAATGGAAGGGTTTCCATTTTGGTGTCCGAGGAAGGGCTTGGACCCTTCCGACTGTTGCCCGCAAGCATTCTGGACTACCTGTGGTCCTTTTCTCAGCAAGGGCTTCGGTTGACGACCCTTAAGGTGCACCTGGCAGCCATCTCTGCTTACCGGGCGTGGGCTGGCAAGCAGTCGGTGGCACAGGAGAAGGTGGTCGGGTGCTTTTCCAAAGGCCTTGACCACATTTCCCCTCCGGTGCGAGAACCTCCACCTCCGTGGGATCTACTGCTAGTATTGGCCAAGCTCATGGGCAAGCCATTTGAACCAGTGCACAGGTGTGATCTTTCACACCTGTCGTGGAAGACCGCCTTCTTGGTGGCTATCACTCAGCCAGAAGGATGGGAGGCTCAGGTGCTTCCATGAGCCTCCCTACCTGGTCTTCCACAGGGACGAGGTTGTCCTGCGCCCCAACCCGAAATTCCTTCCGAAGGTGGTGTCGGAGTTTCACCCTAACCAGGTGTTGACTCTGCTGGTGTTCTACCCCAATCATACCTCGGAGGTCGAGTATAGGCTCCATACTTTGGACCCTAGATGAGCACTCGCTTACTATAAGGTTGTGCGTCAAAGCCGGGGAGGTTGGGTGAGTTGTGTGGATGAACAACATATACCATTCCTAGAACTCCTGTTACAGGTGAGTAACCTGTATTTATCCTTTAAAGAAACTTCTCTTCCCGCCTCCTAGCATACTCAAAGGACCATCCTACAGAAGTAATTTTTTTTTTTTTTTGCTCCTCCCTTTGATTCCCCGGCCTACCTTTCCTTCAGGCCAGCCTAGGCCCCTCTGACACACTTGCCCTGTCCCTTCCAATTCGGATTGCATCCCCCCTAGGGGTAGCCCGGTGTCGCCCTTCACCTGGTGGGTCCCTCTCAGAAGCGGAAGGCGCCAGTGGGGCAACCACCACACTCTCTGTTTGGACCCTGGGTGCTGCTGAGGTGGTACTGGAGACCCAGGGCTTCCGTGGCGCAGTGGCTTAGTGCCATCATCCGGCCAGTCGGGAATCTGTTTTCCTGTTGTCTCCTCGTGGCACATGGCATGCCACAGACATCAAGGTGTACGCCGACATCCACCATGCCCCCTATGTTCAGAGGGGCTTACCAAAATGCTGTGCTCCCAGCCTCTACCAGGAGTCGGCACTCACCAAGCCGCATCTCTACCCTCCCCCCGGGAGAAGGCGAGCAGTTGTCGGACACTCAGGTCTGCTCCCCCCAGTCAGCCCTCCAGCGACCCGGGTCTGTTCCCGAACCTAGGTCGCCAGCGTCGGAAGTGGAAATTCAACTGCTGCTCTGTTGGGCTGGCAGACAGAAGGAATTTCTTTAATAAGAAATTGTCTTCGCATCCCCAGGGGAACAATAACTATGACTTCTTGAGCACAAATAGTGTAAACTCTTTTCCTCTTAATTTTAACTTAATTTAAAAACAGTTTTTTTTTTGTCTCCTAGGCCATCCCAGTAATTTTGGACGGCAAAGATATCGTTTCCATGGCCAGGACTGGCAGCGGTAAGACTGCCTGCTTCTTGATCCCTATGTTTGAGCGGTTAAAGGCACACTGTGCGCAGACAGGAGCGAGAGCCCTGATCCTGTCTCCTACCAGGGAGCTAGCACTGCAAACAATGAAGTTCACCAAGAAGGTAAGAAGCACTAAGCCATTGCAAATCTTTGAACCCATTATCTATTGTGCTGCAGCTTAACTCTTGTGGTAGTCTAACTCTCAGCTAGACATTGCTTTATATTTGTAACAGTAAGGCCAAAAAATTAATATATTGGTTTCAGGTTCATAAGCCGACTTTCCCAAAGAACTGCATCTTAAGAAGTGTCTTCCTGATCTTACAGGGTGGTTCAGCTGGCTTCCCTAGACTTATGGTGGATGGAGTGGACGGTAAAGAGATAGGTGGAATACATAATACATAACACGTGGAAGCAGCAACTAGGAGAGGGAGGGAGAATGTGTAAAAGGCACAGTGTGTGGTTGTGTGTGTGTGTGTCTCTCTCAGATAATATGAGGGGCAGTGGGCGTATGAAGTAATGGGGCAGTGGGTGTATGAAATAATGGGGGGCAGTGCACGTATGAAATAATGTCAGTGACAGTGGGCGGATGAAATAATGTCGGGGCAGTGTGCGTTTGAAATAATGGGGTAATGCATGAATGAAATGTCTAGGTAGCGGGCATATGAAATAATGTCAGCAGCGAGTGTATAAAATGTCAGGGGCAGTGGGTGTAGGAAATAATGTCGGGGCAGCGGGCGTATGAAATAATGTTGGCATCATGGACATATGTAGTAATGTCAGGTGCTGTGTGTGAATGAAATAATGTCGGCAGCGGGTGAATGAAATAATGGGAGCAGCGGGCATATAAAATGTTAGGCAGAGCGTGTGTATGAAATAATGTCAGGGGCAGTGGATGTATGAAATAATAGGGCAGTGGGAGTACGGAATAATGTTGGGGCAGTGGGCATATGAAATAATGTCAGGGCAATGGGTGTATGAAATAATACCGCCCTGGATGTATGAAATAATGCCAGGGGCAGTGTGTATATGAAATAATGTCAGGGACAGGGGGTGTGTGAAATAATGTCGGGGGCAGTGGGCGTACGAAATAATGGGGCAGCGGACGAATAAAATAATGTTGGCGCCGTGGGTGGATGAAATAATGTCAGGGGCAGTGGGTGGGTGAAATAATGCCCGGGGCAGTGTGCATATGATATAATGTCAGAGGCAGCGGGCGTATAACATAATGTCAGGGGCAGCAGGCATATGAAATAATGTCGGGGCAGCGGGCGAATAAAATGTCGGGGCAGCGGGTGGATGAAATAATGTCAGGGGCAGTGTGCCTATAAAATAATGTTAGGGGCAGTAGGCATATGAAAGAATGTCAGGGGCAGTGAGCCTATGAAATAATGGGCAGCGGGTGTATGAAATAATGTCAGTGCCATGGGCATAATGTAATAATGTCAGGGGCAGTGGGTGGATGAAATAATGTCGGGGCAGCGTGCCTATGAAATAATGGCAGGGGTAGTGGGTATATGAAATAATGTCAGGGGCAGCGGGTATTGTATCTCATTTTCAGCCTTTGCAGATTGTGTGAGAGGCCCTTTGGCACCATGCTGTACTGCTTAAAGCACAACTAGTCTAAATTCTTTCATGGGCTATTTGCATATTATTCCCATGATGCTTTGCACTCAGGGAGTGTGTGTAATGTACATTTCCTTCATCTATGTGTTTATTTTAGACTATATAAAATTGTCAGTTTTTGTGAATTCAGGTATGAAAGGTTGTATTTATAACAGGAAATGTTGGAGCGAGAAGCATGTGTGTGCTCATGTCTGTTAGGGTTGAGTAAGCACTTCTATGTTAAACCTCCAATTTTATACCTTAAAAACTCTGCCCCCGCCTGAAATTTGGTAGGTGTAGAGTCTGGGCTAGAGTATCTGGATCCTGAAAATGTTATGTTACTTGATTCCGCAAAAATGTTAAAACTCATTTTTTCTGTTCAACACCTGTAATTAAAAAACTGTTTATTTTGTTTTTGTTTTTTGTTAACCTGAAACTTGCAGGTTTAGTAGAGTCTGGCCCAAGCTACAGACAGTTGCTAGTTTAAAGGTTTTGATATTTAGTTTTTAAAATATAAGTTTAGACTGGTTCTACTTTAAGCAGTACAGTATGGTGCCAAAGGGCCTCTCTCTCAATATATATTGGGTTAAAACCTGGCTGACAGACAGGAGGCAGAGGGTGGTGGTAAATGGCATCCAGTCCTGTTCAGTCTCTTCATTAGTGACATTGCAGAGGTGCTGCAAGGAAAGGTCTGCCTATTTGCGGATGACACCAAGATCTGCAGCAGGGTGGATACTCCAGAAGGGGCTAGAAAAATGAAGACTGACCTGGAGAAGCTCGAAAGATGGTAAGAGATGTGGCAACTGAGGTTCAGTGCTAAGAAGTGCAAAATAATGCACCTGGGTAAAGGGAATCCTGGGGAGAGCTACAGGATGGGGTGGGGGAGCAGACTGTCACTAAAGAGGAAAGGGACTTAGGGGTTATCTTCTCTGATGACCTCAGGGTATCAGAGCAATGCGCAAAGGCTGCGGGGAGGGCCAGTGGCATGCTGGGATGCATAGGTGGGGGTATCGCTAGCAGGAGGAGGGAGGTGGTGATGCCATTGTATAAAACATTGGTAAGGCCTCACCTGGAATACTGCATGCAGTTCTGGAGGCTGCACCTGTGCAAGGACATAAACAAGGTGGAGGCTATCCAGAGAAGGGTGACAAAGGTGGTACTGTGGGTCACCTTAGAGACTGGAAATGGCACCACAATCTGCACAGGGGTTGTATACAGACCCCCATCTCAGGGGGAGGGAATGGACAAGGATATGATAGAAGGCATCCTTAGGATGGCAGAGAAAGGGGAGATACTGTTGATGGGGGACCTAAATATGCCAGATGTTAACTGTAGCACCTTTGCTGCAGCCACATCTAAGAGCAGGGCCATTCTCATTGCCCTACAGGGGGCATGCCTCAGACAGCCAGTGTTGGAACCCACTCGGGAGGGAGCAATCTTAGACCTCGTACTCTCAAATGGGGACAGTGAGAGGATCTTGGATCTAGAAATGGGTAGCCATCTGGGAACAAGTGACCACCAAACAGTGTGGTTCACGATAAACTCAGCTGCAGAGTCAAGCCATACAAAAGTGAGGATACTGGACTTCAGGATGGCTGACTTTGGCAAGATGGGAGAGTGCCTTAGAAAAGCACTAGCAAACAGGCAAGAAGGAGGGGTGGAGTAACAATGGGGACACATCAAAACTGTCACCACAGAAGCAACAAGCCTTTGTGTGAAGCAACTAAACAAATCAAAACGAAAGAAAAAGCCACTATGGTTTTCAAAAGAGGTGGCGGGGAAGGTTAGGGAGAAAAAGATAGCATTTAGGAAGTTTTAAGGAAACACAGAAGGAGCAGGACAGAGAACTGTACCAGTTAAGGCTGAAGGAAGCAGGGAAGGCAGTCGGAATAGCAAAGGCCCACACTGAGGAAAAGATAGCCAACTCGGTCAAGAAGGAGGATAAAACGTTTTATAGGTACATTAGGGAGCGAAGTGAGACAAAGGGGGAGGGATAGTGAGGCTAAATGGAATGGTCGGTGGGTGGGCAGAGAGAGACAGTGAAAAAGCAGGGATACTGAACGAATACTTCTGCTCAGTATTCACAAATAGGGGGAGGTAACCTAATCCAATTTACAGAAGCACACTGGATGGGGTCGAACCCAGTCCTTTCACAAAAGAAAGTGTTCTGAAAGAACTCCTAAAAGTGAAGGTGGACAAAGCAATGGGGCCTGACGGGATTCACCCCAGAATTCTAAAAGAATTAAGGGGAGAACTAGTGACACCACTGACTACCCTTTTTAACAAATCATGGGAGGATGGTGTGGTACCTGAGGACTGGAGGAGGGTGGATGTGATTCACCTTCACAAAAGTGGGACCAAGACAGAGGCAGGAAACTACACACCTGTCAGTTTGACCTCTGTGGTAGGGAAAGTGATGGAATCACTTCTGAAGGAAAGAATTGTTGAGTATCTAGAGGCCAGTGGGGCACAGGACCCAAGGCAGCATGGGTTCACAGCGGGAAGGTCATGTCAGACGATTCTAATAGATTTCTTTGACTGGGTGACCCAAGTAGTAGACCAGGAAGGGGCTGTGGACATGGCCTACCTAGACTTTAGCAAGGCATTTGACACGGTCCCACACAAAAGATTAACAAACAAATTAGCCAGCCTGGGAGTGTGGCCCAGGGTGGTAGCCTGGGTAAAACACTGGCTGGACAACAGGACACAGAGGGTAATAGTAAACGGAGTCCACCCTAAAGAAAGGGGGTTACTAGTGGGGTACCACAGGGTTTAATACTGGGTCCAGTCCTTTTTAATGTTTTTATTTTTTTTTTGCAGTTATTACTTTTCTCCTCCTGCTGCCAGCTATATCAGGAGGGTGTCCCCAGCCCCGTCTCCCGGCGTCCACCAGCCGACGCTGACCTAGCCCCAGGGCTTACCACCCCCCCCGGCGGGGTCGATGAGGGGTCAAAATCTCCCGAGGACTGAATTAAGTGGCTAGCACCATGGCTAGCTGGGGGCGGAGCCTGGGAAAGCCCCCTCCGCCATCCTGCACGATGGTATCCTTTCTCCTGTTCTCCCTCGAGTCGGGACAGTGCCATGATGTCAGCGGAGTGGAGTGCGCACGCATCCGCATGCGCACCCTGCAGACATCTGGCCCAACTCCTCCCCTACTTGTGGTGCGGTGCCTGTCCTTCCAGCCTCCGCCTGGGCGTGCTGAGAACCCCCCGAGAAGGAGAGCAGTCCATCGATGCTCAATCCTTCACTCCCTGCCGCACCCATGACGGCTCGTGCTTGTTCCCGAACATGGGTTGCCGGCATAATGTGAGGTAAGGCACCAGCACCTCAGCCCACAGCGCCACCGGGCCGATTAATGTCTTTATAAGTGACATTGTAGAGGGATTGGAAGGAAAAATATGCCTCTTTGCAGATGATACAAAGAGCCGTGGAAAGGATGAGAAGGGTCTTGACAAGGTTGGAGGAATGGTCAGAAGTATGACAGCTTGGATTCAGTGCAAAGAAGTGCAAAATATTGCACCTGGGAAATGCAAACCCAGGGGAAGAGTACACAGTGGGGAGGTAGTAATGACAAAAATGGAAAGGGACTTGGGGTAGTCATATCAGATGACCTTAAGGTTGGCAAGCAATGTGAGAAGGCAGTAGGGAGAGCTGGGGGGATACTGGGATGTATAGGCAGAGGCATCACCAGAAGAAAACAAGAAGTTGTTATTCCTCTGTACAGACAGTTGGTGAGACCATATCTGGAGTACTGCATGCAGTTCTGGAGACCCCATCTCCGCAAGGACAAAGACAGGATGGAGGCAGTCCAGAGGAGGGCAACTAAAATGGTATTGGGTCTGCAAGAGAAGCCATACAATGAGAGGCTAAAGGAGCTTAATATGTATACCCTTGAGGAAATGAGTGAGAGAAGGGACATGATAGAAACTTTTAAATACCTCAGTGGAATCGAAGTCCAAGAGGGTAGCATCTTTCAGAAAAAGAGATGTGCAAGAACAAGAGGACACAATTTGAAGATAGAGGGGGGGACGGCTCAGGGGTAATGCGAGGAAGTGTATTTTCACTGAGAGGGTGGTGGAAGCATGGAACAGCCTTCCTGAGGAGGTTGTGGGGTCTAAAACTGTGGGAGAATTCAAGAATGCATGGGACAGACATACGGCAATTCTTGTGGGTGGAGGTAGGAAGAAATAGGCTGTTGGTTAACTAGGATCTGCAGCTTATCCAGTAGGTAGGGAAATGGGCAGACTAGGTGGGCCAAGCGGTCCTTATCTGCTGTCAGTCTGTTTCCATGGTGCAGGGCTTGCAACACAAAACATATGGGGAGAGACTAGGGGACCTCAATATTTACTCACTGGAAGAGAGGAGAGAGCGGGGTGATATGATAGAAACTTTCAGATACCTCAAGGGCATAATCACGGTGCAGGTGAAGGGATCTTTTCCAAGGGAGAAAAAGTGCTAGAACAAGGGGGCACAATATGAATTGGAGGGGGTTGATTAAGGGGTAACGTGAGGAAGTGTTTCTACACAGAGGGTAGTCAATGCTTGGCATAGCCTGCCACAAGAGGTAGTGGGGGTGAGCACAGTGGAGGGTTTGAGCATGTCTGGGACAGGCACAGGGGAACCTTGAGAGGGGAGGGAGTGATGAAAGCCATTGATCACATAGGGTCTGTGGTCACATACACTGTATAGAGCCTACGGGCAGACTGGATGGGCCTAGCGGTCCTTATCTACCAGCAATTAGTATGTTTCTAAACTGTGCCAATTTGTGACATGCTCAGTTACCCAAAAAAAAGGTTTTAAGGATAACTTGATATTTGTGTAAGTGGTTTGATTGGTAGTGATTTCCTTTTTTTATTTTTATTTATTGGTTCAAAAAGTAGACAGTACAAGTCTATCAACATTATATTTATACATTCAGAGTTTCTTTGTATTTTCATATATTGTTAGATCTTACTTTGAGTTGGAACTCTTTCAGCAGGCTGCACCGTAAGGACTGTGCCGCCAGGCACTAGGACGCCTCAGAAAAATTCTACCCAGTGGGGACCGCCCCTGATGTCCGCCAGTGGTATAAAAGGGCATCCCCAGCCCCACCTCTGTTCTTTTCCCATTGTCGACCTGTGCACATTGACTTCACGGACGTCTCGTTGCTACTGTGGACCACCATTTTCTACGCTTCGCGTACCCTCTTTCTATTAACCTTTTCAGTGGATTTTTCCATTTTATGTCTTCGCCGTCTACAGCAGTGCGGCAGAAGGCTAAGTGCGCCTGTGGAAAACAAATCCCAGCCAAGGATGGCAACTCTGCATGCCTCTTCTGTTTGGGCCCTACCCACGACTTGGACGCCTGCCCCCACTGCGGAAAGTTCAGTCGATGCACCTGGATCCGCCACTTGAAAACTCTTAAGGCCTACCTCATGGAGCAACAACTCGCCGCCCTCCAGCAGACTTCTCGTTGTCTGCTGCCCACAGGTCTGTCTTTCCTCAAAGAACAAAGGACAATCACAGGGAGAAGGAGAAGCATAGGTCTAAATCCCTTTCCCGGTCTCTTCACTGGAAGGGTAAGTCCTCCAGTCTGCACTCCTGTGAGAGAGCAGACTCTGCCCCCCGGCAGGCTTTTCCTCTTCTGGGCTGCCGTTGATGAAGGCCTCCACCCTTATTCCCCTTATTCAGATGTCTGGTGAGGGTCCTTTGGGGCTTGGGCCTTCGGATCCTTCTCTGAGCATTCGGCCCTTCCAACAGGTTGCAGGGACCAAGGCCAGGGACTCAACCGAGACTTCTAGTGGCAAGAAGTCTGCCATACATCCGGTTGGGACGCCACTGTTGTCAGGCACGTCTTCTGGCCCTGATAACAGGCATGGGCATCAGGAGCACTCTTGCCACTCCAGAGATCGCTCCCTCAAGAAGCGGTTGTCTGACTCCAAGCGCCAGGTCCCGATTTCCACTTCTTCCTCCGAGTCCACTCAGGCGACACCTCCCCCCGAAGAAAGTACCTGAACTGCTGGAAGAGGAGATCCTGTTGCAAGGGGGGCTGTACACCAGCTACACGCAAGCCCCTACCTCATTCCCCAGGGGACCATCCATCAGCCAAGCCGACAACCCCAGCCCAGTCTCGAAAGGGGTGGTAGTCTGATGTTCTGGGTACACCAGACCTGAGGAATGCCCCGACTCCCCCAAACCATCTGTCAAGGGACCCGACGACAGGGGATCCTCAGGGTCTGGACGAAATGCCTGGACCCAGTAATCCCTCAAACCCGACACCAGGTCTGCGAACATTCCTGGGGGACCAGAGCCTCCTCAGACCCCCTTGGTCTCTCTGGCTGAAGTTGGGGCATTGTTTAACACATGGTGGAATATGGTCAAGGGGGACCTTCTCCCCAAAGAGACCTCACACACCAGTAACTCCACCATGGCAGGGCTTGACAAATTTTAAAATTAGGTACTTGTCCATGGGCAAGTGGCTTGTCAAAAAGTAGTTGTCCCGGTGCTTGAGTTGGTAGTCCAGGTATAAAAAGGCCTATTTTTAGTGGAAAGTATAAAAATACAGAAAACCTAAATGGATTTATTGTAGTATCAGTTATTTAGTGTTGTAATAAACAATAAGGAGAATAATATGATTTTTTTTGGTCAGGATAGAGATGACTGTGCCAGAATTAGCAGGCGGCGCCAGCAGCACTGTCAGTGAGATCATGCAGCAAGACAGTACAGCATCAGCATCAGGAAAAGTTATAGTAGGAAACCTGAACTTGCTCCAGCTGGGCAGAGCATCGTCATATTCAGTGTCATCATCATCAACACTAGTAGTGACAGCTTCGGGGACATTTTCATGTGAATCAGCAGCAGTAGAACTAGTAGTTGAACTAGCATGACCATGAATATGGCGTGTGCTAGGACCAGATAGTAGCCAGTGGTTGATGGCTTGATCCGGATCAAATATTGAAATATATTGTTGTACACAAAAACATTTTATTTTGTGTTATCTTTGTGTGTGTTGTGTAATTTTTTTACCTTAAGCTGTTGTGCTTATATGTACAGCACTATGAGGGCCTGGGCAGAACTGAGTAGGTGGGAGTAGGGAGTGGCAGTCAAGTATGTGTACTGTGCTGCAGTTGTTACCCAAATTCCTCTACCCCTCTCCTCCCTCTCGGAGCAGGTTAGGTCTCACAGACACACACACCAAAGTGTTTTTTTTTTTTTAATGTAGCACAAACAATGTTTTTCCCCTTTAGTTTGTGTAGTTTATTTCTAATAAGTCCACAGTTGTTCCCCAAGTCCCTCTACCCTCTCAGTGCAGGTCACAGCCACACATACATACACACACACACACACACCCCTCCACCAAAGTAGGTAGGCAAGCAGCTACTAGGTTTTTTGATTTTCTGTATAGCACAAAACATGTTTTTCCTTTCCCCCTTTTGTATAGTTTTATTTATTTCTAATATATCTGCAGTTGTTGTTCTCCATGTTCCTCTACCCTCTCAGGGCACTAGGACATGCATTCAGTCTCACAGCCACATGCACACACCTCCACCAAAGTAGCTAGGTTTATTTTATTTTTATTTTTTTAGCTCAAAAGTATTTTTCAATGTGTGGTTTAGTTTATTTCTAGTGAGGCAGACTCCTCTTCAGTTGTTCTTGTTCCCCAAGTTCCTCTGCCCACTCCTCTCAGACTCGGTCTTTTTCTTATACAAAATAAATCCCTTTAACCCAGGTTTTAGTTGTACTGAAGGCAGAGGACCTTCTCGGGATCAACTCACTACCCACTACAGCAGGGCTGCCTGGTCTCAAAGCCACCACACACAGTCACATATCAACTTCCACCACTTTACTAACAAGTGAGATTTTCTTATTATTAGTAATAAAAAATGCTTAATAATATACTAGGTTTTTAATTGTTTTACTTTGTTTCTTCACTTTTCCTTTAAAGATTCTCTGGCTCTCTGCCCTCCCAAGACCACCACGCAAACACTTTCCCTAACCCTCTTAGGACAGAAATGCTCTTAGTTTAATTACTGGGTTGTTTATTGTAGTGGTCAGACTCACTGGCCTGGGTATCATGAGACCAAAGGTTAAAATCACACTTAAGCCAAATACTCACTGCTTGACTTTGAACAAGTCACTTAACCTCTCAGTGCTCCAGTCTACCAAGTTGCAGAAATGGATAGAAGCAGATGGTGCATCTCAGCTGGTCTAATCCTGGATAAACTGCACACCTCTCAACTTCATTTCTTGCAAATCAGGGGCAGAGTTGAAAATAATAAGGGACAAATGACTAAAATCAGGGACAAATCTCATAAAAAGGAAATATCTGCTCAAGAAGCCAGTTATATTATGGGGCTTGGCGCAGAAAGCATTTTGTGAAGGAGAACAGGACAGACTGTAGCAATAATGTAAACTTTAATTATCAAAGAACTCTACTTTTGAGCTCAATGACAGTAGTGTATTATTGTTTGCCAGGATTTTATTCTCTCCAGTAACCTGGCAGCCACGATGAGGGGGGTGTCTGCCTACTACTTGCTGGGGCATCCTCTACTTTTTTATGGGTTGGGGGTGTAGGGGGTGGAATATCCTGTCATGTATTGTTCCACATATTTGGCAGCGGTTACAAATATCTATGATCTGCCACATTTATATTTCCATTCTCAGAATGTAAATGCAGACATTTATATTGTACTTCTACAGGCAGTTACATAACATGTTAGGTATACTCTGCACCAGTTCCAGGAAAGTTGACTGCAACAAGGGCTAGGCTAGGCTTGAGTGCTGTACAGCACCATTCAGTGACCCTAGAGCTAGCTCCCTTCCCCTCCTCTGTGCTGCCTGACTCAGCCTGCTCATATTTCAACCCTTCTCCTCCCATAACAGCATTAGGAAGCTGCTTGCAGTTCACATACTCTTCCACTGTTTATCACCCTCTCATTCTCCTGTTTGTCTGTTTACTCAGTTCCCTACCTCTCTTCGTATGCACTAGCTATGAGTCTCCAGTTTCAGCTCTCTTCATATATCTCTCGCTCTCTCCAGCAACTTATTTTAATATTACACCACCTCCTTCCTTTGCTGCTCTCACTAACTCATCCCCAATTTTGGTCCTGTGTGTGGTTTACTCATTGCGATCCAGACCTTGTCTTTTCACATGCCCTTGCTCTGCAGCTCCGCTCTAGTCTCTCTCTCACTCCAGCAATGTAGTTTGTATATTTCACTCCCCATTTTCTCCTGTTACGGATTCCTCGGCTTCAGTTTCTGTCCGTACTCACTGCTGCCTCTGACACAAGGAGCTAACGCAAGTGCCGCTGACCTGCAAATTCTTAAAGCAGCAGGCACCAATTTTCAAAACAGAAGCGCAAATTAGCGCTCAGTGCCCCCTTATTTCAAGCCCAGTTAAACTGTGACCATTAGGTGACATGCTCTACTCCAGCAGCCGATTAGCAATTCAAACGGAGTGCCATCTAGCGGTTCTGGGATGGGAAGCGGGTAAAATGTACATTAGAGAAAAGATGCAGGTTTGGTAGTCCGTGGGACAAGCAGCATGTGACAAACTGCTTGTCCCCAATTGAAAAATGGTTGTCCGGGACGTCGGGCTATGGGATTTGTCAAGCCCTGCACTGTGGGTCTTGCTCCAGTGAAGCCGCTGGTGGCATCTCCCACAGGATGGACCCCCGAGGAGTCCCTTACCCTCTAAGAAGGGTCCAGACGAGGAGGTACCTCACCGTCGAGGTCATAGGAGGTCCTCCTCCTCTAGATCTCCTTCCAGCCGCACTAAGACTGGGCATAGACCTAGGACTGTATCCAGATCCTCCTCAGAATCTTCAGGAGAGAGGTCTTCATCCTATTCGGACTGGTCTGACAGAGGGTCTTTCCCTCCCCCGCCAGAGGACCACAGGGACTCTCCAAGGTCACCCCCAGATGATCCAACCTTTATGGATGTTATGCTCCATATTCAGTTTCTCAATCAATGTGATACCGAGGAATTAGATCCAGAAAGGGACAGACTTGCTACCTTTTTGGGTATGAGCGACCTCAAACCTTTGGTAGTCACACCTTTTCAAGACGTGACTAAATTGGCATGGAGGCATCCGTCCAGGGCCACTGCTGTCCACAAGAAAGCAGATTGGCTCTATAAGTCTCCCAAAAATGAGCCTTTTGGGGGAGAACAGTAAAGTGGACTCCTTAGTCCTCACGGCAACACACGGATGAACCAAACAGCCTAAACACATGAGTTCGCAGCTGCCTGATAAAGAATCCAAGAAATTGGATCAGTTCGGAAGAATGCCACATGCACCATACGATCCTTGAATGTTTTGGCCTGTATGGTGCAGTACCATAAGCCTCTCTGGAAAAAGGCTGTGGAGGTCGCCCAGAAGCAACCGGACTCCCCCCACAAGATGGAACTTCTGGATGTTCTCCAGTCAGGACTAGACGTAGGCAAGTATGTTTTAAGGGATTCCTGTGACTCAGCTGACACTGCTGCCTGTGCCGCAGTGACTGGAGTCTGTCTCAGACGCCACTCTTGGCTTTGGGTGTCTGGATTCAGACAAGCCTCCAGGATGCCATCCTGGATGCGCCTTTCAATGGGTCTCTCCTCTTTGGGGAAGACGCGCAGAAAATAATCATGGACCTCCCAAGACTCTGGCAAGGCTGTGCAGTCAGTCCACCAAATGTATAGGTCGGAGCCCTTTTCTGCCAAGAAAGTCATTTTTGGCGTCCGACCTCCCAGAAGTCAAAAGGACAGCAGTCCAGAGGTCCTTTCAAATGAAAGGCTCCCTCCCAGCCCTCTGGAGCTGTGGGACCTCGGAGTTCCAAATCCTTCCAAGTCTCCCTGCCCACCCCCGGGATCCAAACCTGACTCCTTGCCACCACCCCCCCTCCTCCAGTGGAGTCCATAGGGAAGGCGGTAGGGGGTCGAGTCTCCCTTTACCTAAAAGGGTGGACCAGCATCATGTCCGACGCTTGGGTTCTGGATATTGTCGAAATTCCTTCCGACAGTCCCCCAGTTCCTTCTCGGTACTCCCCATCCCATGCAGTTCTCATCTCCAAGGAGATACAAACTTTGTTGTCCAAGAAGGCTACCGAGCCCGTTCCTCCATCTCGGAGAGGGACAGGTTTCTACTCCCACTTCTCTTTGGTTCCCAAGAAGACGGGGGACTTACGCCCCATCTTGGACCTCAGCCTCCTGAACCACTTCATAGAATACAAGAGGTTCAGGATGGTGACGTTGCCAGGCCTGATCCCCATGTTACATCAGGGGACTGGCTTTGTTCCCTGGACATGCAGGATGCCTACCTACACATCCAGGTCCTTCTAGCTCACCGGAGATTTCTCAGGTTTGCTTTCCAGGGAGAGCATTACTGAATCAGAGCCTTGCTCTTTGGCCTCTCTTCAGCTCTGCGAGTCGTCATGAAATGCCTCACGGTAGTGGCCACGGCCTTGTGGTACCAGGGCCATTTCGTCAACCCTGCCTAGACGATTGGCTCCTGACTGCTCCTTCAGTGCACAACTCCTGTCCACTCTTGTCAGACACTTTTGTGATGTTTCAGAATCTAGGCATCACACTGAACATCCCCAAATCAAGTCCCTGGCCCGCCCATCGTCTTCAGTACATAGGGGCCATCCTGGGCACAGAGAAAGGAAGAGCGTTTCTTCCCCAGACAGGGGTGCTAGACTACGGAACCTGGCCCTTCGGGTCTCCTCCTCCATCCAGGTTCCGGCTCAGACCATGCTCTAGCTGCTAAGTCACATGATGACCACCATAGTGAACGTACCCCTGGCACACTTGCATATGCTCGTACCTCAGTGGACCCTCAGGACTCAGTGGGATCAAAGGTCGGATGACCTAGAGCAACCCATTCAGATTTCGAGAGCTGTTTCAGACTCTGTCCTGTGGCAGACGTCTTCCAACCTAGCGTTGCAGGTTCCTTTCCAGACTGCTTCACCGCATCAGATTCTGACTACTGATGCCTCCACTTCGGGTGGGGAGCCCACTTCCGAGATCGCCGAACGCAGGGCATGTCGTCTGCTCTGGAGTTGGCATTACACATCCACATCCTAGACATCAGTGGTCCTCCACTCCCTTCAGGCCTTCCAGACAGACCTCAATCAGGGACCCTTGCTTGTGGAGACATCAATGTCTGTTGTATTCTGCATAAACAAGCAAAGGGGATCACATTCCTACCCTCTGTGCCAAGAAGCGATGAGGGTGTGGTACTGGGCCATAGATCATGGACTCACCTTAACAGTGGTCCATGATCCAGGAATCCAAAACGCCCTAGCCAACGGACTCAGCAGATCCCGGTCCAGAAATAATGAATGGAAACTGCTTCAGGAAGTGGCAGACTACATCTTCGAAAGATGGGGTCGTGCAGAACTGGACCTCTTCGTGTCCCTGTGCAATGCCAAACTGCCCAATTTCTGCTTGCTAGATCCAGGGCCTGGTGTTTTCTGGCGAGACGCTTTGTCTCTCTATTGGACAGGGAGGTTCCTGTACGCCGTTTGTCTACTCCAGCAGGTGTTCCTCAAGCTTCAGGAGGAGGGGGCGGACATGATTTTGGTCACCCCGCATAGGCCACGCCAGATTTGGTTTCCCCTACTCCAACAGCTGGCAGTGGAGCCTCTGATCCCTCTTCCCCTGTCCTCACGAGTGCTCTCCCAGGAGCAGGGCATCCTAGTCCACCCAGACTTCAGATCCTTGCATCTTTATGCTTGGCTCCTACAGACTTAGCGGTTTCTCAATATGGGGGTCTCTCAGAGAATCGTTGAGGTCTTGGTAGGCCATGAAGTGGAAGTGCTGTTGCTTATGGGCATCGGCACGTTCCCTGGGTCTGTTCTCCTGTCCGGTGAACTCTGTCTTGGAATATCTGCTGTCTCTTTCGGATGCAGGACTCCGATGTTCCTCCATCAGGGTGCATCTTTCTGCCATCTCAGCTTACCATGCACCGGTGAAAGGAAGGGCTATCGGCCAACTGGACTTATCCCATGCCTTCTTACGGGGTATACTGCACATGAAACCACCCATTCAGGATTCCATTCCCCCATGGGGACTATCTGTTCATCCTAGAGAAACTCACTTTGCCTCCTTTCAAACCAGCTGCGGACTGTGAGCTACACTTTCTTGACAGCGTTATTTTTAGTTGCTGTCACTTCTGCTCAGGATTTCTGAGCTGCAGGCCCTCATGTGTAAGGAGCCTTATTTAGTTTTTCACAGAGACGGGGTGTCTCTAAGAACTAATCTTAAGTTTCTCCCGAAGGTGGTGTCTGAACTTACCCTGAATCAGGACATCAGTCTTCCTGTTTATTTCCTGGAGTATTCGAACCGGGGGGGGGGCTTCTCCATACTCTAGATGTTCACAGGGTGCTCATGTATTATATAGACCGTGCCTGTTGAGTCCCTAAAACAGATCAGTTATTTGTTGAATTTGCTCCCAGATCCCTGGGAGCATCAGTTACTAAGCAAACATTATTCAAATGGTTGGTTAATTGTATTATGTTCTGTCATGAGAAATACGAAAACCCTTAACGGGATTGGTGAAGGGACACTCCACCAGAGGGGTGGCCACCTCCTTTGCTGCCTTAAGGAACGTCTCTGCAGCTGACATTTGTGCTGCAGCAACTTGGAACTCAGTGCACACCTTCATGAAGCACTACAATGTGGACATAGCTTCTAGGAGAGTTGGAATTGGCCTAACTGTTCTGCATGGTCTCCTTTCATGAGGCTCCAATAAACTTCCCTGCCTCCCTCTTGCAGATTTACTTTTTGCACTGCTTGGGACTCTGGCCTTATGATGTAGGCTACTGCAAGAGCTCCAACTCGAAGTAAGATAGTACAGTTACGTAAGAACTTACCGTAACAATAGATCTTCAAGAGGAGCTCTTGCAGCAGGTGCTGCTTTCCCTCCCTCCTTCCCCCTGGTCCTGTCTTTTCCTTGTTGGGAACTTTCAGAACCTCCTCAGTTCTCCTTTTATTCATCTGCTGGGTCTCTGGCAGGAGAACTGAGGTGGGGCTGGGGACCGCCCCTTTATACTTTCGGCAGACGTCTAGGGCTGGCTGGGTACTGCCGGTTAGAATTTTTCCATGGTGTCTTAGTGCCTGGTGGCATAGTTCTTTTTGGTGTAGCCTGCCGCAAGAGCTCCTCTCGAAGATCTACTGTTACAGTAAGTTCTTACGTAACTGTATTTTATTCTAGTTGTTTTCTAAAGTTAGTAGTTTGTATATAGGAATCAAATCCAGACCAGGCCCTCTGTAGTGATTTCCTTCAAACTACCTTCATCACCCATTGTGGACTTGAGGTAAAAGGCAAATACCTATACTTAGTAACGGTACACAGGAACAAAAGTTTAGCCCCTTTGTGCTTGTGCTGTTTTTTTTAAACAGGCATTTGCATTTTACTCTTGAGTTTCTATGCGCTACTCTTGTGTTTTTCTGTTGAGTGTACTGTCTGTCCCTGTTCTCAAAGGCTGTATGCTCTTACTCAAGTCTGTTCTCTGAATGCTGTCTCCTGCTCACGGTTTCACTCGGCATTCACTCCTCAGTGACCTTCTGCACGCTTCTGCTTGTCAGTGCTGTTAAACTGCCCTTGTCGGACTTTTCTGACACAATTGGTGCTATTTGGAGCACCACTGACCCTCTGCGTTTTAAAGCAGGGGGCACTGAGGATTAATTAGTGCCCAGTGCTCCCTTATTTTGCTTTCTACACTTATGCTGAAAAAAAATTTATGTTGAAAAACTGACCAGAACATGTTTTTATGCTTCAAAAAATGAATGATTCTTTTTAACAGTTGGGAGTCCCTGATGAAGTTGTTAAATGAGAATCGAACGCTTTTTTTATGCACCATTTTTATTTTATTCATTATTTTCTTATAAGTTGTCCATAATTTCACGTGTGTAGTAGGAAGTTGTTTTGTTTCCTGGTCATGGCCCGGTATGCTGCTTCCAGCATAGTTTGCAGGCGGGTGTACTGGTTTCTTTAATGTGGTGCCCATAATGAGGTTAGCACAGAGAAAACTAGTACATGAGTGTAATTATGGGCTGATAATTGCATGGCATTTTTGGTGTTTTAACCAATCTGCTTGCTCTGATTCTTGTAAATGTTTCTTTAACATATCCTTTTTTTTTTTTTTTTTTATCAATATAGTTTTTATTGAAAGATTTTACCTTTTACCAGCCACATTATACATTACTGAATCCAATTATCACAGACAGGGTTACAGATTCATTCTTAGATCAAATTCATTCATCTTGTATGCAACTTCAGGGAAGTTCAGAATTATGCCTTCTTTGAACTGAGAGCTCATACCACTGGCCCCATTAATCCAGTTTTCATTAATACAGTGACCTTATTCTCAGGACTTCCTTCTCAGACTCCACATGGTACTTTGTCTACTGAAATCATAATCTCCAACTAGAGCTTAAAGCCCAGGGGAATAGGACTGGATATTCAGGGAACGAATGATGGGTCCTTAGACATAATGTATAAAATCCATCTATTCCACTTAATAGAACAGGCCTCAGCTCTATCATTTAAGGAGTATGTGAGCTTCTCCGATCTATATATGTGGTTGACTATTTCTCTCCACTCCAGGACTAAAGGAGTTACTGCAGTTACTTCTCAATATGGTGGCGGATGGATTGAACATTGATGTTGGGTACATGACACATTATTCCACTTAAACTTACACAGACCTTTACTTTAAAAGATGGACATAAACAGTTTAGTTCTTCAGCGGGCCTTTGATTTTGTAAGTTTATGGGTATCTACATTGTTGACTTTTCACCTTAACACTGTGGTGAGTGCGTTTGAGTGTGTGTGTGTGTGTGTGTGTGTGTGTGTGTATACTGATGTATGTATGTGTGTGTTTGGTGTGTGTTGTGTTTTTATGTGTTGTGGGTATGGTGTGTATGTGTGTTTTGTTGTGCGTGGTGTGGTGTGGTGTGTGCAGAATGTGTTTGCTATATTTGTTTGTGTGTTGTTTGTGGGTGTGCAGTGTGTGTGTGTGTGTGTGTGTGTGTGTGTGTGTGTGTGTATGGGGTGTTATGGTATGTACACACATATGTGTGGGTGGAGCGTGGCATGGGGCAGTTGTTATGTGGCTAGAACACTTAGTTTTCACATATAGTGTGCATTTATTTCCTTCTATTAGTTGTCAGTGGGTGGATTCACACTGTCACATTTTCAACTGCTCATATTAAGATGCATATCTCATTTACTTGGGGGGGTCATTAAAGGTGTAATTCCTTTGGGTTTTCATTTAGATTGCTTAGATTGATTCTGTGCATTTTTGTTATACACAGACTCTGTGTTGAAATCTGCATTTATCAGGCTCATGGTCTCGTTTTCTTGGGGGTCCTTGACAAGGATTTTTTATTTTTTTTTTTGCACTCACACTTACAAGTGATACTTTCATGCATCATGTTTATATGTGTAGGTTAATTTGAGGCTTGATTTCAACTTGCAGTTATACTAATTTCAGGATTTTGTCTCTCATTATCTGTCCTTTAATATACCAGGACAATTGGAATGTAAGTTGTAAGCTCATCTTACATGTATTAGGAGAATGCCACTCAAGGCTTTTTTATCACTAGAATGCTTTCTTGGCATACTGAGACATTTTAAAATTTATGTGACAAGAACTCTCTGGCTGTAGAGAATTCTTGATAACCTTTGCCCTTCTGAGGCTCCTCAGTTTAAGGCATACTGGTGTTAATTAGCTTCTCTGAGTAATCTTCTATTATGTTTTAAATGTATATGTTAAACCAATGAGAATTATTTCTGCTTTTTCTATATAATCTGGTGTTAATAGTATGGGATATTTGAAAAAACTGCCACAAAGCTTCTGAAGAAGGACCTGGTTGGTTCGAAAGCTAAAGCACTTTGTTCTTTTCTGTAACATCCATGTTGGTCCAATAAAAGGTATCAAATCATTTGTTTCTGGATCTGTTTTTTTAAAAGGACCAATACGGCACCTACAACATTTTTTTGCAGTGAGCCAGGGCTTAGTTATTACTTTTTATCTGCGGCATAAAATTCCCAGTAAATACTGGTGATAGAACTCGAAAGTCCAGGGCAAAACATGCAGGACAAAGAGCTCCCCAGTAAAAGGGGGTGCTGAACCAAATAGCTCCACAAACTCCTGCCGCAGATCCTGAAGGAAAGGTTGAAGTCTTGGGCAGGACCAGAGTATGTGTGAGAGGTGAGGAACACCCTCGCCACACTGCCTCCAGCAGACCGCAGCACTTCGATTGTTATAGCGGGCTGTTACTACTGGGATCCGAAAGAAACGTATTAGTATCTGCCTTGTAGACAAACGCCATGAATGGGAGCTGGTGACTTTCGCAATCAGCTGGCACACTGTGTCCCATTGTTGAGGATATATGCGAACCTAATTCCCTATTCCACTTCTCTCTTATAGCATCTATATTCCCTCCTAACGTTTGCATCAGGGATTTATATAGCACCGAGACGAGGTGAGATATATTCTTGGCTTTGATAACTTGCTGGAGGGTTTGAATCAAATGAGGACACTTCTCCGGAGACCTGACGTCCGGTGGTAGAGCCTCGTAATAATATCTTAGTTGCAAGAAGCAGAAAAAATCCGACTGGCGTAGTTGGAATTCCCTCCGTAGTGACACAAACTCTTTAAAAGAGGGCCCATCCAAGAGTTGGGAAAAACTTGTGAGATGGAGGTGTCTCCAGGCCCGAAAAGTGTGGTCCTGTAAAACTGGGAGGAAGTTCTCCAGTAGAGCTATTGGGCAAATCAACACTAGAAAGGGGGAGAGTTTAAGTGCTCTGCGCGCAGAGTACCAGGCCTTAAGTTGCTGTGCAATCCACGGGATCAGGGATAGATGTCTCAGCAATGGTTTTTTTTTTTTTATATATTACAAGCCTTTGGTAGTCATGTAGTGGGAGAATGGAGTCCTCAATTTCGTCCCACCATGAGCGGGGCGTTCCCATCAAGCGCTGCTTTATAAAGGACAAATGTGATGCCCAATAATATTGTTTAAGGTTAGGGAGTGCCAGGCCTCCCTGCGCTCTAGGCAGGAATAAGGTGTTCAGTTTAATCCTTGGACGTCTGCCTGCCCAAACAAATCTACTGATAAACTATTTCAAATCTGGAATAAAGTTATTAGGTAACTTAAGCGGGACATTCTGGAATAAGTAGAGGGCCCTTGGGAGGATCACCATTCTCACCACTTCTGCTCTCTGAAACATGTTCAGAGGGAGGACATTCCATCTCTCAAGGTCATGCCTCAGCTGGGCTGTAAAAGGTTGGAAATTATTATTCAAGGCATCCTCTAATCTATGGGAGAGAGAGATGCCGAGGTATTTTAATTTGGACAGGGCCCACCGGAAGGGGTATCACTTCTTGAGAGCTTCAGATGGTGTAAAGTGAAATGTAAGGGCATCTGTCTTACTAGTGTTAAGCCGATACCCTGAGTGCACTCCAAATTCCTCCAAGATGCGGAACACTGAGGGAATAGACTGTGTGGGGTTGGTGAGATATAATAGGACATCATCTGTGTATAGAGCTATGTGGTGTTCTGATTCCTCTATTTGAACTCCTGAAATCTTGGGGGGCAATCTAATTGCCTGAGCCAAGGGCTCAGTGCAAATCGCAAACAGACCTGGGGATAAGGGACACCCCTGACGCGTTCCCCTGTGCAGCGGGAAGTACCCAGAGTGATGCCCCGAGACCTTCACGCATGCCCGGGGGGCAGAATATATTGCTCTGAGTACAGTGACAAAAGAGGCCGGGAAGCCCATCACAGCGAGAGTGGAAAAAAGAAAAGGCCAGCAAACCCTATCGAGCGCCTTCTCAGCATCTAGGCTGAGAAGGACTGCCGGCTGTTGACGGGTTTGCATTACATTCACCAGATGCAGGGCTCTTCGGGTATTGTCTGAGGTAGATCTAGACCTCACGAACCCTGTCTGATTCAAGTTTATCAATGTCGGGAGCATTACATCCATCCTACTTGCCAAAATGGACATAAAGTACTTATAGTCTGTATTAAGTACAATGATTGGTCTATAGGAGCCACATTGTAAGAGATCCTTATCTGGCTTGGGAATAAGTGAAATTGTTGCATACGACCAACTGGGTGGTGGGGCCTCTCCCATTAGGATGTCATTAAATGTATTTCACAATAGCTGGCTGATTGACTGCACTGACCCCTTGTAAAATTCTGCCCCAAATCCGTCTGGGCCCAGCACCTTCTGTGTTTTAGACTTAGCAGTAGCCCTCCTCAGAGCCAGTCGGGCACATCAAGCTGTCCTGCTGGACCCGACTAAGTCTAGGAAGTCCCAGGGCTGACAGAAAAGCATTGGAGCGAGACAGATCTGGAGAATGATCTATAGTGTAAAGGGACTTGTAATATTGACAAAAAGCTTGGGTTATATTTTTAAGTCTAGTATGATGCTGACCTGTATTAGGGTCTTTTATTGCCAAGATAGTGGACATCCTACGCTGTTGCCGTAAGCGGTAAGCTAAAAGGCGCGAGGCTGTGGGGCCTATCTCACCATAACGTTGCCTCAGGTATGCCAATGCCAACTCAGTTTGTTGGATACACAAGTTATCCAAGTCCTTCTTGGTCTGCTTGATCTGGGCCAAAACTGAACAGTCCCCTTGCTGATGAGCCAGGTGGAGAAATTGTAGTGTCTGCTCTAGACGTGTTTGTCTATCCTTACGCTCCTTAGCCAGGGAGGATGTATACTTAATCAAGTGGCCCCTTAAGACCGCCTTCAAGGTGTCCCATTGAATTGCGGACTAAATTCCCTGGGTGGCATTATCTTGGATAATTTCCTGAATTTTCTCTTTCAAGAAGTTTTTAAAGAAATCACTTTTCATGTGAGAGGGGTTAAATCTCCATCTGGTGTTGCGCCTCCAGGCCCAGCTTCCAGGTGGTTATTAGTGGGGCATGATCTGAGTGAGCTATTGTGCCCAATGTGGAGCTGATTAAGGAGTCCTGACATTCCTTCTGCGTGTAACAACGATCAATCCTTGTATACGTCCCATGAACTGACGAGTAATAGGAATACCCCCTGTCCCTGGGATGTAGGTATCGCCACACATCAAGCCACCCTACCTCTCCAATGAATTGTTTAAAGAATCTATGTGGGGTCGGCTGCCTACCCCTTGTGGCCCTGGTAGAGTCCATAGATGTGTTGGGGGCGATATTAAAATCCCCCGCTAGTATCAGGATTCCCCTAGAGAGCTCTACAACCTTACCCAGCAGATACCGGATCGCTGGGATATTTGAGGCTGGAGGAAGGTATATATTAGCCAGAGTTACCTCCTGATCCAACAGATTCCCCTGGACCACCACCAAACGTCCCTCGGGATCAGCCCATTCTTTTACCATCTGGAAGGGAGTGTGGCTCGAGATTAGTATGGCGACCCCCTTTTTCCTGCCGCCTTCCTTCGCTGAGGAGAAGACCTGCGAGAAACCCCTCCCTTTTAATTTCTTATGTTCCACAGATGTCATGTGGGTTTCCTGCAAATACACAATATCAGGTGCGGACCTCTTTAACCATCGATATAATTCTAGATCTCTTAATTGGGCTACTCAGTCCATTCACATTCAAAGAATATACTTTCAGATGTTTACCTGCCATTTAGGATGTAAATCATGTCTATGAATTTTAACCTTCTGTCGCAAAACCTAGAAATTGCAGCCTCTGTCTGCTGGGCTGTACCTGTGTGACTGTAACCTATGTGTCTAGTGACAGTGAGTCTAAACCTTTCTCGGGGCCATACAAGACCCTTAACAAAAAACTGTAGGCTGGAAACTAATACTAAACCCCTAAACATGCTGAAGGGGAAAACCCTATTTCCCACCCGCAGCCCGAGTAATAAACCCATAAGCTGAGACAACTGACCTTTCTGTATCTGTAGGGAGTAAAGGCCTCCCATGTCTCGGAGGGGGTAAAGGAATTCTAAGGCCAACAGGGCCGACAACATCACTGTAAACCTCCACATCACTGTGGTATTTCCAACATACTGGCCATAAGCTATGACTAAGAAGGCTCAAGGCTCATCTTCTATGTCCCCTAACCAATTAGGGGACCCTTTGACACTATATGTGTCTGAGATGGGGGAGGAAATTAGGAATATAAAATAAAACAAAATAGGCTAAAAAGAAAAAGAGATAGCCAATCTAGAAAAAGAGGACGAAGTAGAAAACTATAGGTTTTGGGACGTCCGCACCATTCTACCCCTTCAGATTTGAATCATGCTGTAAAAAGAAAAAAGGGCGGTGAATGCCTACATATGGTGGGAGACAAAAGCAGCTTGGTGCCAATCCTTGTCTAAGCAAAATATGATGATCATCAGACCCCCAAGCTAGCAGGGAGGGGTTCAAGACCAACGCAGCAGGACCCACACCTCCTCCGACCAGCATGGAGAGGAAAGATGGTCATGGGTCCTCCCCACCCCGCCACCCCTGGGGATAGGGAGGAGGTGGGGGCACCTAGGACCGCCCCCAGAGCGTATATATTCTGGAGTATCCTTACATCTACTACACTAAACTACCTTCAGGACACTACACCCCTCACTGAAACCATTCCCCCATCCCCGCCCGCCGTTTCCCAGCATAGATTAGATGATAAGCGGGGTTAGTTTTGGGGGAGGAAGTCCCAGCCAGATAGAGAAGGAAAAAAGAATAGAGGGGGTGCGTAGATCTGAGAAACTCATCCTGTGCATAGCAGCTCCCTCTGCTGTCTCTCCAATCGCCCCCAGACCTCCTTGTCTAAGGACTTCAGCGTATTCCTATTAACCTCCTCCACAAGGGGGGAAGGCAGGGCGGATGGAGAATGGAAGAAAAAGGGGGAAGGAGAGGAGGGGCAATATATAGCATGTATTAGTAGCAGACTAGATACTAGAAGAGCAAAGATTTGTTAAAACGTATGGAATCAGGAGTGTATTTTTGACTGGGACTTATCTGAGTACGCAGCATCATTCCTTCTCCCTTCATAGAGTCTCTGGTTAGCAGGAAATGTGTGTCCAGTGTAGTCCAACTAACAATCACGAGTGTTCCAGTCTCACAAACAGTCAAGCTGCTCCCACCAACTGGGATCTCCCTGTAACTTCGCATGAATGAAACAACACGGGCATAGAAAAAAAGCTCAACGCGGGGGTCTGGAATTGGGGTTGGGATTTTCCGGGGAGAGCTGCGTAGATCTGGGCTGCTGGTCCTGAGCACTGAGTAGGTTGGTTATCCTCTTGATGGCGTCTCTGCCCTGTTTCCTCCTAGATTCGCGTTGATTACTGCTCCACAGCTGTTGTGCCAATTTGGATGCAGTTGACGCTTTCAGTGGTCTCTGCTCCGATGGAACTTCAAAATTACATCTTTTCAGCTCCTCCGTCGCCTCCACTACACTGTTGAAGGTCTGAGACCCCTCAGGGAAGAGAACCGTAAGCTTCGCTGGGTAGGGGGTCCTGAACTTGATTCCCGCGGCCTTCAGTGTTTTCATTAGGGGGATATATTGCCTATGGTGGGTCATTACTTCAGGGGCATAGTCATTTTCGAAAAAAAGCCTGTGTGAGCGGTGAGTAACTAAACCTTGTCTCCAGGCCGCATGAAGTACCGACTCCTTCTCTTGAAATTTTAGGAATCGAACCAAGATCACTCGAGGGCACGCTCCATCTGCGGGTCTGTGGCCTAGCGTTCGGTGAGCTCTCTCCAGCTCCAGCGAGAGATTCTCTGGTAGTTTAACAGCCTCCCTCAATAGCTCCTGAGCAAATTGCAGCATATTTGAGCCCTCTGGAACTCCGGAGATTCGGATATTATTCCTCCTATTCCGGCTCTCGGCATTCTCTGCCCTTGCCTGTAACTCCTGGATGTTGTCATGGAGGTGTACAATGGCTTACTCCACGCTATCGACCCGCCGCTCCACATTCGCTGTTTGCTGTTCCAGAGCTTCATGGTGCTTCTCTAGCTTGGAGATATCCGTTCGTAGTGCCGAAGTTGTTAACCTCATTTCTTTCCTGAAGTCTCGTAATTCATTTAAGACCAGGGACATCTGCCTTTGGATTGTAGATAACGATAGGTGTTGTGCCCGAGAGCCACCCTGGCGTGAGGAGATCGAGGCCTGAGACCCCTCGCTGCCCAAATCTCCCTCCGATAATCCCCCGTCATCTCGCTCCAGATATGATTTTTTAGCCGATTGATCACCCTTCCTAGGCATAACCGTAGTCCTCGGTGTGGAAAACAATGAAATGTTCGGCTGAAAAAAGCTGTAGTGTCGAGGATTTAGAAGGGGTAGATGGAGGCTCAAGAAATTAAGCGGCCATTAGGCACGTGACGTCACCGGAAGTCCCCTCTTTAACATATCCTAATTCAGAAAAAGGGATTGTGAAGGTGCATGGAATTGCTTGCGTGTGTGTGTGTGTGTGTGTGTGTGTGTGTGTGTGTGTGTAAATGTCTGAGTGCAGAGAGGATAAACTTCAGGTACTGTAATTCAGAGGGGTCAGACTTCAGATACCCTCAAATTAGTCTCAACATTAACTACTACTGTAAAACAGTGCCATCTGTAAGTGAGAAAGATAGACTGTGAGAAACATCCGTAATGTGAGTACCAGTTTTCCCCTTGTATCTTGAAGAAGAATGCTGTTGTGTTTCTTGTCCACTGACAGCTATTGTACTTTAACAGGCTTCCCTACTTAAAGAGCAGCTGACGCCTTCAGAACTTTTTAACAAAACATACTATTTTACACATAGTTCAGCTTGTATGTCACATTAGTTCGGTATTTCTCCTCCCCAGTATTTATTACTGAGGTCATTTGCATGATCTCCCTACCTGAGGTCATAATGCACTGCTTGTGACATCATAGTTACTCCCATGGCAACAAATTGTGATGTCACAACAGATGATTACAACTTAAAGGGAGTAAGCTATAGAGGCAGATGAGTCCTGATTAAAGATTGTGTATTCATGCAGATTGCCTCCGCAGCAAATAATGGGGAGGAGAAATTATAGAAAATAGAATTCAGGCTGAATTGTACCAGATTATTATGTTTTTCAAAGTTTCCTCTTGAGGGGTCAGCAGCTATTTAATGGTGAGCCTTTCAAGTTCCAGATGGATTTTTATTGGAAGTGCTGCTACTACTCAAGTGCCTCATGCATGGTTGTCTCATCTCCCTCCTTCAGCTTGGCAAGTTTACTGGTCTTAGGATAGCACTGATTCTAGGTGGAGACAAGTGAGTACCTTTTAAGGTTTTTTTCTTTTGATTCATTTATAAAATTGCCGAGTTGGAGAGGTATTTATTTTTCTCGCTTCTCATTTTCTCACAGGATGGAGGATCAGTTTGCTGCTCTACATGAAAACCCCGACATGTAAGTCCTGACTTTAAAGGTAAAGCATGCATCGAAAAGAGTAACTGAATTCCTGGAGGCAATATACCAGACCCCAGAGGTTGTGTTCATGCAGTGAAACAGCTTATTTCTCAAGGTCGGACTCACAATTCCCCAAGTGTCCTAAACTGGCCATGTCTTTAAGCCCATTGCTCAGTGTAAGAAGTGCAAAGGGTTCCTGTAAGTGCTACTATACAGGTCTTTGGGATGGGGGGGGTAGCATTTCCTTCAGAAAAATATTGAAAAGGGGGCGCATTTGTGAGTAACTAAGGAATGATCTGTACCGTACTCTCCTTGTTTGATTTGTTTTCCTATCATTCTTTCTCTCTGCTTTTTTTAAGTTTGTCTCCTTTTCCTTGTTGGTTTTCCTCTCTGAGTTGCCTATAAATGTGTAACCGCTACAATATTGGTGATCAGGGCTCTGCCTTGAACATGAAAGGGGAGTATGGTGGTGTTACGAAAGCATTGGGATCAAATAAAATTATGGGGGTACCCTTTGCATAAATGCTTTAGTGGAACACTTAGTGGCGAGGAGGAGTTGCAGTGCAAGAAAGGACAGCCTAAGTAGTGCTACTTTTGAAAGATGTCTGAGAAGAGTACATTAGCACAGTGACTGGGAGGAGCATGCCATGCTGGAAATTCAGGTTTGCGTCACGAACCAAGGTCATTGAGGCTGCTGTAGCATCTGCATGTATGCTCCCAGCCTTAGGGAAGGAGGCAGATTGTCCTGCTGTGTTGCTGCCTCAGGTGGTCCAGGGGGCATCATTCTTGGGAAGCCTTACTTGTAGAGTGGCTGGAAATGCTGGCGGCTCTGTGAAATATGCATTTGTATGCGGGAGTCCTTGGCATCTGTGAGAGGGGAGGACCGTGGGAGAAAATCCGTGCCAGTCTTAGTGTGGCAGCTGTAACAATCAGGTTCCCATTTGTGCCTAGCCTCGGGATGAAAGCCTTGTCATTCTTGAGGCACCTGTGCCTGGCCTCAGAATGAAAGCCTTAGCACTTTCAGGCACCCTCCCCTAGCCTCGGGGTGAAAGACCTGGCACTCTGGCACCTGAGACAAGCCTCAGAATGAAAGGCCTGGCACTGTCTGGCCCCGTGCCTAGCCTTGGGATGAAAGCCCTGGCATTCTCGGGCCCCACTCCTGGCCTTGGGATAAAAGTCCTGGCACTCTCGGGCCCCATGCCTAGCCTTGGAATGAGAGCCATGGCGCACTCGGGCCCTGCGCCTGTCCTCAGGATGAAAGCCCTGGTCCTCTTGGGCTCTGCACCTAACCTTGGGATGAAACCCTGGCACGCACTCTTGTGTGCCTGACCTTGGGATGAAAGCTCTGGCACCCTTGGACCCCCCAACCTTGAGGTGAAAGCCAGGCACACTCCGGCCCGGTGCCTAGCCTTTTAGTATGAGAGCCCTGGCACTCTTGGGCCCCATGTCTGTCTCAGTGTGACAGCCCTGGCAGGCTTGGACCCTGTGTCTGTCTTTGTGACAGCTCTGGCACTCTTGGACCCTGTGCCTGTGTTTGTGTGGCAGCTCTGGCACTCTTGGGCCACGTGCCTGTCTTCGTGTGACAGCCCTGGCACTCTTCTGGCCCCATGCCTGTGTCTGTGTGACAGACCTGGCACTGTCCAGCCCTGTGCCTGTCTCCATACTACAGATCTGGCATGCTTGGGCCCTGTGCCTGTCTCCGTGTGATGGACCTGGCACTCTTGGGCCCCATGCCTTTCTCCATGTAACAGACCTGGCATGTTTGGGCCCCGTGCCTGTCTCCATGTGACAGACCTGGCACTTTTGGGCTTCATGCCTGTCTCAGTGGGAAAGCTCTGGCACTGTCCAGCCCCGTGCCTGCCTCTGTGTGACAGCTCTGGCACACTCAGGCCCCGTGCCTGTCTGTGTGACAGCCCTGGCACTCGTGGGCACCATGCCTGTATCTTTGTGACAGCCCTGACACTTGTGGGCCCCATGCCTGTCTCTGTGTAACAGCCCTGGTACTCTTGGGCCCCGTGCTTTCTCAAGCCCTATGTCTTATCTCAGTGTGACTGCCCCGGCAGTCTCTGGCCCTGTACTTGTATCTGTGTGACTGCCTTGACACTCTTGGGGGCCCCTTGCCTGTGTCAGTGTGACTGCCATGCACCTAAACTCAGGATAATGACCCTGGCACTGTCATCTTTGCACCTCGCCTCAGTATCGGTTTCAGGTATAAGGCTACTAGATGGGGAATGCCTCACTGACGGCACTCCCATGACAGACTTAAGTCCTTAAACATCACCTGTTTAGTGCCATTAATGCAGGGTATCAAAAGAGATGCCTGAGTTCTTAAACTAGCAGATGTTCTGTGGGGCTTTTTAGAATTGAGTTTTTTTCTCTCACAGTGTATGCACCTGTGGGTTTTCTGTAATGAGGGCATGTATTCTCTGAGCAGCCTTATAATGAAATACAGGTGCTTTGAACAAAAAGGCAGTCACAGGAACATAGAAACATTAAATCTGTCAGTAGCAAAGGACCATTTGGCCCACCCAACCTGCCCATCTGGTCCCTACCTAATTTTCCTCCACAGATGCTAACCGGTCTCCAGTGACCCTCCCCTCCTCCCTGCCTATTCAGTAATAATTCCATATGTCTGTCTGATGCATGTTTGAAGCCCCCTACTGTTTTTGCCTCCACCACTTCTGCTCACAGTCTATTCCCAGGCATCTACCACTCTTTCAGTGAAGTAGTGCTTCCTCACATCCCTCTTTAACACCCCCTCCCTTTTCATTGCATGCCTCTGGTCCTGGTGCTCTTTCTCCTTTGAAAGAGACTCCCCTCCTCTGCTCTGTTCAGCCCCCATGAGGTACTTCAGTAATATACCACGACAGGGTGTGCATATATGGGAGGATTTACCACGGTTAGTGTGGTTCGGTCACGAGGCACAGCAGAGTGACTTAACCACACCAGAAGTGGTAAATACACCCATATGCCCACTCCCTGGAGTGGCATATTGCTATTATACAATGTTTGTTTTATTTGTGTTAGAAAAGAGATGAAGAGAAATTTAAATTTGTATACTGTTCTTGATTTTTCTTAAAATATAGTTTCTCGCTAGGTTAAATCGTGCGTGCGTGTCAGTCAAGGGGGGACAGCGAGAGTGAGGTGGTCTATATGTGAGAAAAGCCCAACTTCAGCGTCACACACTTGCGCTCTGGTTCTGTCGCCGATGCTTTTGGTATTAGTATGAGACGCTTGGTGAGTGTTTTCTTCACATCCATGTGGTAGTAATGGCACTGAAAAAAAAAAAGATTCAGAGAGGTGAGTCTGGTAGATGTAGTTACAAGGAATAGTTGGAAAAGGTTATTTTTGGCCTGAACTGGTAATGTGAGTGAGTTAGTTTACTTTTAGTGTAGCAGGGGATCCCGAGATATTCGTTTAGCAGTGATGTAAGATGGCGATGTTTTGGAGGAGTTTTTGGGGGTCGTATTGATTTTGATTAAGAGGCTGACTGGCACCTTTTCCAGTGGGTACACTGGAGGATTTATCACGCTGGAAAGGTGCCAGTCAACCAATGAGATTGTTGTATTGAAGCCTTTGGATTTACTCCATTATATAACTGTAGATCTCTATCATGTCCTTTCTTGCTCTCCTCTCTTCCAGGGTGTATACGTTGAGATCCGTCAGTGTCTCAGCATAGGGCTTTTGATGCCTCCCCTGCACCATTTTAGTTGCCCTCCTCGGGACTGCCTCCTCCCTGTCTATGTCCTTTCTGTGGTGCGGCCTCCCTCACCTGTGAGTGATAGTGGCAACACCATCTTCCTCCTCCTGCTGGAGATGCCTCTCCCAGTGCATCCCAGCATTGCACTGGCCCTACCCACTGATTTGTCACTCTGACCTGCCACTTTGAGGCTATCAGATATGATAACCCCAAGGTCCCTTCATGCCTAGTGATCAACAGTACCCCGATCCTGTACTTGGTTTCTGGGATCCTATGCCCTAGATGCATAATTTTGCACCTTTTGGTGTTGAACCCCAGCTGCCATGTTTGTGAGCACTCCTCAAGTGTCCCACGATTATTACGGATTCTTTCTGCCTCCTCCTGACTGTCCCCCCCATAACAGATTTTGGCATCATCTGCAAAACGGCATATCTTTCCTTACAATTCATCTACATTGTCACTTATAAAGACATTGAAGAGGACTGTTCCTGATACTGAGCCCTGTGGCACCCTGCTGTTCACTCTTAACAGCCTTAGAGTGGGTGCTGTAAACCACCCTCTTCTGTTGCCTATCTGTTAACCAGTTTCTAACCCAGTTCACAACTTTGGATCCCACCACATTGGCTGCTCAGTTGCATAATCGGTGTCCTCTACAGCACAGTGTTGAAGGTCTTGCTAAAGTCCAGATAGGCCACGTCCACTGCACTCCCTTGATCTATTTCCCCGGTCGCCCGGTGAAAGAAATCAATAAGGTTTGTCTGGCATGACCCCCACCACCCCATGAATCCATGCTGCCTTTGGCCATGCAGCCCATTTTATTCAAGATACCCTACAACCTTTTCTTTAACAGTGTTTCTGTTAGTTTCTCTGCCATTGAGGTGAGGCTCACCAGTCTGTAGTTGCTTGCCTCTTCTTTGTTGCCGTTCTGTGTAGAGGGGTGATGTCCGTTCCGTTGTCCTCCAGTACTCTGGAACCACCCCCGATTCCAGTGAGCTGTGAATAAGACTGTCAGCAGGGCAGCTACCCTTATGCATCTCGTCCGGTCCCATAGTCGTCCACTTTCAGAGCCGCAAGTCTCTTCAGGACTCTTTCTTCTGAAAATGGATTTGAATCCGCCTTCCCCTTCTTCGTTCCTACTGCTCAGTGGTGGTCCACCCCAACCCCCCCGTCCACTGTGAAGATTGAGCAGAAGTACCTGTTGAAGATGTCTGCTTTTTCTTGTTCCACTTCTGTGCCGTCTCCCTCTGCCATCCACCTTATCCTCACGATCCCTGCCCTTGCTTTCCTCTTCTCACTTATGTACCTGAAGAAAGTCTTATTCCCATTTGTTACCCCCTTTAGCCATCCTTTCCTCTGTCCCACAGAGCTAGTGAGGAGGAAGAACTCTGTGGATCAGTGGTAGTCTTTCATTTGTAAATTTGTAGGTTCAAAAATAACACAGATACAATTAATAGTGTTTCACAGGAATTCAGACTATCGCCACAAGTGTGCTCATACACACTTCTTTATCATGAGCAGTTTGAGACCAAGAAAAGTGCCGACAGACTATGGGGGTTACCAGTGTTTCGAGTTATCTTGGTGGTCACAGTCTGTTGCCAGTTTTGACCTCTTGCATATGCCAGAATTTGACTCTGCCCCCCCCCCCATTTATTTATTAATTTCTTTTTTTCTTTGCTCCCTGCAGTATCATCGGCACGCCCGGTCGCCTGATGCACGTGGTGATGGAGATGAACTTGAAGCTTGACACTGTGGAGTGTGTGGTGTTTGATGAGGCGGACAGGTTAGTTGCTGGAATCCATGTGCCTCTATGTGTTAAAAACAAGGTTGCTGTTATTTTGGTAATTACTGGGGCACAGCTTCCCATTTGCTGATGGGATCCTGCTTCTTAAATGGGAATCCTCAGTTCTCCTGCCCTCATTTCATTATTTGAATTTTGGTGACTGGGTAGGCCCACCGAGACAATACAGTCCTTTTTTCAGGGGTGACCCGGAGCAAGGTACAGTGCATTAATACACAAGTCAGAAAGTATCAGAAAGTTAGCAAGAGCAATAGAATATACAGCGCAATAAAACACAAACATTATAAGGCAAAAATCAAAATATACACAGCATAAACACAACTGTGCAGTTGAGTACTGAGAGGTTTAGCCAACGCAGGTGCAAGGCTTCGGCAGCAGTAGATGTGCAGAGAGGGAGTGCTGAAACATAGTAAGTGAGGAGAGGGAGAGTGAAGATAAAGGGAGTGCATTCTAAATGGAGGGTGCAGAGCAGTCAGAGTGCTTGCCTATAGCTAGACTGGGATAAGGAATGTTAAGCAAAGGGGCAGAGGAAGACTTGAGTAAACATGGAGAGGATTTACGCGTCAGTAGGTCGCTCAAGCGGGGGGGAGGAAAGAGGCAGTTAAGTTTGTAAATGAAGCAGAGGGAGAAGAACTGCAATCTTTTTTCATAGTCAGGCCAATCTAGTGATGCTAGAACCTCACAGTGGTGGTGGTGCAAATTGATTCCGAGAGCAAAACATCCCACCCTGTAGTATAGCGTTCGCAGTCTAGAATATGTGGTCACTTTGGTAGATAGCAATAGAGGGGCACCATAGAAGAGTATTGCCGGGGGTTGCAGTCTTTTGGCAGGAGGCATGAGAGAGGAGAGGACGTAGGCGGTAGAGCAATCCTGGTTTCTGACTGAGTTTTTTTGTAGTTTGTGCCACATGCTGCTCGAAAGAGAGAGAGGGGTCTAGCAGGATACCCAAGTATTTGAAAGATTGCACAGATTCAAGGGTTCCTCTGAAGATGACTGTATATGAAGTGAGCCATGGGGTGTCACTTTTCTGGAGGGGTTAGAGAATAGCACTGATTTGTGTTTTGTTTTTAGGTGTTAAGGACCAAGTGATTCTCAAGGAACGGAAATCTGATTCCATACTACAGGACTTAGCGATCCCGATTAATCAAACCGCCAAAAGAAATCATTTTTTAAGTTGTGACAGATTAGATTTCTTACTTTGGTTGATCCTGTGTCCGTCTGCCAGCACCATGCTGTCAAACTAACTCTGCCACTGTCCCCCGTGGCCAGCCCTGTGATGACATACGCATCTGGCTAAGCCGTGGGGGTGTCTGTGTGCTGGCACTTGGTAAAGTAAGTCAGTACTCGGCAACGGTGCATTTATTTATTTATTTATTTATTAGCTTTTGTTAACCAGGAAGGTACACTAGACAATACATATGCCTATTTTCAGGTATGACCCGGGAGAGTACAGGAGTGCCAGAACCAATCATGCAGACTTAGCCTGTTTGGTATTAGAAGATTTCAGTGCGAAAATGTGCTGTTGCTGAGTATTAATTTACTAAGTGCCGGCACATAGATGTCCCCCATGGCTTAGCCACTCACTTATGTCATCACAGGGCTAGCCGTGGGGGACAGTAGGAGAATTAGTTTTGCAGCATGGCAGGTGGAGGGACTCCGGATCAACCTGATAAAAAGTTAAGAAATTTAACGTGCCACAACTTAAAAGAAGTTATTTCTTTCTGCTTAACAAAATTCAATAAACAAACAAGTACAGGGGTCCCAGGACATTCAGGGAGTGAACTAACAGGGGACCCTGGTCTTGATCTCATGGCTTCACCATGCAACTTGTCACATTCTTTTGTGGGTCATTTGAATTTGACCTGATCCACTGGGCTATGATTGTTCATCCAAGAGCAGGATTACTGCTGGAGCATGTGCCTTGTCCATTTCAGACTTCCACATGGGAGAGTCACGTAAATGAGATGAGAGATGGAGAGAAAGTAAAGGAGAGGCTACAGCAAACGGAAAAAGTGGAGCAGCAGGATTAAAATGCACATTTCTAGGGATGTGGAGCACTATTCATAACTTCTGCAAGTCTTTCTTTATTTTTTATTTTTTGCGCCTCCCTGGGCACCCCGACTGACCACTCCTTCAAGGCCTCCAGGTGCACTGCCACCACTCAGTTCCTGCCACCATTCCCATTAGCAGCCCCGCCCCGGGTAACCCGACATATACCTTAGTCAGGGAGGCGCCCGCGGTGCAACTAGCGAATCCAGGTGCTGCGGGGCCAGTCCAGACACTTTCTGGGGTTTCATGGTGATGGGGACCAGAGGCCCTCATTGGTCAATCGAGAGCGTGTTTTCTCCCTGCTGGCCCATGCCCCACACCCTGATAGGGACGGAGTGTGATGACAACCTGAGGCGGGGACGTGCAGGAGCGTGTCGAGGCTTAACGCCGCCTGGCACGTTGCCCAATCCATTGCCAGGTGCATAAGGGCCACCCACTCCCCTGGGAGGGAAGTGTCCAATGGACGCTCTGGACTCCCTCCCTGCCGGTCTCTGCTCCTGACACCTGGGCTCGGGGAATGAACCTGGGTCGCCAGCGTGCCAAGCAAACCCCTTTTCTCGGCGTCACAGAGCTGGTGTCGGTCTTTCAAGGGTTAACTTTGCTGGATGTATTTAAGCTAAGCTCCTCCCACTCACCCGGTGGTATACTGCTCGGCTCTGCTTCGCTGCATCAGATCTTCCTTTCTGCTGGAGGTGTCTGGTCTCCTTCACAGCTCCATATGCGGTGTAGGCCTTTTCCAAGTGTGCCACTGGCAAACTTAATTCTTTAGAGTTTCTCAGAATTTAGTGAGTATATTCCTCGGTTCCACTCGTCACTCCACATATACAGTGGAATGTGAGGAATCCAAGTCAGGTCCAGGCTTCAAGCATTGTGTTCAGTGCAACCAGAAGTGTCACGTGATCCACACACCTTGTGCATTTACTGCCTGGGGCAGCGCACAATGTCACCATGTGCAGCCTTTGCAAAACTTTGCTTCTCTTGTCTCTTGCAGGCTGCTACTCCTGTCTTCTACTTGGCCATCTGGCTGAACGGGACCCTCCAGTGAAGTTTAAGAATGCTCATAAGGCAGTCCCAGTGGCTGCAAGATCTGTGGCCCAGTGCGCAGTGATGGAAGAAGTGGCAGCGAAAGCTGTAGTGGGTGCCTTGTCTGTCTTAGCAGTGCTTCCTGCCAGGACCAGTGTCAGAGTGTTGTTCTCAGGAACTTTTCCCTACGTGCAGGTCCTTCCAGATCTTTGAGGAGAGCCCCTCCTGCCGTAGCAAGAAGTTCCGCTGTCGGTTGTGGGATGGGGAAAGAGCACACTCTTCCCACTCCCTTGACTGTTCGGCAGCTGTTGAGTGCTCAGTTTTGGCTGAGCCCTCCTTGGTGAAGGGTGAGGCCACTAACTTCACAGTAACCCCGTCGGGCTTGTTGGCTTTGTCACAGGCCCACCAGGCGGCCGAGATTTTTCTTGACCCAGTCAACCCATTGTTGGAAGGGATAGAAGATATTTGATCTGTCGGACCCTGTCCTTTTGGCCTTCACTCAGAAGGGTCAGGAGTAGTCGGCGGACCTGGCGGTCTCCTCCCAGGAACTGCCCCCCACCCCAAGTCATGCAGCGGGGCCAGTCCATGTCATGTACACTGCCTCTCCTCACCATTGATGGCCATGTCGTCGTTCAAGATCCAGGTTAAGGTTGAGGGATTCCTTATACTCATAGTCTTGTTCGTCCAGGATGCGCCTCCTCAGGTGCTTTTCGTCCTCTTTGTCAGTTGACAATGAATGGCTCTGTTGCAGGATGAGGTGGCACTACAAGGACATGCTGTGGCAGCAGTTGGCCTTGGTTGGACAGGGTAGGGCTCTACTCACCTCCCTGGTGATCTCCTGGTCGCCACTGGTCCAGCCCATTCCGGTCCTGCTGAGGCAAGTGTCTCTTGACACCCATCTCTCCACCAATACAGGTGGAACTGCTGCCACAACAGCTGTTGCAAGGAACTCTCACAAAGGACTCCTGTCTTAACTGCTGGCTTGCTGAGCTGGTTAGCTGTGGAGATCACACTCTTGGATGAATAACGAATGGTGCACTGTGAGAAACTATTGAGGGCCGTGTTTGAAGGTATCTTTTGGGGCTCTTCTCAGATTGATGTCTGAGTCCTTGGAAGTCCCTTTGGAACCAGTTCAAAAAAGGTCTGAATACCTCTTTACTGAAATTCTGGACAGGGATGAATCGGGGATCACCTTCCTGATGACTGAGGCCATCGTGAGACTAGCTCTGGAGCACTGGTGGCATCCAGCATCCTGCGTTGCACCCTCGGCCTGTATGGTCTGCAAATATACGGTCCCTACTGGCACCGTGTCAGATTTCTTGGACCACCCCTTGGCTTGGGGAAGTGGTGGCTGATTCTGTTTTCAGGAAAACTGGCCATGTTTGGAACATGGACAAACCCCCTGACAAGGAGTCCAAAAAGCTCATGCAACAGAAAAGGTGCATCTGGCATCCTCCCTGGGTCTCCATAAGGTGAGCTCTGATGATGGACAACTTGGGTCACTCCCTGATGGGAGTGCTAGACCATGTCTTCCCTCACTTACCTGCTGCTGTGCAGATGCCGGTGAAAATGGTCAGAGACCAGGGCAAGCGCTGACTGAACACCAGCTCCAGATGGCCTTGGCAGTGGCCTTCAAAATGCATCACAGGGCCTGGCTGCAGATTTTCACCTTTGCGGCGGATACCCAGCATAAATTGGCCAGTGTTCCCTTTTTGGGCACAGACTTCTTCAGCCCAAGGGTGGAGAGGCATCTGTTGAGGACTGAGTAGTCCAGCACCACCCTGGATTGTGTTACTTTCTCACAAAAGGAACTGAGAGGGCAGAAGCCCTTTCAGTTTCATCCCTTTCAGTCACAGCAGCCAAAACAGCAGGAGCCCCAGCAGGGACAGTCTCAGACTTGGTGCCCCAAGACCAAGTTTGGTAATCAAGGCCCCAAAAAGAGCAGAGGTAGGGGTAGTGGTGTCCCTCCAACAACAGGTACCTGCTCCAGATCTGCCCAGTAACAGGTCTTGGGTATCTTCCTCCCTCCCGTCCAGTCCCTGCATCAGCTCCCTGTTTTTTTTTTTTTGGGGGGGGGAGAGACAGCTTTGCCATTTCTGGCATAACTGGTCTGTCATTTCTTTGGACAGATGGGTGCTAGAAATGGTGGGCAGCGGGTTATCTCTCTACTTCGAGGCTTTCCTGCCTTACTGATCTCATGCACCAGCGGAGTCCATCGTGTTGCAGGACATGCTATCCACCTTCAGGGAGGATGTTGCTCAGTTCCTCAAGAAAGGAGCCATAGCCCATGTCCCAGACTCTATGGCAGATCAGGGTTTCATATCCAGGTATTTCTGATCCCAAATCAGATGGGTTGGCACCCCATACTGGATCTTCACAATCTGAACACGTTTCTGAGGAAGTACAAGTTCAGGATGGCCAGTTGGCTGACTTTCTTGTCCCAGGCTGTTCAAGGGCTTGCTGTGTTTGAAACCAGCATTCCAAGACTTAACAGCAAATTCTAGCCTGCAGTGTCTGATTTTCTGTTAAATTGTTGTGCAGGTTGTTTTGCTGAATGGAAGGAGAGCACTCACCGGGTTGGTTGGTCAGAGCTGTAGCGGATTGTTTCTGGTGGGCAGGGGCTTGGTCCAACCAATCCCACCACTCACCACCCCCCCGGCGTAATTTCCTTTATATCAGGGGTTCTGACATCACTTCCCCAAAAGGGAAAGGACATACACCTGCCATATCCTTAACATCTCAGCACACTCGCACACACTAACAAAAAAAAAAAAAGGCCAAACAAAATCTGATAAAAAAATCAGTTTCAACAGGACGGGAGAGAGACGTGGGGACTGGTGCAATGCACAGGCTGTGGGACGGCAGTCTTCCGGGAGGCATTCCAGAGGCTGCAGTGCTGCCCTATTTGCAGGCAGTTCTCTGCTCTGAGGGAGGAAGTTGTCCATCTCCAGGCCAACCTAGCAAGAAGTAGGGAAACTTCCTTCCCCACCCAGGAACTGGCAGGGAATTGGGAAACCTCCTCCCCTCACCCGGGGACCATCAGGGCCCTCTGCTGCTGTCTGAGGTTACCAAGAAAAAGGAGCAGTTGGACTACGGTGGGTTCAGGGAGACTGAGGGTGGTAGAACAGAGGCACATCCCTCCAGTTGTGCCGCTCCACAATTCATATGCCATTCTAGCGGAGCGTGGTTCCTCTATGGAGGCACCCACAGTGGAGACCAAGGAGAATGCTGGGAACCTTCACAAGGGAGACCCACAGGAGGGTGGCACGGGACCCCACAGGGGAAGGAAACAGCTCTGGTGGAGTACTCAATTGTTAGGGGGTAGAACTGGGGGAGGGTGGGGAGAGGGAGGCAAGGTGCCTTCCTGGCATCATGGCTTGGAGGGCCAGGAAGCGAATCCTCAGGGTCGTGGGAGCAGCTGCACAGGAGAGGGAGCTGGACATCATTGTCCACCTGGGCACAAATGACCTAGCTGGGAATGGGATCAGAGCAGTGCAGGAGGAGTTTGTGGAGTTGGGGAGGGGCCTTAGACAAGTAGCACACACGGTAACCTTCTTGGAGGTGCTGCCTGTCTGTGGCATGGCTGAGGCTAGGGTACTCCGCACCCTGGGATTCAATGAATGGTTGAAAAAACTGGTGCGGAGAACAGGGTTTTGGCTTCATTGGGGACTGGGGGTCCATCTGGAGAGATACAGGCTTATACTGGTGCGATGGTATGTATCTGTCTGGGAGGGGAACCAGGATCCTAGGTGGTAGGTTTAAATGCTTCGTTGGTAAGCTTTTAAACTAACCAAGGGGGAGAGGCACTGAAAAGGAGCAGGGAATTCCTAGCCTTCCCCCACAAAACAGGGTAGTTAGGTAAACATCAAGGCAGAGAGGTCAATAGGGAGTGAGGCGGAGTAAATGGAGAAACAGGCAAAGGCAGTAAGTACAGGGATGGGGCTAAAAGGGGTAAGACCATAAAAAAATGGAGGGCGATGAGTACCAGTGCCCGTAGTCTTGGTAACAAGCTTCTTGAACTAGCGGCCTTGATGGAAGAGGGATGCCTGGCTATCTTGGCAGTCATAGAAACATAGTACACAGAGAACCATAACTGGGGATGTCAGCAGGGATGGTACACAATCTAAAGGAGGGACCGGGAGGATAAAAGAGGAGGAGTAGTCCTCTAAGTAAGGGAAGGGATCAAGGTAACTAAAGGGTAAACAGGGAGGAGAGGAGGCACTGTGGGTCAGCATGGAGACAGAATATGGCACCACAGTTTGCATGGGGGTTGTATACAAACCCCGTCTGTGGGGGAGGAAATGGACAAGGAAATGATAGGAGACATACTTAGAATGGCAGAAAAAGGGGAAATATTGTTGATGGGGGACCTGAGTATGCCAGATGTTGGCTGGAGCACATTTTCTGCAGCTACATCCCAGAGTAGAGTTATTCTCGATACTCTACAGGGGGCATGCCTCAGACAGCTAATGTTGGAACCCACTCGGAGTGGGGGGCCCAAATCTTAGACCTGGAACTCTCAAACGGGGATGGTGAGATGATCTCTGATTTAGAGGAGGGTAGCCATCTGGGAACAAGCGATCACCAAACAGTGTGGTTCAAGCCATAGTTCAGGTTTATTAGCAGGAATAACTCCATTGAGCATGTTCATTTACAAGGAGGTCATGAATGGACAATTTGGTACAAGATATACAACTAGCAAATGGTACAAATATAGAAATAATATTTTACAATAGTCAACACAATAAAACAGGTTAGATACATGGCTGAATAATACAGAAAAATATGTATTTTTTTTACGTCATTTATTCAATTGTAAGGGTATAAGTATAGACTTTCATAGGTAAGTGCCTTAGCCTGAATAATGGGAGTTTTTACACCCAGCGGAGGCAAGGGAGATGGGTATGTTCAGGTAGGAGTTTGGTCATGATACAGACATGAAGATAGGTGATGCAATGGGGGGATAGGCAGAAGGATAGAAGGTGCGAGTATAGGGTGTGTACTTATCCTGTTTGTAGTAAGTTGATGCTATAGCCATCTTTAATGAGAAGAGGGTGTGATAGTGACATAATTAGGAGGACACAAGTATAAGGCATAAATTGGTGTCGGAGACTTGATTAATGGCCTTCGCTAATCAAAGTAAAAAATGAATTAGCAATTGGCCGAAATTGATCAGCAATTACCAAATATTTGTTTTTGCTCAAAACCCCATAAAATGTACTTCTCTTGCTCTATATTGATAAAATACACATTTACACAAGTTTCTGAAACTGATATCGCTGTTTTATTTAGCCACTTCCAGAAATACAGCAATGTGCAGCAGTACACATACATTTTAAGAGCGGAGATCGGATCTCTGCCAAAGCAGACCATGAATTCAATTCGTGAGCATGAGCGTGAGTCGTGACAAGTTAAACATAATGAACCCGTGCCCCAGCATAAAAACTCCGGCACCTGGGACCGTGATCGACCACACAGTTACCAACAAGGATTGGGTGTGATTTATTTTGCTACTGTTCTGCCTGTTTTGGGGACCTGAGGGTGGTCCACCATCCTCAGCTGCCAAATCACCAGGAGTCTTGGTTTAGCACTAAAAAATATGTCTACATCCCTGTCTGGGTTGAATTCAGTTGGGGGCACTGCTTTTTAATGCAAATCAATGTTTCTGCAGTTTCCTCTGCCACACTTGCTCTCCAGTCAGTTTTTACCTTGCTCATAGTTGGGGAAACAAACTTTCTATTGTTGCATTATACACAGGAAATACTCTCAACACATTGACAAGCTTCAGCAGGTTTGGATAAGAATTTTTGAAATCACATGCCAGCTTTGACCATATAGCAGAGGCAGAAAGATTGATGAAACTGGTTTGAGTAAAAGCTCCTGCTATTCTGCAAGTAGCAAATGGCTGTCACAGTCAGGCTGCAAAAGTGCTGAAAAGTGGTTAGCTACTGCAGTAATGTCACTGCTACCATACAGCTCCAGTTCCTTTCTGTCTGCAGCTGGCCAAAGTCTGATATCTAACACTTTTGCGCAGTTATATATATTATTTTCATTGATCAAACCAAAACCTTTGTTCACAAGAGTTCTCAATGTTTGTAATGTATTTTAGTCTGCTGTTTACAAGTTTTAACAACTTGGCCACTAAAATGTGTTAATTTCACACCCTTGTATATGGCTTGAGCACATGCTCCTGAAAGAACATCAGACCCATGTTTTAAGAGAATATCAAGTTCACTGCCACCTGCGAGACCACTCTGCTTAGCATGCTAAAGAGTGTTTCTCAAAGTTTCAACAGAGCTAAGTAGCTCTGGCATTTCAACTACTTCTTTTCGAAGTGCTAGTGAAAACCTTGCAAGTGACTGAAGCAGCTGTTCAAAATACAAAAGGTGTGCCACCATTTGGAATTTAGTCATAATTTGCAACGCTCTCTTGGCTTTGGCCTGGTCACGAGTTGGGTCTGCGGCCATAGATTCTAAATGGGCACAAATTATGGGGAATGATTTGGTAACAGCACGGGTGGCAAGAAGTTTATGCTGCACCCGTGTGCCATGGGCCTTCTTGGGCTTTTCAACTGACATGTCCATGGCCTGGGCAAGGGACTGTAACTCTGAGTCTCTTAGGACTTTCCTGATGGAGATAAAACAGTTGGGTAAGAAAGTTTGAAACATCATTGAAATAGGTGTTATCCAAAGTATATTTTATTGCCATTTCTTTTTTTTTTTAATATAGCTTTTCATTTTATTTTGAGGTAGAATATCACATACATGATCACATTTTATGCAACATATTAATTGTTGAGATTCCATAACACAGCTCATACAAGCAGTTAGTTTATAGACATTTGATTTATACACATTGGATTGTTTAACATATCTCTGTAGTAGCATTTTATTTTTTTTCATTATTTGGTTCTTTGACCAAATTAGGATCTCATAGACTATAGTCTTAAATAATAAGATTCCCTTGCTTCCCCCCTCCATCTTTTCCAGATCAACATCTCTCCCGAACTGAATCTCTTCCCCTTGGCATCAGACACCTCAGAGTAATATATTATCCCAACTGTGATTAGTATGAAGTACATAAGATTATCCTTTTTTAGTTTCATGGTACAAAGTCTGAATAAGTCTCCTCCAATTGGTATGCAACCCACAGTCCCCATCTAGTATTAAAAGTGTTAATCCTGTTATTTATCTTATATGAAAGACGTTCCAGGTTATATACTTCATAAGTGAGGTTTCTCCATGAGGCTTTATCGAGAATTATTTTAGTGAGCCATAATCTGGTAATAACTTTTTTAGTTATTAGAATTAAGAGTGTGACCAGTTTATATTTAAGCCAGCTAATCTGTAAGTCTTGTGTAGGTGGTGTTGTCAGGATAAACCCTGGAGTAAATAGTTCAGGTATATCAAAAATATTAAGTTCCCCTATAATATCTCTCCAAAAATCTGATAGGAGTGGACAGGCCCAAAATATATGTTCTAGGGACGTGGATATGTTGTTTAATCCACACTTATTGACAGGTTCCTTGCCACTTTAAATGTTGCCCGGAAGGTCTTCAAGCTGGCTCCTCCCACCCACCCGGGTGGTAAAACTCTCGGCTCCGCCCCATGACGCCAGATCTTCCTTACTGCTTGGAAGCTCAGGTTCCCTCTTTAGTGCTCTGTGTTTTAGGCTGGATTCACACTTTTCGGTTAATCCGAAACTTACTTTCGATTTACAAGACTTGGTCTGTTGTATCTTCCCTGTGACTCGCGAAGGGACAAATCGACTCCCTGATTTACGTTGGCGGGTGCCCCTGTTAGATCAGATGATGTCGGACCGATCCGCATGCCATGTGCGCGTATTGTTCTTGGACTATGACTCACAGGCTTGTGAGTTGTGCAGATCCTTTTCGGCTTCGGTCTTGAAGGACCGTGCTTCCCGGTTACTGTTGGGGCAACCCGAGAAACGTTATTCTCCGATTAAGTCTAAGGAGGCCCGTTAGGCGATGGCTGCGGGCTCGGCGGAACAGCTGGAGCAGATGATCGCCCTCGAGGAGGAGGCGGCCTAGGCCGCATCATCATCATCATCCTCGGTCACAGCATTTATCCTGCTCTCCTTGGAATCCTCCTACACAGCTTCTTTCAAAGAGCTTTGCCAATCCCTTTCCACCAAGGGAGAAGGCCCTTCGGGACATTCCTCTCGGTCCAAAAAGAAGGACTCCAAGGGTAGAATCACGTCCGCCGCGTTGGTGGGAGCGGGAGAGGTCCCTCCCGGAGTCGACACTCTACTTCGGTCGAGGTTGCGGCTAAGGCTGCTGGCTTCACGGTGTCCCCGTCAGGTCAGTCGGCTGAGACACCCATTGACGCGGTTGAGATTTTTCTCGACCTGTCGGATGCTCTGTCGACTGGAGAAGCCGACAACCCTTCTTCACCGGTTCCTCCGTTGGAAACCGAGGACTTGCCTGTGCCTCCTGTTCCAGAGTCCCCGGTTAAGGTCCCTGAACCGAGGGATGAGTGGGTTTCCCCTACCCCCTCTCAGACCCACCCTCTGAAACACCGAAGGTCTCGGACCCCTTCTCGGTCCAGCCGATCCTGACATTGGCGGTCTCGGCACCGTGGAAAGCGGCAGCGCCGTTCATCCTCGTCTTCGTCCTCTTCGGAGGATAGGCTCCGGCGCAAATTGCGTTGGCGCTACGAGGAGCTATTGTGGCAGCAGCTCATTTTGACCGGGAATAGGCAGACTTCGTCATCTTCCACGGCCATTAAGTGGCTGTCACTGGAGTGGCCGAAACAACCCTTTGCAGCGGTCGGGGAGCCGAAGCTGGCACCGGTTGTTAGTCTGAAACCAGCTGCGCCACCCATCGTGGTAGAAGCCCCCACCTCCACAACCTAAATTTGGGGCCCCGACCAAGGATTCTCGGTTGGGTCAGGGCTTGCCCCATCGGTTGTCGGTCACCCTCACTCCCGATCGACCTTGGCAGGTGGAGGGTGGCTCAGACGCTCAGCAGCTGTTCGCAGACTCCTTGGAGTCTGAAGATGACTCCTTCTTGTTCTCCATTCTGCTTGACTTGGAGTGCACCGGGGGTCAGTGGACGAGAGCCCTTCCTCGTTTCTGGGAAAGCGTTGGCGCATCTCAGAATTCACTGGGATGAAGCTCAAGCCTGTTTCAAAACGGGCCAAGTATCCTCTCATGGAGATACTGGACCGAGGGGATTCCCCGACGGAGGCCTTCCCAGTGGCCGAAGCCATTGTTGGCCTGGCCCTGGAGCTATGGCAGTGACCAGCTTCTTGTCCAGCACCTTCGGCCAGGATGGCTTGGAAGTATGCTGTCCCCACCGGTTCACTCTTCGGTTTCTCGGAGCAACCCTCTGCAGAGGGGCTCGTGACCGATGGTGTTTTCCATCGTTCTGGGAATGCTGGGGATGTGGACAAGCCTTCCGACAAGGAGTTCAAGAAACTGGACTACTCTGGGCGGAAAATTTACGCTGCTTCCTCTCTAGGCCTTCCATCGGGCCAGTTCGGCCGTCCTGATGGCACACTTTTCACATGCCCTTTTGGTCTCCCTGGATGAGACGATTCCTCATCTCCCGGCTGACCTCCAAACCACGGTCAAGCAGGTGCGGGATCATTGAAGGGTGGTGGCCAAACAGCAGCTCCAGACCTCCCTGGACATCGCTCATTCGTGTGCCCGGTCAGTAGCGGCCGCAGTGGCCATGCGCTGCAGAGCTTGGCTGCGGATCTCCACCTTTACGGCGGATACCCAGCACAAGCTGGCAGATGTCCACTTCCTGGGTACCGACTTGTTCGGACCTGGGGTGGAGGGTCATCTCAAACAGATTAAGAAGTCCAATGCCACCTTGGACTCCTGTCACGTCTGCCCAGAAGGACAAAGGCCACCAGCAGCAGCATAAGCCTTTTTGTCCTTCAGTCTTTGCGGCACGTCTGGCCCAGCAACACCAGCATCAGGGCCAGCAGGCTCGCACTTGGCACCCCAAAGCCAAGCCTGCCACTTCTTCCAACAGGAAGCCGGGAGAGAAGGTCCGAGAGCCTCCTCGGCCGGTCCTTCCTCCAGGCCTGCCCAGTGACGGGTTGAGGGGTGTCGCCCCCAACCTCGTCATTCCTCCCACGGTTCCCCCTGTGAGGGGACGGCTCCGTCACTTCATTTCCACCTGGTCCGATATCACCATGGACTGCTGGTTGTTGGAAGTGGTAGGAAAGGGTCTGCCACTGGAATTCGAGCAGTCCCCACCCTATCGAGCCATCGCCCCACGGGGGGCTACGGGGTCCTCAGCCTCTCTGTCGGCCCATTGAGCTGACATTGCCCTGCTTCTCCAGACGGAGGTGATCAGGAAGGTGGCGGACCCTCCTTCAGACCCAGGGTTTATGTCCAGGTACTTCCTGGTCCCAAAACGGACGGGGGGCTGGCGCCCCATTTTAGACCTCCACGACCTGAACAAGTTCCTAAGGTCTCGAACCTTCAGGATGGTCACTCTGGCTCAGATCATCCCATCCTTGGAACGAGGCGTGTGGTTCTAACATACTAACATACTAAAATGCCAGCAGAATAGGCCTAACTGTCTTTCACGTCTGCTCGTTTGGTCATCCTCCACCCTGGGAGCTGACCTTGCTGCCCCCCTCGCCTTCTCTGGCTTCTCCCTTCCCAGTTCCGGATATTCTCGCTGCATTGGATTTTGCTTCCAGAACCCTTCCCCTGTACCTGTCCAACCCCCTCTTGAACCCCTCCACCATCTCTGCCTCCACCAGCCCCTAGGCAGCGCATTCCATGGCTCCACCACCCTCTCAGTAATAGCTACCTCCTCCTTTCTCCCTGAATCTTTCCCCTCCAGCTTCTACCCATGCCCTCTAGTGGCCCCCTCCTCCTTCTTTTGAAGCACCTGCTGTTCCTCCCTATTTACCCCTTCATGTACCTGAAGACCTCTATCATGCCCCCGGTCCCTTCTCTCTTCCAGTGTGTACATATTTAGCTCTTTGAGCCTCTCCTCATAGGTCCTGTCCCCAAGCCCCAAATCATTTTGGTTGCCCTCCTCTGGACCCTCTCAGGAGTTTAATGTCCCTCTTTAAATGTGGCCTCCCAAAACTGCCGCGATACTCTGGGTCTTGACCTCACCAAGCAGTTATACAGAGGGTATCACTTTCCTCCTGGAGGTTATCCCTAGCGATGCATCCCAGCATCCTGTTGGCCTTAGCTGCTGCCCTCCTACAAGTCTCCGAGTTGTTTACCTTGACATCCACCACCACCCCAGGTCCCTCTCAGCCGACGAGACTTGTAGCATTCCCCGGTGTACACTTGGCGGGTTTCTGGCTCCAGGTGCAGTACCTTGCATTTCCCTGCATTGAACCTCAGCTTCCACTTTCTAGGCCATCTTTCCAGAGCTTCCAGGTCCCCTGTGGGGCCACCTCCCCCTCCTCCCCATGACCACCGCCCCAGTTTTGTGTCATCCATGAGAGCTCATCTCACTCCTGATACCTGTCCTTATGTCAGGAGTGGGCATTGAACAGGAGGGCGAGACTGATCCCTGTGGGACCACACTAATGACCCTCCTTGGGGATGAGACTATCCCACCAACTCATGACCCTCTGGGTCCGGTCCTGGAGCCAGTTGCCTATCCATCTGATCATCTGGTTCCCCACCCCATTTCTCCCAGCTTATCCAACAGGCCCTCGCAGAACAGAGTCAAATGCCTTGCTGAAGTCTAGAAGAGGGCGTCACTGGTCTGCAGGTCCAAGGCACTCGTCACTCCAGTCATAGAACTCCACAAGGTTTGTCTGACACTATTTCGGGGATGAAACCATGCTGTGTATAGGTCCAAGGACCCTGACTTTTTCAGGTCCCCAGCCTCTCCTTGACAGTGCCCACTCATCACCTTTCCACCACCAATGTCAGGCTGACAGGCCAGTTCCCTCTCCACCTCCCTTGATTCCCCCCGTGGATAGGCACTATATCGCCACCTTCTAGTCTCCTGGGGCACCACCCTGTCCTCAGAGAGATGGTGAAAAGCTCCGCGGGGTTTTGCAGGACATCCATGAAGTTCCTTCAGCACTCTGGGATGTAATTTATCCAGCCCCAGTGCTTTCTCTGTCTTAAAGGACGTGAGGGCTTCCCTCACTCTCTCTGCTGTGATTTCCACTTCCGCTGCCTCTTCTCCCTGCTTAGCCTTCCCCTCTCCTGCCAATGATGCCTCCCCCTCTCCCCAGACCCACCGATCAGTAAGGGTCCTCCCCTCCTCAGTATCACTGTCTCCTCCCATGTATGATGCAGCACCCCCATTTTCCTTGATGAAAACTGAGGTGAAGTACTCATTTAGTACCTCAGCCTGCTCCCCATCTCTCCCGTTTTAATCCTGCTAATCTGCCCCTTCACCCTTCGTTTTTCCCCATTGTATCTAAAGAATCCTTTGTTCCCTCTCCTAATTTCCCTGGCCAGGTTCTGCTCCTTCCTTACCTTAGCCGCCCTCACCACCCTAGTGGCCATTCTAGCCATCAGCTCGTACTCCCCTCGATCCTTTCACTCCTTGAGCACTTGAATTGCCTATAGGCTGCCTTCTTTCCCTTTACCGCCTGGACCTCCCTGGTCCACCAGCAGGGTTTCAGGCCCTACCATTTTGATCTTACTCTTGCACAGGTGCTGGTAGCATCCTGCACCCCTCGCCTGTTTTTCCACCTACTATCAAGCGACCATGTCTGACCCAATCCCATCTAAATGCTCATAGGATCCTTCCCATTTCCTTAAATCAAGCCCCTGAAGTCAGTTACCTCTGTCTTTGTGCAGCCTTCTACCCCTCCTGGGTCTAGGCAGAACCAGACCGTGGCATGGTCACTCCCCACCAACGGGTCCTTTACCTCCAGGCCCCCAGTCTGGTCACTGTCTGCCAGGACCACATCCAATACCCGTGCCTCCCTGGTCGGTTCCCTCACCTGTTGAGTTAGGAACGCGTCTTGAAAGACATCCAACAACTTCTGTTCCCTGGCCACTGAGGATGTCATAGTCTACCAGTCTGTTCCTGGCATGTTTAAGTCCCCCAACACCACCACCACCCTTCCCCTGCCCAGTTTGCAGTGTCTCCCAACATCTACCACCAGACTCTCCTCCAGCTCCACCGCCAGTGCAGGGGGTGTATACACCACTCCTATTTTTACTCTCTTGCCCCCCCCCTTGTTATCAAGGTGACCCAAATCGCCTCCACGGTTCCCTCCGCCTCCTCTACTCCCCCTATGCCAATGCAGTTTTTGACTCTTATTGCTACCCCTCCTCTCCTTCCCTCCCCGTCCTTCCTGAACATAGTGTAACCCTCCAGGTTCAGGTCCCAGTCTTGTCCTCACGGTGGCCCAGGTCTCAGTGACCACTGCCACATCCACTGCTCCTCAGTTAGCATCGCCTGGAGCTCAGGCATTTATTGCCAAAGCTCCTGGCATTTTACAGACTACCTTCCACCCCTTTCCTTATACTTTAATTTCCTACTCGTGTTCCCATGGGATTCTGTTTCCCCTGGTCTGCACTTACCAGTCGGCCTTTTCCCACATTCTCCAGCTCCCCAAGAGTGGAGACAAAGTCCCTCCTTTCGCCCCCCTCGACAGCCTTTTCTCCCATCCCTCCGCTTCACAAGTTTAAACCCCACTTCACAAGTGAACCCCTCTATTTTTCAACAAGGATTCCCCTCCCTCCTAATTGAGTGGGCCTAACTCTAACAGCACAGCTCCTTATCTCCAGGTCTCCCCAATCCCCATCAACCCATACCCTTTGGCCTCACATCACTCCCTGAGCCACTGGTTTATCTCCTAATCTTCCTTTTGTGTTTCCCCACTAGCCCTTGGCACTGGCAGGATTTCGAGAAGAAATTGTGCATCTATGTCATGACAGACCCTGCCAGCTCCCTGAACCTTGCCTGTGTCTCTAGCTTGCTATTTCCCTCAATGTCATTTGTACCCAGGTGGACCAGTATGTCCGAGAACCCCACAATCCTTTGCCAGCTGATATACCTCGTGCTTGGCCCTGTGCACAGTTAGTCCAGGGAAGCATTTTGTTCTAACTGGCCAGGCTTTTCCCTCCCTATCCCATTTGATACCCCTGATCATAGAATCCCCCAACAGGAGCACTCTGACCGCTCCTTTTCCTCTATTCCCCCCCTCCATCCTTTCTACTGGCCCCTCCTCGGCTCCTTGTTCCTCCCCCTATCTGGGTGCCACATGCCGCCCCCTCCTTATTTACCCTGGCTACCCCTTCCCCTCCGATCCTACGCCTCTCCTCCTCCCAAGTATCTTTCTGTACCTTGCTAACTCCCCCCTCACTGCTCGTGACTGGTCCTTCTCCCCCATCTGCTAAACTAGCCTGGCTCGTCCTCCCTGTCTCCATTTAGTCCCTCCTTGCTTGTCGTGCTCCCCTGGCCTAAACCCTCAGCTCCCTTTACTGTATCCTCCTTGTACTTCTGGTCCTTCTCCTTGCCCTTTCCTCCCAGCTGGTCCTCCTCCTTGCGCTTTCCTCCCTCTTCCCCATGCCCCTCCTGCTCTGATTCACTGCCCCTCCCCATTTTCCTGCATTCCAGGTTCCCCCCTGTTCCTCCTGCTATCCGGCCCCTGCCTCCTGCCCCCCACTTCCTTTCCATCTCTAACCACCCCTGTCATGGCTACATCACCCCCCTCATCCTCAAGCAGAAGAAGAGAAATGGAGCGGTTACAGGCGTGAGTCCGATCCACCTCCCCTTTGCTTCCTTCTATCCAGCCCTGGCCATCTGCTTACTTCCCTCAGAATGTTGTTCCTCAGCCCCCCTTTGTGAGGTCCCCAGTTACCTGCCTGCTTCCTTGGTAGTGTCCTCTTTTGGGACCCCTCTGCCAGGGGTCCCTAGCAGCCCCAAGTATTCTCCTGCACTCCTTTCCCTATGCCTCCACCCCTAGTGCTTGGTGCAACCCTGTGGGAGATCCCCTGCCCCCTTCCCCAACCATACCTCCCCCTTCCCCCAGCTGTCTCCTAATCCCTGCAACCTCCTCCCTAAACTGTGCCAGCTGGTAGCTCACTGGGCAACCACCGAACTTCCAAGCCCAGTCCAGTATCATGGCTGCTCCACACCCTGTGCACCCCACCACCCTCCCAAAGATGCCGGCCCTAATGACGTGTGGTCCCATCTCCCTCCAAGTAGGTTTCCTTGGGTGAGCCACCAGGTTCCCCACTAGTCCAAGATACACCCCTACTGCCTAATCAGGTCACCCACTAATCCTAGATACAGTCCCACAGCAAACCGGTAACCCTGTTACTAGGTGCAGTACAACACAGTAAACTTATAAGGGAAGTGAACAACTCCTTAAGCTCCTCTCTCCCAGCCTTTAAATCCAACCCTCAGTGGCTAGAACTACATGAGCTGCCCTCTGCAGCCTTTTCCTCCAATTGAAGGCAGGTGTTCCCCTATAAATTAGCAGAGCTCTGGGGAGGGAGGGTGGGGAGGGTGGGATTTGGGCCTACACCCCACTCTCTCTCGAGTGCATCAGCCCTGTCTCTGCCCTTCCAAGCCCTGCAGCCAAAGAACCATCCCCAAGCAAATCCCACCAAATAGGTTTTAAATCAGAAGAAATAGGCCTCCACCAGCACAGCCTGTTACACAGTGAAACATCCAACAAATGAGCCTACTTACAGCCACCAAACCAGTTTTCAAACTTCCAACAGCCCCAAAAACAATACCCTGCTAGTTCCTTAGAGGTAAGAAAGAAAAAAAAAAATAACCTTCTACCAAGTAAAATCCACAAGAAACCCTGTAAAAACAACAGGAAGCAGCTACTGTCCTGGAACACAACTGATCCTGTCCCCTTCTAGTTCCTTCTGAGAAGCCAAAGCAACTAACACCACAGACCTAATTCAGCTCTGCCTCCAGTCAATTAGCTGAGTGAGACCTGGCCAGACCATTAACACCCTTCCCCTACTGTGCACAAACCTTCGCAGCTAGTGAAGTCAGCAAAAAGGAATCAAAATTCAACTCAAAGCCCCCAAGATATGTTTGCTGCCAAAGGAAACTGGTCTCCAGTTCAATCAGCTTCACTAACAACACATGAAAATAGGCTTGAAATTAAGAGATACAGGTCTCCAATTCAAATAACCAGCCCCAAGCAAATCCCACCAAATAGGTTTTAAATCAGAAGAAATAGGCCTCCACCACAGTGAAACATCCGACAAATGAGCCCACTTACAGCCACCAAACCAGTTTTCAAACTTCCAACAGCCCCAAAAACAATACCCTGCTAGCTCCTTAGAAGTAAGAAAGAAAAGAAATAACCTTCTACCAAGTAAAATCTACAAGAAGCCCTGTAAAAACAAGAAGCAACTACTGTCCTGGAACACAACTGATCCTGTCCCTTTCTAGTTCCTTCTGAGAAGCCAAAGCAACTGTTCTCTGGACCGTCAGGATGCATTCTTTCATGTCCCAATCCGTCCATCCCACCAGTGATTCCTCTGCTTCAGAGCGGAGGGATCCCTTTACGAGTTCTGGGCCATGCCCCTCGGCCTCTCTCCAGCTCCCAGGGTCTTCACCAAATGCATGGCAGTGGTGACAGCATTCCTGCAGCACTGAAGGGTGTACCCTTACCTGGACGACAGGCTGACTGCAGCCTTCTCCAAGTCGGAGGTGGAGCGGTCCAGGGATCTGGGCCTCCAGGTCTGCTCTGATTGGCCTCCTCATCAACGAGGCCAAATCGGAACTTGTGCCAGTGCAGGTGATACATTTCATCGGGGCAGAGCTCGACTCTCTTCGAGCCAGAGCACGGCTCCCGGCGGACAGGGCCGAGGTTCTTTCCTCCTTTGCCCAGTCATTTCAGGTTGGGCAGTCGCACCCTACCCGGGACTTCCCTGCGCCTCCTGGGCCTCATGGCGGCCTGCACCAGCGTGGTCCATTGGGCCTGCTGGTACATGCGTCCCCTTCAATGGGGACTGGCCTGTCAATGGTCACAGCACTTCGATCCGCTGGATCAGCTAGTGACAGTGACCCAGGGGATGTGGAACGCTCTCCAGTGGTGGACCGTTCCAGCACATCTGCATGAGGGCATCCCATTTGTCCGCCCTGAGCCGACGATCTATCGACCGACGCCTCTCTGATGGGTTGGGTTGCCCATCTGGGGGAGCACAGAGCGCATGGCCTCTGGTCTCCTCGGGAGTCCCGATGCCATATCAACCTGCTGGAGCTTCGAGTGGTTCATCTAGCCCTCACAGCCTTCGCTCCGTTCCTACGGGGTCAAGTGGTTCAGGTCCAGACTGACAATACCACGACCATGTACTACCTAAACCGCCAGGGTGGGACGCGCTGCATGCTTTTGTGCAGGGAAGCTCTCCGCATATGGTCTCTTGTGCGCAGCCTGGAGGTGGATCTCCTCGCAATTCACGTGGCAGGAGCCTCCACCACCCTGGCCGATGCCCTTAGCTGGATAGGGGCTGCGTCTCACGAGTGGTCTCTCCTGCCGGAGGTAGTACAAGATCTCTTCTCCCACTGGGGCACGCCTCAGGCGGACCTGTTTGCCTCCAGGGAGAATGCAAAGCTGAGACTGTTTCATGCCCGCCCCCCTCAGCAGGGCTCGCTGCAAGGGGATGCCTTCTCGAGGCTGTGGACCCTGAGCCTCTTCTATGCCTTTCCCTCATTTCCCTTGATCCACAAGGTGCTTCTCAAGGCAAGGAGGGACAAGTCGCAGGTGATTCTGGTAGTCTCAGACTGGCCCCGCCAGTTCTGGTATCCAGATCTCCTCAGTCTCAGCTCCAGGCTCCCGAGGCAGCTTCCAGCCTGCCCGGACCTGATCTCAGTCAATCAGGGGAAGGTATTCCATCTGGACCGTCAATCCCTGCACCTGACGGCCTGGTTCCTGAGCGGCTAGAGTTCCAGGCCTTGGGTCTTTCCGATGAGGTCCTCAACGTCGTTGAGCCGTCCCGTAAGGAGTTGACCAGAAAATGCTACGCCTTCAAATGGAAGAGATTCTCCATTTGGTGTCAGGGCGAGGGTCTGGACCCTTCCTCCTGTTCCTTGGCAAGCATTCTGGGCTACCTATGGTCTGTTTCTCAGCAAGGGCTTCGGTCGACACCCTTAAGGTGCACCTGGCAGCCATCTCTGCTTACCGGGCGCGGGCCAGGAAGCAGTCAGCGCAGGAGAAGGTGGTCGGGCGCTTTTTCAAAGGCCTTGATCACATATCCCCTCCAGTGCAAGAACCTCCACCTCCGTGGGATCTACTGCTGGTATTGGCTAAGCTCATGGGCAGGCCATTCAAACCGATGCACAGGTGTGACATCTCTCACCTGTCGTGGAAGACCGCCTTCTTGGTGGCTATCATGTCAGCCAGAAGGATGGGAGAGCTCCAGGCGCTTTCCATCGAGTCTTCTTATCTGGTCTTCCACAGGGACAAGGTTGTCCTGCGCCCCCACCCGAAATTCCTTCCGATGGTGGTGTCGGAGTTTCACCTTAACCAGGTGTTGACTCTGCCGGTGTTCTACTCCAATCACACCTCGGAGGCCGAATATAGGCTCCATACTTTGGACCCTAGAAGAGCGCTTGCTTATTACAAGGAGCGGATGGCTGAAGTTCGGAGAGAGGTTTGCCAGCTGTTTGTCACCTACGCTGAAACCGCACCTGGCAGACCTGCAGCCAAGTGGACGATAGGCAGGTGGGTCACCTCCTGCATAGATCTCTGCTATAGGTTGGCGGGCATGGAGCCGCCCAGAGGGATAAGAGCTCATTCTACCCGCCATACCGCTGCATCGGTGGCTGCTTCCAGGGACGTCCCTATCCAGGAAATCTGCAGGGCTGCTACCTGGAAGTCAGCACACACCTTCATTACCCATTACCACATCGACCTTGAGTCACGCTGGGATGCTGGTTTTGGGACCTCGGTTCTCCAGTCCTTGTTTCCTAAATAGGGGGTGTGTGCCTTGCCTCCCTCCTCCCGGAGAACTGCTAGGAGTCTGCCAGTAAGTGTGGATTGAACAACATATCCATGTCCCTAGAAATACAGGTTACTCACCTGTAACAGGAGTTCTAGGGTGGTATGTGTTGTTTATCCCACACAACCCACCAGCTTCGACGCACAACCTGGCTTCCAGCAGGCTAGATCTGGCGTCATGGGGTGGAGCCGAGAGTTTTACCACCCCGGTGGGTGGGAGGAGCCAGCTTGAAGACCTTCCGGCAACATTTAAAGCGGCAAGGAACCTGCCAATATGTGTGGATGAACAACATATACCACTCCTAGAACTCCTGTTACAGGTGAGTAACCTGTATTTCTTGGCCTGCAGGTGAATACCCACATCCTTTCCTGCAGAGTCTACCATTTGGTGCTCCCAGTTTTAGCTGAGTATCTGGGGTTCTGAAAAATCTAACCCTGGATTTTCATGCAAACTCCCTCCAATAAGTTGATGACGAGTTTTTAGAGTAAAGGTCGGTAGATTGTAACCATCTGTCTGGGTCTAGTTCTGTTTTACGTTCTCTTGCCCACCTGGCTCTCACTTGGTCGTGTTCCTGTGCGGACATAGGACGCATTGCCGTATAGATATTACTAATAGTGTGTGCCTGAGGTTTACCTTCTATAGCCTTGACAATCAACTGTACCGTCTTAGAGGGGGCTTTTGCTATCTTAGTCAAGAAGTCATCCATCTTAACTAAAACAGCATGTAGTGGTTTATAGGTTGAGAGTTCTCTCTGGGGTAATCCATATGAGGATTGTAGATATGTAAATGGATGAATTCCCGTAGGGCTTATCAGTTGGAATACATATCTGATGAAATAGTGTTCTCATCTTGATAGATCTGTCTTTAATGAGGAGGGAAGGAAGTCTTTATTACAAGTTAGGGCATTTAAATAATGTGTCTTGAGAGGTTAATCTATATTGAATAATATAAAGCCAATTCTTTACAAATTCCGCCGTCATTTTCAGAAACCTATTCAAGGGATAACACCTGTTGTGGTGTCCCAATAGATAGGTTGGTAGGATTCCAGTCCATTTAAGGTCATCTCTGTTGTTTTCCAGTGTGCCCTGTAAGAGGGATTAATGAGTAATAGGGCTGTATGGGTTTGAGTTGCTCTAGAATATTCTTTCAACTTGGGTAAATTTAGCTCTCCCTGTGATCTAGGAAGCTATAGCAAGGTGTATTTTACCCTTGGGGGTTTTCCTCCCCAAATAAACCTCAAGATAAGCTTATACCAGGATCGAAAATAAAAATCCGAGGGAACAGTTGGCAAAGTTTGTAGAAAAAAAAAATAAACGAGGGAAAATATTTTGTTGTATTGTTTCTACGTGATTGATTAGGCCCGGGGGAGGTGTCCACCTGGACAAATCTGAGGTAATTTGCTGTGTAATTGGTTCCGTATTTACCATTTCAAGATGTATTAACTTAGCTGGGATTTTTATCCCTAAATACCTCATTTCAGGTCTGTACCAGCGAAAGGGAAATTCCAGTTTCATTTGTCTAGATGGAGAGAAGGAGAAATTAAGTACTTCGGTTTTTGAACAATTTATTTTATAGCCCGATAAGGTGCTAAAAAGTTGAAGTTGTTCCCATACTGCTGGGACAGATGTCTCTGGGGAAGTCGGGGTTAGCAAAATATCATCTGCAAAAAGGGATAATATAAACATTTTGCCCCCTAGTGGCCATTGCTACATGGGTGCCGGGGGTACCTGCGGTTACTGCTGCCCTCGGGTATTGCCCAGGTTGGCATAGGCACTGCTTGGTGCCCTCCTGTGCCTCGAGTGATACTGGTGCCACATGGGTGCTAATGGGTGCTGTATGGCAGTCTTAGTGACACATTTTTCCTTTTCAGCCTTCCTTCCCCCAGAACTAGTGGCGGCTGGTATCTGCAGGTGCCATGGGTGGCACTGGGGGCACATGTGGGTGCCGCATTTTTCCTTTTCGGCCTTCCTTCCCCCAGAACTTGTTGCGGGTGGTACCTGCAGGTGCCGGGGGTGCCATGGGTGGTGCTGGGAGCGCCCATGAATGCCACAGGTGCCATGGGTGGCACTGGGGGCACGCGTGGGTGCCTCGGGTTCCCATGGGTGCCACTGGTGCCCTCGAGTGCCATTCTTGCCAGGGTAGTGGGTTCCCTCGGGTGCCATTGCTACATGGGTGCCGGGAGTGCCTGTGGGTACTGCTGTGGCTGCTCTCGGGTGTCGCCCAGGTTGGTATAGGCACTGCTTGGTGCCCTCCTGTGCCACAAGTGATGCTGGTGCCACACGCGTGCTAGTGGGTGCTGTATGGCAGTCTTAGTGACACATTTGACCTTTTCAGCCTTCCTTCCCCCAGAACTTGTGGCGGGTGGTATCTGCAGGTGCCAGGGGTGGCACTGGGGGCACATGTGGGTGCCGCAGGTTCCCATGGGTGCCTCTGGTGCCCTCGAGTGCCTTTCTTGCCAGGGGGTCATGGGTACCATCGTGCTATGGGTGCCCTCTGGTGCCATTGCTACATGGGTGCCGGGGGTGCCTGCGGGTACTGCTGTGGCTGCCCTCAGGTATTGCTCAGGTTGGCATGGGCACTGCTTGGTTCCCTCCTGTGCCACGAGTGATGCTGGTGCCACATGCGTGCTAGTGGGTGCTGTATGGCAGACTTAGTGACACATTTTTCCTTTTCGGACTACATTTCCACAGAACTTGTGGCGGGATATTTATCGCAGAATGAACTCCCGTTCTGTGGATTATGTTTTCCACACATCTTAGTGAGTGGCGGTCTGTATGGGATCTTGTGTCATCCAGCAGTTTACTGCTGATGGAACTCTGCTGTAGTGCTCTGCCAGCAGAATCTCTGCTCAGCACTTTCTCTGCTCCCTACATGGTACCAAGCTCCTCGACATCCTTTCTGATGGCAGAGTCTCTAGTGGCTCTGATCTAGACCTCTCTTGGAGGTCCTTCTGGGGGTAGAAGTGCATCTAGACGGGTGTTTCCCTGTTCTTCTGGTCAGTAATACAGCGGATGACTCATTTTATATACTGAGGGGCACGTCCTCTATATCATCATAATCCGTGATGGAAAACCTTTTCAGTAGTTCCTCAGTAATGGGGTCCACTATAGTATTTCACACTGCGTCCGTGGACCATACACTTCTGTGTCTAGACGTTTTCAATCATCAAGACAGTTACACTCTGTGGAACATTCTAATTTAATGGTTGGGAGCCGCTCTGACTCTTCCGCTCCTTTGATAGGGGTATATAGCCCCCTTGTGATATTGCCCCTTCGGTGGCTTCTTCGGCACAGGTGGTTAACATCTCTCCAGCTGTGATTATTAGTCTGGTCATGATTTTAGTATGGACGTTCAGGCTTCTTCTGCACTCAGATATAGAACATATTCGTCATTTTTTATCAAGACAATCCTTGCAAAATAGCAGCCTGAAAGTCTTGTTAGGCTCGGACTAAAAAAAAAAAATTTTTTATCACAGCATAGGGCCTAGTCGAAATTACCAGATACCTCCCCTTTTTGGATCTGGTCAGGTTCCACCTCAGCCCCTGAGGCGCTCGTCTTCAGAGTACGGTAAAGAGTACCTGACCTTCTCTTCCTCTAGGGAGAGTCCGATTTGGCAGCGGTGTGGGTCATCTCTTTCTCAGAGAGTTCTCTCATTCAGAGACATTGCCTAGACCTAGGCAACTGCCCAGTCAATTAATTCCCCTTTCTTTTTATCAGGCTTGCTTCTTTTGAGCAGAGTCTTGCAGCAGCAGAAGTCCCTCTCCACAGAGTCGGAACTCCGGTTCCTAGTTCCTTGCTTGCTTAACAGATTTTCTCCTTCTTGACGGAAGATCAAGTAGATCTTTTTTCTGAGGTAGCTTCTCAAATGTTCACACCTTTCGGTTCCTGTGCACTGGTCCATGCCAGTCAGTCACAAAGCTATCCTCTTCAAGTGCGTGATGGAGTTGTGATGTTTGTTTTTCAGCAAACAAACTAGTATCCTTTCCTACTCCCTTCAGGGAGGCCAGAGTGGGTAGTGCCTCACCGCATTGAGTCACTACCTCTTTCAGTCACTTCAACAAATGGGTTAGCCCTAACTTGGTCCTGCTGTGTCCCTCCTCGATGCACATCTGCCTCTCTTTGCCTTAGAAATCCAGCCCGTTTTTTTTTTTTTTTCTTCTGTCGGAATGTTTTTATTTCCGCAGTGGACACGTCCTCCTGTACATTTTTTCCTTTCTTTCCTGAGTTCAGAGACTGCTTCTGCAGTTGTACACACAGGGGCAGGATGATTCCTTTTGGAATATGCAGTGGGTAGGATCTGGTTCTACTTGACCACTACGAGAGGTTTTTAAGTCATGCTTGGCCTTCCATCAGGAAGGTTCCTGTGACTAAGTGGAGACCATTCTCCTTGATGGGCTAACTCCACCTGGACCCTCTTGCTCACCAAGTAAGGGGTTCAAGTGCTCCTGGACCTGTTGTTTACAGGTCAGCCATACTTGATAGTGGGGTTTCCATCTGCACTTTCCGGTCTATCCTGAACCAGTAGACTTTACCTCCGACTCTTTCTGTCCCTGAGGTTCCTTTTCATTACATTAGTACATGTCTTTGACACGATTAATTTTGGTCCTAGACCAAATTGTGAGGCCAGGTTCTTGCCGCTCTCCTAGAGTGGTTGCGGCTTCCTGGCAGACTTTCATTTTGTGCCCATTGCAGTCGTCTGCAAAGTGGTGAGTTACAACTCGAGCGCTTATCTTGTAGACATTATGTTCTAGATGCTCTTTACAAGACATCTCTTTTTATTAGCAGGATAACCCTTGGATGTCCTTTCTGAGTGAACACTATCTCCTACCACCCTACTCAGGGTTGTTGATTTTAGCTCAGTACTCTCCCACTAGTGTGAATGAGTGATGGAGACTTGGTCCAGAAAGATATGGAAATTATGTACTTACCGTAATTATTGATCTTCTTGGACAGTCTCCATCACTGGTTCACACGCCCACCCACCATGCCCTGGGTTCACTCTATTTTTCTTTCCTGGTCTTCATGGTCCTATGGTTCAGACTGTGAGGACATTATTCTTTGACCTTTCTTGCAAAGGCCATCTGGGCCCTCTCAGGCCCAGAAACTCAGGATGAGTTATTCTCATTAGTTAAGCTGCACGTCCTCGGTCGAAAAGGTACTACCTCGGCACCGACCCTTCAGAAAATTTTAGGGTCCTGCTTGGTCCTAGCGCCTCCGGCGCTGTCCCACTAGTGTGAATGAGTGATGGAGATTGTCCAGGAAGATCAATAATTACGGTAACTATGTAATTTCCATTTCCTGCCCCCCACCCACTGCAAAGCTGAGGCTGTTCTATGCCTGCCTCTCACACTGTGGTACACTGATGGGAGATGCCTTCACGAGGGCAATGGTGGTGCAGGAGACGGTGGTCTGGCACTTCTTCAGAGGCCTTGGCCACCTGTCCCCACCCATGTGTGAACCACTACCAACTTTGGTCTTGTTGCTGGTGTTGGCTGTGCTCATGGGCAAGCCGTTTGAGCTGATACACAGGTATGAGATGTCGCACCTGTCGTGGAAGACTGCCTTCTTGGTGACCTCCGCCAGAAGGCTCAGTGAGATCCAGGTGCTTTCGGTGGAGTCTCCATACCTGGTGTTCCACAAGGACTATGTTGTCCTCTGCCCCCACCTAAAGATCTTGCTTCAAGGGGGCTCTTGCAGCAGGCAACACAGTAAGGACTTAGCCCCCAGGTGCTAGGACCACATGGAAAACTTCTAGCTAGCAGTCATTATTGGGGGACCACTCCATAATGTTGGCTGCCTTACGTCCACCTGTGGTATAAAAGGGACGGTCTCCTAGCCCAACCTCAGTTCTTTTCCTGCCATCGACCCGCGCAAGTCGGACCTCCATGGATGCCAGCTTCAGTCGACCGCCATTTTCTTCGTAATTACCTGTGCTTTATTATTTTTCACCAGAAACCTTTCTTTTCACTCTTCTTTGCATGTCATATTCTCCATCTTCTTCAAAGTGGGTGGCGGACGAAGCGTGCATGTGGCAAGAAGCTTCCCTCCAAGGCCGGCCACTCTTCTTGCCTGCTCTGCCTAGGTCCTAATCATGACACAGAGGCCTGCCAGCACTGTCAGGATTTCAACCAGGCCACAAGGACATGCCACCAGAAGACCCTGCAAAACTTCCTGCTGCAGCAGAACTTGGCCACGATGGAGAAGGAGCTTCAGGGCAAAAGCACCTCTTCTTCCCTAGCCTCTAGGGCTTCAACTTCTTCCTCTTCTCATAAGGAGAAGCCTAGCGGAAAGCATAAGCACCGGGACAAGGACAGGGATTGGTCCTGATCAGCTTCCCGATATCAGTCCCCGCTTAAATCGGCAACCGACTCTGGGTCTTCCTTCTGCGGGAGGTCGGCCTGCCCTCCACCGTCGGCCCTCTCTCCTTCTGGGCTTCCAGTGTCAGACTCTTATCACCCTCATCACTGTTTCGGGTGGTGGTTCCTCAGGGCTCGGGACTTCTTCGTGTTGTCCCTCTCCTGGACAAGGGAGTTTTCTGTATGCCTTCCCTCCCTTTCCACTTCTGCAGGGAGTTCTCCTCAAGTTCCAGACAGAGGGAGCAGAGATGATTCTGATAGCTCCCTTCTGGCCACGCCAGATATGGTTTCCACTTCTACAGCAACTGGCAGTGGAACCTCTGATCCCCCTGCCATTGTGCTGAGACCTGCTCTACCAGGAGCAGTGCACCCTGGTCCACTTAGACCTCAGATCTCTTCATCTTCCTGCTTGGCTCCTGCGGACGTAGCCACCGCCCTCTTTGTAGTCTCTTCCTGGGTGGCGGATATCTTCGTGGCAGCCAGGAAGACTTCCACTAGAGCCACTTATGCCATGAAGTGGAAGCGATTTTGTATTTGTGCCACCGCTTGACAATTAGATCTGTTCACCTGCCGGATGAACATAGAAGTTCTGGAATACCTCCTTTCCCTTTCAGACTCTGGCCTTGGTTACTCCTGGTTTAAGGTGCATCTTTCTACCATTTCTACATACCATGCAACTATTAAGGGCAAAACTCTTGCCCAGATGGACCTTCCCGCAGAGTATACTTCACTTGAAGCCTCTCATTAAGGACCCTGTCCTGCCATGGGACCTTTTATTTGTTCTGGAGAAGCTTACTTTGCCTTCCTTCGAGCCAGCCACAAGTTGTGAGCTGCACTTTCTGTCATGTAAAGTGCTGCTTTTTGTTGCCATTTCTTCTGCTCGTAGGATTTCTGAGCTTCAGGCTCTGATGTGTAAAGAGCCTTGTTTAGTTTTCCACAAAGACAGGGTGTCTTTGCGGACCAGTCCTAAGTTTCTTCCGATGGTGGTCTTTGAGTTTACACTGAATCAATGCATCCACCTACTGGTTTATTTCCCTGACTACTCTAATCAAGGGGAGGCCATCCTACGTACTTTGGATGTTCACAGAATGCTTTTTTATTATTTTGATTGCACCAGTCCTATCAGAAAATCTGATCAGCTGTTCGTTTAGTTTGCCCCAGGAGAAAAGGGACTCCTGTTTTCAAAGTGTTTGTCTAAGTGGCTAGCTAACTGCATTGTTTACTGCTACTGTACATATGACAAAACTTTGCCGGAACCAGTTAAAGGCCATTCTGCCAGAGGCGTGGCTGCTTCTGCGGCATCCTTCAGGAATGTGTCCGCTGCAGAATCTGTGCAGCTGCCACTTGGAGTTCTGTCCACACTTTGATTCAACATCACAGTCTGGACATTGCTTCTAGATGTAGAACAGGCTTCGGACTAGCTGTCCTTCAAGTCCTCCTCTCCTGAACGCCTTCTGCTATCTTTGTTTCTTCCTCCCAGCTGACTGGGGTCAGTTCCTACACTGCTTGGGACTCGGTCCTTACTGTATTGCCTGCTGAAAGTACTCCCTTAAAGTAAGATAGTACAGTTACATAAGAACTTACTGTAAGAGTAGATCTTCGAGTGGAGCTCTTGCAGCCGGTGCTGCTTTCCATCCCTCAATCCCCCTGGTGACTGCTTCTCCATCTCAGCTACTCTGTTTTTTTCCATGGTTCAGAGGAACCACCTCGGTTCTTCAGGTTTACTCATGACGGGGTCTCCAGCAGAACTGAGGTTAGGCTGGGGAACTGCAACTTTTATACCATAGGCGAATGTCTGGTCAGGCCGACGTTGTGGCGGTCCCCCACCAATGACTGCTAGCTAGAAGTTTTCCGTGTGGTCCTAGCACCTGGTGACTTAAGTCCTTACTGTGCTGCCTGCTGCAAGAGCTCCTCTCGAAGATCTACTGTTCTAGGGACATGGATATGTTGTTCATCCACACTGTCTGGCAGGTTCCTTGCTGCTTTAAATCTTGCCGGAAGGTCTTCAAGCTGGCTTCTCCCACCCACCCGAGTGGTTAAACTCTCGGCTCCGCCCCATAACTTCAGATCTTCCCTACTGCTTGGAAGCTCAGGTTCCCTCGTTAGCACTCTGCGTACAGACTGGATCCTAACTCTTAGGTTCACCCAAAAATAATTTTAAAGTTTTCTAGACTTCGGTCTACTTCTTCCTTCGCGGCTGCGATGGACAAATAGACTCCCGGTTTTCGGCGGTGCCCATGCGGGCAGATGATGTTCAGGACCGAGCCGCACTCCACGTGCGTCTACTGCCTCGCGATTGACCACGACCCGCAGGCCTGCGAGTTGTGCAGGTCTTTTTCGGCTACTGTCCTTGAAGACCGTGCTGCCCGGCTACAACTTGGGTGCCCCGAAAAACATTATCAGCCGGTGAAGTCCAAGGAGGCCCGTTGGGCGGTTTCTGCGGCGGCTGGCTCGGCTGAGCAACTCGAGCAGATGATCGCCCTCGAGGAGGAGGCGGCCCAGGCCGCATCTTCATCCTCCTCGGTCGCGGCATTTATCCCACTCTCTTTGGGATCCTCCTGCACAGCTTCTTTTAAGGAGCTTTGGCAATCCCTCTCCACGAAGGGTGAGGGGCCATCAGGACTCTCTTCTCGGTCAAAAAAGAAGGACTCGAAGGGTAAGTCCCATCGTTTACATTCGTGGGAGCGGGAGGGGTCCCCTTCCCCAGACAGTCGACACTCTACTTCGGTCGAGGTTGCGGCTAAGGCTGCTGTCTTCACGGTGTCCCCGTCAGGTCATCCAGCCGAGACATCCGTCGACGTGGTCGAGATTTTTCTCGACCCGTCAAACGGGTTGTCGACTGGTGAAGCTGACAACCCTTCCTCACCGGTTACCTCGGTGGAAACCGAGGACTTGCCTGCACCTCCTGTTCCGGAGTCCCCGATCAAGGCTCCCGAGCCAAGGGAGGAGCGGGTTCCCCGCTCCCTCCCAGACCCACCCTCAGAAACACCGACGGTCTCGAAACTCATCTCGGTCCAGCCGATCCCACCGACACCGGCGGTCTTGGTCTCGGCACCGAGGAAAGCAGCGGCACCGCTCGTCCTCGTCTTTCTCCTCGGAAGGGGAGAGGAGAGGCTTCGGCGCAAATTGTGTCAATGCTAGGAGGACTTAATGTGGCAGCTGCTCCTTCTGCCCGGGAACAAGCCGACGCTGTTGCCTTCCCTGGCCATTAAGTGGCTGTCACCCGAAAGGCGGAAACAACCCCTTGCTGTGGTCGAGCTGCCCAAGCCTGGGCCGGTTGTTCGGCCGAAACCAGCTGCCCCACCGATCGTGGTGGAACTTCTGCCTCCACAACCGAAATCGGGGGCTCCGACCAAGGATTCTCGGTCGGGTCAGGGTCTGCCCTACCGGTTGTCGGTCACCCTCACTCCCAACCATCCTCGGCAGGTGGAGGGTGGCTCAGGCCCTAGGCAGCTCTTCGCAGACTCCTCGGAGTCTGACGATGACTCCTCCCTGTTTTCCAGGCCCCTTGACCTGGAGTCCTCCGGGGGGCAGTCGATGGATGAGAGCCCATCATCGTTCATGGGTCTGCTTTGGCTCATCTGAGTCCACCGGGATGCAGCTCGAGCCCGTATCTAAGTGGGCCAAGTATCCCCTCACGGAGATATTGGACCGAGGGGATTCTCCCACAGAGGCCTTTCCAGTGACTGAAGCCATTGTTGACCCAGCCTTGGAGCTGTGGCAGCGGCCGGCTTCCTGTCCTGCGCCTTCGGCCAGGATGGCCAGGAAATATGCGGTCGACACGGCTTTGTCCGTTTTCTGGAACACCCTCTGCGGAGGGTTGGTCACCATCAGCGTTTTCCTGCGTTCTGGGAACGCTAGGGATGTGGACAGGCCCCCCAACAAGGAGTCCAAAAAGCTGGACTATGCCGGGCGCAAGGTATACGCTGCATCCTCCCTCGGCCTCCGTCAGGCCAGTTCGGCCGTACTGATGGCGCACTTCTCCCACGCCCTCATGGGCTCCCTGGATGAGGTGATCCCTCATCTCCCAGCTGATATGCAGACTATGGTGAAGCAGGTGCGGGATCAGGGAAGGGCAGTGGCGAAACCGCAGCTCCAAACGGCTCTTGATATCGGAGACTCCTGTGCCCGGTCAGTAGTGGCCGCAGTGGCCATGCGCCGCAGAGCCTGGCTGAGGATATCCACCTTTACGACGGATACCCAGCACAAATTGGCAGATGTCCCCTACCTGGGGATCGACCTGTTCGGCCCTGAGTGGAAGGCCACCTCCAGAGGATCGAAAAGTCCAGTGCCACCTTGGACTCTGTCACGTCTGCTCAGAAGGACAAAGGCCGTCGACAACAACATAAGTCCTTTCACCCTTCTGCCCCTGCGGTATGTCTGGCCCAGCAGCACCAGCATCAGGGCCAGCAGGCTCGAACTTGGCACCCCAAAGCCAAGCCTGCAGCTTCCTCTAACAGGAAGTCGGGAGGAAAAGGCCCAGGAGGTCCCTCGGCCGGTCCTTCCTCCAAGCCTGTCCAGTGATGGGTTGAGGGGTGTTGCCCCCAACCTCGTCGCTTCCCTCTGGGTTCCCCCCCGTGGGGGGATGGCTCCGCCACTTTCTTTCCGCCTGGTCCGCTATCCCCACAGATCATTGGGTGTTGGAGGTAGTAGGAAAGGGTCTGCCTCTGGAGTTCAAGAATGCCCCTCCCGAGCTGTCGCCCCACGGGGGTTACAGGGTCTGCAGCCTCTTTGTCAGCCCGTCGAGCCGACATTGCCCTGCTCCTCCAAAAGGAGGTGATCAGGAAGGTGGCGTATCCTCCACCGGACCCAGGGTTTGTGTCCAGGTTCTTCCTGGTCCCAAAACGGATGGGGGGCTGGCGCCCCATTCTAGACCTGCATGACCTGAACAGGTTCCTAAGGTCTCGAACCTTCAGGATGGTCACTCTGGCTCAGATCATTCCATCCTTGGAACGAGGCATGTGGTTCTGTTCTCTGGACCTCCAGGACGCGTTCTTTCACGTCCCAATCCATCCGTCCCACCAGCGATTCCTCCGCTTCAGAGCAGAGGGGTCCCTCTATGAGTTCCGGGCCATGCGCTTTGGCCTTTCTCTAGCTCCCAGGGTCTTCACCAAATGCATGGCAGTGGTGACAGCATTCCTGTGGCGCCGAAGGGTCCGGATGTACCCCTACCTGGATGACTGGCTGATTGTGGCCTCCTCCAGAATGGAGGTGGAGCTGTCCAGGGATCTGTCCCTCCAGGTTTGCTCTCAGGTTGGCCTCCTTATCAACGAGGCCAAGTCGGAACTTGTGCCAAAGGAGGTGATCCAATTCATCGGGGCAGAGCTCGACTCTCTGCAAACCAGAGCACGGCTCCCGGCGGACAGGGCCGAGGTTCTTTCCTCCTTTGCCAATCATTTCAGGTTGGGCAATTGGGCCCTGCCTGGGACTTCCTGCGCCTCCTGGGCCTCATGGCGGCCTACACCAGCGTGGTCCGTTGGGCCCATTGGCACATGCATCCCCTACAATGGGGACTGGCCAGCCAGTGGTCACAGCACTCTGGTCCTTTGGATCAGCCAGTGACAGTGACCCAGGAGATGTGGAACGCTCTTCAGTGGTGGATCGTTCCAGCTCATCTGCAGGAGGGCATCCTGTTTGTCTACCTCGAGCCGACGGTCTGTCTGTCGACCAATGCCTTTCTGATGGGTTGGGGTGCTCATCTGGGGGAGCTCAGTGCGCACGGCCCCTGGTCCTCTCAGGAGTCCCGAAGCCATATCAACCTGCTGGAGCTTCGAGCGGTTCGTGTAGCCCTCACTGCCTTCGCTCTGTTTGTATGAGGTCAAGTGATCCAGGTCCAGACGGACAATACCACAACCATTTACTACCTAAACCGCCAGGGCGGGATGTGCTCCTTGCCCCTGTACAGGGAAGCTCTCCGCATTTGGTCCCTTATGCACAGCCTGGAGGCGGATCTCCTTGCCATCCATGTGGCAGGAGCCTCCAATATTCTGGCCGATGCCCTAAGCCGGATAGGGGCTGCATCCCACGAGTGGTCTCTACTGCCGAAGGTAGTACAAGATCTGTTCTCCCACTGGGGCATGCCTCAGGGCGACCTGTTTGCCTCCAGTGAGAATGCGAAGCTGAGGCTGTTTCATGCCCACCCCCCCTCAGCAGGGCTCGCTGCATGGGGATGCCTTCTCAAGGCCGTGGACCCCGGGCCTCTTCTAGCCTTTCCCCCATTTCCCTTGATCCACAAGGTGCTTCTCAAGGCGAGTAGGGACAAGGCGCAGGTGATTCTGGTAGCCCCAGACTGGCCCCGCCAGTTCTGGTATCCAGATCTCCTCAGCCTCAGCTCCAGGCTCCTGAGGCGGCTTCCAGCCCGTCCGGACCTGATCTCAGTCAATCAGGGGAAGGTATTCCATCCGGACCTTCAGTTCCTGCACCTGACGACCTGGTTCCTGAGCGGCTAGAGTTCCAGGCCTTGGGTAATAGAATGGTTTGAGGAATATTACATGCTGGGCAGGGTGGCAGAAGAATGAGAAATAACACAACCATGGCCCCCGATTTTGATCTGTGCATGCACGATCCTCAATGGCATACCAAGAACTCAAAACAGTGTTGAGGCTTGGCATCGACGGCTAGGCACGTTAATTGGCAGTGCCCATGTTGGTATCAATAGGTTTGTGTCGGAGCTCAGAAATGAACAGCTCATGACAGAGAGCACAATTGAGAAAATAGAGGGCTACCAAAATCAATAAAGAAACAGTATCCCCAGAGAGAAGGTAACGTTGCTTGCATTGTTACTGACTGAGAGAAAAGGTCAACAAAAGACTGTGCGTGAAATTGCACACAGCATGACACTGTGATAAAGTGCTTGAATGGGATTTTAAAGTCTTCTTTCATAAAGTTGCTTTCATCTTTTTAATATGCCCTAGAAGATGTGTACTGTGCACAGATTCCCAGCACCACACACACACACACACACACACACACACACAGAGTTTGCGCCCTGGAACATGTGTAATTAAGTCTGAATTTTTCACTGTTTTTGTTGGATCTGGATTATCTGAATCTTGAGGGAGCATGAGGGAGCTTGCGCCTTGAACCTGCCTTGACCCGGTCTGCTATATACAGGTACATTGGAATACTCACTCACTCACTTAGCTAAGCTCACAAGCCACCTGTGGGCGACGTAAAAGTCTGGCATACCCTCCGTCAAAAATGTTTGTTGCTGTTTATATTTTTGCTGCTGTATATCTTATATTTATAAGGCTTCAGTATTTGCTCCTGGCATATGGGGTATCAGGGAATTCTGTTTGTTCCAGGCATACAGGGTATTGGGATTCTGTTTGCTTCAGGCATACAGGGTATCTGGGGATTCTGTTTGCTGCAGGCATTAGTGGGTATCAGGGGATTCTGTTTGCTCCATGGGATGTTTTGCTACGTTTTGCTATGCTGTCAAGGACTTTTACAACTCTAGGTCTGTTGAGTGTTGGAGCGGAGCAGTTACTGAGTCGGGCAAAATTAATGTCAGGATCGTGTACCTGACGGGACATCAATTGGGCAAATTAATGTCAGGATCGCGTACCTGACGGGACATCGGTCGGGCAAATTAATGTCAGGCAACCAAGTGTTGGAAAAACATATGTATCCCGCTTATTTCTTTTTTGTAAATTCATTTTTTATTGAAGATACCCATACATAGCAATGAAATTCAAAAGACATAATATTTCTTGGTACAGTGGGCATCTCTATTTAGCACATATGCATTTATTTTACAACATTAAGAAAATGTAAATCTTTACAGTCCATTTCTGTGTTTATAGTTACAGTACTGTAGCAGAACAATATAAAAAAAAAAGTTCATAAAACCGTGGGAATCTTCATATGCTGTGGAGGAATGCTGTGGGACCTTTGTTACGATTAACAGAAATGCAATTAAAATAAAATTTTTCATGTACTTGAAAGTCCATGCATAAATGTTTTATCTGGTTGATTCTGTGATCCTCTGACCGTCATGATTACTCATTACATATCCCAGCATCACCTGTGGCCAGCCCTCTGATGACTGGGACTGAGCCGTGGGGGTCCTCTATGTGCCAGCAAGTCAGTTAATAGCTTTTGATTGTGAAGGACTGCATGATCACACTTATTCTACTGGTACTGAAGCCGGTACTGGTAGAATAAGCGCGATTATGTGCTCCTTCACAATAAAACACTATTAACTGACTTGCCGGCACATAGAGGTCCCCTGCTGCTCATTCTGTCAGTCACGCCATTCAGAGGCTGACCACTAGTGACATTGGACATGAGTGAGTAATCATGACTGGGGTCGAGATCAACCTGATTAAATTTTTTTTTTTAAATGTATGGACTTGCAAGTACAGTATGTGGAAAATTCTCTTTCATTGTGTTTGTTAATTGGGACCTAAAGGTCCCGTAGCATTGTTGTCTAAACACTCTTGGTGTGTAGGGTAAACAATAAAAATAATACAGATTCTTGTGTCTCGGAGTCTGCCAAGAAACATTTGTAAACAAGCAAGGAGTACTAATAAAGTTTATTATGCTACTTACGCCAAGCATGTGACAAAGAAAATCACAAGGGAGATGGGTTTCTCACCATTCCTGAAGAATGTTCTTAATCTCCAGAATTGTAGATCTTAGGTTCTCTAAGATCTTGTTCTATCTCTCCCCACGCTCCAGCTCTCTGCCCTTCTAGAGCAGCTACAGTAGTGTCTCGAGAGCGCTACAGTGGGTTGCAGACAGCTAAATACTACAGATAACAGCATAGCAACATAGATTACAACATAGTTACAGATATAAGAAACAGTATGTTTTGGTCCCAAGTCATTCTCTATTGAATAATGACTTAGGAGACAGATTTACTAATGAGTATCATACAAGACTGAATATGCTTCCATTAGCATTATAGCTTGGACAAAAGAAATGCTGACAAGTTCAAATGACAGGCGGCATTTCTTGCTTACACCAGTTGTTAAACATAGACATAACAAAGCCTTCTGTCTCTGTCAGCTTGCTTAGAGACAAAGAACTGCTGACAGGCCTATTACATGGCATATCAGAGTGTAAAATACACTACATATACACTACCGGTCAAAAGTTTTAGAACACCCCCATTTTTCCAGTTTTTTTTTTTTTAATTTACTCAGGTTAATGTCTCAATGTACTCTGAAATTAAAGCATAGAACAAATAAACAATTGGAGATAAAAAAGAAGTCATAGAATCATTTTGTTTAACAAAATTTAATCTAAATTTTTGACTCATCAAAGTAGCCACCTTTTGCAGATATAGTGTAACCGCCGAACACACTCGTGGCATTCTTCCTACAATGGACATCAAATATTGTTTGGGAAGTTCTTCCCAACACTGTTGCAGAAGTTCCCACAAATGTGTTGCACTTGTAGGTTGCTTTGCTTTCACCCTTCTGTCCAGTTCATCCCAAACCAGCTCGATGGGGTTTAAGTCTGGAGACTGTGCTGGCCATTCCATGATTTGAAGCATACCGTCTTGTTCTTTTCCTCGAAGATAGTTCTGACATAGCCTGGAGGTATGTTTTGGGTCATTATCTTACTGTAGGATGAACCCCTGACCAACTAGGCGTAGACCAGAGGGTATTGCATGGCGCTGCAAAATGCTGTGGTAGCCCTTTTGGTTCAGGGTGCCAGTCACTCTGTGCTGTTGTCCTGTGAGCCACCTATCACGCAAGCTGTTGACTCTCAGAAACTTGTCTTCTGATTCTGTTGTGGCTTTGGTCTGCCAGACCTCTTCCTGTCAGAGTTTCCTCCAGTTTCCAAGTGCCTTTTGATGGTGTAGGAAACTGTACTCACTGTCACCTTGGCTTTCTTTGCAATTTCTCTACAGCAGTTTTTGCTAACCTAAACTTTTTTTTTAACCTCTAGCAGTTTACCGCTTACCTTTGTACCATTTCAGGTTATTCACTGGGCTTGAATTGCTTAAATTTCAATAAAAACTGGAAAAATGGGGGTGTTCTAAAACTTTTGACCGGTAGTGTATTTATATGAGAGTATGAGTATACAATAATCACTGATGATCCCTCTGAGTCATCTTATCAGTGATTAGGAAGATAATATATGGAATATCCATAAAAAACAAACTAATCTAGATAAATGTATTATAGTGAGGTATATATAATGCATGACAATATTAGCATATCTTGGCAGCAAAGCACATTCCTAGCACCCATGCTTATATGATTGGTGCTCATAACTATAGGTTAGTGCAGAATAGCAGTATCACAGTACAACAAACCAGGAATACAGTGTGAGGTGTATGTGGGACAATGGGGGCATAACCCAAACGTAACAATCCCCTCTTTGTTGCCCTAATTGCAAAAGTGGCAACACAATAAAAAGATGGAGGTTAGGCACCATTCGTCTACAGGCCCAAGGCATGAGCCTGTAGAGGAATTTTAACTGGTGACACAGGTATTTCAAGGTTTTCCTTAAACAACAAAATGTAATTATAAGGGAAAATGTTAGTAAACATTGTACTACTGTAAACATTTGGAATAAAACTTCACAATGGGGTTTTCCAATATCAAAACAATCAGTAAAATACTGATATGTATCAAGTGTGTATCTGTCCTATTGCGAAGAAATTGAAGAGACAAACTTAAGTTGACTGTATGGATATTAAAAATAAATAAAAATTGAGATAGAGCATCAAGATAGTTAGGACTAGACATAATGATATCTGGTTCCGGGATGGGAACAGGTGTGATTACTGTATAACCTATTCCCTGTTTAGGGAGTAAAAACAGAAGTTAGAAAAGTTCACTTTACATAACTTTTAGTCCATATCAGAAGAATGTATAGTTGGTCACCACACAGTGTTCCACATCAGCAGAATACACCACCTTGAAGGATGGTATTTTTCAGTTAGTAAGTTGAACAGGACACGAAATGTCAATGTTCACAAAGCATAAACTACGAACAGTTCCAGGGATAAATCCAGGGTTTCTTTAAATATCAGATGAAGATTCATAGTTCAGATTTGATGCATTCAGATTTTCCAAAGGTTGATCCAAATTTTCAGGAGGCAGCAGTATTTTCATAGGCCTCAGCGGGGGTGCATTAGATTGCACATTGAGTTTCACAATGGAATAGCAACAGTGTTCAGTTGAAGATGATCATACGGCTACACAAAGTGTAAAAGTTTATAACAGTACTCAGTTCTCAGTCTGTATGAGGCGGCAGCCAGGCTTGGAAAACAAGCAGTGAAGAAAATGGATTTCTTGATTGTAGATCAGATGAAGAAGAGTCTTCTTGCTGAGCTAGGGGATTGCCCTTACCCCAGACTAGCTTCATAGTATGCATAACAATGAGCTTGATTGTAGAATCTTAATTGGCTGGACTGAATACAGTTTATTTGAAAGTTCACAAATGGAAGCCTAATTTCAGTTACTAGGCCAGTATTCACAAGTTGGTAAGACAAGTTGGAAGATGTCACATCTGCATAAAAGGTGATGTTCCTTTCAGGTACAACATTCAAAGTTCAGAGTCAGTCACGATTCCAAGACCTCATGGTAAACAAGGAAAGGAGGTAGTTTCAACCTTTTCACGATAAAAGTTCCCATCAAGATGATCAATAGAATGGATGGTTGCCAGACTATCAGAGATGGATGCTGCCAGATGAAAATGTGGCAATGACACTGTGATAGTCACAAACATGGCTTCCTGGATTGTGCAGGAATAAGTTTTGAAACATGTAGCAGTACTGGTGTGTGTGGTGACATATCCAAGGTTCCTTGCCATTGACAAGGGAATAGTGCTAGATTCAAATAAACATTTAACACATGCAGTAGAAGTGCAAAATGTGGCAATGCCACTGATCCGTACATCTATAATGTATGAGATCAAGGCTATACCCTAATTCCAGATCCCGGAAGAGATAACCAAATGGTTGTAAAAACATAATAGCTATAGGAAGTGCAAAAGACTTTCCTAGCTATGTGATGCTCATCTGCTTCCTTAATAATAAACAGGTTCATTTGATTGGCATTTAGCCATTTATCAATGACTCTTACAGTGAGGCAGTCTAACTTGGTAGCCTGCTGGACTGCATTTGTTTACAATGGGATAGGGCCTGTTGTTGGGGCTTGCCCATACATTGTGAAGCAAACAAGTGTACCTTTTGGATGTCTTGTTTGAAATATTTAACATATTTGTCTACTGATGGTCCATCAGCAGTGGCAGTACACAGGTCCAGAAATAAATGTTCTGGGAGTCTCATGGACCATCCAGTCATGATTTCACACATGGGGTATGCTGTGTACCTGCAGAAGGTGTTCCTCTTATTGCCATAAGGAGTAAAGGCAATAATTAATTCCAGTCCTTCTGGGTTTTCTGAACACGTTTGGATAACATAACTTTGATCTGCCTGTTCGCACATTCCACCTGTCCTGATGACTGTGGATGGTAAGGGATATAAAACTTTTGTTTTACCCATAACAAATCCAGAATTTCCTGCATTACTTTGGCTATAAAGCCGGATCCCTGTAATCAGAATTTACCTTTAGGGGTAAAACCCTGCCTGGTAAATAGCTGGTTTACCAAAACATTTGCAGTCACTTTGACTGTGTTGTTCTGTTTTGGGATAGCTTTAAACTTTTGGAAAATAGGTCGGTGATCACTAGTGCAAACTAGTTATTCTTAGTGGTTGGCATAATGCCAATGTAGTCAAATTGGATGTTGTTCCAGGGGCCTTTGCCTGTGGGGTAACAATGGATTTGTCCTAGCTGGTATAGGATTGTTCTGTTCACAGATCAAACAGTTACTAATGTAGTGTTCTACATCATTTCACGTATGTGTCCACAAGACAGAAGATTTTAATCTGTCTAGGGTTTTTACTGATTCACTGGTGTACACCAGTTGGAGTACTATGTATTTGGTATAGTTGATAAAATCTACTGTCAGGTGTTCGGGAATTACCCGTAACTTTTCATGAGTGTTAACAGTAGTGATGCCAAATGAGTAGGCCATCACTGGATAGGTGAATGTCATTTTCACTTTCTATAAGAGTTATTTCTGGAAGTTATTCCCCAGTTCCTTTATTAAGGAACCTATACACTGCCCTCAAATGAGGGTCCTTCTTATAGAGCATAAAGAATATACATACAACATGCTCGAACCTTATGAATGTACAGTATTTGTAAACTGTTAGGTTGTGACGTACACAAGCAAGTCACTGTATTTCTCACTAGTACTATAGAATAATAGAACAGAAGTTTGTCTTGTGCCAAAGAAATTCAGTTTAGAGAGAAACAGTCCCAATTAGAAACTATAATAAAAATATATTATCTGCAGTGCTTTCTGTAATTATCTCAAGGACATTTCTTGAAGCTGGCAGAACTTAACCCTCTCATGGAGTGCTAGTATCATTTTACATAAGGAAAAATCTTTTTATTCCTTTCTTAACACAAGCTGTCTTTCTCAAGGACGTTCCAGCTCTCTAAACCATTCATAAATATTTGTGGTAATTAGGAGAGTCCTCGCCGCCCTGATTTTCATTTTATTTGCCAGGCGTGTTTTAACATTGCCTGTGAATCGTACATATACGATGATGGAGTTACTAGCCATGCACACTCTGTCATCACCAGAATGTAAAATAATTTCAAACCCTGCTAGCTGACACTCGTTGGTATGTGTGGCTGAGTCATCAGTCAAAACATAACACACAGTGGTGTCTTTTTAACACTTTCTGAGGTTCTCTCAGAAAGGGCACTGGGACAGATAGGTCGGTGGGTTGAAGTGAACAATCATGGAGGTCTCCTGCAAATTGTAGGCCATGGGCCAACATGAATGGAGTTTTGATAGGAAGGACAGTGATGTCATGATCCTGTAAAATGAGAGACCAGTGTGTAAGTCTGACAACAGAAATTTAGTTGGCAAATGATTGGAATGCAGCACAATAGGTGCATATCCAATGATGTACATAAAGTATCTCACTGCCCAATAAGTAGCCAAAAGATTCCTTCACACAAAGGTGGTACTTCAGCTCCACTGGACAAGCATCTGTGATGCATAAGTAATGGGTCTGATGTGTCCATTGTATGTTTGAGCTAAAACTGCTGAGATTGCTACATCTGATGTGACAGTTTCAAAATAATGCCCTAAAACTGTGTTAGGATTAACCAATGCTAGGACCATGGTCAGTGATCCCAAAAGAAAAGACAATGATATCAGTATTAGGATACCTTGTACCTTCTTACCTGTAGTGCCTGCCATTGCAGTCACAGTATGGAATGATTCGGGTGTCACTGATGGAGGTGGTTCTGCATCATGTGCAGGGAATGCTGGCACTATCAGGGGTGCCTGCACAGTGGGAGAAAAGTGGTGTGCAAGTTGCAAGTAGTTCTCTAGCTTTGGATTGTGGTTCAGTAGCCATCAGGGATGGAGAAAGTAGTGCTGAGACAGTTGTCAGCTCAGGTTCAGAAATCAAACCTGTAACCTTCCCCCCCCAATGTGGCCTGTGATGCTGAAAATATCACAGCCACCGGCCTTTCAGAATCAGGATTGTCCCTTCCCCCATCAAATGTAAAGTGGGTTTCCCCACCGGAATGTTGCTGGATAGTAGCAACATTGTTTTTAATGTTGCAGCTTAAGGTATTGCACTGCATAGGAAAAGCAGTATGTTCAGTCTTCTCGGCTGATGTTACATTGCACAGGAAATGAAAACAACTTTTCATGTAATTAACTTCAATGTGTTTTTTTATCCAAGGACACTCGAATACCATAAACATTGCTAATCAAGTAAACATTAACAGCATCAGCTGTTTCTTTAGCATCAGACGCTGACTTCATGACAGATTGCGTATCAACCTTATTCAAAAGTACATCATCATTTTTACTGAGAATCTTTTGTCCCTCAGAAACACTAGTGTTACTGATAACATTATTAATCATGCCAAACAACTCTGGGTTGTTTTGTTTGGTTAGGGCAGCAATCACAGGTCCCTGTGACTGCAAGATCGAACCTCCGTGAGATGGTGGTTGGCCATTTTGGATTACCTCATGGGCATCATGGGTTACTGTATCATGACCATTATCACATGACCATGAGCGGCCATCTTGGGGATGGTATTGGGATGCAACCTGATCACATGCGTGTCCACCATTTTGAGACTCTTAATTCTCCATTTTGTGAATCACAGAAAAACAAGTGGCTAGCCTTTGCTCTAGTCCACCCCACAGCATACTGTGAGTATTCAAAATCAAACTCTTCAACATCAGAATAGCAAGGTCTTTGGACATTAAGTTAGTATGCCCTGCCAATACCTCTGGCTGATGGCGCAAGTTCGCCATATCTGACTTTTTACTCCTACATTGTAACTCAGATACAGGAGTTAGCATGGTATTAAGTGCTTTGTTTTCAGATTTCAAGACATTTACATCTTGTAAAACTTGCTTTTTACCAACAGAAACTGTGTCATAGTTTATACTGAAAACCTTCATTTCAAGTCTGCTGTAATTAAAACATACTGAATCATGCTGTACCGTCAAGGTCTGGTATTGAAATACCAGCTCGTTAACTTTTTCAGTAATTACTTCAGACTTATCTCTAAGTTCCTTGTTTTCAAAACATAAGGAATCAGTGTTACTAGCCAGAACACCATTTGTTTGAAAAACATTTTTTTTTAAGTTTTACCTTTTTAGCATTATCTCTTAAGGCATGCAGGTCATTGCTGCTTCTCTCATTAAAGAGAGAGAGAGAGTCATTTACTAGACAGACAGATTGTAGCTCAGACAGTAGTCCAGCTATTTTTTCTGTATGAGAAGCCTTTTTCAGATTAATCTCCTGCTTGTAGGCAGAATTCTCCATTTTGCAAGCATCATACTCACTTTCCAAACAGATTTCTTATTTAGAACAGCATCAAAACAATTAAACAACGTTGCAATTAATGATCCTTCAGGATCATTGGTACCATTTTTCAGTTCCCCATGACGGGCAGTGATAGCTCTTAAAGGACTATCATTGGATTCTGCTACTTAAGCAAAATCAAGCCTGCTACTGTTAGCAGTTTGGCTTGTTAAGGCATCCAGCCTCAACTCAGTACTGATATATTTAGACATGTCTTAAGATAAGAAACCCTTAGCTGTCTGTGGATCAAAAAACTTTGTTTGCAACCAAAATTGATGAAAGCACACAAACAGCCTTTGGTGTATGTGGACACCTAGATGAGTAAATACCCATCAGGATTTGAATCCACAAGAAAGCTGTCTGTTTCGGATCCTTTATAGCTGTGTTCCCACAGAGAAAGAATAGGAAAAAAAAACAAAACAAAAATAAAACAACTCATTGCACAGAAATTGAATATCTGCCAAGAGATTGTTTTGTCTGCACTGTAGAACACACAACTGACCGAAAAATTAAACATTAGACACTTTCAGCTTGTTTTTACTGGGGATTTTGTCACCCAGTGTTTTAATTTACAGAGGAAATTAAAAATGAAACTTGGCAAAAACATCCAGACTCCATTTCGCGGTCGCCATTATATTGTCTAAACACTCTTGGTGTGTAGGGTAAACAATAAAAATAATAATACAAATTCTTGTGTCTCTGAGTCTGCCAAGAAACATTCGTAAACAAGCAAGGAGTACTAATAAAGTTTATTATGCTACGTACGCCAAGCATGTGACAAAGAAAATCACAAGGGAGATGGGTTTCTCACCATTCCTGAAGAATGTACATAATCTCCAGAATTGTAGATCTTAGGTTCTCTAAGATCTTGTTCTATCTCTCCCCACGCTCCAGCTCTCTGCTCTTCTAGAGCAGCTACAGTAGTGTCTCGAGAGCGCTACAGTGGGTTGCAGACAGCTAAATACTACAGATAACAGCATAGCAACATAGATTACAACATAGTTACAGACATAAGAAACAGTATGTTTTGGTCCTAAGTCATTCTCTATTGGATAATGACTTAGGAGACGGAATTACTAATGAGTACCATATATACGAGACTGAATATGCTTCTATTAGCATAATAGCTTGGACAGAAGAAATGCTGACAAGTTCAAATGACATGCAGCATTTCTTGCTTACACCAGTTGTGAAACATAGACATAACAAAGCCTTCTGTCTCTGTCAGCTTGCTTAGAGACGAAGAACTGCTGACAGGCCTATTACATGGCATATCAGAGTGTAAAATACACTATATATAATTATATGAGAATATGAGTATACAATAATCACTGATGATCCCTCTGAGTTATCTTATCAGTGATTAGGAAGATAATATATGGAATATCTATAAAAGACAAACTAATCTAAATAAATGCATTATAGTGAGGTATAATATATAATGTATGACAATATTAGCATATCTTAGCAGTAAAGCACATTCCTAGCACCCATGCTTAAATGATTGGTGCTCATAACTATAGGTTAGTGCAAAATAGCAGTATCACAGTACAACAGACTAGGAATACAGTGTGAGGTGTATGTGGGACAATGGGGGCATAACCCAAACGTAACAGCTTTCCTCCATAGCATGTGAGCATTCCCCTTTAAGAAAAACTACAGTGTCTTTTCTTCTGCAGTTTTTATTTAGGTATGTTCTGATTTCTTTCCTTCTTGGGTCTGTGTTTTTTTTTTTTTTTTTTGGGGTGCGTGACTCATTCCACTGATTTGTAGTGCTCTTTGGTATTTGTTTCCCTCCTCTATAATAGATCATGGCTATATCGTTGTCGCATACCTAGTCCAAGACAGCCATTTATCCATAATTCTTTATAAGGTAAGCCTAAGTGTCGTCTTAATATGTTCCTTCTGTAGTACTACTACCACCACCACCATGGTGGCTCGCCATTCCTAAATGGCCAGTATTGCTGGAGAGAGCCAGTGAGCTATGATACCCTTGATTGCCATCTTTTACATTGTACTGTAGACTTCATGATTACTTCTGTTTTGAAAACCAGTTGTGGGGGGGCCCAAACACTGTGCAGAATTCATTTGTAGATTTGGGCCCCATATCTTACCTAGTTCGATGTGTATTTGGTTTCGGTACACCTAAATCTTAGTGGGAATTGTACCTTTTATCTAAGCAACCCTTCCAGCACCTGTCCTTTGGCATACCTTGCCCAAAGTTGACTGTGATGGTAGGGGTATGGAAAAATCTAACCAGAATCCTGCATCAGTATTCTCCTCATGTAGGCGTGGAAGTTGCCTTCTATCCACTAGTCAGTATTTTTCCCCAGTCCTGCATGGAAAGTTGAAGGTTTGCTTCCATTTGTCCTTTTTCTTTTACTTTATTTAGGGAATGCCTTAAAGAAGTTTGTAGCAATTTATATACCATAGAGATGGGTCTTCCCAGGGTGTAAGATCCCTAGTTACATGTGCCTGTATGTCTCCTGTAGAGAGATGATTGTGAATCTGAAGGTAATGAAAGAAATCTTTGGGGATATTAAACTTTGCTTTTAGTGTTTCAGAGGTGACGCATTCACCTTCATCGCTCAGTCGACTGTATTTTGTTAAATTAGACTGGCTCCATCTGCAGAAGCCCAGGTCCTTGTACATTGGTGCAAATTGGGGGTCTCATTTATATAATAATGGTAAGGGGGCCTATCTCATTAGGAATTTTTGTAATTTTGTGAATTTTTTGAAGAATTTTTAGTGTTTGGTCCAGGGGTGTTTTACACTTGTCTTATCAAGGACGTGGTTAACTTCACTCCTAATAAAGCATATGAGGGAGCTGGTGATGATGCCCTGTTTTCTAGGGCATACCACCCTGTGTCTTCTTTTTGTTTAGTCATAGAAAAGAGCCAGGGGGTCTGTGCACCACATAGTACGTTTCTTTTTTTTGTCAATATACATTTTTATTGAACTTTTTCTAATTAAAGTGTGGCATGCTTAGCCCACCCTTCTCTTTTGGGAGTGTTCTTTTCTCTCCGTACCCTATATCCTTGCCACACAAACTTTCTTGTCAGTAATTTTAGTTTGCCCCAAAAAATCTTGGGTATCGATGTACGGAGGGTCTGAAGGAGAAACTTCAATCTAGGGAGTATGTTGATTTTTTAGAACTTCTTTTCCTTTCCCCGACTAATAAAGGGAACAAGCCCCAGGTTTGTAAGCCCTTAGCTGTGTTGTCTAATAAAGGAGTATAGTTTAGTTGGAAAGGTTTGGACAGTCTGGGTGTAACTCCGATTCCAAAGTATTTAAAAGTATTGTGGGGTGCCCACTTGAAAGTGAAATTATCATGGAATTGAGGTTGGCAGGTTCCAGATGGCGCTTGATCTGTCTGTTAATGATTTTAGAAACAGTTAAACGGGATTCTGCACATATTTGTCAGTGTTACTAATCGTATTTATACACTTGTATGTTTATATTGTGTTTGGATTTGGTTCATCCGAAACATTTTATTAATAATTAACAGGACCACCATGAAAACAGGGCTTTAATAAGACCTATGGTGTAAATTTGCTTGCCAAGTGTAATGCCTGTATAAATAAAGATGTTTTTACTACTACTACTAGATATTATCAGTGCCTCCGATTTATTAGAATTAATCTTGTATCCGGAGAGTACAGCATACTCATTTCATCCCTGCTTGTGAAGTGAGGGCAGTCATGATGGACCTAGAGTTCAGGTTGACCTTAAATTACTGTGCTATTATGTATCTACTAAACAAAAATTTACAATGTACAAAAACAGCCAAGTTAAAAGAAAGGTCAGCCTTAACAAAATTGCGATATCGAAAACTGGGAAAGAGCCAGGTTAGTTGAATGGACATTCCTTTAAATGTGTGATATTTTAGCAGGAACATAAAAGTATTTGTGATTGGAGAACCTTGGGCAACACATCCAATACCTGCCGCATTTCCAAATCCAAAGCCAGTGTCTTTTTTTTTTTTTTTTTTTTAATGTGTGTGTATGTGGGAGAGAACTAGCTCCAGTTTTAGAAAATATTCAGGCTACAAATTAAAAATGTAGCTGGCCATGTTGAACAAGACATGACTAGCTATTACTTGTCCCACCAAAGTGTTGTTTAAGAATTGATCGCGTCCAAAAATGAGTCTACTTCATAGGGAACTCCGTTCCTTCCTGCATGACATCCCCTCCTCCTTGGCCACCAGGGGGCAGCTGTGTTGCAGGAGGACACCTTACCTACAGTGGAACAGATAAGGGGAAACCTAGAAACCCATCAGCAGAAAAGGACCACTTGGCCCATCTAGTCTGCCCTTTTTCCTGCCCATTGCTTTTTTGCCATCACAACCTTATTCTCTTCTTTCTTTCATACCTTTGCGCCTCATGTTCAGTTCCATATTGGTATCCCATGCCCTCTTGAATTTCCCCACAGATTTTGCTCTTACCACCCACTCCAGTAGCCTGTTCCAGAGACCCACCACCCTCTGTGAAGTATTGTATCTTCACATTCCTTCTGAAACTGCCTCCCTCCAGTTTTGAGCTGTGCCTTCTTGCTGCCATGTTATCACTCATTTTGAAAATGCTTCCTTCCCTCACCCTGTTTATTCCCTTCAAATATTTAAAAGTTTCTGTCATGTCCCCCCTCTCCCTTCTCACCTCCAGTGTGTACAGGCCTAGCTTCTCCAGCCGTTCCTCATGTGATCTCTTGTGTAGGCCCTACACCATTTTGGTAGCCCTTCTCTGGACTTGCTCCACTCTATCTTTGTCCCCTTGCTGGTGTGGTCTCCAGAACTGTACCCCATACTCCAGGTGTGGCCAAACCTTGGAGCTGTACAGTGGTATGATCACCTCCCTCCTCCTCCTGCTCATGATACCCCTCCCTATGCATGCCAGCATTCCATTTGCTTGTTCCCCACCAAGGAGTAAAGGAATATTTTGCTACCATTTTTTGCATGATTTACTCCCACTTTCTGATTTTTAGGAATTTGTTTCCCACCCTGCACATTTACAGAATATTGGTATATGTTCATACACATTTACAGAATATTGGTATAAGTTCATATTTGGCAGCACCATACAGTGCTACCAGCTATGTATCCACACACTCACAGAGTGTAAGTAGTGGAGGTGGTGTCAGAAACAGCATCAGCATCAGTTCTGTACAGTGCAGGAGACTGTTTCAGAAGCGTCTCTATTGCTGGCCAGGAGGGCAGTTGCCACACAGAAAAAATGTTCAAAATAGGGTCACAGCACTACATGGCAGTAAGTAGGGAAGTATGTGAAGATACCACAGCAGTATCAGACAAAGAGAGTCAGTGACTGCAGGCACCCAGTAAGTTAGAAACTTTGTTTTTAGGTGGGGTGAGGGAGAGTTTGAGACAGGTTAATGGATGGTATTACGTAAATAATAATACCTGACAGGGTGGGGGTTATTGGGATATAACGGGACCGCCCAGGGGCATAATGACCTTATAGCCCCTGGAAGGTCTGTTATATCCCATAACGACTATCCTGGAGGGTATTATTACACTTAGAAAATGGGTTTCCATTATTTTATTTTTTTTTTTTAGATACTGTTTTGATTTAAAAGAAGAGTTAAATATTATTAAAAAGGAAGAGAAATGTGGGTTTTGTAAAATAGTCCCTTGCCACTAGAGGGTGCTGCTGGTTTTCATAGGAGTTTTTTTTTTTTTTTTGTACTGGAGTGTCACTTTTTTATTGGTAGGAAGGGAAATGTTAGTTTAAATTTTTTGCGGTCCCTTGTTTATGTATTCGCGGTATGTGGATAGGTATGGTTTTGGATTTGAGAGAGAGAGGATCGAAAACTATAGGGAAATGAGTGTTAGCGTGGTCGGGAGACTGAAATGAAGTGATTCAGAAGAGGAGGACAGATGCGAGGCAGGAAATTGAGTGTTTTATTTAAGAAAAAAAACTGGCCTAGTTTTTTTATCTTTTTTATTTTTTAGTTGTTTTTTTAACCAGGTATAGCACACTAAACCGAAAGCTTTTTTACAGGAGTGACCTGGGAGCACAAGGAGGTTAAGTGACTTACTCAGGGTCACACAGTAGGCAAGTGGAAGCTATAGTATTCAAATCCAGGTCTGGTCTGCTGGATGTCACCAGATTTGCAGCTCAGAGCCTTAGACTACTGCGCTATACTGCCTCCCCCAAAGTTTGGTGTTTTGTTACTGTTTTTTGTGGGGGGAGTGTGGGCACAGTGAACGCGACTTGCAAATGGATTGGCCGGTAACAGAAAGTAAATGAGTGAGCGCAGTCGGCGGACTGGCAGAAATGATGTTGGTGGTGGGTGAGAAGTGAAGTACAGCATTTAACTTGAGGAAATATGTGAGGGAGATTAAAAAAAAAAAAAAAATTGAAGCAGCATTTTGTTTTTGCCGCGGTTTCTGTTGAAGGCGAGCATGGGCAGAATGCAACGTGGGTCATGTCGGGGAGCCGCTCGCTTGGCGAGTAAGAGAGAAATGGTGCTGGTGAGATTTAAAATTCGGGGTGCCCAAGGATAGTCTTGGTAAAAGGGCATCCCGAATTGGCACTTGTTTTGAATAGGGCTGTTGTTAAGAAATAACAGCCGGGGTGCCAGGCTGTTTGAACCAATCAGGATACGAGTTTGTCTTTACCCATTTTCTAATACCATTTAAGTGAAAAATACTACCAGGTGGATAAAGTTAGTAGTAAATACATCCTAGTCGAAAACATTATCTGGACCACTGCCTACCTCCCTTAGATGCCAGAAACCTGCCTCCCCAACTGGTACAAGATTTCCTATGCTCAGCATAAATAGGATTTTCCTGACAGGAACATTTCATGCCACCTTTACTAAGCGGGTGCACCTAGGTCTGAATCAAAGGCAGTTACCTGTTGGAGAACAAATGCAGAGTAACGGCTGCATTTTAGTTCAGCACAGTGGGCAGAAACTTTAATTGCATGTTTAAAATACTCTGACAGCTGCAGCAGCGCTGACATTATTTAGCCCAGCAAACAACTTGTTCTAGGGACGTGGATATGTTGTTCAATCCACACTGTCTGGCAGGTTCCTTGCCGCATTAATTCTTGCCGGAATGTCTTCAAGCTGGCTCCTCCCACCCACCTGGGTGGTAAAACCCTCGGCTCCGCCCCATGACGCCAGATCTTCCTTACCGCTTTGGAAGCTCAGGTTTCCTCCTTAGCACTCTGTGTTTGTAGGCCTGGATCCTAATCCTTCGGAATTTCCGAAAATAATTTTAAAGTTTACTAGACTTAAGTCTTCATATTCCCTCGCGGCTGCGATGGATACTAAATCTACTCCCGGCTTCCGTCGGTGCCCTTGCAGGCAGCAGATGTCTTGGACCGACCTGCATGCCATGTGAGTTTACTGCCTGGGACTTGGCTCATGATCCGCAGGCCTACAGTCTATGCAGGTCCTTTGCGCCTTTGGTTCTTGAGGACTGCGCTGCCCGACTTTAACTGGGGCACACTGAGAAACTGTTTCTGCTGGTGAAGTCGAAGGAGGCCCGTTGGGCGGGGTCTGCGGCTGCGGGCTCCGCTGAGCAGCTGGAGCAGTTGATCGCCCTCGAGGAGGAAGCGGCCCAGGCCACGTCTTCTTCCTCTTCGGCGTTTATCCCGCTCTCCTTGGGCTTCTCCTACGCTGCTTCTTTTAAGGAGCTTTGTCAGACCCTCTCCACCAAGGAAGAAGGGCCCTCGGGGACTTGCACGAGTAGGTCAAAGAAAAAGGAACCGAAAGATAAGTTCCACCGTCGACGTTCATGGGAGTGGGAGAGATCTCCTTCCCTGGACTGTCGGCTTTCAAGTTCGATCGAGGTTGCTGCTAAGGCCCCGTCAGGTCAACCGGCCGAGACACCCGTCGATGCGGTCGAGATTTTTCTCAACCCGTTGGACTGGTTGTTGACTGGAGAAGCAGACAGCCCTTCTTCACTGGTTCACCCGGTGGTTACCGAGGACTTGCCCTTGCCTCCTGTGCCGAAGTCCCCAGTCAAGGACCCGGAACTGAGGGATGAGTGGGTTTCCCCGGCCCCCTCTTCGACCCACCATTGGTGACCCCGAAGGTCTCGGTCCTCCTCCATGTTGGGTAGGTCCTGCCGACATCGGCGGTCTCGGTCCCAGTATCACGGAAAGCGGCATCGCCGCTTGTCCTCTTTGGAGGATAGGCTCCAGAGCAAGTTGCGTCAGTGCTATGAGGACATTATGTGGCAGCAACTCTTGCTAGCCGGTAATAAGCCGACTCTGTTTCCTTCACCGGCCATTAAGTGGCTGTCGCCCAAACGACCGAAGCAACCCCTCGCTATCGTCAAGGAGTTGTCTCCGGCACCGATTGCTCAGCTGAAACCGGCTGCTCCACTTATTGTGGTGGAACCACTGCCTCCACAGTCTAAGATGGGGGCCCCGACCAAGGATTCTCGATCGGGTCAGGGCTTGCCCTACAGGTTGTCGGTCACCCTCACCCCCGATCGGCCTCGGCAAGTGGAGTGTGGCTCAGGCGATCGGCAGCTGTTCGCGGACTCCTCGGAGTCCGACTCCTCCTTGTATCCCAGGCCTCTTGACCTGGAATCTTTTGGGGGTCAGTCGGTGGATGAGAGCCCATCCTCGTTCCTGGGAATCCTTCGGCTCATCTCAGAGTCCACTGGGATACAGCTCGAACCTGTACAAAAATGGGCCAGATATCCCCTCACTGAGATTCTGGACTGAGGGGATTCCCCCACAGAGGCCTCTCCTGTGGCTGAGGCCATTGTTGGTCCGGCCCTGGAGCTGTGACAGCGTCCTGCATCCTGTCCTGCGCCTTCGGCCAGGATGGCTCGCAAGTACGCAGTCCTGACGGTTCCCTCTCTGTTTTTGAGACCCCTCTGCTGAGGGGCTGGTAACCGATAGCGTCTTCGGTGCTCCGGAAACGCTAAGGACGTGGAAAAGCCCCCCAGCAAGGAGTTCAAGAAAAGTTTACGCTGCTTCCTCGCTAGGTCTTCGACAGACTAGCTCGGCCATGCTGATGGCATATTTTTCATGCACTCTTATGGGTTCCCTGGATGAGGTGCTTCCTCATCTCCCGGCTGACCTTCAGACGTCGGTCAAGCAGGTGCGGGATCAGGGAAGGACGGTGGCCAAACAGCTCCATACTGCTCTGAACATTGGAGACTCTTGTGCCCGGTCAGTAGCGACCGCAATAGCCATGCGACGCAGAGCTTGGCTGCGGATCTCCACCTTCATGGCGGATACCCAGCACAAGCTGGCAGTCGTTCCCTTCTTGGGCACCGACTTGTTCGGGCTGCGGGGTGGAAAGCCATCTCCAGAGGATCGAGAAGTCCAATGCCACCTTGGACTCTGTCACGTCTGCCCAGAAGGACGAAGGCCGCCAGCAGCAATGTAAACCCTTTCGCCCCTTCTGCCCTGCGGCACGTCCGGCCCAGCAACAGGGCCAGCAGGCTGACGCTTGATGTCCCAAGGCCAAGTTTGCCGTATCCTCCAGTAGGAAACCTGGAGGGAAGGGTCCAGGTGGCCCCTCGGCCGGCCCTTCCTCCAAGCCTGCCCAGTGACTGTTGAGGTGTGCCCCCAACCTCGTTACTCCTCCCCGGGTTCCTCCCGTGGGGGGACGGCTCCGCCACTTTCTTTCTGCTTGGTCCGCTATCACCACAGACTGTTGGGTGCTGGAAGTGGTTGGCAGGAGTCTGCCTCTGGAATTTGAGCAGTCCCCTCTCTCCCTATCGAGCCGTTGCCCCACGGGGTCTCTGGGCTCCGCAGCCTCTCTGTCAGCTTGTCAAGCCGACATTGCTCTGCTCCTCCAGAAGGAGGTGATCAGCAAGGTGGCTGATCCTCCTCCAGACCCGGGGTTTGTGTCCAGGTACTTCCTGGTCCCAAAGCGGATGGGGGGCTGGCGCCCCATTCCCGATGTGCACGACCTGAACCAGTTCCTAAGGCCACACATCTTCAGGATGGTCACTCTGGCTTGGATCATTCCATCCTTTTAACTAGGCGTCTGATTCTGCTCTTTGGATCTCCAGGACGCATTCTTTCACGTCCCAATCTGTCCGTCTCATCATCGATTCCTCCGCTTCAGAGCAGAGAGATCACTTTACAAGTTCCGGGCCATGCCCTTCGGCCTTTCTCCAGCTCACAGGGTCTTCACCAAATGCATGGCAGTGGTGACAGTATTCCTGCAGTGCCGAGGGGTCTGGGTGTATCCTTACCTGGACAGCTGACTGATTGCAGCCGCCTCCAGGTTGGAGGTGGAGTGGTCCAGGGATCTGGCCCTCCAGGTCTGCTCTCAGATTGGCTTTCTGATCAATGAGGCTACATCGGAACTCATGCCATCGCAGGTGATTCAGTTCATCGAGGCAGAGCTTGATTCTCTTAGAGCCAGAGCCTGGTTCCCAGCAGATGGGGCCGAGGTCCTTTCCCCCTTTGCCCAATCATTTCTGGTTGGGCAGTTGCGCCCTGCCTGGGACCTCCTGTGCCTTCTGGGACTCATGATGGCGTGCACCACCGTGGTCCATTGGGCCTGCTGGCATATGCTCCCCCTGCAGTGGGGGGCTGGCCCGCCAGTGGTCACAGCACTCTGGTACTTTGGACCAGCCAGTGACCATGACCCAGAAGATGTGGGACGGCCTGCAGCGGTGGCTCATCCCAGCTCATCTGCAGGAGGGTATCCCGTTTGTCTGCCCTGAGCCGACGGTCACTCTTACGACTGATGCCTCTTTGATGGGTTGGGGTGCCCATCTGGGGGAACTCCAGGCCCACGGCCTCTGGTCCCCTCAGGAGTCTCTGCCACATCAACCTGCTGGAGCTTCGAGCGGTTTGACTAGCCCTCACTGCCTTCGCTCTGTTTGTACGGGGTCAGGTGGTTCAGGTCCAGATGGACAACACTACGACCATGTGTACTATCTCAACCGTCAGGGCAAGATGCACTCCTTGCCTGTGTGCAAGGAAGCTCTCCGCATTTGGTGTCTCGTGATCAGCCTGGAGGCGAATCTCCTAGCCATCCATGTGGTAGGAGCCTCGAACAGTCTGGCCGATGCCCTCAGTAGGATAGGCGCTGCATCTCACGAGTGGTCTCTCCTGCCGGAGGTAGTACAAGACCTGTTCTCCCATTGGGGCACCCCTCAGGTGGACCTGTTCGCCTCCAAGGAGAACGCGAAGCTGAGGCTGTTTCACGCCCGCCCCCCTCAGCAGGGCTCACTGCAGGTGGATGCCTTCTCGAGGCCGTGGACCCCGGGCCTCTTCTACGCCTTCCCTCCATTTCCCTTGATCCACAAGGTGCTTCTCAAGGTGAAGAGGGACAAGGCGCAGGTGATTCTGGTAGCCTCAGACTGGCCTTGCCAGTTCTGGTACCCAGATCTCCTCAGCCTCCGCTCCAGGCTTCCGAGGTGGCTTCCAGCCCACCCAGACCTGATCTCTGTCAACAAGGGAAGGTTCTCCATCCAGACCTTCAGTCCCTGCATCTGATGGCCTGGTTCCTGAGTGGCTAGAGTTCCAGGCCTTGGGTCTTTCCGACTAGGTCCTCAGTGTTGTTGAGGCGTCCCGTAAGGAATCGACCAGAAAATGCTGGGACTTCAAATGGAAGATTCTCCATTTGGTGCCAGGACAAAGGGTTTGACCCCTCTTCCTGTCCATTGGCTAATATTTTGGACTACCTGTGGTCCCTTTCTCAGCTAGGACTTCGGTCGACCACCCTTAAGGTGCACCTGGCAGCCATCTCTGTTTACCGGGCGCGGGCTGGTAAGCAGTCGGCGCAGGAGAAGGTGGTTGGGCACTTTTTCAAAGGCCTAGACCACATATCCCCTCTGGTGCGAGAACCTCCATCTCCGTGGGATCTACTGCTGGTATTGGCTAAGCTCATGGGCAAGCCATTCGAACTGATGCACAGGTGTGATATCTCTCACCTGTCGTGGAAGACCACCTTCTTGGTGGCTGTTACATCAGCCAGAAGGATGGGAGAACTCCATGCGCTTTCCATCGAGTCTCCCTACCTGGTCTTCCACAGGGACAAAGTTGTCCTTCGCCCAACCCGAAGTTCCTTCCAAAGGTGTCGGAGTTTCACCTTACCCAGGTGTTGACTCTGCGCCGGTGTTCTACTGATCACACCTTGGAGGTTGAATATGGCTCATTCTGGACCCTAGGAGGCCTCGCTTATTATAGGAGCGGACGTCTGAAGTTCGGGGAGAGGTTCACCAGCTGTTTGTCACCTATGCAGAAGCCGCACCTGGCAGACCTGCAGCCAAGCGGACGGTAAGCAGGTGGGTCACCTCCTGCATAGATCTCTGCTATAGGTTGGCGGGCATGGAGCCTCCCAAAGGGATAAAAGCTCATTCTACCTGCCATACCGCTGCTTCAGTGGCTGCTTCTAGGGATGTCCCTATCCAGGAAATCTGCAGGGCTGCTACCTGGAAGTCAGCACACACCTTTATTTCCCATTACCACATTGACCTAGAGTCACTCCGGAATGCTGGTTTTGGGACCTCGGTTCTCCAGTCCTTATTCCTCAAGTAAGTGCCGGGGGTGCGCACCTTGCCTCCCTCCTCCCAGAGAACTGCTAGGAGTCTGCCAGACAGTGTGGATTGAACAACATATCCACATCCTTAGAAATACAGGTTACACCTGTAACAGGAGTTCTAGGAGTGGTATATGTTGTTCATGCACCCGACCCACCCGACCTCTCTGTCTTCGCGCAACCTGGCTTCCAGCGGGCTAAATCTAGCATCATGGGGCTGAGCCGAGGGTTTTACCACCCGGGTGGGTGGGAGGAGCCTGCCTGAAGACCTTCCGGCAAGAATTAAAGCGGCAAGGAACCTGCCAGACAGTGTGGATGAACAACATATACCACTCCAAGAACTCCTGTCACAGGTGAGTAACCTGTATTTTCAGTCGATAAAATAGATTCTTGTGGTTTAGATGTGTATATTTCAAAGTAAGAAACATATATTTTAAGAAGATAAATGCTCATGAAAGTTCACTGCCAGTGCTGCTGTTTAATCTGTGGACAAAGGGTGCGCAAATTTTGGGTTATGAGTGGCTTACTTCATATCTAGTGCTGCCATTTAGTCTGCGGACAGAGGGTGCACGAATCTTGTGGGACATTTAGTCTGCGGACAGAGGGTGCACGAATGTTGTGGTCCATTTAGTCTGTGACCCGAGGGTGCACGAATGTTGTGGGCCATTTAGTCTGTGGACTGAGGGTGCACGAATGTTGGGGGCCATTTAGTCTGTGGACAGAGGGTGCACGAATGTTGGGGGCCATTTAGTCTGGACAGAATGTGCACACATGTTGGGTGGTCTTCACTCTCACTCCATGACACGCTCTACACCAGAGATGAAACTTGTATGTGAACCCTGGTGTCCCTGATGGTTGATGGGACATGACGTCAGTTCCGCTGATACGATCGAGCTGAGCAAGACACCAGCTCGGAACAATATGGTCGAATGACGGCAGACTAGATAAAAGTTTGTGGCTGGGTTCATAGGAAAATACAATATTGTATTCGGAACAGCTTCCATTACAAGTGAGGTTTTAACTTCTTTCCAAAATTGCTGGCCAAGAGGCATGTCAAAATAAGTTCGAAGAGTAAAAAGAAATTTTAACACTTCATGCACAGCAGAAGCAACAAAGGCAGGAGGGATCACTTGCAAAACTCCGCTCCCCGTTTCCAACTCTAGCCGTCGCACCATGGCAACAACAGTTCTCCCCTGGTCTCGGTTTGGTAAGCTTGGAAAGTCAGTCTCCACTCTCCCAGACACTTGGGTAACAGTTGTTTCTGATATTTCTCCAGGAAACATACAATTTTTCTGTATTAATACCAGGAAAGGAAACGCCACTCTAAGCACACAGCAACCCAAAAAACAGGGTAACATGCCACCGAAAAAAGCAATGGCATGTGAGAAAAAACAGGATATGGCTGAGAGTAAAATGTTAAGTAAAGTAGTGTCAAAATCCATGGAAAATATATCCAAGTCACCAGATAAATACGAGAGTAATTGGGGTGGGGGGGGGATCTGAAAAATTTGGGAGCAACGAGACTAGAAAGGCAGTCAGAAACGTAGTTGCAGGCAGAGGATTTCATACAGGAACAACAAAATAATTGAGCATCTCAGGCTTCAAATTACATACAAGACAACTCGTGTAATAAAGAGCAGAGTATTGAAGTTATGATGGCAGTAACCTTGTTCAGAAATGAGTTATTGGAGGCACTGGGGGAAATCAAACTTCAATTAAAGGTGTCAGATTCAGTAAATTCACTTACAGAGCAGATGAATAGATTAACACTTTGAACAGATGCCCTTGAAGAAAGAATCTCCCTATTGGAAGACACCAGTGCCCCCATGCTGCAGATACAAACTCAGCTTGATAAACCACTCCAGTCATTGATGAGTAAAGTAGCAGAGATGGAAGATTGCTCACGAAGAGCGAATCTCAGAATTTGCAGTGTGCCAGAGGGGTCAGAATGGTCGAGGGATCCCAGTCAATATTTTGAAAAAATAACATCAGCAATGGGCAGGAAGTACCCTGAACAAAGAATTTCCCTTGACAGAGTTCACAGAAGTGGTGCGCGTTATGCAGTTTCTAACAAGGGCCACCCAAGAGCAGTCTGTATGAAACCAAATAATTACCAAGACAAAGAAGCAGTGCTGCAAAAAGCAAGAACTGAACTGGGCCTGAAATTCCAGAATTTTACTTTTAATGTCTATTCTGATCGTTCCACAGAGACAGTGAATAAAATAAAAAATGTTTAACCAAGTAAAAAGCTTTACGAAAGGGGTATAAAGTTCACAATGCTTTATCCGCTAAGCTGTGGTTTGTGGTAAAGGGTAAATTGACATTTGATGCTGAAGATGCGGAGGAAGCATTTGAAATGGCTTATAACTCAAATAATAACAGCTCTCAAAACAAGCAAGATCACACCCTTACCACAGCAGCCATTAAGAAGCATGACCAGCTGCAAGTCCTCAATCTTGAATGAATGGAAATTTCCTTACAGATAGCACACTTGAGATATATCCTTTGAAGTTGTAAGGGGGCAAAGAGGAACTAATTAAGGAACTTAAGGAATATGTACATAGAAGACAAACTTAGATGGAATCGGATGGCATTCTAAATAAATGATGTTGAAGATACCCTTAGAAAATCTGAAAAAAGATCTAAGGTCTTGACAAATACACTTAATACTAAGGGGAATAAGAGGAAAAGAAGGAAGGTGGGGGAAAAAGTGATTTATGGAGTTACTTTTTTTTTTTTTATTTCTACTTCCTTATATGAGTAGCAAGAGGGAAAGAACCCAGTCTACTTATTGGTCAGAAATACAGACCCACGCTCCGAGTGGCAGGCATAGGAGGTGACACCATTTGGTCATCTCTGCAACTTGTGGGGGGGGGGGTCAGGAGAAACTTGTTGTCTCCAATAAGGATATTGGAGGGAGTTTGGGGGGAGGGGTCCATGGGGATCATGAGCTGTGAACCAGTTAGAATAGTTAAGATTGGGGTCCAAGATTCAAGGAGTAGAATGCATCATTGATTTGGAAAAAATGCTCTAAAAAAATAACAAGAGGTCTACTATGTTACTGTGGACTTTTGGTATACATAATAGGTTGAATCGCCTCTATTCTGGATTTATTCTTACCCATATTAATGGGAGCTGGCATAAAAGTAGCTACATGGAATATTAAAGGGATAAGGAACAGAACAAAAATAAAGTTCTGAATGATTTAGAACAAAAAGATATGAATTGTGTGATGCAAGAAATACACTTCACTGAAAGGGATTTCAAATGGTTTCAAAGGTGGTGGGGACTAGGAGCTTACTCGTCTTTTAATCAGACAGCAAGCAGAGTAGCTATTTTTCTTCATAAACATAAACTCAAATCAACTATAGTAAACACAAAAACAGATTGTGCAGGGAGATATGTAATAATGGAATTGTCTGTAGGACCAAACGGCTATACATTTGCAACAATATATGGACCAAATATTAATTCCCTGCAGTTCAGTTCAGAATTTGTTTTACTTATTTCACAAAGTAAATCTCCGTATATCATAGGGGGGAGATTTTAACCTCACCATAAATAAGAAAGGACATCCAATTGTAGTAATGCATTTAAAACATCTGTAAGAGTTGTAAAAAAATTTAAAGCAGATTTAAACTTGATTGATCCCTAGGTACAGCAAAGTAACTCTACAAACAAATTTTCTTTTTATTCAGTTAAGCATCTTTCATATTCATGGATAGACTTCGTTTTAATCTTGGAGATAATACAGTATAGTATACAAAAAGTAGACTACCCAGATGTACACATCTCGGATCACTCTTCATGTGTCATGGAAATGCAGTTGGAAGGAACTAAAAAAGCAGCTTATGGCTAGAGAATGGATATAACAATCTTAAATCCACAAGAAACTAATGAATTATTTAAACAAGAAATAGAACTTTTTTTTAAACTAACACAGAACAAGATACTAAGATATATAGATCTATATAAAATCTGGGAGGCATTTAAAGCCAGGATAAGAGGCAAAATGCAGACTATGAAGTCATTAAGGAAATAAAATGGAAAAAAAGCAACAACTAAAAATTGATATTCAAACATGAACAAATTCATAACTACCTTTGACAAAAAATATTTACGCTAGATTAACACAAAAAAGAGAATGCTATAATAAACAGATAACTGAAATAGAAAAACAAATGTTACAAATATGGACAGATTACTATCTATCATCAGATGAACCATTGAAATTGATGGCTTGGCAACTAGAAAAAGAGCATGAAAACAATATCTCAAGCATAAAAGACCAAACAGGAAAAATTCATAAACACCCCAAGAAAATTTGTGAGATCTTTGTAGACTACTATAACTATCTTTACTCTACTCAACACACAATAGATGATAAATCAGCCAAAGAATTTTTGAGCAGTATCCAAACTAACAAACTTTCACAGGAATTAAAATCAATGTTAGACACCCCCATAACACTGGTAGAAGTGGAAGCTGCAACAGAGAATCTCAAAGCAGGGAAAACACCAGGCCTGGATGACTTTCGAGCAGAATTTTTCAAAAAATATAAAAACATTCTGGCCACCTATCTTGTGAAAATATATAATAAAATCAATACTATCCCCCAATTATTCAAAGAAGCTACTATTTTACCATTCCATAAACAAGGGAAAGACCCTAGCTTGTGTTCTTCTTACAGACCAATATCATTACTCAGTGCTGATTATAAAACACTTGCAAGCAGGTTAGAGAAGGTACTTAGACTCCTGATAGATCAAGACCAAAATGTTTTTATTAAGGGCTGAAGAATCAATGAAAATTTAAGACGGACATTAAATATTATATCCAATTTCAATGAGGCAGATGCAGTACTCTTAGCAATAGACGTTGGAAAAGCTTTCAACAGAATCGAATGGAATTTTATTTTTTATACGTTGAAAAAAATACATTTTGGAAAAACATTCATAAACTGGATTAAAAAAAAAATATATATATATACACACACCCCAAGAACCAGAAGCCAAAATCAAAATTGATAATTTCTCACAGACATTTTTTTTAACCAGGAGTAGCACACTAAGCTGAAAGCTTTTTTACAGGTGCGACCTGGGAGCACAGGGAAGTTAAGTGATTTGCTCAGGGTCACACAGTATGCAAGTGGAAGCTGTGCGATTCAAACCCAGGTCTGGTCTTCTGGATGTCACCAGATTTGCAGCTCGGAGCCTTAAACCACTGTGCTATACTGTCTCCCTATTTAACCTTTTTGGAGGCACAAGACATGGATGACCCCTTTCACCCTTAATCTTTGCACTTGTAATGGAACCACTCACCACAGAAGTTAGGAATAGTAATCAGATCGTAGGTATTACGATACATAATAATGTGCAAAAAATTAGTTTATATGCAGATGATGCTTTGTGATACATAAATCCTAAACATTTCATAAAATAATTTATTAAAATATCTACAACATATAGAAAAGCTTCTGGCTACAAAATAAACTGGGACAAATAACTGATACTTAAATTAAATTTGCAATATACACTCCAGTTACCAGAAAACTGTCCTTGCCAATATGTAGAAGGAATTCAGTACCTAGGGGTCACATTAACAAGTCAATCAGAACATTTATTCTGTGCAAATTTTGACACTATGCCAAGAGACATCAAAGAAGATTTAAATAGATGGCTGCATCTCCCCCTAACACTTATAGGGAGAATTAATGTTATTAAAATGAAAATTCTACCAAAGTTGTTATACTTATTTCAAGTGCTGTCAATTATAATTCCAAATTCATTTTTCATTAACCTGAAAAACATTTTAACAAATTTGGAAAAATAAAAATCCACAGATAGCATACAACAAGCTAATCTTGTTAAAAGAAAAGGGTGGACTAGCCTTACCAGACTTTCGTAACTATTGCCTTATAACATAAATAATTCTGATTTGGCATTGGATTAAAGCAGAGGACATGAATTTAATAATGACAAAGATGGGACAAACTGTATACAAATTTAAGGAATTTGTTTTCTGGTTTCTATAAGGATAAAAAAAAATCTAAGAAAAGGCAATTTAGCAACACATAGTACTGTTTACTGCTGACTGGAATTACATAAAATATAAAAAAAAATATTCAAATTACACCCTTCACCCAAATGAATAACAATTTTGACTTAATCCCTTCAATTAAAGAACCTGCTTTTAAAAAATGGCAACTTCAAGGACTAGCTGAATTTGGGCAATTATTTAAAGACAATGAATTGAAATTCTTTTCAGCATTACAGGCACAATATAACTTACCAATCATTTTTATAAGTAAATACAAATTAAAAATTATATACTAAAAACAAATGGAAGGTTAACTCTTAAAAGTATTTCTAGCCTAGACATATGTATGCATTAAAGAGAAAAATTAATTGCGGTGCTATGCAGTTAATTTAATACCAAAGGATATAGCAAAATTGAAGAAGAAAATGGGCGAAAGGTTAAGGTATTGAAATTTCTGAAGAATTGTGGGATGACATATTGGCCTCCCCACCATAAAAATGAAAACGAGAAGGTTTCAACAAATTCAATACAATGTATTACACAGAGCCTACTATATGCCCTCAAAACTACATAAAATAAACAATATTCCAGCAATCTGCCCAAGATGCACAAACACCTCAGGAACCCTGATACACTTAATACATGACTGTCCTTACATAACAAACTTTTGGACGTAAATACTAAAAACACTACAAATTCACGTACAGTTTTCACCTTTATTAACACTTATTTGCACAAACCAGATAGAATACCCGGTTAGAGCAGAGTCAAAATATTTTCTTAATGATGGCCATGAGCTTGGCAAAAAATGTATTTTATTGAAATGGAGACACACACCACCAGTGTTTGAAACCTGGATGAACGTTATGCTTGATTTGATGAAATCAGGACGAATCCAATATCTAAAAATAAAGGATGTGTTGACTTTTGATGAAATTTGGAGCCATTCCATGCTGTAATCCAGAATGGAGTATGCTAGTATTATGACAAAACTTACAAAGGTTAGTGAGTTTAGAAAATTATATAGTTTTGTCTAATCTGTTTGTTCATTATTTTGTAGTTTTTTGCCTTTGTTTTACTAGATAATAACTTTATTTTTAAAGCGCCTTTCAAAATATTAAGGTGCTTTACATATCAAAAGCCACAATATACAATACTAATTAAAAACATACAAATAAGATAAATACATAACATCATATGTTAAAAATAAACAGTAAAGAAAATAAACAGATAGAGGAATCTTGGACCCATAGGTAGGGAGGGGAGTAATGATGATAGAAAAATAGGCTCACGATGACAGAATCATACATTGTCAGTTGATGAAATAGCTTATATTTTTAGTCTGAACCTAACAATAGGAAAAAAAAAAAAGAAAAAAAACCCTGGTGTCCCATGTGACAGCATGACGTACTGCTGCTGCTCCACTGGGTCAGCCCAAATCTGAGGTTTCGTTACAGTTGCTGGACCAAGATTGAAAAATGGGGTCGGATGTACTTGCTGATGTAATGATTTGATATGATTCACAGCATTGTCACTCTGTTAGCCAGATGACTAGCTGCAGAGTTTACTGCAGTGAGAGATCACAGTACACTTCTCACAGTATTGTTATTCAGCAACTAGGTAGCTTGCTGTGGAGCCTACTGCACTGAGAATCTCCAGTTCAGTGCTTGGCATTGCTGGTTGTGCTAGGAGATCTCGGGGGATGGGGCAGGTCACTTTTTGTGCAGTGCTACCATACCACTTCATGAGTTGGTCACCTTACAATTTTTTTTTAATAAGTCTTTTACTGAATTTAAGACGAAACAATACGATCAGTCATTCAGAAGATTAAAACGGGGCTTCTGTGGAGCAGCCAACATGGTGGCTGTTTATTTTTAAGCTCTGGATCTGTCTACTATTTAAAGTTTATCAATCTTTTTGGCTTTGATTTAATTTCTGAAGTAACCCTGGTGGTGTATGAGCAGCTGAGGTCTGGACTGTGGGTCCAAAAAAGGACCATAAACATACCGTGCCGAATCTGGATGCCTATTTATCCTCCATGGAAAGTTCGAGAGGTGCTGGGTCTGGGCTGTCTTCCTCAGCAGACACTAGAGCAATGGATGCACCACATCCCCAGATTATAGCGATGCTCAAAAAAATCCAGGCTAATGGGGAGGAAACCAGTCGCTGACTGGCAGCGGTGGAGGCTTGGTTTACTGAACTTGATACCAGAGTGCAGATTAATGGGAACACACATTTCCGAGCTTACCGCCGACCGGGACCGCCAGATGGAGAGAAATGCAGTGTTCATACAGGATTTCCGGTTTCCAAAGGCAAAGGTGGAGGCCTTGGAAAATTCACAGCTATAGGCCAACGTATGAATTGTGAGCTTTCCACCTAGATTTGCTGGCACTACAGAAATAATCGCGGTGGTCACCCGACTCATTTTCACTGACCTTGGTCTGCTACTGGAGAACTCTGATGTAAGGGTAACCAAAGCTTTTGCAATTCCTGTGAGGGCCAGAGCATGAGGCAAAGGTAGCGCACGCCTGCCTATTCCCATTGTAACTCTCTCTCAAGTCCTGAGGCTTTCATCCCATTATTGCAGGCAGCTAGACAACGTGAGGAAATAGTGTGGGAAAGCAGCAAGATCGCTCTTTTCCCTTGACATCACTTCTCAGACACAGACCAGGAAAAAAGGGCTGCAACTTACAAAAAAAATCCCTGCTTGAGAATGACATCGCAGCCCAGCTCCTTTTCCCAGCGAGGCTTCAAATCTGCCATGCGAATAAAACGCACATTGTATCAGTTCCAGAAGCGGCTGCTGCATTCGCATCGAAACTCATGGAGGCCAAGTCTACTGCTGAAGAACATGAGGGGAATGAAGAGAATGGGCTCATACATTAATGACTGAGCTTAGTTGGGTTCCCTGTTTGATCCAAATTACTCTTCTCGTGGAGATTTTAATATGGAGCTACCGGATTTAAGGGACTGGTTTAAGAAACTGTCTATAGCAATCTGTTGTATATTACTTCAGCCATGTTGGTAGTTGCACTTTTGTTTATATATCTGACATGTTAACTCTCTGTACTATGTCCTGTGTTTAAAGACAGCAATTTAATTTGGGGGTGGGATCGCACCCCACTCAATTTGTGAACTTTTATTTTCGGTTAAATCTTGGTACACTTCCTGTTTCCCTACTGGTCATCTGGCATGACCTTAGAGATAGGGGTGTAATGCAACTTAACTGAGCTCAGTCAGTCTATTAAATGATCGTATGAAGATCTCTTAAGGTTTACTCAGTCTTCCACTACATTACTGTCCTATGTGGGGCAATATTATCTTGCTGGACATTGACTCCTAGTTATTACTTGATGTTTATAGGTTCATAGGTTGTTACAGAACTAGAAGACCTATTAGGTCCATATCGCCAGCCTTTTATTTCTTATACCCTTATTTTTATTGATACCCCCAATACAATTTCCTAACAGATATGTATCAAGGTTTTTTTTTTTAAAAAAAACCTGCATAGAAGAACTGGATACTACTTCCGCAGGCAGTTTGTTCCAAAGTGGTACAACCTTAATACTAAACCAGCGTTTTCTTTTAGTGGTTTTATACTTATCCATCTGCAACTGGAAGGGATGTGCTCTGGTTAGATATGGCTGACTTTTTAAATTTTAGCCCCATTAATTCCCTTAACCTAGTATCTATAAGAGCTTTATAAACCAAACGTATGTCTCCGCATAGTCTCCTGTATTCCAGAGTGTATAATCCATGCATGTTTAAATGAGTTCCCCTAACTATACGTGTTGCTCTTTTTTTTTGGACCCTCTCCAAAGCTGTAATCTGCCTCATATAGCCTGGAGACCAAAACTGAGCACAGTACTCCAGGTGAGGCCGCACCAGCGATCTACAGAGTGGCAATATAACCTCGCTCCTCCTGGACTTGATATGTCTGTCTATGCAGCTCAAGATGTTCCCTGCCTTTTTCACAATTAGACTACAATGTTGGTTAAATTTCAGGTCATTGTGGATCCTTACTCCTAAGTCTCTTTCTTCAGTGACCTCTGTTAGGGTTTGCCCATTTAACCTGTACATGGCCCTTGGATTAGTTCTGCCAAAATGCTTTACCGTGCATTTGTCTATATTGAATGTTAATCTTGAGATGTGTGCCCAATTTTGTAGTTTATTTAATGAATCCTGAATTTTACCAGTGTCCAGGCTGTTAACAATAGAGCCAATCCTTGTATCATTGGCAAACTTATCTTCCCAGGTAACCCCTCCAGTTGTCATAGAGTGTATATAAATATTGAAAAGACAGGGCCCCAGGACAGACCCCTGAGGGACACCACTCGTCACGTCCACCCACCCTGAGTTGCTTCCCCTAATGGTCACTTTCTGCCTTCTATTTGAAAGCCAAGAACTGATCCATGTAGTTATTTTACCGTGTATACCATGCTCTATTAAGGAGTCCACAAGTTCTCCATGGGGCACTTTATCAAATGCCTTGGAGAAATCCAAGAATATGACATCCACTGGGTATCCCTCATCATCTAGGGCTCTGCTAACATTCTCATAAAATCCGAGAAAGTTAGTCTGGCAAGATCTACCTTGTTTGAAACCATGCTGTGATATATCAATGTCTCCCCTACTTTGAATATCCTCTACTATGTGTTCTTTTAAGATTTCTTCCAGCACCTTTCCTAATATTGAGGTCAAGCTTATTGGGCGATAGTTACCCTCCTCTGATCTTGAACCCTTTTTAAAAATGGTAACATTTGCCTCCCTTCATGCATCGACCACTTCTCCCTGGTCTAGGGAAGCCTGAAATACACCGGTTAATGGTTCAGCCAGTTCTTTAATCAATCTAGGATGAATCTCATCCGGGCTCTTAGAAGTACTTGGGTTTAAACTAACAAGTTTGTTTTTAACATCTTATCTAATATGAGCTGCCCTGCTAAGTCCAGATGTTGCTTGGAAGCCTTGGTACTAGGGTTATATACTGAGGAGAAATACCCGTTAAACTCCTTAGCCATGAGTACATTGTCCTGAATCAGGGTACCATCTACCTGTTTGAGTGGATCTATCCCTTTTAACCTTCCCTTTTTACAGCCAGTATAGCTATAAAAGGATTTATAATTATCCTTAACTTTGCTAGCCAGTTTTTGTTCATAATTTCTCTTGGCTCTTAAAATAAATTTCTTTGTCCTTTTTAACAGGTATTTATATTTTTTCCAAATTATCCCCATACCATGTATTTTGGCTACAGCATAGGCCCTATTTTTCTTATTTATCAAGTTCTTAATTTTCCTTGACATCCAGACAGGTATTCTCCCTGATCTATTATATTTCTTATTTATTGGAACATATGTATCTACAGTTTTTTTTGAGCTCCTTGGTAAGGATCCACATTGAGACAGGTTTGTTTTGTAGGTCAGTCTTCCAATCCCAGTTTCTAAAATCTTCCCTTATTTTATTATAATCAGCTGTATTGTAATTCCTAATTAAGGTTTCTCCAAGAATTCTAGTTGCTTGTCCCTCAATGGTGAATTCAACCATGTCGTGATCACTGGAACCCAATGGTGGAGTTACTTTACATTGCTGGATGTGCTCCCTCATGTTACTTAATACTAGATCCAAGATATTAAAATTTCTAGTATGTTGTGATAGATGTTGCTCCAAGCCCATAAGGCTAAAAGCATCAAGGTATCCAGTTTCCAACATGGTCCCCGCTGTATGATGTTCCCAGTCTATACCTGATAAATTTAGATCTCCCAATATAATTAGATTTCCAGGTACTATAATTTTTTCTAGTCTATCTGGGAATCAGTATTTTGCTTCAGTCATGGACAATGGACAGTAGTCCTTATACAGTTTTTTTTTTTTCCTATTGAAACATCTGTACATTTTTAACGATGAAGTGCATGCTCATTGCTGGTATACGTTTTGCAAATATGGTGTATGCTGTATTTTATAAAATCTTGGAAATAAAAAGTATAAAAAAGATTAAAACAGAATAGAAAGAACATATGCAACAGTACTATCTTTGATTACAAACACAAATGGAAAATCTGTGCAGAAATTTCTTGCAGTTAATAAATAGCAACTTAATTTACACACATTTCCTGAAGATTGTTGAGTATCGGAATTCAGCCAGTTAAAAAGAAAGGGCCCCAGGTGACTTACTGTTCTTTTGGATGAGTTACTGATTAAAGGACATTCACAAGTAAGAAATATTTACTTTGATAAACATTTATTAAAGTTCACAGCCATTACTGCCTCAAGAATGAGGTGGTATCTTGAAGTGTGAATATTTTTGAATTAAATGGGATATTTTACTGCATGACACACAGACCATCCAAATAGTTCTCCAAATTTATTTTATAAAACAGGTCTGGAGTTTTCTGTGTCATGATTAGCTGAGAGGTGCCTGTGGCCGTGTTCTTATCAGGACATGTTGTGCCAACTGGCACCTCTCCAGACAGTCACTACTCACCACAAGAGAGAGATCATTGTTCCAACATTGTGGAACTGCGTAGCAGAGCTGGAGCCCCCCCCCCCCGGCAACACACTGTCTCTTACTATAGCCACGTTTTACACTGCACAGCATCCTACTATCGGGATCATGGACAAAAACTTTTTAATGCTTTGTCCCTCCTTTAAAATATAAAATATCACGTCTTTTGCTCCTGCTGACAAAGCCGCTACTGATCCAGTGAGCGCTATGTGTGTGCTGACCATGACCAGAAGCCTCACTGTACTGCTGCCAGCTCTGTGACTTCCGTGCTTGAGTGTGACTGGGGAGACGTTATCTGTACTAGCAGCTTCTCCCATTTAAAAGACATGCTCAGTCAGTGAGATGCTCTCTCCTCAGTTACAGCTTCCCTTTCAAAGACACGGTGAGATGCGCTAAAAGGGAGAGCCACTCGGCTATGGCAGCTGCAGAGAGACACGCTCGTTCCTTGTAAAACCAGGAGCTCTCAGGCAGTTAAAAGGTTAAATCCAGCCATCTCACGCTGCGGACAAAACACAGCCTGATACTTAAATGAAAATAAATAAATAAAGCACGTGCGTTTGTCGGGGTGGGGGCACTAATGTTCTGTAGTGGCTTCCTTTTGCATTTGATGTCATTACAAATACTGTTCAAGGATGAGCACTGTTTTTCTATTTATTTATATTAACATACTTTTTAAAACCTATTATCTGAAAGTTTTAAATAACATTTTTTACAGGGGAGACCCATTTTATAAGTGGAATAACACACTTTGAGGTGTGGTTTATGGCCATATTAGAGCACTTCCCAAGTGCTAAAGGCACTCGGCGCAAGCGCCCATTTTATAAGCAGAATAAGACACACTAAGGTGTGGTTTATGGCCATATTGGAGCACTTCACAGCTGCTAAAGGCACTCTGCACAAGCTCCTCATGCAACTAGGACTTGCTCTTATCAGGCCATAAGCCACACCTTGTTGTGTCTTTTTCTTTACTTAATGGGCGTTCCCATAGTGTGTAAAGCGCCTGCGAATTGTTACATTTCCAGCACAAATCATTATCCAAAAATCCCATTTCATTAGATTTTTGAGTGTAAAGTAATAATTGTGTAAAATTATGAACTGGATCAAACGTCCCTGGACATCAGCATTTTCTTTATATGCATTTTTTCGTAGGCTGTCCCAAGTTTCTGTCTACAGTGTTTTGTCTTAATTTTCTACCCAGGTTACCCTAACCTTTTCTGTCTGATCGGAGGAAGGGACCTTATGAAGTTTATATCATTTGCTTGCTCCTCCTCCTCACCCCAGGAATCCCTCAGTATGCTTGACTACTGCAGTTATGCCATCTGGATTCAGCTGCCCGGAGGTGGAGTTATTGCTAATGATGCTGGGTAATTAGTTAGTCAGGTGGTAGTAAGAGAGTGCTGCCTGTAGGTGCTGCTGTACTTCCAGTCAGATTAATTTCTTTGCTGACTGGACAAGTTTACCCCGGAGCGCTCTCTTGAAACCTTCACTTGAAGTAGTTGGTTTTTATTTTATTTATTTATTAGAACATCAGTTTAGCAACTTTTGAGCCAGAGGCTCATTTACAAAGGTACCTCGTCACAGTGAGGACAAAACAGTGCAAGAAACAAACATCAAGGCAGACAAAAAATCTGAGTACATTTAGGAATCAGCCAAAAAATACAGACATTTGTCAAAACACAGTATACAACAGGCTTACATGTGCGCTTTACAGAGTAGACAATATACAGTAGTTACATGGAGATTGTTTCAGTGGGCAGAATAAAGGTAAGGCTGGGTGGAAGACATCAGAAGAGGAGTGCGGGGAAGATAGTAGCAAGTAAAGGTAGAGCTGGACAGAAGGTCAGAGAGCGGCTCAGTGAGCCTTGTCTGGGAGGATAGGAGGAGGCTTAGAGGCAGTACAGCTGCGTGTTGAGAGCAGGTGATTTCTAAGACTAGTTTTAAAATAAGATAGCGGCGTAAGTGACTCCGGTAGAGAGGCGTTATACCAACAGGGGCTCTATAGGGTAAGCCATTTGACCTTGCGAGGTTCTCGCTCTGTATAACCAGTGCAGTTTTATGGGATATGCGGGTATGCACTGTAGGGTTTTGCACGGTGGATAGTGGTTGAGGACCCGTGGGGATAGCCCAAGGAGTGATTTTTTTGTTAGGAGGCAGGTTTGGTACTTGAGGCGCTCATCTAGGTTGAGTAGATTAGCCATGGTGTAAAGACGGCAAGTGTGGGTTAGACTAGGAGCCCCAGTTATGAGCCTGCAGGCCTTGTTTAAGGTGAGGCGGATCTTGTGCAGGGCAGTCTGGTCTGCTGCACCATACGCAGGTAGGCCATAGTCTACCAGAGATAGAACAGAGGATGTGACTGCAAGTCGGAGGGCATCCGTGGGGAGGCAGTTTTTTATGACGATAGAGGATACCCAGCCGAGTGTTAGAGGCTGAGGCAAGGGCAGAGATGTGGGCATGAAAAGAGAGGGCAGGGTCAAAGGTTATACCTAGGTATTTATAAGAGTGAACTAGCTCAATAGGGAGTTTAGAGGTGGAGTGGACTGCGAGAGGATAGTTACTGGATTTATTTTGGGGGTGGGCAAAGAGCATGGTTTTGGTTTTCTTTAGATTAATTACGAGCCTGTGCTCAGTAAACCAGGCTTCTGCGTCATTGTAGGATTCCTGCAGAGAATCCTGAAGTGAGATGGGATTACGGTCGGAGGCCAAGAGTACAGCATCATCTGCGTAAAGAAGGATTTTACCAGTACATACTCTGGGCAGGGAGTTGAGAAAAAGGGAAAAGAGCAAGGGCCCAAGAATGGAGCCCTGAGGGACTCCGAAGCGGATAGGGCAGGTGCTGGAAAGTTTCCTGTTGATTTTCACACGTTGTGAGCGGGCCGACAAGTAGCTGGAGTACCAGGAAACAGGCCCAGTGGCAAAGCCTAAGTGACTAAGGGTAGTTAGCAGGAGGGGGTGGGAGACAGTATCAAAGGCTTTTTGATAAGTCAATGAACACTGCATCTGCTAGGGAGCCAGAGTCCAGTGAGGTGTGAAGAAAGTTAGAGAACTCCAGGAGGGCAGTATTGGTGCTGTGGCCTGCTCTGAAACCATGTTGTTCTGGGCAGAGGATGCTGTATTTATCGAGGTATTCAGAGATTGGGTGGCTACAATTTTTTCTAAGGCCTTAGAGAGGAGAGAGGATTGAGATAGCTTCGATAATTGCTAGGAGGGTCTTATCACCACCCTTGTGTATTGGGGTGACAGTAGCTATCTTCCAGGCAGAGGGAATTGCCCTAGGCAGAGGATTTGTTAAAGAGGCTGGTGATTGGTGAGATAACCAGATCCAGAACCTGACGGAGAAGACTGGGATCAAGGGAGTCATTGCCAATTGTGTTACTCTTTAAGGCCTTGAGTAGGTAAGGTCTGACTTCCTGGGCAGTGACTCGCGAGGTAGAACAAGGTGTGGGAGAATAGGGACAGACCTGGAGGAGGGGAGCGAAGAAATTATCAGGGAACACCGGCTAAGGTCTGTGAAAGATTTGTTGAGGTGGTTGGCACAAGGACAGGGTCTAAAGAGACCGAACCATTAATGTTGATAAGCGGCTGTGGGGGAAACGCCGTGCCACCATTCAGCTGCTTAATGTTGTCCTCAGAAGGTCCTAGCGTTTCCCCATGAGGAAGTGAGGGAGGCTTGATAGTGCTCAGCCTCGCTATGGGATGGCCCATGTACATTTATTCCGCCAGCAGCATAGGCCAGCCTCGTCAGCCGGGCAGCCTGTTTCGTGGCAGTGTGCCATAGATTGTCCCTGTGCTTAAGAAGTTGGCGAGGGTGGGGTAAATCCAGGGGCATGCCTTACTTTGGACCCGCGGCAGTTATGGGTGCAAAAATGTCGCAAGCAGAGTTGAAGGTGTGGATAAAGAAGGTAGAGCCGTGTCAATATCTGGGCGTTTAGTATAGGGGACCAGTCTATGAGGGCTAGGAGTTGCTAAGGCCTTTCAGCCCACCAGGTCTAAGAAGTCGCCGAAGGGTAGTTTGTGCTGTGGGTTTGGGCAAGGAGGTTGACCAATAGAAGAGAACCGGGGAGTGGTCGCTAAGGCAGTCTGGGAGGATTTGGATATTGCGGATGCGGTTAGGGCGGTTTGTGAGGACCACATCCAGGAGTGTGCTAGAGCCCATTCTAGGATTCACTCTAGTGGGTTAGGTCGATGGCTGTAAAGGCGTCACGGGAGGAAGTGGATGAAGGACTGAGCCAATTGATGTTCAAGTCCCCCACGAGGATTTGGTCGGAGGAGTGGGGTAGGGAGGTAAGATAATCGATTAGTGGGCCTAGTGCTTGTGCTTGATTTTTTTGGAGGTATGTACGCTGTAGTCAGGTAGATGGGACCCCTAGAGGGATCAGGAGATAGTTTTAGGGTTAGGGCCTGAGCCCTGAAGTCTAGGACCGGGGCTGGGAGGGCTAGTCCAGCGAGAGGGTCTTTGACATAAATGGCACAGCCCCCACCTTGCCTACCAACACGGTCCTTCCGATAGAGGGAGTAGCCAGGGAGTGAGACCAGGGAGTCAGGGGTAGAGTCTTGACAGCCAAGTTTCAACTATTGAGATAACGTCAGGTTTATGAACTGCAACCCAGCAATTGAGAGAGTCTAATTTTTTAAGGAGGCTCCATATGTTCATGGAAGCAATATGAAGCCCCGGTGGATTCCTTTGAGGAGCCTGTGCAAGCTGGACTGGGATTGGGATGTATGTCACCAATCAGGAGCAGAGAGGAGAGCTGCTCTGGACAGAGGGTGGCAGAAGGAGAGTTCGCCCGGGAGGCGATAGGAAGAAGGGGTTTACGTAGCACAGGGGGTGGGTAGGGCAGCACAGGCTGAGAAGGCTTGAGTGACAAGATGCCCGAGGGAGCAAAGAGGGGAGGAAAGGTAGTGTCTAGATGGGGGGTGAGGTGGAGAGGAGCATATGGGGTGAGTGGAGGAGGAGGGAGTGTATTATCAGTGTTTTATTTTACTTTGTGCTGCTTTTAGTCTTTTTATACGTTTTTAATGCTTGTTGTGTGTTTTCTGTGGTTCTTTAGTTCCCAAGAACTGTAGAAAGTCTCTCCGCATTCCCACACCTTTGTCTGACAAAAAATATTGCGTCTGAGGTACAATTTCTGCATATTTTTTTATTTTAACATTGTTTTCCCGTGGGTACTAATTTTTAAGTGGTTCTGTATTTTTTAATTGCATCTTTTTATTTTACTTCAGCTAGGAACCGTTTTCTGTGGTTCCACAGCACTCTGAGCCTTTTGAATTTTCTTTTTGGGAACAAACTTTCCTTGGTGTTCTGACTAATTGGCAGGTCAGACTGACCCAGTAACTAGACTGATCCTTTAGTTCTTCCAATTACTAAAGCCTTTTAAATTGTGGTCAGGGCAGACTGCCACAATTCTCATTTAAATGTTTTGGGCCAGTCACTGTTTTTTCTGTGTCTGAGCTTACAGTTGTTTTGCTCAAAAACAGTAAGGAATCAGCCATAAGGCTTGTAATTATGGCTTCTCAGTCTGCCTTCCCTCTATTAAAAATTCAGAAGAGGGGTCCTCTCATCAAAAAACTAAAGACAGGTTCTCCAAGGACCCCACAGAAAATAAGTCTGATAAAAGTAATAATGACCAAGCCAAACAAAAAAGATACTCACAGCAGGTTCCTGATTCAGGTCCTACTAAAAAGAAACAAAAAGAAAAACACATCACTGCACCTCCTCCTGAAAAGCAAAAGGAGATGCCAGTGTTACAGTAAGATATACCAAGTGGCAAAGGCTTGGCAACTATATCAAACTTTTCAGGCTGTGGGCTCTCTTCTGGGTGCCCCCAGCTGGCCCTGCCACACCTATCCCCTCTGACCCTGGCCTTGGCCAGGGCATTTTCTTTGAGGGAGGAGGAGGATGAAGATGATGATGAAGAGGAGGGTGATCCTTTAGAACCTGATGAAACTCCTGATCAGGAATTTGACTCTCAGTTTTCCTTTGTCCAGCACATAGTGGACACTCTTGCCCTTTCTATACAAGAGTCCATGGAGGAGGAAGATTTTTTTTTTTTTTTTTTTTTTTAGAAATTATGGGTCTCCCTCCTCGTAAAACATTACTCCTTGCAGTTCATAAGTCCCTTCGTAGGACTACTTTCAAGTTACTTCAGAATCCCACCTTCATACCCGGGGTAAATGAGAAATTAGAGAAAAAGTACCAGCTAGATAAATCTAATGCTGAGTAGTGCAAGTTGCAGCTTGTGACAAAGAAAAGGTGCCTCTTTCTTCCCAGCCTCCAGAAAAAGAATCCAGAAAACTGGATACTATGGGTAAGAAATCTTACATCACAGCTTCATTGCTGCTTTGCCTATGTACTTACATGGCGTACATAGCTCAGTACCAGAAGGCTCACTGGAGCTCTGTCCTGGCTATTAATCAACAACTCCCAGATAGAGTGGCTCAAGAACCGGCAGGAACTGTTAAAACTGCATTAGAAGCCACAAAATATCAGTTCCATTTGGCTGTGGATGCAAATGACACTGCCTCTAGGGCTATGGCTCAGGCTGTTTCTCTCAGGAGGTTTGACTGGTTGAGGACTATTTATCTCTTCCAGGACACCCAAACTAAAGCTGTGGATTTCCCTTGTGAGAACAATTCTTTTTGGGGACAAAACAGAGACTTGCATGAAAAAGGTTGAGGAATACAAAACCACCTATCAGAGCAATGCCACTAAAGAGAAACCTACCTCCTACAGACCGCAAAGAGGGGGGCAGAGGTAGAGGTTACTATCCCAGAGCCTTCGATCGTATGCCCATGCCCTTGGATTACTCTCAGATGAGAGGAATTTTAAGGAGAAGAGGTAGAAGGGCTCAGAAGCAGACTGATCCCACACCTTCAACAAAAATTCAACCAAAACAAAACTCCTGACTGGAATGCCCAGCTTGCCTTCCCTCTGCCAGTAGGAGGAAGGCTGACTCACTACCTCCACCAGTGGCACCACATCACCACAGACAAGTGGGTGTAGGAGGTGGTGGGTCAAGGACTTACCTTGCAGTTCAAACAATTTCCTACTCGGCAGGCCACAGGAGTGTAAAACCTCTAACCCCCACAGAGAAAATTCTGCTAGACTTGGCGGTAAAGTCTCTCCGGGCAGCAAATGCAGTGGAAAGAACTGAAATCCCATGCATGCGCACTAGCGGCACATTCTCGCGCATGCACAGGATCTTTCCTTTCGGCCACAAGCGTTATGCACGGGATTTCAGTGCCAGACTTTAACAGAATTTTGCGTTCATCCAGTGCTCATGTTTTTCACAAATAACAGCAGCACTTTAACTTTACCGGCTAAAGTAGATTATATATGTGTTGGGATGAGGTTGCTAAACGTACACCTTAGTACTTTGGCGACAGTAGACATGCGTTTGGCGTGGGACCTGCTTCCGGTGGACGGGGGTTTTCAGTCGGGCTGAATGTAAAGAAAACAATGCGGAATATAAAATAGCAGGTAACCAGATCACTTCTTCTTTTATGCAGTTCCTTTCTAGAGCATACTTAGTACTAGTTTGTGTCCACAGGCCAACAGTTGCTTATTGAATGAAAGAAAACCGAGGGACAAAGCGGACAGTGCCCGTTTAATTACTGTGTGTAGCGGGGGGACATAACCTGCTTTAGTTTTAAATTTTTCCCTTTTCTTACTTTTCTAGTACCTTAATCATTTTCTGCAGACACGCCATAAGGAAGGAGGACTAGTGAAATTGGATTTTTTTTTTTGGGTGAGGGAGACAAAGAAATTATAATAAACTTTTTATATATTCAAAATTTTGTGTTTGTAGTCTCTTATTTCATAGCAGACAATTTTCCCCTTACCATTCGTGGCTAGTGCCTTCTTTTTAAAGTTTAGGCTTCTTTAAATATTCTAAATGTCTGGAAATAAAACAAGAGCTATTTAAGGACTGCAGTCCATTTCTGTCTGCTTGATATAATGTAGTATAATGCATCTTTCTTTTTCATTGCTTCAAACCCACCTTTTCTTTTTTGGTGCCAACTTGTTGTTGTCTCTTTAAACAGTTCAGGCTTCCTTCAATAGTCTCTGCCTGAAATTGACATATAAGCCTTTAAGGACTTAAATCCGTTTCTATCGACTCTCAGCTCTATCATTCACTTGTTTTTTCTATAGTTTACTTATAGTGTCAGCATTTGTACGTTTTCTTCTAAGTGTCTCCTCTCCAGATTTAGGTTTAAAATCCTATGATCTCTGCTGCCATTCTCTGGAATGTCAACTGCGTTTCTTCCTCAGCTGCTTCTCTGTGCAGCAGAAGGGGGTTGAACCGTGTGATGAAATGCTCCCTACCCTACCCTACGTGACAGCATCATATGTGATGTTCTCCCGTGGCTTGGTTGCTAAGGAAACCACACTTTTCCCCTGGAAGGACTGTTTGAGACAAACTGTGTGTGGTTCTCCGATTCTTTTTAGTTATGGTAAACCGGCAACATTAAAAGCAGGTTAATGACGTGGATATTTTGTCTATCCGTATGGAGTCTATTATGTAGAGAGCAGAGGATTGCCACTTTGTTAGTTTAATGTGCATCATGTCCCACTCTTATGCCACATTTCAAGTTCTGAACTTGAATTCAGTATAAGCCACTAACGGATTTACTTGATATTTCCAATCATTCATTTATTTCTGTTAGAATTGTACTGCCTTTTTCTTATCAAACTTATTATCCCCAGGCTGCTATTTGATTTCTGCTGTTCCTCTCCATTCTGCCACCAACAGAGTCCACCTTCCTAGCCACTGGGACACTAAGCACAGTCCCTATCCTTGGACCCACTCCCTCTTCGGGGTGGGTCAGAAGTTGGTCTACTGGGTAGCAAACTGGTTGACGGGCAGAAAACAGAGAGTGGTGGTAAATGGTATGCAGTCAGAAGAGATGCAGGTCACAAGTGGGGTATCTCAGGGCTCATTCCTGAGGCCAGTCCTCTTCAATATCTTCATCAGTGACATTGCAGATGGACTAGAGGGTAAGGCTTGTCTGTTTGCAGATGACACCAAGATCTGCAACAGAGTAGATGATCCAGATGGGGTGGGCAGAATGAGAAGAGATCTGGATAAACTAGCAAAATGGTCAGAAGAGTGGCAACTGGGATTTAATGCAAAGAAGTGCAAGATCATGCACATAGGGAAGAGAAACCCTGAAGCCACCTATAGGCTGGGAGGGGAGTTGCTGGCAGTCACAGAAGAAAGAGACTTGGGCATCATCATCACCGATAACCTGAAATCATCCAAGCAGACCTCTAAAGCAGTAGGTAAGGCTAGAGGATGTTAGGGTGTATTAGTGGGGTATCACAAGTCGTAGGAGGGAGGTAATAATCCCTCTTTACAAGACACTGGTTAGGCCCCAGCTGGAGAAAAGGCGGCAGTACTGAGGCCACACCTTCACAAGGACATTAACCAAATTGAGGCAGTCCAGAGAAGGGCAATCAAAATGGTGCAGGACTGCATCAGAATACACGAGGACAGATTACCGAGCTCAATATGTATACCCTTGAGCAAAGGAGGGAGAGGGGTGATATGATCAGACATTCAAACACCTTAAGAGCATTAACAAGGTGAAAGAGTCAACATATTTAAATATAAGAAAAATAGCAGGACAAGGACACAGCATGAGATTAGAGGGAGGCCGATTAAGGGGAATAGGAGGAAATTTTTTCACAGAAAGGGTGGTGGATGCATGGCCTTCCTCAGGAAGTGGTGGCTATGAATACAGTGCAGGGCTTCAAATAGGCATGGGATAGGTATAAGGGAACAATACAGATGAGTATGAATAGATGGGCCATTGACAGAGCACAGGCCGATGGCACATTTATAAAGTAGAAAAAGAAATGGGCAGACTGGATGGGCCTTGCGGTGCTTATCTGCCGTCAACTTCTATGTTTCTATGAACACGCACACTAATCACCTTTTAAGCTACTCTTCACTACTTCTAGTGCCACACCTCTTCTCCCTACCACTCCCAGCTTCTTTAGGGAGGCCCTCAACCTGGAGGGCTAAAGCTAATTTAAACTACTAAGGTACGCCCTGATACGAAATGACCTTATACTGTTGTTAGTATCTGGTAACGTACACCCCAGCCCTGGGCCCGGTCCACAGCCCCATCGAACCACGAGCAGCACGGGTAGATAAGATTGCTTTGGTTAACATCTGTAGCCCCCTGCACAAAATTGACCACCTCCAAGTCTGGGTCAATCAGCATTATCTGGATATACTTGCCGTTGTTGAAACTTGGCTTTCCCTCAACACCCAACACTGCTGTTGCCCTGCAGGGATATACTCTCTTCTGTGAGGATAGACTGCGTAAAAGGGTGTGTGTGTGTGTGTGTGTGTGTGTGTGTGTGTGTGCGCCATATGTCGCATGATAGGCCAATATCCATTTATATTGCATATGATGTAATGTACTTTAGAATTAAGACACTGTCCCTTTAACAGGTAGCTACAGCATAGCTGTTATTTCTATAAAGGCTAGTGTGGACTGGTTATATTTCAGGATAAGAGGAGATAGGTATATGGCCCCAGGAAGGCATAAAACATCCCACTGTGGCTTTCCATGACAGGGAAGGGGTAATGTAATGACCTAGGGGTTAGAGGTTAAGCCAAATGCATGCACCAGATGTCACTGGGATTGACATGGAACCATAGTGACCCCTATAGGGAAAAGGTAAGCTGTTGCACCCTAATCTCTATTATCCTGGAATCATTAACCTCACCCTAGAGAAAAAGATAAGGTGGATGTGTCCTAAAATGACCCTTCAGTATATTATCTGACACACTTTGAATGCAGAGCAGTTGAATAGTGTTTATGTTGGAAGGCATATCGCCTGTTTTCCAGCTGGTATATACTTGTAGCCAGAAGTATATGTGTAGGCCTGGGAAATTCTTAAAACCCGGTTATGAGTGTGTGGAAAGTTTGACTTGCCACATACTTAACAGAAAATTCTGATTTTTAAGTCAGGATTTTGGAAACCAATACTTTGCAAAAATACAACATATCAAGATTTTTTAAAAGGACATCCAGAGACTTGGATCAAGGACTTGCTACAAAATTCTGTTGCCTCTAATGAACTGTCATCTCTACCAGGACATTTAAAATCTTGTCTGAACTTTAACATCCAAACAAGGTATAGTTTAGAATACAGTATCTAGTGTTTTCCATGAACCATCCAGTTTTACTTTTGATATTGTCTGCATTTCAAAGTTCTTCCAAACTGTGGACTTTTCCTGTATTGCTTTTATTTTAAGTAAACTTTATGATTTTCTTATCGACTTTGCCTGGGGTCTGGTTGTGTGATTTAGCATTTTAAACAGAAGGGTTTTGAAACGACTGTGTGCCTAAAAGATAGAACTGGCTCGGCTGTCATATAAAACTACCTAGGCAAGACATAGCCAGTGGCCATGGTGGGATTCAAATACTGAAAGTAGTGCAGAGTCAAGGGAACTCAAAATTAGAGAGTCCACCCCCCCACTGGGAAAAGGAAGGTTGGGAAGTCTTCCTGGACCCTTACTCCTGCTTATGAGTTCCTGAATAGGGGGATCCTCTCTGCAAACAGGTGGTCCTGCTGGACTGTCAGAGGTTAGGGGGCCAGGGGCGCGTGACACCCTATACCTATCCGACACACTGCAGGGACTTGCCCTCCCTAAAGTAATCTCTGGAAACACAGCTCAGGCACAGCTGTCAAAAGTGGCAGTAGGGGTCAAAGGTAAGTCACTCACAGTTCTCTCTATATGTCCCTCTATGGGACACATCTAAAGGGTTCAATTCGATAATTGAATACATCTCTAACCTACCTATTCGCTCTGAGGTAGCTGTACTTGGGGACTTTATTATTAACTGGCTGGCACCTAATGCAGCCCCCTTTAAGGATGCAGGAGCAACCATTGACCTAACCCAACTGGTGTGCACAGCCGCTAGGATCAACTATAGGACCGGTAATAGCACTCTTATCGACCTGATCCTAACCAACCATCCATCCTAACAGATTCTCTGACACTGTGGTCCTATCAGACTTGCTTAGTGACCACTCTCCTGTTCTGTGTCATTGGACTAATCGGGCTTCCAAACTACTAGCCAAAACTGTCTTACCAGTGGTCCCTAAAGAGAGGTCTGTTAGGGCAGTTCCAATCTTACTTCCTTCATTGTGATTAGTCACCTATCGACTCTGCCAACAATATTGACCAAGCATTGGCTCATTTTACCACCTTCAATAAGGCCTGTGGCATCTTTGCACCCTTTTGCAAACAGAAAATCAAGGGCATCAGTAACCCATGTATCACCCCTGCCCTCCTTATGCTCATGTCCACAAGGGACCACCTCTGGCAGAAAGCTCGGGCCACGGGAAGCCCAACTGAATGGCAGCATTACAAGACTGCAAGAAACACCTGCACTTGCGAAGTTCGACTTGCTAAAGCTGGCCACTTTAAAGAATCCCTGTCTTCCTGGGGAAATGGTAGGAAGTTTTGGGAAAACATTAAAGAGCTTACAGGTAAACCCAACAGATCACCCCTAGCCATGTTAAATGTTAATGGTACCACCACCCAAGACCCTCAGCTCATCACTAATACTTCCAGCTCTGCCTTTACTGACCTGAGTGGGGTCCTTCCCCCTAACTTTCTCCGACACCCCCCGTCACCAGGGCTCATGACGATGACTCCACACAACCCTCCTTCTATTTGAGTAGTCGCACCCAAAGAAGCAAAAAAGTATCTTCAGTGAGTGCTGGGGAAGACTTGTTTCAGCAGTGACACACTGGACCTGAAACTACTTCACCTCATTATCGATGCTGACTTATCTCCTCCCTCCCCCAAACCAAGCTGCTAAACTTGTCTTTCTGTCTTGGAGAATTCCTCACACATTGGAAGGCACCTATGGTGATTCCTGTACATAAAAGTGGCGACAGGGCCTACCATATTAATTACCGCCCAGTATCTATCCTCCTTCCCCTGTCTAAAGCTCTGAAGAAGATCGTAGCAGACCAACTAACCAAGTACTTGTCCAAATACACTCTGCAGTGCCATCAGCAGCATGGCTTCAGGAAGGGGCATAGCACTTCCTCTGCCCTTCTTGAGTTCTGCAAGTTTACACACAAAGCTTTAGATTGCGATCACCTCACAGGCTCAATTTATATAGATTTAACGAAGGCGTTTGATACTGTCAACCATGCTGGCCTACTCTCCACACACTCTGACATTGGCCTCTCGTATGAAACCATATCCTGGTTCTCCAGTTATTTGGGAGGTAGGTCCCAACAGGTAAAAATCCATGACAGTCTTAGGCAGCCATTCCGTACTTTGTGGAGTGCCTCAAGTCTCGGCCCACTTTTCAGCCTTTTCCTCAATGCCCTCCCCCAAATCTGTACAGGCAATCTCCTCCTTTATGTGGATCACATAGTTATTTTTGCAAGTCATCCTGATCCTCTCCCTCTTGAAAACATCCTCCAGCATAGTTTCACTGAAGTAGAATCCTGGTTTGGGCTCCATAAACGTGTTCTCAACTACAGAAACAAAATCAAGGTTATGATATTCGCCAATCCCCATAACAAACGCAGATCAACTCAATTGTTCATCCTCAATAGCCACAGTACACCACTTGAGCAGGTCAGTAACTTTAAATATCTGGGCACAGCCCTTGGCAGCTCCCTCTCTTACCATGAACACATAAACCTGGTCTGTGAGGCAGTTAACTCCAGAATTAGACTCCTTTAGAGACACAAGTACTGCCTGACCCCCGATGCCCTCGGTCTGGCAGTAACAATTTCTGTCCTTCCAATAACAGATTATGGGCTAGTTATCTACAGGTCTGCAACTGACACTGCCTTTAGTAGAATCAAAATAGCTCTTAATAAAGCTTGCCGACTGGTTGCTGGTGTGGACAGGCATACCCACACCTGTGATCTATATGATCGTACCAATTGGCTGAACCTCGAAAGCAGGATCTTGTACCAATCCTGCCTGATGGTAAAAAAAATTACTCTGGCTCTCCCTTCCCTCTGCACAAAAACTCGTACATGCCTCAAACTCTCTGAACACGAGGAGCACCGCTAAGGTTTCCTATTAAGTCCCTTTCTGCTGGACAGGTAATTGACAGCAGGCATTCATGTTCAGGGCACCTACCTGGCTAAATGGCCTGCCCACCAATATTCTGTCTGAAAATAAGTTAGGCCCTTTCAAACTTAGGCAGCACTTCCTTGCACTTAGTAGCTATGATTGCTCATAGTACAGTGTCGCGTCAGTCCACCTAATTGCCCACAAGCACCACTTCCGCCTTGCCTCCACCCTTTCCTATCTTCACCACCCTACCCCCCGCTACTCCCCTTTTTTCTCTATTAATTTCTCTTCCTACCTCCCTACCCAACGTTTTCTATTACTCCTGATTTCCCCTAGCCGAACACCTCTCAGTTTTCCACCCCCTTACCCTAAGCTAATTTATGTGACTAAGACATTATTGTCTGTCTAGGCTCTCTCTCTCTGCGCTGGCGTACTTCTTGCTAGGTGTGGCCACCACCCTAGCTACTTCCTACCTGATCTGCTTCTGATGCACATGCATTGAGAATTTGATGCTATTGACAGTGTCACCTTATTGACAGCACCCTCTACCTACCCAACTGTTTTAATGCTTCAGCAACTTATCTGTAGGTGCCATTGTTGTAATTGATTCTAACATGCTTGGAAACTCTGTTAATATTAACTCTATAACGATGTAAAATTATGACTGTGTACTGTCTGCATCACCTGACTTGAATTGTTGTTTGACGTTTTATGAATTATTATATGTTGTATTATCCGTTTGTCCCTGTGCGCTCTCGACGTGGAACATACAAACATATGAAATCTGCCAGCAGATAAAGGCCTAGAGGTCTATCAAGTCTGCTCGAATGTGCAGCTAGCACCCCTTATTCTGCAGCTGCCCCACCCTTCCCCTTCATTAACCCTCCCCCTTGTCATGTCCCATCCTCGTTTGAAGCAGTCCACTGTTCTACTGCATACCACTTCAGCAGGTAACGCATTCCACCCATCCACCACCTTCTCTGTAAAAAAGTGTCTCCTCATCTCCCTCCTGAACCTTGCTCACTCCAGTCTCATATCGTGGCCCTCCCTTCCCTTACTTTGAACAGCCCCTCTGTACCCGTCTTGTTTATTCCTTTCTTGTATTTAAAGGTTTCAATCATGTCACCCCTGTCTCTCCTCTCCTCCAGTGAGTACATGTTCAACTCCTTCAACCTCCTCTCGTATGATAAGTCCCCCAGCCCCTTGATCATCTTTGTCGCTCTGCGCTGCACCCCCTGCAGTAACTTAATGTCCCTCTTCAGATACGGACGCCAGTACTGCACGCAGTACTCCAGGTGTGGTCTAACTAATGACCTGTACAGTGGCAGAATCACCTCCTCCCTCCTCGAGGATAAACCCCTTGCAGTACAACCCAGCATTTTGTTGGCCTTTGCAGCTGCCTTCCTACATTGTGCCGAGTTGTTCATTGACCCTGTAATGAGCACACCCAGATCCTTCTCCTCCTCTGTCTGGGCTAGCTGCACTCCCCCTAGCTGGTACTCCTCCTTGGGTTCTTCATCCCAAAATGCTGCACCTTGCACTTTTTGGCATTAAAGCCCAGTTGCCAGGTGTCTGAGCAGGTTCAAGCTTTGCCAGATCATCCTGCAACCCTGCCATCCCCCTAGGTCATCCACCACCGCTCCTACTTTGGTATCATCAGCAAACAGACTGATCTTGCTCTTGATGTCCCATGATATGTCTGCAGTGAATATCCCAAACAACACTGGTCCCAACACAGCCTTGTGGGAACACTGCTCGTCACTGCCCTTGGGTGTGAGAGCTCCCCACCCACCACCACCCTCTGTTGCCTTCCCTGCAGCCAGTTTCCTACCCATCTCACCAGCTTTGCACCCGCCCCTGTGCCTACTAACTTCCTTCCCAGCCTTCCATGTGGCACTGAGTCGAATACCTTACTGAAGTCCAGATACAGGACATCCACTGCATGACCCCTGTCCAGTTGCCTAGTTACCCAGTCATAGAACTCGACCAGGTTGGTTTGGCAGGATCTGCCACATATGAAGCCATGCTGTCTGCTGTCCTGTAGTCCTTTGGCCTCTAGGAGGGCCACCAGCCTCTCCTTCAGGATAGTCTCCATTAGCTTACCCACGATGGATGTGAGGCTCACTGGTCTGTAGTTTCCCGGTTCATCCTTGGGGCCACTCTTGTGGAGGGGCACCACATGAGCCATCCTCCAGTCCTGAGGTATACACCCCGAATGTAGTGAGGCATTAAATAGGTCTGCCAAAGGTCCTGCAAGGACCTCTGCCAGCTCCTTCGGCACCCTGGGGTGGATGCCATCTAGGCCTGGCGCCTTGTCCACCCTCAGTGCCTTCAAACCCTCTCGAACTCTGATCTCCATGATTTCCCCATCTGTCACCACTTCCCACCCTGCTTCTGCCGTTTCTCCCACCTTGGGTGTCACCCCGCTCCTCTCTTTAGTAAATACTGAGCAGAAGTACTCATTTAGTGCTTCAGCCTTATCGCACCCTGCTTCCACCCAACCCCCCTCCTTCCTAATCCTTACTATGTGGTCCTTACAGCTCCTTTGTAAATGAGCCTCTGGCTCAAAGGTACTGTAATCCCGAAAAATAAATAAATATTTTTATCTAGCTTCTGACATAAGTTTTTCTTTGGCAAACTTTGTAGATCTAACCTTGTAAAGGTTAAAGTGGAATAGAGGTAGGAGGAGGGGGTAAAGAATTAACTTGATACTGGTACAGCATAACCTCCTGAAACATTTTTAGATTTTATCAGCATAGTCTGTCAACATTCCTCTTAAGAAAACAAAGTCCATATTAAGTTTTCATTTAGTCCATATCTACTTCTGTAGGTTTTCAGTGTAAAAATCCACCATGCCTCCCTGCGTAACAGCAGGGTTTCCCAATCCCCTCTCCTGCTTGGTTTGTTCACCTTCTGTATCCCCATGAACTTCAATGATGAAACTTGATGGTTGTATTCATTGAAGTGTTTTGCCAAATATGATTTCTTCTCATTGCATCTTATTCTGCTTTTATGTTAAGTAATCCTGGTTTTTAGAGTTCCGGTTGTTTCACCAGTATAGTATAGTGAGCATGGACATATTATGAAATAAATCACATGATCTGTATCACACGTTAAGTCTCCTATTTCAAAAGTCCTTTCTTGACATGTGCTTTTGATCTGTTTAGTTTTTATTCCATTATTACAGTGTACACAGTGTCCACATGTAAAAAATCTTTGACTCTTCTATTTAGCCAGGTAGTCTGTGGTGGTTCAGATTTCCAGTGCTGGGTGTGTACCAATATGTTTCTCAAGTTCTTATGGCAGTGACCCACGATTTTATGTTGAAAACACTGCTTCCTATGTCTGTTGATTGCAGAATATTCAATTCTAGGGACGTGGATGTGTTGTTCTAGCCACACTTCTTGGCATGTCCCTTTTCCCTTTAATTCTTGCCATAAGTTCTTAAAGCTGGCTCTTCCCACCCATCCGGGTGGTATAACCCTCAGCTTCACCCCATGACGCCAGATCTTCCTTTCCGCTGGAAGATTCGGGTGCCGCCTCTCCGCTCCCATGGTTTGTAGGCCCTGGCTTCGTTTCCTCAGATTCTCTGAAGATTAAGCTTGTTTGAGCTAGCGATTGCGACCTCTGTTTCTCAATCATGGAAGATAAATCTTTCCCCAGTTTCCGTCGGTACCCGTGCGGCCAGAAAATGTTGCTCACAGACCTGCACACCTCGTGCGTCTACTGTTTGGGTGTCGGCCATGACACTCAGGCCTGTGAGATGTCTCACTTTTCACTCTAACATTCTTGACAATTCGTCTTAAGCTGGGTAGGCCCGAAAAATGGAATCCACAGGTGAAATCGAAGGAGGCCCCTAGGGCGGTCTCCGCGGTCCACCGGGTAGTTAGAGCAAATGCTGGTCTTCGAGGAAGAGGTTGTGCGGGCTGCGGAGCTCTCCCCTCAGACGAATTCTGTTTCACTCAGTCTGGGCTCCACCTTCTTGAACTCCTTTCGAGAGATGTGCCAGTCTCTCCCCCCCAAAGGCGAGGGACCATCAGGCTCCAATGTCTTGCGGTCCCGTAAAAAGGACAAGGATCCGAGAGACTCTTCATCTCGGCGAAGACATTCTTGGGATCGAGAGTGATCTCGGTCCCAGGGATCTCCAGTCGACTTGGGTTGAGACTGTTTCTTCTACCGCTGGCTTCTCGGTTCGGACGATTGGTCAGCCTGTTGAAGTCTCTATCAACGATGTGGTGGTGATCACTCTCAGCCCTGTCGATCTGTTGTCATCCGACGAGGCCGACAACTCACTTATCAGGACTCCGGTCCTGCCTCTTCCTGATGAAGATACCCAGCCTGCTGGCAATCCCACCGAGGAATCGGTCCCTGATCTGGGAAAATCATAGGTCCTCCCGGTGTCCCCAGAACGACCCCGGTCAGCCAGTACGATCGAGGTCAAGGTCTCGGACCCCCTTGACTGATAGGCCGAGGAAGGCGCATAAGCTGTCAAAGAAAAGGCAACGCGAACATTCATCTTCATCGTCCTCAGATGAGGAGAGGCTTCGATGGAAACTCCGGCGATGCTAAGATGATCTCGTGGCAACAGCTGATCTTGTCCAGGCAGAAACTGGCCACTGTTTCCTCACTGGCCATTACTTGGGTTTCGCCTTCTAGGCCGAAGCCGGCTCCATCAAAACCGATCATCTCTGTTCTTCTGCCTGTGGAGCAGGTAGAACCCACCTCGATTTGGCCAGAATCGACCTCTCCACCGATAGTGGTGGAGCCGCCGCCTGAACAGCCCACGGGAGGGGCTCCTTCAAAGAAGCTTGGACGGTTCCGGGTCTTCCCCACAGGATATCGGTCACCCTCACGCCTGACTGCCCCAGGCGCGTAGAGGGGGACATTGGTGGCCGGCTGATTTATCCGGATACTTCGGATTCTGATGACTCCGACCTACACTGTCGTTCGTTAGATGATCAGTCGATGCAGGAAGGTCCTTCGTCCTTCTGGGGAATTCTCGTCTCATCTCCAAATCCACGGGGATGCCCCTGGAGCCTGTCCAGAAACGGGCGGAATATCCTCTTACAGATATACATAAGAGGGGGGATACCCTTACCGAAACTTTTCCAGTGGCCGAGACCATTGTTGGTCTGGCTCTGGCAGCCCCCTGCTTCCTGCCCAGCGCCATTTGCCTGGATGGCCTGCAAGTATGCGGTGCCCATTTGGTCTCTCTCGGGGCTCACGGAACACCCCTCGACGGAGGAGTTGGTGACTGCTTCTGTGTTCAGACGCACAGGCAGCTCTGCAGATACGGTTAGACCTCCGGATAAGGAGTCCAAAAAATTGGATCACTTTGCCAGGAAGGTTTATGCCGCCTCTTCACTAGGCCTCCGTCAGGCAAGCTAGGCCGTCGTCATGGTGCACTTCTCTCACGCCCTGCTGGGCTCCTTGGATGAGGTTCTCCTGCACCTCCCAGCGGACCTTCTGGCTATGATCAAGTAGGTCCAGGACCAGGGCTGGGTCATTGCCAAAGCAGCAACTCCAGACGGCCCTGGACTTCAGGGATTCATGCGCCTGTTGGTGGCAGCCGCAGTTACCATGCGCTGCAGGGTTTTTTCCCGCCTGGTCTGCTGTTACTACAGACAGGTGGGTCCTAGAAGTGGTCAACCAGGGTCTGCCTCTAGAATTCGAGCAGTACCCTCCCAGCCGAGCCAGCGCCCCATGGGAGGAAAGGGTATCAGTCCACACTCTGTCAGCTCTGAGAGACGACATAGCCAAACTCCTCCTCAAGGAGGTAGTGGCCCTAGTGACTGATCCCCCAGTCAACCCAGGGTTCATTTCCAGGTACTTTCTGGTCCCGAGGCGGATGGGGGGGCTGGAACCCCATTCTAGAGCTGCACGACCTGAACCGGTTTCTCAGGCCACGCATCTTCAGGATGGTAACTCTGTCCCAGATCATACCACCCCTGGAGTAGAACATGTGGTTCTGCTCACTGGATCTCCAGGACGCATTTTTTCACGTCCCAATCCGTCCGCCTCACCAGCGGTTCCTCCGCTTTGGTGCAGAGGGAACCCTATACGAGTTCCAAGCCATGCCATTCAGCCTGTCATCAGCCCCACAGGTCTTTACCAAATGCATTGCAGTGGTGGCAGCCCACCTCAGGTGTTGGGGGGTCAGAGTCTGCTCCTACCTCGACGACTGGCTCTTAGCAGGTTCCACCTAGTAAGAGGTGGAGAAGTCCAGGGATCTGGCCCTCTAGACCTGCACTCAGCTTGGCCTCCTGATCAAGAAGGCCAAGTTGGAGCTTGTGCCTTCGCAGGTGATATGCTTCATTGGGGCAGAACTCTACTCCTGCCAAGTCAGAGCCCGGCTCCCGGCGGACAGGGCAGAGGTTCTCTCCTCCTTTGCCCAGTAATTTCTGTTTGGGCACTTGCACCCTGCCTGACTTTCTGCGCCTTCTGGGGTACATGGCGGCCTACACCACCATGATCCGATGGGCCAGGTGGCATATGCGCTCCTTCCAGTGGGAGTTGGCCGACCAGTGGACTCGGCGCCAAGGTCATTTCAATCCGCTGATCACTGTGACCCAGAAGATGTGGGATGTTCTCCAGTGGTGGACCGTCCTGGATCATCGGCAGGAAGGGATCCCGTGTGTCCGCCCTGAGCCAACGGTCATCCTCATGACCGATGCCTCTCTCATGGGCTGGGGAGCCTACATGGGGAACAACAGGGCCGTACGGGTTCTGGACCCTCAAGGAATCCCGGTACCATATCAACCTGCTGGAGCTCAGGGCGGTCAGATTGACGTTGTCAGCATTCGCTCAACAGCTTTGGGGTCAACCATGTACTGCCTCAATAGACTGGGCGTCATGCACTCCTGGCTGCTGTGCAGGGAAGCGCTCTGTATCTGGACACGTGTGAGCCGACTGGAGGCAGATCTCCTAGCCATCCATGTGGCAGGAGCCTCAAATCAACTGGCAGATGCTCTCAGTCGTGTAGGCGAGACGTCCCACAAGTGGTCTCGCCATCCAGATGTAGCTCACAGCCTGTTCTCCCACTGGGGCAAACAGATGGTGGACCTTTTTGCCTCCAGGGAAAACACCAAGCTGATTCCGTATCATGCCTCCCACCCCCAGCAGGGCTCACTGCAGGGGGATACCTTCTCCAGGCCATGGACCCTAGGCCTTTTCTAAGCCTTTCCTCCATTTCCCTTGATCCACAGGGTGCTTCTCAAGGAGAGGAGGGACAAGGCGCAGGTGATCCTGGTAGCACCAGACTGGCCCCGCCAGTTCTGGTATCCAGATCTCTTCAGCCTCAGCAACAGGCTCCCGAGGAGTCTTCCAGCACACCCGGACCTGATATCAGTAAATCAGGGGAAGGTATTCCATCCAGACCTTCGATCCCTGCACCTGACAGCCTGGTTCCTGAGCGGCTAGAGTTCCAGGCTCTGGGTCTCTCTGAGGAGGTACTCACAGTAGTGGAAGCATCCAGGAAGGAGTCGACCAGGAGGTGCTATGCCTTCAAATGGAAAATGTTTTCCATTTGGTGTCAGGGTAAGGGTCTGGACTCTCTGTCCTGTCCAGTGGCTAGCATCTTGGACTACCTTTGGTCTCTGTCCAAGGGGGTCTTCGGTCTATGACCCTTAAGGTGCACCTGGCAGCCATCTCTGCTTACTGGGCACGGGCCGATCAGTAGATGGTGGCACAGGAGAAGATGGTCTGGCGCTTTTTCAAGGGTCTAGATCACATATCCCCTCTGGTGCATGAACCTCCACCTCTGTGGGACTTACTGCTAGTTTTGGCTAAACTTATGGGCAAGCCATTTGAACCGATGCACAAGTGTGAGATGTCACACTTTGTCATGGAAGATTGCCTTCCTGGTGGCTATCACATCAGCTAGAAGGACTGGGGAGCTCCAGGTGCTTTTAGTGAAGTCTCCTTACCTGGTCTTCCACAGGGACGAGGTTGTCCTGCGTCCCCACCCGAAATTCGTCCTGAAGGTGGTGTCAGAGTTCCATATCAACCAGGTGATGACTCTGCCTGTGTTCTACCTGAACTGCACTTCGGATGCCAAGTACAAGCTCCATACTCTGGACCGGAGACGTGCTCTTTCCTACTACAAGGAGAGAATGGCGGAAATCCGGGGAGAGGGTCGCCAGCTGTTTGTCGTCTACGCTGAAACCGCATCTGGCAGACCTGCAGCAAAGTGGACGACTGGCAGATGGATCACTTCCTGCATTGATCTCTGCTATAGGTTGGCAGGTAGGGAGCCTCCCATAGGGCTAAGGGCTCATTCCACCCGCCATACCGCTGAGTCGGTGGCTGCTTCCAGGGACATCCCTATTCAGGAATCTGTCGGTCTGCTACCTGGAAGACAGCAAACACCTTCATCACCCACTACCACATCGACCTTGAGTCACACCGGGATGCTGGTTTTGGGGCCTCAGTTCTCCAGTCTCTATTCCCTAAGTAGGGGGTGTGCGCCTTGCCTCCCTATTCCTGGAGAACTGCTAGGAGTCTGCCAAAAAGTGTGGATAGAACATCATATCCACATCCCTAGAAACACAGGTTACTCCCCTGTAACAGTAGTTTTATGAGTGGTATATGCTGTTCATCCACACTGACCCACCTGACTTACCTGGCTGCGACGCACAACCAGGCTTCCAGTGGGCTAAGATCTGGCATCATGGGGCGGAGCCGAGGGTTATTACACCCAGGTGGGTGGGAGGAGCCAGTTTTAAGACCTTCCGGCAAGAATTAAAGGGAAAAGGGACATGCCAAGAAGTGTGGATGAACAACATATACCATTCCTAGAACTCCTGTTACAGGTGAGTAACCTGTTTTTTATGTAGATACTGCATTTAATATCTGGGGGGGGAATCAGAGTAAGTAGTGGATAAACTGATCTTTTGAGTTTCAACTAGAATTTCTTGTCTGGATCGCATTCTCATTTTGTTCTTTGCTACTTCTAACATACTAAAAAGCCAGCAGAGTAGGCCAAATGGTCTGTCTTGTCTGCTCGAAAGCCAGCAACCTAATGGCTGCCCGCCTCACCACCCCGCCCCCAGGAGTGTCTTCTATAGATTGTTTCCCCTTGAACCTATCCCACCTTTTCTTGAAGCCCTCCACTGTGCCCTCCTCCACCAGCCTGCCGGGAAGTGCATTCCACGGCTCCGCCACCTCTCAGTGAAAAAAATGCCTCCTACGTTCCTCCCACTGTAATTTCCCCCCTCCAGCTTCCACCCATGGCCCCTTGGCACTCCCTCTTCTTCAGCCTTAACAACTTCCTGGTTCCACTCTTAATTATTCCCTTTACATATTTGAAAACCTCTATCATGTCTCCCCTATCCTTCCTCTCCTCCAGTGAGCAAAGCCCAAGCTCTTCCAGTCACTCCTCATAAGGCTTCCCCTCCATGCCCCGAATCATCCTGGTCGCTCTCCTCTGGACCCTCTCCAGCAGCTGTATGTCCTCCTTCAGATGAGGTCTCCAGAACTGTACACAATACTCGAGCTGCAGCCTGACCAAGGCATTATATAGAGGGAGCTTCACTTCCCTGCTTCTGGACGTAATTCCCCTGGCTATGCAACCCAATATCCTGTTTGCCTTGGCTGCAGTTTTTCTACAATTTTCAGAATTATTCATTTTAACATCTACCACCACCCCTAAATCCCTTTCTCCCAATGTTGCTTGCAGTGTGATTCTCCCCACCCCGGGTGTATACATGGTCCAGGTTATTGACCCCCAAATGAAGTACCTTACATTTCCAGGCATTGAATTTCAGTCCCCACCTCCTTGACCACCTCTCCAGGGAATCCAGATCCTCCTGGACTGTCTCCCTTGCTTCCTCACTATTTACCAGTGCTCCCAATTTTGAATCATTCGCAGAGAGACTCAACCTGTTTCTAACCCCATCCCTATATCCGAGACGTAAGCATTGAACAAAAGTGGCCCCAATACTGAACCTTGAGGGACTCCCCCGATTACCTTCCTGGGGGAGGATATTATCCCACCCACCATTACCCTCTGTAAACGCCCCAAAAGCCAAATTTCAACCCAGTTTAGCTCCTGTCCACTCATCCCCATTTTTGATATCAGTCCATTATGAGGTACTGAATCAAACGCCTTGCTGAAATCTAGGTATAAGTCATCCACTGGCCTGTGTCTATCCAAGGCTCCCGTCACCCAATCATAAAACTCTACAGGGTTGGTCTGACACAATCTCCCTGGGACAAAGCCATTCTGTTTATCATCCTGGTGCCCTAACCTTTCCAACTGCCTCCCAAGCCTCTCCTTGATAAAGCCCTCCCATTACTGTGCCCACTACAGACTTTAGACTGACCGGCCTATAGTTCCCTATCTCCTTCCTCGACACCCCCCCTACGTATAGGAACTACATAAACCACCCTCCAGTCCTGTGGCACCCATTCTGTCTGCAGAGATGATAAAGAGTGCAGCCAGTGGAGTTGCCAGCACATCCGCCAGTTCCTTCATAACCCTCGGATATATTCCATCTGGCACCAGTGCCTTATCAGTTTTCAGATTCCGAAGGGCCTCCCTCACCCTATCCACTGTGATTTCTCCCCCCCAATCCACTCCCTCATGCAACCTTCCTACACCTTCTTGGTCTGGTCTAGCCTGTGCCCTAGTCTCATGCCATCCTGTGGTCTCAGACTGAGACTGACCTCTCGCTTTTACTGACTCCTCATCTCTCCCATCAGGCTGTAGGGATCCCTTGTCACCCACTGCAAATATTGAGGCAAAGTGCTCGTTTAGCACCTCTGCCTGTTCCCCTGCTTCCTGAGCCCATCCCCCGACAATCTTAATCCTGTTGATCTGTGTCCTCTCTTTTCTCTCTCTTATGTATCTATAGAATCCCTTCTCCCCATCCAGATATCCCTAGCCAGGTTTTTTCCATCCCTGCTTTAGTGCCCCTCACCACTCCGGTGACCTTCCTGGCCAATAGTTCATACTCCCCTCGTTCCTTATCTCCCCTAGAATGTTTGAAATGTACGTAGGCAGCCTTTTTATCCCTCACAGTCTCCTGCACCTCCCTGGTCCACCAACATGGCTTTCTGGTTCTACCATGCTTATGCCTTATTTTGGTATAGGACCTAGTAGCTTCCTATACCCCTTCTTTAATGGTCTCCCACAATCTTCCAGCATCCATATCCGGTCCAACCATGTCCAACCTCTCCCTTAGAATCCTACCCATGCCCACAAAGTCTGCCCCGTGAAATCAACCACTACTGTATGAATGCGGTCCCCCCCCCCACCCCAGTACAGCAAAAACCAAACCGTGGCATGGTCTCCACCCGCCAGTGGACTGCACACCTCCAGTCCCCTAATTTGTTCACTGTCCGCTAGCACAACATCCAATATCCGCCCCTCTCTAGTAGGTTCCCCCACCTGCTGGACCAGGAAAGCATCCTGAAAGACATCCATCAGTCTCTGTTCCCTGGCTACAGAGGATGTCATGGTGTCCCAGTCCGCCCCCCAGCATATTAAGATCACCGATGACAACCACTCTTCCCTTTCCAAGGTCACATTGAGCCTTGATGTTCTCCACTAACTTATCCTCCAGAGCCTCCTCTATTGCGGGTGGCCTGTATACCACCCCTATCTTCAATTTCTTCCCTCCCCTCATTTGCAGCGTTACCCAAATTGCCTCCACACCCCCTCCATCCTCCTCTACTCCACTAACCATTATGTCATTTCTGACTATCAGCGCAACCCTCCCTCTTCCTCCCCTATCTTTCCTGAATATCTTGTAGCCTCTATGTTTGGGGTCACTCATTTCTCTGAGTGGCCCATGTCTCTGTAATTGCTGCCACTTGCTGTTCCTCTCAGCCAGCATGGCTTGGAGTTTAGGCATTTTATTGCTCATAATCCTGGCATTGATCAGACTCGTCCTCCACCCGACTTCTCCCCTCTCCAGTCCCCTCAACCTCCATGCATCCCTTTTCTGCCCAATTTTCCCAGAATTCTTAACATAGTCTCTCCCACTCCTCATGTGCCCTAAACCTGACCTCAACAGCCCCCGGGTCTTTTTATTAATATTAGACCCCACCCTTTACAAGTTTAAACCCCACCTCTCGGCTATAAAACCAACAAGTTTTAATTTCAGTTTTCTCCTCCATATTGAGGTGTAACCTATCCCTGGCATAAACCCCTTATTCTCCCAAGTATCCCCCCAGTCACCACCAGCCCATACCCTCTGCCTCACCAGTCCCTGAGCCACTTATTCTACCTCTCTGAGTTTTAGGTTAGTCTCGCCAGATGCCCTAGGTACTGGCAGAATCTCAGAGAAAGAAATTTTATTTCGTATAGAGTGACAGACCCTTGCCAGCTCCCAGAATCTAGTCTGTATTTCTAGCTTGCTATTCCACCCAAATCATTTGTCCCCCAAATGTACTAGGAAGTCTGGGGATCCCCACAATCCAATGCCAACGAGTATAGGTGGAATTTGGCCTTGTATACGGATAGACCTGGCATACATTTAGCCTTGACAAGTCTGTTGCTATTCTCTCCCTTCCACTGAATACCCCTGATCATGTAATCCCCTAGCAATATCACATTCCCTTCATCCACCACTTTATTAGCCCTCTTTAGTCCTTCCAGACTCTTCCTTCTAACATAAAACCCTTGCTTGCTCCTATTTCTCCCATCAACCTGAGGGTTTTTATTAGCCCGTTTTAATACTATCCAGGCTCCTCCTTCTGTCAACAACCCCCTGCTTGTTCCTTCGCCTCCTCATCATCCTGGGGCTACTACCTATGGGCCCTACTATACTCCGCTTCCTGCAACTGCCAGTTTACTCCTGCCTCCCTAACTTCCTGGGTGTCCAGAGCTTCCCCCCGATCCATCCCCATCTTCCTTTTGATCTGAAAAACCTCCAATCCCCACACCAATAACCTCCCACTGCTTCCCATCCTCCTTTGGACCTGCACTTCCACCCCATATGCTATATTCCTCCCTACCGTAATCTCCACCTCACCTGGCCATACATGTCTGGAATCTGACCTAACTAGGGAACTCCTTACCGCCCCCTCCTCATTGATTAAATTCCCCAACCTGGTCAGCGGCCTGTCTCCAATCTTACCTCCTTCCACCCTATCCTCTCTCAGTGCCCCCCAATCTATCACATTACCCTCCAACACAGGCTCATGTCCCTCCCTCCTCCATCTTTTCCTTTTGGTTCAAGCTCCCTCCTTTGTCACCCTCCTCCCTCTGCCTACTGACCAAACTCTCCCTATCCACTTGCTCCCCCTCCCACCATCTTCCTCCACTTCATCACCCGGGTATAGTATGGTGAAGTGGTTTGTAAGCTTGATGCTCTTCCCTATTTTGCTCACTTAACTCACCCTCTCTCATTCTCTCCCATTGAGCAGTCCCCTCCCTATAGCATGCTTCTTGTATGTTGTTTACTCCGCCCCAGAGTAACCATATGATCCACCCAACCTGTGATATAAATCCTTTTTTCCATGTCCACTAGTCCCCCTAGGTCTGCCAAAATTATATTGTCCCCCAACTCCTCCAGAGAAGCCATTTGATCCCCCAACCTCTGAGATAAATTCATTCTGCCTTGTCTACTAGCCCCCTGATATATGCCAATTAGACGTTGACCACATCTACTCACACTTGATCCATACCCAACCTTATCTCCCCATCCCTCGCTCCTCCCTCCTTCCAGCTGCCTTCTGAGCCCTCTGATCTCTTCCCTAAAACCCTCCAGTTTAAAACATACTGGGCACCCACGAACCTCCATGCCAGTTAAATGTGTGATGCCCCCATCCCGTACACCCAATCTAATTTCCCCCACACACCCCCCTCATTTTGGGTGCGAACAGTATGAACCCCACACACAATACCCAGCCACACAATATGTTAAACCAGTGCTCTTCCCCTTCTATCCTGCAACAAGTAACAAGTAACCATAATGATTTGTTAATCTAATGCCTCCCCTTAATCCTGCAACCAGTCCAAGCTACTTTATTGCTCAGTCCCAATCAATCACATCATACTCTTCCCCAGGATCCGCCCCACAGACCATTTAATGAAGTCTGGGCCAGGGTGGGTTGTGTGGCGCACAATTACAGCTCCTTTCTGAGTGAGGTGGCTGGGTCAGACTTCTGTAGTCCAAGCGCAGTTTAAATTTGGTGCCCTCTCTCCCAATCGGTCCACCAGCTCCCTCGCACCCTAGCCAACTGCAGCCGCTGCGAATCCTCCCTGATGCCCTCCTCTCGCGGTTCCTCTAACCCTGACCCACTGCCGACTGCAGCCACCGGGAATCCTCCCTCATGCCCTCCTCTCGCAGCTCCTCTAACCCTGGCCCACTGCCGACTGCAGCCGCCGGGAAGCCTCCCTGATGCCCTCCTCTCGCAGCTCCTCTAACCCTGGCCCACTGCCGACGTCTACAGTAATTGACTCGTTCAGAAGTTTTTGTAACTTTCAAGCAACGCAAACGGGTCCGTCAAATAGCGTGCCGAATTTGTTGTTTGGAGGAGTATAGTTCGTTTTTATTTACCAGTTAATGTAGTAGACATAAAATACAGGTTACTCACCTGTAACAGGAGTTCTAGGAATGGTATATGTTGTTCATCCACACTGTCTGGCAGGCTCCTTGCCGCTTTAAATATTGCCGGAAGGTCTTCAAGCTGGCTCCTCCCACCCACCCGGGTGGTAAAACTCTCGGCTCCGCCCCATGACGCCAGATCTAGCCCGCTGGAAGCCAGGTTGTACGTCGAAGCCGGGGAGGCAGGGTGGGTCGTGTGGATGAACAACATACACCATTCCCAGAACCCTGTCACAAGTGAGTAACCCATATTTCTAGGACATGGATATGTTGTTCATCCACGCTGTCTGGCAGACTCCTAGCAGTTCTCCAGGAGAAGGGAGGCAAGGCGCACATCCCCTATCTAGGAAATAAAGACTGGAGACTGAGGTCCCAAACCAGCATCCCAGCGTGCTCCAAGGTCGATGTGGTAATGGGTAATGAAGGTGTGTGCCAACTCCAGGTAGCTGCCTTTGCAGATTTTCTTCTGGATAGGGACGCCTGTGAAGCAGCTACTGATGCAGCGGTATGGCGGGTAGAATGAGCTCATCCTCTGAGACTCCATGCCCACCAACCTATGGCAGAGATCTATGCAGGTGACCCACCTGCCTATCATCCGGCTTGGCTGCAGGTCTGCCAGGTGCGGCTTCAGCATAGGTGACAAACAGCTGGCGAATCCACTCCCGAACTTCAGTCCGCTGCCTTATAATAAGCGGCGCCTCTCAGGGTCCAGAGTATGGAGCCTATATTCACCTCAGAGGTGTGATTGGGGTAGAACACGGCAGAGTCAACACCTGGTAAAGGTGAAACTCCGACACCACCTTTGGAAGGAATTTCGGGTGGGGGCGCAGGACAACCTTGTCCCTGTGGAAGACCAGATAAGGAGACTCTATGGAAAGTGCCTGGAGCTCTGCCATCCTTCTGGCTGACGTGATAGCCACCAAGAAGGTGGTCTTCCATGACAGGTGAGAGATGTCACACCTGTGCATCGGTTTGAATGGCTTGCCCTTGAGGTTAGCCAATACCAGCAGTAGATCCCACGGAGGTGGAAGTTCTCGCACCGGAGGGGATATGTGATTAAGGCCTTTGAAAAAGCGCCCGACCACCTTCTCCTGCGCCACCGACTGCTTCCTGGCCTGCGCCTGGTAAGCAGAGATGGCTGCCAGGTGCACCTTAAGGGTCGTCGACCGAGGCCCAAGCTGAGAAAGGGACCACTGGTAGTCCAAAATGCTTGCCAAGGAACAGGAGGAAGGGTCCAACCCCTTGCCCTGACACCAAATGGAGAATCTCTTCAATTTGAAGGCATAGCATTTCATGGTCGACTCCTTACGGGAAGCCTCAACAACGCTGAGGACCACGTCAGAAAGCCCCAAGGCCTGGAACTCTAGCCGCTCAGGAACCAGGCCGTCGGGTGCAGGGATTGAAGGTCCGGATGGAATACCTTCCCCTGATTGACTGAAATCAGGTCCGGGCAGGCTGGAAGTCGCCTCGGGAGCCTGGAGCTGAGGAGATCTGGATGCCAGAACTGGCGGAGCCAGTCTGGGGCTACCAGAATCATGTGCGCCTTGTCCCTCCTCGCCTTGAGAAGCATCCTGTGGATCAAGGGAAATGGGGGGGAAGGCGTAGAAGAGGCCCGGGGTCCACAGCCTCGAGAAGGCATCCTCATGTAGCGAGCCCTGCTGAGGGGGGCGGGCATGAAACAGTCTCAGCTTCGCATTCTCACTGGAGGCAAACAGGTCCACCTGAGGCATGCCCCAGTGGGAGAACAGATCTTGTACCACGTCTGGCAGGAGAGACCACTCATGGGACGCAGCTCCTATCCGGCTTAGGGCATCGGCCAGAATGTTGGAGGCTCCTGCCACATGGATGGCAAGGAGATCCGCCTCCAGGCTGCGCACGAGGGACCGAAAAGGAGAGCTTGCCTGCACAGAAGCTATGGAGCGCGTCCGCCTGGTGGTTTAGGTAGTACATGGTCGTGGTATTGTCCGTCTGGACCTGGACCACTTGACCCCGTACAAGCGGAGGCGAAGGCAGTGAGGCTGGAAGCCAACCACCGAAGCTCCAGCAGCTTGATGTGGCATCGGGACTCCTGAGGGGACCAGAGGCTGTGCGCTCTGTGCTCCCCAGATGGGCACCCCAACCCATCAGAGAGGCTTTGGTCGATAGAGAGACCGTTGGCTCGGGGCGGACAAATGGGATGCCCTCTTGCAGATGAGCTGGAACGATCCACCACTGGAGAGCGTTCCACATCTCCCGGGAAACTGTCGCTGGCTGATCCAAAGGACCGGAGCGCTGTGACCATTGGCTGGCCAGTCCCCATTATAGGGGACGCATGTGCCAATGGGCAACGCTGTTGCAGGCCACCATGAGTCCCAGGAGGTGCAGGAAGTCCCGGGCAGGGCGCAGTTGCCCAAGGTGAAATGATTGGGCAAAGGAGGAAAGAACCTCGGCTCTGTCCACCGGGACCCGTGCTCTGGCTCGCAGAGAGTCTAGCTCTGCCCCGATGAATTGGATCACCTGCTCTGGCACAAGTTCCGACTTGGCCTCATTGATGAGGAGGCCAGCTTGAGAGCAGACCTGGAGGGCCATATCCCTGGACTGCTCCACCTCCAGATTGGAGGAGGCCGCAATCAGCCAGTCGTCCAGGTAGGGGTACACCCGGACCCTTCGGCACCGCAGGAATGCTGTCATCACTGCCATGCATTTGGTGAAGATCCTGGGAGCTAGAGAAAGGCAGAAGGGCATGGCCCGGAACTCGTAGAGGGACCCCTCTGGTCTGAAGCGGAGGAATCTCTGGTGGGAAGGACGGATTGGGACGTGAAAGAACGAGTCCTGGAGGTCCAGAGAACAGAACCACACGCCTCGTTCCAAGGATGGAATGATCTGAGTCAGAGTGACCATCCTGAAGGTTTGAGATCTTAGGAACCTGTTCAGCTCGTGCAGGTCTAGAACGGGGGCGCCAGCCCCCCGTACATTTTGGGACCAGGAAGTACCTGGACACAAACCCTGCGTCTGGTGGAGGATCTGCCACCTTCCTGATCACCTCCTTTTGGAGGAGCAGGGCAATGTCAGCCCGATGGGCCGACAGGCTGCGGACCCCCTAACCCCCTGTGGGGCGACGGCTCGGAAGGGCGGGGCCTGCTTGAACTCCAGAGGCAGACCCTTTCCTACCACCTCCAACACCCAACGGCCCGTGGTGATAGCTGACCAGGCGGAAAGAAAGTGGTAGAGCTGTCACCCCACGGGGGGAACCGACGCGATTGGGGGCGACACCCCTCAACCAGTCACTGGGCAGGCTTGGAGGAAGAACCAGCTGAGGGACCTCCTGGGCCTTTTTCCTCCCGGATTCCTGTTGGAGGAAGCTGCAGGCTTGGCTTTGGGGTGCCAAGTGCGAGTCTGCTGGCCCTTATGCTGGTGTTGCTGGGCCGGATGTGCCGCAGGGGCAGAAGGGCGAAAGGACTTATGCTGCTGTCTGCAGCCTTTGTCCTTCTGGGCAGACGTGACCGAGTCCAATGTGGCATTGGACTTTTCAGTTCTCTGGAGGTGGTCTTCCACCCCAGCCTGAACAAGTCGGTACCCAGGAAGGGAATGTCTGCCAACTTGTGCTGGGTATCCACCATAAAGGTGGAGATCCGCAACCAAGCTCTGCGGCGCATGGCCACTGCGGCCGCTACTGATTGGGCACAGGAGTCTCCAATATCGAGAGCCGTTTGGAGGTGCTGTTTCGCCACTGCCCTTCCCTGATCCCGCACCTGCTTGACCGTAGTCTGCAGAACAGCTGGGGGATGAGGGATCACCTCATCCAGGGAGCCCATAAGGACATGGGAGAAGTGCGCCATCAGTATGGCCGAGCTGGCCTGACGAGGCCGAGGGAGGATGCAGCATATACTTTATGCCCGCCATAGTCCAGCTCTTTGGACTCTTTGTTGGGGCTTGTCCACATTCTGGCGTTCTGGAGCGGAAAGCTTGTCAGTAACCAACCCCTCCAGAGAGGTGTTCCGAAAGCGGACAGAGACCTGAGTAGGGACCGCATACTTCCTGTGCCATCCTGGTCAAGGCACAGGACAAGAAGCCGGCCGCTGCACACAACTCCAAGTTGGGCCAACAGTGAGCTAGCAGCACCGGAAAGCCTCCGTGGGAGAATCCCCTCGGTCGAGTATCTCTGTGAGAGGATACTTGGCCCGCTTGGATACGGGATCGAGCTGCATCCCGGTGGACTCCGAGATGACCCGAAACATACCCATGAACGATGATGGGCTCTCGTCCATTGGCTGCCCCCCGGAGGACTCCAGGTCAGTGGGCCTGGAGAACAGGGAGGAGTTGTCGTCCGACCCCGAGGAGTCTGCGAACAGCTGCCTAGGGCCTGAGCCACCCTCCACCTGCCGAGGACGGTCGGGAGTGAGGGTGACCGACAACTGGTGGGGCAGTCCCTGACCCGACCGAGAATCCTTGGTCGGAGTCCCCGATTTCGGTTGTGGAGGCAGAAGTTCCACCACGATAGGTGGGGCAGCTGGTTTCGGCCGAACAACCTGCACCGGTTTGGGCACCTCGACCCCAGCGAGGGGTTGTTTCAGCCTTCCGGGTGACAGTCACTTAATGGCCGGGGAAGGCGACGGCTTGTTCCCGGTCAGAAGGAGCTGACCGGGAACATTAAGTCCTTGTAGCGTTGATGCAGTTTGCTCCGAAGCCTATCCTCCTCCAAGAAGGAAGACTAGGACGAGCGGCGCCGCAGCTTTCCTCTGTGCCGAGACAGAGACCATCGGTGCCCGTGGGATCAGCTGGACCGAAAAGAGGTCCGAGACCAAGACCGTCTGTGTTTCCGAGGATGGGTCTGGGAGGGAGTGGGGGAAACCCACTCCTCCCTTGGCTCGGGAGCCTTAACTGGGGACTCCGGCACAGGAGGCGTAGGCAATTCCTTGGTTTCCACCAGGGGAACCGGTGAAGAAGGGTTGTCTGCTTCTCCAGTCGACAGCCCGTCCGGGTTGAGAAAAATCTCGACCGCGTTGACGGGTGTCTCGGCCGGCTGACCTGACAGGGACACGTGAAGCCAGCAACCTTAGCCGCAACCTCGACTGAAGTAGAGTGCCGACTCTCCGGGGAGGGGGACCTTTCCCGCTCCCATGAACGTCAACGTTGAGTCCTTCTTCTTGGACCGAGAGGAGTGCCCCGAAGGACCCTCACCTTTCGTGGACAGGGATTGGCAAAGCTCCTTAATAGAAGCTGTGTAGGAGGATCCCAAGGAGAGTGGGATAAATGCCACGACCGATGAAGATGCGGCCTGGGCCGCCTCTTCCTTGAGGGCGATCATCTGCTCGAGTTGCTCAGCCGAGCCAGCCGCTGCGGAAACCACCCAATGGGCCTCCTTGGACTTCACTGGGGATAACGCTGGGCGCCTGAAATGGAGCCGGCAGCACCAGTCTTCTTGAGACGTTTTGCCAAAAAGACTTTTCACAACCTCAGAGCCTGTGGATCGTGGTCAAGCCCGAGGCAGTAGACGACATGGAGTGCGGATCGTCCTGGACATCTTCTGCCCGATGGCCCCCTACCAGAAACCGAGTCGATTTTTGTCCATTGCAGCCACGAAAGAAGAAGTAGACCGAAGTCTAGAAAACTTTAAAATTATTTTCCGGTGAACCGAAGAGTAAGGATCCACTCTAAATGCAGAGCACTAAGGAGGGAACCTGAGCTTCCAAGCGGTAAGGAAGATCTGGCGTCATGGGGCGGAGCCGAGAGTTTCACCACCGGAGTGGGTGGGAGGAGCCAGCTTGAAGACCTTCTGGCAAGATTTAAAGCGGCAAGGAACCTGCCAGACAGTGTGGATGAACAACATATCCATGTCCCTAGAAATGTCTAGTTTTAGGCACTACCATTATGGATAGCTCGCAGATGGGCAGGGAACAGCATCCTCTGAATGAGTTCCAGTTCACTCAAAATGCTGCACAAACCATAAATTTACATTTCCCATGCCATGTTGCAAAACTAATAAGGGGAAACAGAAATACTGGCTGGCCGTCAAACAAAAAAGGAGACTTCTGTCTGGTGAGTTGAAGAATTTTGATTGCAGGTTTCCACACCGTCTGCATTTGTCAACTTGTTTTCTTTCCCAAACATTCAAAGCTTTTTGACAAGGAAGGTTACCACCAACGTCAGACTTCAGTTCAGTGCCTCTCTGAGACGTTACCAGAGCACTCGTTGCTGTTCTCTCAAATGTCTGTTTCCCGCCACGTGGTGGCCCCATTACAGTCATGTTTCCTTCCAGTTTCCCTGAGATGGCCAGCAGGTTTTTGCTCTTATTTACAAACCGGTGGATTTAACGTGTGGTGACCAGAGGTGGCTGAGCAGACAACTCCATATTTCTCCGTTTCAGTCGGGGTTCACATAATCCTGGTATAATTCCCCCCCCCAAAAAAAAACACCGGATCGCCGCATTTCATGGCAAAATCTCCCAAAATGCTGAATGCAGCTGAGCAGTCAGAGCCGTCCGTCCTGTTTCCAGACAAAAAAAATCCAGATCAATCCCTTACGTTCGTCCGCCGAGATACTGCTGCAAACGGTACGCTGCTTCACTGCGGGCAGAGGCAGTCTAAGTTCTACGGCAGTTCTAAGGTTTTTCTTTTGTAGCTTTACTGTATAAATTTCGTTTTTAGGGCTTCCACATTGTTTTCCCATCTTTATTCTGTGCAGCTGTTCTTTTTTACTCTTAACATTTGTCCATAGAGTATGCCTTGTTTCAGAGCTAGTGGGTGGTAGCTTGCTGAATGTAATATCGTGTTTTTGTCTGAAGGTCTACGGTATAGATATGTGATAATCTGATTATATTCCCTTATGATTTTTTTGAAACTTTTTATTTATATTTTGTATAAGCAACAGGAGTTCATACATCAATAAGTGGTTTTTCCAAGTTTTCCGTTTCCAGTGACATTTTAGCTTACAGTTTCTGAGAGGTCCTGCTTCAAGGTAATTTATACAGTGTTCCAGTTAATCTAAACTTATTTAGGGAGGTTATATGTTAAGAATAGAGATCTATTTATGTATAAAATCCTACCCCCACTGTAATTCCCTTATGATTTTTAGGTCAAGAAAGGTATTTCACTTGTGTTATATTCCATTGTGAATTTTAAAAATGTGATACAGGAATTCGGGTAATGGTGAAATTCTAGTAAGGTATATTCATTGTCTCCCCATAAAATTTAAAATGTCAATAAAACGCTTGTCTTTGGATTGGATCAGAAGGTTCCTGTACGCTTTCCCTCCATTTTCTCTGATTCTCAGGGTCCTGTTAAAACTCAGAAGCCAACCAGCAACCATGATTCTGGTGGCTCCAGACTGGGCGAGGCAGCCTTGGTACACCCTGCTTCTCGCCCTCTGTCAAACGGCTCATTTGCCTGCCTCCCACTCACAGTCTCCTGACCTTGCCTCAGACAGGAATAGCATACCCCAGCATAGAGTCTCTTCACCTTAAAGCTTGGTACTTGAAGAGCTGGAATTCCCTGACTCTCAGTATTCAGACCAAGTCCTGAAAATTCTTTCTCGCCAAGAAGCCAAGTAGCAAAAAGACTTGTGCTTCCAAATGGAAGAGATTTCTTTCTGGTATAAAGACAGGCAGAGTAACCATCTGCAGGCTAGCCTGTCCTCCATACTAGACTGTTTGGTACACTTGCAAGCATCATGCCTAAGAGCCTCATCTCTGAAGGTTCACTTGGCCGCCATTTCGGCCTACATGTCTGTTGATGTGGAGGAGTCTATAATCTCTCATTCTATCTGTAAGAAATTATTTAAAGGCCTGCTGCGCCTCTCAACGCACACTTAAGGAACCTGATTCCTACCCGGATTTGAACCTCTTATAGCTAAGATGATGGAGTCTCCATTTGAGCCCATGGCTACTGCAGACTTAAAATATGTCAATATATCACCTGGAAAACTGTCTTCCTAGTGGCAGTCACTTCAGCCAGAAGCAAGCTCTTTACTGAGCCTAACTACATTATTTCCCACAGGGATAAAGTAGTTCTCAGGACCAACAGGTAATTTTTTCCCAAGGTAATGTCTGAATTTCAGCTGAACCAGTCTACAATGCCTCTGTCTTTTTCACAGACAAATCCACTCCTGGTAAGCGCAGGCTTCGCAGCCTAGATGTTAAAAGGGCACTGACATACCGCCTGGAGCACACCAAGCAGCTCAGGTCCTCGCATGCCCAACTTTTCCTCACCTGTGGTGAGGTAGATAAAGACAGGCCAGCCTCTAAGAGGACTGTCTCACATTGGTTAGTCCCCTGCTTCCAGTTTTGTTACAGTAAAGCTGGCAGACAGCCACCTTAAAGCCTCAGGGCCCATTCCACCAGGAGTACTGTAGCCTCAGTGGCAGCAGCAAGAGAGAGATACTCTTGCTCAACATCTGCAAAGCAGCTACCTGGAAGTCTGTACACACCTTCACAAATCACTGTTGCTTGGATGTACAGTCCAGAACAGATGCCAGATTTGGCACTGCAGTCCTGCGGAACCTGTTTCCAAAGTAGGTTCTGTTCCCTCCTCCCAACTGCACTGCTTTGTAGTCTGCTCTAGTCAAGCATACTGAGGGATTTCTGGGGTGAGAAGAAAGAAAATCTTACCATAGTAATATCGTTTCTTCCAGAGGATCCCTCAGTATGCTTGACCTCCAACCCAGCCTCCCCTCACATAACCTGAGAATAGTTGTGCAGTCCTTGCCTTAAGCCAAATTTCTTACTGTAGAGCAATAAAATGTGTAATGTTTCCACAGTGAAGCATGATGTATATAGTTCACCTAGAGTTCGAGTTCCATTTTTCTTTGTTTTTCCTACTTTTTGTTTAGTACTACCATAGGTTTAGGGTTTGGGGCCTTTTGCCCTTCAGGCTTGGAAATGAATTTGACTGGGAAGTACAGCAGCCCCTACAAGCAGCACTCTTACTACAACCGGATTGGCTAAATCCCTGGCATTAGCATAACTCCACTTCCTAGGCAGTTGAACCCAGCTGACATAACTGTACTAGTCAAGCATACTGAGGGATCCCCCTGGAAGAAAAAATATTACTATGGTAAGTAATTTTTTCTTTTCCATTGTCTTTTGTTTACTAGTCTTCCCCATTCCTTGTCCAATGAAACAAAAAGATTAAAGTCTGTTAAGGCAGACCTTAATTGATGGTAGCTATGAAATTGCATAAAGGAAAATATAAATGTTTCTTTTATCTCTGTGAAAGAATACCATATGCCTGTATTTGGGTCTTTGATGTCTCTCAACAGGGAAATATTCCTAGATGCCCAGTGTTTTATTAGGACTTTACCATTATAACAAATAATGTGGGTTATGCCAAAGTGGCATATAGTCAGCAGCCGGGAAGGATTTGTGACTTAGTAGCTTACTAAATCCCAAACCGGCATCAGCAGAAACTCTTGAACACAAGTGAGAGATGAGGTCATTTGGTAACAGGGCGGAGAGTAAAAAGAACAGGTGAGAGGGGTGCACAGGGGCTTGCTCATATAAAGCCCAGCGTGGTCTGGTACAAGGGGGATTAAACCAGCTAGCTGCTTGTTTGAATATAAAGCTGTAATGATAGTTTCTGAAGTGTGGGACTCCCATTTCTCCCATCTCCTTGTGTGCTATTAATTTTTCAGGACTGATCCTGGGCTTTTTTTGTCCCCTAAAGAAATTTCTTAATGATCTTATTCTGTCAAACCAAAAACTTGTAGTCCTGACACACCTTACAGTTATTAAGTGGTGATGTGCAGTCACACTTTGCATTGACACACATTGCAGTTTTTTGATAGAGATCCCTAACTGATGCATCCTGTCACTGTCCCTTCTGCATAGGTTGTTTGAGATGGGATTTGCACAGCAGTTGGAGGAGATTATTCGTAGGTTACCCGACAGTAGACAGACACTGCTATTCTCTGCAACGCTGCCAAAACTTCTGGTAGAGTTCGCTCGAGCAGGTGCGTAATTCATTGACTTCAGATTTTGCCATGTTGTTTGTTTTCCCTGGAAAGCACATCTGGTATGTTAACATCTCGTTTTCCAGTGGGCCCTGCTTCTACCTCACTATACATCTGCATTAGCCTTACATCGATTATCTTCAAAATTATGGAAAAAATGATAAAATAATTTCTCGAAAAAGAAATGATAGAACTTAACATTAATGATTCCACTCAACACGGGTTCAGAATTGGCCACTCTTGCACTACTAACTTATTATCATTCTATAACCATGTCAGAGAAGGCCTTGATAATCACAATTAGATGTTATTCTGCTGGATTACAGCAAGGCTTTTGACAGAGTCCCTCATAATATCCTTATTAAGAAAATGGAACACTTGGGCTTTTCTCATCAACTTGTCAATTGGGTTAGTGCATGGTTGATGGATAGAACTCAGAGTCTTATATTGAACGACTGCTCCTCTGAGCCTGGAGCAGTTACCAGTGGGGTCCCGCAGGGCTCAGTGTTGGGCCCAGTTCTGTTCAATATTTACATTAGTGATATGCAAATAACTGACAAAAACTGGTTGTCTAAATGTGCTGATGACTCAAAGCTTGGGGGCGCTGTGAATAATCAATCAGATTCTGATTCACTCCAACCACATTTGCAGTTGGTTGAATCATGGGCTATTGACAACATGATAGAATTCAACATTGAAAAATGTGTGGTTCTAGGGTCATGGATATGTTGTTCATCCACAGAATCTGGCAGGTTTCTTGCCGCTTTAAATCTTGCAGGAAGGTCTTCAAGCTGGCTCCTCCCACCCACCTGGGTGGTAAAACCCTCTGCTCCGCCTCATGACGCCAGATCTTCCTTACCACTTGGAAGCTCAGGTTCCCTCCTTAACGCTCTGCGTGATAGACTGGATCCTAATTCTTCGGTTCGCCCGAAACTCATTTTAAAATTTTCAAGACTTTGGTCATCTTTCTTCCTCGCGGCTGCGATGGACCGTCGACTCCTGGTTTGTTGACGGTGCCCTTGTGGGCAGAAAGATGTCCAGGACGGACCCACACTCCACGTGCGTCTACTGCCTCAGCCTAGAACAGGTCCCCGCAGGCCTGCGAGTCATGCTGTTAGTTCTCGGTCAACGTCCTGGAGGACCGCGCTGCCCGGCTAAAGCTAGGGCGCCCGGAGAAGCGCTACCCGCCGGTTAAGTCGAAGGAGGCCCATTGGGCGGTTACCGCGGCAGCTGGCTTGGCTGAGCAGCTCTAGCAGATGATCGCCCTCGAGGAGGAGGCGGCCCAGGCCGTATTTTCCTCCTCCTCGGTCGCGGCATTTATCCCGCTCTCTTTGGGTACCTCGTACTCAGCTTCGTTCAAGGAGCCTTGCCAATCCCTTTCCACGAAGGGTGAGGGGCCATCGGGACATTCCTCTCGGTCCAAAAAGAAGGATTCTAAGGGTAAGTCCCATCGTCGGCGTTCGTGGGAGTGGGAGAGGTCTCCTTCCCCGGACAGCCAGCTGTCGACTTCGGTTGAGGTTGCGGCTAAGGCCGCTGGCTTCACGGCGTCCCCGTCAGGCCAGCCGTCCGAGACTCCCGTCGACGCAGTGTTGACTGGTGAAGTAGACAACCCTTCTTTGCCGATTCCCCCGGTGTAGACCGAAGATCTGCCTGCGTCCCCAGTGCAGCAGTCCCCGGTTAAGGTGTCCGAGTCGAGGGAAGAGCGGGTGTCCCCTGCTCCTTCCCAGACCCGTCCTCGGAAACACCGAGGATCTCGGTCTCGGATTTCTTCTCAGTCCAGCCGATCCTGCCGACATCGGCGGTCTCGGCACCGAGGTAAGCGGTGCCGCTGCTCGTCCTCATCTTCCTCCTCTGAAGAGGAGAGGCTTTGGCGCAAATTGCGTCAACGCTATGAGGACCTGATGTGGCAGCAGTTACTTTTGTCTGGGAGCAAGTTGACGCCGACGCCTTCCCCAACCATCAAGTGGCTGTCACCTGAGTGGCCGAAATCCCCTCGCTCTATCCGGTGCCCAAGCCTGGGCGGTTGTTGGCCGAAACCAGCTGCCCCACCGATTGTGGCGGAACTTCTGCCTCCACAACTGAAGTCGGGGGCGCCGACCAAGGACTCTCGGTCGGGTTAGGGCCTGCCCCACAGGTTGTTGGTCACCCTCACTCCTGACCGTCCTCAGCAGGTGGAGGGTGGCTCAGGTCCTAGGCAGCTCTTGGCAGACTCCCTGGAGTCAGATGATGACTCCTCCCAGTTCTCCAGGCCGGTTGACCTGGAGTCCTCCGGGGGCCAGTCATTGGACGAAAGCCCATCGTCCTTCATGGGTTTGCTTCGTCTCCTCTCGGAGTCCAGTGGGATGCAGTTCGAGCCCGTATCCAAACGGGCCAAGTATCCCCTGACGGAGATACTGGACCAAGGGGATTCACCCACAGAGGCCTTTCCGGTGGCTAAGGCCATTGTTAGCCCAGCCTTGGAGCTTTGGCATCGGCCTGCTAACTGCCCTGCGCCTTTGGCCAGGAAGTATGCGGTCCCTGCCAGCTCTTTGCCCAGGTTTCCGGAACACCCCTCTGCCGAGGGGTTGGTCACCGACAGCATTTTCCGGTGTTCTGGGAACGCTAGGGATATGGACAAGCCCCCCGACAAGGAGTCCAAAAAGCTGGACTACGCCGGGCGCAAGGTGTACGCTGCGTCCTCCCTTGGCCTCCACCAGGCCAGCTCGGCCGTGCTGGTGGCACACCCTACGCCCTCAGGGCTCCCTGGATGGGTGATCCCTCATCTCTGGCCGACCTGCAGACCACGGTCTGGCAGGTTGATACCAGGGTTGGGCGGTGGCGAGCAGCAGCTCCAAACAGCTCTGGACATAGGAGACTCCTGTGCCAGATCAGTTCTTGACCCACGGTGGCCATGCGCTGCAGAGCATGGCTGAGGATATCCACCTTCACGGCGGATACCCAGCACAAATTGGCGGACGTCCCCTTCTTGGGGACCGACCTCTTCGGCCCTGGAGTGGAAGGTCACCTCCAGCGGATCGAGAAGTCCAGTGCCACTCTGGACTCTTGTCACCTCCGCCCAGAAGGACAAAGGCCGCCGATAGTAGCAGCACAAGTCCTTTCGTCCTTCAGCGCCTGCGGCATGTCCGGCCCAAAAGCACCAGGGCCAGCAGGCTCGTGCTTGGCATCCCAGACCCAAGCCCGTGGCTTCCTCAAACAGGAAGCAGGGAGGTAAAGGCCCAGGAGGTCCCTTGGCCGGTCCCTCCTCCAAGCCTGCCCAGTGACGGGTTGAGGGGTGTCACCCCCAGCCTCGTCACTCCCCCCTGGGTGCCCCCTGTGGGGGGACGTCTCCGCCACTTCCTTTCCGCCTGGTCTGCTATCACCACGGACCGCTGGTTCTTGGAGGTGGTAGGAAAGGGCCTGCCTCTGGAGTTCGAGCAGGCCCCACCCTTCCGAGACGTCGCCCCTCAGGGGACCACGGGGTCCGCAGCCTCGTTGTCGGCCTGCCGAGCGATATTGCCCTGCTCCTTGAAAAAGAGGTGATCAGGAAGGTGGCGGATCCTCCTCCAGACCCGGGGTTTGTGTCCAGGTATTTCCTGGTCCCAAAGCAGACGGGGGCTGGCGCCCATTCTCGACCTGAACAAGTTCCTAAGGTCTTGGACCTTCAGGATGGTTACTCTGGCTCAGATAATCCCATCCTTGGAACGAGGTGTGTGGTTCTGTTCCCTGGACCTTCAGGACGCGTTCTTTCACGTCTCAATCTGTCCGTCCCATCAGAGATTCCTCCGCTTCAGAGCAGAGGGATCCCTTTACGAGTTCAGGGCCATGCCCTTCGGCCTCTCCCTAGCTCCCAGGGTCTTCACCAAATGCATGGCAGTGGTGACAGCATTCCTGCGGTGCCGAAGGGTCCGGGTGTACCCCTGCCTGGACGACTGGCTGATTGCAGCCCCCTCCAGAGCGGAGGTGGAGCGGTCCAGAGATCTGGCCCTCCGGGTTTGCTCTCAGATTGGCCTCCTCGTCAACGAGGCCAAGTCGGAACTCGTGCCAAAGCAGGTGATACATTTCATTGGGGCAGAGCTCGACACTCTTCGAGCCAGAGCATGGCTCCCGGCGGACAGGGCTGATGTTCTTTCCTCGTTTGCCCAATCATTTCAGGTTGGGCAATTGCGCCCTGCCCGGGACTTCCTGTGCCTCCTGGGCCTCATGGCGGCCTGCACCAGTGTGGCCCGTTGGGCCCGCTCGTACATGCGTCCCCTTTAATGGGGACTGGCCAGCCAATGGTCACAGCACTTCGATCAGCTAGTGACAGTGACCCAGGGCATGTGGAATGCTCTCCAGTGGTGGACCGTTCCAGCACATCTGCAGGAGGGCATCCCGTTCGCCCGCCCCGAGCCGACGGTCTCTCTATCGACCGATGCCTCTCTGATGGGTTGGGGTGCCCATCTGGGGGAGCACAGAGCGCACGGCCTCTGGACCCCTCGGGAGTCCTGATGCCATATCAACCTGCTGGAGCTTCGAGCGGTTCATCTAGCCCTCACCTTCGCTCCGTTCCTCCGGGGTCAAGTGGTTAAGGTCCAGATGGACAATACCATGACCATGTACTACCTAAACTGCCAGGGCGGGGCGCGCTCCATGCCTTTGTGCAGGGAAGCTCTCCGCATATGGTCTCTCGTGCGCAGCCTGGATGTGGATCTCCTCGCCATTCACGTGGCAGAAGCCTCCAACACCCTGGCCGATGCCCTAAGCCGGATAGGGGCTGCGTCTCATGAGTGGTCTCTCCTGCCGGAGGTAGTACAAGATCTCTTCTCCCCCTGGGGCACGCCTCAGGCGGACCTGTTTGCCTCCAGGGAGAATGCGAAGCTGAGACTGTTTCATGTCCGCCCCCCTCAGCAGGGTTCGCTGCAGGGGGATGCCTTCTCGAGGCCGTGGACCCCGGGCCTCTTCTACGCCTTTCCCCCATTTCCCTTGATCCACAAGGTGCTTCTCAAGGCGAGGAGGGACAAGGCGCACGTGATTCTGGCAGCCCCAGACTGGCCCCGCCAGTTCTGGTATCCAGATCTCCTCAGTCTCAGCTCCAGGCTCCCGAGGCGGCTTCCAGGCCGCCCGGACCTGAAGTAAGTCAGGGGAAGGTGTTCCATCCGGACCTTCAATCCCTGCACCTGACGGCCTGGTTCCTGAGTGGCTAGAGTTCCAGGCCTTGGGTCTTTCCAACGAGGTCCTCAACGTCGTTGAGGTGTCCCGTTAGGAGTCGACCAGAAAATGCTACGCCTTCAAATGGAAGAGATTCTCCATTTGGTGTCAGGGCAAGGGCCTGGACCCTTCCTTCTGTTCCTTGGCAAGCATTCTGGACTACCTGTGGTCCCTTTCTCAGCAAGGGCTTCGGTCGGCGACCATGTAAAGTGCACCTGGCAGCCATCTCTGCTTACCGGGCATGGGCCGGACAACAGTCGGTGGTGCAGGAGAAGGTGGTCAGGGGCTTTTCCAAAGGCCTTGATCACATATCCCTTCCAGTGCGAGAACCTCCACCTCCGTGGGATCTACTGCTGGTATTGGCTAAGCTCATGGGCAAGCCATTCGAACTGATGCACATGTATGACATCTCTCACCTGTCGTGGAAGACCGCCTTCTTGGTGGCTATCACGTCAGCCAGAAGGATGTGAGAGCTCCAGGCGCTTTCCATCTAGTCTCCTTATCTGGTCTTCCACAGGGGAAAGGTTGTCCTGCGCCCCCACCCGAAATTCCTTCCGAAGGTGGTGTCGGAGTTTCACCTTAACCAGATGTTGACTCTGTCGGTGTTCTACCCCAATCACACCTCGGAGGCCGAATATAGGCTCCATGCTTTGGACCCTAGAAGAGCGCTCGTTTATTACATGGAGCGGATGGCTGAAGTTCGGGGAGAGGTTCGCCAGCTGTTTGTCACCTACACTGAAGCCGCACCTGGCAGACGGACAAGCGGACGATAGGCAGGTGAGTCATCTCCTGCATAGATCTCTGCTATAGGTTGGCGGGCATGGAGCCTCCCAGAGGGATAAGAGCTCATTCTATCCGCCATACCGCTGCATCGGTGGCTGCTTCCAGGGACGTCCCTATCCAGGAAATCTGCAGGGTTGCTACCTGGAAGTCAGCACACACCTTCATCACCTATTACCACATCGACCTTGAGTCACGCTGGGATGCTGGTTTTGGGGCCTCGGTTCTCCAGTCTTTATTCCCCAAGTAGGGGGTGTGCACCTTGCCTCCCTCCTCCCAGAGAACTGCTAGGAGTCTGCCAGACAGTGTGGATGAACAACATATCCATGTCCCTAAAATACAGGTTACTCACCTGTAGCAGGAGTTCTAGGAATGGTCTATGTTGTTCATCACATATCCAAACCTCTCGGCCCGGCGCTGGCCTGGCTTCCAGTGGGCTGGATCTGGCGTCATGGGGCAGAGCCGAGAGTTTTACCACCTGGGTGGGTGGGAGGAGCCTGCTTGAAGACCTTCCGGCAAGATTTAAAGCGGCAAGAAACCTGCCAGATAGTGTGGATGAACAACATATACCATTCCTAGAACTCCTGTTACAGGTGAGTAACCTGTATTTTTGCATTTCGGAACTCATAACCCCAAAAACAAATACTATATCAATTATACATTGTTGAAATCTACTGAACTGGAAAGGGACTTGGGTATACTTGTTAATTCAAAACTTACATCGGTTGACCACTGTATAAAAGTGGCTAACTCAACCAATGGGTTACTTAGACAAATTCAGCACTCCTTTGTAACTAAAACTGAACAATGTATGATTACTCTCTATTGAACCTGCGTCAGACACCTTATTGATTATGGGTCCCCCTTTTGGAACCCTTACCTAAAGTCTGATATTGACTGCCTGGAAAGAATCCAAAAACGTGCAACCAGGATGATCCCAAGATTAGTAAAAAGGCCCTACCGATCAAGACTATCACGGGCTTACATTCTTTACAGGGTAGAAGAATTAGAGGGGCTTACTTCTAATATACAAGCTACAAAACACCCCTGATCTTATGAAAAAAATGTGGACTTGTTCCTGCTATCAGGCGAATTGTTCCTAGATGTCACACTAGACATTGTACCTAAGGCCAGAACCAACCATAGATCTAACTTTTTCTCACTGAGGGTGCCTAGATTATGGAATAAACTACCTCAGGAATTAGTAGACTCTACCAACATTGTAGCATTTAAAAAGGGTCTTGATAACTGGTTAACCCAGAATAATTCTATGTAAATTGTTCCCACTCAGTGTGGGAGAAAAATCTAGATGGGCCTCTGCCTTCTTTTTTTTCCCCCCTAAGAACCAAGTAAGTAAATGGGACTAAAGCAAGTGGCTTGCTTAAGGTCACACCGTGCATCTAGTGAAATCTGAGGGAATGTCCTGATTCACAGTTCTGTGCTCTAACCATCTGACTAAATCACTTGCCTTTCCCTTATTCACTCCTGGACTGAGCCCTCTTTTTCTGCCTACTCTCCCTTCAGTTCGGGAGCCAGCTGTCATCAGTGGGCAGGGCTTTTGGTTATTATTTCTTGACTAATTTACTAGTGGTCCATGGTTGTGGTGTGTGAGCTGAAGGGCTGTGGCTAAAGGGCAGCACAACCCTGTGGGTGTCAGCATGAGCTGGCAGGAGATGCTGCACCTTCAGTGTGACAAGTCTGCAGCTTCCCGTTCTTTTGTTAATGTAGAACTGTTGAGTGTATTTCTTCTTTTTTTGATGTTTTTCTGCTCTTAGCTAGGCCTGTTGTTTTTACTACTGGATTGATAGCCAAGCCTCTGTTGCAACTTATGGGCTTTTTTAAAATGTTTTAATTGTTTTTGGCTCTTGTTTGGTGAGACTGTTCCTTCCTAATCACTTATTTCTTGTATTGTCAATCTCTGTTTTGGGTCAGGCCATCATACCATAGTAGTCTTTTCTGTTAATCCTGCCTTCCTCCTTGTTACCTCCCCATCTGGGTCTGGTTAACATTACCCTTATTTCCTTACTCTGATTTACAGGCCTACTTTCCAGTTAGCCTTATCCCTGTTTTAGCTCCCTGTCTGAGTCCGGTCTACTCCCCTGTAACACAATACTTTGTTTTTGTCCATCCCTTTAATTCATTGTCTGATAAGGCACATTTCATTTTTCTCTCCCTTTCTGCTTAGCTTGCTTCCTTTTACCTTTTTTAATTTTTCCTTATTACCTATGTTCAGTTTATCTTCACTTTATCTCCGCTATGCTGTTAACTGTTCTGCTTTTTTCTTACTCCCCCTCTTTCTTCCACCATCTACTGATCTTCCCCACTCCATCATCCGTCTCCCCCCCCCAATACCCTACTCTTCCGTCTCCCTTCCCTTGGCATCCTAGGTGTCTTATCCTTCCCGTAACTTGACTCCACCTTGAAGCTCTCTGGCATTTCTTGTTCCTTCCCCCCACTCAGTCAGCATATTGGTTCCTTAAAGCGCAGATGTTTAGTTTGTAACCTCCCCCCCCAACATATGGCAGCTTACCTGTGCTCAACTCGACTGCCACATAAAATCTATTTTTTTCTTGCTGTTTTAAAAGTAAAAATGCTTGTAAAACCACTCCATGGAGCCCGCAGCAAAAACGCTCCCACTTTCGTTGTCTGAGACATGCTCCCACGCTAGCACATTTTGTGGCAACAGTTGAAGAGAGCATGGGGGTGTGCTCCATAGACTATAATGTTTTCCCCTACAATCTGTTTGTATCTGCACACATCAATTTTCCCCTGACGTCTCCATCTGTCTCCTTCCCCCTTATTTGTCACCTTTTAGTCTTCTTACTAGGCCCTGTTAATTAGTACCCACCTGGGGACTTATTTAGCTCATTCACTGCTATTATGCCTTGTCATTCCCATCATCACCTTTTTTGTTTTCCAGATTCTCTTTTTATCTTGCTGTTTATCACTTCTTCTCCCAGAGCCTCCCCCTTTTTCTTTCCCCACATATATATCCCTTATTCCCCCCCACACTAACTTTGCTTTATTTTTCTTTTAGATGTTTCCTGAAGAAGACCCAAGGTCGAAACATCAATTTTAACTCTATTTTCAGTGTGCATTTAATAGTACCGTGTTGTTTTATAATGGGGACAATTTTTAAAGTTTTTTTTTTTTAATGCTTTTGAGTGCCGGTTTTGACAAAGGAAGGCCACCGCTCAACTAGCAAGACCTTGTTACCTGGTGGCCTTGTTTCCGTCGACTCTCAAAATAAAAAACAACTTAAAACTGCCTCCATTATAGTCTATGGGCGCCCTGCACTTTTCTTGAACTGTCGTCCTAAAATGTGCTAGCGTGTCTCCAACGCAGGAAGTTGGAGTTTTTTGCTGCAGGCTTCATGGAGTGGTTTTATAAGCATTTTTGCTTTTAAAACAGCAAGAAAAAAAATAAACTTCATGTGCCAGTCGAGTTGGGCACAGGCAAGCTGCCATATATGTTTGGGGGGGGGGGAGTGAATTTACAAACTAAACACCTGCTCTTTAAAGCTCCTTGTCGCTTTTGCTGTTCTTGGTAGCAGGTGACGTTGAACTAAATCATGGCCCCATCATAACTGCACCCTTTCAACTTCCCAAAGGACTGAGGGTTGCCCATTTAATCATCCGAAGCCTGCTCCCAGAAATTGATCAACTACAGCCTATTTTGCTTAACCTGCGGCCGAGTGTACTTGTCACTTCTGAATCCTGGCTCTCTTCAAAGGTCCAGGACTCTGCTGTGACTGTCCCTGGCTATACATTAGCCAAGGAAGACCGCATATCACTTCCCTAAACTCTGGTCCCCTCCTCCCTGTCAAACCGCTCTGCCTCTTCTGCTTTCTTCCTTAAGTCCATTCTTTGTGACTTTTTTACTCACACCTGCAACTGTCTATGACCCTCTTACTTTCACCCCACTAATACTGACCTGACCATTTTGCTCCACTCATCCCCCGGTTTACGTGTATGAATAAATTCTCTTGCTTATCAATACTCAATTTTTATTCTACCACATGTAACTGTTACTCTTAATTGCCTTGCAGTATATATGATTGTACTTCTGTGATGTACTGAATTGTTGTATATGATTTCTAATTTTCTAACTTTTTTTTAAACTTTGTTTAGTGATTTAACAATTAATATACAGTCGAACATCTGGATGTAATTCATAAGGATAAGAAGAACTGACTCTATTGAGGGCGCAACCCCTCTTAATACATGCTGGTTAAAGTGAAACGTATTGCATCAGTTAGATATGTCTTTGGAGGGAAAATCAAATGGTACAGAGTAGACCAAACAACATTTTAAAAACTTTCCTGTTTCTTGTACTATCTTATCTTGTACTATCTCCACTGTCCCTCACCCCCAGGACACATCTGTCTTGTTTGTGCTTTCTTTTCAGGTTTAACAGAGCCAGTTCTGATCCGGTTGGATGTGGACAGTAAGCTTAGTGAGCAGTTGAAGGTAAGCGACTATTTGCCTCCTTGGTGCTGATACCACTGACATAAATCTCCCCTCGTTATATGGCATTCTGTTTGTTTTTTCAAATGTTAAGAATTATTTGATTGTCTCAGTGTATTTGTTCTGTGTTCACCATGACATTACTAACAGGAAGATGGTAGCCTAGTAACCAAGCTATATAGAGTATTTTTGCTTGAGCATGTAATCAATGTACAATACAGGTACTAATAAAACAAAGGCCATTAAAATACATACACGTGGAGGAAAATACATAACACAACCTTACCCCCTACCCCGCCATTCATTTACCTAGGATAGCTCAACTGTTGTCCACCATCTCATTTACAGTAGGGTCTCTCTACCTTTACCGAGTTTCACAGCTGAGAAGAACTGAAGCACCAGGAGGTCGAACAGCTTTCTTACGGACACACAATGAGCTGGTGGCCATGGTGGGATTTAAACTTTGCATCTCCTGGTTCTGAGGCCTGTGATTTACCCACAGGTCCACATTGCCACTCATGGTTTAATATTGTTCTTTATACACTATTCGTTTGGCTTCCAGCCACGTGAAACAGATTCATACAGAGAATAATGTCAGTGATGGGGGTTCCTGTTTGGACCTCTGTTTGGGGTGGGGGGTACCATACCCTCTTCTGGGTTCAGTCGTACCTTTGGCGTGAGGAGTGCAGATATGGTACTAGTTACTAACGTTAATGGGAGTGCTTGAACAGCCTCTGAGGCTGATGGTCACCCTAGTAACACCTTGGCAGTGCAACCCAGAGCATTGGCGATTGTTTAATTGGTCCTGTCAGTGTCACAAACCCACTCAGCAGGTCAGGCCCTCTACTCCCAAAGTGCCAGCCTCCGAGCGCAGTCTCGTGAACAGTTTAACAGAACAAGGTAACCCTATTGTCTGTTTTGTGAGTTCGGATCAACCTTTGGTCTCAAGTCTTGGAGGGATTCAAACTGTGAACCTCTTGCTAACGTACCCAGTGCACAGGCTCAGATATTTCTGTCTTTGGGGGTCCAGATATCTTTGCCTGTGGGCACCTAACCAGGTATACAGAGACGAACCCTTAAAGCTTTAATAAAGACCTCAGATTTTAAAACGCTTGTCTTTCCAGTTTGGTACCACCATTCAAGCTTATGTCTGTTGTCTGCTATAACCATATATACTTTCTTACAAATGAAAAGAAGTCAAAGACAGACCAAGTATGCTCTAAAAAGAATTTTACTAAAATATGTAAAACACAAAATACAGAACTGTTATATCACAAGACATACAAATCTTTTAAAAGAACAAGGTTTTAACAGTGCAATTCCTACATACCGTCCTTAGATTTGACTCTCTCTAAATACCTGTTTACAAGTGCTCAAGATGTTTCGTTGTCGGAGTCTAGATAAAAAGTGTAAGTAAAACTGAATATTCCTATAGCAAACTGTATTTGCCAACCACTTTTGTGTGAGGTCATCTAGCTCCTCCTCCGTCAGATTATATATAAAAAATATATATCTTCTAGTAAAACAGGATGTTTTTTCAAAGTATTCTGCAACTTCAGCATAATTCATGACCTTCAAATGACACTTTGTTGATCTCATAATAAGCCTCCTCCTACCAGGATATGAAAGCATCTTTATGATTTCACACTTCTATGTAATAACCTGGGTTTTCCCTCCAATGTCATAAAATGGATATGATTTAGCAACTACGGCTGTAATTAACTCAGACAGACAGGAGATCCTTGATAAAGGCCTTCCATGTAACACCTAGTATCTAAAACTGTGTGTGTGAGATCTCACATGCTGTTTTAAGCATTTTCTCATGGCTTTCATCTTTCAGCTGAACCCGGGGGGGGGGGGGGCAAGTCACTCTAGAGCATCACATTTTCAGCAGAGACAGTAATACATTTTATAAAAAAAAAAAAAAAAACGATACAGCACTCAGAACTGGCTGTCCACGGTCAGCACTGTACCCCCAGCCCCCACTGTACTTGCTACATTCTTTATCCAATGAAATCCAATTAATCTTTGATTCTGTTTTCCTTTTTAATTACAGCTTGCGTTCTTCCATGTGCGTGTGGATGATAAGCCTGCAGTTCTTCTCCATTTGCTGCGAAACCTGGTTAAACCTCAGGAACAGACAGTTGTTTTCGTGGCAACTAAGCACCACGTGGAGTATCTGAAGGAGGTATGTCTCAGGTGTTAAACAGTCTGTTCTTCTGGAAAGACTAAAACTAGTAAAGCAAGCAAATAAAGACCTTGGTCCAGATGGTCAGAGCATTTGCATAAGGAAAATATATTTTTCTTACAGCTGCATAGAAGAGCTATACTGACATGTTGCTGTTACACAGTAGACATAGAGGACTGTGGAAGCACATGACCAGATACCCAACTGTGTTCTTCCACATTGGTGTTGAAGCTTGCGGTCTTCTCCACTGACCACAGTGCTGCCCCCCCACCCCTGCCAGGCGCATTATTTTCCTGCTTCACCCTCACTTCCAGTTCACATCCGGGTTCCCAGCTGGGTGCCACCCCCACCCTTATTGCCATTCCCTTATATACCTAATGTTTCACTAGTGTCTAGTGGCACCTCCCCACACACACTCATAGCTGTCCCCCTATATATCTAATGCTTCCCTGGTGTCTAGTGGCACCCCACGATCGAAGACACTTCTTCCTGCTGGAATTGGCAAATGCAATATGAGAAATTAAGGTAAGGTTCACTGTATTTCAATGTGGTTTTCAACTTTGAAGACGCAACTTTGTCATTTTTACATATTTTCACCCCAAATTTTCAACATGGCCTTTTTGGTACCTCACCTCCTGACAAATGGCGGTGGAATTATGCAAATCAGGCTTGAGCGGTGATTTCATGGTCACTTGACAAAATAACCTTTTGGGTGGGAATTGACAATTTTCACAACCATTGTTCATGAGGAGGAGTCGTAAGAAGGCTATGTTGAAAATGTTTAAATTTTTTTTTTTTTTTTATTTGTTTAACCAGGAGTAGCACACTAAGCTGAAAGCTTTGTTACAGCAGTGACCTGGAAGTTAAGTGGATTGCTCAGGGTCACACAGTATGCAAGTGGTAGCTGTGGGGTTCAAACCCAGGTCTGGTTTGCTGGATATCACCAGATTTACAGCTCAGAGCCTTAAACCACTGCGCTATAAAAATGACAACGTCATGAGCATACGTTGAAATCATTCTACGCTCATTCATAACTTCACTAATTTTAACTATTTTGACCCCAGATTTTCAACATAGACCTTTTTTTCACACCACCTCATGAACATCACAGCTGTCATTTTTCAAATCCTGGCCAAAATGATAAACTCTTTATGTCGGTCTGCGCACACCGCCTAGAGGATCTGCTTCCCACCATTATTTGTCCCGATCAGTCTGGCTTTGTCCGCTGTTGGCAAACTTTGGACAACAAAATGATAGAATGGTGCCGGCAGAAAAGGACCATGTGGCCCATCAGGTCTGCCCGAGCTAGCCCACTGCCCTTTACCTCCCACTGTGCTGCCCTCTCTCACCTCCCCTTCCTAGTCCCATGTAGTTATCCCATGCACTTTTGACTTTCTCCACTGTATCCACCTCCACCACCCATTCCGGCAACCTGTTCCATGGTTGTACAACCCCCTTCGAGAAGTACCACCCCCTCATGTCCCCCTTAAATCTTTCCCCCTCCAGCTTAAATGCATGACCTCTGGTGATTTTGTTTTCGCTCAGCCTGAAGATACTAGCTCCCTTAACCTTATTTATTCCCTTCATGTATTTGAAGGTTTCCACCATGTCCCCACTATCCCATCTCATCTCTAGCGTATACAGACCAGGCTCCTCCAGCCTCTCCTGTATGGCTTCCCCTGCATTCCCTGGATCATCTTGGTCACCCTTCTCTATACTCTTTCCAGCCTGTCCTTGTCACCCTGCAAATGGGGCCTCCAGAACTGAACACCATATTCCTGCTGTGGTCTGACCAATGTTTTGTATAGTGGCATGATCATTTCCCTCCCTCCTCCTACTGGTGAAGTCCCTCCCAATGCATGCCAGCACTCTTGCTGCTTTCCCAGCTGCTCGTTCACACCGACTCCTAACCTTTATGTGTCCGAGATCCAAATCGCCAGGTCCTTTTCTTGTTCTGTGACCTGCAGTGTTCCCCCAGGCAGTAAGTGGCCCTTGGGTTATTCCGTCCTATGTGAATTATTTTACACTTATTTGCATTGAAGTGCAATTGCCACTTTTCTGCCCACTCCTTTATCCTGGCTAGATCCTGTCTTATCCCCTCTCGGAGCATCAGCTCTGTTTTATATCTTCGTGTTGTCCGCGAACAAACATGCCTTTCCATTTAGACCCTCTGCTAAGTCCCTCACGTACACATTAGACAGTATGGGCTCCAACACCGACCCCTGTGGTACCCTGCTCATCACCCCTAGTTCCCTGGAGTACTTCCCATTGACCACCACTCTCTGGGTCCTCCCTCCTAGCCAACCTTCCACCACTTTGTAAGCCTAGCTCCCACCCCCAGACTGCTCAACACCAACCTTCTCGGGGGCCAGTCGAGCAGCCTGAAATCGATAGGCCATCACCGCTCCCCAGTCGTAAACCTCCATAACCCCCTCGAAGAATTCGATCAGGTTGGTCTGACAAGACCTGCCACCTGTGAACCCATGTTGGTTGCCCTTAGTCAGACACTCCTCTCTTAGGTACCCTACGAGTCTCTCCTTTATGAGAGTTTCCATCAGCTTTCCTGAGGTGAGACTGACTGGTCAGTAGTTGCCAGGCTCATTCTTTCTCCCTCCCTTGTATAGAGGTACCACCTCTGCCTTTTTCCAGTCTCCCTGGACCCTCTATGATTCCAGGGATGGATTAAACAGCGTGGTCAGAGGTCCTGCTAAATCCACCATTAGCTTCTGAAGCACCCTTGAGTATACTTGGTCAGAACCCATAGCCTTGTCCGTTTTAATTTTTTCCCATCTCCTCCAACACCCTTGCCACTGTGAAGGGACTTGCGTCCGCCTCCTTGCCCTCCCTCCCTTTCTTACTCAGTACAGGCCCTTTCCCTTCCTTCTCGGTTGTGAAAACAGATGTGAAGTATTCAGTTAGGAGGTTTACCTTCTCGTCTCCTACAGCTGTTTCACCCCCTCCCCTCTAAGGTTTGGAACCCCCGCCTGTTTTTCCTCTTATCACTCACATATCTGTAGAATCTTTTGTCTCCCCTTTTCCTCTCTCTAGCTATTTACTCTTCCGTGGTTGCCTTTGCCTTCCTAATTGTTCTTCCCGCTTCCCTAAGTTAATCGTTGTATCCTTCCCTTTCCTCTACTCCCTGTGACCTTTTGTAGGTCTTAAAGGCCTTTCTCTTCTTCCTGATAGCCTCCCTAACCCCTGCCATGAACCACAGAAGTTTTTTTCCCCTTTTGCGTTTTCTGATTCTCCGGATGCATTGCTCCGTAGCCTTGAGTATTCCGCCCTTAATTGCTACCCACAGCTGCTCAATCCACAATGCCATGGACAAAGGAAACCTAACTGGAGCAGTCTACATTGACTTAACCAAGGCATTTGATACAGTACGCCATGGCCTACTTGTCAGACAACTACTATCCCTAGGGCTCTCGCAGGGTCCTGGTGACTGGGTAAAAGATTACCCTGCTCAGCGCTCTCAATCTGTAAAAGTAGCTGGAGTTCTCTGACTCAAAACCGGTTCCCTCAGGAGTTCCATCCTGGGCCCCCTCCTTTTCAGCCTTTTCCTAAACTCCCTCCCCAAATCCTGCCCTGAACAAATAATCCTCTATGCCGACGATGCCGTGATTCTTGCCACTCATAAAGATCCGAACCTCTTGCGCCTCAACCTTCAGCATGCTTTTTCCAAAGTTGAGATGTGGTTCCTTGAACATAAGCTGGTTCTAAACCACAAAAAGACTAAATCCATGCTCTTCTCTAACCATAAAACAAGAAATGGCAAGTCCCACTCACCATTAACACATACCTGGGAAATACCCTTGAACAAGTGCCAATTTTCAAATATCTTGGAATCAACTTTGATCAAGGCCTAACCTTACAACTCACATTGATAGTACAGCAAAACTATTAATCAGCGAATTGGGATTCTGTATCGGAACCGACAGCTCCTTACCCATTCTGCACTGAGGATTGCCATCCAATCCTCTGTCATCTCAGTCGTTGACTATGGCTTAGTTATATACGGATCTGCCACTACTACAGCACTTAGTCACATTACAACATCCCTAAATAAGGCCTGTCAGCTGCTCACTGGTGCACATCGACGTACCCACACATGTGAACTCTTTGCTGACTCAGGTTGGTTGCAACTCTCAAACCAGATAAAGTACCTTACCTGCCTGATGGCGAAAAAATCCACTCTGGGCCTCACTCCACCTTGTATCCAAGACCTGTTATGCCCGAGCGCTAGCACCCGTGTTACCAGAAGATCAGAACACCAGCCTCTCCAAGTCCCCCAATGCCGGACTTCTCAGGGACAAAGATCATTTGCCTATCGTGCCCCCAGCTGGCTAAATGCCCTCAGCACTCATATTGCTGCCTCCACCTCTCTAGGTATTTTCAAATGAAGGCTGTTCTCTCACCTTGCCACCTCCAGCTCCTGTGACTGCCCTGATTAAACCTCCTATTTTCTCACTACCCACCCTGTTCCGTTATTTGACAAAGACATGTTTGGGAAACCTTTTCTCCTGCTATTGTCTGCTCCCCACACCTTTCACTTACCCTCTCTGTTCTGGACTTTTTCCCTATTTGTTTCTCCTAATCTGGCATGACCTCTTTCTTGTAATAATAATGTGATTATTGATATCTCATGTCCTTTTGCACAAATGATTTGATATGTATTTGTATATGTTTTCTCGCTCTTGACACAGCACAAATTGTGTTATCTATGTAACCTTTTTTGTACTGTACCTAATTGACGTGGAACCTTTGTAAAAGAGCCTCTGGCTCAAAGGTAGTAATTCCTAGAACAATAAACTAAACTAAACCTCCTCCAGCTCTTGGATCCCTGCAAGCTCCCTCTTTAAGTTGCCCCTCATCTTCTCGAAATTTGCCCTCCTGAAGTTGAGCACCCTGGTGGTTAACCTGTCCGATTTTGCCCCTGTCTGGATGGAGAACCTGACCATCCGGTTATCACTGTCCCCCAAGTTTTCCCCAACTTCAACCTCCCCCACTATATCCCCATTTGTTAAAATGACGTCTAATGTAGCCTCCCCCCACTAGTTTTTTTTTTTTAACTAGCCGGCTTAGGAGTGCATCTTGCAGGGATTCCAGTAAACCCCTGCTCTTTTCTGCTGTGTCCGATGAAATTTTCCAGTCCACATGGTTAAGATACCTCACCACTAGGATTTCCCCTTTCCTGGCCTTTTCCTGTATCTCCTTAGCCAATTCCCAAACCACTTCCTCACCCTGATGTGGTAGTCTGTAGACCACCCCTATCCTTATTGCCCCCTCTCCTTACTACCCAAGGGATCTCAGCGGATCCCTTCTCCCTACCTTCCACTGCAACTATCCCCTCTCACACAGACAGTACTACCCCCCTTTTTTTTTTAACCCTGTCTATCCCTCCTAAAAAGATTACACCCTTGTAGTTCCACCTCCCAGCTATGGCCCTCCTGCCACCATGTTTCTGTTACTGCAGTTAGGGCCAGGTCATCCACCCACCACCGCCTCCAAGTCTGCCATTTTGTTCCCTAGGCTCCTGGCATTGGCTAGAATTCCGTCCACCCCCGCCCTTACAGTACCCTTTCCTCATGCTGTCCCTTGCATTGGGAGAGTGCAGGCTGGGTGGTCCCTGCTAGGCCGAGGATCCTCTACTCCCTAGTGCTGCACTCCCCCCTGTCTAGTTTAAATTCCAGTCAACCCCCAGCCTCTCGTCAGTGTACCCCTGCAGTTTTGCTCTTAGTAATCTTGTCCCCCGTGTCACTTGTGTGTAGCCTGTCCCTTGCGTGCAGGTGTTAATCAACCCGTGTATTCCCCCAGACATGTGAAACCCTCTTCCTCACACCACTGCCTTAGCCAGAGGTTAAATTCCTTTACCCTGAGTTGCCTGGCTGTGCTAGTGCAATGCACTGTCAGGACTTCCGAGAAGGCCAGGGAGCTGACCAATCCCTTACAGCCCTCTGCTAACTCCCTGAACCTCCTTTGAACCACCTTCTCCTCTTCCTCCGCCAAATCATTTGTGCCTAGATGTACTATTAGGTGTGGATTACCTCCCACTAGCTTGACGCAGTCTCTTATCCTGGGGAGTGCCCTTCTAGCCTCCATTCCTGGATCGCAAAAAACTGACCTCCTCTTAAAAGCTACTTTCCTCCTTTGCCACTGAATCCCCTTAATGCTTGAATCCCCGTATACAACCACTGCCCCAGACCTTTCTGCCCTTAGGCTCGCCCCTTCTCCATTGACCTGCCCATTCATGCACCCTCCTTCCACTGCAGGTGCCTTCCCTTGCACTCTGTCTTCTCCAATCTGACCTTCCCCCTTTTCCTCATTCCCCCTTCCCTGCTACCAGCTACCCTCCCTGTCTCCCTAGGCCTGTCCTCCCCCTTCTTGGTCCCGGCTCCGGATCCCAGCTCCTGCCCCCCCCATTGCCCTACCCTTTCCCAAGCTCTCCTCCCTGCTTCTCTCTCGCGTTGCATATTCTCCTCTACCCCCCTGTGACCCTACCACCTATTTGTGTGCTACCTATGTTTGTCCTCCTCCCCGCTTTCCCTACTTTCCCTTCACATGCACCCCTTTTAATTCCCCTTCCCTGGCTTGGCCCTCCGGTGCTCACTGCTCCCCTTCCCATCACTCCTTCCTTGTTCCTCAACCCAGTCAGAGGCCAGTACCTGTTCGACTTCAATGTATAGCTCCTGTCAAATGCAATTTCCTCAGCTCCCTTCTGTCCATAGTCTCTTTGTCTTCTTCCTGTTCTGAGCCCCCTGGTCCTCTTCTCCCATCTTGTTCCCCACCTCCGCCCTCTCGGTCTTTCTCCTTGTTCCCTCCCTCCGTCCCCCCATCTACTCTTCTACCTGTCCCACCCCTCAAGATCCCTCTTCAGCCTCTCTAGTTCAGCCTCAGTCCTCCTTAGTTTTTTGACAGATAGGGCATTCCCCTTGCCTGCACAGAGTGCTAATGAAAACAGCAGCCCCTCAACCATTACAGACAACTATTCTCCCCCCAATATCCCTTGCTGCCCTTCATTGCGTGGTAATTACAATTATCACACCCCAAGGTGGCACTGGCTGCTGTTGTCCTGTCCCCCTGCAGCCTCATCTGCTATGATCCCCACCCCTGGTCCAAGCCGGTTCCTCCCTAACTCTCCACATTTTTCCTGCCCCCACCTCCTGATTAACACCTGATCAGCCAGTCAGTCAAAAGCCCTTTCAAACAAGATTAAGACCCTCCCTTCCCTATATATTACACATTCAGCCTAGAGCGCTTCCTCAACATGCGTGGATCTCTCACTGTCCTCTTACAATTACACTCTGGTCAGAGCCCTCTCAAAACAAGCAGAAAGAAACTACCCCCTCAGTAAACTAGGTAACAGTCTAGAGCACTTCCAGAAATCAAGCAGAAACTGCCTCCTCAGTAAGCTAGATGACAGGGACAGGTGAGCATAAATATTTCAAACAAGCAGAACTCGCCCGTTCAATACCTAGGTGACAGGCAATCATAGATATTTCAGACAGAAACTGCCCCTTTAGTATAGCCCCAGAAAGGAAGGCACCATAAATATATCAAGGTGATTGGTAACCATAAAAAATCTCCCCCCACCCCCTTGCCAAACTCTCCACTTAATGGACTTTATCACACGGAGATCTATCCCAGCAGCATTCATCAGTCTTGACGCCGATAAGGCGTTTGATCGAGTTTCATGGACATTCATGTGGCACATGCTATCCACCTTTGGTTTTCCAGAGGAGTTTACTCGTTGCCTTCGCAGTATTTACACTTCACCATCTGCATATCTCTGTGTAAATGACTATATATCTTCTCCGATCCCATTAGCCCAGGGGGCACAACAGGGTTGCCCCCTGTCACCACTGTTACTTGCAGTATACATAAGTTGTTGGCTGTAGCAGTTAGGGAAGCACGAGATGTGGAGGGTATTCTCCTGGGAGGTGTGAGCTATAAAGTGTCATCCTATGTTGATGATGTCCTCCTGACCCTCTCGACCCAGAGACTTTGGTCCCAGCGGTCTGGCAGATACTACGTGCCTTTGCTGACGATTCAAGGTATGTCATAAACGAGACCAAAACTGAAGTTCTTGCTCTTAACTTTTCTCCTTTGCGATCTTTGAAACTTTGTTTCCAACTCTGATGGAGAACAAGAAAAAATTAAGTATTTAGGTATACAGTTACCTCAGTCTTTACAAAATTTAAAACTGGTCAATTGTGAGCTCCTAACACAATCCATAGAGCAGAATCTTCATAAATGTTCTCAACTGCATTTAACTTTCTATTCTAGGATAGAGACCATCCACATGAATATCCTTCCAAGAATACTGTATTTGTTCCAGATTATCCCTGTCGCTCCACCACCTACTTTTTCACATTCTGGAATAAACTTCTGTCATCGTTCGTGTGGGTGGGGCACCGTCCCCATCTACTCTGGTTTCTTCTACAATTGCCCCTTGCACGGGAGGGGGTTAAACCTTTACAGTATTCAACACTATTTTCAGTCGGTGACAATGAGCATTATGATGTGTTGGCTGAATCCAGTTTATAGTGCACCTTGGAAGCAGATCGAATTTGTCCCGAACGATCTTTTTGATTCAGGGAAAATTTTATTTCCCCCTTTGACCACATTGCTGAATTTAAATTATTTTTATTTTGGCGCAGCACATACTGTGCTTATTTGGTATTGACTTTGTGCCCTCCCAGCCCTGGCTTTGATATTTTACTATGTGCAGCTACTGGTGGCTGGAGCTGTATTTTTGCTCGCATGTATAGACCACACTTTTTGGAGATGACACGCTCAAGGCTTATCCTATATTTTTCAGTTTCTAGATGCCCAGAGAGTTTGCTCATTTGCCCAACTTCAAGTCCACTTAGAACATAGAATTTGATGGCACATAAGGACTGCTTGGCCCACCTAGTCTACCCATTTCCCTACCTAATGCATAGGCTGCAGATCCTAGTTAACCAACAGCCTACTTCCTCCTACCCCCACTAGAATTGCCTTATGTCTGTCCCATGCATTCTTGAATTCCTCCACTGTTTTTGAGTCCACTACCAGTTAACAAATGGGGAACATTTTAGATACCTGCAAATCCGTACTTTTTTTTTTTATTGTTGTTTAAGCCCCCGTCATCACCGGTTGCTCCGTGGACCCCTCGGGTCGAGCGGGATGCTCCCAGGCCCTCCCGGTCACAGTCATCACTCATGGAGCCTTGGCTATGCCCCCAGACAGGGTCGGGTGGGACATGTTCCCCGACATTCTACATTTCGTGGGACACACCATAAGCTCCGGCGGTAAGCAAGGGACTCAGGGGGCTCCCACGGGCCATCATCGTGGAGGGCAGGCCATTTTCTGTTTTCTGGTCCACCCCCTGGGGAGTTGTGTTCAAGGATGTCAAGGCAGGTCCCGTGCGCGCATCTGCCTGCCGACATCAGCAATGTCCCCACCCCATTCTCAGTTTACCGGCTGCTGCCACCCGTGGTCACCCAGGTGGCAGACTCGCAGAAGAGAACGGGACTTACCCCCCCCAAATGGGACACTCTAACCCACGGTTCCTGACCACCCGAGGTCAATCCGGAGCCCGGGTCACCAGTTTCGGGAGCAGTAGCGCTTTCGCTACGCTGATGGACCAGCATAAATATGCACTTTTTTGTTACATAGAGGAGCGGTCTCCCCGATCCACCTCTCCAGTTGCTGTGCATTATTATAAACTCTGTAAAGGGTGTACACTGGCAACATTTGATTGGACATTTGTATAGAGGTCTCTGGTAATATTTTGGCGATTCCACACAAAGGATACTGGATGCTTGGAATAAGGAGTTATCCACGTCCATTTCTTATGAGGTGTGGTTAATATATACAGCCCTGTCCATCAAAGTTTCCTCCGCCCCATTTTGGTGTGAATTCGCCTGGAAGTGTTGCAGCAGGTACACTCCTTCCCTGTTGTTCAAATACTTGCCACCGCAGTATAGGTATTTTTGGAGACTGTGTGGAGAGACGCTGGCCAACCATTTGCATATTTTCTGGACATGCCCTGTCCTTGCTTCCTTTTGGCAGCAGATCATGGACAGCCTTACTTATGGGAGCCAATTCGGTTTTAACCCCAGAAATGGTCCGCCTCTCGATACTGTCTCGAGGCTTGCGTCTCCCGTCTGGTTCTATGTTATACATTTGCGTACTGGCAGTCAAAAAGGCAATAACTCGCCTGTGGCGGCAGTCATGTGCACCTATGCACTCCCAGTGGCACAAGATAATTGATATGTATGTTTTGGAATGACTTGTAGCGAGATGTATGGGTAACCTCTTAGTTTGAGCTTAAGTGGTGGCCTTGGTTTTTTTTTATATTTCTGAAGAGGATAATTCTTTCGTCCCTTGGAGTGTCGGGGTATTATTGGAGATGGGAGTCTCTTGGACGGGTGCTGGAGTTGGTGACTGGAGCAGCCTGAACCTTAACCTTTTCATTTATACGTCTTGGGCCTTGCTTAGGGGCTGTGACCTATGTATATAAGTAGGTCACTATATGGTATGATTGAAAATCATATTTTATAATGGTGCCTTAAACTTCTTATATGTTTTGCTTGGTGTATGATGCCTAATTTGGAAATTTGCTTGTACCTAGCACTGAGTGATAAAATAAAGAGTTTAAAAAAAATTCCTGGCCAAAATTTGTTTTTGCACCTGTGGTGCAGAATGATGTTTTGGTAGCTCAGAATCAGATTTTGGCAGGGATTTGAAAATGTTCACCTAATGAGTTCATGAGGTGGGGTAATATGACAGGTGTCATTTTTTAAATCCTGTATGAGATGTCTTTTCGCACTTGTGGTGCAAAATGACATTTATGTCAATGTACTATAGATGCTACACATCATGTTTATAAAAGCAGTCATAAAATGACTATCTTGAAAATTTGGGGTCAGAATTAGAGGGAAAAAAAATTGTGTCAAGAGTAAAAGATTGAAGACTGAGTGTGTGAAGAATGGCTGTGTACTGAATGCGTGAAGAATGAGTGTGAGACGCTGGAAGAATCTCTTTTTACAAAATAATGAATGTGTAAAGCATAAATCTGCCAGGCCCTGCACTTCTGTAGGTGGACGGAGTCTTCCCATAGCGCACAGCCCAAAGGGCCATGCTCTTCTGCTTCTGTTCACACATCAGTGAAATCTTTAGCTTTCCTCAGGTCTGAAGCAGCCTCTCACATTTTACGGCTGCATCAGTACCATTATTTTGCAGCCATATTGGCTCTGACCAGAGTTTGTTTTGTTTTTTTTTTTTTGCATAAAAGTGCCTGCCTAAAAGATCTAGAGACATCCTTAGACTATACCACAGTTGTACTGGTGATGTCTTTGGAGACTTTAGACAGCCATTTGTCTGCACCAAAAACTGTTTGAGATTTTGCACAAGCAGCCACACTGCACATGCAGTTGTTTTAAATATGTGGTCTCAAGACTAAATAACCACTAGTGAAGGGAATGAGCTAACACTGTAGCAAGTGCTTGTTCAAGGCAGCCTGTTGACTGTTTGATTTGATTCCCAGGCATCCATGTGGTGGATGGGGCAAAAATTAAACAAAATTAGAGGCCCATCTGGCACTCTGGTTGACGGCCACCATGTCTCCTCACATGACATGACCCACCTGTTGTGCTATGCACATTGCCATGCCTCATCCACTATATACAGTATATAGATATAGATGGATGAGAACTTTTACCCATAGAAAATACCATTGTTTATTTCCCTGTATACCTGTGACTAATCTATCAATTAAAAGCATATACCTGAACTAATCAATTACAGCTATATACCTGCACTAATTAAAGCTGTATACCTACACTAATCAAACAATTAATGGGGCAGTTCTGATACAATTAACACATTATTAGGAAACCAGCCAAACCAATTAACAAGCTGTAAAAGAACCTGGAAAAAAGACTCACAAAACCTTTCCAAACCCAGAAATCCCCCAAACACATACTTGCACTCACTACATGCCTTTCCCTCCTTGCCACAAGAGACCTTCAGGTGCTGTAACGTGATCACAGATGTGATCTCCATAAATCGGCCCTGTCCGGGGGGGGCGCAAGCCAGGGAAGGCATCTCGGTAACAGGGGTCTGCTGGAACCTCTCTAAGAGTCTGATGGGGTAGTGATGACTCAGCTGCCCTCGCTTTGGGACAAACTTAGAAGGATTGGTGCTGAGGTTAAGTCCTGGGGCTGAGCTACGGAGCATGATGGAAAAAAAATAACCATTCTAATGTATTTATTATGTTCAACAACAATGGGTAAGAGTGCAACATTTGGAAGTATACCCATCTCCGGTGCTAATTAGGACACTAAAGTCACTCGCCCTTTGAGCTCGTAGCCTTATAGTCCTAATTAGCCCCCTTGATGAGTATACATTGTTGTATACCACCCTTAGCTATCATTTATTCCCAGAGGACCTGGGGTATCTGATGGCGAATGTCTGTGGTTAAAGAGGAAGTCCAGCGGGCAGCTAACGAACTAGGCTGGCCCGTAGGAAAAGTGGTGTCTGGGGGTCTGAGGGAGCATACATAGGAAGTATAGACAGTATCAACTCCCACTTTCTGCCAGCAGTAATAAATAATATCCCATGTGGGCTCTAAATGTGGTTCTTGATGCACTCTGCAAATCTCCTTTTGAGTCTTTATCCACTGTTTCTGAATATTTTCCTTTTTTTTTTTTGATTCATGAATGTTCTGTTCTTTTTGTTATAAAACTGTAGATTCAATTCACTATTCACACTCTTAGCTCTGCTGCAGACAGCCGAGTCATTGGAATGTCTTAAAGCTAGGCTTCTCCCTACATCCTGGTTTATTCTCTAGCTCTGTCCTGAGACATGAGATCTTTCTGCTGGATGGAACAGGTCTCCTCCTTCGCAGCTTTTTTTTTTAAAACTTATTAAAATTAATTTATTGTTGGTGCAATTCACTTAAATACAGTACAGTTTGCTACGCTCAGGGTTTGGCTTTGGGCTGTACAAACACCAAAAACACTCCGAGAAATAATCATCTAACAAATGGATAAGTAGTATCAATCAAACAATTTTTTATTTGTAAAAAGGCGCCTTTCCAAAACCAAGGCACCTGTACAATAAAATACAACAGAGTAAAATGACGTACATTAAATAAATTCCAATAAACAATATAAAACCACATAAAAATAAACATGAAGTATAGAGATACCATTTCTGTTGCCTCTGCCTACTCAGCTTGGTTTCCAGATAATTAGTAGCTATGGCCCCCACCTCCTCATGGTAGTAGTCATTGTTCAGCACCCACGTGCTCCATCAAGAGAAGTGCGCGACTCCTTCGTCTGTGTGAGCAGGGTTACATGGGAAACCACAGAGCTTCCAGTGACTATTCCAAGGGGGCCCACATCTGGTCATCTTTGGCCTGTTGTTCTGAGACTGCATATTGGGTTTTCTCTATGTGCATGCTTTCCAGTAGTGTCTTACTCCACTGGACTGTGGGGGGAGACACTGAGCCAGTTTTGACCCACAATTTTCTTTCTTATTACTAGCCCCAGGAGCCATAGGAGGTATCTATAGTGCTTCCTTTGCTGTGCTGAACCCGGAGTGCAACCCAGTAACACTGTTTCCATGGAGACCTGATACTCGTATTTCAGGATTCTGGAGAGAATGTTAACTGTCTCTTTCCAATAACTGGTAACACGAGGGCACTCCCAGGCCGTATGAATAAATTACCCCCTCCCACCTTGCATTTTGGGCAACAGGCAGATTGTGTATGGTCAATCTTGTGGGATAACATCAGGGTGAAGTATACCCTGTGTAACATAATAAATTGCATCTTCCTCCGGTAGTTGTTTTTCAAGCAGTTCACCAAGGCACAGGTGGTGTTTTTCCACATTTTGCTGGGCAGCTGGGGGTCCTCCATGTCTTTCACCCATTTAGACTGTAAGCCTAAGACCAGGTAGACTGTTCATTAATATAGAGTAAAAATGTTTCATCAGGTGTGCACCTTGTCCGTTAGAGTGCAGGACTCGTTCTATATATATATATATTTTTTTTTTTTTTACTGTGTGTTTATTGGAATTTCTAAATGCACATACAGAAGGTACAATCCTCTGACTTGGCACCCAAGGATAAGGTGCATGTTGTTGAGGTCACCACACTTCTTAATACATACGTAATAAAAAATGTGCTGCATCAATAAGATGCATCTTATAGGGGTTCACCTTACTACGTAGTAAATAACAGTAAATCAAAATGCTGTCTAGTTTTCTAAATCTCTGTTTCCCAACCTAGGGGATAGAAGGTACATGCTTTATATCTAGTTTGTCAATAGGGCAAACCCTGAATATTATATAGGACTTGTTCTATAGAGGACAAAGTGTGGGTTCTATCAGGTGACCCTTGGATTTGCAGCACTTTGCCTGATCTGCAAATGAGTAAATAAAAAATAAAATAACTTTGGGGTTGAGATTATACTTGGTTACTAACTGTTGGAAACTAACCAATACTCTCCCATCATACAGATCATTTATCACCATGATAACCTTTATCCCTCCATTTACTGTGAGCTGTTACCATCTGCTCTAGGTGGGGGGCACTCTCCATAATCCTTGTAAAATGTCTGCCGCTGGGAAAACTCCCCTTCCATGGTTAATATTAATGTGTGCAATAAGCCAGACCCATGCCAGAGCCCTACCTAGTAAGAGGGTTGAGAATGTATTTTGAGATCCCAGAACTTACTTCGGGCAGGGGCTGGACCTACGGAGTAGAGTGGCTAGGGTATTACTCTGTAAATGAAAGGTGGAAGGAGGCTCTAGGCCCATCGTGCTCACCTTCCCTGCACATGCAGGGTAAATTATGTACTTAGCCCAAGAGGACTCTATCTAATTCGTCTTTAAATGATTCCAAAGTATTCATATTTACAATATGATGGTGTAAGGAATTCCATAGGGAAGTGGCTCTTATAGTAAAGTACTTCTGTCTTTTGTTAGTGCATGCATTGGGGATCCTAATCTGTCTAATTCAAGTCTGTCTGTATCTCAAGTTGTTGGGTTTGGATGCCATTTCAATATAGTATTACTCATAAGTTTTTTGTCTTTTAGTATGTTATACAGAAGTAGCATATCAATTCTATGTAATTATAGCAGAAAAAAAAAGGCAACGCTCCAAAATAGCGAATGCATTTTAGCGAATGACTGTATAGCAACTGTACAAATCGCCGCTGCTGTCAATACAGCGAAAATTCAAGGGGGATTAACCGGTTGGACACAAACTTAAAAAATGGCAACTGGTTGGCATAAAGTTACTCTCTTACTGCCCATTCTACAACAGGTGCACTAGCAGTACACGTTTGACGTTGTGCCAATCATAGTCAAGTAATCTCAACCATTAGCCACAATTGGTCGGATTCAGGTTAAATGGACAGGTTTACTTCCGCATTGAATCTGTTAGCTTTTGGACACCAAAACTAAACTTTTTCCACTTTGCTCAGTCTGTCTGGCGTAAAATACAGAAATGCCCTGATGAGAAACAGTATTGTGTGGACTCAGAGTTTGCACTCAATCTAAGAATGTTACTTTCATTGTCATTCATTCCTCCAGAAGATGTCATTAGCAGATTTGAGGAAATGAAGGACATGCCTTTTTATGTTGATAATGAAGAGCTACTGCAGCCATTGATGGACTATTACGAGGATACCTGGCTAGGTAGACCGCGTGGTAGGTCTGGACGAAGAAGACTGAAATTCCCAGTTGAACTGTGGAATTGCTACGGCGGAACTAATGATGGCCTTGCTAGAACAAACACAGTTGAAGGCTGGCTCAGAGGTTTTAATTCCAGACTGGGTGCATGTCACCCCAGTGTCTGGAAACTAATAGAGTGCCTGCGTGAATTGCAGCAGCTGACAGAGCTCAAGCTGACCCAGATTTTATCTGGTGCAGAGAATACTGGAACTGTAGGAAAGAAGAAGAGACACAAGGACCAGAATCAGAGGATCAAATCGATTGTATCCTAATACAGGACCAGAACGACTACAGAATACCTGCATGGTCTGGCACATAATTTTCAGTTCCAGCTTTAACTTCGTACCCTCAAAAAATAAACAAATGAAGGAGAAATAAAGGAGTAATCTCTTAGGCTTTGGCCCGTTTTTTTTCCCCAGAATCGGAAGTCGCTATTTTGACACTGCTAGCCTACTAGTCTGATAAATATAGAACACTGTTTTTTGCCATTGTTGCATGACGGCGAAATGTACACGCACTATTATTGTATTTCGCTGATATTCAGTTGCTGTTATTACGGTCGCCGTTATCACAGGATACCAGCATATCGCTTCACTCTCTTCTTCGTTTTAGGTCATATAGGTCAAGTGCCTCTGATCTTTGTTCATATGACAAATGTTTCACTTTAGGTATCAATTTGGTGGTTCTTCTTTGCATGCTTTCCACTAATTTTTGATCTATTTTGTATTGAGGGGCCCAAAAGGAAGCTGCATAGTCAGTATGAGGGTGTATGAAGGATTTATAAAGTGGTAGTATAAAATATTCACTTCTGCTGACAAATGTTCTTTCAGTGGCAGATAGTATATTATTTCATGTCTGTGAAAGTTTTCTGCAGTGATCAGTTTGATGTAAGTGAGCTGTTTATGATAATACCCAAGTCCTTTTCTCCTTTAACATGTGTTATTTTTAATCCACTCAAGTTATAATTTGAGATGAACAGATTTGTTGTGCCTAGATGTATTATGGCACATTTTCTTTGTTAAATAACATTTTATTATGGTATGCCCAAGTTTTGACAGTACAGAGGTCCTGTTTTAATAAAATCTTTTGTGGAGTATCAGCCTCTGTGGAGAGTTTAGTGTCGTCCATGAATTTACAGATATTACTAGAGTCTCCTGTGTGGAGGTCACTGATATAGATTCCAAACAGAGTGGGTCCCAGTACAGACCCCTGGGGAACACCGAACACCGGGTATGTCCTTGGTCTCCAAATCTACCCAGTTTGGCTGTAACTCTGCTGGTTTAACGATATCCATTAAAAAGGACAATTGGTCTGCTAGGAAATAATATTTAAGATTAGGTAGACCAAGCCCCCTCCTACCTCAAAGGTCTCTGAAGTGCCAAATAGGTCACACTTGCTTTTTTACCTCTCCATAGAAAAGATGTCAGATGGCCTTTAATAGCCGTGAAGAACTTATGGGGCATCCAGATTGGTGGGACCAGAAACGTATAAAGGCATTTGGAGAGAATGCACATTTTGACTGAATTTACACACCCTAGTAACATCAGAAGGAGGGACTCCTTCACAGCTTTTCATGCACAGAAGGTATTTCAGTGTTCAAGTGCTTTACTTGACAAATTTCAAGTGAAGACTTTATCTTTAAACTAAATTGTCACCACTTTGTCTTCTGGTTTCGCTCTGTCAGTGGCTGTGGAATGACAGAAGTCCAACTTCAGGTTGTGCGTTTGGTGTAGGCAGGAGTTGGTCACTGATTTGCAAGACATATTCATCTACTGTCTGGGAGAGGAAGATGATGAAAACGTTCTAGATTTCGGGTCATTGCTGCCCTCATCTCTTGATGAATGGAAGGCTTGTTTCTTCTTAGATAATCCAAAGACCAGAAACTGACTTCAGCTGCAAATGGTTCAGCAGCCTAGCTTGCAGTCATGGTGGAGGTGGTGGTGGCTGGTGTGGGTGTCTTATCGGTTTCAGTGCTGCTCCCAGCTGGGGCCAGTGTCAGAGGACCTTTCTTGGATGAGCTCTACAAAATGTATCTGATCCTGCAGACATTTAAGGAAAGCATGTCTCGCCACAAATGGCATAAGAAACACCGTCGCAGAGCATGGGACTGGGGAAGATCACACTCTTCCTGCTCCCTTGACTCTTCCGCTCACTCAACTTTGGTCGAGTTCCCTTTGGTCAAGGGGCAAGTTGAGGTTCCCATGGTAACCCCACTGGATCGCTCAGCCTTAACTTCAGTCAATAAACTGGTCAAGATTTTTCTTGAGCTGGTAACTGGCTGTCTGTGGAGGTCAATGAGGAGTTGTCAGTCTCACAGAGCTCAGTTCTCCTGACACTCACTCAGTAGGATCTGGCTTGATCAGTCCCCCCCTCCCCAATTTGAGCCACCCTGGAAGGTTGAGGCACTGTTCGTGGTTTTGATCCTGCTCAACTAGGAAATGTCGATTTCCACGTTTGTCGACACCTTACTGCTCGAAGGGGGACCAGTGTAAACACTGCTTGTATAGGCACTGTGAAGACCTCATGTGGAAGCAGTGGTCTGTTGCAGGGATGGGCAGGGCTCTGCTTCTGGAGCTGATGACCCCTTGGGCCCCCTCAGGCCGTTACCCTGTCAATGACCCAGCAGATGGGGTCATCTGCTTTTCTCCTCTGGTGAACCCCCTCCACCTCAGTCAAGGTTTAGGCTCCCACCAGGGAGTCCTGCCTTGCTACTGGCCTACCAGGCCGCCTCTCGGTGGAGCTCACCCTGGAGAATTCAAGGAGGGTCCATGGTGAGAAGAGGCCCAGGGCAGTTTTTGAGGAGTTTTCAGACTCTGAGGGTGAGTCCTCAGTGACCTCGTGTAGGACCCAGCTGTTTGAGTGGGATTCTTTGGACAGTTAATCTACTTCATCAAGCTCTACTTTGGAGCTTTGCTCCACCTGATGCATGACTTCACAGAGGTTACTTTGGAGCCTGTTCAGAGGTGGATTAAATGTCTGTTTACTGACATCCTGGACAGGGATGATTCCCTGGGTTGCCTCCCTGTTGGCAGAGGCCATCTTGGGACCGGCTGGCAGAACCCAGTATCGGTGCCCACCACGCAATGGTTCTCAAGTATGTGGTCCCTGCAGGTACTGTTCTAGGGTTCTAGGACCACTCCTCTGTGAAGGATGTGATGTGGGACTTAGCTTTTCGCAGATTGAAAGGCCATGGGGGTGTGGATAAGCTGCTCAAAAAGGATTCCAAGAGACTGGACTATGCAGCCAGGAAGGTCTCCTATCGTAGTCTCCAGCAAGCCAGCTACTCTGTCATGATGGCCACTCCTTTTTCAGAATAATTGGGCACCTCCTCCTCTGCTTCCAGCTGACAAGCAGCAAGTGGATTAAAAATTATGGGACTGTGCCTGCATGTTGGCTAACACAAGCTGCAAATGGCTCTGGATGTGGCTGGCTCCTGTGCCTCTGATGACTACTGCCATCTCCCTGTGCTGTAGGACCTGGCTGAGGCTGTCCACTTTCATGGCGGAGACCCAGCATAAGTTGGTGGAAGACCCATTCCTGGACACCGACCTCTTTGACCCTGAGGTGGAATGGCATCTCGTATATCAAGAAAGTCCAATGCCACCCTGGATTTTGTGGCTTCATCCTAGAAAGACCTGAAACCGTCCAAGCCTAAAAATAAGGTCTTTCGGTATCGGTCTTTCAGACGCAGCACTAGCAGGGGCACTTTCAGTGCTGGTGTCTGAAACCTAAGTTTGGCCAGGGTTAGAAAGGGAGGGGTTTGGCGAAGTTGCCTCCAATGTCCCACCAGCTGGAGCCCCCTCCAGGGCTGCAGAGTGGCAGGTTACGGGGTGCCTTTCCTCTCCTGTCCAGTTCCCACTCGGGGGGGAGGGGTTCGGTTGCACCACTTCCTCCAGTAGTCTATTACCTTGGGTAAGTGGATCCTAGAAGTAATGGACAAGGGTTTTATTTATTTATTTTAGTTTCTGCTGATCGGGAAAGGAGGACCAGACAATTCTGCCTATTTTCAGCCTCCTGGGAGGGGGGAGATACAGATGGAAATCAGCTGATATTGTACCAGATTAAGCTGTTGGTGTTATTTTTAGTGAAATGGGGAAAATTTGGCCAGGACACTGGGGAAATTCCACTACTGTTTTCGAGACTGATTGGGGGGGGGCTGATGCCTCATACTGAGCTTACATGATCTGTACAAGTTTGTGTGGAAGTGCACATTTTGGATGGTCAGTCTGAAGTGGATCATACCAGCTCTGGAGTAGGGGGTCATGGTTGTGCTCCCTGGGCCTCCCAGACACATTTTGCCAAATCCCAGTACACCCATACTTCCTCCAGTACCTTAGGTTCTGTGCAGAGGGGGTTATACCAGTTCAAGGTCATGCATTTTGCCCTTTTTTCCATATCGATAGTCTTTATCAAGTGCATGGCAGTGGCGGCAACCTTTCTTAATTGGAGCTGAGAGCCACAAACCTTAAATAGCACCTGGCAGCCATCTCTGTGTACTGGATGCGGGCTGCTGTGCTGACAGTGGCACAGGAGAAGGTGATTGAGCCTCTAAATTTTCACAGCCGTGGATCATCTGTTTCCTCCAATGTGCAAATCACCGCCTCCTTGGGACCTTTTAGTAGTTATGGCAATGCATGTGGGCAAAGTTCAGTGAAGGAGATCCACCAAGGGTACCCTCTTTTGGTAGTAAGTTACAAAGAAGTTTAGTTCTAGGAGCATGGATATGTTGTTCATCCACACTCTCTGGCATGTCCCTTTCCCCTTTAAATTCACCGGAAAGTCTGAAAGCTGGTTCCTCCCACCCACCCGGGTGATAAATACCTTGGCTCCGCCCCATGACGCCAGGTCTTCCTTTCCGCTGGAAGATTCAGGTTCCCTCATGCTACTTCTGCAGTTCGTAGGCCCTGGATTCTCAACGATGGTTTTCACCGCAGTCGCTTTCTTTAATACTCAGAGTTTGCGATACCAATCCGAACACATCGGACATGGAGGACAAGTCGTCCCCCGGATTTTGCCGGTGTTCCTGCGGACAGAAAATGTCACGCACTGATCCCCACCTCTCGTGTGTCTACTGCTTGGGTGTTGTACATGACACCACCTCTTGCGCCATCTGTCTGGCCTTCCGTCCCAACATCCTGGACGACCACAAGGCGCACCTGAAACTGGGGAGACTGGAGCTTCACAATCCACTGGTGAAATCAAAGTGGCCAGATGGGCGGTTTCTGCGGCCGAGTGATCCGCCGAGCAGCTCGACCAGATGGCGGCTTTCGAAGAGGAAGCTGCTTAAGTTTTGCCCAGCTGAAGTTTTTTCATGCCGCTTAACCTTGGCTCTACCTTCACTGGGTCCTTTCGGGAGCTGTGCCAGTCTCTTCCCCACTAGGGGTGAGGCGCCCTCGGGCTCGCACTCCTCCCGCCCTAGGAAAAGGGACAAGGATCCTAAGTCGTCTTCATCGCGAAGAAGACGTTCCTGGGAGTGAGAGAGGTCCGATTCTCAGGAACTTGCGGTCTCGACCATGGTCGAGATCGCTTCCTCGGCTGCAGGCTTCTTGGACCTTCCGTCAGGCCAAGACAACGGCTGAACCAGCCGAGATTTCTCTCGACCCAGTCGAGCCGTCGTTGCCGACTCCGGTTGCCGACTCCAGTTGCCAACTCCTTGGAAAGGACATCTATCCTTTCCTGGCCCGAGGAGACCCAGCCCTTGGGTGTCCCGATCGAGGAAAAGGTGCCGGAACCTCGGTTCTCCCAGACTGCGGCTTCTCCCGATTGACCCCGTCTGTCTCGATCGAGGACCAGGACCCCTTTGGTCGAAAAACTGAAGAAAGGTCACAGGCACTTTAGGAAGAGGCACCGATCCTCATCCTCCTCGGACGAGACGAGACTTCGACGAAAACTCCGTCGATGTTATGAGGATGTCATGTGGAAACAGCTGATTTTGACCGGTCAGAAGGCGGCTCCGCCGGCAACACCGGACATTACTTGGCCGCAGCCTCTTAGGCCGATGCCGACCCCTCCGGAACTGAAGATCCCGGTTCCTCCACCCTTAGGGCCAGCACACATTCCAGCTCTGCCTGTTTCGGTCTCCCCACCGATTTTGGTGGAACCATCGCCTAAGCAGCCTCAGGGAGGGGCTCCCTCGAACGAGGATAGGACAGACACCGGCCTCCCCCGTTGTCTGTCCATTACTGTTGTTCCCGGTCGCCCTTGGCGTATCGAGGGAGACATAGGCGGGAGACCTTTATATCCTGACTCTTCGGACTCTGATGCCACTGGTCTGCACTTGCATCCTGGGGATGACGAGTCATCAGTGGCAGGCTTGGAGGAAGGTCCTTCCACTTTTCAGGGCATCCTCCACCTGATTCCTGAATCGACCGGAATGCTCTTGGAGCCTATCCAAAAGAAGGCGGAATACCCCTCATGGATATCCTCAAGGGGGGGATACCCCAACGGAGGCCTTTCCAGTAGCCAAAGCCATTGTTGGCCTGGCCCTTGAGCTATGGCAACGTCTTGCCTCCTGCCCAACTCCATGTGCCCGCATGGTCCGTAAGTATACGGTACCCATGGGTCCCTGGCAGGTTTCACAGAGCATCCCTCGGCTGAGAACCTTGTGACTGCTTCTGTGTTTAGAAGCACGGGTAGCTCAGCTGACACTGACTGCCCTCCTGTCAAGGAGTCCAAGAATATGGACCATTCTGCTCGGAAGGTTTATGCAGCCTCATCCTTGGGCCTTCATCAGGCCAGCTCGGCTGAGATCATGGCACACTTCTCTCATGCCCTCTTGGGGTCACTGGATGAAGTCCTCCCTCATCTCCAGCGGACATGCAGACCACGGTGAAGCAGGCCCGTGACCAGGGCCATGCTATTGCGAAACAGCAGCTCCAGACAACCCTGGACATTGGAGATTCCTGTGCCCGCTCCTTAGCAGCCGCAGTGGCCACTCGCCACAGGGCCTGGCTGAGGTTATCCTCTTTTCCGGCAGATACTCAGCACAAGTTAGCTGATGTGCCCTTCCTTGGCACCGACCTCTTCGGTCCGGGAGTAGCAGGTCACCTCCAGCATATAGAGCAGTCCAGTGCCACCTTGGATGCTACCTCTGCAAAGGGTTCTTCGGGCAAGAACCAGCAGAAGTGCAAGAAGAAGCCCTTTAGGCACTCTTCCCCTGCGGTTAGACAGCCCTCCTATCAAGGAGGTCAGCAGCACCGGCAGGCTTAAGCTTGGCGCCCCAGGCTCCAACAGGGTCCTCAACAGCCCCGTAAAGGAGGCAGAGGTGCCGGTCCAGGAGCCTCCTCCTCCTCTAAGCCTGCTCAGTGACGGGTCAGGGGTTGCCACCCCTACACCCGTCACGCCAGTTCTGGGTCCTCCTGTGGGGGGCCGGCTCCGTCACTTTCATTCTGCCTGGTCCGGTATCACTTCGGACAGGTGGGTTCTGGAAGTGGTTGGCCAGGGACTGCCTCTAGAATTCGAGCAGTACCCTGCCAGCCGAGCCCGCGCTGCTCGGGAGGAAAGGATTTCAGCTCACACTCAGTTGGCCCTTCGGGACGACATTGCTCAGCTCCTTCGCAAGGAGGTGGTAGCCCCAGTGCCACATCTTCCTACAGACCCAGGCTTCATGTCCAGGTACTTCCTGTTGCCCAAGCGGACAGGTGGTTGGTGCCCTATCTTAGATCTCCACGACCTGAATCAATATCTGAGGTTTCGCACCTTCTGGATGGTAACTCTGAATCAGATCATACCATCTCTGGAGCGAAACATGTTCTGTTCACTGGATCTACAGGACTCATTGTTTCACATCCCAATCCGTCCGTCCCACCAGCGGTTCCTCCGCTTCAGGGTCGAAGGGACCCTGTACGAGTTCCGAGCCATGCCGATCGGCCTGTCATCAGCCCATCGGGTCTTCACCAATTGCATTGCAGTGGTGGCAGCCCATCTTCAGCGTCGAGGAGTTCGGATATACCCCTATCTCAATGACTGGCTCCTGGCGGGTTCCTCCCTTCAGGAGGTGGAGAGGTCCAGGGATCTGGCCCTCTGAACCTGCTCCCAACTAGGCCTCCTGATCAACAAGGCCAAATCGGAACTCGTGCCCTCTCGGGTGATGGGCTTTATCGGGGCAGAGCTAGACTCTTGTCAAGCCAGTGCTCGGCTCCCGGTAGACAGAGCAGAGGTTCTCTCCTCCTTTGCCCAATCTTTTCTGGTTGGGCACTTGTGCCCTGCCCGGGACTTTCTCTGCCTTCTGGGCTACATGGCGGCATGCACCTCCGTTGGGCCAGATGGCACATTCGCCCCCTCCAATGGGAGCTGGCCACCCAGTGGACTCAGCGATGTGGTCACTTCAACCAGCTGATCACTTTAACACAGAAGATGTGGGATGCTCTCCAATGGTGGACTGTCCCAGACTGATTGCAGGAAGGAATCCCGTTTGTCCGCCCTGAGCCGATGGTTGTCCTGACGACCGATGCCTTTCTCATGGGTTGGGGAGCCCACATGGGGGACAACAGGGCCCACGGGTTCTGGACCCCCGAGAAGTCCCGATGCCACATCAACCTGTTGGAGCTCAGAGCAGTCAGACTGGCCCTGCCAGCTTTAGCTCATCAGCTCCAGGGTCAAGTGGTTCAAGTCCAGACGGACAATACCTCGACCATGTACTACCTCAACAAACAGGGCGGCACGCACTCCCATCTGCTATGCAAGGAGGCGCTCCGGATCTGGACCCTCGTCAGCCAGTTGGAGGCGGATCTCCTTGCCATCCATGTGGCAGGAGTCTCAAACGAACTGGCGGATGCTCTCAGCTGCATAGGCCAGACATTCCACGAGTGGTCTCTCCATCCAGAGGTAGTTTGCAATCTGCTGTCCCATTGGGGCAAACCGTTGATGGACCTGTTTGCCTCAAGGGAGAACACCAAGCTGAGACTGTACCATGCCACCCCCCCCCCAGCAGGGCTCGCTGCAGGGGGATGCCTTCTCAAGGCCATGGACCCCAGGCCTCCTCTACGCCTTCCCTCCATTTCCCTTGATCCACAAGGTGTTACTCAAGGTGAGGAGGGACAAGGCATAGGTGATTCTGGTAGCCCCAGACTGGCTGTGCCAGTTCTGGTATTCAGATCTCCTCAGCCTCAGCTGCAGGGCCCCAGAGCGGCTTTGTACACGACTGGGCCTGATATCGTTGAACTAGGGGAAGGTCTTCCATCCGGACCTTCAATCCCTGCACCTCACAGCCTGGTACCTGAGCGGCTAGAGTTCCAGGCTCTGGGTCTTTCTGAGGATGTCTACACGGTGGTGGAGGCATCTCGTAAGGAATCAACCAGGAAATGTTATGCCTTCAAATGGAAAAGATTTTCCATTTGGTGTCAGGGTAAGAGTCTGGACCCCTTATCCTGCTCTGTGGCTAACATTTTAGACTACTTCTGGTCTCTCTGTAAAGGCGGTCTATGGTCATTGACCCTTAGGGTGCACCTGGCGACTATTTCTGCTTACCGGGCACGGGCCAGTCAGCCAACATTGGCACAGGAGACAGTGGTCGGGTGCTATTTCAATGGCCTCGGTCACATATCCCCTCCAGTGCATGAACCTCCACCTCCATGGGATCTCTTGCTGGTTTTGCCAAAGCTCATGGGCAAGCCATTTGAACCCATGCACAAGTGTGAACTCTCACACTTGTGGAAGACGGCCTTCCTGGTGGCTATCGCATCAGCCAGAAGGACAGGGGAACTCCATGCGCTTTTGGTGAACTTCCCTTATCTGGTCTTTCACAGGGACAAAGTTGTCCTGCGCCCCCACCCGAAATTCCTTCCGAAGGTGGTGTCAGAGTTTCACCTTAACTATGTGTTGACTCTGCCGGTACACTACCCTAACTACACCTCGGACACAGAGTACAGGCTCCATACTCTGGACCTCAGACATGCGCTCTCCTATTATAAGGAGAGGACGGCGGAAATTTGTGGAGAGGTTTACCAGCTGTTTGTCACCTATGCTGAAGCCGCTTCTGGCAGACCAGCAGCGAAGTGGACCATTGCTAGATGGATTACATCATGCATAGGTCTGTGCTATGAATTGGTGGGCAAGGAGCATCCCAGCGGGATAAGAGCTCATTCTACCCGCCATACTGCTGCATCGGTGGCTGCTTCCAGGGACATCCCTATCCAGGAGATCTGTCGGGCTGCTACCTGGAAGTCAGCAAACACCTTCATTACTCACTACCACATCGACCTTGAGTCACGCCAGGATGCTGGTTTTGGGGCATCAGTTCTCCAATCTCTGTTTCCTAAATAGGGGTTGTGTGCTTTGCCTCCCTTCTCCTGGAGAACTGCTTGGAGTCTGCCAGAGAGTGTGGATGTGCATCATATCCACGCTCCTAGAAGAACCGGTTACTCACCTGTAACACTAGTTCTAGGAGTGGTATATGTTGTTCATCCACACACACCTACCTGACTTCCCCGGATTTAGGCGCACCATCTTGCTTCCAGTGGGCTAAGATATGGCGTCATGGGGCAGAGCCGAGGTATTTACGACCCGGGTGGGTGGGAGGATCCAGCTTTTGAAGACTTTCCAGTGAATTTAAAGGGGAAAGGGACATGCCAGAGTGTGTGGATGAACAACATATACCACTCCTAGAACTACTGTTAAATGTGAGTAACGTCCTCTTTAGGGCCTGATAGTGGCCCGATAGTGGCCCATGTGATGCAAATGCTTAGAACAATCAACTGCACAATCAGTCTTTCATTGCTTCTTTAAGTTTATTCACAACCAATAACTCCAGTAGCCAGTGGCTTGTGCATTGGCTTGAGCGGCTTATGTTCACCCTAGTGCTACAGAAACCTACAGAGCCATGAGAGCTTAGATAATGCTGCAGCACAGTTGCGCCAGCAGCATAAGTGTTCCCCATGAGAGAGAGAGTTCATACAGACTGAGTGAAGAAAACTTGTGACCTGTTGGAGGAAACATTTTTAAGGAAAACTATTAACTATCAAAGTGCCATTTTCGTGATGAATCCCAATTTGGAGCAAAACACTGGGCTAATAAGGATGGCTACTGGAGTTATTGATTCCGAATAAACATACAGAAGTAGTATGAAAGATTGTGAGGCTAATATTTATGAGAGTTTTTAATACTCATGGGCAAGCCATTCGAGCCAATGCACAGATAGGAGATGTAACACTTGTCATGGAAGACTGCCTTCTTGGTGACCATCATGTCAGCCAGAAGAGAGTCCCAGGCACTTTCGGTGGAGCCTGCCTACCTACCTGGTCTTCCACAAGGCAGTGTTGTAATTTGCCCCAACGTGAAAATCCTCCTGAAGGTGGTGTCAGAGTTCCACCTTAGCCAAATTATTAACCTTCTGGAGTACTTCAACAGTCCGACCTTGGATACCGATCACAGGCTCCATACTTTGGACTTGTAGAGGGCACTGTCCTTTTGCAGAGTGCATGGCAGGAGTTCATGGTGAGGCTTGCCAGTTGTTTGTCACATACAGTATATCCGTGCCTAGCAGACGAGCAGTGAAGGGGAAAATTGCCAAGTGGATTACATCCTGTATCAACCTGCTGTAGGTTGGCTGGTAGGGAGTTGCCCAAGGTGCTCAACTAGTGCCAGTCACAAAAAGCTTTGTACAAGCACTGGAGTGGTGGAAAGAGGAAAGCAATATTACAGAGGGCATTCCCTTCCTTCATTTATCTCCCACCAAGGTCCTCACAGAAGATGCTTCACTCCTGGAGTGGGGTGTCCAACTAGAGGACTTCATGGTAAGTGGCACTTGGAGTCCTCGTGAGACTCAAGAGCATATAAACCTCCTCAAGCTCAGGGCAGTACAGCTGGTGATGCAGTTCTTCTCCCAGCTACAGGGTCAGTTAGTCCGAATACTGACAGACAATACCTACACAAACAAGGGGAGAGACAAGATCCTCAAAACTGTACTTGGAAGTTATGAATATCTGGGACCTTACAATCTGGAGTTTTCTGCAGTACATCTGCCAGGCAAGGACAATGTGTTGGCAAACTCCTTAAGCAGAATCAGCCAGGGAAACCACAAATGGACCCTGACCCAGAAAGTGCCGGCTTCTGTTTTCAGAAAATGGGATACTGCAAAAATAGATCTGCTTGCCTCTTGGGAGAACAGTCAGCTCACAAAGTTTTGTTGTAGGCCACCAGTCGGGCACCATCCCAGAGGATGCTCTGGTCCTAACCTGGACGAGGAGGTTACTGTATGCCTCTCCCCGCCCCTATTTCCCCTAATATAGAAGGCTTATGAAGCTCAGGAGAGAGCCAGCAACAGTGATTATGATCGTTCCAGACTGGGCCAGCAAACTGTCCTGCAGGACTCCTCAACTCGCCACTGATATACAGCATTTTGACTCTGTTTTAGGGCAGGATAACCTTTCTAGATCTCAGAACACTGCATGTGAGGGCATGGGTCTTGTTTGAATCTGTCAGAGGAAGTGCTGAGAGTCTTGAAGGTTTCCAGGAAACTAGCCACAAGGAAAGCATTCCTCTAAGTGGAAAAGATTCTCATACTGGTGTACCCCTAGAAAGGTAATCCCAGTTTAGGAAGGACTGTCCACAGTTCTGGACTACCTGGTACACCTGCAGTCTTTAGGTCTGAGACCCTCAACCCTGAAAATGCACCTGGCAGCTGTGTCAGCGTACGCATCCGGAGGCAAAAAAAATCTTTGGCCACACAACCTGTTTTTAAAAGGTTTTTTAAAGGCCTCAGTCATCTGCATCTCTCCCCCCATTAGGGAACCAGTTCCTCCATGGGACACAGACATTTGTCTTGCCAAGTGTTGGAAGCTGCCTTTTAGACTGTGGCCACAGCAGACATAAATTGTGCCACTTGGAAACCCATGAAACGGCTACTTCAGTGGCAGCAGTGAGTGATGTCCCTTATTGGAAATCTGTAGAGCAGCTATCTGGAAAACTGTGCACACGTCACAAAGCACTACTTTCTGGACATGCAATCCAGAAGTGATGCCAGGTTTGGCACTGCAGTACTGCAGAACCATTCTGTACCGACCTTCCGAAATACTGCTTGGTGTTCTGCATCAGTAAACATAACTGAAGGATTCCTGGGGTTTGAAGAAAACATTACTTGCCATAGTAATGTTGTTTCTAGGGATGTGGATATGTTGTTCTTATCCACACTTTGCATGTCCCTTTCCTTTTAAATCTTGCTGGATGGTCTAAAAGCTAGCTCCTCCCACCCACCTGGGTGGTATAAGCCTCGGCTCCGCCCCTTGACGCCATGTGTTCCTTTCCACTGGAAGATTCAGGTTCCTTCCTTATCACTCCCACGTTGAGTAGGCCCTGGCTAATAAATCCTCAGATTACTTACCTAAACTTAAACTTGTTCGAGTTTCTCCTCATTGTTTTGCAATTGTGACAGCGATGGAGGACAAGTCCTCACCCTGGGTTCGGCCGGTGCCCTTGTGGGCTGAAAATGTCTCATACCGACCTATAAGCCTCGTGCATGTACTGCCTGGGCCATTCTCATGACACCCAGGCTTGCGACTTCTGTCGCGCGTTCCAGCCTAAAGTGCTGCACGATCGTCTTGCATGGCTACAGCTCAGCTGACCGGAGAAACGGAACCCGCCAGTCAAATCTAGAGAGTCCCGTTGGGCGGTCTCCGTGGCTAAGGGGTCCGCTGAACAACTCTATCAGATGAAGGCTTTCGAGGAGGAGGAGGAGGTGGCTCGCGCCGCTGATAGGTCCTCTTCTGCTTCAGTCTTCGTTCCGCTCAAATTGGGCTCTGCTTTTCAGGCTCCTTCAAGGAGTTGTGCGAGGCTCTCCCCACCAAGGGGTAGGGCCTATTGGGCACGCACATCTCCCACTCCCGTAAAAAGGTTAAGGAGTAGAGAGAGGAATTGTTTCGTCAACATCGTTCTTGTGATCGAGAGAGGTCTCTGTCCCTGGAATCTCCAGTTTTGACTTCGGTCGAAACTGGGGCCTCAGCCACTGGCTTCACGGTACCCCTGTCAGGCCAGCCGGCCAAGATGTGGGACAACGACTTGGTTGAAATTATTGACCCCGTTGTTGGTCAGTGAGGCCAATTCCTTGTTCAGGACCCCGGTCCTGACTGGACCTACCGAGGAGGAGACCCAGCCTCCAAATCCACGGGGATGCCTTTGGAGCCGATTTTTAAAAATGGGCTCAGTATCCCCTTACAGACATTCTGACAAAAGGGGATTCTCTGACAGAGGCCTTCCCAGTGGCCAAAGTCATTGTTGGCCCGGCCCTGGAGCTCTGGCAGCACCCTGCTTCCTGCCCTGCACCATCAGCCCAGATGGCCCTCAAGTATGCGATTTCCATCGAGACTCTTTCTGGGCTCACAAAGCATCCCTTGGCTGAGGGACTGGTGACCGAATCTGTGATCTTACTTCGAGTGGCAGCTCTTTCAGCAGGCTATCACAATAGGGACTATGCCGCAGGCAGTAGGACCCACCGGAAACTTCTCAGCCAGCAGTACCCAGCAGGGACAGCCCCCGACGTCGGCCCTGATTTAAAAGGGGGCGGACCCAGCTCCACCCCAGTTCTTTTCCCACCGCATCCTGCGCACGTGAAGAGTTCTTCGGTCTTGGCTTGCCAGTACCAGCTAAAAAACTTCGGGTTTTTCAGCCTTTTTCTACAAATTCTTCGACTTTCTCGACGGTTTTTAGTCACCGAAATATGTCTTCACCGTCCTTGGTCTCCTCGTCAGGACCTCACGTCAGCAAGTGTGGTTGCAGCCGCCAGATACCATCCAAGGATGGCCACAAGAAGTGCGTCTTTTGCCTGGGGCCTGAGCACGACACCATGGCCTGTTCGTCCTGCCAGAAATTTACCAGCTGAATTCAGATCCGCCACCAGAAGGCGTACCTTCTTGAGAAAAAGATGGACTTACACACCTCAGGGGAGAAGGTGAAAAAGAAGGATAAAACCAAGCGGTCCTGTGAAAAAGACCGTAGTCTGTCCCGGCATCGGTCCCGGTCTCGCTCCCGGCCCTCTCCCAAGAAAGCCGGTGGTTCGACAGACTCAGGTGAGTGTCCAAAATCCAAAGATCAGGCTAAGGCTGGGCCTTCGGGGGAGAGGCCAGCGAAGCCTAAGGTGACTCTGCTAAGGGTCACTGTTAAGTCCTCGGAGGCCCAAGCTTCAGCCCGCCTTCCAAGGCCTCGGCGCCGCCCCATCAAGAGCGTACCCTCGAGTCAAGGACACTCTGGCGCCTGCTGTACTCCTTTGTCCCCTACCGATGCTGGGTGATGAGGCTACGGATCCAGGCACAGCTGGCCGAGGCCGATCTACACCCCTCAAGTCCTCCTCCCCCCGGGCTCTGCAAGGTCTCTCCTTCAAGGGCCAACGTTCCGGATATTTCCTTTCCGGGGAAAGCAGCCTCCGTCTTTACAAAGGACAAGCTCCAGGATCTTTTTGCTTTCTGGTGGGGGCAGGTCCAGAAGCGGAACCCTCCCGAAGCCGGCCCCGTCACCGGTTCTGGACCCTTTGGGTGAACCACAGCCAGGAGGTGCTTCTTCGCCGAGGAAGACCCCCCCGAGAGGCCGCTATCTACACCTCCTCCCAGGGCTTGTTCCCGTTCACGGTCCATAGACCGACACTGATGCTCTGCCAGATCTGGTAGCCGACGCCGGGGGAGGTCTTGCACCAGGAGCCATTCCCGCTCTGTTAGACGGGACCGCTCCCGACGTCAGTCCTCTGACTGATGTCGGTCTCCGCTCTGCCTTTGGTCCCGTGACCGACGTCTGTCTTCGGACCGTCGTCGGTTGGTGAGTCACCGACGTTCAAGTGGGGCTAGTCACAGGGATAGGTCCGGCTACTCGACACCCAGTAGCCCTTCCTCCTCTTCTGCCTCTTCCTTTTCGGGAATTGGGGTTCCCCAGGAGAGGAGGACCAGCCCCGCTCGCCTCCTGACGATCCTACTTTCATGGACGTCATGAGGCACATCCAGGACTCCCGAGTGGGATACGGAGGACCTGGATCCGGAACACCGGCGATTAGCCAAGTACCTGAGGGAGAAGGAGCCTAAACCCTTGGTGGTTCTTCCTTTGGTGGACACAATCCAGGACCTCACCCGGATTACCTGGAAGCGTCCGGCTTCGGTCCCGGCAGTTCCAAAGAAATCGGACAGGCTGTACAGAGCCCCGAGGGATGAACCATTTCTGGCCGAACACCCTCAGGTGGACTTTTCAGTAATCACGGCTGCTCATGATAAATTTAAGCAGCCCAAACACCTCGGCTCACAGCCTCCCGATCCGGAGTCTCGTTATTTGGACCCGGTGGGCAAGGTGTATTCTGCCTCCACCTGTTCAGTTGGAGCCCTGAATTTCCTGACTCATATGGTCCAGTACCAGAATGCGCTCTGAGAGCGGGGACAAGAGCTGGTAAATGCCTTTCCAGACTCCGAGGAAAAAAATGTAGATTCTGGACTTCCTAAAATTGGGCTCGGACGTAGGTACACGTGTTTTGCGTGCCTCGTAAGACACTGCGGATATGGCAGCCAGAGCGGCAGCGTCGGGTGTCTGCCTCAGGTGCCATGCTTGGTTTAGGGTCTCTGGCTTTCACCAGGATCTGCAGTCCGACATCTGGGATTTGCCGCTCCAGGGTACCATTTTGTTTGGTCAGGATGCACTCTCATCTCTCGCCTCCAAGAGTCAGACAAGTCCATCTGGCCTGTCTGCCAAATGTACCGTGGAGACCAGCGAGACAGCGTAAGCGGACATTTCGGAAGCCCTCAGGTGGTCAAGCTGTGGCAATCAACAGGGTCAGAGAGGTGGCTTTTGGAGGAAAGCTGGCAACCAGCAGCCTGGAGGTGCTCCTCCCTGGGGCCTCAAGTCCTCCCAGGTCTCTCTGCCCACACCTGGCTCCACCCAATGACTCGCTTCTGACCCCCTCCTCCGGTGGAGGTTCTAGGGGAGGTGTTAGGGGGTCGCGTCTCCCTTTACTTTCAGGGATGGAGCTCGATCACTGCGGACAAATTGGTCCTCGACGTCATAAGGAGAGGACACACTCTAGAGTTCACTGAGATTCCTCCAGGCACTCCACCAAGGTTCTCCAGATATCCTCCTCCTCATATCCATCTCATACAAGGAAAGATATGGGCCCTCTTTCAAAAAAGCGCAATAGAACCAGTCCTCCTGCAGCAGCAGGGAAAAGGGTTATTATTCCCACTTCTTCCTGGTCCCAAAAAAGACTCAGGACAGTCATCCCATTCTGGACCTCAGCTCGCTCTATCTTTATAGAGTACAAAAGGTTCTGGATGGTGACCCTTCCAGGACTTCTTCCTCTGCTGCACCAAGGGGACTGGCTCTGCTCCCTAGACATGCAGGATGCGTACATGCATATCGGGGTCTCTCTCTCCCCCCCCCCCACAGGAAGTTCTTGAGGTTCCACTTCCAGGGGAAGCATTATCAGTTTCGAGTTCTTCCGTTCGGCCTCTCCTTTGCTCCTCGAGTCTTCACGAAATGCTTGGCAGTAGTGGCTCTGGCTCTAAGGCGTCAGGGCCATTATGTCTTCCTTTACCTGGATGATTGGCTGCTTCATGCTCTCGGAGGCACCTGTACGCTCTTCTGAGACCTGGGAATCACCCTGAACCTTCCAAAGTCCTCCCCAGAACCCAGCCAAAGACTCGTCTTTATCGGAGTGGTCCTGGATTCAGTCCCAGGCATGGCTTTTCTACCCCCAGAGAGGGGTGATCGCTTGTGAGAGATAGCCGGATTGGTCCTAGTAACTCCTCAGGTCCCAGCAAGGACCTTCCTCAGACTTCTGGGGCACATGGCGGCGGCCATTCCAGTCACTCCTCTGGCCCGCCTCCACATGAGAATCCCACAATGGATGCTCAGGGTGCAGTGGGATCAGTGCTCTGACGACCTAGACCACATGGTCAGGGTCACAGAGCCAGTAAGGAGAATATTTCTTTGGATGGATCCACTCAGTTTGGCAAAAGGGGTCCCCTTCCGTCCGGAGCCCCCAAATCAGATCCTTTCAACGGATGCCTCGGATTTGGGGTGGGGAGCGCACATGGGGGCCCACCGAATGCAGGGCATTTGGACCCCCCGAGGATCACGAACTCCACATCAATGTCCTGGAGATGTGAGCAGTCCTCAGTGTGCTCCACGCATTTCAGGAGGATCTCATGCCAAGCTCTCTACTGGCTCAGATGGACAACATGGTGGTCGTCTTGTATATCAACAAGCAAGGGGCGCACGCATTCTTACCCCCTGAGCAGGGAGGCGATGAGAGTCTGGTATTGGGCACTAGAACGGCACATCACTCTCTCCGCTGTGCACATTTCAGGTGTCCTCGACGACTTGGCCGACAGTCCCAGCAGATCTCAGTCCAAGGCGCATGAGTTGGAGCTACTGCAATCAGTAGTGGACCAGCGGTTCGACAAATGGGGTCGTCCATAGGTGGACCTGTTTGCGTCACCATGCAACGCCAAACTGCCAGTTTTCTGCTCGCGAGAGCCCGTGCCTGGTGTTTTCTGGCCAGATGCTTTGTCCCTTTGTTGGGCAGGGAGGTTTCTTTATGCCGTCCTCCCTTTCCTCTCGTCCAGAGTGTTCTGTTGAAGTTGCAGGCCGAGGGGGCTTGAATTGTTCTGATTGCCCCGCTGTGGCCTCGGCAGATTTGGTTCCCACTAGTTCAGTGGCTATCCATGGAACCTCCAATCCCGCTGCCAATGTGCTCTCAGTTGCTGTCCCAGGATCAGGGCTCGCTGTGCTGGTCTATCCCGATCTCCAGTCCTTACACTTTCATGCTTGGGTCCTTCGGACGTAGCAAAATACTGGTATGGGGTATCCGCAGAGGTGGCGGATGTTCCTGTGTCGGCGAGAAAGCCCTCCACGTACTCCACTTATGCTGTGAAGTGGAAGCGGTTCTGTTTGTGGGCCTCGTCTCACCACCTGGATCCCATTACCTGTCCAGTGAACTCCACTGTACAGTATCTCCTCTCCTCTCCTTATACCAGCAAGGCTTGAGCTACTCCTCCATTAAGGTGCACATATAGGCCATCTTGGCTTATCACGCCCTTTCGGGAGACAGGGCCTTAGCCCAGTTGGATGTGGCCCGCACCTTTTTATGGGGGATTCTTCACATGAGACCTCCCATTGGGGATCCTATCCCACTCTGGGACCTCCATTTTGTGTTGGAGAAGCTTACTCTTCCCCCTTTTGAACCAGCAGCAGATTGTGAGCTGTGATATCTTTCCTGGAAAGTTTGTTTTTTCGTTGCCATTACGTCAGCTTGAAGAGTTTCCGAGCTTCAGGCTCTGATGTGTAAAGAGCCGTATTTAATTTTCCACAGGGAAAGGGTTTCCCTGAGGACTAACCCTAAGTTTCTTCCTAAAGTGGTCTCGGATTTGACCCTCAACCAGTCTGTTGACCTTCCAGTTTATTTCCCTTCTCCCTCTAACAGGGGGGAAGCTCTCCTTCACACTTTGGATGTCCACAGGACGCTAAGGTTTTACCTTAAGCGAACGGCTTCTCACCGTCAATCGGAGCAACTGTTTGTGGCATTCGCACCACAACACTTGGGTAAACCGGTGTCCAAGCAGGCCATTTCTAAATGGATTGTCCACTGTGTTTCTTTCTGCTATGAGAAGCACAACAAGCTCCTTCCAGGCCCGGTTGGGGATCACTCCACCAGGGGAGTGTCGTTTTCCTTCACCGCGCTGTGGAACATCTCGATTAGGGACATATGCGCGACTGCTACTGGAATTCAGTGCATACTTTCGTAAAGCACTACAGGTTGGACACTGCCTCCAGACGCCGTGCCTGCTTCAGCCTGGCAGTCCTTCAGGGACTCCTGTGTTGAGCTTCTGTGTTCAGCTTCCTCTCTTCCATCTTCCAGGGTCTATTACCTCCTTGGCGAGGGACTGCTTGGGATTCAGTCCTTTTTGTGATAGCCTGCTGCAAGAGCTCCCACTCAAAGTGAGACAGTACAGTTACATAAGAACTTACCGTAACAGTAGATCTTCGAGAGGAGCTCTCGCAGCAGGTATTACTTTCTGCCTCCATCCCCTATTGAGGTGTGCAGAGCATCATCTTGAGCCCGCCTCCTTCTCGTTTCAGGGCTCTGCCTGGGGCCCATGGGGAACTGGGGTGGAGCTGGGTCCCCTTTATACCAGGGCTGAAGTCGGGCGTAGCCGATGTCGGGGGAGGTCCCTGCTAGGTACTGCTGGCTAAGAAGTTTCCGGTGGGTCCTAGTGCCTGCGGCATAGTCCTTATTGTGATAGCCTGCTGCAAGATCTCCTCTCGAAGATCTACTGTTATGGTAAGTTCTTATGTAACTGTACTTTAAAACAACATGAAGTCTTGCTGTATTCTGACAATTGCAGTGATTCCCAACCTTTGAACTGCCCCGGAGAACAAAGAGATAACTTTCTATGCAGGGCATAGAATGCTGAGCTCGAGCTCGGTTGAAGTCTCTGTCTGGAGTGATTCAAACCTAAACCGTCAGATTCTTTACTCTGCCTCACTGAACGGTCGCTCCGGAGATTTCTCCTTCAGCTCGGTTCGAAAGTCTAAGTTTCAGTTTTGCTGTTTTTAAACCGAAAAGTTATTCGCATAGTCGGTTCAGTCTCTGTCTGTGGTGCCATGAGTACTAGATAGGAATTTTTCTGTTTTTCTGTGTGAAACTTGTAAAAGTGCGGCTTGGTTCGGTTGAACCGGCCATTTGATAGTGAAATCTTGTGTTTTGTGTGTTTACTTAGTGTGTGGTTACTGGTTCTTATCGGTTCTAAAAAAAAAATACGTGTCTTAAATGTTTTTTTTTTTTTTTTTTCCAACACCCATGACACGGTTAGGAACCGATAAGGGAGTGTTGCCTGGTGGTTGTCAAAAAAAGGGTAAGTTTGGTTAGGTTGGCCATGCCTGAGAAACCCAAGAAAAAAACAGGGCCCACTGGGTTTCAACACTGCAGTGAATGTGGGGAGGTCTTTGCGAAGGCCGATCCCCGCACCACCTGTGTTTATTGTCTGGGGTTTGACCACCTCGATTCAGATACTGCCAGATTGGCAGACAGTGACCAGATTGGGGGCCTGGAGCTAAGGGACCCATTGGCGGGGAGTGACCATGCCACGGTCTGGTTCTGCCTGGACCTAGGAGGGGTAGAAGGCTGCACAAAGACGGAAGTAACCGACTTCAGGGGGGTGGATTTTAAGGAAATGGGAAGGATCCTTAAGGAGCATTTGGATGGGATTGGGTCAGACATGGATGCTGACAGTAGGTGGGAAATCATCAGGAGAGGGGTGCAGGATGCTACCAGCACCTGTGCAAGAGAAGACTAAAATGGTAGGGCCCAAAACCCTGTTGGTGGACCAGGAGGTCCAGGAGGTGGTGCGGGAAAGAAAGCAGCCTATAAGAAATTCAAGTGCTCAAGGAGTGAAAGGGATTGAGGGGAGTATGAGCTGATGGCTAGAAGGGCCACTAGAGTGGTGAGGGTGGCTAAGGCAAGGAAGGAGCAGAACCTGGCCAGGAAATTAGGAGAGGGAAAAGGGTTCTTTAGATACATTGGGAAAGACGTAGGGTGAAGGGGCAGATTAGCAGGATTAAATCAGGAAGAGATGGGCACAAGACCCAGAGGAGCAGGCTGAGGTACTAAATGAGTACTTCACCTCAGTTTTCACCAGGGAAAATGGGGATGCTGCATCATACATGGAGGAGACAGAGATAAGAGGAGGGGGCCCTACCAATCGGCAGGTCTGGGGAGGGGGGTATCACTGGCAGGTGGGGGGAGGGCTAAGCAGGGAGAAGAGGTACTGGAAGTGGAAATCACAGCAGAGAGAGTGAGGGAAGCCCTCAGCTCCCTTAAGACGGAGAAAGCACCGGGGCCGGATAAATTACATCCTAGAGTGCTGAAGGAACTTGCAGATGTCCTGGCGAAACCCCTGGCAGAGCTTTTCACCATCTCTCTGAGGACAGGGTGGGTGCCCCAAGACTGGAAGGTGGTGCATGTAGTGCCTATCCACAAGGGGGATCAAGGGAGGTGGAGGGAACTAGAGCCTGTCAGCCTGACATCAGTGGTGGGCAAGGTGATGGAGGGCATTGTCAAGGAGAGGCTGGGGGACCTGGATAAGTCAGGGTGCCTGGACGATAGACAGCATGGATTCATCCCGGGAAATCGTGGTCAGACAAACCTGGTGGAGTTCTATGACTGGGTGACAAGTGCCTTGGACCTGGGTAGACCAGTGGATGTCCTCTTTCTAGACTTCAGCAAGGCATTTGACTCTGTTCCTCACGTGGGCCTGTTGGATAAACTAGGAGAAATGGGGTGGGAAACCAGATGATCCGATGGATAGGCAATTGCTCCAGGACCGACCCAGAGGGTCGTAGTTGGTGGGATAGTCTCTTCCCCAGGAGGGTCATTAGTGGGGTCCCACAGGGATCAGTCCTGGGCCCCTTCTGTTCAACGCCCACGATCTGACATAAGGACAGGAATCAGGAGTGAGATGAGTCTTTGCAGATGACTCAAACTGGGGCGTGGTGGATGGGGAGGGGGAGGTGGTCCTGCAGGGGACCTGGAGGCTCTGGAAAGATGGTCTAGAAAGTGGAAGCTGAGGTTTAATGCAGGGAAATGCAAGGTACTCCACCTGGGGCAGAAACCCAGGCCAAGTGTACACCCTGGGGGAATACTACAAGTCTCAATGGCTGAGAGGGACCTGGGGTGGTGGTGGATGTCAAGATGAACAACTCTGAGACTTGTAGGAGGGCAGCAGCCAAGGCCAACAGGATGCTGGGATGCATCGCTAGGAATCACCTCCAGAAGGAGGAAGTGATACTCCTTCTCATATAACTGCTCGTGCGGCCACATTCTGGAGAACCGCGTGCAGTTTTGGAGGCCGCACTTAAAGAGGATATTAACCTCCTGGAGAGGGTCCAGAGGAGGGCAACCAAAATGATTTGGGGCTTGGGGACAGGACCTATGAGGAGAGGCTCAAGAGCTAAATATGTACACTTTGGAAGAGAGAAGGACCGGGGACATGATAGGTCTTCAGGTACATGAAGAGGGTAAATAGGGGAGGAACAGTGAGGGTGCTTCGAAGGAAGGAGGAGGGGGGCACTAGAGGGCATGGGTGGAAGCTGGAGGGGGGAAGATTCAGGGGAGAAAGGAGGAGGTGCTACTTCACTGAGAGGGTGGTAGAGCCATGGAATGCACTACCTAGGGGGCTGGTGGAGGCAGAGACAGTGGAGGGGTTCAAGAGGGGGTGGGACAGGTACAGGGGAAGGGTTCAGGAAGCAAAATCCAATGCAGCAAGAATATCCGGAACTGGGAAGGGAGAAGCCAGAGAAGGCGAGGGGGACAGGAAGGTCAGCACCCAGGGTGGGGGCTGACCAAACGAGCAGACACGAAAGACCATTAGGCCTATTCTGCTGGCATTTTAGTATGTTAGTATATGTAAAAACTTTCCCAAATCTGCCCTTGAGAAGAGATTAGGTAGACTGAGGGAAAAGGAGGCCGAGAAGTCCGCTGACCCGGATAGCCAGCTCGGTTCGGTTTCGACTGAACTAGGAGTGCCCTCTGACCAGAGCGATACTTTTTCAGGCAAAAGGAGAGCAGATTCCAAGGGATCGGTTGCGGCAAAAAGAAAACACAAAGATAAATTGACCGGTTCGGATCCAGAGGTTCATGTTCTGACCGCCGAAGAGATAGCCAGAGCGATTCAGATTGTGGAATCGCTCCGTCCGGTTCCGACCGATCCGGCTCCTTCTGGCAGGGGTTCGGTTCGGTTGGTTCCCCCGGTTCAAGATTATGCCCTTGAAGATTTTATGAACTGGAATTTGAAGAGGAAGGGGAATTTGAGGATGATGATGTAAGTGAGGGTCTGGATGTGCCTGTGGAACTGGACATCTCCCCAGACAGACCTTCAGGTGTTTCCCCTCCTAGTTTTTCTGAGTCCCCTTCTCACTTTGTTTTACAGAAAGGTGGCTGAAACCCTCCAGCTTCCTATGGAGGAGGCTGTGGAAGATCAAGAGGAGCCTGATTATGTAGAGGTGATGGACATCCCAGAGACCAGGAGACTGTCTGTTCTCCTTCATAAATCTTTTGGGAAACGGACACAAAAAAATCTTAGTCTCCTAACACTATACCGCCTGTGGATAGAAGAATGGACAAGAGGTATACACTTTTAGGCTCGGACAACGGAGTTCTTATATCAGCAATGCAGCCATGTTGGGGTAGTGCAGGCTGCTGCCTGTGACAAGGCAAATATTCCCTTGGCTTCACACCCCCCCTGACAAGGACTCCAGGAAGATTGATGCTATGGCAAAGAAGCAGTACATGGCATCTTCTTCGGGACTCAGGCAGGCGAATTACATGGCCTATACAGCCAGGTACCAGACGTCCAGGTGGGGACACTGTACTGGCACTGGCTAAACAGGCCTCCCCTCAGCTAGCCAAGGAGCTGGAGGCGGTGGCTGCAGATGGGATTGAGGCATCTAAGGTTCAGTTTCATGCTGCTGTGGACTCTTAATGATGTGTCATCAAGAGTCATGGCTACATCTGAGGCTCTTCGGAGGATGGCTTGGCTCAGATGCACTAGTCTCTCGCAGGACACCCAGACTAAGGCCATGGATTTTCCTGTAGTGGGTAATTCTCTTTTTGGGGAGCAGACAGAGAATTACATGAAGAAAATGGATGAGTACAGTGCCACTTACAGGAGTGCTCAGGCCAAGGAAAGGCAGACATCTCCTCAAAGGCAGCAGTCTAGGGGCAGGGGCAGGCCTTTTGGCCAAGCACAGGCCTCTTCTTCCTTTTCTCAGAGGGGTGTTCTTCAGAGGGAGAGGCAGAAGGGGGATGAGCAGGGCTGCATCTACTCCTCAGCCTAAAGCCCCTGCCAAGCAGACACCCTGATGGGCCTGCCCGGGTCGACTCTCCTATTCCAGTAGGGGACAGGCTGGCTTACTCTGTCCAGGACTGGAATGTCTGTTACATCAGACAAGTGGGTCCTGGAAGTAGTAAGCCAGAGACTGGTTCTCAGCTTCAAAAAATGTCCAAAGATGAGAGCCAGATCTTTTCCACCTGCAAATTTCTCGGAAACCGTTGCCCTAAAGGCAGGGTTTTTTTTCTCTCCTAGCTTTAAGAGCCATAAAGAGAGTACCTACCCTACACTGGGGCAAACGACTGTACTCCAGGTACTTCCTGACCCCCAAAAAGACAGGGGAGTGGCGACCCATCCTAGATCTAAGATATCTAAACAAACATCTTTTAAAACCAAAGTTCAAGATGATAACTCTGGGAATAATTCTTCCCTCTCTAAGGCCAGGGGACTGGCTAGCCTCCCTGGAGCTCAAAGATGCCTACTTTCACATTCCCATCAGGTGCTCCCACAGAAAGTACCTCAGGTTCGAGTTGCCCTCCGGTCATTATCAGTTCAGAGCAATGCACTTTGACATAACCTCAGCCCCAAGGGTTTTCACAAAGTGCCTGGCAGTAGTAGTTGCCTTTCTAAGAAGGCAAAAGATTTCGATTTTTCCATATCTGGATGATTGGCTAATAGTGGGTCAGTTTCCAGACCAAGTCAAGTCTCACCTGCAAGTGACCCAGCAAGTGCTCACTTATCTAGGATTTCTTCTCAGCCTTCCCAAGTCAGTTCTCGAACCAGTCCAGCTTCTTACCTTTATAGGGGCAGAACTGGACACACTCAGAGCAAGAGCCTTTCTTCCTCTAGAAAGGGCAAGGGTTCTTATGGAACTAGCTTCTTCTTTCAGCCTTCGGGTATCTTGACCAGCAAGGCATTTCCTCCAGCTCTTGGGCCACATGGCAGCTTCAACAGCAGTGGTCCATGGGGCAAGATTCCAGATGAGGGATATTCAGTTCCACCTGAGAGCTTTCTGGTCTCAGAGGAAGGATTCCCTTACCAAACTGATCCCAGTGACTCTGACCTTGATCGAAGCTCTCCAGTGGTGGCAGGATCAGGACAATTTAAGATAAGGTGTTCCTTTTGTTACTCGGCCTTGTTCAGTGGTCCTCACCATGGATGCTTCTCTCCTGAGCTGGGGAGCCCATCTGGGGTCCCTTACTGCCCAGGGACTGTGGTCCCCCCCAAGAATCCCTTCTCCACATCAATCTTCTAGCGCTCAGAGCAGTTTTCCTGGCTCTAAAAGCTTTCTCACAGTCAGTACAGAAGAAGGTGGTTCAAATCAGAACAGACAACACCACCACCATGTGGTACATCAACAAGCAGGGAGGCACTCGGTCCACGTCCTTGTGCACAGAAGCCATGAAGTTGTGGTCCCTGGCTTATTCCCTGCAAACCTCTCCTGTAGCAGTTCATCTTCCAGGCAAGGACAATGTGCTAGCAGATGCACTGAGCAGGATTCTCAGGGCCATCACGAATGGTCCCTGGACCCTCGGGTTGAAAATACAGGTTACTCACCTGTAACAGGAGTTCTAGGAATCGTATATGTTGTTCATCCACACTTACTGGCAGGTTCCTTGCCACTTTTAATCTTGCTGGAAGGACTTCAGGCTGGTTCCTCCCACCTACCTGGGTGTTAAAACTCTCGGCTCCGCCCTATGACACCAGATCTAGCCCGCTGGAAGCCAGGTTGTGCATCGGAGCCGGGGAGGTCAGGTGGGTTGTGTGGATGAACAACATATACCATTCCTAGAACGCCCGTTACAGGTGAGTAACGTGTATTTCTAGGGATATAGATATGTTGTTCTATCCACACTTACTGGCAGACTCCTAGCAGTTCTCCGGGAGGAGGGAGGCAAGGCGCACATCCCCTACTTGGGGAATAAGGACTGGAGAACCGAGGTCCCAAAACCAGCATCCCTGCGTGACTCAAGGTTGATGTGGTAGTGGGTAATGAAGGTGTGTGCTGACTTCCAGGTAGCAACCCTGCAGATTTCCTGGATAGGGACGTCTCTGGAAGCAGCCACCGAAGCATCGGCATGGTGGGTAGAATGTGCTCTTATCCCTCTGGGAGGCTCCATGCCCACCATCCTATAGCAGAGATCTATGCAGGAGGTGACCCACCTGCCTATCGTCCGCTTGGCTGCAGGTCTGCCAGGTGTGGCTTCAGCATAGGTGACAAACAGCTGGCGAACCTCTCCTCAAACTTCAGCTGTCTGCTCCTTGTAATAAGAGAGTGCTCTTCTAGGTTCCAAAGTATGGAGCCTGTATTCGGCCTCCGAGGTGTGATTGAGGTAGAACACCGGCAGAGTCAACACCTGGTTAAGGTGAAACTCTGACACCACCTTCGGAAGGAATTCCGGGTGGGGGCGCAGGACAACCTTGTCCCTGTGGAAGACCAGATGAGACTCTATGGAAAGCGCCTGGAGCTCTCCCATCCTTCTGGCTGACGTGATAGCCACCAAGAAGGCGGTCTTCCACGACAGGTGAGAGATGTCACACCTGTGCATCGGTTCGAGTGGCTTGCCCATGAGCTTAGCCAATGCCAGCAGTAGATCCCACGGAGGTGGAGGTTCTCGCACTGGAGGGGATATGTGATCAAGGTCTTTGAAAAAGCTCCCGACCACCTTCTCCTGCGCCACCGACTGCTTTCTGGCCCGCGCCCGGTAAGCAGAGATGCCTGCCAGGTGCACCTTAAGGGTCGTCGACCGAAGCCGTTGCTGAGAAAGAGACCATAGGTAGTCCAGAATGCTGGTCAAGGAGCAGGAGGAAGGGTCCAACCCCTTATCCTGACACCAAATGGAGAATCTCTTCCATTTGAAGGCATAGCATTTTCTGGTCGACTCCTTACGTGATGCCTCAAACCAAGGCCTGGAACTCTAGCCGCTCAGGAACCACGCCGTCAGGTGCAGGGATTGAAGGTCCAGGTGGAGTACCTTCCCCTGGTTGACTGAGATCAGGTCCGGGTGGGCTGGAAGCCGCCTCGGGAGCCTGGAGCTGAGGCTGAGATCATCTGAATACCAGAACTGGTGGGGCCAGTCTGGGGCTACCAGAATCATCTGCGCCTTGTTCCTCCTCACCTTGAGCAGCACCTTGTGGATCAAGGGAGATGGAGGGGAAAGGCATAGAAGAGGCCCGGGGTCCACGGCCTCGAGAAGGCATCCCCCTGCAGCGAGCCCTGCTGAGGGGGGCGGGCATGAAACAACCTCAGCTTCGCATTCTCCCTGGAGGCATACAGGTCCATCTGAGGTGTGCCCCAGTGGGAGAATAGATCGTGTACTACCTCCGGCAGGAGAGACCACTCGTGAGATGCAGCACCTATCCGGCTTAGAGCATCGGCCATAGTGTTAGAGGCTCCCGCCACATGGATGGCTAGGAGATCCACCTCCAGTCTGCTCATGAAGGAGCAAGTGCGGAGAGCTTCCTTGCAAAGGGGTAAGGAGTGCGTCCTGCCCTGGCGGTTTAGGTAGTACACGGTTGTGGTATCGTCCGTCTGGACCTGGACCACTTGACCCTGTAGAAATGGAGCGAAGGCGGTGAGGGCTAGTCGGACCGTCCGAAGCTCCAGCAAGTTGATGTGGCATCGAGACTCCTGAGGGGACCAGAGGCCATGTGCTCTGTGCTCCCCCAGATGGGCACCCCAACCCATCAGAGAGGCATTGGTCGTTAGCATGATCGTCGGCTTGGGGCAGACAAACGGGATGCACTCCTGCAGATGAGCTGGAACGATCCACCACTGGAGAGCGTTCCATATCTCCTGGGTCACCGCCACTGGCTGGTCCAGAGGACCGGAGCGCTGTGACCATTGGCGGGCCAGCCCCCATTGACGGGGACGCATGTGGCAGCGGGCCCAGTGGACCACGCTGGTGCAGGCCGCCATGAGGCCCAGGAAGTCCCGGGCAGGGCGTAGTTGCCCAACCAGAAATGATTGGCAAAGGAGGAGAGAACCTTGGTCCTCCTGTCCGCTGGGAGCCGTGCTCTGGCTCGAAGAGAGTCGATCTCTGTCCCGATGAATTGAATCACGTGCGTTGGCACGAGTTCCGGTTTGGCCTCGTTGATAAGGAGGCCAATCTGAGAGCAGACCTGGATGGCCAGATCCCTGGACTGCTCCACCTACAGCCTGGAGGGGGCTGTAATCAGCCAGTCATCCAGGTAAGGGTACACCCGGACCCTTCGGCGCAGCAGGAATGCTGTCACCACTGCCATGCATTTGGTGAAGACACTGGGAGCTGGAGAGAGGCTGAAGGGCATGGCCCGGAACTTGTAAAGGGATCCTTCCGCTCTGAAGCAAAGGAATCGCTGGTGGGACGGACGGATTGGGACGTGAAAGAACGTGTCTTGGAGGTCCAGAGAACAGAACCATACGCCTCGTTCCAAGGATGGAATGATCTGTGCTAGAGTGACCATCCTGAAGGTTTGAGACCTTAGGAACTTGTTCAGGTCGTGTAGGTCTAGAATGGGGCGCCAGCCCCTCGTCCGTTTTGGGACCAGGAAATACCTGGACACAAACCCCTGGGTCTGGTGGAGGATCCGCTACCTCCCTGATCACCTCGTTCTGGAGGAGCAGAGCAATATCGTCCCGACTAGCTGACAGAGAGGCTGCAGACCCCATAGCCCGATAGGGTGGGGCCTGCTCAAATTCCAGAGGCAGACCTTTCCCCTACCACTTCCAACACCCAGTGGTCCGCGGTGATAGTCAAGTGGCGGAGCTGTCCCCCGGGGGAGGGGAACCCTGGGGGGGGTAACGAGGCTGGGGGCGACATCCTTCAACCCGTCACTGGGCAGGCTTGGAGGAAGGACTGGCTGTAGAAACCTCCTGGGCCTTTTCCTCCCAGTTTCCTGCTGGAGGAAGCTGCAGGCTTGGCTTTGGAGTGCCAAGTTCGTGCTTGCTGGCCCTGATGCTGGTGTTGCTGGGCTGGATGTGCCGCAGGGGCAGAAGGCCGAAAGGGCTTACGCTGCTGCTGGCGGCCTTTGTCCTTCTGGGCAGACGTGACAGAGTCCATGGTGGCGTTTGACTTCTTGATCCTCTGTGAGTGATCCTCCAGCCCGGGACCAAACAAGTCAGTACCCAGGAAGGAAACATCTGCCAGCTTGTGCTAGGTATCCGCCATGAAGGTGGAGATCTGCAGCCAAGCTGTGCGGTGCATGGCCAGTGCGACTGCTACTGACCGAGCAGAAGAGTCTCCAATGTCGAGAGCAGTTTGGAGCTGTTGCTTCGCCACCGCCCTTCCCTGATCTCACACCTGCTTGACCGTAGTCTGGAGGTCAGCCGGGAGATGAGGAATCACCTCATCCAGGGAGCCCAAAAGGGCGTGGGAAAAGTGTGCCATCAGTACGGCCGTACTGGCCTGATGAAGGCCTAAGGAGGACGCAGCGTAAACTTTACGTCCGGAGTAGTCCAGTTTCTTGTACTTTTTATTCGGTGGCTTGTCCATGTCCTGAGCGTTTCCAGAGTGCTGGAAGACACTGTCGGTCACCAACCCCTCCGCAGAGGGGTGCACCGAGAATCCGGAGAGTGAGCTGGTGGGAACGGCATACTTCCTGGCCATCCTGGCTGAGGGAGCTGGACAAGAAGCCGGCCGCTGCCATAGCTCCAGGGCTGGGCCAACAATGGCTTCAGCCACAGGAAAGGCCTCCGTAGGAGAATCCCCTCAGTTCAGTATCTCCGTAAGGGGATAATTGGCCCGCTTTGACACATGTTCGAGCTTCATCCTAATAGATTCTGAGATGAGCCGAAGTAATCCCATGAACGTGGATGGGCTCTCGTCCACTGACTGTCCCCCAGAGGACTCCAGATCTAGAGGCCTGGAGAACAGGGAAGAGTCATCGTCAGACTCCGAGGAGTCTGCAAACAGCTGCCAAGGGCCTGAGCCACCCTCCACCTGCCGAGGGCGACCGGGAGTGAGGGTGACCGACAACCGATGGAGCAACCCATAACCTGACCGAGGATCATTGGTTGGAGCCCCAGTTATTTTTTATGGAGGTGGGGGTTCCACCACGATGGGTGGCGCAGCTTGTTTCGGCCGAACAACCAGCGCTGGCTTCGGCTCCTCAATGACCATGAGGGATTGTTTCGGCCACTCAGGTGACAGCCACTTAATGGCCGGGGAAGGCGACGGGGTCGGCTTGTTCGTGGTCAGAAGGAGCTGCTGCCACATTAAGTCCTTGTAGCGTGGACGCAGTTTGCGCCAAAGCCTTTCCTCCGAGGAGGAAGAAGTCGACGAGCGGCGCCGCTGCTTTCCTCGCTGCAGAGACCGCCAGTGTTGGTGGGATCGGCTGGACCGAGGAGAGGTCTGAGACCGTCTGTTTCCGAGGGTGGGTCTGGGGTAACCCGTTCCTCCCTTGGCTCGGGAACCTTAACCGTGGACTCTGGCACAGGAGGTGCAGGGAAGTCCTCGGTTTCCACCGGGGGAACCGGTGAAGAAGGGGAGTCTGTTTTTCCAGTCGACTGCCCGTCCGAGTCGAGAAAAATCTCTACCCCGTCGACGGGTGTCTCTGCTGGCTGACCTGACAGGGACACCGTGAAACCAGTGACCTTAGCCGCAACCTCGACCGAAGTCAAGCGTCAACTGTCCAGGGAAGGGGACCTCTCCCGGTCCCACGAACGCTGACGGTGGGACTTACCCTTCGAGTCCTTCTTCTTGGACCTAGAGGAATGTCCCGATGGACCCTCACCTTTTGTAGAGAGGAACTGACAAAGCTCCTTAAAGGAAGCCTAGTAGGAAGAGCCCAAGGAGAGCGGGATAAATGCCGCGACCGAGGAAGAAGAAGATGCGGCCTGGGCCGCTGCCTCCTCGAGGACGATCATCTGCTCAAGTTGCTCAGCTGAGCCCGCCACCGCGGACACCGTCCAACGGGCCTCTTTTGACTTCACCGGAGGAACATGTCTCTCTGGGCGCCGAAGTTGAAGCAGCACAGTCTTTGAGGACGTTGACCGAGAAGGACTTGCACAATTCGCAGGCGTGCAGATTGTGATAGAGTCCAAGGCACTAAACGCAAGTGGAGTGCGGATCGTCCGGGCATTTTCTGCCCGCATGGGCCGCCGAATCCGGGAGTCGACTTGGCCATCGCAGCCACGAAGGAAGAAACAGACTGAAGTCTAGAAAATTTAAGAATAAGTTTTGGGTTAACCGAGTTTGGATCCAGGCCTGAAACACAGAGCGCTAAGGAGGGAGCCTGAGCTTCCAAGTGGTAAGGAAGATCTGGCGTCATGGGGTGGAGCCGAGAGTTTTACCACCCGGGTGGGTGGGAGGAGCTAGCTTTAAGACCTACCGGCAAGATTTAAAGTGTCAAGGAACCTGCCAGTAAGTGTGGATAGGACAACATATCCATGTCCCTAGAAGTGATTTTTTTTCAAGGTGGGGCACTCCAGAGATAGATCTCTTGGCAGCCCCAGACAATCAACGACTCTCTTATCTTTTGTTGCAGACCTCCAGTCTTGGGCTGAGTCCCTCTGGACGCCCTGATCCTGAATTGGGAAGGGAAGTTTCTGTATGCCTTTTCCCCCCTTCCCACTCCTGTTCGAAGTTTTGTAAAAAATGTCTCAACCTTGCAAGGTGATTCTGATTGCTCCAGATTGGGCCAGACAGCCTTGGTACCTCCTGTTACTGTTCCTAGCAGTCCATCTTCCCCTGTCTCTTCCCAGGAATTACAACCTGTTAACATTCTCTCAGGGGAGGCTTTGGTACCCCAATCTTCAGTCTCTCAATCTCAAGGCTTGGCTCTTGAAGAGTTAGAGTTCGCAGATCTGCATCTTTCCCAAGGGGTTCTGGATATCCTCAATGCTTCTCGAAAGCCCTCCACCAGAAAGACTTACAACTCCAAATGGAAAAGATTCAGCATTTGGTGTTCTAAGAAGCATATTTCTCCAGACACTGCTGAATTGCCTACGGTTCTGGATTATGTATGGTCCATCTTAATGGCCTAAGCCTCAGACCAGCTACTCTCAAAATACACTTGTCAGCTGTTTCCGCATTTTTGCCTGTGGGGAAGTCTTCCTCACTATCTTCCCATCCTGTGTTCTGTAAATTTTTTTAAATGATTGCTGCACACCAATCCTCCTTTTAGAGACCCTGCTCCTTCGTGGGATTTGAATGTTTGCATTGCTTAACTTATGCAACCCCCCTTTGAGCCTATGTCTTCAGCAGAGCTTAAGTACTTGACTTGGAAAACTGTGTTCCTGGTAGCCATTACCTCTGCCAGGCATATCAGTGAGTTGCAAGCCCTGTCAGTGGAACCTGATTTTATCTCATTTCACAGGGATAAAGTGGTCCTTAGAACCAATAGAAGGTTCTTGCACAAAGTGGTTTCTGACTTCCATTTAAACCAGTCTGTCTCTCCCTGTTTTCTTCACTGATCATTCTTCCTCAGGAGAGAGGAGGCTACACAGTTTAGATGTCAAAAGAGCCCTTAGTTACTACATGGAGTGTACCAAGTGTCACAGGTTTGACTCACTCCAGTTGTTCCTCACTTATGGAGAAGTGGGAAAGGGCAAACCTGCCACCAAAAGATCTGTTGCCAGGTGGATTGTGTCTTGTATTCAATTCTGCTATGAAAAACTCCACCCTCAGGCCTGAGGGCTCATTCCACAAGAGGTACAGCTGCTTCCCTGGCTGCTGTCAGGGATAGCCCTCTGTTGGAAATTTGTCAAGCAGCCGCCTGGAAAACAGTCCATGGCTTTACCAAGTATTACTCTGTGGCTATCCAGGCTGGGAGTGACGCTCGGTTTGGCACAGCAGTACTTCAGAGCCTATTCCCGAAGTAGGTTCTGTCCCTCCTCCTTGGAGGTACTGCTTGGTAGTCTGTAATTGTCAGAATACAGCAAGACTTCATGTTGTTTGAAGAAAAAATTACTCACCTTAGTAATTATGTTTCTTCTAATGGAGTCTTGCTGTATTCTGACCTCCCTCTCTGCCTCCTCTCTCAGAACTTGTTTTTGAGAAGTGGGTGGGCAGGTGCAGTGTTGCACCCAAGGGGTGTTTTTTGTTTGCACCCTCCTCCTTTTTGTTTGGGTGCTGATTTATTATTGTTATTTATAGTAGATTAGTTTTTGGCTTTTGGGTTTCCTGACTTGAGTCTTCTTTGGGAATCCAAAACTTTTTTCAGCCAGTTGGCTAGTAAGAATTTTTACAATTTCCACATAGAATTTTTAGTCTAGTTGAGCTTGTAAGAATCTGATGGTTTAGGTTTGAATCACTCCAGACAGAGACTTCAACGGAGCTCGAGCTCAGCATTCTATGCTCTGCATAGAAAGTTAACACTCTGTTCTCCTGGGCAGTTTAAAGGTTGGGAATCACTGCAATTGTCTGAATACAGCAAGACTCCATTAGAAGAAACATAATTACTAAGGTGAGTATTTTTTTCTTTCAGCTGTTGGGCAACTTAGAAGACAGAGATAGACCCTGGACAAAAAGTCCAAAAAATTGGACCACTCGGCCAGAAAGGTCTGTGCTCTTTGCTTGGTCTCCGTCAGGCGAGCTTGGCTATCGCCATAGCACACTGCTCCCATGCCCTCCTCGGCTCTCTAGATGAGGTCTTTCCTCATCTCCCCGCGGACCTCTGGACCATGATCAGGCCATTGCCAAGCAACAACTCCAGATGGCTGTAAACATCGGGGATTCTTGTTTCCGTTTGGTGGCGGCTGCAGTCACCATGCACCTCAGGGCCTGGCTGAGGGTCTCTGCCTTTACGGCAGACACCCACCACAAACTGGCTGACGTTCCCTTCCTGGGTACCGATATATTCGGTCCTGGGGTTGATGATCACCTTCAATGTATCGAAGTCCATTGCCACCTTGGACTCTGTTACTTCCGCCCAGAAGAAATCTCAGGGTTCCAAAAAACAGAAGCGTAAGCCCTTTTGAACTTTTGCCCCTGCGGCCAAGCAGCCCCAGTATGAAGGGCAGCAGCAGGCTCAGCCATGGCTCCCTTGGCCCAAATCAGGAGGTTCGGCAGCCCATAAGCCCGGAGGGAAAGGTCCCAGTGGTCCCCAGGCCGTCGCCTCCTCCTTTAAGCCTGCACAATTGACTGGTTGGGGGTTGCCACTCCCATACCTGTCACGCTTACTCTGGGTCCTCCTGTGGGGGGCTGGCTCTGCCATTTCCTTTCTGCCTGGTCCAGTGTTACAATCGACAGATGGGTATTGGAAGTGGTAGGCCAGGGGCTGCTTCTGGAATTCGAGCAGTACCCCCCCCCCAAAAAAAAACCATGCCTGTGCTCTACGGGAGGAAAAGATATCCATGCACACTCAGTCAGCTCTCCGAGACTACATCACCCAACTCCTCCGCAAGGAGGTAGTGGTCAGTCGCTGATTCCCCCTGTCAACCAGGGTTCTTTTCGAAGTACTTCCTGGTCCTGAAACGGACAGGGGCTGGCGCCCCATTCTAGATCTGCATGAGCAGAACCAGTTTCCTCAGGTCTTGAACCTTCAGGATGGTAGCTCTGTCTCTGATCATGCCATCTCTTGAGCAGAATATGTGGTTTTGCTCCCTGGATCTACAGGACACATTCTTCCATGTCCCAATCCATCCGTCACACCGACGGTTCCTCCGCTTCGGGACAGAGGGAACCCTTCAAGAGTTCCAAGCCATGCCGTTCGGCCTATCAACCCCCAGGGTCTTCACCAAATGCATTGCAGTGATGGCAGCCCATCTTCTGTGTCGAGGAATCAGAGTGTACCTGCATGATTGGCTTATAGTGGGTTCCTCCAGGTTGGAGGTGGAGAGGTCCAGAGATCTGGCCCTTCAGACCTGCATTGACCTTGGCCTCTTGATCAGTGAAGCCAAGTCGGAACTTGTGCCTTCGCAGGTGATCTGCTTCATCAGGGCAGAGCTCGACTCTTGCTGAGCCAGAGCCAGGCTCCCGTTGGACAGGGCGGAGGTTCTCTCCTCCTTTGCCCAGTCATTTCTGGTTGGGCGCTTTCGCCCTGCCCGGGACTTCCTGGGACTTCTGGGTTACATGGCGGTCTGCACCTCCGTGGTCCGATGGGCCCGGTGGCATATGTGCCCCCTTCAATGGGAGCTGGCCAGCCAGTGGACTCAGCATCATGGTTACTTTGACCAGCTGGTCACTGTGAACCAGAAGATGTGGGATGCTCTCCAGTGGTGGACCGTCCCAGAGCATCTGCAGGAAGGGATCCCATTTGTCTGCCCCAATCTGACGGTCACTTTTAAGACCGCCATCTCTCTCATAGGCTGGGGTGCCCACATGGGGTTCACAGAATCCACGGGCTCTGGACCCCCAAGGAGTCCAGATGTCACATCAACCTGCTGGAGTTCCGAGCAGTCTGACGATGCTGACTGCATTCATTCCATTCCTTCGAGATCCAGTGGTTCAAGTCCAGACAGACAGTACCACGACCATGTACTATCTCAGCAAGCACTCCCGACCTCTGTGCAGGAAAGCCCTCTGTGTCTGGACCCTCATGAGCCGACTGGAGGCGGATCTCCGAGCCATTCATATGGCAGGAGCCTCAAATCAGCTGTCTGATGCTCTCAGCCGTGTGGGCAGGACGTCCCATGAGTGGTCTCTCCATCCATAGGGGTAGTACACAGCCTGCTCTCCCAGTGAGGCACCCCTCAGGTGGACCTGTCTGCCTCCAGGGAGAACGCAAAGCTGATGCTGGTTTGTGCCTGCCCCTCCTCAGCAGGGCTCACTGCAGGGGGATGCCTTTTCGAGGCCTTGGACCCTGGGTCTTTAATATGCCTTCTCTCCATTTCCCTTGGCCCACAAGGTCCTGCTCAAGGTTAGGCAGGACAAGGCACAGGTGATCCTGGTGGCATCGGACTGGCCTTGCCAGTTTTGGCGCCCTGGTCTCCTCAGCCTCAGCAGCAGGCTCCCAAGGCGTCTTCCAGCATGCCTGGACTTTTGCTCTGTCAGGGGAAGGTCCTCCGCCCAGACCTTCAGTCCCTGCACATGACAGCCTAGTTCCTGAGCAGCTAGAGGTCCAGGCTTTGGGTCTCTTCGATGATGTCCTCACTGTAGTTGAGGCATCTAGGAAGCAATTGACCAGGAAGTGCTGTACCTTCAAGTGGAAGAGATTCTCCATTTGGTGTCAGGGCAAAGGCCTGGACCCTCTGTCCTGTCCAGTGACTAGCATTCTCAACTGCCTTTGGTCTCTCTCCAAAGGGGGTCTTCGGTCTATGACCCTTAAGGTGCATGTGGCAGCCATCTCTGCTTACTGGGCATGGGCCAGTCAGCAGACGATGGTACAGGAGAAGATGGTCTGGCATTTCTTCAAAGACCTTGACCATATTTCCCCTCTGGTGCATGAACCACCACCACGGCCGTGGAATCTACTGCTGGTTTTGGCAAAGCTCATGGGCAAGCCCTTTGAACCAATGCACAGGAGTGAGATGTCACAGCTGTCGTGGAAGACCACCTTCCTGGTGGCTGTCATGTCGGCCAGAAGGATTGGGGAGCTCTAGGTGCTCTCTGAGTCTCCCTCTATGATTTTCCACAGGGACACGGTTGTCCTGCGCCCCAACCCAAAGTTCATTCCAAAGGTTGTGTCAGAGTTTCACCTGAATCGGGTGATAACTCTGCTGGTGTACTACCACAGTTACACCTCGGAGGCAGAGTACAGGCTTTATACTTTGGACCCGAGACGAGTGCTGTCTTATTACAAAGAGCGTATGGCTGAAGTTCGGGGAGAGGTTCGCCAGCTGTTTGTCACCTACGCTGAAGCCACACCTAGCAGACTTGCTGCCAGGCAGACACTTGGCAGATGGATTACGTCTTGCATTGATCTCTGCTATAGGCTAGCGGGTAGGGAGCCTCTCATAGGGATAAGAGCTCATTCCACCTGCCATATTGCTGCATCGGTGGCTGCTTCTACGGTCATCCCCATCCAGAATATCTGTAGGGCTGCTACCTGGAAGTCAGCAAACACCTTCATTTCCCATTACCACATTGACCTGGAGTCACGCTGGGATGCTGTTTTTTGGGTCTCAGTTCTCCAATCTCTGTTCCCTAAGTAGGGGCTGTGCACCTTGCTTCCCTCTTCCTGGGGAACTGCTAGGAGTCTGCCAGCAAGTGTGGATAGGAACAACATATCCACATCGCTGGAAACGCAGGTTACTCACCTTTAACAGTAGTTCTAGGAGTGGTATATGTTGTCCATCCACACTGACCCACCTGACCTCCCTGGCTTTGATGCACAACCAGTGCTTCCAGCGGGCAAGATCTGGCATCAAAGGGCCGAGCCGAGGCTTATACCACCCTGGTGGGTGAGAGAAGACAGCTTTTTAGACCATCTGGCAAGATTTAAAAGGGAAAGGGACATGCCAACAAGTGTGGATGAACAACATATACCACTCCTAGAACTACTGTTACAGGTGAGTAACCTGTGTTTCTTCCAGGGGATCCCTCAATATGCTTGACTGTCCCTCCCTACCTCCCCTTTCACAACCGAAAAGGTTCTGCCTCCTCCAAGTATTACCCTCTGCGTAGACATTTGGGCAAAATTTCTGATGTATTTTATTATTGATGGTTTCCACATTGGAACCCTGTCTGTTCATGTTCTAATCATTTTTTTTTTTCCTTTTCTACCCTTAGGATAGTTTTTTTTTTCCTATAGGCTAGTTAGACATAGGGGTTAGACCCCATTAGGTGTTATGCAATGAATCTGAACTGTTTAGAACACAACAGCACCTAGGGGCAGCAGTTTGAATTACTGGCACATGCCAGTGATTGCGTCATTTACATATGTTCCTGTCTCTCCGGGGCAGTCCAGCATAGCAGGCTGACTGCATCAGTTAAGCATATTGAGGGATCCCGTGGAAGAAAGAACATTACTATGGTAAGTAATTTTTGTTCTTGCTGCAGAAGTGCTTCTGCAGGCACACATACACATTGACGCTGCAAGACATATGCAGCCACTTCTGACCGCAGATAGAAATCTGTCTAGAAGCCACTGACCAGACAGGGTCAAGTGTAGGTCTAATGGGCAGACTAGATGGTCCTTATCTGCCGTCAATTTCTATGTTTCTATCTCAGAACCCTTAGCTGTAGCAAGTTAACTTCACAGCCCCTTCCCCTACCTCCAGAGATGAGCGGTCCCTCTGTCTCCCTCAGATGCACTGTCTGTGGTGGCATCCAGTTCACAGCCCTCTGACTGTTGCTCCCTTTCAGTCCCCATAAGTAGCCCTTCTGTCTCCCTCAGATGTACTGTCAGTAGTGACTCGAGTTCACTGCCTCCTGACCCGACCTTCCTTACTCTCTCCCCTCCTCTGATAAGCAGCCGCTCTGTCTCCCTCGGATGTACTGTCAGTAGTGTCTCTTCCCCCCCCCCATCCATCTACCCCTCCTCCTCCCACCCTGTGCTCTTGCAGGGTTTAATAGGGTTTAAGAGGTGCTTGTCTGTTTAATATGAACCCCCTTCCGTGGGCCAGATGGACCTTTGCCTGGTATCCGCCCATAAATAAAATAATCAATTTGATTTCCTAACCCCAGTTTGGTCGAGGTTTGCTTATCAAGTCCTCTGAATCAGTCTGGTACAACACTTCTTAGCCTCCTATTACAGTACTTCTAGCAGTTCCCTGCTCCATTTAGTGGCACAGCTAATCTGACCCACACACAATTATTACACTTCTCACTGCTCCACCAGCTCAGTTTACCTTAATTGTGCTTTTTCCCCAAAATACTTCTAACATGGTATCTTGGTACATTCCGAAAACTGGCTCCCTCAGCACAATAACCCTGGCTTCAAACAACCTGTTTCATCTAATAGCTTAACCCCTAGATAGTTTGCACACAGTTGACTCAATTGCCCCCCAAAGTTCTTTGGACCTTAAATTAGAAAGAATCACCTGGCCTCTTAGATTAAATTAGCCTCCTTTTCACTCCTATGTGAATACACTTGTCTCCTAAGGACTCTTATCCCTCTCGCTCCCAGGATGCTGGCCCAATTTATATTGCCCCTCCACAAATTGCTTATCTGTCATTTCACAGATTACACCCCACTTCTCTTGTGTAGGGTGAGATACCTATAAGCACTTTCTTTTGGAAAAATCCCTACAGCATAGACCTTGCTTGCCAAGGTGTTCCATTGTCATAAAAATCTGCTTGGCTTTTTGTGGGAGTGTTATGGCTTGTTTTATAAGGTGTCTGTACAAATCATAATCCCATTCCTCAGTGCTTGATTGGTGAGTGGACCAGGTGTTATGTTGCCAGTAGCAGTTATGTAATCCTGGTGTGATCTACTTGTACTGCCCTCGCACTGAAACAGATTTAGTAGAGAAAAGTCTTTCACAGATATTTGAACTTCCCCTCAGAAAGTGTCCATATAGTTTCCTTGTCTTTGCTCTTTCTGTTCAAACAGCCAACAAGGCATCAGTTTTGGTGTGCAGCTGACTTGGGAAACATTGTATAGGGAAAGAGAAGTACAAGAAAGAACTGCATGGTTAAGACTTTGTGAGGTTTATGATATATTCTGTTTTTTTATTTGATATTCAGTTGCTGACTAAGGAGGGCATCGACTGTTCATATATCTACAGCGCCTTGGATCAGACAGCGAGGAAGATCAACATTGGGAAATTTGTGCACAGGAAGTGCATGGTCATGATCGTTACTGATGTGGCAGCCCGTGGGATCGATATCCCCATGCTGGATAACGTCATCAACTACAACTTTCCCCCGAAGGCCAAGCTCTTCTTGCACAGAGTGGGTAGGTAGCAGGACACAGAGAGGGGAATCGGTAGCAGTTCTATGTGGGCACAGAGAGAGAGAGAATTGGTAACTGGCTCTGTGGGCACAGAGTGTGGAGTTGGTAACAGGGCTCTGTAGGCACAGAGAGGGGAGACGTAACTGGGCTCTGTGGGCCCAAAGAGGGGAGTCTGTAACGGGGCTGTGTGGGTCCAGATAGGTGAGTCGATAACTCGGCTCTGTGTGCCCAGAGAGAAGAGTTTGTAACGGGGCTCTGTGGGCCTAGAGAGGGGAGTCTGTAACGGGGCTCTGTGGGCCTAGAGAGGGGAGTCTGTAATGGGGCTCTGTGGGCCCTGAGGGGAGTCAGTAGTAGACCCAGTAATGGGGCTGTATGGGCACAGAAGGGGTTAGTATCCAGGCTCATTGGGTATAGAGAGGGGGTGTGATGGGACTCAGTGGACATGAAGAAGGTGGACAACAGGACACTGGGATGTGTGCAGCAGGATCGGTAACAGGGCTGTTTGCATATAGGGGGTGGGTAACTGTGCTCTTTCATGGACACAGAGGGGCTGGGTAACTGAACACTGGTTGGCACAGAGTGTGTGACAAACTTATGGTGACTGAGAGCTGTGTAACAGCTCTGTGATTGGCACAGAGGGGTAGGTAACCATACTCTGGGTGCAGAATGATTTGGTACCATGCTCCGATGGGTACAACATGGGTTGGTAACATCCTCTGATGGGTACAGAGTGGCGTGTAACAGGCTACAAATACAGAATGGTGGGTAGCAGGCTGTGATGGGTACAGAGTAATGTGTAATGGGCTCTGATGGGTACAGAGTGAGTTGGTAACAGGATCTGGGTACAGAGGGGGGTTGGTATCAGGCTCTGGGTACAGAGGGGTTGGTAACAGTCTCTGGGTGCAGAGTACAGAGTGAGTTGGTAACAGGCTCTTATGGGTACAGAGTGGTGGATAACAGGGCTCTGGGTACAGAGTGGGTTGGCAACAGGCTCTGATAGGTACAGAGTGGGTTGGTAATGGGCTCTGATGGGTACAGAGTAGGTGACAGGCTCTGATGGGAACAGTGTTGTGGGTAACAGGCTCTGGGTACAGAGTGGTGGATAACAGGCCGTGATGGGTACAGAATGGATTGGTAACACGGCTGTGAAGGGTGCATAGTGCGTTGGTAACAGGGCTCTGATGGGTGCAGAGTGGTGGGTCACAGGCTTTGATGGATACAGAGTGGGTTGGTAGCAGGCTCTGATGGGTACAGAGTGCGTTGGTAACAGGTCCCTGGGTGCAGAGTACAGAGTGAGTTGGTAACAGGCTCTTATGGGTACAGAGTGGTGGGTAACAGGCTGTGGTACAGAGTGGGTTGGTAACAAGCTCTGGGTATCGAGTTGTGGGTAACAGGCTCTGATGGGTACAGCATGGGTTGGTAACAGGGCTGTGATGGGTGAAGAGTGCATTGGTAACAGGGCTCTGATAGCTGCAGAGTGGTGTATAACTGGCTTTGGGTACAGAGTGGGTTGGTAATAGGCTCTGGGTACAGAGGGGGTTAGTAACAGACTCTGGGTACAGAGTAGTGGGTAGCAGGCTCTGGGTACAGAAGGGGTTGGTAACAGGCTCTGGGTACAGGGTGGGTGGGTAACAGGCTGTGGTGGGTACAGAGGGGGTCGGTAACAGGCTCTGGGTACAGAGGGGGTCGGTAACAGGCTCTGGGTACAGAGGGGGTCGGTAACTGTCTCTGATGGGTACAGAGGGGGTCGGTAACTGGCTGTGATGGGTACAGAGGGGGGCAGTAACAGGCTTTGGGTACAAAGGGGTGGCGACAGGCTGTGTTGGGTACAGAGTGGGTCTGTAACAGGCTCTGGGTAGAGAGTATGTCGGTAACAAACTCTGGGTACAGAGCGGGTCAATAACAGGCTTGTAATAGGTAATAAAGGCTACAGACTGGGTTAGTAACAGGCTCTGGGTACAGAGGGTGTATGCAACAGGGCTCTGATGGGTACAGTGTGTTGGTAACGGGCTCTGATAGGGTACAGCGGGTTTATGTAACAGGGCTCTGATGGGTACAGTTTGCAACAGGCTATGATTTGTATAGAGTGGGTTGGTGAGACTGATGGGTACAAGGGGGTTGGTAACAGGCTCTGGGTACTAAGTGTGCAAGTAACAGGTCTGAGTACAAAATAGATGGCTAACAGTCTCCAGGTACAGAGTGGGTGGGTGGGTAACAGGCTCTGGTACAGACTGGGTGGGTAACAAGCTCTGGGTACAGAGTGGGTGGGTAACAAGTTCTAGGCACAGAGTGGATGGGTAACAGGCTCTGGGTACAGAGTAGATAGGTAGGCTTTAATGGGTACAGAGTGGGTGGGTAGCAAGCTCTGGGTACAGAATGCATAGGTAACAGGCTCTGGGTACAGAGGGGGTTGGTAACAGGTCTAGGTACAGAGTGGATTGATAACAGGCTCTTGGTACAGAGGGGGTTTGTTACAGACCCTGATGGGTACAGAGGGGATTGGTAACGGGATCCGTGTACAGAGGGGGCTGGTAAAAAGTTCTGGGTACAGAGTGGGTGGGTAACAGGTCCTGGGTACAGAGTGGGTCGGGAACGGACTCTGGGTACAGAGTGGTTTGGTAACAAGATCTGGGTACAAAGGGGGTGGTGATAGGCTGTGCTGGGTACAGAGTGGGTCTGTAACAGGCTCTGGGTGGAGAGTTGGTCGATAACACTCTAGGTACAGGGTGGGTCAGTAACAGGCTCATAATAGGTAATAAAGGGTACAGACTGAGTTGGTAACAAGCTCTGATGGGTACAGAGGGTGTATGCAACAGGGCTCTGATGCGTGCAGTTGGCAGCAGGCTACGATTTGTACAGAGTGGGTTGGTAAGACTCTCTGATCGGTACAAAGGGGGGTTGGTTACAAACTCTGGGTACTGAGTGGGTGGGTAACAAGCTCTGGGTACTGAGTGGGTGAGTAACAGGCTCCGGCTGCAGAGTGAGTGGGTGGGTAACAGGCTCTGGCTGCAGAATGTGTGGGTAACAGGCTGTGGGTGCAGAGTGGATGGGTAAAAGGCTGTGGGTGCAGAGTGGATGAGTAACAGGCTGTGGGTGCAGAGTGGATGGGTAACAGGCTCTGGGTACAGAGTAGATGGGTAGCAGGCTCTAATGGGTGCAGAGTGGGTGTGTAGCAGGTTCTGGGTACAAAATGCATAGGTAACAGGTTCTGGGTACAGAGGGGGTTGGTAACAGGATCTGGATACCGAGTGGATTGATAACAGGCTCTGGGTACAGAGTGGATGGGTAACAGGCTCTGGGTACACAGTAGATAGGTAGCAGGCTCTAATGGGTACAGAGTGGGTGGGTAGCAGGCTCTGGGTACAGAATGCATAGGTAACGCTCTGGGTACAGAGGGGGGTTGGTAACAGGTCTGGGTACAGAGTGGATTGATAATAGGCTCTGGGTACAGAGAGGGTTTGTTACAGAGGGGATTGGTAACAGGCTCCGTGTACAGAGGGGGCTGGTAAAAAAATTTCTGGGTACAGAGTGGGTGGGTAACTGGTCCTGGGTACAGAGTGGGTGGGTAACTGGTCCTGGGTACAGAGTGGGTGGGTAACTGGTCCTGGGTACAGAGTGGTTGGGTAACTGGTCCTGGGTACAGAGTGGGTGGGTAACTGGTCCTGGGTACAGAGTGGGTGGGTAACTGGTCCTGGGTACAGAGTGGGTGGGTAACTGGTCCTGGGTACAGAGTGGGTGGGTAACTTGGTCCTGGGTACAGAGTGGGTGGGTAACAGACTCTGGGTACAGAGTGGGTGGGTAACAGACTCTGGGTACAAAGGGGGTGGTGACAGGCTGTGCTGGGTACAGAGTTGGTCAGTAGCGGGCTCGTAATAGGTAATAAAGGGTACAGACTGAGTTGGTAACAGGCTCTGATGGGTACAGAGGGTGTATGCAACAGGGCTCTGATGGGTACAGTGTGTTGGTAAAGAGCTCTGATAGAATACAGAGGGTTTATGTAACAGGGCTGCGATGGGTACAGTTGGCAGTAGGCTATGATTTGTGCAGAGTGGGTTGGTAAGACTCTCTGATCAGTACAAAGGGGGGGTTGGTTACAAGCTCTGGGTACTAAGTGTGTGAGCAATGGGCTCTGGGTACTGAGTGGGTGGGTAGCAGGCTCTGGGTACTGAGTGGGTGGGTAGCAGGCTCTGGGTACTGAGTGGGTGGGTAACAGGCTCTGGGTACTGAGTGGGTGGGTAACAGGCTCTGGGTACTGAGTGGGTGGGTAACAGGCTCCAGCTACAGAGTGAGTGGGTGGGTAACAGGCTCTGGCTGCAGAATGTGTGGGTAACAGGCCGTGGGTGCAGAGTGGATGGGTAACAGGCCGTGGGTGCAGAGTGGATGGGTAACAGGCCGTGGGTGCAGAGTGGATGGGTAACAGGCCGTGGGTGCAGAGTGGATGGGTAACAGGCCGTGGGTGCAGAGTGGATGGGTAACAGGCCGTGGGTGCAGAGTGGATGGGTAACAGGCCGTGGGTGCAGAGTGGATGGGTAACAGGCCGTGGGTGCAGAGTGGATGGGTAACAGGCTCTGGGTACAGAATAGATGAGTAGCAGGCTCTAATGGGTGCAGAGTGGGTGGGTAGCAGGCTCTGGGTACAAAATGCATAAGTAACAAGCTCTGGGTACAGAGGGGGAGGTAACAGGATCTGGATACAGAGTGGATTGATAACAGGCTCTGGGTACAGAGGGGGTTGGTTACAGGCCCTCATGGGTACAGAGAGGATTGGTAACAAGCTCTGTGTACAGGGTGTGTGGATAACAGGCTCTGGCACAGAATAGGTTGGTAACAGGCCCTGGGTACAGAGAGGTTGGTAACAGGTGCTGATGGGTACAGAGGGGGTGGGTAACGGGCTCTGGGTACGGAGTGTGAGGGTCACGGGCTCTGGGTTACGGAGTGTGAGGGTCACGGGCTCTGGGTTCTGAGTGTGAGGTCCCACGGGCTCTGGGTTACGGGGTGTGAGGGTCACGGGCTCTAGCTTACGAGTGTGAGGGTCACGGCCTGGGTTACGGAGTGAGGGTCACGGCCTAAGTCACGGAGGTGAGGGTCACGGGCTCTGGGTTACGGAGTGTGAGGGTCACGGGCTCTGGGTTACGGAGTGTGAGGGTCACGGGCTCTGGGGTACGGAGTGTGAGGGTCACGGGCTCTGGGGTATGGAGTGTGAGGGTCACGGGCTCTGGGGGTAATGAGGCAGGGTCACGGCCCTGATGGGCATGGAGGTGGAGGGTCACGGGCCCTGATGGGTATGGAGGGAGGGGTCACGGGCCCTGATGGGTATGGAGTGTGAGGGTCACGGGCCCTGATGGGTATGGAGTGTGAGGGTCACGGGCCCTGATGGGTATGGAGTGTGAGGGTCACGGGCCCTGATGGGTATGGAGTGTGAGGGTCACGGGCCCTGAGTACAGAGGGGGTTGGTGACAGGATCTGGGTACAGATGGGATGGGTAACGGGCTCTGATGGGTACAGTGTGTATGGGTAACAGGCTCTGATGGGTACAGTGTGTATGGGTAACGGGCTGTGATGGGTACAGAGGAGGTTGGTGACAGGATATGGGTACAGTGTGTGTGGGTAACAAATCATGAGTACAGAGGGGGTTGGTAACAAATCATGAGTACAGAGGGGGTTGGTAACAAATCATGAGTACAGAGGGGGTTGGTAACAAATCATGAGTACAGAGGGGGTTGGTAACAAATCATGAGTACAGAGGGGGTTGGTAACAAATCATGAGTACAGAGGGGGTTGGTAACAAATCATGAGTACAGAGGGGGTTGGTAACAAATCATGAGTACAGAGGGGGTTGGTAACAAATCATGAGTACAGAGGGGGTTGGTAACAGGATCTGGGTATAGAGTGGATGAATAATGGTCTCTAGGTACAGAATGGAAAGGTAGGTAACAGGCTCTGGGTGCAGAGTGTCAAAGAATTCATATTAAAAAAAAAAAAAATTTTATTTCAGTGTTCGGTTGGCCACTTAATCTCTTCATATAACATATTATGTTGTGGCAAGCATTGATATCGTACCAGAATAAAAAACAAACCTTGGGAGGTCAAAAGGTCAAGCAGCAAAAGAAATTTGAAAAAGGCAAACGAGGAAGCGAGCAGGATAGTGGTGTAATGGGGTATGGGGAATGGGAAAAGGGGAACTATGTAACAGTAAAGGAAAAAAGAAAGAAAAGGAAAACCAAGCAAGGTTTAAAAACACAGATTTGATACCCAGGCGATTTACTTAAATGTATGTAACAGTTCATTTGCAAATCCTGAGATGTTTTCTAAGGTAAAGAAGGTCCTAGAATAAGCTCATTGTCCTTATTTAAAAAAAAAAAAAAATTTAAGGCTGGATCGGTATTCCAAATTACTATTACAGTTTGAAAAATCCTTTTATTGGGAGATTTCCACTACTGTGAGCTTTTTTTTTTTTAGTATTCTTTTCGTGCCCCCCTTCTCTCCCTTGTGGCATCTACCTTCAGGATCCTTAGGGCTTGGAATCCCTAGTGTCTCCCTGGTAACTCCCCCAAGGAGCTGATGGACTGCCCCCCATCCTTCCTCGGTCTGGCCCCCCCCACCCCGGGGAGAGAGGGGGTCCCGGGTTATTCCCCTTCCCAGTCCATTATAGTCTGCATCGGGGATCCATCAGTCACCTCCTTAGGGAGCCTGGTTAAGACATCTGAGGCAGCTGGGTCTCGTCTACAGATGCCACAGTGGGGTTTTTCTGTCCCTCCCCGAGAACGCCGGCGCGCGAGGGGATCCTGGGGCGGGGCATGCTGAAACGTGCAACTGCTCTGAGTCCGGACCAGCTTCTTCCCTCCCAGACTTCTGCAGCCTCACTGCACCTCCACCTGTGGTCACCCAGGTGGTGGTAAGCAGTGGGACCCACAGCCACCCACCCTCCTCCCCAGAGGAGGAGAGCAGCCCATCGGGTGCTCGATCCTCCTCCCCCTGGCCGGCCCTCCAACAGCCTGAGGTCACTCCCGACCCCGGGTTGCTGGCATTGCAAGTGGTAGCGCTACTACTGTGCCGGCGGGCCAGCTCACTGCTCTGAGCTTGATGTCCTACAAGAGAAAACACAAATTTATAAATGAAAATTTTTTCTCTTAATATACACACTCACAGAAAGGTAAACAACACTAACATGAAACTCGGGTGCAGAGTTATAACTCTGCACTGAGCACACATTTTTACACCTTATTGTTCAAACATTTAAACCTGCATTTTTGGTTTCTATGGAGCCTTAAGGTATGGTGTGAAATCCACCTCTTCCTTCAGTCCAAGGGGTTGTACACAATCCATCTTGTTTCTCTCTTGGCAAGTTTATTCAAGCTATCTACCCTTCCATCTAGGGACAGGACTGTTTGTAGTGCCATGAACTTTATACATGAAGGATCTGAGTTATGAAACGAGACAAAGTGTCTACCCACTGGGCTTCTATCATTCTGATTGATTATAGCCCTGATGTGGCCCTGACGAGTCTTAACGGGTCTAACTGTTCTACCCACGTAATGTTGGTTACAAGAACACCACATTATGTAGACCACAAAGCCTGTCATACATGTAATGACATTTTTCAGAATAACCTTTCTTTGGTTACTGTGGTTGTACATACAGTAGGTGTCACCCTTGTGTGCATATTTGCACACATTGCAATGCTAACATTTAAAAAAAAAAAAAAAAAATCCCTTTTGATTTGGGTGGAAGCCATGTGTGTATTTTTTGACCCTGAGATTTAAAGTGATTCTGGAACAGCATGTCCTTTAAGTTTCTGGCTTTTTTGAAAGTAGCTCTTGGTTTGTCTCCACTTCTTCTTTTAGGTGTGAGTCAGTTTTTAATACATGCCAGTGTTTATGTATGATGTTTCCAACTCTCCTAGAGATTTCATTAAAGTTGGTAGAGAAAGTAATGGTCCCTACCAGTGTTGGGTAGGTTACTTTTTCTATTACTTTCTGTTACTTTTGGAAACTTGTTCCAGGAAGCTCTGTGCAGTCACTAGTAAGGATGGAGAAGTACTGAAATAATACCCTTTAGAGTTACAAAAACTGATGTCTTTTTATACAAAAGTAATGCATAACTGTAACTGATTACATTTGTTTGAAAATAACTAACCTATTACTTTCAAATAAATGTAATCTGTTAGTTATTTATTATTTTTGTATTGTTTTTGTAGAAAAAGAAATAAGTAACTAATTGTAAGGTGTATTATTTTTTCTAGTACTTATCCATCCTTGCTAGTGACTTCACAGAGTTTCCTGGAACAAGTTTCCAGAAGTAATAGAAAAAGTAACTGACCCAACGCTGGTCCCTACCCTAGATTGGTTGCAGAACCCCTCCAGTTCCTCAAGGGGGGGTTCACGTTCGAGCAGAATCGCCTCACCAAATTCTCATGACAGATGCATCAAGCCAAGGCTGGGGAGCCCATCTAGCTGATCGTCTGACCAAGGGAACTTGGTCTTTACAGGAGCAGCATCTTCATATCAATGTTTTTTTTTTTTTGGAAATAGTAATTTTATTGATTTTCCAAAACACAATATCACAGACAACTACAGTTCAGAGACTAGACCAAAACATCCATTAAAACGTGAAAAAAGGAAGGACAGACAGATATGTATAAAAAATAACCAAGATATCTATAACTGACAAAAAGGGGACAATTTGACAGGACAAGAACAAAGGAAAACAAAACCCAGGGCTTAGGGCTGGAAATGGCTGTATTGAATTTAACTAACCAAAAATAAAACTACCCAAAATATGGATGTGGTGGATGAGAGAACCTCTATAGGGACTCTAGGATATATAATCAGTGAATACCAGAGGAATTAATTATGGAGGGATGGATGGATGGATGGATGAGGGCCAGAAGTTAAACCAACCAGTGGGACTTTATGTTGGCGGGGGGGGGGAGAAGGGGGATATAGATTGGAATGTAAATATAAAGATAAGTCTGAGTGTAACTATAAGAATACAGGAACCTGCCCACTTAGGTAAACTGAGCCATTATATCCAGCACTCTTTTGTTTTCTTTTTCAGCTTGGTAATGGAAAAAGGTAACCATCTCCCCTTAAATTTTTCCATCTGGGATCTTAGTTGAACAGTCAACTTCTCCATTAATTGAATTTGTAAACAAATAGAATACCAAAGCTCAAGAGATGGTGGGTTCTTTTCCAACCAATTTTTTGTGATACACTTTTGGGTGGCTGCCAATAAAATATAAAACAGGAGCTTCTGGCCCTTTGTAGTAAGTTGTGGGGAAGGCGGAGGACCCAGTGCCTGGGATACGAGGGAAGCCGCGTCTGGAATATTTTCTTTAGGTCCTTAACTATCTGTCCCCAATATCCTTTGATTTGAGGGCAACCCCAAAAGACGTGGGTGTGTGTACCCCTCTCACCGCATCCCCTCCAGCAAAGATCTTGAGGTAGAAGAACCATAATGCTGAGTGATGACTGGGGTGCAAAAAAATCTCATTAACTTTCCAGCGAAATTCTCGCCATGAGGACGAGGTGGAGTGTACTCCAATCCATATCTGCTGCCAATCCTCAGACCCTCAAGTGACACCCAGCCCCCAAATTTGGACTCAAGTTTACCCAAAAGATCTGATTCATTTGAGGTAAAAGAAAGTAACTATTTGGGAGATCAAGCATGTTGCATCTCTGCTAGATAGTATTGGAAGGAGAAACTCCACTGGGGGTTAGGGGTCAAAGACCCTGGGGAGGTTAGACCCTTGCTCACTATAAAAGTGTTATTTTTAAAAACTTAAAAGGGTCTCTGTTAGGAAGCCCAAATTCCTGAACTGCAAGAAACTTTTGAGGTGAGGTGTTGTGAACTATACAGCTGGCCGATGGTACTGAGACCTACCCTTTCCCACCTGCGAAAACCTAAATCTGTTTGTAGCGGGGAATCCACACAGCAGGGATCGACAAATTTCAAATTTACATACTAGTCCAGGACAACTGGCCTTGCCAAAAATGGTAGTCCAGTGTTGGGAGTGGTAGTCCATGGTCGGAAGGCTGTATTTTAAGGAAAATGTAAAGAAAAAATTGTATAACAATAAAGTAAATAGTGTGGGGGTTGCATTATTAATACTATGTAGAAGTAAGCTATTGAAAACAGTAAAAATTATGTATTTGTAAATATTACTGTTAATTCAATATAGGTTTAGTTGAAGTCTGAGGCAAGTGCCAGTCCCAGAGCAAAACAGGGAATAATGAGAATGACAACTCAGAAAAAACTGTCATCAACATTCAGTGTAGGGCAGGGATGACAGTCAAGGTAGGGTACAAGGCAGTCTGGGTGGCTTATATTTTTTGGTAAATATTTATTGTGGTACAGAGGGACACTGGGACTTCACTTCAGTTTGTACTGTACACTAGAGATTTTTTTAGTCTGTACAATGAGCCTCGACCTGACAATTAGTTCCTCTTCCTGCCCCACACCCTTTTGCTGTGCATATATATTTACAAAAATACAAAACAAAAAAAGCAGTCCACAGCACAGCAGTTCATACAAGTGGTCACACCCCCCAGCCAGGATAGGGTACTTTTTTGAATTAGTTTTTTATTATATTACACTTTTGTTTAAGTGTACACAACAAGAATTTTCTTTTTTTTTTTCTTTAATCTTCTTTCTCTGACTTAAATTAACACAACACACCTCAGTCCTCTCCCCAACTGCCCAAGACAAGAGTCCCACACTAGACCACACAAGACCCCCACACAAGTCCAGTTAGTTACTGTGTGCTGTTTCTATTCTCTGTAAGATTAGATACAGTACTCCTGTGTCACCCCCAGCCCAAAGTGCCCAGCTCGGCTCCCCTCACACTACAAAACCCAGTCCCACTTCCTACTGAACTGTCAATATCCTCCCCCACACACTTTTTTTTGCTGAATTACAAGCAACCACTTCTGAAACTTTTTAGTTCCCTGCCTGGTTGTTGACTCGGGGTCCTCAGTTAGTGACTGTGTGTATCTTCTTTTATTTCTTTTTTTTTTTCTCTCTCACAAGCACTCCTTTTTAAATTATATGCCAAAAAGAACATATCATTATTTTCTGATTCACTGATCCTGTGTGCCCAACCGACTCACTACTCATCCATCACCCAACTGGCCTACCCTTCCCACCTCCTCCCTTCTCCATTTCGGTTTCCAGTTTTTTTTCAGAAAAATTAATTCTTGAGCAGTGCATTCCCCCCAAATGCTGCACAGCACAGTAGGAGTACACGGCTCAGGAGTAACTGCACTGAAGATGTCCTCTGAGGTGGCCCCAACTGAATTAATTTGCACTCCGGCTCGAGACACGAACTGCATCTGCACCTCTCTCTCGATCTTGCAGCTAAAATGGTGCCTCTCAGTGAATGTCCTCCTCAGCCTGCCCAAACCTCCCCCAATATCATGCCAGGACTTATAGGTACAGATAAACAAACCCACTGGTGGAATTACCTGTCAATTCTGTGGGTGGCAGCTGGCCCGGTGGCGCTGAGGGTTGAGGTGCTGGACGCCACACCTCGCGCCACGCCGGCGACCCGGGGTCGGCCGGGAGAGGGAGGATGGAGCGTCCCAACGGATGCTTTCCTCCCTCAGGGGTGCAATATGCACCCGACACCCTGAGAGAGCCGGTGGGAACACGGGCTCTTGAGGGACTGGTAGCTGTGTTCCGCGGAGTGGGGAGGGGCGGCGTGTCGGGCGCTTAGAGAGAGACATGCGTCAGCACGTCACCTCTCTGGACGTACATCCTTGCGCCGGCATCTCAGGGGGCGGTGTTGAGGGGAGCACAGAAAAACGGATAAGCCCCTCGGTGGCCCTAGATGACGACTGCTCCACCCAGGACCACCAATTCCGGGACAGACCCCGCTGTGCAGAGAAGGGGGGAGGAGAGAAGCACTCTAGGGGCAGATCCTGGAGCAGTGGCCCGGAGGGTATGAGCAGTTCGAAGGAGTGGACACCGAGGTAGGAAGGCGGGATAAATAAAGAGTTAAAAAAAAAAAAAAAAAAATTCTGTGGGTGGCATGCTGGCAGTGGGTACTGATGTTCCAATGGCTGGGCGGGTCGTGAGGAGGTCCCGATTGCTGCATGCGCGCTCGCACACAACAGGGCGCAGCAAACGTGAAAGCAGGAAAGACAGACTCATGGTCATGTGACTGGCACGCCGTTGCCTCTCCAAGCGAGGGACAGAACGAGCTGCGGGACATCTATTGGCAGAAACAATGAATAGTAGCCAAAAAAAAAGGCAGCAATGATGTGGTTGTCCGTGGGACAACCAAGTGCTGTGAAATTGATTGTCCGACGGCTGAAAGTTGTAGACCGGGATGTCTGGCTATGGGACTTGTCGATCCCTGCCACACAGGCTTTAATAGGGGTCCGTGGAGTCAGTCCAAGACGGAATCCACAATGCTTGGCAACCCAGATCCAAACCTGCTTGAGAATCACTGCCCAGGGGTTTTCTACCCAGAATTTCGAGAGGCCCGCCTGGTCCAAAAAGACTATATCGGTCAGTTGGGCCCCTGGTATGTTGGGTTTTTCGAGCTCCATCCAAAGTGGTTTATCAACGCCAGGCCACAGTGGGCCCAATGCTTGGGGCTGCGCTGCCCAGTAATAATTAGTAAAATCAGGAAGACCTATGCGCCCAGCCCGCTTAGTCCTCTGAAGTACCTGCCAGTTGACCTTTTTGGGGTGGCCAGTTTCAGACTTCTCCACAAGCCCAGATGGGGTTTCAGGAGGAGAGACTAAAACAGAAAGAGGAGGCGGGGCAGAATATTCATCCTCACCACTTCTATTCGTCTTGAAAAGGAGAGTGGGAGCTCCTTCCATCTATTATAATCACCCTGGATAGCTTTAAGCAATTTAAGGTAATCAGCACCATATAACTTATCTAGATTTTCATGGAACCAGACTCCTAAATAACTGAAGCCCTCTTTCGCCCATCGGAATGCCTCAACCACAGTGGGATCCCCAGTGTCAAATTTGGAGATAGGGAGCATCTCTGTCTTGGATTCATTTACCCGGAACCCTGAAATGGTCCCAAACTCTCTCTTGTATGAGGGATGAGACATGGAGGTCTGAATTCACCGGATCAGCCAAATATAATAATGTGTTGTCAGCATAGAGGGAATTCCGGACCTCTGACTCAGCCACCTGGATACCCTTGTACGATTGTGATTGTCTAATTGAAGCCGCAAAGGGCTCCATACTTTATGCAAACAGCAGAGGGGAGCGTGGGCACCCTTGTCTAGTCCCACGCTCGATGCTGAACCTACTGGAGTACACCCCATTCACTCTAACCTTAGCACCAGTGTCACTATATAAATCCAATATCCAGTCCTGGAATTTTCTCCCAAATCCAAACTTTGCCAGTGTTTTGTTCAGGAATGACCAGTCCATGGCCAAATGCCTTTCGGCATCTAAGGAAATTACAGCCCTGAGTCGGGGGCAGACGGTGGACGACGCAGAGGACAAAACATTAAGTAACAACCGAATATTGTCCTGGATGTGCCGACCAGGAATAACTCCGGTTTGATCAGGGTACAGTAGGTCTGGAATAATCCCTTTAAGTCTCTCCCCAATAAGTTTAGCGAAAATTTTTGCATCCACATTTAGCAGGGAAATAGGTCGATAACTGGCGCACTCCTCCGGGTCCTTACCGACCTTGGGCAGGACTGAAATAGTGGCCTCCCCCCAGGACAGCACCCTGTTCATGAGCCGCATTACAAACAGCTAACAAAAGTGGAACTATCTTCTTACTGAATGTTTTGTAGAATTCTATATTAAAACCATCCTGTCCAGGCGCTTTCCCTGAACTTAAGGATGCTATCACTAACCTCAGTTCCTCCTCTGTAAACGGGCATTCCAAAGTAATAATTTGCTCCGCCGTGAGAACCAGGCGGTCCACCTTCTCCAAAACTGAATCTATATGCTGGCTATGCTCGGGATCCCTCTCCTGTCTATATAGTTGGGAGTAATAGTCTGCAAACCCCCCTGCTGTCGCCGAGGGTTTAACCAGGAATTCTCCAGTGCTCTTTGTGTCTCAGATTTAGAAATATACCTATCTAGTTCTTGCTTTCTAAGGTGCATGGCCAATAGCATGCTGGCCCTGTTCCCTTCCTCGTAATATCTTTGATTCGTGTAGCGTAAAGAGTTGATGGTATGGTGTATCAACTGATTATAAACCTCCCTAGCATCTTGTAATTTTTGGTATAGGGTGGGGTCCCTGGTCAATTTGTGCTCCTTCTCCAATGAAGCTATAGAGGCTAAGGCCTGATAGAATTCTGCCTTGTGAACCTTATTCCGATAGGCGGCATGGCTAATAAACTTGCCCTGCAGGACAGCCTTGAGAGCATCCCAAATAAATTTGATTGGGGTGTCTGCTACTCTATTCTCCTCCAAATACCACTTGATATCCTCCTTCAGTTTAGCTGCCAGGGTCTTATCCTGTAATAAGCCAGGGTCTAACCTCCAGGAACCAGCGGGGGCCCTTGGCTTCCAGGCGGCCACCATGTGAACTGTAGCATGATCCGAAAAAGAGATTGGATGTATATGAACTTCTCCAAACACATGAGCCTCCGATTGCCAGGAGTATGCCCTGTCCAGTCTTGAGTAAGCATTTGCTGCAGGGGTATAGAAGGTATAATCCTTAGCTGAGGGATGTTGCCATCGGCACAGATCCACCAACTCTGACTCGGCAATGAGGGTTCAGAGCAGTCTGGAACAACCCCCCATACTTCTGGTGCTTGGTGGATTCTGGTCTAATTTGCAATTTTCCACGCAATTCCAATCACCTGCCACAAGGAGATGCCTGGGTCAAGGCTTCCAATTACCGAGAATAACTCTCTAAAAAAAGCCCCAGATGGGGGAATAGGGGCATACACTGAAAGGATATGAATAGGGTGTCCACGCAACTCTCCCGAAAGTAGAACCCATCTGATTGTTTCTGCTCTTACCTCCTTGTTCTTTCATCTGTGGTTCTTCTTTTTAGGCAGGGGAAGGGCCCAGCCACCCACCCCACGCTACACTCCTTTTATAGGGTACCACAGTTGCGACATTTCCTGTGGCAGAGCAGGAAGGGGCGGATCAGTGGGGCCTCCACAAGGTGATCTCATTTACAGGGCACTAGTAATTTAACTTGTTATAACAAGTTAAACAAAGCACAATTAAACCATTACTTGCATTTTTTTTCCTTCTAATTACTCTGACTAGGTTACAAACCCAGCAACTTATTTGGAATGGATTTCATTAACTGCAGGTACTGTGGAACAATTTTCAGAAGGACAGTCTTACAGGATTTAGGACACTGTCCTACATGCTGGGCCTTGGAGATCTTAGGTCTCAGCTCCGGGCAGCATGGGCGGAGTTGCAACTCCAAATTTCATATTGAAGAGGAAATACATTATAAGAACCACCAGCCATTTCCCCAGCATCCAACAGAAAAACCTCGACCGCAGAGGGTAGTTGGTCCAGGAGGTTGGCAGTGGTTAGGAGGAGCAAATCAGGTGCCCCATCACTCTCTGCTCTCCAACACATTACCTCCAAAAACCATATAAACACTACAAACAGGTATCTGCCTCTATCTCTGAAATCAAATAAAGAGGCAGAAGACACTGCAGAGCAGGACACTGCACAGGAGCTAGCACAACAATACTCACCCAAATCAGGAACCAAAACTAAACAAGCACAAAGGAAATCCAAAAACTTCTGATCATAGGAGACTCCATGATTGGGAGTTGATACCCATCTCAGCCAGGGTGATGGTCAGATGTCTCCCAGGTACATCAGCATGGAGAGACACTGACCGCATTGCTAAAATTGTTCACAAAGCAGGAGAAAACATTGATGTCCTAGTACACATAGGGACTAATGATCTCGCCAGCCGGTCAGTTGTGGAGACCAAGGAACACCTGACTAGGCTGGGTGACAAACTATCATCTATTTCGCTCCATCTCCTTCTCTGAGATCCTGCCAGTCTGGGAGAAGGAGCAGATGGACGAAGGTCAGAGAAGGAGAGATAGGGGAGCTAAACACGTGGCTCAAGGACTGGTGCCAGGAAAAGGACACAGATTTGTAGGGAACTGGCAACAGTTCTGGGAGCGAAAGTTCTTTAAATTTGATGGACTGCATCTGACTAAAGAGTCAGTGCATTGGGGCAGAAGTTTGACGTCTTTGCAGAATATTTAAACTAGCAAATGGGGAGAGGGGTGCAGCACCCCATACGTCGAATGGGAAGAACACCCTTCCCCCCTCAGCTAGTGGTCAAACAGGAATTCAGCGTGTTTGCCGTTCATTTGCATCACCAGGTTAAAAAAAAAAAGTTTGTCTCCCCATACGATGCACAGGGGTAATGCCAAACTTCACCCAACAACTAACACACCATATATGCTGGTATACCTTCTTCTGCATTATTACAAGGTGTGCCTACAGGTGTGTGCTAACAGATTACTGCTGTAATCTTCTGATTCAAATTGTCTTTTGCAAGGTATATCTTCTGTTACTGCTTTATTTTTCTCTGGAGCAAAGTGTTTCTTACAGGGTATATCTTCTCTGAAATTATTACAGGTGGTGCTTTACAGGTTTTACAGTTTTATCTAACATTAGGATAAGCTTTCAGGGTTACTCCATTTGTTGTTGACTGATTGTTTCTGCTCTTACCTCCTTGTTCTTTAGTCGTGGTTCTTCTTTTTAGGCGGGGAAGGCCGCCACCACCCCCATCCCGAACCACCCGCTACACTCCTTCTACAGGGTACCACAGTTGTGACATTTCCTGTGGCAGAGCAGGAAGGGGTGGATCAGTGGGGCCTCCACAAGGTGATCTCATTTACAGGGGCACTAGTAATTTAACTTGTTATAACAAGTTAAACAAAGCACAATTAAACCATTACTTGCATTTTTTTTTTCCTTTTTTTTCCTTCTAATTACTCTGACTAGGTTACAAACCCAGCAACTTATTTGGAATGGATTTCATTAACTGCAGGTACTGTGGAACAATTTTCAGAAGGACAGTCTTACAGGATTTAGGACACTGTCCTACATGCTGGGCCTTTGGAGATCTTCGGTCTCAGCTCCGGGCAGCATGGGCAGAGATTGCACACCTCAAATTTCATATTGAAGAGGAAATACATTATAAGAACCACCCGCCATTTCCCCAGCATCCAACAGAAAAACCTCGACCATGAGAGGTAGTTGGTCCAGGAGGTTGGCGGTGGTTAGGAGGAGCAAATCAGGTGCCCCATCACTCTCTGCTCTCCAACACATTACCTCCAAAACCATATAAACGCTATAAACAGGTATCTGCCTCTATCTCTGAAATCAAATAAAGAGGCAGAAGACACTGCAGAGCAGGACACTGCGGCACAGGAGCTAGCACAACAATACTCACCCAAATCAGGAACCAAAACTAAACAAGCACAAAGAAATCCAAAAACTTCTGATCATAGGAGACTCCATGATTCGGGAGTTGATACCCATCTCCAGCCAGGGTGATGGTCAGATGTCTCCCAGGTACATCAGCATGGAGAGACACTGACCGCATAAAATTGTTCACAAAGCAGGAGAAAACATTGATGTCCTAGTACACATAGGGACTAATGATCTCGCCAACCGGGTCAGTTGTGGAGACCAAGGAACACCTGACTAAGCTGGGTGACAAACTATCATCTATTCGTTCGGCATCTCCTTCTCTGAGATCCTGCCAGTCTGGGAGAAGGGAACAGATGGACGGAAGGTCAGAGAAGGAGAGATGGGGAGCTAAACACTGGCTCAAGGACTGGTGCCAGGAAAAAGGACACAGATTTGTAGGAACTGGCAACAGTTCTGGGAGCGAAAGTTCTTTAAATTTGATGGACTGCATCTGACTAAAGAGGAGTCAGTGCATTGGGGCAGAAGTTTGCGTCTTTGCAGAATATTTAAACTAGCAAATGGGGAGAGGTGCAGCACCCCATACGTCGAATGGGAAGAACACCTCCCCTCAGCTAGTGGTCAAACAGGAATTCAGCGTGTTTGCCATTCATTTGCATCACCAGGTAAGAAAAAAGGTTTGTCTCCCCATACGATGCACAGGGGTAATGCCAAACTTCACCAACAACTAACACACCAAAATCTGGCCAATGGAAAATCATGTACACAAATGCTCACAGCCTGGGAAATAAGATCCCAGACCTGCAGGCAATAATGTCAGAGGCTAAACTGGACATAGTAGCAATTAGTGAGACGTGGTTTACCAGTAACCACACTTGGGAGACTTCAGTACCTGGCTATGTATTGTTCAGAAGAGACCGAGGTGCAAAGGGGAGGAGGGCCCTGTATGTTAATGAAAATATCAAAGCTACAGAAATTAGAATACACATAAGGAGCCAGAAGAACTGTGGGTCACCCTGAAACAGGAAATGGGACAGCCATAAGAACTGGGGTTGTCTACAGGCCCCAGACCAGAGGAGGACATAGACACATTACTGTTAGAAGATATACAAAACATGACAGCTAAAGGGAGGTTCTGATAATGGGAGACTTCAACATGCCAGATATAGATTGGTCAATACCAGCAGGAACATCTGCCAGAACTAGACTCATAGTGGATTCCTGCAGGGAGGGCCTCAAACAACTGGTACAGCAACCCACAAGAGACAGGGCTATCCTAGATCTAGTACTGACTAACAAAGAAGGGATCACAGATCTCCAGGTAGAAGGTCACCTGGGGTCCAGTGACCATCACATGGTATGGTTCAATTTGGCTACTACATCTAAATCATCCCATTCCAAGGCAAAATATGGGACTTCAGAGGAGCTGACTTTGATAAGATGGCAACAGAGTTAAGCTAGCCCTGGCAAAAGAAACACAGGTGAGGAGGTACAGGCAAAGTGGGCAAGCATTAAGATACAATACTTGAAGCAACATCCCATTGTGTTAGACAGAAAAGGAAGTGCAAAGAAGAAGGAAACCACTTTGGTTCTCAAATACAGTAGCAGAAAAGGTCAGAGCCAAAGGCTGGCCTTCAGAAAATAAAGGAACACAGTGGGATGAAGATAGGGAGGCATACCAAACTGCCCTAAGGGAAGCAGGTAAGGCAGTAAGGCAGGCAAAGTCCCAAACTGAGGAAACACTAGCACGAACAGTAAAAGAAGGTGACAAGACTTTCTATAGATACATTAGTGAAAGAGAAAGTCCAGAGGGTATTGCTAAGCTTAATGGAGAAAGGGAGCATGTGAGGAGGAGGACCCTGTAAAGGCATCTATCCTAAATAGATACTTTTGCTCAGTATTTACTGAAGAGAAGGTAGGGCAGGGCCCACAGCTCAGCATCATGGACACAGGGGAGGGAGGTGAGCACTACTCCCTTCACAAAAGAAAGGGTCCTACAAGAGCTTAAGCTCAGGGTGGATAAGGCAATGGGACCTGATGGCACATCCCAGGGTACTTAAGGAGCTAAAGGAGGAACTAGCAGAGCCATTAGCAGAATTGTTTAGTGAGTCTCTGAGCACAGGAGAGGTCCCAGAAGACTGGAGAAGGACTCATGTGATCCCACTCCACAAGAGTGGGAGCAGGGAGGAGGCGGGAACTACAGACCGGTCAGTCTTACCTCAGTAGTGGGCAGATTATGGAGGCACTCCTTAAGGAAAGGATAGTGCAACACCTGGAATCCATAGGGCACAGGATCCAAGACAGCATGGGTTTACAAAGGAAGGTCCTGTCAAACTAATCTCATAGATTTCTTTGACTGGGTAACCAGAGTGGTGGACCAAGGGGAGCAGTTGATGTCGCCTACCTTGACTTCAGCAAAGCTTTTGACACTGTTCCACATAGAAGATTGATAAATATAAGCTAGGTAGGCTCAAGGTGGGTCAGAAGTTGGTCAACTGGGTGGCAAACTGGTTGACTGGCAGAAAACAGAGAGTGGTGGTAAATGGTATACAGTCAGAAGAGATGCAAGTCACAAGTGGGTACCTCAGGGATCAGTCCTGGGGCCAGTCCTATTCAACATCTTCATTAGTGACCCGCAGATGGACTAGAGGGTAAGGCTTGTCTGTTTGCAGATGACACCAAGATCTGCAACAGAGTAGATGATCCAGATGGGGTGGGCAGAATGAGAAGAGATCTGGATAAACTAGCAGAATGGTCAGAAGAGTGGCAACTGGGATTTAATGCAAAGAAGTGCAAAATCATGCACATAGGGAAGAGAAACCTGAAGCCACCTTATAGGCTGGGAGGGTGCTAGCAGTCACAAAGGAAGAAAGAGACTTGGGCATCATCATCATCACTGATGACCTAAAATCATCCAAGCAGACCTCTAAAGCAGTAGGTAAGGCTAGGGGGTGTTAGGGTGTGATTAGTAGGTATCACAAGTCGTAAGAGGGAGGTAATAATCCCTCTGTACAAGACATTGGTTAGGCCCCATCTGGAGTACTGCGTGCAGTATTGGAGGCCACACCTTCACAAGGACATTAACCAAATTGAGGCAGTCCAGAGAAGGGCAACAAAATGGTGCAGGGACTGCATCAGAAGACATATGAGGACAGATTAACGGAGCTCAATATGTATACCCTTGAGCAAAGGAGGAGAGAGGTGATATGATCGAGACATTTAAACACCTTAAGGGCATAAACAAGGTGAAAGAGTCTAACATGTTTAAATATAAGAAAAATAGCAGGACAAGAGGACACAGCATGAGATTAGAGGAGGCCGATTAAGGGGAATGTGAGGAAATTCTTTTCACAGAAAGGGTGGTAGATGCATGGAATGGCTTACCACAAGAAGTGGTGGCTATGAATACAGTGCAGGGCTTCAAACAGGCATGGGATAGGCATAAGGGAGCAATACAAATGACTATGAATAGATAGGTCACTGACAGAGCAAAGGCCGATGGCACATTTATAAGGTAGAAAAAGAAATGGGCAGACTGGATGGGCCTTGCGGTCCTTATCTGCTGTCAACTTCTATGTTTCTATGCCACTACCCTCTTGTAGCACTGAGCAGGTTTGAAAAGGGAGGCCCCACCTCAACAGAGTGGCCTTACCGGCCTTTGCAGACGAGGGGTGTGAGTCTGGAAAAAAAAACATGCCAACCCAGGCTCTCCGTAACTTGGCATGCTCCAGCTGAGTAAGCTTAGTTTCTTGTAAGCATGCTATGTCACACTTTAGATTTTTCAATTCTTTCAAAATTCTGGCCTGTTTTGTAACATTATTAATACCTTTCACATTTATTGTGCAAATACTAAGTGATCCAATTGTGAAAAACAAACAAGGGAAAAGCTGTTTCCACCCCTCCTCTTTGGCCAATATCCTTTCCGAGAGCCTACATAAGACACATTGATACTACAGTAAAATAAAAAGATAAAACGTGAGTACTATCTATAAACATTTAGGTTAACTAGCAATCTCAACTGGAGATGCAAGATAACCACAATTGTAAGAAACTATCTAAAGGATAAGGGCGGAGAGATGGTTAAACTGCCCTAGGGTACCAAGCTAATGAAGCTGTACCAGGGTGACCACCCACAGCCGCAGGACGGTCACTGAGAACACGAAGCCCTCCGGAAAGAACAGAAGAGTACAGCATTCTCTGTGCAAAGGGTAAACCTACCTGCAAAGCTGGCTGTGTTACTCCTTCCGTTCTAGTGTGAGAACTTCTGCTAAGGCAGGTCCAAAGCCCCTGCTTGCCTGCCCCTGGTCCAGAGATTTAATCAGAAATTCTGCCGTTGTATTATAAATACCAGCTAAAAAATGTTTTACTTCAAGGGAAATTCTCCCCCAGTTGGTGAAGGAGAGCATTAAAAATAAACAAACCTACCCAAATGGGCTACCCATCTCCTGCCATTTGCAACTCACATATGGTACCTTATTAAAATAATTCTAAACCTTATACCCAGAGTAACTGAGCAGGAGCCTGAGGGAAGTCCTAAAAGACCCTCCCTTGTCAGTCTTTACTCCCATCTCTACCGTGGCTTCGATTACTGATAGAAGGTGGGAAAGTGGTTAAGAGAGGCCCCAAAACCAGTATAATAAAAAACAAAAAAGGCAACTGGAAACTAGGAGCTTTGTCTTCGATCCCACCATTACCAGAGAAAACTATTATGCTCTCCAGTCAGCTTGTAAAGTCTGCTTTCCCTTAAGCCATCTGTGACAAAAAGACAGAAATAAAAGTCTGTTTTAGTGATAACAGGAAGTTATTACTTTAAGCCAATAACATGCAACTGTCTTCAATGTGGAATTATGGAACTCACAACATTCCCCAACGTGGGGCTTAGAAATCGGGAACCACAGTTCTGTAGACAAACAACTCATAGTCTGTGCAAGTGATATACGGTCCCCCTCCCCCCCCGAAAGGGGGGAGCCAATTAAGGGCGCACAGAGAAGAGCGTCCATTCCCCAGGCTGCCTTCCAGAAATGAGTGTCACGATCCCAAGGTTCCTCCTGATTAGAAAGAACCCAGTCTCAGAAAGTAAACTGGATCCCAGCATGACCACGGTTCAGGGACCTGCAAGTCAAAGACCCCCAGACATCTGGAAAGTCCCCATAACTCAGCCATCCAGAACTATCTCGCCACAACTTGCAGATTCAAGGAGGAGGTTGTTGAGGGAGAATCCACTGAGCCACATCAGTATGAAGAGGTGGGAGAGAATCATTCCTTCTTCCCTGGGGGTGCCGTACTCCTGGAGCTATTCCCCAAAGCAGGTTTTCTATTTCGGATTCTGCTTGTTCAGAGCTGGTATCTGGGAGTGGAACACCTAGTCTTTCCAGCACCAGAGTTGCCTGCAGGAGGTTATCATAGATTTGTACACTCTCCCCATCATGTGGCCACAAATGTGAGGGTAGCAGAGATGAGCCCTCAGTCCTTCTCCCACAGCGCTTTCACAGCGTGAAGCATTTTTATACGGTCATCGTGGCAGAAGTCCTGGTCAAAGTACACCTTCTGGCCATCCAAATTTAAATCTCTCTTCTCCCAAGCTAGACGCAGTATTTTCTCTTAAGTGGGAAGTTTGAGAAATGTTACCACAGTGAACCTGGGGGGAGCTCCTGGTTTGGGTTTTGGGGCCACCGCCCTGTGGGCCCTCTCGATAGCAAATTCAGAGTTTTCAGGTAAGGCTAATTCTTGCTGTAGCCAAGACTCCCAAGTACCCCACTACATTAGCTTGCTCACTGCCCTTGGGAATTACGAAAATTCAGATATTATTCCTCTTGGCTCTTGCCTCAGCGTCCTCTGCCCTGTGTGTGTGCTCTGTCCGATGAAGGAAAGCAAGGGAGCGCCCAAACGCCATGTGTTCATTTTGCAGGGTATCTAGGTGGGTTTCCACAGCTGTGGTGCGGGACTCAAGCTTTTTAAAATCCGTTTGCAGGCTAGAAATTTTGGAGTCAGTCCGATGGAGAATGCTCACCATGCGGTGCCCGTCTGCCTTGGCAAACGTGGACGTAGATTGAGTCCGCTACTTCGTCACCTGAGGCGTTTGCTACAGAGGACTGTGATGGTGAGGGACTGACAGGCCGCTGTTCCGTAGATGCTGTAGAGTGTTTTTTTGGTGTAGTCAAGTCCTTCTTGTTAGTTTTCCTCATGTACCGATGGCTGTCAGGCTTATAGGGGGCAGATTCATTTGTAATTGCTGCTCAAGCTGCTTACATGATTATTTAGCAGACCCAGGGCCCGGGAGCAGTAAAGCTAAGCCGCCATTAGGATCTCCTTGCCTGGTTATCTGAGGGAGGTTCTCCAGTGGAAGCCTTTAAGAAGGGCCTCAAATCATATCTATTTAATCAAGCTTTTAACTGAAGGAGTTTTATAAAACAGTCTATTTGTGATGGTTAGTTAAGCTGTTGTTTTTTTAGGTATTTTGTATATTGCTGTAGTTAGTTGTAGAATTGTATTATTGTATGGTATATGTTATATTGTACAGCGCCCAGAGTCTTTGGAGATGGGTGCTATATGAATAAAATATCTATCTATCTATCTATCTATCTATCTATCTAATCTATCTAATCTATCTATTGTTGTGTCACTGGAAGTTCCCCATATCAGTGTTTTGGAGATGCAAGCGATCCTTTATGTTCTGCAGGTCTTTTGGACATACCTGCTTCCTGGCCCTCTTCTGATTCAGACGGACAATATGTCAGTAGTCTCCAACATAAATAAGCAGGGAGGGACTCACTCTTACCCCCTCTGCTGAGAGGCCATGAGAGTCTGGTGCTGGGCCATAGAGCACAACCTGGAACTGACTGCTGTGCATGTTCCAGGTGCTCAAAATGTTTTGCCTGGCAGTCTAAGCAGATCACGGTCCAAGGCTCACAAATGGGCGCTTCTTCCTTAATTGGTCAGAGATCTCTTTGACAGTTGGGGCTGTCCCAAGCTGGACCTCTTTGCATCCCCACTCAGTGCAAAACTGCCCAATTTCTGCTTGCTAGAGCCAGGGCCTGGTATTTTCTGGTGCGACTTGTCCCTTTCCTGGACAGTGAGGTTTCTGTATGCCTTCCCTCCCTTTCCACCTCTGCAGAGGGTTCTTCTTAAGCTGTAGACAAAGGGAGCAGACATGATTCTGATAGCTTCCTACTGGCCGTGCCAGATATGGTTTCCACTTCAACAGCAGTTGTCGGTGGAACCTCCGATCCACATGCCCTTGTGCTCAGACCTGCTCTACCACGAGCAGGGTGCTCTGGTCCACCCAGATTTCAGATCCCTTCATCTTCATGCATGGCTCCTGGGACTTAGCTGTTGCCCGCTTTGGAGTCTCTTGCTGGGTGGTGGATGTCTTAGTGGCGTCCTGGAAGCCTTCCACTAGAGCCACTTATGCCATGAAATTGGAAGCAGTTCTCTATTTGGGCCACTGCGTGACAATTGGATCCTGTCTCCTGCCTGGTGAACATAATTCTGGATTACCTCCTTTCCCTTTCGGACTCTGGCCTGTGTTACTCCTTGCTTAAGGTGCACTTTTCTGCCATTTCTGCATACCATACACCTATTGAGGGCAAAACATTTGCCCAGCTGGACCTTTCCTGCACTTTCTTGTGGGGTATACTTCACTTGAAATCTCCTATTAGGGAACCTGTCCCCCCATGGGACCTTTTGGTTTTGGAGAAGCTTACCTTGCCACCATTTGAGCCAGCTGCAAGTTGCGAGCTATGCTTTATGTCATGGAAAGTGCCGTTTTTAGTTGCCATTACTTCTGCTAGGAGGATTTGCGAGCTTCAGGCTCTGATGTGTAAGGAACATTATTTAGTTTTCCACAAAGACAGGGTATCTTTGCGGCCCAATCCTAAATTTTTTCAGAAGGTGGTTTCTTGAGTTTACACTGAATCAGTCCGTCCACCTGCCCGTTTATTTCCCTGAGTATACTAATCAAGGGGAGGCCATCCTTCATAGTTTGGATGTTCACAGGGTGCTTTGTTACTATTTGGATCACACCCGTCCTAGCAGAAAATGTGATCAGTTTGTTTAGTTTGCCCCCAGGAGAGAAGGGGCTCCTGTTTCCAAACAGTGTTTGTCTAAGTGGTTAGCTAACTGCATTGTCTGCTGCTACCACAAGTATGACAAGCCTTTGCTGGGACCGGTTAAAGGCCATTCTGCCAGAGGCATATTTACTTCTGCTGACTTCTTCAGGAATGTGTCCGCTGCAGACATTTGTGCAGCTGCCACTTGGAGTTTATACACACTTTCATTGACATTACAGTCTGGACATTGCCTCTAGGCGTAGAGCAGGCTTCGGACTAGCTGTCTTTTAAGGCCTTCTCACCTGAATGCTTTCTGCTGTTCCTATTTCCTTCTCCCAGCTAGTTCCTACACTGCTTGGGACTCTGTCCTTACTGTGTTGCCTGCTGCAAGAGTCCCCTCGAAGTAAGATAGTACAGTAGTATAGTTACGTAAGAATGTACCGTAACAGTAGATTTTTGAGATGAGCTCTTGCAGCAGGCGCTGCTTTCCTCACTTCATCCCCCAGGTGACTGCTTCTAAATCTCAGCTACTCTGTTTTTTTCCTCAGTGCAGAGGAACCACCTTGGTTCTCCAGTTTTCTCATGCCAGGGTCTCTGGCGGGAGAACTGAGGTTGGGCTGGATGGGACCGCCCCTTTTATACCATAGGCGGACGTCAAGGCGGGCCGACGTCAAGGGGCGGTCCCCCACTAATGATTGCTAGCTAGAAGTTTTCCGTGTGGTCCTGGCACCTGGCGACTAAGTCTTTACTGTGTTGCCTGCTGCAAGAGCTCATCTCTAAGATCTACTGTTATGGTATGTTGTTGCGTAACTGTACTTTGCAATGACTTCTGCTTGAAGGATTTCCAAGCTTCAGGCTCTAGTGTATGAGCGTCCTTATTTGATTTTCCACAAAGACAAGAGTCTTTCTGCGTACAAATCCTAAGTTCTATGGACGTGGATATGGCGCACAATCCACACTTCTTGCAGATTACTTTCCATTTAAATATCTGGCCAGAAGGTCTTCAGGCTGGCTCCTCCCACCCACCCAGGTGTTAACTCCCTCGGCACTGCCCTGTGATGTCAGGTCTTCCTTTCTGTTGGAAGAAGAAGGTTCCCTCGTTATTGCTCTGCATTGAGTTGGCCCTTTCAAAAACCAGAATCCAGCTCATATTCAAGTTTGTTTTTGAATTTGGTTCGAAACTTTTTACCGTCGGTATGGATGACTCGAAGTCGGCACCCAATTTAAAAAAAAAAAAAAGCGACTGCAGGCAGAAGATGTCCTGGATGGACCCGCCCACCTCGTGCATCTATTGCCTGGGCCATGATCACAATTCCCAGGCTTGCGGCCGTTGTCACACTTTGAATCCGAATACTTTGAAGGACCGGCATGCTCGTCTTCTTCTTGGGCGCCCAGATGAACAGGACCCTCCCGTTTGCTAAAAAAAAAAAAAATGCCCGCCGGGCGGTCTCCATGGCTACAAAGTCCACTGAACTACTTGCAACCTTCGTTGAGGCAGCAGCTCAGGCTGGGGAGCATGCCTGTTTAGCTTTGGCTTTTGTGCCACTTTCCTTTGGTGCCACCTTTATTGGGGGGGGGGGTTCCAGGACTTGTGCCAGTCCCGTCCCACCCTTGGGCAGGGTCCCTCTAAGGGCACAAACTCCTCTACATCTTCTAAAAAAGAGACTAAAAAACAGTCTTGGAAACGATCGTGGGATCGCGAGCGCTCTTGGCCTTGGATTCCCATGCTTACTTGGAGGTTTTGAATATGGTCCAGGCTGCTGATTCCATGGTCTCCCTGTCGGCTGATGCACACGTTGACCAACCAGTTGAGATTTTTCTGGAGCGAGTTGATGCATTGTCACAGGATAAGGGGGATACTTCCCTCTCTAGGACTCCTGTCCTACCTACCTGTCACCTCCCAGGGAGGGTCGGACCAGCTTCCTAATCCAGTCCCAAACCCTTGGGATCCCGTTCCCTTGGAAGAGTCTCAGCTTTCTCCGGCTCCCTCTGTTTCTCGATGTCTGGTTCCCCGGTGGTCGAGGTAGGGATCCCATAGCCCGGAGTCGAGCAGTCCTCGCTGGCATTGGTGCTCTCTGGCAAGTGGCGCAGCCTCTGTTCTTCGTCTTCTTCCTAATCAGGTGAGGAGAGGCTCTGACTCAAGATGTGTACCAGCACTTTGAAGAGCTTATGTGGCAGCAGCTCATGTTATCTGGGGTTAAGCCAATTCCCGTCCCCACCCCTGCTCTTCTGTGGGTGTTGCCGCCAAGGCCTCAGCCTCTCTCTGGCTTGGCCTGTTCTGGTCTCCCTGCCTTTCAGGGTGACGATGCCTCCTGAGCAGCAGAAGGATGGTCCCCCTGCTAAGGATGCCCATACCGCTCCTGGGCTTCCTCGTTGGTTGTCGGACACTGCTACTCCCTTTGGACCCCACAGAGTCGGTGGGGATTCGGGAGATCGACCACTTTTTGGAGAATCCTTGGAATCTGAGGACTTCTCCCTGCATTCCCTTCCATTGGATGTGGAATCTGGTGAGGATTTCTCTGTGGAGCATGGTCCCACGTCTTGTGGGGTCTTGCTCCAGTTATTTTCGGAATCTACCAGGATTCAGATGGAGCCTGTCCAAATATGGGCCAAGTGCCCCTTGACTGAAATTCTTAACCGAGGTGACTCCATGGGGTTGTCTTCCTGGTCGTCGAGGCCATTCTTGGCTCCGCCCTGGAGGTTTGGCAGCACCCTGCCCCTTGCCCTGCACCTTCTGCTTCTATGGCCTGAAAACATGTGGTCCCTACGGGTTCCCTGTGGAGTTTCAGCAAAAATCCCTTGGCTAAGGGTTTCATTGTCGACTTGGTTTTTCAGCGTACTGGCAATGTCAGGAATGTGGATAAACCTCCCAACAAAGAATCTGAGAAATTAGATCACTTGTCCGAAAAGGTCTATGTTCTGCTTTTTTCATGGCCCATTTAGCTCATGCCTTGCTGGGCACTCTCGATGAGGTACTTCCCTGGCTCCCTGCTGACTTACAGACCATGGTCAAGAACACAAGGGCCAAAGTGCCCATCTGATTTAGTTCTGGGGTTTCCCAGGCAGTAAGGGAAAGGAGGTTGGCCTTTAGAAATTCAGGAAGACCAAGAGAGAGGTGGATAGGGAAAATTACCTAAAGTTGGCTAGTGAGACAAGTAAGAAAGTCCGGAGAGCAAAGGCACAGAAGGAGTTGCAGATAACTGAAGGAACTAAGAAGGGGGAGAATCATTTCTTTTGCTATATGAGTGAGAAAAGGGACAAGAAGGAAGGGATTGTTAGGCTTAAGAAAGGGGTGGAGTGGGAGGAAGATAATGGGGAGGAAAAGCGGAGATACTAAATGAATACTTTTCTTCCATCTTCACCAGGGGGAAGGACAGACCAGTGCCTTCAGGAGGGAAAAGAGGTGGGGGGGGGGCGGAACACAGATGTAATTATAGAGGAGGCTAAAGTGAGGGAGGTGCTGCTGGCATTGAAGATGGACAAATCACCAGGTCGGGACAGGGTACATCCAGGGGCACTAAAGGAACTGGCTGAGGATCTGGCAGGGCCACTGGCAGACCTATGTAATAGTTCATTAGAGTCAGGCGTGGTACCGCAGGATTGGAGAACAGCACATGTAGTGCCCCTCCACAAAAGCGGTCCCAAGGATGACTCTGGGAATTACAGACCTGTCTGTCTGACCTCCATTGTGGGCAAGCTTATGGAGCCCGTACTAAAGGAAAGGTTGGTGGAATATCTAGAGGAGCATGGTCTCCAGGATGCAAGGCAACATGAGGGGAGATCATGTCAGACGAATCTGATTGACTTCTTTGACTGTGCCACTAAGACAGTAGACGGGCCAAGCTGTAGACATCCTCTGTCTTGATTTCAGCAAGGCCTCTGACTCTGTGCCCCACAAAAGGTTGATCAGGAAGTTGGTGGATCTTGGGGTTTGGGAAAAGAAGGCCAGATGGGTGGAAAACTGGCTGAGGGACAGAACCCAGAGGGTGGTTGTGGGGGGAGAGTTATCTGGCACCAGAGGTAACCAGTGGGGTCTCGCAGGGCTCAGTGCTGGGGCTGGTGTTGTTCATTGTCTTCATCAGTGACATTGGGGATGGCATTAAGGGCAAAATGTCCTTATTCGCAGATGACATCATGCTCTGCGAGAGAGTAGACACAACTGAAGGGACACAGGGACCTACAAGAAGATCTGGAAAAGCTGGGGTGGTAGTCCAGGATCTGGCAGCTTGACTTCAATGCCAAGTAATGCAAAGTTATGTATATTGGAGCCAAGCATCCCAGGACAGAGCACTACCTGGATGGAGTCAGAGTATCTGCATCAGAGTAGAGGAAGGACCTAGGAGTGATAATCACTAGTGATCTGAAGCACTCCATGCAGTGCAAGAAAGCAGCAGCAAAGGCAAGATGCTGGGATGCATATCTAGGGGTATCAGTAGTAGGAGCTAGGAGGTTATACTGCCCTTGTACAGGTCACTGGTAAAGCCGCGTCTGGAGTATGGAGTTCAGTACTGGTGCCCACACCTCAAAAAAGACATTAACCTGCTGGAGAAGGTCCAGAGGAGGGCTACAAAGATGATAGCGGGTCAGCAGGGTAAGGCATATGAGGAGAGATTAAGGGCACTGAACATGTCCTTCCTGGAAGACATGAGAGAGAGAGGGGACACATGATTGGGACCTTCAGATACTTGAACGGGATAAATAAGGTTGATAAGGAGAGTCTCTTTAAACTGAGTGGCAACCATAACACGAGGGGGCACAGTCTTGAGCTGGAGGGTGGGAGATTTAGGAGGGAGGTCTGGAAGCACTTCTTCACAGAGACTGTGGTGGACACTTGGAATGCACTGCTGGAAGAGGTCGTCTTGAAGACGTTGCAACTTTAAGAGAGGCTGAGATAGGCGTGGGAGAAAGTTAAGGATCATGGGTAGGGAGAATGGGAGGAGGGAGGGCAGAGACGGTAGCTCAAGCTGTGGACCCTGCAATATGAGCAGACTTGATAAACCAAATGGCCTTCTTCTTCTGCTGGCTTTTTCATACATTCATATGTGTGTATGTATGTATGTATGTATGTATGTAAGTCCAGGACCAGGGCCGAGCAGTGGTCAAACAGCTGCTACAAACATCCATGGACATTGTCGATTCCTGTGCCCGGTCTATGGCGGTCCTGGTGGCCATGCCCTGCATGGCTTGACTGCGGATTTCTTTCTTCATGGCAGACAGCCAGCACAAGTTGGTGGATGTCCCCTTCCTGGGCACCGACTTGTTCTGGTCGGGGGTGGAAAGACACCTCACTAGGACTGAGAAATCCACTGCCAACCTGGACACTGTTACCTCCACCCAGAGGGATCCCAAGGGCTCCATGCTTCAGAGGAAGAAGCTCTTTCAGCCCTCTCTCTGTGCCTGCAGCCAAGTTGTCCTAGCCCCTAGCTGGGCAACTGGCCCAGGCTTGGTGCCCTCGACCAAAGTCAGTTTCTTCAGTCATCCGTAAACCAGGTGGTCAGGGCCCCGCTGCATCCTCAGCCGGTCCCCCCTCCGCCTCCAGGCCTACCCAGTGATGGGCTGGGGGATGCCTCCCCTATGCCTGCCCTGTCTCCCCTGAGTCCTCCAGTGGGGGGCCAGCTCCGCCACTTCCTTTCCACCTGGTCCGCTGTCACCACGGACAGGTGAGTCCTAGAAGTGGTCGGTCAGGATCTGCCTCTGAAGTTCGAGGCTTACCCTCTGTCCATGGTGTCTGCTGACATGCTGTCACCCCTTTGGGAAGACATTGCCAGGCTCCTCCAGAAGGAGGTAGTGGCTCAAGTCACGGACCCTCCAGTAAGTCCAGGGTTTGTTTCCAGATACTTTCTGGTTCCAGAGCAGATGGGGGGACTGGCACCCTATCTTAGATCTGCACGACCTGAAGAAATTCCTACGGTCGTGCACCTTCAGGATGGTCACACCATCTCAGATAATTCCATCCCTGGAGCAGAACATGTGGTTTTGCTCCTTATATCTTCAGGATGGATTCTTCCACGTTCCCATCCGTCCATCCCACTGCCAGTTCATTTGGTTACGAGTGGAAGGAATCTCTACGAGTTCCAGGCCATGTCCTTCGGCCTCTCCTCAACTCCCAGGGTCTTCACCAAGTTCATTACAGTGGTGGCAGCCTACCTGAGATGTTGAGGGATCTGGGTGTATCCCTACCTGGATGACTGGCTGATAGTGGGTCCCTCCAGGGAGCAGGTGTATCTGTCCAGGGACCTGGCCCTCCAGACTTGCTTGACCCTCAGCCTTCTGGTGAACAAGGCCAAGTCAGAGCTTGTACCTTCGCAGGTGATACACTTCATCGGGGCGGAGCTCGACTTTTGCAGAGCCAGAGCTCGACATCCGGCTGGCCAGGCGGAAGTTCTTTCCTCCTTTGCCCGAACATTTCGGGATGGGTAGTTGCACCCTGCTCACGATTTCCTGCGCCTCCTGGGATACATGGCGGCCTGTACCAGCGTGGTCCATTGGGCCTGGTGGAGAATTTGATCCCTGCAATTGGAGCTTGCCTGTCAATTATCTCAGCACAAGGGCTACTCCGACCAGCCGGTCACTGGATGATCCTCGTGACTCTGGACTGGCCTGGCCCTGCCAGTTCTGGTATCCTGATCTCCTGAGCCTCTGCTGCAGGCTTCCGTGGCATCTTCCTCTACGCCTGACCCTGCTCTCATGGAATCGGGAAGGTATTCCATCTGGACCTTCAATCCTTGCACCTGACAGACTGGTTCCTGAGTGGCTAGAGTTCCAGGCTTTGGGTCTCTCTGACGATGTCTTCACTATGGTCGAGGTTTCTTGAAAAGAGTCAACCCGAAAATGTTGTGCCTTCAAGTGGAAGAGGTTCTTTATTTGGTGCCAGGGTAAGGGGCTTGACCCTTCATCTTACCCAGTGGCTAGCATCCTCCGTTCAAACAACATGAAGTCTTGCTATATTATGATATATGCAGTGAGTCCCAACCTTCGAACTGCTCCGGAGGTGAAAGAGTTAACTTTCCATGCCAGGCATGGAACGCTGAGCTCGAGCTCGGTTGAAACTCTGTCTGTTGTTCTTCAAACTCAAACCGTCAGATTCTTTACTCCACCTCACTGAACAGTCGCTCCGGAGATTTCTCCTTCTGCTCTGTTCATTTTGTCGGTTAAAGTATTGTTTTTCTCGGTTTTTGACCGAATTTAAACCGTAACCGGTCGGTTCAGACTCTGTCTGTGGTACTGAGAGTACTAGATAGGTTTTACATTAATTTCTATTCTGTGTGGAACTTTTAAACGGTTTATTGGTTCGGTTTGAACCGATCCGGTTGTTTAAAATATATTAATCTGTCATTTAGAGTGTGGTTACCGGTTCTTATCGGTTCTAAAAAAAAAAAAAAAAAAATTTATTACGTTTTTTTCCACGACCCGTGACACGGTTGGGAACCGATAAGAGGGTCTTACCTGGCGGATTGCCATAAACGGGTAAGTTTGGTTAGGCTGGCATTATGTCTGAGAAACCCAAAAGAAAAACTGGGCCCACTGGGTTTCAACACTGCAGTGTCTGTGGGGAAGTCTTTGCCAAGGCTGACCCCCACACCACCTGTCTTTGTCTGGGGTTTGACCACCTCAATGCAGACTGCCAGATTTGCAAAAATTTTCCTGCAACTACCCTGGAAAAGAGAGTTGGTAGGCTCAGGGAAAGGGAGGCCAAAAAGTCCGCTGAACCGGATGACCAGCCCGGTTCGGTGCCAACCGAACCGGAGGGAGTGCCCTCTGACCAGGGCGAGACTTCCTCGGGCAGACGGAGAGCTGACTCGGAGGAGTCAGTCCCTGCAAAAAGTACTAGAAAATCAGCAGGTGTGGAGTCAAAATTTCCTTCTCCTACCGCTGCTGAGATAGTCAAAGCGATCAAAATTGTCCAGTCGCTTTCCCCGGTTCCGACCGAACCGGCACCATCAGGTAAGCGGTCGGTTCGGTCGGTTCCACCGGTTCAGGAATATGATATAGAGGATTTTTATGAACCGGAGGAGGGGGAGGAAGATTATGAAGAGAGTGAATGTGATTTTGAAAGTCTGGATGTGCCCATTGAACTGGACATCTCCCCAGACAGACATTCAGGAGTGTCTCCCCCTAGGCTTTCTGAGTCCCCTTCTCATTTTATGTTTTATAAAAAAGTGGCTGAAACCCTCCAGCTCCCTTTGGAAGAAGCTGTGGATGAACAGGAGGAGCCTGACTATGTAGAAATGATGGATATCCAGAGTCTAGGAGACTGTCTATTCCTTTACATAAATCTTTTAGAAACAGACAATACAAATTTTAAAAGCTCCTCATATACCTCCTGTGGATAAAAAAATGGACAAGAGGTACACATTGTCAGGCTTTGATACGAGTTCCTTTCACAACAATGCAGCCATGTTGGGAGTAGTGCAGGCTGCAGCCTGTGACAAGAGCAAATATTCCTGCTTCACACCCCCTGACAAGGACTCCAGGAGGATAGATGCCATGGCTAAGAAACAGTACATGGCAGCATCCTTGGGACTCAGACAGGCAAATTATATGGCCTATGTTGCAAGATACCAGAAATCCAGATGGGATACTGTTATGGCTCTAGCGAAACAGGTCCCTGACCAGCTTGCTAAGGAGCTGGAGCAGGTGGCTACTGATGGTGTTGAGGCATCCAAGGTGCAATTCCAAGCTGCAGTGGACTCTAATGATGTATCTTCAAGAGTCATGGCTACATCTGTGGCTTTTCGCAGAATGGCTTGGCTCAGGTGTACTAGCCTGTCACAGGATACCCAGGCTAAGGCCATGGATTTTCCTGTTGTGGGTAACTCTCTGGGGAGCAGACAGAGAATTGCATGAAGAAAATGGATGAGTATAGGACCACTTATAGGAGTGCACAGGCCAAGGAAAGGCAAGCCACTCCTCAGAGGCAGCTTTCCAGGGGCAGGGGCAGGCCTTTTCACAGGCCTTTTTACCAAGCCCAGGCCTCCTCTTCAGCCTGTGCCCAGAGGGGGTTCTTCAGAGGGAGAGGTAGATGGGGTACGAGCAGGCCTGCTCCCACCCCTCAGCCTAAAGCCCCTGCCAAACAGGCACCCTGATGGGATGGCCAGGGCCGATTCTCCATTACCTGTAGGGGCAGGCTGGTCTCCGTCCAGGACTGGAGTCTTTAACATCAGACAAGTGGGTCCTGGAAGTAGTAAGCTCAGGACTGATTCTCAGCTTAAAAATTTCCAAAGATGAGAACCAGATCCTTTCCACCTGCAAATCCATCAGAGGCTCTCGCTTTGAAACAGAAGTCTCAACCCTTCTGGCTCTGAGCTGTAGAAAGGGTTCCTCCCTACACCAGGGCAAGGACTGTACTCCAGGTACTCTTACCCCAAAAAAAGACAGGAGAATGGCGGCCCATCCTGGATCTCAGATACCTAAACAAGCACCTTTTAAAACCAAAATTCAAAATGGTGACTCTGGGAATTATTTTACCCTCCCTAAGGCCAGGGGACTGGTTAGCGTCCCTGGACCTCAAGGATGCCTACTTCCATGTTCTCATCAGAAGCTCCCACCAAAAGTATCTCGGATTCGAACTGCCCTCAGGCCATTGCCAGTTCAGAGCAATGCCCTTCGGCCTCACCTCTGCCCCAAGGGTATTCACAAAATGCCTGGCAGTAGCGGTTGCTCACTTAAGAAGGCAAAAGATTGCCATCTTTCCTTACCTGGACGACTGGCTCATAGTGGGTCAGTCTCCAGACCAAGTCAGATTACACCTTCAGGTTACCCAGCAGCTGCTTACATCTCTAGGTTTTCTTCTCAATCTTCCAAAGTCAGTTCTAGAGCCTGTTCAGCTACTCACCTTCATAGGCGCAGAACTGGACACAAAGCAGGCCAGAGCTTTCCTTCCTCTAGAAAGAGCAAAGACCCTGGTGGCTCTGGCCTCCTCCTTCACTCTGCAGGTCTCTCGACCAGCAAGGCACTTTCTACAGCTCCTAGGGCACATGGCTGCCTCCACAGCTATAGTGCAAGGAGCAAGATTTCAGATGAGGGACATCCAGTTCCATTTGAGAGCCTTTTGGTCTCAAAGGAAAGACCCTCTAACCAAATTGATCCCAGTGACTCGAACCCTGATCCAGGCCCTACAGTGGTGGCAGGATCAGAGCAATCTGAGACAAGGGGTTCCTTTTGTCACTCAGTCTCACTCCTTAATCCTTACTACAGATGCATCCCTCTTGGGGTGGGGAGCTCACATGGGCGACCTCACTGCCAGGGTTGTGATCCCCTCAGGAATCTCTGCTCCACATCAATCTGTTGGAACTCAGAGCTGTTTTCTAGCACTTCAGGTTTTTCTGCATCTGTTCAGAACAAAGTGGTACAGGTCAGAACAAAGCAACACCACCACAATGTGGTACATCAACAAGCAAGGGGCACTCGGTCTTGACCTTGTGCACCGAGGCAATAACGTTATGGTCTCTGGCTTATTCTGAACACACTCCCTTGCGGCCAGTTCACCTCCCAGGCAGAGGACAACATCCTGGCAGATGCTCTCAGCAGGATTTCCCAGGGCCATCACGAATGGTCACTGGATCCTAGTACTGGAGGTAGTATTTGCCAGGTGGGGCCCCCTCAGATCTTTTGCAGCCCCAGACAATCACAACTTCTGCTTTTGCTGCAGGCCTCCAGTGTTGGGCTCAGTCCCTCTGGATGCCTTCCTTCTCGACTGGGAAGGAAAGTTCCTCTATGCCTTTCCCCTTCCTCTCTTTGTTCAAGGTGCTAGTCAAAATCAGATCTCAACGTGCAAGATGATTCTGATTGCTCCAGATTGGGCCAGACAGCCCTGGTATCCACTCCTTCTGTCCTTAGCAGTCCACCTTCCCTGTGTCTTCCCAGGAATCACAATCTGTTAACCTGTGCCCAGGGAGAGTTTGGTATCTGAATCTCAAATCCCTCAACCTCAAGGCCTGGCTCTTGAAGAGTTAGAGTTTGCTGACCTACACCTTTCTCAAGGTACTCGATATCTTGAAGGCTTCTAGGAAGCTTTCCACCAGGAGCTACTTATAATTCCAAATGGAAAAGATTTTCCATATGGTGCTCGAAAGTATATTTCCCAGAATCTGCTGATTTGCCCACAGTCCTGGATTATATGGTCCATCTAAATACTTTGGGGCTGAGGCCAGCTACCCTGAAAGTGCATTTGGCAGCTGTCTCTGCTTTTATTTCAGCAGGAAAGCCCTCTTCTCTTTCTGCTCACCCTGTTTTCTCCAAGTTTTTCAAGGGATTGCTTCACACCAACCCTCCATTCAGGGACCCTGCTCCTGCCTGGGATCTTAATGTTTGCATTGCTCAGCTTATGCAGCCCCCCTTTGAGCCTTTGTCTTCAGCAGAGCTTAAGTACTTGACTTGGAAAACTCTGTTTCTAGTAGCCATCACTTCTGCCAGACGCATAAGTGAATTACAAGCTTTGTCAGTGGAGCCTGATTTTATCTCCTTTCACAGAGATAAGGTGGTCCTCAGGACTAACAGGAAGTTCTTGCCTAAGGTGGTTTCAGATTTCCACCTTAATCAATCTGTATCTCTTCAGTGTACTTCACTGACCATTCCTCCTCTGGCGAGAGGAGGCTGCACAGTTAGATGTAAAGAGCCCTTAGTTACTACATAGGCGTACCAAGGGTCACAGGTTTGACTCCTCCAACTGTTCCTCACTTATGGTGAGGTTGGTAAAGGAAACCTGCCACTAAAGATCCATTGCCAGGTGGATTGTCTCTTGTATCAATTCTGTTATCAAAAACTGGGTAAGGTTCCCCTTCAGGCCTGAGGGCTCACTCTACAGAGGTACAGCTGCGTCCTAGCTGCGGCCAGGGACATCCTTTAGAGATATGTCAAGCAGCTACCTGGAAAACAGTTCACACTTTCACCAAGCATTACTCCTGGACATCCAGGCTGGGTGATGCTCGGTTTAACACAGCTGTGCTTCAGAGCCTATTTCCTAGTGGTTCTGTCCCTCCTCAATGGAGTACTGCTGTGTAGTCTGCATGTCATAATATAGCAAGACTTCATGTTGTTTGAAGAAAAATTACTCACCTTAGTAATGTTGTTTCTTCTAATGAGTCTTGCTATGTTGACCTCCCCTGCCTGCCCTCTCAGAACCTCTGCTCTTGGGATGTGGGTGGGCAGTGCAGTGTTGGCACTAATAGATGCCCATCTTGTGTTTTCACCCTCTTGTTTGGTGTTGTATTTTATTTTTTGGATCCCCTGACTTGAGTCTTTGTTTTGGGACCAAAAAATGTGTTAATATTTTAGTAGCCAGTTGGCTAGTGTAGGTTTACAGCTTCCACACAGAATCTTAGTGAGTTTTGCTCGTAAAGATCTGACGGTTTGAGTTTGAAGAACAACAGACAGAGTTTTCAACCGAGCTCGCGCTCAAGATTCCATGCCTGGCATGGAAAGTTAACTCTTTCACCTCCGGAGCAGTTCTAAGGCTGGGACAAACTGCATATGCCATAATATAGCAAGACTCCATTAGAAGAAAACAACATTACTAAGGTGAGTAATTTTTTCTTCTCTACCACAGAGCATGACAAACAACGTAAGGATATGGCAGAATATCTTTAATTACCAGAGGAGCCTGTTTTAGTGGTTCCCCCACAAATACCAACTCAACAGAATGCCATGCTGGTTGCCTGGCATCAGCCTTCAGCTATTACACCAAGGCGGATCGTCTATATCAAGCTCCTCTGGATCATCCTTTTCTGTGCACCATCCCAGAAGCAGATTTGGTGGTCATTACTGCCGCTCATGACTGTACTAAAAGACCTGAACACATGTGCTCCTTACCTCCTGATAAGGAATCCCGAAGAACTGACTGCCTAGGGAAAAAGGTTTTTTTCCTCAGATACCATGAATATCAGAACCTTAAAAACTACATGAGATCATATGATTAAATATCAACGTACTCTTGGGGCCTCTGCCATCGAACTCATCAATAAACTCCCTCCTTCACAAGATAGGGAAAACTTATTGGCTGCAGTGTCTGCTAGCGACTCTTATCTTCCGTCACCTACTCAGGTCAGGGTATGATGCTGTAGATACCTCAGCCCGACTATCAGCTACTGGTATTTCCTTGCGTCACCATGCCTGGCTTCGCATTTCTAGTTTTGCACCTGATATAAAACATAAAGTAGTTAATGCCCCCTTTAATGAGTCCAAGCTGTTTGGGCCAGGTACTCAGACATTACTAGATGGCCTACAGGCATCAGGCAGAACCCTGTGTATGGTTCACGGCATGTACCATACTCTACATACAACCTACCATACTGAAAACTCCTCTTATTCCAAAAGAGGTGGAAAATACAAAACTAATACCAGAGGCAGCTTCAGAGGTCGTACCCAGTCCACCAGAGGCAACGCCTCTGCCGCCAAGGCTCCCGCTCCTGCCCTTCTGGAAGGCAGCAGTCTGGCACCCAACCCTAGGGTTTTCCCCTACACCAGAATAGGCTGGGAGGCCTGTGGGGTCGTTTGCCTCAATCTAGAAGCCTGACACATGATCACTTCGGACAAATGGGTACTTCAGATTATACAGAAGATACTGGCCCAGTGGCGCTGAGGGTTGAGGCGCTGGACGCCACATCTCGCGCCACGCCGGTGACCCGGGTTTGGGAACGAGCTTGGGTCGGCAGGGGAGGGAGGAGATCGAATGTCCGGGGGACTGCTCTCTCCTCCCAGAGAGGGTTCTAGGGGACGCGTCGCACAGTGGAGATCAGAGGAATGCCGAGTCTGTGTCGCTATGCATTGGGAGGGGGCGGGCGTCGGTAATAGTGTCACTGACGCCATTGCACGACCGAGCATCAGGGGAAACCGGAGGGAAAAATGGAAAATACCCTGCCTTCGGGGATAGGTGACGGCACCACCTACCATCAGCCACTCTCCACAGGCCGGACTACCTCCTGTCCTGGGCTGAGCCCGGCCTGAATTGTAGATGGAGCACCCGGGGCGGATAGGGCGGCCCTTCTTCGGGGGGCTCAGAGCCAAGGGGTAGCCGGGCTGGTGCCAGGGTGCAGGGGGAGTTTCAGGCTAGGAGGTAGAATTGGGGGTATGGTGGATGCCTGAGAGAGTTCCCCGTAGTGGCAGTGAAGAAACAGAGTGGAGAAAAAAAAAAAAAGATTATACAGAAAGGTCACACTTTGGAGTTCCTCTCCACCCCACCTCCTTGCCCTCCCCGGAAGATTCATTATCCTCCAGATCATATACCCATCTTTCAGGAGGAATTGAGTCCTTTTGGCCAAAAAGGCCGTTTTACCAGCGCCCCTTTCAGAACATCCAACGGGATTTTACTCCCACTTCTTTCTAGTACCGAGACGAACGACAGACCTCAGACCAACGCTGGATCTCAGACAACTAAATCTTTACATCAAGTACGAACATTTTCGCATAATAACACTAACTGCTATCATGCCTGTCCTGAAACAGGGTGATTGGCTTTGTGCCCTAGATATGAAAAATGCCGACTTGCATGTCCCCATCCACCCTGCCCACGACAAATTTCTGCGCTTCCACCTACTAGGTCAAAACTACCAGTTTCGAGCACTCCCTTTCGTTCTCTCTTAGGCCCCAAGAGTGTTCACCAGATGTCTAGCGGTGGTGGCAGCAGCCTTACGAGGAAAAGGGCACTTCATCTTTCCATATCTAGACAATTGGCTGATCAAAGCAGACTCCAGAGTAGCTCTACTTGCCTCCCTAGATGCTACCCTGAAGATGTTCACAGATCTGGGGATCACAGTCAGTTGACCAAAGTTCAGCCCAAATCTGGCACAGTCCCTCCAGTACATTGGCGCTGTCCTGGATACAGTCACAGCCAGAGCCTATCCCCTGCCTGCTCGCCAGGATACACATATCTCTGGCATCACAGATACAGACCCAGAAAATAGTGACAGCCAGACAGATGCTGCGCCTTCTGGGTCACATGTCCGCTGTCATCTCCATGGTGGCATTCACCCATCTCCACATGAGACCTGTCCAATGGACCCTCCAGAATCAATGGTCCCAAAAAACAGGACAGTTCGAAGACAAAATCAGGGTCACTTCCTCTCTAAAGTCAACCCTGACATGGTGGACAACCAGATCCAATTTGAGTCAAGGAATGCCTTTCCGGCCCTTCCCTCCCATGCAAACGTTAACCACGGATGATTCCCTGGAGGGATGGGGCATGCACTTCAGTCCTTATCAGACACAAGGCCAGTGGTCCGCCTCTCCCCATCACTCTCATATCAGTCTCCTAGAGATGAAAGCGGTCCGTCTGGCCCTTCAGGCGTTCCAGCCTTACCTAACACCAGGATCGGTGCTGATCCAATCAAACACTGCAGTGGTATTGTACTTCAACAAGCGAGGTATTTAATCCCGTACCCTATCCATGGAGACCCTTTCAGTTTGGCAAGAAACCATCCGGCAACAACTAACGCTAACATCCGTTCACTTATCAGGACATTGCAACCAGTTAGCCGACTGCCTGAGTCGCCAGTCCTCCACTCACGAATGGACACTTCACGAGCAAGTACTACATGAAATCTTCAACATATGGGGAATCCCACAGCTGGACCTGTTTGCCTCCCCAGTGAGTCACCGTCTCCCCAATTACTTTTCCATTATCCCAAACAAAAAGGGACACACTGTAGATGCCCTGTCCCAACTACAGACAGTGCTCTTCTTGTATGCTTTCCCCTCCATCCCTCTCTTGCAATGGACTCTGCTGAAATTACAACTAGAACCAGACACAGTGATACTCATAGCCCCAGTGTGGCCTCGCCAGTCATGGTTTCCCCTACTACAACAACTGTCAGTACGGGAACCCGTTCCATTGCCAGTCAGACCGGACCTTTTGACTCTGTGTCAAGGGTCTCTCCTACACCCCAACCTGAAGGCTTTACATCTTCTCGCTTGGCTCCTGAGGACGCTTTCAGAACTGGATTACAAGTGCCCTCTCTTGTTGCAACAGTATTCTCTTGGCCTCACGTAAGCCAGCCACCAGAGAAACATACAATTCCAAATGGAAGCGCTTTTCCATATGGTCTTCCTCTCAATCATTGGATCCTTATTCCTGTCCACTGACATAAATTCTAGACTACTTGGCCACGTTATCTGAGTCAGGTTTTTTTTTTTTTTTTTTTAACTTATTTAGCATTTTGTACATAGGCATAAAACAGATAGATTCTGAGCATATAGATTGACAGTAGATTATAATTATACAATACTAAGGATTGTGATTACATACTCGTTATGGTACAGCACTGAGGAGAAAATACATATCGATATTATATAAGGAAATGGTATACATCATTCAGGAGCAAAGATGCAACCAGTGCCCAAAATGTTCGAGTCCATTGTACATACCAGTAACTTGTAACCGACCATACTGTTCCTTTGATGTCAATTCAGTTTTAGACTAAAAAGAAATATTATCTTTCCAGAGCTCCCCATAGGCTCACATTATTTACCATTTTCAAATTGGAACTGTAACGGCAAAGCCCCAGGAGGTTACCCTTATCTTATTTTGTCTTTTTAGAACTGGCATCCCAAATATTTCTAATTGGAGGAGATTCCTTAAGGGACCAGGGACTTACCCTAACCCCTCCCTCCAAGAAAATATGTAACTTCTGGGAAATGCCTAGTAAATAGAATACTTTTCTCCTAGAAAGACGCCAAAAACTAAATTAGTAAAATACAGTTATAATATAGGAATAACAGACTGCTAACTTGAGCAACAGCTGACTGACCCTGTAAGACCTTCTGACTTGGAGGACTCCGGGATTAAGGTCAAAACTGTTGTTACTATCCAAATAACTTTTCATTTAGGACCGTCTACTGGGCCACAAGTCCTTATAGTAGCAAGAAGGATTGATTGTCCATGGGAAGAGTGACATTAGCCCTGTTAATACACAGATAGTTGCTTACTTGAACTTCCAAAGAAAATTGAGGCTCCCTCCCTCCCATGCAACCCAAGAAATGTGGATCAGCCCAGTGATTAATAATAACGTAGAAAATTAAAGATTAGCAAACCAGTTTGACGGTTTCAATTTTAGAAGTCCACAACATTTAACATTAAGTCCTCCTCTGAATCTTCATCCGACAGGGATTCTGTTGATTGGCGATTTGCAATCTTCTCCATGCACACTCCAGCTTCCTTTTGATCCGTGAATCTGTATTGTTTTCGGCTGTCTGTGAAACACAGGCATGCAGGAAAGGCCAAGGAGTAGGTGACGCCCAAGTCTCTTAATTAGCGTGTCATTCTGTCAAAGGCCTTGCATCTCATTCTGGTAGCATAGGAGAGGACGGGGGGGGCACACAATTGTCATCTTGATAGACGGGGCCTCTATTTCTAATGGCCCCAAGAATTAAGTCCCGCTCTGCTGCTGAGGCAAGGGTAAGCAGCACAGTTCGAGAGGTTTCAGCCGAGATATTCGGGCGGCGTGGGGTAATCCTGTATGCACGCACCACTCTCAATTCGGACAGTCCTGTTAGATTCGAAAGCCAAGGACTTAAATACTGTGCCAGATTCTCCCTTTCGACTCCCTTGGGAAGACCTAACACTCATATATTTGCAGCCCTAACAGTGTTTTCAAGTTGCTCCACACGGCTGTGGAGGGCTGCCTGCTCCTTGAGAGAAGTGGTTGTGGTGGCTAGGGCCTTTCCTGCTGTTGCTTCAACGCTCTTTGTAATCTCTCCCATAGCATCGAGTCGCGATTCAACTGCCTGAAAACGTTGTGCAAAGGTGTCCAGCTTCTGGTTGATTTGCTGGACTGTTAGTAAGTGCATTAACTGCGATTTGCAGGGAGTTCAAAGATGCTGAGGGTTGTTCTGTGTTGTTTGCTGAGGACACTTCATCCGCGTAGTCTGGGTGCTTGGCGGCCAAAGACCGTGGTTGAAAGAAGTCCTGTTCTAAGAGATTTTGAGTGGCCCATGGTGGCTAGACATTTGATCAGAAGATGCAGCAGACTTCGCTGTAGATGCTAGTGCACTTCTTAGTTGAGATCAGAGGCAAAAATCAGTTGGGTTAGCAGTTTAAATGTACAGCTCTCAGTAGCTCCAGAAAATCGCTGCTTCTGGCTGGGCTGCTAGCTCCGCCCCCCCATCTGAGTCAGGTTTAAGTTACTCTTCCATCAAAGTCCACTTGGCTGCCATTTCGGCTTTCCATGAACCTCTAGATGGCAGATTACTATACCAACAACATCTAGCTAAGATGTTTTTGAAAGAAATATTACATATTAAAGCACCTATTAGAAGACCCACTCCTCCATGGGATCTCAATTTTATGATAGAAAATTTGACCCTTGAACCTTTTGAGCCAGCAGCCACTTGTGAACTTCGTTTCCTTTCATGGAAAACCCTATTTCTAGGGACATGGTTATGTTGTTCAATCCCCACTTACTGGCAGGTTCCTTGCCGCTTTAAATCTTGGCGGAAGGTCTTCAGGCTGGCTCCTCCCACCCACCCGGGTGGTAAAACTCTCGGCTCCACCCCATGTTGGCAGATCTTCCTTACCGCTTGGAAGCTCAGGTTTCCTCCTTAGCGCTCAGCGTTTTAGACCTGGATCCACACTCTTCGGTTAAACCGAAACTTATTCTAAAATTTAAAAGACTTCAGTCTTCTTTTTCCCTCGCGGCCACGATGGACAAATAGACTCCTGGATTTCGTCGGTGCCCCTGTGGGCAGAAGATGTCCTGGACCGACCCGCACTCCACGTGCGTTTACTGCCTAGGACTCTGCCATGACTCACAGGCTTGTGAGTTATGCAAATCCTTTTTGGCTTCAGTTTTGGAGGACCGCACTGCCCAATTGCTCTTGGGGTGCCTTAAAAAACATTATCCTCTGGTCAAGTTGAAGGAGGCCTGTTGGACAGTGTCCGGCGTCGGGCTCGGCAGACCAGCTGGAGCAGATGATCGCCCTCGAGGAGGAGGCGGCCCAGGCTGCATCTTAATCTTCCTCAGCCGCAGCATTTATCCCGCTCTCCTTGGGCTCTTCTTATACAGCTTCTTTTAAGGAGCTTTGCCAATCCCTTTCTACCAAGGGAGAAGGGCCATCGGGACATTCCTCTCAGTCCAAAAAGGACTTCTCCAAAGGTATGTCCCACCGTCGACGTTCGTGGGAGCGGGAGAGGTCCCTTCCCCAGGATAGTCGACAGTCAACTTTGGTCGAGGTTTCGGCTAAGGCCGCTGGCTTCACGGTGTCCCCGTTAGGTTAGCCATCCGAAACAATCGTCGACGTGGTCGATATTTTTCTCGACCCGTCGGACGGTTTGTCATCTGGACAAGCAGACAACCCTTCTTCACTGGTTCCCCTGGTGGAAACGGAGGACTTGCCTGTGCCTCATGTGCTGGAGTTCCCTGTTAAGGTCCCTGAGCTGAGGGAGGAGCGGGTTTCCCCGGCCCCCTCTCTGTCCCACCCTCAGAATCCCCGAAGGTCTCGGGTCTCTGACCTCTTCCAGGTCCAGTTGATCCCGCTGTCGGCGCTCCCGGTCTCGGCACCTTGGAAAGCGGCGGCGGCGCTCGTCCTCATCGTCCTCTTCGGAGGATAGGCTCCGGCGCAAGTTGCGTCGGCGCTACGAGGATTTAATGTGGCAGCAGCTCTTATTGTCTGGGAATAAGCCGACTCCGTTGGCTTCTCCAGCCATTAAGTGGCTGTCACCAGAGCGGCTGAAGCAACACCTCGTAGTGGTCGAGGAGCTGAAGCCGGCACCGGTTGTTCGGCTGAAACCAGCTGCACCACCCATTGTGGTGGAACCTCCGCCTCCACAACCGAAGACTGGGGCCCCGACCAAGGATTCTTGGTCGGGTCGGGGTTTGCCCCATAGATTGTCGGTCATCCTCACTCCCGATCATCCTCTGCATGTGGAGAGGGTGGCTCTGGTGCTCGGCAGCTGTTTGCAGACTCCTCTGTGTCTAACGACGACGACTCCTTGTTCTCCAGGCCACTTGACCTGGAGTCCACTGGGGGTCAGTCGGTGGACGAGAGCCCATCCTCCTTCCAAGGTATGCTTCAGCTCATCTCAGAATCCACTGGGATGAAGCTCGAACCCGTTTTAAAATGGGCCAAGTATCCCCTCACGGAGATACTGGACTGAGGGGATTCCCTTACGGAGGCCTTCCTGGTGGCCAAAGCCATTGTTGGCCCGGCCCTGGAGCTGTGGCAGCAGCCAGCTTCTTGTCCAGCACCTTCGGCCAGGATGGCTCAGAAGTATGCTGTCCCTACCGGTTCACTCTCCAGTTTCCCGGAGCACCCCTCTGCGGAGGGGTTAGTGACCGGCGTTTTCCAGCGTTCCGGGAACGCTCAGGATCTGGACACTCCACCCAATAAGGAGTCCAAGAAATTGGATTACTCAGGGCGGAAAGTCTATGCTGCTTCCTCCCTAGGCCTTCTTCAGGCTAGCTCGGCTGCCCTGATGGCACACTTTTCACATGCCCTTTTGGGCTCCCTGGATGAGGTGATTCCTCATCTCCCGGCTGACCTTCAAACGACGGTGAAGCAGGTGCAGGACCAGAGAAAGGTGGTGGCCAAACAGCAGCTCCAAACTTCTTTGGACATCGCTGACTTGTGTTCCCGGTCAGTAGCGGCCGCAGTGGCCATGCACCGCAGGGCTTGGCTGCGGATCTTCACCTTTATGGCGGATACCCAGCACAAGCTGGCAGACATTCCCTTCCTGGGTACCGACTTATTCGGTGCTGGGGTGGAGGGTCATCTCCAACGGATCGAGAAATCCAGTGCCACCTTGGACTCGGTCATGTCTGCCCAGAAGGACAAAGGCTGCCAGCAGCAGCGTAAGCCCTTTCGTCCTTCAGCCCCTGCGGCACGTACGGCCCAGCAACACCAGCATCAGTGCCAGCAGGCTCGCACTTGGCACCCCAAAGCCAAGCCTGCTGCTTCCTCCAGCAGGAAGCCTGGAGGGAAAGGCCCAGGCGGCTCCTCGGCCAGCCCTTCCTCCAAGCCTGCCCAGGTTGAGGGGTGTTGTCCCCAACCTCGTCACTCCTCCACGGGTTACCCCGTGGGTGGACTGCTCGCCACTTCCTTTCCGCTTGGTCCATTGTCACCATGGACTGCTGGGTGTTGGAAGTGGTAGGCAGGGAACTGCTCTGGGATTCGAGCAGTTCCCACCCTGTCGAGCAGTCACCCCACGGGGGGGGGGGGCTACGGGTTCTGCAGCCTCTCCCTTGGCTCGTCGAGCTGACATTGCCCTGCTGTTCCTGAAGGAGGTGATCAGGGAGGTAGTGGATCCTCCTCCAGACCCATGGTTTGTGTCCAGGTACTTCCTAGTCCCAAAACGGATGGGGGCTGGCGCCCCATTCTCAACCTGAACAAGTTCCTAAGGTCTCGCACCTTCAGGATGGTCACTCTGGCTCGGATCATTCCATCCTTGGAACGAGGCATGTGGTTCTGTTCTCTGGACCTTCAGGACGCGTTCTTTCACGTCCCAATCTGTCTGTCTCACCAGCGATTCCTCCGCTTCAGGGCAGAGGGATCCCTTTATGAGTTCCAGGCCATGCCCTTCGACCTCTCTCGAGCTCCCAGGGTCTTCACCAAATGCATGGCAGTGGTGACAGCATTCCTGCGGCGCTGAAGGGTCCGGGTATACCCTTACCTGGACGACTGTCTGATTGCAGCCACTTTCAGGTTGGAGGTGGAGCGGTCCAGGAATCTGGCCCTCCAGGTCTGCTCTCAGATTGGCCTCCTCATCAGCGAGGCCAAATCGGAACTCGTGCCATCGCAGGAGATTAAGTTGATCGGGGCAGAGCTCGACTGTCTTTGAGCCAGAGCACAGCTCCCGGCAGACAGGGCCGAGGTCCTTTCCTCCTTTGCCCAGTCATTTCTGGTTGGGTAGTTGCGCTCTGCCCAGGACTTCCTGCGCCTTCTGGGCCTCATGGCGGCCTGCACCAGCGTGGTCCATTGGGCCCGCTGGCATATGCGTCCCCTGCAGTGGGGGCTTGCCTGCCAATGGTCACAGCGCTCCAGTCCTCTGGACCAGCCGGTGACCGTGAGCCAGGAGATGTGGAACCGCCTCCAGTGGTGGCTCATTCCAGCTCATCTGCAGGAGGGTATCCTGTTTGTCCGCCCTGAGCCGACGGTCACTCTGACAACCGACGTCTCTCTGGGTTGTGGTGCCCATCTGGGAGAGCTCAGAGCTCATGGCCTCTGGTCCCCTCAGGAGTCTCGATGCCACATCAAGCTGCTGGAGCTTCGAGCGGACCAACAAGCCCTCACTCCATTTGTATGGGGTCAAGTGGTGCAGGTCCAGACGGACAACACCACGACCATGTACTACCTAAATTGACAGGGCAGGACACACTCCTTGCCTCTGTGCAAGGAGGCTCTCTGCACTTGGTCTGTCGTGATTAGCCTGGAGGCGGATCACCAAGCCATCCATGTGACAGGAGCCTCCAACAGTCTGGCCGATGCCCTCAGTCGGATAGACGCTGCATCTCACGAGTGGTCTCTCCTACCAGAGGTAGTACAAGATCTGTTCTCCCACTGGGGCACCTCTCAGTGGACCTGCTTGCCTCTAGGGACAATGCAAAGCTGAGGCTGTTTCATGCCCACCCCCCTCAGCGGAGTTCGCTGCAGGGGGTTGCCTTCTCGAGGCTGCGGACCCCGGGCCTCTTCTACGCCGTCCTTCCATTTCCCTTGATCCACAAGGTGCTTCTCAAGGCGAAGAGGGACAAGGCGCAGGTGATTCTGGTAGCCCCAGACTGGCCCTGTCAGTTCTGGTATCCAGATCTCCTCAGCCTTAGCTCCAGGCTCCCGAGGTGGCTTCCAGCCTGCCCGGACCTAATCTCAGTCAACAAGGGGAAGGTACTCCACCCGGACCTTCAATCCCTGCACTTCACGGCCTGGTTCCTGAGCGGCTAGAGTTCCAGGCCTTGGGTCTTTTCGACGAGGTCCTCAACGTTGTTGAGGCATCCCGTAAGGAGTCGACCAGAAAATGCTATGCCTTTAAATGGAAGAGATTCTCCATTTGGTGTCAGGATAAGGGGCTGGATCCTACCTCTTGTTATTTGGCTAGCATTCTGGACTACCTGTGTTCCCTTTCTCAGCTAGGGCTTCGGTTGACGACCCTTAAGGTGCACCTGGCAGCCATCTCTGCTTACCGGGCGCGGGCTGGGTAGCTGTTGGTTGCGCAGGAGAAGCTGGTCGGGCGCTTTTTCAAAGGCCTTGATCACATGTCCCCTCCGGTGCGAGAACTTCCACCTCCGTGGGATCTACTGCTGGTATTGGCTAAGCTCATGGGCAAGCTGTTTGATCCAATGCACAGGTGTGACATCTCTCACCTGTCGTGGAAGACCGCTTTCTTGGTGGCTGTCACGTCAGCCAGACGGATGGGAGAGCTCCAGGCACTTTCCATCGAGTCTCGTTATCTGGTCTTCCACAGGGACAAGGTTGTCCTGCGCCCCCACCTGAAATTCCTTCCGAAGGTGGTGTCTGAGTTTCACCTTAACCAGGTGTTGACTCTGCCGGTGTTCTACTCCAATTACACCTCTGAGGCCGAATATAGGCTCCATACTCTGGACCCTAGAAGAGCGCTGTCTTATTATAAGGAGCTGATGGCTGAAGTTCGGGGAGAGGTTCACCAGCTGTTTGTCACCTACGCTGAAGCCGCTCCTGGCAGACCTGCAGCCAAGTGGTCGATAGGCAGGTGGGTCACCTCCTGCATAGATCTCTGCTATAGGTTGGTGGGCATGGAGCCTTCCCAAAGTCATAAGAGCTCATTCTACCTGCCATACCGCTGCTCCGGTGGCTGCTTCCAGGGACGTCCCTATCCAGGAAATCTGCAGGGCTGCTACCTGGAAGTCAGTACACACCTTCATTACCCACTACCACATCAACCTTGAGTCACATCAGGATGCTGGTTTTGTGACCTCGGTTCTCCAGTCCTTATTTCCTAACTAGGGGGTGCGCACCTTGCCTCCCTCCTCCCGGAGAACTGCTAGGAGTCTGCCAGTAAGTGTGGATTGAACAACATATCCATATCCCTAGAAATACACGTTACTCACCTGTAGCAGGACTTCTAGGAATGGTATATGTTGTTCATCCCTAACCCACCCGACCTCCCCAGCTCGATGCACAACCTGGCTTCCAGCGGGCTAGATCTGGCGTCATGGGGCAGATCCGAGAGTTTTTCCACCCGGGTGGGTGGGAGGGGCCAGTTTGAAGACCTTCCGGCAAGATTTAAAGTGGCAAGGAACCTACCAGTAAGTGTGGATGAACAACATATTCCACTCCTAGAACTCCTGTTACAGGTGAGTAACCTGTATTTTTGGTGGCTGTCATTTCTGCTTGCTGTATTTCCGAGCTTCATGCCCTCATGTGTAGGGAACCTTAACTTGATTTCCACAGGGACAGGGTGGTACTTGGTGCCAGCCCTTCCTTCCTTCCTAAAGAAGTCTCCGAACATACTTTGAATTAGTCCTTGGAGCTATCAGTATACTATCCTGAATAGTCCAATCAAGGTGAACATCTACTACATACTTCAGATGTCCATCGTGTACTATGCTACTATACTAATCAGACACAGTCGATTAGAAAAGCTTCTCAGGTGTTCGTCTCTTTTGTCTCAGGCTGAGAAGACCTCCCAGTTGCTAAAAGAACTCTTTCGGGCTGGTTGACAAATTGTATTACATTTTGTTACAAAAAGTACAACAAGGACCTGTCCAAGCCCATTCCACTAGCGCTATGGCCACTACTGCTGCTTGCTTTAAAGGAGCCTCCAGTTCAGATATCTGCAATGCTGCTACCTGGTCCACAATCCATACATTCACAGAGCATTACAATCTGGATATTGCCTCATGACATAGAGCGGCCTTCAGCCCTGCAGTCCTACAAGGTCTTCTGTCATAACTGTCCTCTAACATGGACATTACTGCTTGGATTCATCCCCAAAATATTACCTACTGCAAGAGATCACTCCGTGGAAGATAGTACAGTGATGTAAAAACTTACCATATTTTTGAGGAGTGTCTCTTGCAGTAGTTCTGTTCTAGGGACATGGATATGTTGTTCATCCACACTGTCTGGCAGGTTCCTTGCCGCTTTAAATCTTGCCGGAAGGTCTTCAAGCTGGCTCCTTCCACCCACCCGGGTGGTAAAACTCTCGGCTCCGCCCCATGACGCCAGATCTAGCCCGCTGGAAGCCAGGTTGTGCGTCGAAGCCGGGGAGGTCGGGTGGGTAGTGTGGATGAACAACATATACCATTCCTAGAACTCCTGTTACAGGTGAGTAACCTGTATTTCTAGGGACATGGATATGTTGTTCATCCACACTGTCTGGCAGACTCCTAGCAGTTCTCCAGGAGGAGGGAGGCAAGGTGCACACCCCCTACTTGGGAAATAAAGACTGGAGAACCGAGGCCCCAAAACCAGCATCCTGGCGTGACTCAAGGTCGATGTGGTAGTGGGTGATGAAGGTGTGTGCTGACTTCCAGGTAGCAGCCCTGCAGATTTCCTGGATAGGGACTTCCCTGGAAGCAGCCACCGATGCAGCGGTGTGGCGGGTGGAATGAGCTCTTATCCCTCTGGGAGGCTCCATGTCCGCCAACCTGTATCAGAGATCTATGCAGGAGGTGACCCACCTGCCTATCGTCCGCTTGGCTGCAGGTCTGCCAGGCGCGGCTTCAGTGTAGGTGACAAACAGCTGGCGAACCTCTCCCCGAACTTCAGCCGTCCACTCCTTATAATAAGCGAATGCTCTTCTAGGGTCCAAAGTATGGAGCCTATATTCGGCCTCTGAGGTGTGGTTGGGGTAGAACACCGGCAGAGTCAACACCTGGTTAAGTAGAAACTCCGACACCACCTTCGGAAGGAATTTCGGGTGGGGGCGGAGGACAACCTTGTCCCTGTGGAAAACCAGATAAGGAGACTCGATGGAAAGCGCCTTGAGCTCTCCCATCCTTCTGGCTGACGTGATAGCCACCAAGAAGGCGGTCCTCCACGACAGGTGAGAGATGTCACACCTGTGCATCGGTTCGAATGGCTTGCCCATGAGCTTAGCCAGTTTCAGCAGTAGATCCCACAGAGGTGGAGGTTCTCGCACCGGAGGGGATATGTGATCAAGGCCTCTAAAAAAGCGCCCGACCAGCTTCTCCTGCGCAACTGACTGCTTCCCAGTCCATGCCCGGTAAGCAGATATGGCTGCGAGGTGCACCTTAAGGGTCGTCGACTGAAGCCCTAGCTGAGAAAGGGACCACAGGTAGTCCAGTATGCTTGCCAAGGAACAGGAGGAAGGGTCCAGGCCCTTGCCCTGACACCAAATGGAGAATCTCTTCCATTTGAAGGCGTAGCATTTTCTGGTTGACTCCTTATGGGATGCCTCAATGACGTTGAGGACCTCGTCAGAAAGACCCAAGTCCTGGAACTCTAGCCGCTCAGGAACCAGGCTGTGAGGTGCAGGGATTGAAGGTCCGGATGGAATACCTTCCCCTGATTGACTGAAATCAGGTCCGGGAGGGCTGAAAGCCACCTCGGGAGCCTGGAGCTGAGACTGAGGAGATCTGGATACCAGAACTGGTGGGGCCAGTCTGGGGCTACCAGAATCACCTGCGCCTTGTCCCTCCTCGCCTTGAGAAGCACCTTGTTGATCAAGGGAAATGGGGGAAAGGCGTAGAAGAGACCCGGGGTCCACGGCCATGAGAAGGCATCCTCCTGCAGCGCGTCCTGCTGAGGGGGCGGGCATGAAACCGTCTCAACTTCGCATTTTCCCTGGAGGCAAACAGGTCCGCCTGAGATGTGCCCCAGTGGGAGAAGAGATCTTGTACTACCTCCGGCAGGAGAGACCACTCGTGAGACGCAGCCCCTATCCAGCTTAGGGCATCGGCCAGGGTGTTGGAGGCTCCTGCCACATGAATGGCGAGGAGATCCGCCTCCAGGCTGCGCACGAGTGACCAAATGTGGAGAGCTTCCCTGCACAGAGGCATGGAGCGCGTCCCGCCCTGGCGGTTTAGGTAGTATATGGTTGTGGTATTGTCCGTCTGGACCTGAACCACTTGACCCCATAGAAACGGAGTGAAGGTGGTGAGGGCTAGACGAACCGCTTGAGGGGACCAGAGGCCGTGTGCTCTGTGCTCCCCCAGATGGGCACCCCAACCCATCAGAGAGGCGTCGGTTGCTAGCGAGACCGTAGGCTTGTGGCGGACAAACGGGATGCCCTCCTGCAGATGTGCTGGAACGGTCCACCACTGGAGAGCGTTCCACATCCCCTGGGTCACTGTCACTAACTGATCCAGTGGTTCGAAGTGTTGTGACCATTGGCTGGCCAGCCCCCATTGGAGGGGACACATGTACCAGTGATCCCAACGGACCACGCTGGTGCAGGCCACCATGAGGCCCAGGAGGCACAGGAAGTCCCGGGCAGGGTGCGATTGCCCAACCTGAAATGATTGGACAAAGGAGGAAAGAACCTCGGCCCTGTCCACCGGGAGCCATGCTCTGGCTCGTAGAGAGTCAAGCTCTGCCCCGATGAATTGTATCACCTGCTTTGGCACGAGTTCCGACTTGGCCTCGTTGATGAGGAGGCCAACCTGAGAGCAAACCTGGAGGGGCCAGATCTCTGGACCGCTCCACCTCCGCTCTGGAGGGGGCTGCAATCAGCCAGTCGTCCAGGTAGGAGTACACCCGGACCCTTTGGCGCTGTAGGAATGCTGTCACCACTGCCATGCATTTGGTGAAGACCCTGGGAGCTAGGGAAAGGCCGAAGGGCATGGTCCGGAACTCGTAAAGGGATCCCTCCGCTCTGAAGCGGAGAAATCTCTGGTGGGACAGACGGATTGGGACATGAAAGAACGCGTCCTGAAGGTCCAGAGAACAGAACCACATGCCTCGTTCCAAGGATGGGATTATCTGAGCCAGAGTGACCATCCTGAAAGTCCGAGACCTTAGGAACCTGTTCAGGTCATGCAGGTCTAGAATGGGGCGCCAGCCCCCTGTCCGTTTTGGGTCCAGAAAGTACCTGGACACACACCCCGGGTCTGGAGGAGGATCCGCCATCTTTCTGATCACCTCTTTTTCGAGGAGCAGGGCAATATCGGCTTGGCGAGCCGACAGAGAGGCTGCGGACCCCGTAGCGCCCCGAGAGGCGACTGCTTGGAAGGGTGGGTCTTGCTCGAACTCCAGAGGCAGGCCGTTTCCTACCACCTCCAACACCCACCAGTCCGTTGTGATAGCGGACCAGGCGGAAAGGAAGTGGCGGAGCCGTTCCCCCACAGGGGGAACCTGGGGTGAGTGATGAGGCTGGGAGTGACACCCCTCAACCCGTCACTGGGCAGGCTTGGAGGAGGGACCGGCCGAGGGACCTTCTGGGCCTTTACCTCCTTACTTCCTGTTGGAGGAAGCCGCGGACTTGGGTTTGGGATGCCAAGCGTGAGCCTGCTGGCCCTGGTGCTGGTGCTGTTGGGCCGGATGTGCTGCAGGCGCAGGACGACGAAAGGACTTGTGCTGCTGCTGTCTGCGGCCTTTGTCCTTCTGGGCGGAGGTGACAGAGTCCAGAGTGGCATTGGACTTTTCGATCCGTTGAAGGTGACTTTCCACTCCAGGGCTGAAGAGGTCGGTCCCCAAGGAGGGGACATCCGCCAGCTTGTGCTGGGTATCCACCGTGAAGGTGAATATCCTCAGCCATGCTCTGTGGCGCATGGCCACCGTGGCTGCAACTGATCTGGCACAGGAGTCTCCTATGTCTAGAGCCGTTTGGAGCTGCTGCTTAGCCACAGCCCTAGTCCCGCACCTGCCGGACTGTGGTCTGCAGGTCGGCCGGGAGATGAGGGATCACCTCATCCAGGGAGCCCATAAGGGCGTGGGAGAAGTGTGCCATCAGCATTGCCGAGCTGGCCTGGCGGAGGCCAAGGGAGGATGCAGCGTACACCTTGCGCCCGGCGTAGTCCAGCTTTCTAGGGACATGGATATGTTGTTCATCCACACTCATTGGCAGGTATCCTTGCCGCTTTAAATCTTGCCGGAAGGTCTTCAAGCTTGCTCCTCCCACCCACCCAGGTGGTATAACTCTCGGCTCCGCCCTCATGACGCCTGATCTTCCTTACCGCTTGGAAGCTCAGGTTCCTCTCCTTAACGCCTCGCTTGAGACTGGTTCCTATTTCTCCGCTTATGGATTTAAAAATAAATTTTGGAAAAGACTTCAGTCTTCTATCCTCGCGCCGCGAATGGACAAATCGACTCCCGGATTTCGGAGATGCCCATGCGGGCAGAAGATGTCTCCGACGGATCCACACTCCACGTGTGTCTATTGCTTAGGCCTTGAGCACGACCCGCAGGCTTGCGACCTGTGCTCATCTTTCTCTGCCTACGTCCTCGAAGACCGTGCTGCCCGATTGCAACTGGGCCGTCCCGAGAAGCGCTTCCTCCGTGAAGTCCATGAGGCCCGGTTATGTGTCCGCGGCGCGGCTCCATGGATCAGCTCGAGCGGATGGTCGCCTCAAGAGGAGGCGGCGCGGGCCGTATCTTCCTCGGGCGGCATTTATCCCGCCTCTCTGGGCTCTTCTACACGGCTTCTTTTAAGGAGCTTTGTCTGTCCCTCTCCACTAAAGGAGAAGGGCCTACGCTCGTGGACCTTATTCTCGGTCCAAAAGAGGATGGGGTAAGTCCTCCGTCGACGCCTTGGGAGCGGGAAAGGTCCTCTCCCGGCCGGCTGCTTGGGTCGATCACCGGCTTCGCCACTGGCCTCACGGTGTCCCCGCCAGGTCAGTTGACCGAGACTCCCACCATGAAGTCGAGATTTTTCTCGACCCGTTGGACGGGCTGTCCCCTTTAGCAGCCGAGATTCCCCTCTCCCCGGTTCCCCCGGGAGGAGTTGAGGATCCCGTGGGCTCGCCTGTGCCTCCGGTTCCGGAGCCCTCAGATGGACCATCCGAGCGAATGGAGTGCGGTTCCGCTGACACCTCCCTGCACCGACCTCGGAAATTCGGGGTCCGGTCTGGACCTCTTCATGGGTCCAGCCGATCCCACCGTCATAGGCGGTCTCGTCTCGGCATCATGGGTAAGCTGGCGTCGCCGCCCTCGTCCTCCTCCTCGGACGAGGGAGGCTTCGGCTAGAATTACGTCGGACGGCACGAGGACCTTATGTTGCAACAGTTCTCCTGGCCGGAGTAAGCCGACCCGCCGCCTCCGCCATTATGGCTGTCACCGGAGCGGCCGACACAACCCCCGACTTATCCGAGGAGCCTATACCCAGGCCGTTGTTCGCCAAAACCAGTTGCTCCACCGATTCGGTGGAACCTCCGCCACAGCCACCAATTGGGGCTCCGACCAAGGATTCTCTGTCGGCTAAGGGTCTACCCCATCGGCTGTCAGTTACCCTCACTCCCGACCGACCTCGGCAGGTGAAGGGTGGCTCAGGCCAGAGGCAGCTCTTCGAGGACTCTTCCGAATCCGAAGATGATTCCTCCTTTTTCTCCAAGCGACTGGACTTGGAGTCTTCAGGAGGTCAGTCAATGGACGATAGCCCGTCGTCCTTCCTAGGACTGCTTCGGCTCATCTCGGAGTCCACCAGGATGGGAGCTCGAACCTTCCAAGGGAGGCCAGGTATCCTCACTGAGATTCTGGACCAGGGATTCTCCCATGGAGGCCTTCCGGTGGCGAGGCCATAGTGGGTCCGCACTGGAGCTTTGGCAGCGCCTCGCTTCCTGCCCTGCGCTCGGCCAGGATGGCCAGGAAGTATGTCCCTACCGTTCCTGTCGGTTGGAACACCCTCTGCTGAGGGGTTGGTTACCGACAGCATTTTCCGCCACGGGCAACGCCAGGATGTGGACAAACCTCCGACAAGGAGTCCAAGAAATTGACTATGTCGGGCGAAAAGCTCCACGCTATGCCCTCTCGGCCTTGGCCAGGCCAGTTCGGCCGTCCTCATGGCACATTTTTCTCATGCCCTGTTGGGCTCCCTGGATGAGGTCACTCATCTTCCCGCCGATCTGCAGACTACGGTTAAGCAGGTGCGGGACAGGGCAGGCAGTGGCCAAACAGCAGCTCCAGACTGCTTTGGATATAGGGGACTCGTGCCAGATCGGTGGCGGCCGCAGTGGCTATGCGTCGGCGGGCTTGGCTGAGGATATCCACCTTTACTTCGGATACCCAGCACAAGTTGGCGGATGTTCCCTTTTTGGGGACTGACCTCTTCGGCCCTGGGGTGGAAGGTCACCTGCAGAGGATCGAGAAGTCCAATGCTACCTTGGACTCGGTCTCTTCCGCTCAGAAGGACAAAGCCGCAACCACAGCCTGAGCTCTTCGTCTTTCCCAGCCCCGGCGCGCCTGCCCAGCAACGCCAGGGCCAGCAGGCCTGCCTGGCATCCCAAACCCAAGCCGGCTTCCTCAACAGGAGGCAGGAGGAAAGGCCCAGGAGGTCCCTCGGCGGTCCCTCCTCCAAGCCTGCCCAGTGACGGGCTGAGGGTGTCGCCCATTCGGCCACCTTACCCCCTGGGTCCCCATTAGAGGCCGGCTCCAGCACTTCCGTTCCGCCTGGTCCGCTGTTACCACGGACAGGTGGGTCTTGGAGGTGGTGGGAAGAGGCCTGCCTCTGGAATTGAGCAGGCACCACCTCTTCAGAGCCGCCGCCTCGGGGCTTCGGGATCCCCAGCTCACTGGCGGCTCGTCGAGCCGACATCGCCTCCTCCTCCAGAAGGAGGTGTATAGAGAGGTGGTGGACCCTCCTTCAGACCCAGGGTTTGTGTCCAGGTACTTCCTGGTTCCGAACGGACGGGGCTGGCCCCCATTCTCGACCTACGAGCCTAAACAAGTTCCCAAGGTCTCGAACCTTCAGGATGGTCACTCTGGCTCAGATAATACCATCCTTGGAGCGTGCGTGTGGTTCTGCTCTCTGGACTTGCAGGACCGCGTTTTTCACGTCCCTATCCGTCCGTCTCACCAGAGATTCCTTCGCTTCCAGCCGGAAGGATCCTCTTCAGTTCAAGCCATGCCCTTCGGCTTGTCTCCAGCTCCCAGGGTCTTCACCAAATGCATGGCAGTGGTGACAGCATTCATGCGGCGCCGAGGGTCCGGTGTACCTTACCTGGACGACTGGCTGATAGCAGCTCCCTCCAGGAAGGAGGCGGAGTGGTCCAGAGATCTGGCCTCCAGGTCTGCTCTCAACTGGGCCTCCTTATCAACGAGGCCAAGTCGAACTCGAGCCGAAGCAGGTGATTCTATTCATCCGGCGCAGCTCGACTCTCTTGAGCCAGGCTGGCTCCCCGGACAGGGCCGAGGTTCTTTCCTCCTTTGCCCGATCATTTCTGGTTGGGCAATTGCGCCTGCCCGGGACTTCCTGCGCCTCCTGGGTCTCATGGCGGCCTGCACCAGCGTGGTCCGTTGGGCCCGCTGGAACATGCGTCCCCTTCAGTGGGGACTGGCCAGCCAGTGGTCTCCAACTGCGACATCCCTTGACCAGCTTGTGTCGGTGACACAGGGATGGGAACGCCTCCAGTGGTGGACCGTTTCAGATCATTTGCAGGAGGGCATCCCGTTCAGTCCGCCCGAGCCGATTCTCTCTATCGACGATTGCCTCTCTGATGGGTTGGGGTGCCCATCTGGGGGAACACCGGGCTCATGGCCTCTGGTCCCCGCGGGAGTCCCGATGCCACATCAACCTGCTGGAGCTCCGAGCGGTCCACCTAGCTCTCACCGCCTTTGCTCCGTTCCTCCGGGGTCAAGTGGTCCGAGTCCAGACGGACAATACCACGACCATGTACTATCTAAACCGCCAGGCCGGGACGCGCTCCATGCTTCTATGCAAGGAAGCTCTCCGCATTTGGTAACTCGTGCGCAGCCTGGAGGCGGATCTCCTAGCCATTCATGTGGCAGGAGCCTCCAACACCCTGGCCGATGCCCTGAGCCGGATAGGGGCTGCATCCCACGAGGTCTCTCCTGCCGGAGGTAGTACAGCATCTGTTCTCCCATTGGGGCACACCTCAGGTGGACCTGTTTGCCTCCAGGAAGCAGCGAAGCTGAGTCTGTTCCATGCCGCCGCCCTCAGCAGGGCTCGCTGCAGGGGATGCCTTCCGAGGCAGTGGACCCCGGGCCTCTGTTACGCCTTTCCCCCATTTCCCTTGATCCACAAGGTGCTTCTCAAGGCGAGGAGGGACAAGGCGCAGGTGATTCTGATAGCCCCAGACTGGCCTCGCCAGTTCTGGTACCCAGATCTCCTCAGTCTCCGCTCCAGGACTCCGAGGCAGCTTCCAGCTCGCCCGGACCTGCTCTCAGTCAATCAGGGGAAGGTGTTCCATCCGGACCTTCAATCCCTGCACCTGACGGCCTGGTTCCTGAGCGGCTAGAGTTCCAGGCCTTGGGTCTTTCCGGCGAGGTCCTCAATGTAGTTGAGGCGTCCCGTAAGGAGTCGACCAGAAAATGCTATGCCTTCAAATGGAAAAGGTTTTCCATTTGGTGTCAGGGCAAGGGCTTGGACCCTTTCCTGTTCCTTGGCAAGCATCTTGGACTATTTATGGTCCCTTTCTAGTCAAGGGCTTAGGTCGGCGACCTAAGGGTGCACCTGGCAGCCATCTCTGCTTACCCGGGCGGGCGGGAAGCAGTCGGTGGCGCAGGAGAAGGTGGTCTGGCGCCATTGCAGGGCCTTGATCACATTTCCTCCAGTGCGGGAAACCCCACCTCCGGTGGATCTACTGCTGGTATTGGCAAAGCTCATGGGCAAGCCTATTCGAACCTATGCACAGGTGTGCTCTCTCTCACCTGTCGTGGAAGACCGCCTCTTGGTGGCTATCACGCCAGCCAGAAGGATGGGAGAGCTCCAGGTGCTTCCATCGAGTCTCCTACCTGGTCTTCCACAGGGACAGGTTGTCCTGCGCCCCACCGAAATTCCTTCGAAGGTGGTGTGAGTTTCACCTTAACCAGGTGTTGACTCTGCGGTGTTCTACCCAATCACACCTCGGGCTCAATATAGGCTCCATACTCTGACCCTAGAAGGGCGCCGCTTATTATAAGGAGCGCATGGCTGAAATTCGGGAGAGGTTCGCCAGCTGTTTGTCACCTACGCTGAAGCCGCATCTGGCAGACCTGCAGCCAAGCGGATAAAGCAGGTGGGTAACCTCCTGCATAGATCTCTGCTATAAGTTGGCGGGCATGGAGCCTCCCAGAGGGATAAGAGCTCATTCTACCCGCCATACTGCTGCAACGGTGGCTGCTTCCAGGGACGTCCCTATCCAGGAAATCTGCAGGGCTGCTACCTGAAGTCGGCAAACACCTTCATTACCCACTACCACATCGACCTTGAGTCACGCCGGATGCTGGTTTTGGGGCCTCGTTCTCCAGTCTCTTTCCCAAGTAAGTATTGGGGTGTGTCTTGCCTCCCTCCTCCGGAGAACTGCTAGGAGTCTGCCAATGAGTGTGGATGAACAACATATCCATGTCCCTAGAAATACAGGTTACTCACCTGTAACGAGTTCTAGGAATGGTATATGTTGTTCATCCCTACGACCACCCGACCTCGGCCCGGCTGGCACTAGAGCTTCCAAGCGGGCCAGATCTGGCGCATGGGGCGGAGCCGAGAGTTATACCACCCGGGTGGGTGGGAGGAGCAAGCTTGAAGACCTTCCGGCAAGATTTAAAGCGGCAAGGATACCTGCCAATGAGTGTGGATGAACAACATATACCATTCCTAGAACTCCTGTTACAGGTGAGTAACCTGTATTTTTGGACTCCTTGTCGGGGGGCTTGTCCACGTTCCTAGCGTTCCCAGAATGCTGGAAAACGCTGTTGGTGACCAACTCCTCAGCAGAGGGGTGTTCTAAATAACCGGGGAAAGAGCCGGTAGGGACCGCATACTTCCTGGCCGAAGGCGCAGGGCAGGAAGCAGGCCACTGCCAAAGCTCCAAGGCTGGGCCAGCAATGGCTTCAGCCACCAGAAAGGCCTCCGTGGGTGAATCCCCTCTGTCCAGTATCTCCGTCAGAGGATACTTGGCCCGCTTGGATATGGGCTCGAGCTGCATCCCGGTGGACTCCGAGATGAGCCGAAACAAACCCATGAAGGATGATGGGCTTTCGTCCAATGACTGGCCCCCAGAAGACTCCAGGTCAGTGGTCCTGGAGAACTGGGAGGAGTTGTCGTCGGACTCGGAAGAGTCTGAGAAGAGCTGCCTGGGGCCTGAGCCACCCTCCACCTGCTGAGGACGGTCGGGAGTGTGGTTGACCGACAACCTGTGGGGCAGGCCTTGACCCGACCGAGAGTCCTTGGTCGGCGCCCCCAATTTCCGTTGTGGAGGCGGAGGTTCCATCACAAACGGTGGGGCAGCTGATTTTGGCCAAACAACCGGCCCAGGCTTGGGCACTTCGACTACAGCGAGGGGTTGTTTCGGCCACTCTGGTGACAGCCATTTGATGGCCAGGGAAGGCGACGGTGTCTACTTGTTCCCGGACAGAAGTAACTGCTGCCACATCAGGTCCTCGTAGTGTCGACACAATTTGTGGCGAAGCCTCTCCTCTTCTGAGGAGGAGGGCGAGCGGCGGCGCCGCTTACCTCGGTGCCGAGACCGCCAATGTCGGCGGGATCGGCCTGACCGAGACGAAGACAGAGACCGAGATCCCCGGTGTTTCCGAGGAGTGGTCTGGGAAGGAGCGGGGGACACTGAGGGAACCGGTGAAGAAGGGTTGTCTGCCTCACTGGTCGACAGCCCGTCAGACGGGTCGAGAAAGATCTCGACCGCGTCGACTGGTGTCTTGGCCGGCTGGCCTGACGGGGATGCCGTGAAGCCAGCGGCATTAGCCAGCTTCGACCGAGTGGCAGTCGGCTGTCCGGGAAAGGAGACCTCTCCCGCTCCCACGAACGCCGACGATGGGACTTACCCTTGAGTCCTTCTTTTTGGACCGAGAGGAATGTCCCGATGGCCCCTCTCCCTTCGTGGAAAGGGATTGGCAAAGGTACTTGAACGAAGCTGAATATGAGGTACCCAGAGAGAGCGGGATAAATGCCATGACCGAGGAAGAGGATGATCCGGCCTGGGCCGCCTCCTCCTCCAGGGCGATCATCTGCTCGAGTTGCTCAGCCGAGCCAGCCGTCGCGGTATCCGCCCAACGGGCCTCCTTCGACTTAACCAGCTGGTAGTGCTTCTCGGGGTGCCAAGCTGTAACCAGGCACCGCGGTGCTCCAGGACGCTATTTGAAATGAACAGTATGACTCGTGAGGCCGCTGGGTCGGCCTCTAGGCAGAGGCAGTAGACGACGTGGAGTGCGGGTCCGCCCTGACATCATCTGCCCTCAAGGGCACCGCCGAAAACCGGGAGTAGATTTGTCCATCGCAGCCACGAGGGAGAAAGATGACCAAGTCTTGAAAAGTTTAAAATGAGTTTCGTGTGAACCGAAGAATTAGGATCCAGTCTATGACGTAGAGCGTTAAGAGGGAACCTGAGCTCCAAGCGTAAGGAAGATCTAGCGTCATGGGGGCGGAGCCGAGAGTTTTACCACCCGGGTGGGTGGGTGGAGCCAGCTTGAAGACCTTCCGGCAAGATTTGAAGCGGCAAGGAACCTGCCAGGCAGTGTGGATGAACAACATATACCATTCCTAGAACTCCTGTTACAGGTGAGTAACCTGTATTTCCCACCCTCCATCCCCCTCCTTCTCTAAGAGAGCAAATTCTCGTCTCGTGACTTTGGGTTGGTACTACTTTGGTACCTCAGGTTCCCCTTGGTCCTCACTTTTCAAACCGAACCCGGCGGGGGAACTGAGGATACCAGGGACCGCCCACACTTGTATAGGAAACAGGAAGATGATGTCAGTTGTGTGCGGTCCCTGGTATTTAAAAAAAAAAAAACAAACAAACAAAAAAAAAACTGCTAGAAGAGCTGTCATGCACCACAGCGATCTGTGCTGGTAACTATTACTTGTTGGAAGAGACACTCCACGAAGATTTACTGTTATGCCAAGTTTTTATGTAGTTGTATTTTCTAGGAGTGTGGATATGTTCTAGCCACACTTTTTGGCATGTCCCTTTCCCCTTTAAATCTTGCCGGAAGTCTTCAAGCTGGCTCCTCCCACCCACCCAGATGGTATATACCTCGGCTCAGCCCGTGACGCCAGATCTTCCTTTCCGCTGGAAGATACAGATTCCCTCGTGCTCTCAGCATTTCGTAGGCCCTGGCTTTCAAATTGTTGGTTTTACTGAAAATCAAACTTGTTCAAGTTAGCAATTGTGCTTTCATCATATCGATTATGGAGGAAAAATCTTCCCCATGATTTCGCCGGTGCCCATGTGGCCAGATGTTGCGCACCGATCCCTACCTCACGTGTGTTTACTGCCTAGGTGTCGGACATAACATCTCATCGTGCGGATTTTGCTTGGCCTTCCATCCCAATGTCCAGGACGACTGCAAGGCATGCTTGAAGCTGGGGAGGCCGGAAAAAAGAAACCTGCCGGTGAAATCGAAACAGGCTAGGTGGGTAGTTTCCGTGGCTGCGGACTCAGCCGAACAGCTGGAACAGATGAAGGCATTCGAGGAGGAAGCAACTTGGCGCTCGCCAGTCGAAGCTTCTTCGCCCTGCTGAACCTAGGCTCACTTTTTACGCTCCTTCAGGAGATGTGCCAGTCTCTTCCACTGGGTGAGGCGCCTCAGGCTCGACTCTTTCCCGCCTGCTGAAAAGGAAGAACCTGTGTTTCGTCTTGACGGAGATACTTGGGACCGTGGAGTGGTCAGAGTCCCAATGGCACGCGATCTCGACCTCTGTCTACATCGCATCCTTGACCACTGGCTTTTCGGACCTTCCTTCTGACGAAGGGACCAAGGAAGTGGCTGACAAGGTCGAAATTATCTTTGACCCAATCAACCCCTTATCGCCGGCTGTGCCCGACGATTCACTGGAACAGACTCCGGTCCTAGTCTTTCCGGATGAGGAGACGCAGCCTGCTGGTGTCCCCATCAAGGACCTGGTCCTGGACCTTCGGGTCTCACTGATCCCAGTGTCTCCCGATCGACCAAGTCAGCCTCCCCGGTCTCGGTCCAGGACCCCCTCAGCCGAACAACCAAGGAAGAGCCATAAGTGCTCAGAAAAGAGGCAACGCCAGAGGTCTACATCCTCCTCGGACGAGGAGAGGCTCCAGCTCTTGGGACCTGCAGAGGTCCGAGTCCCAAGAGCATGCGTTCTCGACCTCGGTCGAGATCGCATCCTTGGCCGCTGGCTTTTCGGACCTTCCATCTAGCCAAGGGACCGAGGAAGTGGCCGATGAGGTCGAAATTATCCTCGACCCGATCGACCCCTTATTGCCGGCTATGCCCGATGACTTGTTGGAACGGACTCCAGTCCTGGTCTTTCTGGATGAGGAGACCCAGCCTGTTGGTGTCCCCATGAAGGACCCGGTCCCTGACCCTTGGGTCTCACTGATTCCGGTGTCTCCCGGTCGACCTAGTTGGCCTCTCTGGTCTCTGCCTCGGTCCAGGAACCTCTCAGCCGAACGAGGAAGAGCCATAAGCGCTCAAAAAAGAGGCGATGCCGCAGGTCCTCGTACTCTTCCGACGAGGAGAGGCTCCGGCAGAAACTCTGGTGCTATGAAGACCCCGTGGCAACAGCTGATCTTGACCGGGCAGAAGCTGGCTTCGCTGCCACCCCGCCATCACTTGGCGCCTCCTCCCAGGCCAAAGCCGATTCTCCAGAACTGAAGCCCTCTGTTCCTCTGCCCGGGCCCGGGCCGCTCCAGTGCTAGGCCTACTCAGTCTCTCCACTGATTCGGATGGAACCACTGCCTCAAACAGCCCGAGGAGGGGCTCTCAAAGAGGACCGACAGAACACCGGCTCCCTGGCTACTGTCGAGAAGTCACCCCGGACCGCCCTTGGCAGATCGAGGGTGACTTAGGTGGTAGACCACTGTATCATGACTCTTCGGACTTAGACGTCACAGGCTTGCACTCGCATCCCGGGGATGATGAGTCGTTGGTTGGTGCGGGGATGGAGAAAGGTCCTTTCTCTTTCCAGGGCATTCTCTGCCTCATCTCCGATTTCACCGGAATGCCCCTGGAGCCTATCCAGGAAAAGGCGGAGTACCCTCTCACTGACATTGTCAAGAGCGGGCGTACCCCGATGGAGGTGTTTCCAGTGGCCGAGGTCATTGTTGGCCTGGCCCTTGAGATTTGGCAGCATCTGGCCTTTTGCCCAGCACCATCTGCCCACATGGCCCGCAAGTACGCGGTGCCCATGGGGTCCCTTGCGAGGTTCACCGAGCACCTTTGGCTGAGAGCCTGGTGACCGCCTCTGTATTCGGGCGTACTGGTAGTTTGGCCGACACTGACCGACCCCCAGACAAGGAGTCCAAGAATATGGACCACACTGCCCACAAAGTCTATGCAGCCTCGTCTCTGGGCCTTTGTCAGGCCAGCTCAGCTGTGATTATGGCACACTTCTTTCATGCCCTTCTGGGGTCATTAGACGAGGTCCTCCCTCATCTCCCACCAGACATGCAGACCACGGTCAATCAGGTCTGTGACCAGGGCCGTGCTGTTGCTAAACAGCAGCTCCAGATGGCTTTGGATATCGGGCATTCTTGTGCCCGTTTGCTGGCAGCCGCAGTGGCCTCTTGCCTCAGGGCTTGGCTGAGGCTTTCCTCCTTCCTGTCGGATACTCAACATAAGCCTGCGAACGTGCCCTTCCTGGGTACCAACTTGTTCGGTCCAGGAGAGACTGGTCACCTTCAGCATATAGAGCAATCCACTGCCATCCTGGATGCTACTTCTGCCAAAGGTTCTTTGGGCAAGAACCAGCAGACAAGAAAGAAGAAGCCATTTCAGCACTTTTCCCCTGCGGTCCAGCAGCCCTCCTATCAAGGAGGTCTGCAGCTTCAACAGCAGCAGCCGGCTCACGCTTGGCACCCTCTGCCGAAGCAGGGTCCTCAGCAGCCCTATAAAGGAGGCTGAGGCTCAGGTCCTGGAGCCTCCTCCTCCTCTGCTAAGCCTGCTCAGTGACGGGTTGGGGGTGACCGTCGCTTCAGCTCTGGGTCCTCCCGTGGGGGAGGGGGTCAGCTCTGCCACTTCCTTTCTGCCTGGGCCGCTGTCACTTCGAACAGATGGGTTCTCAAAGTGGTGGTTAGGGACTGTCTCTAGAATTCAATCAGTACCCTTCCTGCCGAGCCTGCGCCCCTCGGGAGGCACGGATTTCCGCATGCAGACAGTCGGCTCTTCCGAGACGACGTGGCTCAGCTCCTCCGCGGGGAGGCAGTAGCTCCAGTGCTGCATCCTCCGAAAGACCCAGGCTTTGTTTCCAGATACTTCCTGGTGCCCAAGCGGACGGGGGTTGGCGCCCCATCCTAGATCTCCATGACCTGAATCAATATCTCAGGTCCTGCACCTTTCTGATGGTTACCAGAACCAGATCATACCATACCTGGAGTGAAACATGTGGTTCTGTTCACTGGATCTACAGGATGCATTCTTTCACGTCCCAATCAGTCCATCCCATCAGCGGTTCCTCCGCTTCAGGGTCGAGGGGACCCTGTACGAGTTCTGAGCCATGCTGTCTAGCCTGTCATTGGCCCCTTGGGTCTTCACCAATTGCATTGCAGTGGTGGCGGCCCGTCTTCGGCGCCGAGGAGTCAGAATCTATCCTTATCTCGACGATTGGCTCTTGGCAGGTTCCACCCGTCAGGAGGTGGAGAGGTCCAGGGATCTGGCCCTCCAAACCTGCTCCGAACTCAACCTCCTGATCAACGAGGCCAGGTCGGAACTCGTGCCTTTTCAGGTGATGGGCTTCATCGGGGCAGAGCTAGACTCTTGTCTAGCCAGAGCTCGGCTCCCGGTGGACAGGGTGGAGGTTCTTTCCTCCTTTGCCCAATCATTTCTGGATGGGCATTTGCACCATGCCTGGGACTTTATGCGCCTTCTGGGTTACATGGCCGCGTGCACCTCAGTAGTCCGTTGGGCTCGGTGGCACATGCTCCCCCTTCCAGTGGGAGCTGGCCGCCCAGTGGACTCAGCGATATGATCATTTCGACCGGCTGATCACTGTAACCCAGAAGATGTGGGATGCTCTCCAGTGGTGGACCGCCCCAGACCGGTTGCAGGAAGGGATCTCGTGTGTCCGCCTCAGCCGATGGTCGTCCCTATGACTGATGCCTCTCTCATGGGCTGGGGAGCCCTCATGTGGGGACAACAGGGCCCACGGGTTCTGGACTCCCAAGGAATCCCGATGCCACATCGACCTGTTGGAGCTCAGAGCAGTCAGACTGGCACTGTCAGCTTTCGCTCCTCAGCTCCAGGGTCAAGTGATTCAAGTCCAGACGGAGAATACCACGACCGTGTACTACCTCAACAAGCAGGGCGGCACGAACTCCCGTCTGCTGTGCAAGGAGGCGCTCTGCATCTGGACCCTGGTATACCGGTTGGAGGCGGCTCTCCTAGCCATCCATGTGGCAGGAGCCTCAAACCAACTGGCAGATGCTCTCAGCCGCAAAGGCCAGACATCCCATGAGTGGTCTCTCCATCCAGAGTTAGTTTACAGCCTGTTCTCCCATTGGGGCAAAGCGATGGTGGACCTGTTTGCCTCCAGGGAAAACAACAAGCTGAGGCTGTTTCATGCCCCCCCCCAAGCAGGGCTCGCTGCAGGGGGATGCCTTCTCGAGGCCATGGACCCCAGGCCTCCTGTACGCCTTCCGTCCATTTCCCTTGATCCACAAGGTGTTACTTAAGGTGAGGAGGGACAAGGCGAAGGTGATTCTGGTAGCCCCAGATTGGCCACGGCAGTTCTGGTACCCAGATCTCCTCAGCCTCAGCTGCAGGCCCCCGGACCGGCTTTGTACACGCCCGGATCTGATCTCTCTGAACCAGGGGAAGGTATTCCACCCGGACCTTCAATTCCTGCACCTCACAGCGTGGTACCTGTGCAGCTAGAGTTCCAGGCTTTGGGTCTTTCCGAAGATGTCTACACCATAGTGGAGGCATCTAAAAAGGAATCTACCAGGAAATGTTATGCCTCCAAATGGAAAAGGTTTTCCATTTGGTGTCAGGGTAAGAGTCTGGACCGTTTATCCTGTCCTGTGGCCAACATTCTTGACTACCTTTGGTCTCTCTCCAAAGGGGGGTCTACGGTCATCGACCCTTAGGGTGCACCTGGTAGCCATCTCTGCTTACTGGGCGTGGGCCGGTCAGCCGACATTGGCGCAGGAGAGAGTGGTTGGGCGGTTCTTCAAAGGCCTGGATCACTATCCCCTCCGGTGTGTGAACCTCCACCTCCGTGGGATTTACTGCTGTTATTGGCAAAACTCATGGGCAAGCCATTCGAACCAATGCACAAGTGCGAGCTGTCACACTTGTCGTGGAAGACTGCCTTCCTGGTAGCTATCACATCAGCCAGAAGGACGGGAGCTCCAGGCACTCTCGGTGGACTCCCCTTATCTGGTCTTTCATAGGGACAAAGTTGTCCTGTGCCCCCACTCAAAATTCCTTCTGAAGGTGGTGTCAGAGTTCCACCTTAACCAGGTGTCGACTCTGCCAGTAGACTACCCTAGTTACACCTTGGACGCCGAGTACAGGCTCCATACTCTGGACCTGAGATGTGCTCTCTCCTACTACAAGGAGAGGACAGCGGAAATTCATGGAGAGGTTCGCCAGCTGTTTGTCACCTACGCTGAAGCCACTTTTGGCAGACCTGCAGCCAAACGGACAGTAGGAAGATGGATTACATCACGCATCGGTCTGTACTATGAGTTGGCAGGCAAGAAGCCTCCCAGAAGGATAAGAGCTCATTCTACCCGCCATACTGCTGCATCGGTGGCTGCTTCCAGAGACATCCCTATCCAGGAGATCTGCCGGGCTGCTACCTGGAAGTCAGCAAACACCTTTGTCACCCACTACCACATTGACCTTGAGTCACTCCGGGATGCTGGTTTTGGGGCCTTAGTTTTCCAGTCTCTGTTTCCTAAGTAGGGGGTGTGCGCCTTGCCTCCCTCCTCCTGGAGAACTGCTTGGAGTCTGCAAAGAAGTGTGGATAGAACAACATATCCACGCTCCTAGAAGAGCAGGTTACTCACCTGTAACAGTAGTTCTAGGAGTGGTATATGTTGTTCATCCACACGCACCCACCCGACCTCCCTGGCTTCGAGCACAGAACCTTGCTTCCAGCGGGCTAAGATCTCGTGTCACGGGGCGGAGCCAAGGTATATACCACTCAGCTGGGTGGGAGGAGTCAGCTTGAAGACTTCCAGCAAAATTTAAAGGGGAAAGGGACATGTCAAGAAGTGTGGATGAACAACATATACCACTCCTAGAGCTCCTGTTCTAGGGACATGGATATGTTGTTCATCCACACTGTCTGGCAGGTTCCTTGCTGCTTTAAATCTTGCCGGAAGGTCTTCAAGCTGGCTCCTCCCACCCACCCGGGTGGTAAAACTCTATGGTTCGCCCCATGACACCAGATCTTCCTTACCGCTTGGAAGCTCAGGTTCCCTCCTTAACGCTCTGCGTGTAGACTGGATCCTAATTCTTCGGTTCGCCTGAAACTTATTCTAAAATTTTCAAGACTTCGGTCACGTTCCTCGCTGGCGCGATGGGACAACCGACTCGGATTTCAGCAGTGCCCATGGGGCAAAAATGTCCAGGACGGATCCGCACTCCATGTACGTCTACTGCCTCGCCAGACCATGACCCGCAGGCCTGTGAATTATGGTGTTGCTGCCGTCAACGCCCTGAAGACCGCGCTTGCCCGTTACAGCTTACGCCCGAGAAGCGCCATCACGTGAAGTTGAAGGAGGCCCGCGGTGGTTACTGCGCGGCTGGCTCGGGCTGAGCAACTCGTGGAGATGATCGCCCTCGAGGAGGAGGCGGCCCAGGCCGGATCATCATCTTCCTTGGTCGCAGCATTTATCCCGCTCTCCCCGGGTACCTCATATTCAGCTTCATTCAAGGAGCTTTGCCAATCCCTTTCTACGAAGGGAGAGGGGCCATCGGGACATTACTCTCGGTCCAAAAAGAAGGACTTGAAAGGTAAGTCCCACCGTCGGCGTTCGTGGGAGTCGGAGAGGTTCCTCTTCCCCAGACAGTCGACACACTACTGCGGTCGAGGTTGCGGCTAAGGCCACTGGCTTCATGGTGTCCCCGTCTGCTCAGCCGGCTGAGACACCTGTCGACGCGGTCGAGATTTTTCTTGTCCCGTTGGACAGGCTGTCGACTGGTGAAGCAGACAACCCTTCTTCATCGGTTCCCCCGGTGGAGACCGAGGACATGCCTGCGCCTCCGATGCCGCAGTCCCCGGTCAAGGCTTCCAAGCTGAGGGAAGAGCGGGTGTTCCCAGACCCATCCTCGGAAACACTGAGGTTCTTGGTCTCGGACATCCTCTCGGTCCAGCCGATCCCGCTGACATCGGCGGTCTCGTTCTTGGCACCGAAGTAAGCAGCGCCGCCTCTCGTCCTCGTCTTCCTCCTCAGAAGAGGAGAGGATTTGGCGCAAATTGCGTCGACGCTACGAGGACATGATGTGGCAGCAGTTACTTCTGTCCGGGAACAAGCCGACGCCGTCTCCCTCCCTGGCCATCAAGTGGCTGTCACCCGAGCGGCGGAAACAACCCCTCGCTGCAGCCGAGGTGCCCAAGCCTGGGCCAGTTGTTTGGCCGAAACCAGCTGCCCCACCGATTGTGGTGGAACCTCCGCCTCCACATCCGAAATCGGGGGCACCGACCAAGGACTCTCGGTCGTGTCAGGGCCTGCCCCACAGGTTGTCGGTCACCCTCACTCCCGACCATCCTCGGCAGGTGGAGGGTAGCTCAGGCCCTAGGCAGCTCTTCGCTGACTCCTCAGAGTCCGACGATGACTCCTCCCAGTTCTCCAGGCCCACTGACCTGGAGTCTTCCGGGGGCCAGTCGATGGACAAAAGCCCATTGTCCTTCATGGGTCTGCTTCGGCTCATCTCGGAGTCCACTGGGATGCAGCTTGAGCCCGTATCTAAGCGGGCCAAGTTTCCCCTGATGGAGATACTGGACCGAGAGGATTCACCCATGGAGGCCTTTCCGGTGGCCGAAGCCATTGTTGGCCCAGCCTTGGAGCTCTGGCAGCGGCCTGCTTCCTGTCCTCCGCCTTCAGCCTGGATGGTCAGGAAGTATGCGGTCCCTACCGGCTCTTTGCCTGGTTTTTCGGAACACCCCTCCACCGAGGGGTTGGTCACCGACAGCGTTCCGCGATGCCCGGGAATGCTAGGGATGGATGCCCCCCACAAGGAGTCCAAGTGCTGGACTATGCCGGCTTAAGGTGTATGCTGCGTCCTCCCTCGGCCACCGCCAGGCCAGCTCGGCCGTGCTGATGGCACACTTCTCCCACGCTCTCATGGCCTCCCTGGACGAGGTGATCCCTCATCTCCTGGCCAACCTGCAAACCACGGTCCAGCAGATACGGGACCAGGGAAGGGCGGTGGCAAAACAGCAGCTCCAAACGGCTCTGGACATTGGGGACTCCTGTGCCAGATTAGTTGCCGCTGCGGTGGCCATGCGTCGCAGAGCATGGCTGAGGATATCCACCTTTACGGCGGATACCTAGCATAAACTGGCGGATGTCCCCTTCCTGGGGACCAACCTCTTCGGCCCTGGAGTGGAAGGTCACCTCCTGCGGATCGAAAAGTCCATTTCCACTCTGGACGCAGTCACCTCCGCCCAGAAGGATAAAGGCCGCCGACAGCAGCAGCACAAGTCCTTTCGTCCTTCTGCGCCTGCGGCACGTCCGGCCCAACAGCACCAGCACCAGGGCCAGCAGGCTCGCGCTTGGCATCCCAAACCCTAGCCCGCGGCTTCCTCCAACAGGAAGCAGGGAGGTAAAGGCCCAGGAGGTCCCTCGGGCGGTCCCTCCTCCAAGCCTTTCCAGTGACGGGTTGAGGGGTGTCGCCCCCAGCCTCGTCACTCCCCCCTGGGTTCCCCCCATGGGGGAACGGCTCCGCCACTTCCTTTCCGCCTGGTCCACTATCACCACAGACTGGTGGGTGTTGGAGGTGGTAGGAAATGGCCTGCCTCTGGAGTTCGAGCAGGCCCCACCCTTCCGAGCCGTCGTCCCTTGGGGGGCTACGGGGTCCGCAGCCTCTCTGTTGGCTCGCCGAGCCGATATTGCCCTGCTCCTCGAAAAAGAGGTGATCAGGAAGGTGGCGGATCCTCCTCCAGACCCGGGGTTTGTGTCCAGGTACTTCCTGGTCCCAAAACGTATGGGGGTCTGGCGCCCCATTCTCGACCTGCACGACCTGAACAGGTTCCTAAGGTCTCAGACCTTCAGGATTGTCACTCTGACTCAGATAATCCCATCCTTGGAACGAGGCGTGTGGTTCTGTTCTCTGGACCTTCAGGACACGTTCTTTCACGTCCCAATCCGTCCGTCCCACCAGAGATTCCTCCGCCTCGGAGCAGAGGGATCCCTTTACGAGTTCCGGGCCATGCCCTTCAGCCTTACCTAGCTCCCAGGGTCTTCGCCAAATGCATGGCAGTGGTGACAGCATTCCTGTGGTGCCGAAGGGTCCGGATGTACCCCTACCTGGATGACTGACTGATTGCAGCCCCCTCCAGAGCGGAGGTGGAGCGGTCCAGAGATCTGGTCCTCCAGGTTTGCTCTCAGGTTGGCCTCCCCATCAACGAGACCAAGTCGGAACTCGTGCCAAAGCAGGTGATACAATTCATCGGGGCAGAACTCTACACTCTACGAACCAGAGCACGGCTCCCGGTGGACAGGGCCGAGGTTCTTTCCTCCTTTGCTTAGTCATTTCAGGTTGGGCAATCGCACCCTGCCCGGGACTTCCTGCGCCTTCTGGGCCTCATGGCGGCCTGCATCAGTGTGGTCCGTTGGGCCCGCTGGTACATGCGTCCCCTCCAATGGTGGCTGGCCAGCCAGTGGTCACAACACTTCGATCCGCTGGATCAGCTAGTGACAGTGACCCAGGGGATGTGGAACGCTGTCCAGTGGTGGACCGTTCCAGCACATCTGCAGGAGGGCATCCCGTTTGTCCACCCCGAGCCGACGGTCTCTCTATTGACCGATGGCTGTCTTGATGGGTTGGGGTGCCCACCTGGGGGAGCACAGAGCGCACGGCCTCTGGTCCCCTCGGGAGTTCCGATGCCACATCAACCTGCTGGAGCTTCGAGTGGGTCGTCTAGCCCTCACTGCCTTCGCTCCATTTCTACGGGGTCAAGTGGTTCAGGTCCAGACGGACAATACCACGACCTTGTACTACCTAAACTGCCAGGGCGGGACGCGCTCCATGCCTCTGTGCAGGGAAGCTCTCAGCATTTGGTCACTTGTGTGCAGCCTGGAGGCGGATCTCCTCGCCATTCATGTGGCAGGAGCCTCCCAACACCCTGGCTGATGCCCTAAGCCGGATAGGGGCTGTGTCTCACGAGTGGTCTCTCCTGCCAAAGGTAGTACAAGATCTCTTCTCCCACTGGGGCACGTCTCAGGTGGACCTGTTTGCCTGCAGGGAGAATGCGAAGCTGAGACTGTTTCATGCCTGCCCCCCTCAGCAGGGTTCACTGCAGGGGATGCCTTCTTGAGGCCGTGGACCCCGGGCCTCTTCTATGCCTTTCCCCCATTTCCCTTGATCCACAAAGTGCTTCTTAAGGCGAGGAGGGACAAGGCGCAGGTGAATGTGGTAGCCCCAGACTGGCCCCGCCAGTTCTGCTATCCAGATCTCCTCAAAGTCTCAGCTCCAGGCTCCCGAGGTGGCTTCCAGCTCACCCGGACCTGATCCCAGTCAATCCGGGGAAGCTATTCCATCCGGACCTTCAATCCCTGCACCTCACGGCCTGGTTCCTGAGTGGCTAGAGTTCCAGGCCTTGGGTCTTTCCAACGAGGTCCTCAACGTCATTGAGGCGTCCCGTAAGGAGTCGACCAGAAAATGCTACACCTTCAAATGGAAGAGATTCTCCATTTGGTGTCAGGGCAAGGGCCTGGACCCTTCCTCTTGTTCCTTGGCAAGCATTCTGGACTACCTGTGGTTCCTTTCTCAGCTAGGGCTTCCGCCGATGACCCTTAAGGTGCACCTGGCAGCCATTCTCTGCCTTACGGGCGTGGGCGGGGAAGCAGTCGGTGGCGCAGGAGAAGGTGGTCAGGCTGCCAAAGGCCTTGATCACATTTCCCCTCCGGTGCGAGAACGTCCACCTTCGTGTGATCTACTGTTGGTATTGGCTAAGCTCATGGGCAAGCCATTCAAACCGATGCAGAGGTGTAACATCTCTCACCTGTCATGGAAGACCACCTTCTTGATGGCTATCACGTCAGCCAGAAGGATGGGAGAGCTCAAGGCGCTTTCCATAGAGTCTCCTTATCTGGTCTTCCACAGGGACAAGGTTGTCCTGCGCCCCCACCTGAAGTTCCTTCCGAAGGTGGTGTCTGAGTTTCACCTTAACCAGGTGTTGACCCTGCCAGTGTTCTACCCCAATCACACTTCGGAGGCCGAATATAGGCTCCATACTTTGGACCCTAGAAGAGCGCTCGCTTATTATAAGGAGCGGACGGCTGAAGTTTGGGGAGAGGTTCGCCAGCTATTTGTCACCTACGCTGAAGCCGCACCTGGCAGACCTGCAGCCAAGCGGACGATAGGCAGGTGGGTCACCTCCTGTAAAGATCTATGCTATAGGTTGGTGGGCATGGAGCCTCCCAGAGGGATAAGAGCTCATTCTGCCCGCCATACCGCTGCATCGGTGGCTGCTTCCACGGACGTCCCTATCCAGGAAATCTACAGGGCTGCTACCTGGAAGTCAGCACACACCTTCATCACCCACTGCCGCATCGACCTTGAGTCACGCTGGGATGCTGGTTTTGGGGCCTCAGTTCTCCAGTCTTTATTTCCCAAGTAGGGGGTGTGCGCCTTGCCTCTTTCCTTCCGGGGAACTGCTAGGAGTCTGCCAGACAGTGTGGATGAACAAGATATCCATGTCCCTTGAAATACAGGTTACTCACCTGTAACAGGAGTTCTAGGAATGGTATATGTTGTTTATCCACACGACCCACCTGACCTCCCCGGCTTCGACGCAGAACCTGGCTTCCAGCGGACTAGATCTGGTGTCATGGGGTGGAGCTGAGAGTTTTACCACCCGGGTGGGTGGGAGGAGCTAGCTTGAAGACCTTCTGGCAAGATTTAAAGCGGCAAGGAACCTGCCAGACAGTGTGGATGAACAACATATACCATTCCTAGAACTCCTGTTACATGTGAGTAACCTGTTCTTCTAGGAGTGATATATGGTGTACATCCACACAGCCCACCTGAACTCCCCCGGCAAGTGGCCCATGGAATCTTGCTTCCAGCGGGTAAGATCTGATGTCAGGGGGCGGTTCTGAGGGAGTTACCACCCGGTCTGGGTGGGAGGAGCCAGTTTGAAGACCTTCCGGCCAGAGATTTATTTGTTTAAAAAAATTTTTTTTTTGCAATTTAGTATGCTTTTTATGTGCCAGACCTCCCAGCCCTCATTCCTGAAGAACCTCGTCAGCCCCTGGGACTCACCTGAATGGCGATCAGCCCAGGCTTACCCCCTTTGGGTGGGGCTGCAGCCAGCGCGACCCCCACAGGCTTTAAGTCACAGTAGGAACACCAACCAGGAGAACCCCCTGGCTTGCCCCCCAGTGTGGGGCTGCGGGACCGAACCGTCGGACAACTCGTCACTACATCTCCAATCCAGGGGTTGTGGAGTACGGCACGGCCACAAGGAGACAGGGCTTCATGGAGGAAGCGGGCAGCATTTCCTGTCAGAAATACTCCCAGAGAGGTGTGTCGTGCAATGACGTAACACGATGTCAGACATCCTTTCCCGACAGCATGGCGTCCACAGCGGGTAGTTCCTCCCAGCCTCCACCAGGAGTCACTAACAAGCCGTACACCCCTGCCCACCCCTGAGGAGGAGAACCATCACACAGATGAATCCTCCTCCCCCTAACTGGCCCTCCCTAACCCAGGCCGCAAGTGCCACAGACGGAGATCTAACCGCTGCGCTGGCAAGCCAGCTACAGTCAGAGATTTAAAGGAAAAGAATCTGCTAGAAGTGTGGTTGTACACCATATACCACTCCTAGAACTACTGTTACAGGTGAGTAACCTGATTTTTCTCCTGAAGGTGGTATCTGAATTTACACTGAATCAAACGATACACCTTCCTGTTTATTACTCTGAGCGTGCCAGTCAGGATGAGGCACTGCTCCATACTCTAGATGGACATAGAGTACTCAGATATTATGGTACTCACACCAAGGACTGCAGGAAGACCTCTCAGCATTTTGCTTTGTTCACCTCTGGAAAGCGGGCGCCCCATGTCTAAGCAGTGCCTATCCAAATGATTGGTATATTACATTACGTTCTGTTATAGGAAGTACTTAAACAAGAAACATAGAATACTGTAAGGAACATCTTTGAGGATATCTCATCAAGCCACACCTTTAGAACATACAGCCTCCAGGCACTGGGACCACATGGAAACTTTTGCAAGCAGTCAGCCAGGGGCCAACAATATTGTCAGTATGTGCATAAACGTGGGCGGCCCCATAAATTTGGGTAGCTCTTCCTCTCTTCGGTTCTTTTCTCACTATTGATCAGACTCATCAGACCCACGGAAATACTGCTACTTATAGCCGCTTAATTTTTTTTTCTGTAACCTAAATAATCACTGTCCTATTGATTTTCGATGACCTATATGTTGTCGAAAGAACAGTCAAAACTCTTCCAGTACTGTGAGTGCAGAGAGATGATTTGCACCGGAGACTCCCACAATGTCTGTGTCTGCTGCTTAGGCCTCTTCCACAGTGCAAAAGCTTATGAGATCTATGAGGGGTTCAACTCCACAACCAGGCAACACAGAAAAAGGGCTTTGGAGAAATTCCTTTTCCAGAAGACCATGGAGAGAATAGAAAAGCAGTGCCAAGAAAAATCCATGTCACCCACCCCGTCAACTGAATCGCAGTTGAAGTTCGAGGAAAAATCCTCAAGGAGTCACGAACACAAGCACCAGGACAAGGGCAAGGACTCCCTGGTATGCTCCAGGTTGCCCCTGCAAACTATGGGTATGACCTCTGTTTTGACTTCGACTGCTCCAGCGGCAGCACCCGTGACCATTGACCAGACACCAAGGTCGGGGTTTAGCATGATGGACACTACCGGGCCTCCTACAGCCAGTACATCTCCGGAGATCCAACCTCCAATGTCAACAACTTCAATTGTGCCTGCTAACTAAAGTAGCGCTAACACTCAGGCAGTGCTTATTTATTTATTGAATTTTGTTAACCATTTAGCCCCACTGGAACCCAAAGTCCCCTTTTCAGGGGTGACCCAGGGTTAATTACACAGAAGGCCAATCAATATAGATTTTACAGAGTCAGACGGTACATGGAGTAATGTACTAGTTGTGCTAAGTCAAATACTTACCATAGCATGGAATAATATATACAGGGGTACAGTAAATCAGTTCACAGGCAGGAACGTATTATACATCAAGGCAGTAACACAGTATTACATAAATAGGTCGGATACCCATTCCATAAGAAATGCAAAAAAAAAGTACAGTGGAATGTCCTAGTGCCACCAAATGCAAGGCCAGATGCAGTGAGGAGTGGCAGCAGCTCCAGGTAATTGATTGCAAGAGCACAAGCTGCATTCGAGCAGGTATGCCTTGAGGCCTTTTTTTAAAACTTCCAAGTGAGGTGCAATTTTGAAGGTAAGCAGGAAGCGTATTCCACACAGATGGTATTGAGCTCGATCTGACCCTGGGTACTTCTAGTAAAGTACATCCGGTGGACCTGAGCACACTCTGTTCTGACTTGGGGGACAGGCTACCTCGAAGGCAGGATGTGGAGTTGGACCTTTTAGGATTTTATAAGTGAGACAGTGGAGGGAGTACTCTAGTCTGCTCTCTAATGATGGTTACTTAAGAGAGCAGAAGACGTTGCAGTGATGCATCCTAGTAGGAATGCCCAGGCCGAATTGGCCAATTTTGTTATAAAAGACTCTGGAGTTTATTGAGTCCTGTGTTTCTCACAAAGTGAAGAGTAGGGGCCCCATACTGTAAGAGTGGGAGCAGCATACCCCTGGCAGTAACTAGTTGAGATCCCTTGGCGGGGTCATTACCTAGATGGGATGGCAAACCAAGTTTTGAGTGTAGGGATTTAGTGAGAGAATCTGTATGTGCTCTAAAGGTGTCTTCCTGATCAAGGTAAACCTCCTAGGTATGTAATAGCGTCTACCAACTCTATCTGGTTACCCCCCAATGTGGATAAGTTTAGTAGGTGTTGCCTGTCAACAGGGCCAAAAAGAATGGCTTTAGTCTTTTTGGGATTGAGAATCGGCTTACTTGATGAGAACTACCTTTTAAGCATCAGGAAGTTCTAAGCGAAGAGTCTGTTGATGAGGGTGACATCATTGGAGCTGCTATACAGTAGTGCATCATCAGCATAGAGCTGAAGATGTGCTCCTCCACAGTGACGAGGTAGGTCATTTTACAAATAAGGAGAATAGCGTTGGGCCCAGGATAGACCCATGAGGGATGCCATAAGTTATGGTTTGTAATGCAGATTGCATACCTTTCCATTTCACTTTCTGAGACCAGTCAGTCAAGTAATGAGTGACCCACCTACAGGATGGGTCTTCCTCTTATCACCTTTTCACATATAAGATGGCTACTGGCTGGCCCACTGGCACAGCAGTAACGATACCGCTTGCGGTGCTGATAACCTGGGTTCGGGAGCGAGCCTGGTACGTCAGAGGATTGGGCATGAGGGAAGGTGTATGGGCATCCCACAGACAGCTCTTCCAACTCTGGAGGGGGTGTTTGTGAAGTCCAGCATTTGAGTGACACCCAGTGGAGACTGGATGCACTACCAATGAGGGACCATGCACTGAAGGGGAAGGTAGTGGCGGATGTCTATGGGGCGTGTCTGGGAGGTCACATGCCCTCATGCCGATGTCATTACATGTCCACACATTAGGGGAAACACTGATGCAAGAAAAACCCTGTGCGTCAGTGTAGTGTGATGCTTCTGACCTCCATACCGAATGATGTCACAACAGTTTGGGCCACTCTGTGTTGATCTCCGTCTCTCCTTCAGGAGCCCCGCTGTAGGGGGTAAGCTGCGGGCCCCCGGTCTGGGGTAGACGAAATGTATTCTGCCTCTTCTGGAAAGCCCGTTTATGCCAACCAGCCTGAGACCAACTCGGTGGTCATCACAGCTGCCCACGAAAGGTCCAGGGCACCTAAGCACCCGAGTTCTCTTTCCCCTGATAAAGAATCTAGGAGGTTGGAAGTTCTAGGCAAGCATACATATGCTGTGCCTCATTGAGCCTACTTATTGCTAATTACCAGGCCCACACAATAAATTATCAGATGGCTGCTGCACAGGCCTTGCCTGAGGGTTCTGCTAAGCAAGAATTAATGAGGACTCTTCCTGTTGGCACTGATGTGGGAAAGCATTTTATATGCACAGCATATGATATTTCAGATGCTTCTGCTGGGGCTGCTGCTTCTGGCATATATCTCGGGTACTACTCTTGGCTTAGAGTAGCAGGTTTTGCAACTGGTTTGCAGCAAACCGTTTGTGGTGCTCTATTCAGAGGGCATAAACTGTTTGGCCAGCATGTAGAAGATACTTTGAGAAATCTTCAGTCATCTTCCGAGACTCTGAAGGCAGTACACTCCCTGTACCATACGCAGCCCAGGGGAAGGAGCAGGGGTAACTTTCTCCCCACTTCTGTCGGGGGGCAGCATCTGACCTACAGATAGCAGGGAAGAGGCAAAGGTATGGGAGCCTTGCCAGTCCCCACCACAGCCCCGGGTGCCCATTTAGAAGCACCTAGAGATAGTGGAGCTGGTGGCTCAGCATGATTCCTTATACGCCCGTCGGCCACCTTTACCTCCAGGTGTGGTTGTCGGAGGTCTCCTATCCCTCCACTTGGACTGATGGAGGGAGGTGACTTACAGACACAAGGGTTCTGGAGATTATAGAGAAGGATCATGCTCTGGAGTTTCTGGACAACCCTACAGATCATCCACCAATGGTAACAACATACCCACCAGTGTGCTTGTCCCTGATGCTAGAGGAAGTATAGACTCTGCTTCAAAAAGGGACCATAGAACATGTCCCTCTAGAACAGAGGAACACAGACTTTTATTCCAGACATTTTCTCGTCCCAAAGTGGATCAGGGATGTGCAGCCTACCCTGGATTCAAGAGATCTAAACTTCTTCATGGTATTCAGAAAGTTCAGGATGGTTGCTCTGCAGGGTCTCTCTTCCCTATTACAACCAGGGGACTAAGGATGTGTACCTCGTCCAGCTCGGGCGGTGTGCAATGCCAGGTTCATTAGGAACAAGACTATTATTGCTGATCTTATTGGTTCTGTGGACCTGGCCTGCATCACCGAGACATGGCTGGATGATAATCCAGGCCCCACAATAGAGGCTGTGACTCCAGCTGGGTACTCAGTGATACACCGCTCGAGATTGGACCGCGGCGGGGGGAGGGGGGGTTGCAGTCTGTTTCAAGACAGAACTGGTCCTCACAAGGGTAGTAGTTGAGGAAGTTGAGTTATTTGAGTGTACCGTGGTAGCGGGTGTAGGTGTTCGAATAGTTCTTATCTGCTGTCCACCCGGAGATGGGAAGCGATTCCTTCAGGAAGTGGCGGACTTCATTGTCGACGTGGTGTTTGAATTACCCAGATTGATGGTTCTGGGCGATTTTAATGCCTGGGTCAACGACAAACTCTCGCAATCTGGTCAGTACTTCCTCCAGTTAATGAACTTCTGTGGGCCTTACACAGGTGGTTTCCACTGCTTCACATGAATTTGGACACACTCTGGACTTAATCTTCTTGCTAGGGATCGAGACCTCCGTCATGGGGGTGGAACCAGTCATTTGGTCTGATCACTACACTGTGAGGTTCAGTTTTTGCACCCCCCCTTAGAAGGCCTACCCCTGTGGAGATGGTTAAGTAGCACCCATTACGGGATATTAACTCCCAAGGCCTTGCTGCGGTGCTTGACCTCTCGTCCCCTGCGCTGGCGACTAGTGATCCAAAAGCCCTCGTGTCAGCTTATAATTTGGCTGTTACGGTGGCTCTGGATTCTATTGCCCCAGTCTGTGTGCGGTCCCTCTCCCATCGCCCCAAGTCCCCCTGGTTTGATGGGACAGTGAGGGAGATGCGGAGACGGGCGGGTTAGAGCTGCTGCTAGCAACCGCCTTGATATCGACCACCTTAGATTGATGGACCATTACTCTATTAATCTGCAATCACCCATAAGAAGGCAGAGTTCCTGTCCAGGGAGATTATGGTTGCGTTGAACCTAATTGTGCCCAGCTGTTTCGGGACTGTAGACAGATTCTAACTCAGCCTGTCTGCAAGTTCGGAAAGCTTTTTCGCAATCAGAGTGCGAAGAGCTTGCTCGATTCTTCACAAATAAGGTGGCCAATATCAGGGCGGATTTGCAGCCAGCATCGTCTAAGGGGTTTGCTGTTGGACAGTGCAAGCTCACTGTACCTCAGTTTTCATGGAGTTCCTTCAGTCTGCTAGATTTCATGGATGTCAAGAGGATTATCCAGAGTGTGTGTCCTACATGCTGTAGTTTGGATCCTGGACCGACCTTCCTAATCTTGGGTTGTAGTGATGATATCAGTCCAGTCCTCATGCGAATAGTCTGGCGCTTCCTTGGAGTCGGGTGAGTTCCCTAGCTCCCTGAAAGAGGCGGTGGTGACACCACTCTTGAAGAAAGCTGCCATGGACCCAGACTGTTTCAAGAACTACAGACCCATCTCTAACTTTCCCATTGTTGAGAAGGTGATTGAGAAAGTAGCAGCAGCGCAACTGGAAGACCATTTAACCATCCATGACATCTATGAACCCCATCAGTTCGGTTTTCGTAAAAGACATAGTACCAAGACATAGAAACATAGACTTTGACAGCAGATAAGGACCGCTTGGCCCACCTAGTTTGCCCATTTCCCTACCTAGAGGATAAGCTGCAGATCCTTTTTAATCAACAGCCTTTTTCTTCCTATCCCCCACAAAAATTGCCTTATGTCCGTCCCATGCATTCATGAATTCTCCCACAGTTTTAGACCCCACAGCCTCCTCAGGAAGGCTGTTCCATGCGTCCACCACCCTCTCTGTGAAAAAATACTTCCTCACAGTGCCCCTGAAAACCGTCTCCAATGGACACCGTGGATCACATGGTATTGTTAGCGAGCCTGAGGCATATATGTGGAATATCAGGAACCGTCCTTAGACGGTTCACCTCATTCCTCATGGGGAGATCACAAAGAGTTGTGCCCAGGATTTTTTCCTTGGACCCAACGGCTTTGTTGTGTGGTGTGCCTCAGGGTTCTGTGCTGTTACCCATGCTATTCGTGGTGTATATGCTATTCCTCCGAGACATTGTAAGAAGGTATGGGCTGAGGTTTCACTGTTATGCAGATGATACTCAGCTTTACCTGTCTCTTGTACCCGACCAGGATGGAGCTCTCTCAGTCTTTAACAACTGCCTGAAAGAAATCTAGTAATGGATGGATTCTAGCTGGTTAAAGTTGAACTCAGAAAAGACAGAGGTATTGGTTGCGGACCCGGGTCGACAGATAGAGGGGTCGGGGGTTGGTACACCTTCAGGAATTTTTCTTGCCGCTGTTGCTCTACCGACCTCAGAATGGGTGTGTAGCTTGGGGGTGATCTTTGATAACAGACTGACATTGCAATCGCAGGTGTCGGCTGTCATCAAGACTTCCTTTTACCATCTTAGGAACATCGCCAGAGTTAAGCATCTGGTTCGGTCTGACGACCTTCCGACATTGGTCCACGCCTTTATGTCCTCGCACTTGGACTACTACAACTCTCTTTACTTTGGGCTTTCAGGGGTTGAAATTTGCCGCCTGCAGCTAGTGCAGAACGCAGCAGCCCGGATTTTGACAGGCTCTAGTAGGTCATGTTCTATTACCCCGGTGCTGCCCGAACTACACTGGCTGCCTGTATGGTGGCGGATCACCTTTAAAGTCGGTTTACTGACTTTTAAAGCCCTTCATGGTCAGGGTCTGGCCTATCTGAAAGAACTTCTGATTCCTTACTCCCCAGGCCGATCACTCCGCTCGGCCAGTGAGGGGTTGCTAGAGAGTCCAAGGGCGAACCTTAATTCATCATGCTGTAGAGCTTTTTCTTATGCTGCTCCCACCATTTGGAATTCTCTACCCCGTCGGTTACGGGAGTGCACCTACGTGGAGGAATTTGAGAGGACTAAAAACCTATCTTTGGCAAATGGCCTTCCTGGGATCTTGAACTTATTTTTGAATATGATTCTTATCTATATATAAGAGTGTGGATTTTAATGTTTGTTTTAATTGATGTTAAAGCTGTAAGGCGTCTTGGAATTGGAAAGGCACCGTACAAATAAAGTTATTATTATTACCTCTGTATCAGAATCCGGAAACCTCACAGAAAATGTCTGAGGATCTTACTTCGAGTGGGAGCTCTTGCAGCAGGCTGTTACCATTAGGACTATGCCACCAGGCACTAGGACTCCATGGCAAACTTCTAGCTAGTACTCTCCATTGGAGACCGACGCCGCGGCTCCGCCCCGACGTCGGCCAATGGTGTATCCGGGGGTGGTCCCCAGCCCCACCTCACTTCTTTCCTGACGCAGACCTGTTAACTTTGGCTTTTTGGTGAATGTCTGGAAGAACTAGTGTTTCTCTGATTTTTTTTTTTTTCTGCGTGATTCCTCGGTTGAAAAGTTCGCTTTTCATCTTTTCTTCCTCGCTGTATGTCGTCCTCTCCTTCGTCCATCTCTTCTTACAAGAAGAAGAAGACAAAGTGCTCCTGTGGTCGCCAGATACTGGTGAAGGAGAAACACGATGCCTGCATCTTCTGCCTGGGGCCTGACCATGACACCAAGGCCTGCTCATTGTGCAGAGGCTTTACTGGCCAGACTAGAATTCGCCGCCTGAAAGCATGCTAGGCCCATCTTCTAGAGCAGCAGGTGGCAGTGATACAGGCCTCACCGGCTGGAAAATCTTCTTTGTCCTCCTTGGAAATACAAAGACAGAAAGGATGACTAAAATCGGAAGACCCGAGAAAAGGACCAGTGTCAGTCAAATTGGTGTTCATGCTCCTGTTCCCCTCATCCGAAGAAGCCCTCCTTGGGGTCAAACTCTGAACGATCTGACCACTCTTCCTGCCACTCTCATTGGTCTTCCGGGCAGCAAGAGGCTTCCATTCTCACCAAAACACTGTCATCAGGGAATGGCAAGCAGGATTCTGGGTCTCTAACCCAGACTTCCTGAAGGTGAAGGCAATTCCTTTATGGACGTCTTCCACCTCAGGGGTTGGGACCTCTACTTCCTCTGCAGGGACTTTGGTCCCTCCACGTAAGGTCCTGATGTTGCCAACCCCGGGTACGCTGAATACGGCCTTGGCTTCCAGGGATCCGGTCTCTCGACCAGTCGTCACTCACCGATCCTTAGCGGCACCGGCCACGGTTTCCAAACAGACAGCCTCCAAGCACACTGGCTGCAGGCTGTCGTCGGTTAAGGAGAAAGAACTTTCGATGGGCAAGACTTTCCCTAAGTCTGAGCGTTTGCCAGCCCAACAGGCACCCACACCTGAGGATAAGGGGGACCAGTCCACTCCTTCTCCGAAGGATTTACCAGAACTCCCCACCTCACCTATTGTGCCCCCTTCACCAGAGCGGCCTTCTCCTTCTGGGGGGGTTTGGCCACGGCACAGTTCACCAAGGAAGAGCTTACTGAACTGTTCCAGTTCTGGTGGGGACAGGTTCAGAAAGACATTATTCCGCCACAGCCTGACTCTGAAAGGCTCTGAATAGACGAAGAAAAAACCCTGGCCGCAGAACCTTCGGCTCCCATGCGAAAGCAGTCTTCTCCGAAACCGAGGACAAAGTCTCACTCATGAAGCTCCATGGACTCTCGTGGGTGAACTTTGCACAAGAAGAGGCAACACTGACTACACTCTCTGTCACATAGCTCTGACCACCACCACTTCCACAGCCGGGGTGGTCATTAAGCCGTCGTTGGTCTCACAGTTGTCGCCGGTCCCACTCCACGTTGCCAGTCATCTAGCTGTCATTGGTCCAGCAGTGGGCGGCGTTCACTTGGAAGACACAGATCCTCTTCGGGATCAGCTTCCCCTTCCTCTAGGGGCCGAGGTTCTGATGAGCCCACATTCATGGACGTGATGAGGCACATCCAGTCCTCCAACGGATGGGAGACGGAGGATCTGGATCCCGAGCACCGGAGACTTAAAAGGTACCTGAGGCAGAAGGAGCCAAAACTTTTGGTTGTCCCTGCTCTCGTGGATACCTTGCAGGATCTTACGCGGATCACTTGGAAGCATCTATGTACTACGGCAGTCTCGAAGAAGGCAGACAGGCTGTACAAAGCACCGAGGGATGAGCCTTTCCTGGCGGAACACTCTCAGGCTGACTTCATGGTAATCATGGCTGCCCATGACAAGTCAAAGCAGCCGAAGCACCTTAGTTCACAGCCTCCTGACGTGGAGTCCAGGTATTTAGATCAGGTGGGCAAGATGGTCTATTCTGCCTCCACCCGCTCTGTCTGGTCCCTGAATTTCCTAACGCATACGGCACAATACCAGAATGAGTTATGGGAAAAGGGTTTAGAGGTCGCTCAGGCCTTGCAAGACTCTGCACAAAAGACAGCGCTCCTGCACACTTTAAAGTCTGGTTCGGACGTAGACACTCATGTTCTGAGGGCCTCGTACAACACTGCGGATACAGCATCTAGGGCAGCGGCATCCGGCATTTGACTTGGATGCCACGCCTGGCTCAGAGTCTCAGGATTCTCCCAGGATCTGAAGTCCGGGATCCTGTACCTCCCTTTCCAGGGTTCTGTTCTTTTTGGGGAGGAGACTGAGAAGTTGATCTCATGTCTCCAAGACTCCAGTAAGTCAATCTGGTCCATCCAAAAAATGTACAAGGGGGACCAGAAACCTTTTCACAGATGGCCATTTTGTAAGACCTCAGGGCAGAATACCCACGGCCAGTTTTTGCAGAAGGGTGGCTTCAAGAGAAAGGCACCAGCCCAGACCTCTGGGAGCTCTTCCTTAAGAGTCCCTAAGTACTTCCAGCCCTCTCTGCTCACTCCTTGAGCTACCCAGTGACTCCTTACTGGTCCCCTTCCTCCAGTGGAGGCTATGGGGGAACCAGTAGGGGGCCGCTTCTCCCTTTACCTCGAGGGCTGGAGCAACATCACTTTCAGACAACTGGGTCTTGGAGTACAAGAGGTTCAGGATGGTTACTCTGCCAGGCCTCATTCCCCTCTTACATCAAGGGGATTGGCTGTGCTTCCTGGATATGCAGGATGCCTACATGCACATCAGGGTTTTTCCTACCCATCGGAAGTTCCTGAGATTCCACTTCTGGGGGAAACATTTCCAGTTTCTAGCCTTACCGTTCAGCCTCTCCTCTGCTCCTCGAGTCTTCAAGTGTCTTTTGGCGGTGGCTGTGGCTCTCAGACGCAAGGGCCACTACGTCTTCCCTTACCTAGACGATTGGCTCCTGGCAGCTCCTTCCAGAGTTCAGCTAATTTGCACTCTTTGAGACATCTCTACTCTCTTCTGAGAGCTGGGGATCACCCTGAATCTTCCAAAGTCTTCCCCAGGGCCCAGCCAGCGACTCCTATTTATTGGAGCGGTCCTCGACACAGTTCAGAGCATGGCCTTCCTCCCATAATACAGGGGGGACTGTCTAAGGGGCGTAGCCCGGACGGTATCCATGGCTCCACAGGTCCCAGCCAGGACCTTCCTCAGACTTCTAGGGTACATGGCAGTGGCCATTCCCACAGTTCCTTTGGCTCTTCTACATATGAGAGTCCCACAGTGGATGCTTAGGGTGCAGTGGGATCAAAGGTCAGACGACCTAGATCAGCCGGTCAGAGTCTCCGACCTGGTCAGAAGGACACTTTTCATGCTGGTTAGACCCCTCCAGCCTGGTGCGAGGGGTCCCTTTCTGGCAGGAGCCACCAAGATGGACTCTCACTACGGATGCCCTCGGTCTCAGTTGGCGTGCTCATCTGGGAGAAAAACAGACCCAGGGGACATGGTCACCGGACGAGCAACTACTCCATATCAATGTTTTAGAGATGCGAGCAGTCCTGAATGCGTTGAGGGCATTTCAGAAGGACTTGTCGCCAGTCCCTCTTCTTATCCAGATGGACAACATGTCGGTGGTGTTTTACATCAACAAGCAGGGGAGCACGCACTCTTACCCCCTTTGCAGGGAGGTGATGAGGGTCTGGTATTGGGCACTGGAACACTTCTTAGACCTCACCGCTGCTCATGTTCCAGGTGTCCAAAACGTTGTGGCCGACAGCCTAAGCCGGTCTCTGACCAAGGCTCATGAGTGGGAGCTCCACCAGTTGGTAGCAGATCAGTTATTCAACAAGTGGGGCCGTCCATAGTTGGACTGATATGTGTCTCTACTCAACCCAAATTGCCCAGTTTCTGCTCGCTAGATTCTGCGCCTAGTGTTTTCTGGCAAGATGCTTTGTCCCTCTGTTGGACAGAGAGATTCCTGTATGCCTTCCCCTCCCTTTCCAATTCTTCAGAGGGTCCTGCTGAAGCTTCAGGCAGAAGGAGCAGAGATGATCCTCATTGCTCCTTTGTGGCCTCGGCAGATTTGGTTCCCACTACTTTAGCAGCTGGCAGTGGAGCCTCCAATACAGCCGCCGCTGAGCTTGCACTTACTGTCTCAGGATCAGGGAACGCTGGTCCATCCAGACCTCAAATCTCTGCATCTTCTTGCTTGGCTCCTGCAGACTTAGCCAGAACCAGGTTTGGGGTCTCCCAGAAAGTGGTGGACATTCTCATAGCAGCAAGAAAGCCCTCAACTAGATCCACGTATGCCATGAAGTGGAAACGTTTTTGCTTATGGGCTTAACCCCATCACCTGAACTTGCTTACCTGTCCAGTGAACTCAATCCTAGAGTGCCCTCTCTCCTTGCTGAATCAAGGCCTGAGCTACTCTTCCACAAAAGTACACCTTTCTGCAATCTCTGCTTATCATGCACCTATGGAAGGGAAAACACTCTCTCAACTGGATGTGTCCCATACGTTTTTGCGGGGCATCTTGCATATCAAACCTCCCATCCCAGATCATGTTCCACCCTGGGATCTCCTTTTTATGCTGGAGAAGTTAACCCTCCCCCTGACTGAGCCTGCCGCGGAATGCAAACTTCACTTTCTTTCATGGAAAGCGTTCTTTTTGGTTGCAGTGACTTCAGCTCGGAGAGTTTCCGAGCTTCAGGCCCTGATGTGTAAGGAGCCTTATTTGATTTTTCATAAGGACAGGGTGTCCTTGAGAACGAATCCTAAGTTTTTGCCAAAGGTGGTGTCCGAGCTTACGTTAAACCAGGACACCAACCTCCTTGTTTACTATCCAGATCGCTCAAATAGAAGGAAAGCAGTCCTGCATACCTTGGATGTCCACAGGGTGTTACGCTACTACCTTATCTGCACTGTAAAACGGAGCAATTGTTTGTGCCACGCTGCAAAGGCACCTCTGTCTAAGGAGGCACTTTCTAAGTGGCTGGTCAACTGTATTGTTTTCTGTTGCAACAAATGTAACAAGCCCCTTCCGGGCACAGTTAGGGGTCATTCCACCAGGGGAGTGGCAACTTAGTTTGCCTCTCTGCGCAACGTCTCCATTGGAGACATCTGTGCAGCAGCTACCTGGAGCCCAGTGCTTACCTTCATCAAGCACTACAGCCTGGACATTACCTCTAGGAGAAGGACAGGTTTCGGCCTTGTGGTCCTCCAAGGCCTACTATCATAACTACATTCCTGGGGCTACAGCGCTTCCAGCCTCCTCCCCAACTTGCCTTTCTCGGGATTGCTTGGACTCCATTCTAATGGTAATAGCCTTCTGCAAGACATCCCACTCGAAGTAAGATAGTACAGTTACGTAAGAACTTACTGTAACAGTAGATCTTCGAGAGGAGCTCTTGCAGCAGGCACTGCTTTCTCTCCATCCTTCCCCCGGTGAGTTCTGCATCTCTCTCTTACAGCATGCTCCCTCCCGGTTTGCCTGCTGGTCCTTTCTCTGGGTCTCTGAGAGGCGAACTGAGGTGGGGCTGGGGACCACCCCCAGATATACCATTGGCTGATGGGGTGGAGCCAGTGTCAGGGGGGTAGTACCCGCTGGAGACTGCTAGCTAGAAGTTTGCCGTGGGGTCCTAGTGCCTGGTGGCATAGTCCTAATGGTAATAGCCTGCTGCAAGAGCACCTCTCGAAGATCTGCTGTTACGCAAGTTCTTACATAACTGTACTTTCCTGTTTCAGGGGGAAGATTACCAATTCAGAGTGTTGCCCTTTGACTTACCTTCTGTGCCATGAGGCTTTACCAAATGTTTGGCTGTGGTGGCAGTAGCCCTTTGCAGGCAAGGTCTATGTTTTTTCCCTTACTTGGATGACTGGCTATTAAAAGCCCACCCCAGGGACCAACTAAGCTTGAACCAGACAGATGTTCGATGCTCTCTCTAGGGGTGATAGTCAGCATACCAAAGTTTGTCCTGACACCCTGCCAACTACTGCAGTACATAGAGGCATTTCTGGACACGACCCAGAGATCTGCATTGTTTCTGCTAGACAGGTCAGAACACCAAATTGCCCAAGCAGGGTTCGGTACTGGGTTCAGTCTTTTTTAATGTCTTTGTAAGTGACATTGCAGAAGGACTGGAAGGAAAAGTATGCCTCTTTGCAGATGACACAAAGACCTGCAACAGTGTTGATAACACAAGGAGGTGTGGAAAGGATGAGAAGGGACTTGGCAAGGTTGGAGGAATGGTCAGAAGTATAGCAGCTTGGATTCAATGCAAAGAAGTGCAAAATAATGTACCTGGGAAATAAAACCCAGAGGAAGATTACACAGTTTGGGAGGAGGTAGTTAAAACAACAAAATGGAAAGGGACCTGGGGATAATCAAATCAGATGACCTTAAGGTTGGCAAGCAATGTGAGAAGGCAGTAGGGAGGGCTGGGGTACTGGGATGTATAGGAGAGGCATCACCAGCAGAAAACCGAAAGTTGTTATCCCTCTGTACAGACAGTAAGACCCCATCTGGAGTACTGCATCCAGTTCTGGAGACCCCATCTCCACAAGGACATAGACAGGATGGAGGCAGTCCGGAGGAGGGCAACTAAAATGGTGCAGGGTCTACAAGAGAAACCATAAGAGGAGAGACTAAAAGAGCTTAGTATGTATACCCTTGAGGAAAGGAGGGAGAGGGGGGACATGATTGAAACTTTTAAGTACCTCAGTGGAATCAACAAAGTCCAAGAGGGTAGCATCTTTCAGAAAAAGAGATGTTCAAGAACAAGGGGACACAATTTGAAGATAGAGGGGGGACGGCTCAGGGGCAATGTGAGGAAGTATTTTTTCACAGAGAGGGTGGTGGATGCATGGAACAGCCTTCCTGAGGAGGTTGTGGGGTCTAAAACTGTGTGAGAATTCAGGAATGCATGGGACAGACATAAGGCAGTTCTTGTGGGGGGGTAGGAACAAATGGACTGTTGGTTAACTAGGATCTGCAGCTTATCCTGTAGGTAGGGAAATGGGCAGACTAGGTGGGCCAAGCGGTCTTTATCTGCTGTCAAAGTCTATGTTTCTAAGCAGGTTTGGTACACAATAGCTGTTATGTCTCAGCAGGGACATTTCTACACCTTCTGGGACTCATAGCAGCAGCCATTGTCTCAGTACTAGTGGCTAGGCTGCACATATGGACCCCTGAGAGTCCAGTGGGACCATCTGACAGATGATCTAGAACAGATGGTTCTAGTCACGCCTCCCTTGTGCAAAGCACTCAAGAGGTGGATGGAATGCAACAACCTGCTCAAGGGTGTCGCATTCTTGATTCCTGCCCCACATCGGATCCTCACCACAGATGCTTTGGGATCAGGGTGGGGAGCCCACCTGGGACCGCTTCAGACACAAGGCATGTGAAACCAGGTGAAGTGCGCTTTGTATAGCAACGTTCTGGAAATGAGTGGTCTTGTACGGACTCTGGCCCTCCAGAACCACTTGTCCCTAGGTCCTCTGTTAATACAGACAGACAATGTCTGTGCGATGCATTACATCAGTAAGCAAGGGGGGACTCATTCTTACCCATTGTGCAGGGAAGCAATGAAAGTTTGGTATTGGGCTCTGCGACACAGTCTAGAACAGGGGTTCTCAAGTGGTGAGGCGCGCCTCCAAGGGGAGGCGCCAGCCCATTTCAGGGGAGGTCCGAAAACTGGGCTGAAATGTGACTCTGGCTGTCATAAAAAAAAAAAAAAAAAAATGCTGTAGAACAGTTTGCGCAGCAAAGCAGTAGTGGCCAAGACTCTGCTGTCCTGAATGCGCTCCATTTTCCGACCTAGCGTGGCGCCATCTCCCCGCCGCCTCCTCCCTCTGTACCTGTAATAATGCTCAAACAAGCATTTCAGTGCCCCACCTCTTCTGCTGCCATGTCGATTAGACGATGTGGATTCAGGCTGGCTGGTGAACTTACTCCTTCTAAAGAACAAGTAGCAGAACCCCGCCCCTCTTCCTCCCTGGCTCACACAAATCCCGGGACTAAAGTCTTGACCAGCACGTAAACACTTGGAGCTAAACTGGGGCTAGGAAGGGATCATAAGCCAGCCAATTGGAAACCAAGAGATTTTCTGTAGTGAACCAATCACAAGGAGGGGATTTTGGACCAATGAGAGGGAAGCTGTTGTAGCCAATCGTGCTGGCAGTGCTATCAGCCAATGATGGGGCAAGGTTCCGTAGCCAATCACCTGCCTTACACTGAGTGTTGAGGTCTTGAGTTCCGGCAATAAAGGAGCATGGAAAGGGGGATCCTCATCTTGTTTATTTTGCTGCTAAAGTTTGGATCCTGACTCCGACCTCCCGACTCCTGAAGCCACCGACCCAGACCTCCCGCCGCAAAACCAGACCTCCCACCACAAAATCGGACATTTGAACCTCCTGCCACAAAATCGGACCTTCCGCTGCCAGTTTTGGGACACATCCACACCGCCCAGGAACTCGGACCATCTCTGGCCAACCGGACTTTTCCAGGACCTCTTCTTCCTTTAGGGCTGGTAAGGATGGGGTATATTTTAAGCCAAAAAGCATAATGTTATTTCTAATCAGGCGAAGGGTTTGAAATGGTGGAGGGGCATTTATGGTGTCTGTCTGGTGGTGGGAAAAGCGCACTCTTCATGGGGAGGGTAAAGGCCTGCATCTGGGGCACTATGTTTCTGATAAAAATAAAACCATGGAGGCTCCTCATGGTTGGGGATGATAATGGCCTGCATCTGGGGGCATGTGGTTGGGTTTTGAAATGTCTGTGGGGTGGGATGGAAAAGGAGGCTCATAATGGTGAGGAGGTGGATAATGGGCCTACATCTGGTTTAAAATTGAAATGTCTGTGTGGGTGGGTAGAAAAGGGAGGCTCCTCATGGTGGGGTGTGGGGTGGATAATGAGCCTGCATCTGGGGTTATATGTTTGGGTGGGTTTAAAATTAAACAAATATCTCTGTGGTGAAATGGAAACAAAGGGCCTGCATCTGGGGAGCATATATGATGTCTCTTGGTTGTGTGGTCGAATGGCACACTGCTTTTGCTTTTCTTATTTTCTTTATTTAACAGTGTCTGTTCTTTGTGAGTCTGTTATTCATCATTACTTGTATCTGGCAAGGTACAGTGGTAATTGTGCAAAAGGTGACCGGAAGTGCAATTTAGTGTGGTGCGCTAATGGTCCATTTTTATGCGCTTACTGCTGTATGCAAATGTGGTCACGACTCATGGGGAGGCCTGGAATTTTTTCAAGTCCAGTAGGGGAGGCTCACCATGGCAAGGTCTGAGAATCCTTGGTCTAGAACAATCAGCAGTACATGTTCCAGGTGCCCAAAATATCTTGGCAGACAAACTAAGCCAGTAACAGTCCAGGATGCACGAGTGGGAACTGCTGACCTAGGTGGTCAGCGACCTATTCAAAAGATGGGGTTGTCTAGAATTGGACCTTTTTGCATCCCTACACAACACAAAACTGCCGCATTTTTGCTCGCTTACTTCAGGGCCTGGAGCTTTTTAGCAAGATGCGTTGGCCCTCTCGTGGAAAGGAGGGAGGTTTCTTTATGCCTTCCCTCCTTCCTGCTAATTCAGAGAGTACTACTCAAGCTGAAGATGGAGGGGGCAGCCCTAATACTCATTGCTCCCCTATGGCCTCGGCAGATATGGTATCCTCTGCTGCAGCAGTTGGCAGTGAAACTCCCGGTACCTATGCTCCTGTGCAAGGGTCTACTGACAGGGAACCCCAGTCCATACGAACTTGAAGTCCCTGTATCTGCACACATGGCTCCTGAAGACATGACCATAACTCATTTTGGTGTATCACAGAAAGTGGTGGATGTTCTAGTGGTTGCTAGAGAACCTTCCCCCAGACCCATTTACTCCATGAAATGGAAGCGGTTTGCTTTGTGGACCGCTTCACATAACGTGGATCCAGTCACCTGTCCAGTCAGTCAGATTCTAAAGTACTTGCTCTACTTATCAAATTCAGGCCTGCAATATTCCTCAATGAAAGTGCACTTGAATACTATATCAGCTTTCCACATGCCTGTGGATGGCTGTATGGTTGCTCATCTGGAGGTGGCCCGTAAGTTCTTGAGAGGCATTTTACACACAAAACCTCCTATTCGAAATCTGTTCCCGGCTTGGTACATATGTTTTTTTTGGGGAAAGCTGACTTTGGCTCCTTTTGAGTCAGCCGTAACTTGTGGCTTATACTTTCTTTCTTGGAACCTAGAAGAAGATAGAACAGTTACATACTTACCGTAACAATAGATATTCGAAAGACTCATCAGGTCATGCCGTCCCACCCTTCTTCTCCCTTAGGGGTTGTGACAAAGGATACTTGTGCTGCTGTCTCCATTGTTATCTTTTCCAGTACTCTATCTCGCCTGGTATGTGGAGTTCTGGGGTCTCTCCTGGTTCCCTACAGGGAGGTGCTTCAAGCATGCTGTCTGGCAGGGAATTGAGAGGAGGGACCACCCACATTTATGTATATGCTGATGTCTAACATAGTCATGGATGGCCCCTGGCTGCCTGCTTGCAGTTCTGTCTTAACTGTGTATCAGTCAGTACCATCCTGCCAGTTTTATTTGGTACTGCTTGGAAATCATTCTAAAAGTGTGGCCTAATGGAGGCGATATCCTTGAAGAAGATAGAACAGTTACAGAAGAACTTACCGTAACAGATCATCAAGAGAATCTCCTTCATTTGGCCATGCCATCTCTCCCTGCTTCCCCCTTCTTCGAGAGACTCTCCTCCATTAGGCCATGCCATCTCTCCACCCTTCCCCCTTCTACTTCACTGAGTTACATCAGATGCTGTGCTTAAAACTACTACATTCATATCATCCCTATGGCCCTCCTTGTATGCCTAGTGCTGGTCTGATCTCCTGGATCCCCATAGTTGGAAGTCCTCCGAGGCTAATCTCTGGAGGGGAACTGAGGAGTGATGTGCCCGCCCATCCTTATATACAGTATATGCCGATGAGGTACATCATCATGGGCGGCCCCTGGCTACTAAAAATTTTCGTTGGTCATAGCGCTCATGGCTATAGTTCCAAAGGTGTGGCCTAATGGAGGAGATTCTCTTGAAGATCTACTGTTACTATAGGTTTTTACATAACTGTTCTTTTTGGTGTTTGGAGTTCTTTTCCCCATAGCTAATGAAATCCACACCAAGAGGTGATTGCTACGTCCCAGGGGGCTTTGCTACAGTAATGTTCTGACATAGTTGAAGTTTGCCAGTTGGAACATTCACCCTCTGTGTACAGTGGGCATAATGGGGGTATGTAACAGGGTTCTGTGATGGTCAAAGTAGAGATGGTTACAGACGGCCTGGGTAACAAGTCTCTGTGATGGAGGAGAATGGCTAGATGATGGCTTTGATGGGCACAGGGGTTGGGTAACAGAACTCTGAGCACAGAGTAGGGTATGTAACAGGGCTCTGTGATTGGCACATGGGCTATGTATCAGGGCTCTGGGAAGAGAGGAACTGGCTAGTAGGGCTCTGCAATGGCCACAGTGGGTACGGGTAACCATGTGATGCATACAGATCTTGTGTTTAATACTCAATTTTCCTCCCAGGTCGAGTTGCGAGAGCTGGTAGGAGTGGTACTGCCTTCTCCCTGGTAGCTCCTGATGAAGCGGCTTATGTCTTTGACCTGCACCTGTTCTTGGGAAGGCCTCTTCGACTAGCAAACCCAGACCAAAAACTGGAAGGTAGGTTCAGTGAGGCGGATGCCTTAAAACTTCAGGTTGTGCCTTGGCACTTCTGTGATCCCAAGCTGTGTGTCTGTGCACTTAAAAGAGCAGCTGACTCCTTCAAGAGAAATAACAAAACATAATATTTAGACACTGTCCAGCTTGTACTTCGCATTAGTTCTGTATTACTCCTGCCCATTATTTTTTACTGAAGTCATTTGCATGAAACAGGATATTTGCTCCTGAAATGTTTATCTATTCCTGCTGCTTTCTTCCTACCTAAGGTCATAATGCACTGCTTGTGACATCAGTTACTTCCATGGCAACAGATTGTGATGTCACAACATAGGATTATGACTTGAAGTAGGGATAAGCTATAGAGACAGATGAACTCAAAGGGGCAAAGATTATGTATTCATGGAAATGTCCTCAGTAATAAAATAACTGGGAGGCAAAATCTATAGAATATATGCAGAATTCCAGCTGAAGTGTACCTAATTATATATTTCAGAGTTTTCTTTGAGGCGTCATCGGCTCTTTAAGTTCTGTTGTTGCATGGATGTGTTCATATTTATATATCAGCTGCCTGGTACATTCCTTGTATGAAAGGAAAGCTATGTGCAGACTTCTTACCAAAAAAGTTAAAATGGCATTTATTCACTATGCAGTGCTGCAAACTGTATTTTAAAATGTAACATTAAACCTGTAGCTTTTATTTGCCTGGCCAGTTGGCTTACATTCATGGCAGAGAAAGACCCGACAAGGATTTTTGGGGGGGATGTGACCTTGGCAAGGATATGGGGTGGGCTTCTCTTGCAAGAATGGGGGCATGGGGAGGAGGGGGTTAGCCATGGTACAACCCTCTTACTATTCTGCAACCCTGACCTTTATTTCATTTGTTTCTTTCAGCTGCAGCTGCACTGTTTTTCAACTGTGGCTGTACTGTTCTCTGAGTTGTGACTGTGCTGTTTTCTCGGCTGTGGCTGTGCTGTTTTCTCGGCTGTGCTGTTTTCTCGCCCGCGACTGTGCTATTTTCTCACCTGTGGCTATGCTGTTCTCTCAGCTGTGGCTGTGGCTGTGCTGCTGTTCTTTGAGCTGTGGCTGGCATTCTATAATAACTCTTTTGGTATCATCTGGGGGTGAGCATGGCCTGGAGAGACCCTCTGTATCTAGAGGTGATGGGCTGGCACCTTAGGACTCCTCTGCAATCAATTCAAATTTTTCTTTTCACTGACTTGGGGAGAGTTCAGCTCAGACCAGTGTTTCGAGATGAAAAATATCACACTGCACAGTGGTCTAACCAGTAGTCACACATTACCAGCATATATTCAGTTACACACGGGAACATAATCCGTATGCAGTCTCCTGGCTAGCACTGTACAGACAGGTTTGATCATGACCCTGGACATGAGTCAGGACCTTAGGGTCCCTTAGTAAATGCTGTTCCCTTCTCTCACAACAGGAGCTATACAACCCCTCCCATTCCTCATTTCATATACCAGTAGGTGAGGTTATTTCACGGGTCAGAGTCTTTTCTACTCTGTATAACTTTATAAGTTTCTCTCACTATGCTATTAGCGTTTGTGTTTCACACATTCAAGACATCTTTGACATCATAGTGCCTGGTCAGTTAGTGTTGCAGAAGGCATCACTGATGCAGGGACATCACACTTCACTTGAGTTTGCTGTCAGGCATCCATAGGTCCCCTATTCCCGAGTGCAGCCCCTCTTTTACCAGGTGAGTGTCTTTGCTGGAGCCCAGAGACCACGCAGTGCTGGGCACCTAACATCAGTGTCTCCTTGTTTTTCTTTTTTTAAATGTTTTTCCCTCCTACGCCACTGGCCAGGACCACCTTTGGTTGCCTGCCAGTGGCTGATCCTGCCCCAACGAGATCCTCCCTAACCTGTGACCCCCAGTCCACTTGTACCCTCCTCCACTCCCGAGGTGAGGCCATCTCCAGCTCCTGTGCGCTCCCGCACAGTTATCCAGTGCCCAGCAGATGGAGGTGAAGACTGGAAGGATGGCAGGGCCAAAGAGGGCAGGATCCAGTTGTGGGCATGGTGGCAGGCAGGGAGCAGTGTCATCTGCCCAATCAGTGGGGTTTCTCTTCTTTACAATTCCCTGCAGAAGAGGATGTGCAGTGACATTCTAGTGACATCAGACGTGCTCCCATGCCTAACGCACCAACATATGCTCCTCCAGTCCCTTTGAGTTTTGCAGTCTTTGGCTCACCAACCCCCAGTCGTCGCAGGGGTCGAACTTTCACAGAGCACTGCAGCCCACCTGCCTGAAGGAAGAGAGCAGTCCCTAGGATGCTCAATCCTCCACCCCCCCAGCCGACCCTTGGACGCTCTGGGTTGAGTGCTTCCGCTTGTGCCAGCAGGCCAGCCAACATAGTCTTCTCCTTACTCACTGAGTGGTGTGCTGGGTACAGTGCGGCAGTGCATACTCCAGCCTGTCCACTGGTGATGAGTGGCTATCTCCCCAGCCCCTCTGCTAGAGGCAGTAGCTGCAGTACCAGTACCAGCTTGAGATCCCCTGAACACAGTGCAGGCGTATCTCCTGCTTTAGTCAGAGCTCTGTCTCTCTCACCAGGTTTCTCTGCATCAGTAGCTCCCTTGGCAGCATCTGTCTCACACAGGACTGGAAATGCCCCTGAAGGTGACAGGCCCCCTTCTGTGAAACCATTAATTTGCTGCATGGGTACCAGGGACTCATCCTGGTGTGTCCCCTACATACTCCTTGAATTAACAGTGATCTACACTAAATGCCCCAGATCCTTTCCATAGTATCTCCACTGCTGTCTTGGGCATAGATTCTCCTGGAGATGACTGGGCGTCGAGATAATTTGGTCTTAAGTTCTAGATCCATTGACAAATGTAAAATGCGAGGTCCTTGCCTCCTCATGGCAGTGATTACCAAGTTACCTCAAGAACACCCTTGCACCCTTCTCTCTGTCAGTAGGTTCCATCCACAGGACTCACAAAGTCAGTCACTAACTGAGTAAGCACTGAGTCTGGCATTCTGGTAACCAGCTCCCCTACCCCAAAGTGGCAGGAAAGGTTTTGACAGTGGCAAGGATTTTGGGTTCTGTCCTTGCTAAGGAATTGGGAGTTGTCCCTGGCAAGGATTTTGGTGCTTTCCCTGGGTAAGATTTGTGTGCTGATACTGGCAAGGATCTGGGGGTTGTTCCTGGCAAGGATTTGGGAACAGTCCCTAGCAAGGAGATTGGGTCGGGGAGTCCCAGGCAGAGGTATGTGAGGAGTATCCCTGTCAAGGATATGGAGGGAGCATGCCTGACAGGGATATTGGGGGGAGGGCGTACTTGGAAGGGATATGTGGTAGTGTCCTGGCAGGGGTATGGAGGGAGCATGCCAGGTAGAGATATGGGGCATCCTTGGAAGGGATATGTGGGGAGCATGCCTGGCAGGGATAGGGGAGGAAGCACCTTGTTGAGGATCGCAAGGGGGCCTTGACAGGGATATGGGGTAGGGAGTGTTCTTGGCAGGGATTTTGGGGGTATCTCTGCCTTAAGTTGCAGCCCAATCCCTGATGCAAATGTAATTATTCATTATTCACTTTTATTTTACCAGGAGAAACCTGTTGAGAAACAGTCAAGTGTGTTCTGGCCAAGCTGACTGAGGTTGGGAGTCTTTGTAAGAATCCAGCTTCTCCATAGAGCCCCACTGTTTGTTCTTAGCGGAGGTGCTAGGACCCCTGTCCAGAGTAAACATTTGGGGTACGGCAACTGGGTTGGCACCGCGCTTGCAGGACACCAGTTGCTGCATATGATAGCCTATGACGCCCCAACTGGGACGGGTTCCTTTTTTTTTTTTTGGTGAGGCAGCATCTAAGGCTGCCTATTAGGGTGTTAGTTGTAATAGATTTTTACTGTTTATATTCTTTTTATTTTCCTTGTTCTACTACAAGCATGGTGCTTGATTATTGCCTTTTCACTCGCTAGCAGAAGTGAGGCAGCTAGGGCATTGTAATAGGTTATTGGATGCAGTGTATGGTGTCATGCATACATTAGCACCCTCGCCGTTGCCAGTGCCTTGGCGGAACATTTTACTTCGTGGGTTCCTAGTGCCTCCAGCCTTTGACCAAAGACTGTGGGTTTATTAAATTGCATTATTTGTTTGCCTGACTGCCTTCCTATGCAGTTTTATGGCTTTTTGTGTGTTCTTGTCGGGATGGTCTAATCCGGTTTACGCATATGCCAGTACATCTACTCCTTACAAACATGTGAGTGCTGCTACATTTTGTTTTAAGTTCTGTAGTTAGGGTAAGGAATGGTCCTTTGCAGCAGCACCAAATCAGATCCAACATACGAAATGCCAGCAGAAACAGACCTCATGGTCTATCGAGTCTGGTTGATCGTGCAGCTAGCCCCTCAACTTGCAGGTGCTCCACCCTCCCCTCCTCATAACATCCCTTACTCTGTCCCACCATCTCTTAAATCCTCCTACCGTTCTACCAATACCACCTCGGGCAGAGTGTTTCACGGAAAGGGTAGTACATAAGTGGAAGTGTCTCCTGATTTCCCTTCTGAACCCCCAGCTGATGCCCTCTCATGTCCCTCCCCCTTCTGATCTGAAGAATCCCTTCTGTATTAATCCTGTTAATACCCTTTAGGTATGTAAAGGTTTGTCATATCCCCCTTTCCCTCCTCTCTTCCAGGGAATACATTTGCAGCTATTCCAGCCTCTCCTCATAGGATTTCCCCTCAAGTCCATGTATCATCTTTGTTGCCCTACATTGCACCCCCTCCAGCAATCTGATGTCCCTCTTCAGGAATGGACACCAGTACTGCACGCAGTACTCCAGGTGCGGCCTGACCAGTGACCTGTACTGGGGTAGGATCACTTCCCTGTGCCTGGAGGAGATTCCCCTCGCTATGCACCCCAGCATCTTGTTTGCCTTTGCAGCCGCCTTCCTGCACTGAGTGGTTCATACCCCCTGTTATTAGTACCCCTAGATCCTTTTCCTCCACTGTGCTTTCCAACTGTACCCCTCCCAACTGATATTTCCTCCCCTGGTTCCTTGCTCCGAAGTGCAGTACCTTGCACTTTTTGGCACTGAACCCCAACTGCCATGTCTCCTACCATTCATGTAGTTTGGTCAGTTCATCCTGCAGCCCCCTCCACCCCTCTGTCATCTACCACTGCACTGATCCTAGTATCGTCTGTGAACAGACTGATCCTACTCTGGATCCCGTTTGAGATATCAGCTATGAATATCCCGAACAGCACCATTCCCAGTACTGAACCCTGGGGCACCCCACTTGTAACGTCCCCTGGTGATGAGAGTCCCCCCCCAACTACCACCACCCTTTACTACCTACCCCTCAGCCAGTTGGTCATCCAGTTGACCATTTTTGTCCCCACCCAAATGTATTCCAATTATCCCCCCAGCCTCCCATGGGCACTGAGTCAAAGGCCTTTCTGAGGTCCAAATATAGGACATCCACTGCATGGCCCCTGTCCAGTTCCCTGGTAACCCAGTCATACCACTTAACTAGGTTTGTCTGGCAGGATCTGCCCAATACAAAACCTTGCTGATGGCAGTCTTGGAGCCCATTGTCTTCCAGAAAAGTCACCAGTCTCTCTCTTAGGATTGACTCCATGAGTTTCCCCAAGATTGAAGTGGGACTCACTGGTCTGTAGTTGCCTGGATCATCCTTCGGGACACCTTTATTAATGGGCACCACATAGGCCATCCTCCAGTCCAGTGGCACACGTCCTGTATCCGGTGGTGTACTGGACAGGTCTGCCAGCGGTCCCGCCAGGATGTCCGCTAGCTCCCTAAGTACCCTAGGGCAGGGGTTCTCAAGTGGTGAGGCGCGCCTCCCGGGAGGCGCCAGCCCATTTCAGGGGAGGCACGAAAACTGGGCTGAAATGTGACTCTGGCTGTCATAAAAAAAAAAAAAAAAAAAAAAATGCTGTAGAACAGTTTGCGCAGCAAAAGCAGTAGTGGCCAAGACTCTGCTGTCCTGAATGCGCCTCCATTTTCCGACCTAGCGTGCGCCATCTCCCCGCTCGCTCCCTCCCCCCCTCTGTACCTGTAACAATGCTCAAACAAGCATTTCAGTGCCCCACCTCTTCTGCTGCCATGTCGATTAGACGATGTGGATTCAGGCTGGCTGGTGAACTTACTCCTTCTAAAGAACAAGTAGCAGAACCCCGCCCCTCTTCCTCCCTGGCTCACACAAATCCCGGGACTAAAGTCTTGACCAGCACGGAAACACTTGGAGCTAAACTGGGGCTAGGAAGGGATCATAAGCCAGCCAATTGGAAACCAAGAGATTTTCTGTAGTGAACCAATCACAAGGAGGGGATTTTGGACCAATGAGAGGGAAGCTGTTGTAGCCAATCGTGCTGGCAGTGCTATCAGCCAATGATGGGGCAAGGTTCCGTAGCCAATCACCTGCCTTACACTGAGTGTTGAGGTCTTGAGTTCCGGCAATAAAGGAGCATGGAAAGGGGGATCCTCATCTTGTTTATTTTGCTGCTAAAGTTTGGATCCTGACTCCGACCTCCCGACTCCTGAAGCCACCGACCCGGACCTCCCGCTGCAAAACCAGACCTCCCACCACAAAATCGGACATTTGAACCTCCTGCCGCAAAATCGGACCTTCCGCTGCCAGTTTTGGGACACATCCACACCGCCCAGGAACTCGGACCATCTCTGGCCGACCGGACCTTTCTAGGACCTCTTCTTCCTTTAGGGCTGGTAAGGATGGGGTATATTTTAAGCCAAAAAGCATAATGTTATTTCTAATCAGGCGAAGGGGTTTGAAATGGTGGAGGGGGCATTTATGGTGTCTGTCTGGTGGTGGGAAAAAGCGCACTCTTCATGGGGGAGGGTAAAGGGCCTGCATCTGGGGGCACATGTTTCTGATAAAAATAAAACCATGGAGGTCCTCATGGTTGGGGGATGATAATGGGCCTGCATCTGGGGGCATGTGGTTGGGTTTTGAAATGTCTGTGTGGGGTGGGATGGAAAGGAGGCTCATAATGGTGAGGAGGTGGATAATGGGCCTACATCTGGTTTAAAATTGAAATGTCTGTGTGGGGTGGGGTAGAAAGGGAGGTCCTCATGGTGGGGTGTGGGGTGGATAATGAGCCTGCATCTGGGGTTATATGTTTGGGTGGGTTTAAAAATTAAACAAATATCTCTGTGGTGAAAATGGAAACAAAGGGCCTGCATCTGGGGGAGCATATATGATGTCTCTTGGTTGTGTGGGGTCGAATGGCACACTGCTTTTTGCTTTTCTTATTTTCTTTATTTAACAGTGTCTGTGTGTGCTTTTGTGAGTCTGTTATTCATCATTACTTGTATCTGGCAAGGTACAGTGGTAATTGTGCAAAAGGTGACCGGAAGTGCAATTTAGTGTGGTGCGCTAATGGTCCATTTTTATGCGCTTACTGCTGTATGCAAATGTGGTCACGACTCATGGGGAGGCCTGGAATTTTTTCAAGTCCAGTAGGGGAGGCTCACCATGGCAAGGTCTGAGAATCCTTGCCCTAGGGTGAATGCCATCTGGCCCCGGTGCCTAGTCCACCCTCAGTGCCCTTAGTCCCACCAGCACCCTGTCCTCTGTAATTTTGATATCAGTCACCCCTGCCCCCCCCCGCCCACTCTACCCTTCCCATGGGGTATCTGCTCCTTCTTTCCTTCCGTGAACACAGAGCAGAAGTACTTATTCAGTGCCACTGCCTGGTCCTCCCCTTCTCCCCCTTCTTAATCCTCACAATCTGGTCTTTTGTTTCTTCTCCTCTTGCCAGTGTATCTGAAGTCGTCCTTTTCCCCATCCTTGATTCTCTGTGCCAGTCTTGGCTGTCTGGAAGCCAACATTCTTCATTCATCATCACAGAGTCAAAAGCAGTAAACATGATATCCCACAGCAAAACGTAAAGTTAAGTTAAAAATGGTGCATAAATAATACCGGGCGATTCACTAACTATGCATGGAACGCATGCAGAATGCCTGCGCTGCTTCACACCTGGGGCCGGCTGTGCACAGGCCGGCATTAATGAATTCTGGCCATTGGACTGCACGCCCCCCGCCCCCCAGCGCACAGTCATGCAGCTGATGAGCGTGGCGGTGCAGGGGGCATCCAATGGGATGCCTGTCCCGGGTCCCATAGTGGATCCCATGCACTCCCCCGGCCAAGGGATACCACGAAGGCGCATACCCCACAGGCATTACACAGTGGGTATTTGCCCAAACAGCCACCCCCAGCCCGCCCAAGCAGCACAGTGGGCTGAGGTAGCAGTGCAGCAGGAGATCTTACTTTGAGAGGGCTCTTGCAGTAGGTAATTACATATAGAACTGATGCTGGCCGGCGGCCGGACCCCACGGAAAAATTTCTAGCTAGCAGTCCCTGGTGAGGGACTGCCCCCACATCAGGTGACCGGCGGTTCCTCATGCCCGCCTTCCAGTTCTTTCCCGCCATTAGCTTAAGCCAGCGCCTCGCCGTTAGCTTATGCCAGCGCCTCGCCGAAAAGTTCCCTGCTTGTCTGGCCCTTTCGTCAGTTATTTTACCGAGTTTTTTCGCTTTTTCTACTATATTTGTCAGTCATCCGTTGGTGTATGTCATCCCCTACACCCTCCGAGCACAAGAATAAGTGCGACTCGTGCGGTGCCCTACTCCCACACAACAACGGCCATTCTCTGTGCCTTTTTTGTCTAGGCCCCGACCATCAAGTTGAGAAGTGCCAGCACTGCCTGAGTTTTAACGCGGCCACCTGGAGAAGGTGTCAGCAGTCCCTGGAAGCCCACATTCTCAAAAGAAGATGAGCTCCATGGAAAAGGAACTCAAAAACTTGGCAGGCGCCAACTTCCCTGAAGGCCATCGCAGAGGAAGGACAAAGAAAAGCACCGGACAAGGGCTTCTCTACCACCTCACTCGGGGTCGCGTGTTGCAGGTAACGCCTCCAGGAACCATTCTCAACAGCCGCCGAGGCTCGGCGGCATCGGCCCGCCCATCTGGCTCACGCTCAGGCCTTTGGGCGCCTCCGGGCTTTGAGGCCTCTGTCCCCGGTCAAGCCGTGGTTTCCGCCACCGGCATGGGTGGCTCTGATAAGCCGGACGTCGACTCCGACGTTCGCTCGGAGAGGGTTGGTAAGCCGCCCAACCCTCTGGGGCAGCACGTGACCCCTCTTCCTTCAGGCCAGACTGCCCCTCCTTCGCGGCCTGCCCCTGGCGAAGGATCTGTTAAGTCGGACGCTGGCCCCTCCGACGTCCGCCTGGATCCCACTGATAAGACGCACGTCAGTCCGCCCGACGTCCGCACAGTGGATGAGCCGACGACTGACCCTCCCACATCTGTCGTTCCCGGCTCTCCGCAGCCTTCGCTGCCATCCGGGGACCCTGAGTCTCCTCAGCCCGACCCCAGGGAGTTTTCCCCTCCGTCCCTGGGAGAGGCTGAGGTCTTTGTTCCACCTCCATTGGATCAGCCCACTACTGATCTGACGTCGGTTCCCCGAACGACTGATCCGACGTCGGCACATCGGACGCTGGCCCCAACGCCGTAGTGCCGACCCAGGGTGACATCCGCCTCCGGATGCTGCCCCAATGCCGGCCTCCACCCCCGGCCTTCTGCTCCAGTTCTCCACGGGGCCGTCTGCTCTGGCAGCTCTCCCGGCTCCGGTTCTCGACCCCGTCCATATTCAACGCCTGGCATACCCGGGAATGCAGTATCCGACGCCGCAGTACCTGACACTGGCCTACCCGATGCCACAATACCCGACACCTGGATTCTCGCCGCGGGTTATGGATACTCGCCTATGGGTAAACCCATACCATTATCCCCCCCTCCTCCTCCACTGGCCCCCCAGCCGCCGGTGGACTTGCAGGAGACTCTAGCCTCCTGGTGGGCTGAGGCCAAGGCTCAGCTCACCAGAGAGATGGGAGAGTCGTCTTCCGACGACGGTGCCGTTTCAGGTTCCCATACGTCCATGGTGACACACTCTCTCTCCTCCTCCTCCAGACACCAGGGATAAACCCTCTGGGTCCAGAGAGGGACAGGACACGCTTACCTGAGGTCTTCCCAAGAGGTCCGTTTTTCCCCCTAGATGGGAAAGGGAGTCACTTTCTTCTTCAGTTTCTTCCTCCTCCTTGGATGCCTCAGATGGCTGCTCTGAGAAGGACGACGAGCCTCGATTTCCATCAAAGCCCAGGCCAAGGACTCCTCCGAAGTCTCCTCTGGAGGATCCTTCTTTCACGGAGCTTTTACATCAAATCCAGGCAGTACATAAGTGGCAGTCCTTGGAGCCAGACCCACAGCGGCTGAAGCTCGCTGAGCATCTGGATCTGCTCGTCACAGCTCCTACCTTGGTGTCACCCTGGATTGAACCTCGTGCCCACCTTGTTACCACTATTTGGAAACAACCGTCTGCATTAGCCCCTCTTCCTCAGAAGTCGAATAGGCTATACCAGGCTCCAGAGGGTGTCGACTTTTTAGATTCCCACCCTCGAGCTGACTCGGTCGTGATTAGCGCCACTCACGGCCGGTCAGCTAATTCAAAATACCTTAGCTCATCGC